>JADMNL010000022.1:206146250-207552500 GCA_016271365.2 Neoceratodus forsteri | reverse complement strand
GGCTCTCGACTTCCTTTTTGAGCTGAGCCTTGGCCTCAGCCCAACAGGAGGCAAGAGTCTATTGGAGATCCACCGGCGGCCTAGGGGCGAGTAGAGGGAGGAGGAGGAGGGGATAGCCAGGCGATGAAACTGTAGGGAGAGTACTGTAACCCGGCTGCGGGAATACCGGAGCTGGGTACTGCGGCGTCGGAGGAGTTGGCGCCGGGTAGTCCGGCGCAGGATACTGAGGACCTGGGAAAACCAGCGTCAGATAGAACGGCGGATACCCAGGCACTGGAGGAGCTGCTGGAGCAGACGGCCCAGCCAGGTACTCCACAGGCGGATCAGCCGGGATAGGCCAGTGGGGTGGAGGGCCCGATGGAAGAGGAATATCCCCCGCCGGTGTCGGGGTCAGTGTCGGAGCCGGCGCCGGGGCTGGCGTCAGGGGAGCCGGCGTCAGATCCGGCTCTGTAGGAAGAGAATCGGACAGTAGCCCAGGATCCCGAGCCTCGTCCGGGGATGGAGGAGAAAAATCCCCGGGGTCAGGCAGGGGGTACTCAGGCTCCCCGATGGCAGCGAAGGCAGTGGGGAACCTGGTACGACAGACAAAGCAAGGTCTGCTGATAGGCTCCGAGGTCTTGCACACGCCGAGGAGCTAACGTGGTGGCTTACGGGCCGATCTCCGGCGGGACGCCAGAGGAGCCGGGCCGAGGATGGGAAGAGGCCCAGTCTGGGGGATACTGCTGCGGCGCCACCCCTGGCGGGTCGAGCTTTTAGCGGTTTTTCCGGCGGACGCCGGAGGAGCCGACGTCTGCTTATTGGAGGCGCTCGCACCAGTAGGCACGGCCTGGTAGCGTAGCGGGGCTGAGCCTCGTTGGAGACCCCGCGAAGTTCAACGCCAACCCGACGGGTGGGCCGACGCCCTCCAAAGCCTTGAGGCTGCGGTCGAAGCGATCCCACCGAGGGTATATTCTGTTTCACGACCCGGCCGGAGTCGCGAGGAGGAGGCCTTCTCCGGTGCCTTCCTTGTCCCGCTTTTGTGCCCTTCAGGGAGGTTGACGCCGCCAAAGTTTTCTTCAACTCCTTCTCCATCGCGGACATCTTCTGAGGAGATGGCTTCAGAGACTGCTGGCGCCGCTCATGGTTGGCCGCGTTGAAATGTAGGCATTGCGGACACTTGTCGACTGCGTGGTCGGGGCCTAAACAGAAAAGGCAGAGGAAGTGACCATCTTTGTGAGGTAGTTGGGCGCCGCACGAGTTGCACTTATTTTTTGAAGGGGACGACATATACCGACGTTCACCTGACAACAGAAAATATAACTACAATACTGAAAACTTTTCGGAAACCAACGCAGTAACAGGACTGAGCGATAAGAACTTAACCACGAGGAGCGCACGATGTTGATCGCAGGAAAGAACTGGAAGGAGGCGTCCGGGACCGCCTTTATGTCACGTCGCGATGACGATCGTCACCTGACGCGGAAGTGTCCCTCGCCAGGACCGCTAGCTGTGAAATTCTTCTCAGGTCCTGCCGCCGTCAAGGCCAGTCCTATATGTAATTACCTACCGCAAGAGCCCCTCGGTAAGATCAACGCTTTTCCACGACAGAAAACGAAGCTCACACCAGGCGGCCGGTTCAAAGGGTGGCAGCGCAGCTGCTCCAGGACGAAGTGGGTAAATCCCAAGGAGGACGGATCCTATGGCGGCCTAAGGTGGAGGACCCCCCTAAAAAAGGCAGCTAGTATTCCAGCTGGCCACTTGCGGCTGGCCTATGGGGCATGATATTGGAGATTGCACAAAGGTGCACTTGATCATGAGTAGAACCCGGATTGAAAGAGGAAAGTAGCCCAGTCCAGCTTTTCAGGACAGCTCTGGGTGAGAAACCGCATGCTTGAGACCACAGGAAACCTGCGTACCATGGCGCGTGATGCGTGTCGCTGTTTTCTGCAGTACTTCCACCTTTTCATAGACCCTGTGTCGCAACATGGTTCTCGAGGAGCCAAATATGGTGGTTCAGCATTTGGGTCCGATGACTGGTGGAACCTCCTGAGACAACAGGGAGTTGACTGCGGAAGCGGAGGTTCCGGATAACAGATCAGAAGTGTCCAAATTTTCTGGGCCAAAAGGCGCCATCAAATAAGCGTTGTATGCCCTTAAGTTTGAGAAGGAGACTGGATCGGAAAGGAGGGAAGGCGTGAAGGTGCCCGCCCAGGAGAGGGACAATACGCCCGCCAGAAAACACCAGCCCTGGATCTAGCGAGCAAAAATTGGGCAGTTTTATGTTGATGGGAGTTAACAGGTTAATTCTGGAGCCTCATCTGTGGAATAGATCCTCTGCTCCTGTAGTTCTACTGTGGACCTGCCTGGGAACGACTGAGGCTGTTCATACAGTGTCATTCACCCCTGGAACGTGAACTTAGAGAGGTTTGCCGTGTTGTCTACCCATTCCTCACACCCTCATGCCTCCTGTAAAGGGAGTGGTAGGAGCGGTGCCTCCTTGTTTGTTGAGGTAATAGCACCGCAGTATTGTCTGGTCTGTAACAGGAGAGTACTGGGAATCTCCAACTGGAAGGCTTGCAGGGCATAAGATCCACCTCATCTCCAATATTTGATATGGATGAGATTCTGTAGTCCATGTCCCTGACCATCCTGCTCAAGTGCTCGCCCAAGCCCTGAGGCATCTGTGGAGAGTGTTATCACTGGGACGGCGCTGTAGGGAACCCCCACCAGAGGGCTCTGGGTCAGTTAATTATTAAGTCCCAACCACGGCCTCGTGATTCTGACTGGATGCTGCAGATGTGTTGCTTGGTCCCACTGACCCCAACATCCACTGGGTTGCCCTGATGTGGAGTCTGCCATCGACTGCTGAATGGCCGCAGCCATGTGTCCAAGCAGGCTAAGGACTATCTGGCTGGACGGTCTTCACAGGTCCTAGAGGACTGTGATGCTCGCCTCCGGTCTTCGAAAGGCTTCCCTGAGGGTCCAGAACTGCCCTATAACTGCAGCTTCTGAGACGGTACCAGGAGAGACTTCTAGTTGATTAAGATGCCCAAAGACTGAAAGAGAGCTGTGTGCTGAATGATGGCAATGCCTCCTTGAGGAGGCTAAGAGTAGCCAGTCGTCCAGGTACGGGTGTCATAGTGGCCCTGTCTCCTCAGAGACGCACGCTGCCATGCACTGCAATACCTAGGTGCGATGATAGCCTGAAAGGAAGTGCTCGAACTGATGGTGGCGACTGAGAAACTCTGGGTGGGAACTCTATGCGCTGAGCGATAGATGCAGTGGCGTCTTATGTCAGGGATGCCAAGACATCCTTCTTCATGGGATTAGTCCCGGAAGGTCCCCATGTGAAGCGCCTTGTCCCGACATACTGAGGTTCGCTGAGGTCCAAGATTGGACAGAGGTCCCCTGGGAACCAGAAGAAGTGAATACAACCTCCCTCTGGTTCCTGGAACATGCCCAAGGCTTTTTCTGTAGCGAGCACTTCCTGCCTTATGAGCAAGCGTTTGACCCGAGTAACGGAGAGCAGAGGAGGCTTGTGGGGGCTTGTCAGAAATTCATAGTGGCCTTTTCACCAATTGTAATCACCTGTCTGTGGTAATCACCACCACCCTGGCAGTTGGTTGAGTGGTGCAACCCCCACCTTGTTTCATTGATCGTGAGAAGGGGCGGGGTGAAGGAGTTATGTTGTGGCAGAGGGTCCTGCAGTTGTTTGACTTGGAGACGCGTTCTCTACCTGAGGACGCCTTGACCTGGGCTCGAGAGAAGGAACCTCTGTTGCTGGCCGAACGAGGTTGTTGCCTCAGAATCCTGGCCGTGAAACGACTGGTTCCTACGGTAGGAACTGAGTCTAGATCTGCATGGCCTGACAGATGTAACAGCCTTCCCAGTTTTACAATTTGGTGATGACCTTCCAGTCTGCCACTAAACAAAACTCGCTTACTCTAAAAAGGAGCGCCCATAATGTTTTTTCTGGACGCCCGTAAACCTGAGAGACACGGAGCCATGAGTGTTCCAGAGACATACGCCTGAGGCTGCCGCCTACCAAAGAGTCCGCGGAGTCGATGTGGCTCTAACACCTGGGTCCTCACGCCTAAACCCGCGGCGGAGGAGCGAAGGAGTTCCTCCTTTGGCCACCGCCTGGGCAATTTTTCCTCACCAGTTCCTGTCCCTGTTCCCACAGTGCGCTCTGGAACTGGAACCATGGGTCAGGTAATTGGAAACGATCTAACGCGCAAGTCGCGCTGCGTAGTGCGGCTGCACAGCATTCCAGTTGCTTGGACCGGTCCGTGGCTGCGTGTTCAGATGTTGTGGTCTCTGAGACCGTCAAGAGGTTGTACGACCAGGCAGTCGGCCAGAGGATGGTTAGCCAGGTACTGGTCTCCTTGGGGCCTCTACAGCAGTTAGCCTTCGCATTGCCGGGCTCGGCGTGGACGCCCACGCCTGCCTTGTGACGCCCACAAGGGTGTCCACCAAGGTGGCACTACCACATGCTGGGATCTTTTGACTGGTAGCGGCATGCGTGCTCGGGTTTGTGTCTCCACATCCCATCCCATGTTCTCGGTGTGCCACTATTCGGAGAATGAGGGTTCAACTGGAGGAATTTAGAGGTCGCAGGTCCGGAGAGGATGCTAGAAGGAGACCGAGCATTCAAAGATGTGATCTGGAATCTCCATAGATCGTAATACAGACGCTTCTGGGTCTCTTGGGGCTGGGGCACCCTGAAGAGGATCTAGATGAGCCTCTTTTCTGTGGATCTGCCCCAGAGGTGCCTGGGTCTTGGAGGGCTCGCCTGCCCTTTTGGCGAAGGAGGTGCTGCAGCGCCGTAGCTGCTGAATGGGAGGAGGCACTACATCCTTGATGGTGTCCCACCAGAAAGTGAAGAGCTCACTTCTGCCAAGATTAGTTCACGACGGACCGGGCCTGTGTCCTGGCTTCGCTCCCAGTCTCAGGTTTGGGAGGGCTCCCGGGAGCCGACGTGACCCAGAATCGCCGGTCTTCGTCCGCTGGGACACATGCGCCCCTTCAGTGGGGACTGGCCAGCCAGTGGTCACAACGCTAGATCCTTTGGACCAGCTAGTGATAGTGACCAGGAGATGTGGAACGCCTCCAGTGGTGGACCGCTCCTTCCATTGCAGGAGGGCATCCTGTTTGTCCACCCGAGCCGGCGGTCTCTCTATCGACCGATGCCTCTCTGGTGGGTTGGGGTGCCCATCTGGGGAATACCGAGTGCACGGCCTCTGGTCCCCAGCGGAGTCCCGATGCCATCAACCTGCTGGAGCTCCGAGCGGTCCGCCTAGCTCTCGCCGCCTTTGCCCGTTCTCCGGGGTCAAGTGGTCAGAGTCCAGGCGGACAATACCACACCATGTACTACCTGAACCGCCAGGGCGGGACGCGCTCCATGCTTCTGTGCAAGGAAGCTCTCCGCATTTGGTCACTCGGCGCAGCCTGGAGGCGGATCTCCTAGCCATTCATGTGGCAGGAGCCTCCAACACCCTGGCCGATGCCCTGAGCCGGATAGGGGCTGCATCTCACGTAATGGTCTCTCCTGCCGAGGTAGTACAAGATCTGTTCTCCATTGGGGCACACCTCAGGTGGACCTGTTTGCCTCCAGGGAGAACGCGGCTGAGGCTGTTCATGCCCGCCCTCAGCAGGGCTCGCTGCAGGGGATGCCTTCTCGAGGCTGTGGACGCTGGGCCTCTTTCACGCCTTTCCCCATTTCCTTGATTCACAAGGTGCTTCTCAAAGCAAGGAGGGACAAGGCGAGGTGATCCTGATAGCCCCAGACTGGCCCGCCAGTTCTGGTACCCAGACTCCTCAGCCTCAGCTCCAGGCTCCCGAGGCAGCTTCCAGCTCGCCCGGACCTGCTTTCGCTTTCAGTCAATCAGGGAAGGTGTTCCATCCGGACCTTCAATCCCTGCACCTGACGGCCTGGTTCCTGAGCTGCCAGGAGTTCCAGGCCTTGGGTCTTTCCGACGAGGTCCTCAATGTTGTTGAGGCGTCCCGTAGGAGTCGACCAGAAAATGCTACGCCTTCAAATGGAAGAGATTCTCCATTTGGTGTCAGGGCAAGGGCTTGGACCCTTCCTCCTGTTCTGTGGCAAGCATCTTGGACTATTTATGGTCCCTTTCTAGTCAAGGGCTTAGGTCGACGCACTCTAAAGGTGCACCTGGCAGCCATCTCTGCTTACCGGCGCGGGCCGGAAGCAGTCGGAGGCGCAGGAGAAAGGTGGTCGGCGCTCAAAGGCCTTGATCACATTTCCTCCGGTGCAAGAACCTCCACCTCCATGGAATCTACCGCTGGTACTGGCTAAGCTCATGGGCAAACCATTCAACTGATGCATAGGTGTGATATCTCTCACCTGTCATGGTAGACCGCCTTCTTGGTGGCTATCACGCCAGCCAGAAGGATGGGAGAGCTCCAGGCGCTTCCACAGAGTCTCCTTATCTGGTCTTCTACAGGGAAAATGTTGTCCTGCACCCCACCCAAATTCCTTCTGAAGGTGGTGTCAGAGTTTCAGCTAACCAGGTGTTGACTGTGCCGGTGTTCTACCCCGCTCACCCTGGAGGTCAATATAGGCTCCATACTTTGGACCCTACAAGAGCCTCTTATTACAAGGAGCGGACAGCTGAAGTTCGGGAGAGGTTCACCAGCTGTTAGTCAGCTATGCTAAAGCCGCACCTGGCAGACCTGCAGCCAAGTGGACTATAGGCAGGTGGGTCACCTCCTACAGATCTCTGCTATTGGTTGGCGGTCATGGAGCCTCCCAGAGAGATAAGATCTCATTCTACCCACCATACCACTACTCGGTGGCTGCTTCCAGGACGCTCCTATCCAGGAAATCTGCAGGGCTGCTACCTGGAAGTCAGCATACACCTTCATTACCCACTACCACATCGACCTTGAGTCATGCCGGATGCTGGTTTTGGGGCCTTGGTTCTCAGTCCTTATTTCCCAAGTAGGGGTGCACGCTTGCCTCCTCCTCCCGAAGAACTGCTAGGAGTCTGCCAGTAAGTGGATTGAACAACATATCCACATGCTTAGAAATGCAGGTTACTCACCTGTAACAGGAGTTCTAGGCGTGGTATATGTTGTTCATCCACACAACCCACCCGACCTCCCCAGCTTCATGTCGCAACCTGGCTTCCAGCGGGCTAGATCTGGTGTCATGGGCGGAGCCGAGACTTTACCACCGGGTGGGTGGGAGGAGCCAGCTTGAAGACCTTACGGCAAGGAACCTGCTAGTAAGTGTGGAGGAACAACATGTACCACTCTAGAACTCCTGTTATAGGTGAGTAATCTGTATTTATCACACCATTTCTGGCCCAGGCAGATCTGGTTCCTCTACTGTATCAGCTATCTCGAACCTCCAGTGCCTCTGCCAGTCAGCTCGCTTGTTGTCTGAGGAGGTGGGGTTCTTGGTCCATCCGGACCTTCGTTCGCTGAGCCTGCACGCTTGGCTCCTAGAGACATAGCCATTTTACGACATGGGGTCTCGCAAGAGGTAGCTGACGCTCTGGTGGCCCGAGAAAACTGGCCACTTATGCCATGAAATGGTGCTGTTTTTGCCTATGGGCTTAAGCTGGGGTCGCTGTAGACTGTCCAGAAAAGTCTGTCTTGGACTACCTCCTGTCTCTTTTTCAGACAGGCTTGGCCTACTCTCGATCAAAATACACCTCTGTGCCATCTCAGCTCATCACATTGCCTGAGGCCAACGACCATATCTCAGTCGGACACGGCACAAGCCTTCCTGAGAGGTGTTCTCCACCTTAGACCTCCAATTAAGGATCTGATTCTGCCATGGGATCTACCCTTTTATCCTGAGCAGCTTACTGCCACCCTTTGAGCCAGCTGCATGATTGCGAGCTACGCCTTCTTCATTTGGAAGACATTGTTTTAGTTGCTGTTACCTCAGCCAGAAGAATTTCTGAACTTCATGCACTCATGTGCAAAGAACCTTATTTGGTTTTCACCAAGACAGGGTATCCCCACTGACTAATCCTAAGATCTTCCTGGACATACGTCTTCACCACTCATTCACACTATTGGGATCTGCGCCGGAGGCACTAGGACCCATCGGGAGCAAACTTTTGCTGGAGGGTTGACGCCGAGATGGCGCTGCGAGGACGGCACCGCGAGCCCCAGCTCGTGCGGTAACAACTATCTCGCGCCGACCCCTAGCCGCCTCAGTTCCTTTTTTCCCCACCGCTGAGTGCACTTCAGTGACGACGCCGTCATTTGTGGGAGTCAAACTTCAAACTAGCAGCATAGTTTTCAGTTTTTATTATTTTGTATCATCTCGATACAGTATCGCTTAAATTTATTCTTATTTTTAAAAATAAATACAATAAAGAAGTCTCAGCCTACCTTGACGGAGTCTCACATGAGCAGGTCAGGTGACGGTAGGGAGGCTTCGTGAAAGCTGTTCAGTCAGTCGGGCTGGGTCCGTCCGCCTTCGCCTTCTCCGGAGGGAGGGTCTGACAATGGTCAGTCCAGTGCCCGGGGATGGGCGGTCCCCGGAAGCATAAAGTAAACTTTCGCAGACTTGGCACTGTTTGGCCTCGAGCTCTTCTTCAGCCCGCAGGTCTCAAAAAGAGAAGGCATCACCGAGGTCGCCTCATGATATGTCTGCGCCAGACGCCGGTTATTGGGGTTAGTTGCGTGTCCTCCTTCGAGTCGCCAACCTCTGCTTCTGGTAGCCGACGGCTTGACATCGGAGCCCCACCCCGCCTCCTGCAAGTAGGTCTTCAGATGAGCAGTTTCATCAGTGGGCCGCCTTATGGAGCGATGGGCTCGGAGGTTGGTTCGGCTATCTGGCTCGGCCGCTCGTGGGCCTTCTGGCTCTCTGGGCGACCAGATAGGGCGGTTGGACCTTCCTGGTCACAAGGCACCTTCTTGGTGCCGTCGACTGCGCGCTTAGTGTTCTCTCTCCCCAACATGGCTGCGGCGCAGGGGGCACACTGATGCCCTTATCTCCTGCTCTTCTTCCTTCAAAACCTGTTTTTCGAGTCTGGGAGTGTTTTCGGTGCCCTCGGCGTCGATGCTGCGCTCGGCGCGCGCGGCTCAGGCTGCGTGGCCTCGCTGGCGTCATCTCGGTGCCTGCTGCACCTCCTCGCGCCAGCGGCTCTGGGACTCCTCTTTCACTTGTCTTCTTCCTCCTCTTCTGAATTTCATTCCTTTCCTGTCCATACAGTCCCTCCTGGACTGTCAGGAGATGACGTTGAGCCTGACCCAGACCTTCAGTTGGGTGATGAAGTGGACGAAGCAGGATCTATTACTGCTACAGAGCCTGTGGTCGAGGACCTATCCTTTAAGTCTCTGTTGAAAAATCTGAGTTCCACACTTTCTCTCCAGACTACAGACATCGATCCTGAGAAATTGTTGAGACTCCAATATCTTCATGCCTCGGAGATCCCTACGGATTTGACTCCTCCGATTCAGCCTTCATTCGAGACTCTGTCTCAAATGGTATGGAATAATCCTGCTTTCTTCCTTCGGTGGCTAAATCCATTGATAGGAAATATTCAGCCCCAAGGATCGTCCCATTTTGGCATCTCAAGCCTTTATGATCCTATTGTAGTCCTGGCAGAGAATGATTAGGTCGTTCTTCTTCAAGCTACTACAGTCGACCTATTAACAAAGAATTCGTAAGATAGACACCTTAGGTAAGAGAGTCTTTGCTGCTTCTACTCTAAGTATGCGTATTGCCAGTTACCAAGGCTATTTTTTCAGTATGAGTATATCCTGTGGCATTCTATTAAACAGATGGTTGAAGCCCTACCGAGTCTGATTCAAAGCGAGCTTCTTCAAACCATTACCAGAGGTATTGAATCTAATAACCAGCAGGTTAAAGCAGCCATGGATGCTTTTGACACTGCTTCCCGTTCAGCGGCTGCTGGTATTTGCACCAGTCATTCCTGGCTCGCGCCGGGCTTTACGAATATGGCGCATGGCAGGTGATGCATTGCCCTTGATGGTGCATATCTCTTTGGTCCTCAGGTAGAGCAAGCTCTAGAAGCTACACAAAGACTAAGTCAGCCATTAGTTGGCTTGGCCTCTCCTGCCCCTCTCGAGGGCATGCCAGTAGTACAGTTTCAAAATCGCCAGTCCTTTCGAGGCAGAGGAAGTTTCCATAAGAACCAACCTGCCCAACCTCAAAAGAAGAGCAACAGAAGGCTAGGGGCCCAAAGCCAGCTACATTATGAATTGCCGGCCCAAGTTCCATCTCAGCTGCCCGAGGTGGACTTTTCCTCTCCAGTGGGGGTCGCCTGATGCACTTCTACAACCAGTGGAAGTCCATAACCTCAGACAAATGGGTCCTTCGGATAATTCGCGAGGGTATTCACTCAATGTTGGAGACCCTCCGGATCGCTCCCCCAAACGACAGCCCAGGCCGTCAACCTTCAGTCAGACCTTCTCGCGAGATTCAGGGCCTTCTGAACAACGGGGCAGTAGAAGTGGTGCCACTACACCAATGAAACACGAGTTCTACTCCCATTACTTTGGTTCCAAAGAAGTCCGCGGAATGCGCCCCATTCTAGATCTCAGAAAGCTAAACAAATTTCTCCCGAGGAGAAATTCAAAATGATTTCTCTGGGAACCCTGTTACCTCTGCTCTACCAACACGACTGGTTAGCCTCCTAGATATGCAGGACGCTTACCAGCACATTCCTGTTCACCCGAGACATCACAAATTCCTGAAGTTTGTGGTTCTGGGACAACACTATCAGTTCAGAGTCCTGCCCTTTGGGCTATCCTCGGCGCTGCGAGTTTTACAAAATGTTGTGCAGTTCTCTAGCGCACCTCAGAAAGGTCGAATTCAGGCGTTTCCTTATGTGGACGATTGACTTCTAGCAAGCCCTTCCAGGCAGGGACTCTGACGCCGTGGAGACGGCCTTGCGCCTTACGCCCATGGGAGTTCTGCTCAACCTCAAGAAATCGCAACTGCAGCCCTCCCAGAGGCTCCTTTTATAGGGACTCTTCTGGACACCTCCGTGCGAAGGCTTTTCTTCCAGAAGACAGGAGGAGCGATATCCTTCAGATGGCCCGTCACATCGGAGAAAACAGCTCAGTCACAGCTCTCTCGATGCAACGGATGCCAGGCCTCATGGCATCCTCAGTGTTCACTGTACCCCTAGCAGGTCTGCATATGAGAACCACCCAGTGGATGCTCAATACCAGTGGTCCCCAACCACTCACCTGCAGTCCTATCTCATCAAGGTGACAGAACATTTAAAGAGGTCACTCACCTAGTGGTCTCAAGAGAGCAATCTCCTGGAGGGTATCCCTTTGCTCCTCTGGACCATCAGATCTCCATTACCACGGATGCATCCCTAATGGGGTGGGAGCTCACTGTCAGGCTCTCCACACTCAAGGTGCATGGACTCAAGTTGAGTCCCAGCTCCACATAAACGTCCTAGGAATGAGAACTGTCCTTTATGCGGTCCGAGCTTGAAGGACATTCTGTGTCACAAGAACATTCTCCTTCAAACGGACAACAAAGCAGTGATGTATTACATCAACAAGCAGGGCGGGCTCACTCTACCCCTTATGCAGAGAAGCAATGAGGGTATGGGAATGGTGCTTGGAGCACGAGGCTCTAATCTGCTGTGTACCTGCCAGGTGTTCAGAACGAACTGGCAGACCGCCTCAGCAGAACAGAGACAGACCCTCATGAGTGGTCTCGACTCAACCATAGTTCAGTCACTATTCAAGAGTGGGAACTCCAGACCTGGACCTTTTGTATCCCCACTCAACGCAAAACTGCCTCTCTTCTGCTCCAGAAATCCAGGGCCTGGCATTTTCTGTCAGGATGCGTTCAGGCTGCAGTGGACAAACGCTTTCTTTACGCCTTTCTGCCTCTTCCTCTAATTCAGAGGGTACCCTCAAGTTCAATCCCAGGGGACAAAATGATTCTCATTACTCCCTTTTGGCCTCGGCAGCTGTGGTTTCCACTACTCAACAGTATGTTTGCAGTTCCTCCGAGACCACTTCCCTGCAGACGAACCTTTGACTCAGGGACCGTGGTCCATCCCAACCTAAGATCACTTCACCTTCACGCTTGGCTCCTGAAGAGGTTAAAGTAAACGGTTCAATGTCTCTCGAAAGTTTCAGATATTCTTCTGGCTGCACGGAAGCCAGCCACTCGGAAAACTTACACAGCCAAGTGGGCGTTTTGCAGCTCTGGTGCAAAGTCCTCTTTGAATCCCTTTTCCTGACCACCAGATAAGGTTTTGGAGTACCTTTGGACCTCTCAAATTCAGGTCTGCAGTACTCTACAGTCAAAGTTCATCTTAGTGCCATTTCAGCGTATCATGAACCTGTTATTTTCTTAACTCTGGCTCAGTTACCTATGGTTAAGAGATTTCTTAGGGATTCTGCATACCAGACCTCCTACAAGACGCCCAGTCGCAGCCTGGGACATTAATCTTGTGCTAGACATGCTCACTCGGAAACCTTTCGAACCTCTGGCTACCTGTGAGCTAAAATTTCTCACCTGGAAGACTGCCTTCCTTGTGGCCATTACTTCAGCCCGCAGGGTCTCTGAGATACATGCCCTGGTCACAGACCCTCCGTATACTGTGTTCCATAAGGACAAAGTAGTTCTTCGTACTCATCCTAAATTTCTTCCTAAGGTTGTGTCAGAATTTCATCTAAACCAACCTTTAGTCCTTCCTCTTATTTTACGGACTTCCAAAATGAAGGAGAACGTTCTCTTCATTCTTTGGATGTTAAGAGGGCCTTGCATTTCTATCTAGATAGAACCAAGGATTTTCGCAAAGCTCAGCAACTGTTCTCCCTTCAGTGAGACCCGCTGGGTCAACCTGTCGCTATCAGATGTATCTCATCATGGCTGGGCGTGCCTTCGCCACTGCTATTCCATGGCGCAGGTTGTTGGAGGGGTGAGTTTACGCTCAATCTACCAGAGCGGTCGCGCATCCCTAGCGGAACTGCGAACGGCCCATTGCAGACATCTGCAATGCGGTCACCTGAGCTCAGTGCATACTTTAAACATTATGCACTAGATGTCCATGCCAGACGGTATTCTTACTTTGGCAGAGCCATCCTCAATGGACTTCTGTCCTAGAAGCGTGAGCTGTTGGTCTCTCCTGCCGCCTTCTCGGGGATTATTAGCTCGGTACTTCTCCAATAGTGTGAGATGAGTGGTGAGACTTATGTCCAGGAAGATATGAAAATTACATTCCTACCGTAATTCTTGATCTTCTTGGACCGAGTCTCCACCACTCATCTCACACGCCCACCCTCCATCCCCGAGCTCATCTTTCTTGTGGTCTCACTCCCTCAAATCTTTAGGCCGTGAAGACTTTTTGTTGACCCTTCTACACGGGTCGCCCGGACTATCTTATGTCCGGTTTTTAGGTTTGGCTACCCTTCTAGGTTAGTTACGCTGCACCTCCTTGGTAAAAAGGTACTGAGGCGGTTGGAGGGTCGACGCGAGATAGTCGTTACCATGCACGAGCTAGGGGTCGCGGCGCCATCTCTGGCGCCGACCCTCCAGCAAAAAAGTTTGCTCCCAATGAGTCCTAGTGCTTCCGGCGCAGATCCCAATAGTGTGAATGAGTGGTGGAGATCACTAAGAAGATCAAGAATTACGGTAGGTAATGAATTTTCATTTTCTGCCCAAGGTGGTCTCAGCTCTCACCCTTTATCAGGACATTTATCTACCAGTGTACTTCCCCAAGTATTCTAGTCGAGGAGAGACCCTGTTGCACACTTTAGATGTGCATAGGTGTCTCGATACTACCTGACCAGAACCAGACACCACCGAAAATCAGACCAGCTTTTTGTCTCCTTTGCCCACAGGATGGTGGGAGCTCCTGTTCCAAGCAGTCGCTGTCCAGGTGGCTCATTCACTGTATCACGTTCTGTTACCAGAAGCGTAACAAACCCTTTCGGGCACGGTTGAGGGACATTCCACAAGGGGTTGGCTACCTCCTTTGCAGCCCTAAAGAATGTGTCCACGCCGACCATCTGAATTGCAGCTACTTGGAGCCCGCACACTTTCATCAGGCATTATAGCCTGGATATTGCATCGAGGTGAAGAGCAGGTTTTGGTCTAGCAGTCCTTCAAGGACTTCTGTCCTAGGTTCAGGTTCTATTAAGGTTTCTACCTTCCCTCCTCCCAATGGTGTGGGATTTCCATTATCGCTTGGGAATCAGTCCTAATAGTGTAACCTGCTGCAAGAGCTGTTTCTCGAAGTAATATAGTACAGTTATGTAAGAACTTACCGTAACTGTAGATCTTCGAGAACAGGTCTTGCAGCAGGTACCTTCCCTCCCACCATCCTCGCTGGAGGGGATTCTAATTCCAACATCCTTCTCCTAGGATCAGGTGTTCTCAGCATCTCTCTGATTGCCAATTGATGGCAGATCCTCAGTCTCCTCTTCTGATGTCATCCAGCGGCTGGGAGTCTCCGCGGGGAGAACTGAGGATTCTAGGGGACCGATGTCAGAGGCGGTCCCCACTGAATACTGCTAGCTAGAAAATTTCCGTGGGTTTCTGGCGCCTGCCGGCTTCAGTCCTAATAGTGTAACCAGCTGCAAGAGCTGTTATCAAAGATCTAGTATTACGTTAAGTTCTTACGTAACTGTACTTTGCGTAAGAACTTACCGTAACAGTAGATCTTCAAGAGGAGCTCTTGCAGCAGGCGCTGCTTTCCGCCTCCATCCCGAGTGAGGTGTTCAGCACACATTCATAGGCTTCTCAGCTTTCTCCTCAGCTAGCCTGTTTGCAGGTCTTGGTAGGAACTGGAGTGGAGTCGGGTTCCACCCTATGTACCGTGACCGACGCCGGGTGGGAGCTGTGTCAGGGAGTGGTCCTCGCTGGGTACTGCTAGCTGAGAATTTTTCCGTGGATCCTAAGGCCTGAGGCGTTAGTCCTAATGGTTATAGCCTGCTACAAGAGCTCCTCTCAAGTTCTACTGTTACGGTAAATTATTACATAACTGTAGTTTTTATGCAGAAGGAGTGCTGTATCAGTTCCAGGTCATGCCATTTGGCCTCTTCGTGCCCAGGGTCTTCACGTGCATTGCAATGGTGGTAGCCTTTGTGGCGCCAGTGTGTCAAAGTTATCTTTACCTGGATGACTGGCTAACAGCCGGGCTATCCAGAAAGGTAGTGAGCAGTCCAGGGTCCTGGCCTCCAGACCTGTAGAGGCTTGGGCCTCTTGGTCAACCTGGTCTCCTGCAGGCTGGGCATCAGATCTTACCTCCTTTGCCTAGTCATTTCAGGTTGGACACTTGGGTCCTGCTTAGGATTTCCTGAGGCTGCTGGGTTACATGGCATCTTGCACCAACGTGGTTCAGTGAGCTTGCTGGTGGATAGCGGCACCTGTATGGGGAACTGGGCTGTCAGTGATCCCAGTGTGTAGGACACCTAGATCAGCTGGTCACATTGATTCAGCCAATTTGGGATACCACCCAGTGGTGGCTAATCCCAGAACATCTGGATGGAGTCATTTGTCCGACCATCACGCTCATGATGGACTCCTCTCTGGTGGGATGGGGAGCGCACCTGGTTGGCCAGGGAGTCCCGTCACATCAATCTGCTGGAGCTCAGTGCAGTATGGGTTTGCTTTAACGGAATTTGTTCCTCAAGTTGAGCTAGGTCTGTAAGTCCAGACTGGCAGCACTGCAGTCATGTTCTACATGAACAGGAAGGGTGGAAACTACTCCCTTCCGTTGTGTTGGGATGCACCGCACCTGGACTCTCTCGCGTAGCCTGTGTGCAGATGTCCTTGGGTTTCATGTCACAGGAGCAAGAATTGCGGTGAGTACATAATTTTCATATCTTCTAGGAATGTGTCTTCATTCATGACTGCTGCCCGCCCCTTCTCCCTTCAAGACCGAGCTTCTGGGCAGTGCCTTCTCCTCCTGCTGCCTCTTCCTGTTCTAGAGGGCAGCTGTTCATCAGGAAGGGAAGTTGTTTTTCCTCTTTGCAGCAACAAAAGGTATAATAAAATAGAGGGTCCAAGGTAGCCAATGTTTCAACTTCCTGGGTCTCCTTGTATTTGGGGTACGTTCCATAAGAATTCTACCCTTATCCTCAAAAGCGGGGGCTCAGAAAAGGAGGCCTCAGAAAGGCATCTCTTTGTGTGTGGGTCCATGTTTCCTGGACTGTCCTGTGCTACCTCAGATGCTAAGCCTTTAAAAAAAAAAAAAAAAAAGGCACAGGTGGGATGGGGATCATCCATGGGTAGCTGTTACCTCTGGCTCCTAGCTGATAGGCTTACATTAACCGCCTTGGCCTACCCTTGGCTCTGGCTCAATCAGTCTGTTTGTTCCAAACTCTGAGAACTCTTGTCAACAGGACTTACAGTACACATGAGCGCCTCTGACCTGTGGATGAGTCTTCTAGACCCAGAGGTGTATCTGTCTTCAGTCTGGCAACTAGCCCTCAGCCAAGGGCAGTGTCCTCCTGTCTGCTTCCTTTTACCCAGTTATGGGTCCTTTCCACACCCACCTCTTGGGCCTGAGGCGGCTATCACCCTTGAGTGGGCCTTCCCTCCTACCTTCCTTTATCACCTATGCGTTTTCCCCTCTGGTTGTAGGAAGATTTCTTCCAGTAGCACCCTTTCTCCTAGTGGTGGGATCACCTTCCCTGCCCTAACCCTCGGCAGCACCTGTGCATGTGTACTTGTTTGTTTCTCTCAGCTGCTCCAAGAACCCCAGCTGCTTCTGGGTGTTCCCTGGAGCATTTTTGTATGCTCAGCACCATCTGGATTTGCTTACTAGGTTGCAGTCTTCATCCTGAGTCTTTTGCACATTAGCTTTGCTGCTTCTTCCTAGGCTCTTAAGTTCCATATGTTACTTGAAGAGAGCACTCCTTACCATTTGAACTGCTCCTATGCTCTAGTAGCTTGTAGCTCCTTGAGCTGTCAGAAATGTGGCCAATCTGGGCCCTCCCTGTTTCTCTGTTGCCTAAGACACCCAGTTGCTCTTGGCCAGAACTGGATATCACCCTGTTTCTCTCTCTCTCGCTTTCTTTCTCTCTCTCTTTTCACTTATTTGCCTGTCCAGAGGCTTCCAGTTTCCCAAGGCCACCTGTATTCCCAACCGCTTCCCTCCCTTCTGTACCCTTAGTCATTTTTGCTCATTTCAGTTTACTTCCTATATCTTTTCAATCCTTGGGCTCCCTTGCCCTACCTTATCCTGTCTTCTTTTCCCCTGCCTCTCCGACCGGCAGAACTGAGTAGGATGGGAGGCTAGTGCTAGTTACTGGCTAGTCCTTGAGCACCACTTACTGTGTGTCCCCATGGTGATTCATCTCCAATGTCAACTCCACCATTCCAAAACTCTTCAATCTGAATGGTCCCACGAGTCCTTTGCCTCTGGCTAAGACCCACCAGTCATGAATGGTGAAGATATTCCGGAACATCAACAGTTCGGTGAGTACGTAATTTTTTTTTTTTTTTTTTTACACAGGAGAGACCCACTAAGCTGAAAGTTGTTTACAGGTGTGATCTGGGAGCACAAGGAAGTTGTGACTTGCTTAGAGTAGCACAGTATGCAAGTGGGGCGGTAGGATTCAAACCCAGGTCTCAGGTTTGTAGCTCAGCCTTAAACCACTGCGCTATACTACCTCCTTTCGTCTGTGGTCTCTTGGACACTTTGGGGGCGGCATGCATCATGAATCCCTTTGCTGTCATAGGTCCTTGGTGCTTGCGGGGGTGGCCCTTCACCTCTGACCCCACCATAGGAGTCTGTACAGGATGGAGATAGCAGAGAGGTTGGAGGTAGATGGGCTGGTGGGAGGCGTTACTTAAACATAGAAGGGGCTAGCGTGCAGCCAGCAGGGAGAAAAACTTGATTGGGGGGACAGAAATATGTAGTCTGAAGACAGTGACAGGCTGAAATAAAACTGAGTTGACTGCTCTTTGTTGCTGTTCTCTCACACCTCACTCTGGGATTTCACACCCAGTGCCTACAGTAAATGGTTAGAAAATAGTCTTAACTTGGCTCAGCAGTAGTACTGTCACACACAGTGCTCACGAGTTTGAGTGCCGGCCAGGAGGAGTGAGAATCCCACAAGACATTATTTTCCTCGGGAGAGGGCTCACAGTCTCCGCTGCTCTGCTGCCACCTGGGTGACAACAGGTGGTGGTGCATTGCAACTTTTGAATACGGAGGGAGGACAGCAACATGCTGCCATGCATTAGCGTGTCCATTGGGCTCTTTGTCGGCTTCCTTTTTGGGCTGCATAATTTGAGACTCACCTTAGCTGCTGTCACGTGATGTCCACCCCTCATTGCAGGCCCCATGCTGTCTACTTCTTGGCACTCGTGAGGAACCAAGGTCTAACTCCATCGGGTTGGGGGTCATCCAACCTCTGCCTGCACCACCCTGAAATGAAAGCCATGGAGAATCATGCACTGAGGTGAGTCGAAGAGGTGTGAGATGGGACAGGGCCAAAGGAGGTGCCAGCTTGGGAGAGCAATAGGGATAATGCATACTAAATATTTAAAATTGTACTCTTCAGCAGTTAAAGCCCTATAGAGTAATTGTTTTTCTTCTCCCTACCAGCTGACCGGGAGAGCAGGTATGAGGAAGAGGAGGAACAGAGAAGCAGCAGCAACGAAAAGTGGGACAGAGCTCTGCTCCACCCAAGAAAAAGGAAGTAAACTTAAAACTCTGCCTCTGACCTAACTACCCGCTCACCCAGTGGGCCATGAACCTTAAGTATTTTAACACGGATAGCGACTCATCTGTTCTATTTCTTCTTCTTTCTGTTCTGAATTTTATGGACCAAGCAGTTTGATGATTCCAAGCCCAGATCTTCCTCTGAGTTTGTGCAGTAGAAAAATATATATTTCTATAAACATGTAAGTAAATCGATTGCTGATACGTTTTCTGCTGTGAGATGAGACTTGTGGTTTACGTGAGCCATTGGAGCTGTGTCCACCGTCAATCCAGAGCAGGTTCCTTCTGCTCCTGCCCTTTCCCGGATGGAGCATTCAGGATGTGTGTATGCCCACCCACTTGATGTGAAGTGCTGGGAATGACCCAAGTACCTCAGTGGGTGGACTCAACAAACTTTTCTCTCCTTGGATTGTCATTCACTGTTCATATGGACTGTTTAGTTGCAGGCTGTATTTTGCTTTCATTTTTTTTTTCCCCACACTTGTCAGTTTTGTATTTGGAAATGGAGGTGTGATACAGGGTTAAGAATTCCATGTTGAAGAGGTTGCGTGAATCACACCCAGGAACGAAAAACTTTATAATGCATTGTTATTTTCCTTCCACCCAGACATGGAATGAGGCTCTGAGGCAAAGATACTCTCTTACAAACTGGACCCCTCCTTTTCAAAAGTGTCTTCAGCGTCCGCATATTTTTTTAAATAAAGGTCAGGATGCCTCTGAAAGACAGGCATCCTTTTTTAAAATGGTTGCTCTTGTGTTTTTAATAGGATCTGTATGGGAATGGTTTCGATGGCTGGTTTGATTCCATTAGCAGTAGTTACTTGCAGTTGGAACTGCCCATTAACTTGGGGAGGGATTGCCTAGAAAGCACATTCCTGTTTGTTTGGTTTCAGGATACTGTGGACAGAGGGGACTACAAGCATAAATGCTGGTTAAATGTATAGTAATAGTCCTGATCCCAGTCTGCATCCAGTTTCACTGGTGCGTTTAACATGGACCACAGACCTGACTGAGCTCTGCTTGTAGCCAAGAGTTTTCTTTAAATGAGTGATTGATGGGATGTACAGATTGATTCTAGTTCTGCGGGTGGAAATAAAAACTTGTGCCGTTGTCGTCCCCCACCACCCCAAAAGTCTTGATTTCCATGTTATGTTTGAAGTACATGAATTGAGATCAGGAGAAGCCACGAACTTTCCATGTGTGTGAGACTGGAGAAATCTCAAAAATAATCATAGCCAATTTGCAGAATGTACATTTCATTTTATATTTGTCTTGTTTTGTGCTGTATTTATCAGTGTTCCATATTTTGCTGAATTAGATCACATTTTTGTTTGTTTTTACATATGTTCTCTCTCTCTCTCTCTCACCACCCTCTTTCACTTGGGATAAGTAAAAGTCGTACTCTGGTTTGGTCTCAATATAAAAAGAAAATAATGCAGATTTTCTTAGCAGTTATTATAAATGCCATTTTCACCTTTGGAAGAAAACTAATAAAAGTGGGGTTTTTGTAAGTTCAATTTCATAATATCTTTGTTGTGTGTGTTTCTGTTTGGCCAAGATATCAGCTGACTGCATTCAGTTTCTTTAAATGCACAGTCAGCTACTGAATCTCACCCCAAAAAAAAAAACCTTACCTAAACATATCACTGGGACTTAAGTGATGACAACACTCAGCTGCTGGAAGTCAGAACTTCACATCTATATGACAACAGCATTCAGTTCTTCTCACTCCATTTGGGTGACCAAGCCGTGGTTTGGTCCCTTGTATGGTGGACAGAGGAGCACAGCCTCCATCAGGGCTTTCCTTTTCGCCACAGGAGCCATAGATGTCTGCTGCCATGGATGCCTCCCTAATGGGATGGTGTGCCCACTGTCTGGGTCTCCATAACACATGGTGTCTGCAATCCAGCCAAGACTTGTCTCTAAATGCATATGTTGGAGATGCAAGCTGATCTTCCAAGAATCTGTCTTCGCCATTCATTGCTGTATGGGTCTGTACCAGAGGCACTAGGAACCTGCAGAAACTTTAAAAGCTTAGAGCTAGGGGCCGATGGTGACGGTACAACCCTCAAGGTGTTCATGGACTGGCCAATAACGGACGCCAGCCCTCTTACCTCAGTTCTGGTCTTCCCACTGTCAAGGCTGCATTCAGTAGGAGAGTTCTCCATTTCTAGAATCGTGGCTATGTTGATCTTCCTGGACATAGTCTCCACCACTCATTCACACTAATGGGACTACGCTGGAGGCGGTAGGACCGAGCAGGAGACAAAAATCTTAAGGAGGGCTTGCACCAGGGTAGGACTGCACATGTGTGGCGCGAGAGACCAGCTCGCGCCATATAGGCTACCTTGGTGTCGACCCTCCAGCTGTCTCGCTTCCTTTTTTCCTGCTGAGTGTGCTTTAGTGAAGACGCTCGCCACCAACAGTCAGATCTTCACGTCAGTACAACTGCTGTCATTCAGTATTTAAGTTTTAGTATGTTATTTATTCAGTTTTAAAAAAAGTTTTTTTTCCTTCACAAAAGAACAGAGAAGTCTTCAGCCCACCTTGAGGTTAACCTTTAATGGGGCCAGTGACAGTGGGAGACTTCATGTGAAAGCTGTTGTTCCAGCAGGGCTGGGTCTGGTGTGCCGCCCTCTGCGGGGGTGTCACTAGGGTAGTCCAGTGCTTGGGAGGAAGGCGGTCCTCCCGAAGCTTTAAGCCAAGCCAGAGCCCCGTTCTCTGTCTTGGGGAACCCAGCACTGCTCGGCCTCGAGTTCTTCGTCCCACTGGTCGAAGAAGAAACTACCACTCGATGTCGCCGTCTGGTACATCTGCACATCAGTAGCGGGAACAGGAGTCGGCCTCCGGGGGTTGCCTGTGGCCTCTGTTCCCGTGGCAGGCACCCTCGACTCCATAGTCCCTCCCACCCCTGGGGGTCCTCTGGTGAGCAGTTTCATCATTGGGCGCTGTTATGGAGCAATGGGTTTGGCGGTTGTCCCAACTTCCTGAGCCTGCGGAGTCGACCCCAGGGCCTTCAGGCTTCAAACCACGCGGAAGGCAGGGTGGTTTGGGTCAGCCTGGTCGCAGCACCTTTGGCGCCCGTTGACACCGTGCTCCTGTGTTTTTCCCCCTCACATGGCTGTGGCACAGGGGCCAGCAGGTACCACTTTCTCCTTATGTTTTCAGATCTTCATCCTTAGGTGCCCGTGGTTTGGGTTGGGGTCTCGGGTGCTCTTTAGCGCTCGATTCTTGAGTGCCACCTTCAGCTCCAGTATTGGGCGCGCATCCGCTCTCGGCACCACATCGGGTGCCAGGATTCTTGACTCCAATTCAAGGAACACCTCCTCCGCTTTCTTTCCTCCCTTTCTTTATTTTCTATCCCTCCTGGGCTAGTAAGGAGATGATATTGAGCCTGATCTTGATCTGCGATTAGGAGATGATGACGATGAAGATTCATCTCTCGGGTGGGATGTAATCCCTCTACTTCAGCAGAGCCTTTGGTGAGGACCTGTCCTTTAAATCTCTATTGAAGAATATGAATTCCACCCTCTGTCCAGACTTCAGAGTTTGATCTGGGGAAGCTGTTGCGCCTTCAGTATCTGCATGTCCCGAACTCCCTGTGGAATTGATACCTCCAGTACAGCCCTCTTCGAGACTGTCACAGATGATATGGGATAATCCGGTGCTTATTCCTTCCGTGGCCAAGTCCATAGACTGGAAATACGCTTACCCTAAAGAGCGACCTATCCTGGCCTCTCAAGCCCTTGCAGGCGTCATAATGATCTTGGCGAAAGCGGCAAAGCCATTCTCCCTCAGGATTCCACGGCTCGTACAGTAAATAAAGAAACCTGTAAGATTTACACTTTGAGGAAGTGAGTCTTCACTGCCGCTACCCTAGAATGCGTGTTGCTAGATCTTACTTTGAATGGGAGCTCTTGCAGCAGGCTGTAACCTTCAGCACTATGCCACAGGCACTAGGACCATCCGGAAGACTTCTCAGCCAGCAGTATACAGCAAGGACCACCCTCGGCCTGGCCCTGGTACAAAGGGGCAGACCCAGCTCCACCTCGGTTCTTTTCCCAACGCGTCCCGGACGTGAAGAGATCTTCAATCAGCTTGCCAGAAAACAGCAAGAATTTTCTTCAAACCCGCTCTTTTACCATTTTCAATGGTTCCTTTTCTCATTAACCTCGTCGAGACCGTTTCCGGCGGTTTTGAAGTTTCGATGGATGTCTTCCCCATCGTCGGCCTCGCCAGAACATCACCAAAATAAGTGCGAGTGTGGAGGCGGATCCGGCCAGGAGCGGCCATCGGCGCTGCGTATTCTGCCTCGGGCGGACCACAACACCGCAGCCTGCTCCGCCTGCCAGGCTTTTACTAGCTGGACCCGCATCCGTCGTCTCAAGACCCTGAAGGCTTTCCTTCTGGAGCAGAAGATGGATCTGCACTCCGAGAAGCATGAGGAGAAGCATCACGTAAGACCGTAGTCGGTCCCGGACGGTCTCGGGATCAGGAGGCGTCAAAGTCTTCTCAGGCCAAGGCCAGCCCTTGGGGAGAAGCCAGCCAAGCAGAAGGTAACCCGCTAAGGGTTACCCCAAGCCCTTGGAGGAGAAAGCTCGGCCCACCTCCCAAGGCACGGCGCTCCCTGGCGACACCCTGTCCTGTACCACCACCGGCGCCCGGTCGAGAGGGGCAAAGGGTGAGGATCGGCCGTGGAAGAGCAGACATCCCTGTCGCCCAAGTCCTTCTACCCTCTGGGCCTCCAGGACTCTCCTTCGCGGGCTGGCGTCCCGGATACTCCCTTTCCGGGCCGGGCGGCAGAACTCTTTTCGAAGGATGAGCTGCAGGAGCTATTCTCCTTTGATGGGGGCAGGTCCAGAGCGGACACCCCAGACACGGTACTGGACCTGGCGGGCAAACCACAGCAGGAAGTGAGCCTTCCCGCGGAAGTCTTCAGGCGACCGCCTACACCTCCTTCTAGGGCTCGTTCGCACCCAGTTTGGAACCACAGGCGTCGCTCCAGGGATTCTGGAGACCGTCGTCGGTCTAGGCCGCGTTCTTTGAGTCTCTCTCGGTCTTCTAGATGAGAACACTCCCGGCGTCTGTCTCTGCTCCGACATCGGTCCCCAGTTACTGACACCAGCGGGAGTCTGGTACAAGGAGAGGTCAGACTATTCGAGATCTTACAGTCGATGATGGCGACCACGTTGGTCTGCCGTCTGTTACTGTGATAGCATGAGCTGAGTTTTAATTAGACTTAGCTTACATTTTAATTGTTTTACGTGTTTTATTATCGGAGTTTAAGTGCTTTATTTTATTTTTATTTTCGGCTGTATTTTGTTTGTCCGGCGACACGATTGAAGCCCTTGTATTACCTACAGAATTAAGGGCACTGATTTGCCAATTCTTTATTCCTGGACTGGGGTTTTCGAGAGGAGGATTGGTGGTTATTGCGAGGCGGGTCACATCCGATTCTTCCTGACTTTGGCGTGATATTGATGCCGTTTTAGAAGCCGATTGAAGCGATCTGCACATTTCGTATTACGACTGTGGCGTTCGGCGTGGATTTTTGGCTTGTTTGTTTCGAAATCCGGAGCGGACAGTTTGCTTTGCTGTTTGTTCTTTGGGAATTGGCGGGCCCAGTGATTGATTGACTTTGCTCGGGAGGGAACTTGTTTATCCTCAGAGTGTTGGACTTGTCTGGTTTTGGATTACTGGAGGTCTTTTGACGGACTGAACAGCGTGTAATGTTCCCCAGATGGCATGAATGACCGGGGCTTTGTTTTTATGAGATGGTGCATGGTCATTTTGGACTTAAGCTGAAGATCTGAGGATTGGACTTGACTGGAGTCACAGTGCTGGACCGATGTGGCTGGGACTATTGGATTGTCTGGGAGGAAGATTCGTTTCTCGTTGATCCTTTGATGTGGGAGATCTTCGAAGTTGAAAGTGGAGTCTGTGTTTATCTACTCCTGAAGCGTTTTTGATTGTTCGTTGTTTTGGAATCTGGATTTGGGAGTGTGTGTTGGAGCAAGAACTTTGGGGTGAGCTGCCTGGGGTGGTCGCTGCCACTGGCTGGATTCAAGGCGGGCAGCACGGTTTTGGGCCTGTTGAAGGGTGGGCCAGTAGCTGGTGTTTCCTAGGCTCACGGGGATCCACTGGTGAGTGGATTCTGTGCGGGGGCCGTTGCTTTGGACCCGGCTGGGGCAGTGACCTCCTGAGAGGTGGTCACTTTCCCTATGCCATTAATTTGAATTTTCAGTGCTCCTGATTTTGGGCGCACCTATGATTTGTTTCTAAAAAATTTTTCATCGAGAACGCTCTTTCCTGAATTGGTTTACAGCTTCCTGGTACTCTTGTGAATTCCTGCCGTTATGCCTAGCAGTATCCATTTATTGGCATGAGCTCTCCAGTATGTACTTTAGATTGGACTGAAGAAATCGGTTTGTTAATTTTCATTATTTGGACGTCCGGTGGTGAGAGGACCCTGTGTCCAATTATTTATTTATTAAATTTGTAGTTTATGTTGTTGTTTGTTTGATATTGAGAGTATTGTCCTCTCGTCCCAGTGGTGAGAGGACTGGGTGGGAAGGAATTAATTATTTAAGTGTATATTATTTTATCTCTCTTCCCCAGTGGTGAGAGGACTGGGTGGGGAGGAATTTAATTAGTTGCTTGTTGTATTTGGTTGTAGTTTGGGTTTGGGGATGAGAGCCCATAAATCAATATTTTGAGATTTGTTTGGTGTTTTAATTTGTATTTGTATTTTGTTGTTAAATCATTATATAGGGCTTTGTATTTATTTAGTTTTGATGGGTGGGTTAATTTTGTATTTGGGACTATTTGTTATTTATTTAGGCGTTAAATATGTACTGGGACAGCACAAGGACAGTCTGGTATTATTCCCCTCAGGCTGAGAGACCTTCATCCTTTTCCTGTCCTCCCTATCACCAGAAGTTTTAGATGGTGCTGGGCTTTGGGGATTGTTGGAAGGAGGAGGAGGAGAACGAGGGCTGGGTCTGAGAGGAACAGAAAGGAGTGGGCGGATAGGGATAGTGGGGACAAGGAGATGCCCTGGGCGAGAAGGGTCCTCCTGTCTGGTTCCCATACCCAAGGTTCTGCTTGTAGTCAGCAGGTAGCACGGTCATCTTCGGATGCTCATCCTGCTCGGGCAGTGTTGTGCAGCCAGGTCTATTAAAAACAAGACTGCTATTATAGCAGATTTTATTGGGACATCTGACCTGGCGTGCATCACTGAGACCTGGCTGGATGAGAATGCTGGAACTAGTTTTGGCAGCAGCAATTCCAACCGGTTACTCAGTGATACAACGCCCAAGGATGGATCGAGGGGCGGGTGTTGCTATCTGTTTTAGATCAGAACTGGGCCTAGTGGCGGTACCAGTGGGAACTACCAAATCCTTTGAATTTATCATGGGCGAGGGTGTGGGGTGCAGGATACTCCTGTGTACCATCCACCAGGTGACTGGAATGTTTTCCTGCAGGAAGTCGCGAGACTTCATTGTCGACCTGACATTGGGGTCCCCAGATGGTTGGTTCTGGGGACTTCAGTGCCTGGGTCGGCGAACTCTCAATTTGGTCAAGACTTCCTCCAGTTAATGATTTCACTGGGCTTCACACAGGTTATTTGCTCCTTGTCCCATATTGGTGGTCATTCATTGGACTTGGTGTTCCTTCTGGGGATGGAGATATCCAATTTGGTGGTGGAACCTGTCGGATGGTGGGACCATCACTCCATTGAGTTCAGTTTGAGGCCACCCTAGTAGGCGGCCCCTATGGAGATGGTCGGTGTCGCCCTTTAAGGGTGTTCCCGGATGGCCTGATGGTGGTGCTGGACCTATCGGGCTTACGAGAGAGTGCATGGATCCAGGAGCTGGTACTTGCCTATAATAAAGGCGGTGGCAGGGGCCCTGGATTCCATTGCTCCTGTTCGTGTTCGTCCTCTCACTCTTCGCCCCAGGTCTCCTTGGGTCGATGAGACTCTGAGGAGTTGAGAGTTGGACGAAGGTTGGAGAGGTGCTGGTGGAGGTCGGCCTGGATTGTGACAAACTTAGTTTGATGGACCACTATGTGGTCTATCAATCCATGATCTCTGTAAGAAGGCAGAATTCCTATCCGGAGATTGCTGCTGCACAGAATAGACCAGCTCAGCTCTTCCGGACTGCGGACAGATTGTGCAGTCCAGTCTGTCTTCAGCCCAGAAGAGCTTTTTCTCAAGAATGGTGTGAGGAGTTTGCTCTGTTCTTTTCAGATAAGGTTGCCACAATCAGATCTGATATCCGTTTGACCCTCTCTAATGGGAGTTGTGATGGTCGCAGGAGATGTCGGACACCCAGTTTGTGTGGTCTGACTTCAGCCTCCCACAATCAGTGACATTGTGATGATCATCCAATCACTGCGTCCGACCAACTGTGGTTTGGATCCGGGCCCTACGTCTCTTTAGTGGGCTGTGTGGATAAAATCGGTCCTGTCCTTGCTGAGATAGTCTGGAGGTCCTAGGAGAGGGGATTTTCCAAATCTTCTAAAGGAGGCTGTGGTTCAGCCCCTTCTTAAGAATTCCTCCTTGGACCTGGACTGTCTGGCAAACTACATGCCTGTCCCTAACTTACCCTTTGTGGGTAAAGTTATTGAGAAGGTGGTCACATTGCAGTTGGATGATCATTTGATTAGCCACAATGTCTATGATTCTCTCAGTCCAGATTTAGGAAAAGGCATAGTACGAGACAGCTCTGGTCGGGTATTAAATGACCTCCTAATAGCAAGAGATCGAAGGACTCATTCCATCTTGGTCCTTCTTGATCTCTCTGCAGCATTTGACACTGTGGACCATGGTGTGCTATTGGAGCAGCTTGCAGTCTATCTGTGGGCTGTCTGGTACAGTCCTCAGTTGGTTTCGATCTTACCTCGAGGTAGGACTCAAAGGGTGGTGTCTGGGATTTTTTTCCTCGGCATCATTCTCCCTATTCTGTAGGGTACCACAGGGTTCCATCTTAGGCGCCCATGTTGTTTGCGGTTGCAGGGATGCCATTATGAGCGATTATTAGGGGTACAGTCTGGGTTTTCACTGCTATGCAGATGATACTCAGCTGTACATATCCTTTAATGCCCAGCCAAGATGCTGCCTTTTCGGTCTTTAAAACTGTCTTGCGAAATCCAGGACTGGATGAATGCAAGTTGGCTGCAGTTGAACCCAGACAAAACTGAAGTGTTGGTTGTGGACCAGAGTCGCCGGGGCGCTTTGTTGGTTGGATCACCCTCGGGTCTATGGCTTGGGGTGTCCAGCTAACTACCTCAGACTGGGTATGGAACCTGGGCGTTGTTTGTGTTGACTGTTTGACATTTAAATCTCAGGTGTCAGCAGTTTTCAAAACCTCTCTTTACCATCTGAGGAACATCGCCTGGGTGAAGCACCTGGTTCCTCCAGACTATCTCCCTACTTTGGTCCACACTTTTGTTACCTCCTGCCTAGATTACTGCAACACCTTTACCTTGGGCTACGGGGGTTGAGATGCCGCCTGCAGCTAGTGCAGAATGTGGCAGCCAGGCTGTTGACTGGTTCTTCTAGGTCCAGTCATATAATGCCTGTGCTCCGCTGAAGTTCTCCTTTGTCCCTACTGTCCCCGCTCTCTCCGATCCATTGCGAGGGATTGCTAGAGATTCCCAGGGTTCGTTTAAAAACTTCAGGGCCAGATCTTTTAGTTTTATGGCCCCAACCCTGTGGAATTCTCTACTGCCAGATGGAGACTGCCCAACTGTCCAAAGTTTTAAAGGAGCTTTAAAACCTCTCTCTTTAGCAAAGCTAATAATGATTTCTGAATATTGTTTAATTTTAATATTGTTTTAACTATTGTTTTATCATGTATTGTACAGGCGCCTTGGTTTCAGAAGAAGCGCCTTATATAAATAAAGATTGAATTGAATCTCCTCGTCCTCTTCTCGTCATCTTCCTCTCTCTCTCTCAGCTTGCAGCTGTCCCGGGAGAGAAGGACCAGCCTCGCTCGCCTCAGGCAGTCCAACCTTCATGGATGTCATGAGGCATATCCAGGCCTTCAACAAGTGGGAGACGGAAGACCTGGATCTGGAATGCCGGAGACTGGCGAAGTACTTGAGGCAGAGGGGCCGAAACCACTGGTGATCCCTCCTTTGGTGGATACTTTCCAGGACCTTACCGGACTACCTGGAAGCATCCAGCTTCAGTCCCGGCTGTTCGAAGAAATTGGATAGGCTGTACAAGGCCCCGAGGGCAGAATCTTTCCTAGCTAGACACCCTCTGGCGAACTCCTCGGTGATCACGGCTGCCCATGATAAATCCAGACAGCTGAAGCACCTCAGCTCACAGCCTCCTGACCCGGAGTCTCGCTATTTGGACCAGATGGGCAAGAAGGTTTAGTCTGCCTCCACCTGCTCCATCACGGTCCCTCAGTTTCTTGTCGCATATGGTGCAGTACCAGAATGCGCTATGAGAACGAGGACAAGAGCTTTTGAAGGCCATTCCAGACTCTGATCAGAAGGCGGACTTCTGGACATTTTAAAATCGGGCTCAGGCGTAGGCTCCCATGTCCTGAGAGCCTTGTATGACACCGCAGATATGGCAGCCAGGGCAGCCGCTTCGGGTGTGCCCATGGCGCCCGCGTCTGGTCGAGTCTCGGGCTTTCACCAGGATCTGCAGATCGGTATCATGGACTTACCCTTCCAGGGTATCGTGCTTTGGGCAGGAGATGGAAGTTTTGATTTCTCATCTCCAGGAGTCTGGCAAGTCTCTCTGGTCGGTCCGCCAGATGTACAGCCGGAGACCAGCGAAGACAAGCATAGCGGTCATTTCTCAAGTCCTCAGGTGGCCACGGTCATGCCCATGGTAACCAACAGGGGCAGAGAGGTGGCTTCCTTGTAGATCCAGTAACCAGCAGCCTGGAGGAGCTCCTACTCGTGGGCCCAATGACTCCCTTCCGATTCCCTCCCCATTTTCCACAGGAAGACCCAGGGAGACAGTGGGGGCAGCTTCTCTCTTTATCTCTAAGGGTGGAAGTCGATTACAGCGGACCAATGGGTCCTAGATATCATCAGGAGAGGACACACACTGGAGTTCAGTTCCCCAAATACTCCGCCAGAGTACTCGCATTATCCTCCTCCTCACATCCCACTAATAGAAGGAGAGTTCAGACCCTCTTGCAGAAAAGGGCAATAGAGGTAGTCCCCTGGCATCAGCAGGGAAAGGGTTTTACTTCCATTTCTTCCTGGTCCCAAAAGACACAGGATCTTGGTCGCATTCTGGACCTCGGCTCTGTCAATCTCTTTATATAGAGTACAAAAGGTTCAGGATGGTGACCCTCCGGGTCTTTTCCTCTGCTACACCAAGGGGACTGGCTCTGCTCCCTAGACATGCATATATGCATATGGGGTCTCCCCACCCCCACAGGAAGTTTCTGAGGTTCCACTTCCAGGGAGCACTACCAGTTCAGTTCTTCCATCGCGAGTCTTTACAAAATGCTTGACAGTAGTGGCTGCGGCTCTAAGGCGCATGGGACACTACAGTTTCCCATAACTAGGCGATTGGCTACTTACAGTCCTGTCAAGGGCAGGCCTACTTCTCACCCTTGAAGACATCTGTACTCTATTCCGAGAGCTGGGGATCACCCTGAATTTACAGAAATCGTCTCCAGAGCCCAGTCAGAAGCTCGTTTTCATTGGAGGCGGTACTGGATTCCATCCAGGGCATGGCCTTCCTCCCACAGGACAGGGCAGTCGCCTGCGAGAGGTTGCTGAAGGGATCTCAATAACTCCTCAAGTTCCAGCACAGAACTTCCTCAGGCTACTAGGGCACATGGGGCGGCCATTCCGGTCCTCCTTTGCACACCTCCACATGCAGATCCCACAGTGGATGCTCAGGGTACAGTGGGACCAAGGCTGTGATGACATAGACTTCATGGTCCGGATCACTGAGCCAGTCAGGAGAACTTTGCTTTGGTGGATGGACCCCCAGAACTTGGAGAAAGGGGTCAGCTTTTGTCTAGAGCCACCAGGTCAGACTCTTACGACAGATGCATCAGACCTGGGGTGGGGGCGCACCTGGATGCTTATCAAGCGCAAGGGTTTGGTCACCGAGACAATCCTTCACATCAATGTACTGGAGATATGGCGGTTCTCTATGTCTTGACAGGCCTTTCAAGCGGATCTGGTGCCAGGCTTTCTTCTGGTTGAAACAGACAATATGGTGGTCGTTTTCTACATCAGCAAGCAAGGGGTACTCATTCATGTCCTCTTGCAGGGAGGCGATGAGAGTCTGGTACTGGATGCTGGAGGGCGCATTCTGCTGTCCGCAGTGCGTTCTGGCGTCCTCAATGATCTGGCCACCAGCCTAAGCCGCGTCTCGATCCAGAACACACGAGTTGGAGCTGCTACAGTCTGTGGCAGATCAGCTCTTCGACAAGTGGGGTCATCCAGAGCTGGACCTCTTTGCGTCACCATGCAACGCCAAACTGTTAGTGTTTTGCTCACGAGAGCACGCGCCTGGAGTTTTCTGGCCAGGCGCATTATCCGTTTGCTGGGCAGGGAGGTTTCTCTATGCCTTCCAGCCCTTCCTTCTCATTCAGAGAGTCCTACTGAAGTTACAGGTGGAGGGGCCGAATGATTCTCGTAGCCCCAGATGGCCTCGGCAGATTTGGTTCCCACTCCTGCAGCAGTTATCCACGGAGCCTCCAGTTCCGCTGCCTATATGCTCGCAGTTGCTGTCCCAGGAACAGGGGTCGCTGGTCCATCTGGGCCTTCGGTCCTTACACCTGCATGCTTTGCTCCTTCAGACATAGCTCAACACAGATCAGGGGTTTCTCCGAAGTGGCGGCAGTCCTAGTTTTGGCGATAAAGCCTTCCACCCGCTCCGCTTACTCCATGAAGTGGAAACTTTTTGTCTATGGGCCTCGTCGCAACATTTGGACCCCGTCACTTGCCAGCGAACTCAAGCGTTGCAGTATCTCCTCTGCTTGTATCAAAATAGCTAGGTTACTCCTCTATCCAAAGTTGCATATGTGGTCTGTTTCCCTATCATGCTCTCATTGGAGATAGGGCGTTGGCACAATTGGATGTTGCCTGCACCTTTTTAAGAGGAGTTTTGCATATGAGACCTCCCATTAGGGACCCTATCCCACCCTGGGATCTCCTTTATGTGTTGGAGAAGCTCACCCTCCATCCCTTTGAACCAGCAGCGGATTGTGAGCTCGTTACCTTCTCTTGGAAGGTTTGTTTTTTGGTTGCTATTACTTCAGCTTGAAGAGTTTCTGAGCTTTAGGCTCTGATGTGTAAAGAAACAGTATTTGATTTTCCACAGGAAAGGGTTTCCCTTAGAACAAATCCTAAGTTTCTTCCGAAAGTGGTCTCGGAGTTGACCCTCAACCAGTTGGTTGACCTTCCAGTTTATTTTCCTTCCCCATCCAATAGAGGGAGGCTCTCCTTCACACACTGGATGATCACAGGACTTTGAGTATTACCTCAAGTGGACGGCAGGCATCACGTCAATCGGAGCAACTTTTTGTGGCCTTTGCACCACAACGCTATGTGAAACCGTGATCAAGCAAACAATATCAAAGTGGATAGTCCACTGCATTTCCTTCTGCTATGAGAAACACAATAAGCCCTTACCAGGCCCAGTTAGGGGTCACTCCACCAGAGGAGTGTCTGCTTCATTCGCCGCCCTGAGAAATGTCTCTATCAAGGACATATGTGCGGCCGCTACCTGGAACTCTGTGCATGCCTTTGTCAAGCATTACAGCTTGGATATAGTCTCCAGACACCGAGCTAACTTCAGCTTGGCTGTTTTACAAGGACTTCTGTCATGAGACCTCTGGAGTCAGCATATTCCACCTCCCGGAGTCGTCTACCTCTTTGGCGTGGACTGCTTGGTATTCAGTCCTGCAGGTTATAGCCTGCTGCAGAGCTCCCACTCACGAGTAAAATAGTACAATTACGTGAGAACTTACCGTAACAGTAACTCTTGAGAGGAGCTTTTGCAGCAGGTGTTCCCCACCACCTTCCCCTCGGGGTGTGCAGATCCATCTTCATTTACATTTCCTATATTCGCTTTGTCTCCTTCTCTTGTCAGGGCTTGTTGCAGGCCTTGGCGGGGAGAACTGAGGTGGAGCTGGGTTGGGTCGGGCGGCGTCCGGGGTGGTCCCTGCTGTATACTGCTGGCTGAGAAGTTTTCTGGATGGTCCTAGTGCCTGTGGCATAGTCCTGAAGGTTATAGCCTGCTGCAAGAACTCCTCTCGAAGATCTACTGTTACAGTAAGTTCTTACTAACTACTTTTCCAGGGCTATTTCTCACAGTATGAGGATACTCTCTGGCATTCGCTAAAACCTCGGTGGAAGCTCTTCTGGAGTCTGTTAGTTCAGAGCTTCTTCAGACCATTGCTAGTGGTATTGAGTGCAGTAATCAGCAACTTAAGGCTGCTATGGGCGCCTTGACATTTCCTGAGGGCAGCGGCAGCTGGGATATGCACCGATGCCACTCTTGGTTGCGGATGTCTGGGTTTGTGAATGATGTTCAGCAGAGAGTCATGAATTTGCCATTTGATGGAGTTTAACTGTTTGGCCCACAGGTGGAGCAGCCACTGGAGCTGCACAGAAAACTAGGACTGCCATTAAGATAGCCAGACTGGCCCTGCTGCCCTTCAGCAGGGCGGAAACGTTAGCAGTTTCATAACCATCCATCCTTTTGTGGTAAAGGCAGAGGGGCTTCAACAAGAATCTAGCCTCCCAGCCACAAAACAAAATGCAGTAGAGGCACAGGGCCCGGCGCCTCGTGCCACCCTCTGAATTCTGGCCGGGTCCCACCTCAGCTGTCCATGGGGACTCTTCTTAGGCAATAGAGGGTGTCTGACTCAGTTTTATAGCCAGTGGAAGTCGGTCTAGCGGATAGATGGGTTCTTAGGATAATTTGCGAGGATTACTCTCTAAGTTTTTCAGATATCCTCCAGATCATCCACCCAAACGACAGCCCAGACTCACTCAGATGACCTCGCTTCCGAGATTCATGGCCTTTTGAACAACAGGGCAGTAGAAGTAGTTCAAGGGAACAATGGAACACAGGTTTCTACTCCCATTACTTCCTAGTTCCAAAGAAGACAGGCGGTATCGTCCTATTCTAGACATAAGGAAGTTAAACAAATTCCTCTTCAAGGAGAAATTCAACATGATATCTCTACGCTTCTACCTCTGATTCATCAAAATGAGAGGCTGGTCTCCCTGGACATCAGGATGCCTCCTACAAACATTTTCCCGTGTATCCAGGCCACTACAAGTATCTCGATTTCTAGGGATGTGGATATGTTGTCTTGCTTGAGAGGGCTCTTGCAGTAGGTATTCACATATAGGACTAAGCTGCCAGGTGTCAGGACCCCACGGAAAAGCGTCTAACTAGCAGTCGACCGCCCCCATGTCAGGGTGACCAGCGTCCAGCCGACATCAGTATTAAGGGCAATCCCCGCACCGCCATCGACGTGAAATACCTTGCAGAAGGCAGCGCTTGCTTGTCTTCATTTTGGATGAGTGGTATTTTTTTTTTTTTTTCAAACATTTTTATTTATTTAGTTTTTGTTAACCGGGTAGGTGCACTAGCCATAAAATGACTATTTTCAGGCACGACCGGGAGAGTACAACAAAGAACAATTTAACAGCAACATGGGTACAATAATACAAATAGAGGAACAGTACAGTAGTGCTACAAAAATACAATGGGTAGAAACAACAAAAATAATGGCAAGCATTATACAGATAATGGCAGTAAGATATATAAGTGCAGAAACCATGGACCTGACCTGTGGAGTGAAAGGGTAAATAAGATAGTAGGTTATATAGAGAGAAATGTGAGGAATGTTCAAACATAATAAGAAAGACTGACAAAGTCAGGGGTGGTAATTGGCAAAACAGTGGATGGTCAGCAACAAGGTTCGAGAAGGAAGAGAGCTAGTAGTCAAGAAGTTATTTACAAAGAGAAGGAAAAATATGGGATGGGAAGAGGAGACAGTCTTGGAGCTGGATTAGAGCAGGGTGACATTACTGGTAAGTCTCAGGAGCTTCAGGTTGGGTCAAAGTATGTACAAGCATCAGCTAAGGATAGATATGACGATATTCACTTTTAAATCCAAAGTGAGACTGAGACAGCTGGAGATTGAGTGGAAGAGCATTCCATAGCCTGGGAGCAGAGGAGTGGAAGGCCCCTGTGCCTTTAGTCGTCAGACATCTCGGAACATAGAGCAAGGATTTGTCAGCTGATCGTACGCCATGGGAGGATGGTTTAGGGACCAGCAACGCCGCCAGCTGGGATGGGTTTTTCCCCTGTATGATCGAGTTCATTAGTGATCCAAGGTAGTACTGTCTACTGGCAGAGGGTGAGAGCCAATTCAGATCCTTATAAAGAAGGCAGTGATGTTTGAATCGAGGTGACGAAGAGGCAAATTGGCATATATTGTTATAAGCTATGTCCCATTTTAGTAGTGAGGTTTTATGGGTAGAGGCACCATAAGTAAGGGTTGAGAGAGAATACCTCGGCAATACACATTGGCCGAGGTGTAAGCATGTAGTTCGCTTTGTAAACTACTCCTAGTTTCGAGTTTACAGCTTTGCATGAGGACTGAATGTGAAGATTAAAATCCAGGGACTGGTCCAGGAGAATCCCAAGGTACTTGAAGGAAGTAACATTTTTAAGTGGAAATCCTCCTGGGTGAAGAACCTCCAGCAAACTAGAACAGGTCTTAATCTTCTGTGCAGAACCTAGGAGCATGGCTTTCATTTTCTTTTCATTTAGTACAAGCTTACGGTGTAGTAGCCAGTCTAAAACCTTATTGAAGTCTGAAGTAAGTGATGTGTTTATGCAGGCAATACTAGAAGAACTAGTGTAGATGATCAGGTCATCAGCATAGAGAATAGTTGAGCAGGATTCCAGGACCTCAGCTGCATTGTTGATAAAATTGAGAACAGAAGGGCCCAGGATAGAGCCCTGGGGACCCCAAGGTTGATAGTAGACATGTTGGACAGGGAGGAGTTAAATTTGACAGCTTGCGACCTGTTTTGACAGGTAGCTACAGAACCAGTCCACAACAGGGTAGAGAAATGGAATTTATGGAGAGAAGCAGGGATGGTCTACAAGGTCGAAAGCCTTAGTGAGGTCAATGAAGACACCTGTGAGTTTTCCAGAGTCCATGTTGGACAGAATATCAGTAGTTCGTTGAAGAAGAGCCGTGGTGGTGCTATGACCTTTTCTGAAACAATGCTGGTATCTGAGAGGAGATTGTAGCGTGTAAGGTAGTCAGTGGTCTGTGATGCAACTATTTTCTCTAGGATCTTAAGGACAGAGAATTGCTATAGGTCTGTAATTGGCCATGTCCTTTGGGTCACCTTTTTTAAAGACAGGCGTTACTCTTGCAGATTTCCATAGGTCTGGCACAGTGCTATGGATAAGGTATAAAGTGTAGATTCTGGCAATTGGAGAGGCAATGAGTGGAGCAGCCAGCTTAAGAAGGCGAGATTCCAGTGAGTCAGAACCAGAGCTGGTATTGGCAGATATGGATCTCAGTAATTTCAGAACTTCCGCTCTTGATATAGCCTTGAAATAGAATGGTGGCGCTGGAGGAGCATAATACGATAGGGCAGTATGGTTGTCTGATGGTAGTGTGATAGGTAGATTGGAGTGTGATCCACTAGGTTGTAAAGCCAAGGTATAGTATGACAGATCGGAGAAAAGATTGTTAAAACTGTTTGAGATGGTCCTAGGGTCATTACAATGTGCCCCATTTATGATCATTTCATGGGAGTGACCGACTCGAGATACCGAGAAATGTTTTGACATGGGCCCAGAATTTCCTCGGTCGCAGAGCTGAGCTTTGTAGAAGGTTCTTGCAGTATTTGCTTTAAGCAACTCTAACTTGTCTCTTACATCTGTTCCTTAGTTCATGATAGACTTTAATTTTTCTGAAAAATTTATTAAATTATCTCACTGTGTATGTCGCCCCAACACCCTCGGAATCTCATAAGAACAAGTACGACTTGTGGATCCCAGCTTCCTCACAAGGATGACTATTCTCGTCTTTTTGCTTGGGCCCAGACCACCGCATGGAGGAGTGCGAGCACTGCCAAAGTTAAATTCTGCCACCCGAAATGAAGAGAGCAGTCCCTGGCGGCCCATTTGTTAAAAAGAAAATGGCATCCATGGAGAAAGAATTGAAGAAATTGAGGCAGGTGTAGACTTCTGCTGGGGCCCATCATAAAAAGAAGAGGGCCAGGAGAAACACAGATGCACTTCCGGGCCAGGAGCCTCCGGGAAAAGGAGGACTCCACTCCTGCTATGGCTCCTAAACCTCGGCCTGCTGGTAAGAGTGGGTCCGATAAGTCGGGTGTCTGCTCCACCGACATCCACCGGACACGGTTGATGTGTCAGCCATCGGTCCCTCCAACGACTGCCCAGCCCGTGACCCCCTGTCAGGCTGACACTACACCTGACATCCGGGAGTCACTGGTTGCATTGCCCTCTGAGATCCCATGTCTCCTCTGACTCCCCGGAATCTGTTTCTCCCTCCTGAGGATGCTGCAATGCTGCCGTCTGGGGCGGCCCCTGGCCAGATTTCCCGATGGCAGACCGGCAACCGGCTGGGCTCCCAGACCCTTCTGTGGGTCCCACCTACCCTGGGCCGGCCTTGGGACCTTTGGCTCAGTCAGAGCTCCTGGATACTCGATGCCGCAGTACCTGGTGTCTCAATACCTGATGCCAGGCCTCCTGCCATCGGATTATGGGTACTCACTACGGGTTTCCAGGTTACCCGTGTCTGACCCACCTCTTCTGCAGCCTCAGGTGGACTTGAGGGAGTTTGGCCTCCTGGTGGGCTGAGGCCAAGACCCAGCTCACCAGGGAGGTCAAAAGCAGTTTGCCAATGCTGGACCCCTTATATCGGTGAAGACTCCTCCACCTTTACCCGATGCCAGGGCAGAACCATCTGGATCTCAGGCTAGGAGGATACACTTCCCGGGGTACCCCAGAGGGGCGATCCACACCCACACAGCGAGGACTCATCTTCACCAGAACCATCAGATTCTGATTTGGATTCTGGGAGCGAGCCACGTACTCCAGAAAAACCCAGACACGGGGCTGTCCAAAATCTCCTCCGGAGGACTCTTCCTTTCTGGAGCTACTGAAAAGATCAGGCCGCTTGTGAATGGCAATCGGTGAAGCCAGATCCCCAGCATAAAAACTTGCTGCTCAGCTGGACCTCCGGAGACCTCTTCCACCCCTGATTCCTCCCTGGATCAAGCCTCACGCTGGATCTTGTCTCCACTATTTGGAAACAACCTTCCTCGTTAGCCCCTCTCCTAGAAAAGCAGATGGGCTATACCAGGCTCCAGAAGGTAAAGACTTGATTAGTCTTCACCCCAAAGCGGTTGGTGGTGATTAGCGCTGCTCAAGACTGATAAAAGCACCTCAGCTTGTCCCTCCTGACAAGGAATTCGACTTCTGGACCAGCATGGGAAGAAGATTCGCTTCTTCCACTCTGGGTATGAGGGCCCTAAATTCGTCGGTTATATAGGGGACTACCAGAAGTCCGTCCTCAGACAGGTGGAAGCAAAACTGGATTCCTCCCAGATTCCTAGACTAAACAGGAACTGGGAGACCTGTCCGTTCACACATTCGCCCTATAGACACATGCTTTGTGCTACCTCGACACGGTGGATACAGCAGATAGGAGCTGAGCTTTTGCACTGAGCCTCGGCGCCATGCCTGACAACGCATTCACGCTTTTCCCGAAGTGAAGACTGAATTCACGATTTCCTTCAGGGGGTTCGTGTTGCGTGGTGATGTCAAGGACATCATCACTGAATTGCAGAAGGAGGTTTGGAATTGAAATCTGTACAGACAATGTACAAATCCTCCCAAGGGCAGAACGTCCTTCAGCCAAAGCCGCCAAAAACAAACACAAAACGCTCGAATAAGCATAGAGCCGCGTCAACATCCAAAGCTCCCCAGCAAAAAGCATCCAGAGCTCCGGCCACTGCTCTGCCTCCTGATTCCCTGCCTCTCCCACTGCCTCTGTCAGTATCAGAGGAACTGGTAGGGGAGATTTTCCTCCCATCTGCCGGGTTGGGAGAGAGTAACGTAGATGCTTGGGTGCTTCAGCAGGGCACAGTAGAGTTCATCGAAAAACCTCCTCATAGAGCACCCCCAGCCCTTATACTCCCTCTGCACCTTTAGTTTGTACTAGAGGAAATCAGCTGTCTTCTTTTGAAGGAGGCAATAGAACCGTGTCTCTTCTGCCCCACCACCTGCATGGGATGGGTTACTATTCCCATTGCTTTCTAGTACCAAAGACCACGGAGATCTGAGACCAATATTAGATCTCAACTCCCTCAGTCAGTTTGTGGAGTACAAACTGTTCAGATACTTCGCTACCAGTCTTCTTCCCATGCTACGTCCAGGACTGTGGCTGTGCCTTGGAAATGCAGGATGCATACCTCCATATCCCCATATGCCGTTCCACACAAGTACCTCTCTCTTTGTTTTCAGGGGTCACACTACCAGTTCAGGGCCCTTTCCATGGCTCCCCAAGTATTTACCAAATGCCTGGCGGTAGTGGCGGCCTTCCTGCATACACAGGATTTCAAGTCTTCCCTACCTGGACAACTGGCTTCTAGCAGCTCCACCCTGAGAGAAACTCTTAGCTTCCTTACTCTCACCCTACAAGTTTTCTCCAGCCTGGGTATCACAGTCAAGCCAAGTCCCACCTGGTCCCTTGCCAGCGGCTGCAGTTAATAGGGCTAGTGTTGGACACGACCCTAGGCAAAGCATTTTTGCTCCCGGACAGTCGAGATAATTTCAAGTCAAGCTAGTCTGTTGGGTCTCAGATGGGTCTGAGTCAGGAAGGTCCTTCGTCGCCTTGGGTTAATAGCAGCTGCCATTCCCACTGTCTGTAGCGCAGCTTCACATGAGAATCTCCCAGTGGACTCTCAAGTCCCAGTGGGATCAGTCTCAAGGCGACCTGGACCGTGAGGTCCTAGTGTCGAACCTGATGATCAGGGACTTGCAGTGGTGGACAGTTCGGGAACACCTCAACCAAGTGGTCCCAGTTTGTACCGATCCCCGACCCAGGCTCTGACGACAGACTCGTCCGGGGCAGACTGGGGTGCCCATCTGGGGTCCTACAGGACTCAGGGCAGCTGGTCTCAGTTCGAGCAGAAGCTTCATATAAATGTCCTCGAGCTCTCCTTCCTGTCATTCTTCCGGTCATCTCTGAACCAATCAGACAGCATGTGTGTAGTCTGGTACTTCAACAAACAGGGAGGAACTCGTTCCTGTCTCCTCTGCCGGGAAGCAATGAGGGTCTGGTACTGGGTGTTTCAGCACAACCCGCACCTAACGGCTATCCACGTTCCAGGAGTGGAGAATACTCTGGCAGATGCCCTCAGTCGCTCATCGGCCAGGTCTCATTAGTGGGAGCTCGATCAAGGCGTCATATATGACATCTTCCAGCAGTGGGAGACTCCTCAAGTAGACCTCTTCGTCTCCCCTGACAACGCCAAGCTTCCCGCCTATTCCTCTCTCTCTCTCTTTTCTCTAGGGTGAGATTTTTTGGCAGAACCTGGTCTCTCTGTTGGACTGGCAGATTCGCCTTCCTCCCATTCCTTTGATTCCGAGTACTCTCGAAACTTGGGCAGAGTGGGCGGAATGCTTCTCCTCGCGCCCTTCTGGCTGAGGCAAGTTTGGTTCTGTCTTCTACAACAGTTTTCCGAGGAACCTCCTCTTCCTCTATCTCTGCTGCAGCTTTTGCTGAACCAGGATCGGGGACCCTGGTCCATCCAGGCCTCAGATCACTTCACCTTCATGTGGCTCCTACAGGCGTAGTCAAGCATGCTGGCGTTTCCCCTTAGTAGCGGATATTCTGGTGGAAGCCAGAAAGCTTTCCACCAGCTCTGCCTCGCTATGAAGTGGAAGCATTTTGCTGATTGGGCGGCTCAAGGATTTGGAACCTTTCTCCTGCCCAGCAAACAAAGTTCTGGACTACCTGAGACACCTCTATGACCTGGGCCTTAGCTACTCCTCTGTGAAGGTACATATGGCAGCTATCTCAGCCTACCATATTCCCTTCTGAGACAGAATTTTGTTCAATTGGAAGTCTCCAAGACTTTCTTGACAGGATTCTCTATTTAAGGCCCCTGATCCAATCCTGCTCCTCCTTGGGACTTAAACTTTATCCTAGAAGCTCACACTGCCTCCTTTTAAACCGGTAGTTGAGGCAGATTTAAAGTTTCTTTCTTAGAAGGCGCTGATCTTACTTAGAGTGGGAGCTCTTGCACTAGCATTAGGACCATTGGAAAACATCTCAGCCAGCAGGGACTCCCCTGGCGTTGGCTGCACCTGACATCAGCCCTGGTACAAAGAGGCGGACCCAGCTCCACCCAAGTTCTTTTCCGCCGCAACCCCGCGCACAGAAAGTTCTTGGTTTGCCAACCACCAGCAAAAAGTAGTTTTGCCTTTTCTATCGCTTTTCAATACTAACCCGATGGTTTTCAGTACCGATGTGTGTCATCCCGTCATCTGTCTCTCATTGGGACCCCATTGAAATAACAGCGGCCGTCAGATTCCATCAAGGACAGTCACACTAAGTGTTTCTTTTGCCTGGGGCCTAACCATGACACATGACCTGTTGCACTTGCCAGGGCTTCACAAGTAGGACCAGGATCCGCGGCTGAAGGCTCTCAAGGCATTCTTTCTTGAGCAGAAGATGGGCGTGCACACCTCCGGAAGAAGGCAAAGCATAAGGAGAAACCCAAGCGATCCCGAGACAAGGACTGTAGTCAGTTTCATACGGTCCAGCTCATGGTCTTCCCGGGCTCTGGAAGCAGCATTCAAAGAAGGATTCTGCAAAGAAAGTACAGCAAAAGCAGAGTGCGTCTGAGGAGAAGCCTTCTAGTCCCAGGTAGCGCCGTCCAGAGTCACCCTAAGACCTCGGAGGCACAAGCCACAACCCTGCCTGCCAAGGTCCCCCGTCCAATAAGGGCAAGTCCCTAGAGTCTGAGGACATTCCAGCCCCCAGCTTGAAACCATCGCCGGTCTTGGTACCGATGCTAGTAGAAACTGCGAAGGATCATGGCGCTGCCGCTTGAAGGACCGCATCTCTCTCTCTCTCCCAAGTGGTCCTCCGCTCGGGGCTGTCAGGAGGCTCCCCATCAAGGCAGGACACTTCAGAGGTCCCCTTTCCGGGGACAGCAGCCTCGGTGTTAACCACAGAGGAGCTCAGGATCTTTTCCCTTTTGGTGGGGCCAGGTCCAAAAGCAGACCCTTCCCTCCCCCAAAAAGCTGGCCCTGTCACCAGTACTGGACCCACTGGGTAAACCCCAGTCGGAGGTGTTCCTTCACGAAGACCCCGAGAGCCGTTGCCTCGCCCACCCTCAAGGCCCATTCCCAATCTCGGTCTGCATACCGACACTGGCACTCACCGAGATCAGGTAGCCAAGCCGGTTTAGGTTTCATACTAGGAGCCGTTCCCATTCCGATGGGCGGGCCCTCTCTGGCGTCTGTCCCGGACCGGCATCAGTCACCGCTCTGTCGTCAGTCCTCGGACTGACATCCAGCAGGGCTAGTCATAGGGACAGGTCTGGCTACTTGTCTCCTAGTAGTCAGTCGCATTCTTCCGCCACTTCTTCCTCTTGGGAATCGGGATTCCCCAGGAGAAAAGGACCACCCTGCTCTCCTCCTGATGATCCAACCTTTATGGATGTCATGAGGCATATCCAGGACTCTAATGAATGGAATACAGAGGACCTGGATCCAGAGCTGTCAACTAGCCAAGCACCTAAGGCAAAAGAAGCCCAAACCTCTCATGGTGCCTACTTTAGTGGACACCTTACAGGATCTCACCAGGAATACCTGGAAGTGTCAGCTTCAGTCCCAGCAGATCTTACTTTGAGATACAGCTCTTGCAGCAGGTTACACCATTAGGACTGAAGCCGGCAGGCGCCAGGACCCTCGGAAATGTTCTAGCTAGCAGTCTTCAGCGGGAGCCTCCTGGCGTCGGTCCCACCCTCGGCGTCAAGTGTAGTACATAAGGAGATGGTCCCCACATAATCGTCAGTTCTTTTCCTGCCGTCAACTCGCCAGTATCGACGCCTCTGTCTCCTTTTCTAGCACACCATTACTGTAGAACTACGATGACTTTCATCTTAGTTTTGAATTTGAGCAACTGATGTTCTCTCCAACTACATCCTTAGAGGGTCACCACACGAAGTGCGCCTGCAGCAAACTGATCCCCTTCAAGGATCCCCATTTGGCCTGTGTGCGCTGCCTAGGCCCGACCACGACACCAAGGCCTGCTCCTTTTGCCAGGGCTTCAACAGCCGCACCAGGATCTGCCAGAGAGGCACTTCAAGCATTTCTCCTGGAAGAGAAACTAAAAAGCATGGACCAGGAACCTTCCTCCCGGGTAGAACCTCAAGCAAAACCCACAGACTCCAGGGCTAGCACTGGGAAAAGGCGAGGTCCAGGTCTGCGAGGGCCTCGGACTCCAGCTCCGGCTCCAAATCAGACCACTCTCCCTCAGGGCTCGGTGCAACCTCCCCGGTCCAGGTCAGGTCATCTAGCGGTTCCTCCTCTCTCCAGCCTCTGAAGACTTGAGGCCCTCGGCCTCTACTCCTTCCAAGGCCTTGTCGAAGTCAGATGAGCGCCATAAATCTTCCTCCCATCACGGGACACCGACGCCAGGTCGGTCTCCCTGCCACCCCTAGGTTCGGATCCGGTGCCCGCAAAACTAAAGACCTGGCGTCCCTCAAATGGCGTCGGCCCACCTGACAGCCAGACATCACGGCGCTCACAGGAGCCGGCGACACCCAGACACCCGTCGTCGGCCAGGGGCCGACATTGGCTACCCCAGAGAGGACCGCACCACTGTTCCGGTGCGCGGTCAGAGGGACTCCACGAGGAGGAGCCACACAGCCCGAAGACCAGGTGGGCGACACCAGAGCGCCCGGGCTCCCAAGGGAACCTTCCCGGGCGGAGACCCCGGGGACCTGACCCAGCGACAGGTCTGTCGGGTATGAATCTTGCTTAGCTAAAGGAGCTTTTACCTTCTGGTGGGACACCATCAAGAAAGATCTGGTCCCCGCATCCTCCTCCTGCTGCTCCGCCTCCAACTACTCCTTCACCCCTCAGCCCCTCCTCCACCTAAGGGGCCTGTAGGGACGACCTCCATCCCCCAAGGAGCAGGCGCCACCTCCCTAGGAGTAGATCTTGAGAGGAGAAGGCCTCCCTCAAATACCCTCAGTCACCCAGCCCCAAGAGACCCAGATGGCGTCGGTACACTCTGTCGGGAGGATTCCAGATCGGACACTTAATGTGTTCCAGAACACCTTCTCTCTCAGCATTCCCTCTCCTGACCCACCACGACCTACCCAGGTCTCCTCCGGATGATCCCTCCTTCGCTAAGTTTGTGAGGCACATCCGGGAGAACATGGGGTGGGATGCTGAGGAGCTTGACCCTAGCAACAACGCCTTGCCCGCTACCTCGGCAAAAAGACCCGAAGCCTGTGGTAGTGCCGCCTCAGGTGGATACCTTCATGGACGCCACCAAGGCTTCCTGAAATGTCCGGATTCCACCCTCATGTGCTGAAGAAGGCTGACCGCTATACAAGGCCCCTAGGGAGGACCAGTATTTGGCAAACCATCCTCTGGCTGATTCCTTGGTCATCACTGCTTTGCATGACCGGTCTCAGAGACCTCAGCATTTGAGCAACCAGCCACGGACCAGGAATCCAAGCAATTGGGCGGCCTGGGAAGCACACATACGCTGCTACTTGCGCCATCAGGTCACTGAACTACCTGACCCATATGGTTCGGTTCCAGAATGCCCTGTGGGAACAGGGTCAGGACCTGGTTGAGAAGATACCCGATGGCGAGCGAGGGCTCTTGAACTTCCTCGCACAGGTTCAGATGTGGGGACCCAAGTACTCAGAGCCGCATATGATTCTGTGGACTCTTCAGACAGAGCAGCAGCCTCAGGCATTTGTCTCGGAGGCACTCTTGGCTCCGTGTCTCCGGTTTACCCCAGACATCCAGAAAAACATCCTAGATGTCCCTTATAGCGGCGAGGTCCTGTTTGGTGAAGCCTCTGAAGAGTAATCGCTAAACTCCAGGGCGCGGGAAGGCAGTCCGATCTGTACAAGCTATGTACAGGTCTCTGCCTAGTCCCTTTCAGTACGAACCAGAGCCATTTTCATGGCGGCTACAAAGGCAACAGCAATGTTCGGTCAGCAACAGAGGCACTTTCACCCTCAAGGCCCAGGCCAAGCCATCCCCAGGCAGAGGCCGATTTTCAAAGTCGGCCCAGCCTGCAGGGTCAAATGCTGCCACAGCATGACTCCTTTCAGCCCTCGCCCTCCCAGGATCAATGGGAAAGAAAGTCGGGGGTCGCATCGCGCCACTTTCTAGGGTGTGTCGATCACGACCGACAGGTGGGTTCTGCAGCTGGTCAAAAAGGGCATTATATAGAGTTTGTAGGCAGCCCACCTACAAGACCTCTCCTGCTTTCCCGTTACTAGGGTCAGCATGCCCTGCTCATACAGCAGGAAGTGCTCGCACTTCTGGAAAGCAAGCATTAGCGCACATTCCAGAGAACCAGAGGACTGGGTACTATTCTCACTTCTTCCTGGTTCCAAAGAAAGGGAGCTCCGTCCAATACTGGACCTCAGCGACCTCAACCTTTCGAGTAAACTAGCAGCTTCGTGTGGTGGCCCTTCCGACCTAATTCCCATGCTGAAGCAGGGCGCCTGTCTGGCATCTTTGGACATGCAGTACGCCTACCTGCACATTCCCATTGCTCAGGCGCACCGGAGGTTCCTGCGCTTCAAGTTTCAGAGCCGCAATTATCAGTTGCGCTCTTCCCTTTGGGCTGTCATCGGCACCTCACATGTTCATGAAGTGCATGGCGGTCGTAGCAGCGTCTCTGAGGAGACAGGACCACTATGTGTTCTCATAGCTGGACGACTGGCTTCTCATGGCGCCTTCCAGGGAGGCCTTGATGACTGCTATCCACTGCACCCAGTCTCTGTTTCAATCCCTGGGTATTCTCATCAACTACAAAGTCACACCTGGTTCCGTCCCAGAAGCTGCAGTTTATCGGTGCAGTTCTGGACACCATCAGAGGAAGCTTTCCTTCCACGGACAGAGCGGAACATCAGATCCCTCATCAGGAGTTGTCGGAAGAAGACCGTCCCAGCCAGACTGGTCCTTTGCCTGCTCGGACACATGGCTGCGGCCATTGCAACAGTCCTGCTAGCCCGTCTCCACATCGGGTAACCCAGTGGATATTCACAGTACAATGGGACTAAAAGCAAGACCATTCTGCAGCATCCAATCCGAATCACGAAAACCGTGAGTCGAGATTGGCAATGTGCTTACATCCAGGGAACCTCTCTGTGGGGTTCCTTCACAGCTCGTCTCCGACTCTGACCCTCTTCACAGATGCCGCAGGGGTTGGGTGGGGAGCACACCTCAATGGTGTTTGGCCTCAAGCCCTGTGGACAGCCCAGGAGTCTCATCTCCACATCAGCATCCTAGAAATGAGGGCAGTCCTTACGCTCTGCAGGCCTTCCAGTTGGAGATTCCACCAGGTACACTTCTGTTACAAACAGACAATTCCGTGGTGATGTATGACCTCAACAAACAAGAAGGCACCCTCCTACTACGCTTTGCAGGGGCCATGAGGTGTGGGAGTGGGTATTGCAACAAGGCGCAAACCTAATTACAGTTCATGTTCCGGAGTGGACAACAACATCGCATACAGCCTGAGCGAACTTCTGCAGGAGGTGGCAGAGGATCTGTTTCACAGATAGGGTAGTCCAGAACTGGATCTTTTCACGTCCCATGCAATGCAAAACTGCCCAGTTTTGCTCGCTAGATCCAGGGCCTGGTGTTTTCTGGCAAGAGCATTGTCCCTCTCCTGGGAAGGCAGATTCCTCTGTGCTTTCCTTCTTTCCCATTGATCCAGAGTTCTCTTAAAGTTTGCGGAGCAAGCAACAGCTCATTCTGATCGCACCTTTTGGCCCAGACAGATCTGGTTCCCTCTCTTGCACCAGCTATCCCGGGAACCTCCAGTGCCTTTGCCAATCAGCTCCCATCTGTTCTCTCAGGAGGCGGGTTCCTTGGTCCATCCGGACCTACGTTCGATTGAACCTGCACGCTTGGCTCCTAGAGACATAGCCATGATGCGATATGGGGTCACAAGAAGTGGTAGACGACTCTCTGCCGCCAGAAAACCCGGCTACCACGCAACTTACGCCATGAAATGCCGTAGATTCTGCTTGTGGGCTCAAGCACGCGGCTTTCCGCTGTTAGACTGTCCAGAAAAGCTGGTGCTGGACTACCTGCTTTCCTTTTCCACTCCGGACTGGCTTGTCCTCGATTCAAGTGCACCTTTGTGCCATTTCGACACCATGTCCCCGTAGGCCATCGGACGGTGGCTCAGCTGGATACTACTCATGCCTTTTTAAGGCGTCCTCCACCGTAGGCCTCCCATTAAAGATCCAGTCTCTCCATGGGACTTGACTTTTTGTCCTGGAGCAGCTCCGCTGCCACCCTTTGAACCAGCAGCGGATTGCGAGCTATGTTTTCTCTCCTGGAAAATGTTATTTCTAGGGACATGGATATGTTAGTCAATCCACACTTCTTGGCTGGTACCTTGTTGCTTTAAATCTTGCGGAAGGTCTTCAAGCTGTTTCCTCCCACCCACCTGGGTGGTAAAACTCTCGGCTCTGCCCCATGGCGCCAGATCTTCCTTACCGCTTGGAAGCTCAGGTTCCCTCCTTAACGCTCTGCATATAGACTGGATCCTAACTCTTGGTTCACCGAAAACAGTTTTAAAGTTCTCAAGACTTGGTCAAGTTCTTCATTTGCAGCTGCGATGGACAATCGACTCCCAGTTTTGGCGGTGCCCATGCAGGCAGATGATGTCCAGGATGGATCCGCACTCCACGTGCATCTACTTCCTCGGGCTTGATCACGACCGCAGGCCTGTGAGTTGTGTAGATCTTTCTCGCCAGCGTCCTTGAAGACCGCGCTGCCCAGTTACAACTTGGCGCCCTGAAAGCGTTATCCGCGGTGAAGTTCAGGAGGCCAGGCGTTGTCGACGGTGGCTTGGCTGAGCAACTGGAGCAGATCGCCTCGAGGAGGCGGCCCAGGCGCATCCTCATATTCCTCGGTCACGGCATTTATCCCGCCTCTCACTCTCTCTGGGATCCTCCTACACAGCTTCTTTTAAGGAGCTTTGCCAGTCCCTTTCCATGAAGGAGAGGAGCCATCGGAACACTCTTCTCGGTCAAAAAAGAATTCGAAGGTAAGTCCCGTCGGCAGCTCATGGGAGGCGGAAGGGTCCCCTTCCCTGGACAGTTGAAACTCAACCCGGTCGAGGTTGCGGCTAAGGCTGCTGGCTTCACGGTGTCCCGTCAGGTCAGCCGTCCAAGACACCTGTCGGCGCCATTGAGATTTTTCTCGACCCGTCGGACGGGCTGTCGACTGGTGAAGCCGACAACCCTTCGTTACCGGTTCCCCGGTGGAAACTGAGGACTTGCCTGAGTCCCTGGTCAAGGTTCCCGAGCCGAGGGAGAGCGGGTGTCCCCGGCTCCCACCCTTGGAAACACCGAGGATTTTGGTCTCAGACCTCGTCTCGTTCCAACCGATCCGCTGACATCGGCACCGAAATGGCGGTGGCGCCGCTCATCCTTGTCTTCCTCCTTGGAAGAGGAGGCTTCAAGCGCAAATTGCGTCGGCCTTCTGAGGACTTAATGTGGCAGCAGCTCCTTTTGTCCGGGAACAAACCGGCGCGTCACCTTCCCGGCCATTAAGTGGCTGTCACCGAAAGCCAAAACAACCCTCGCGGTGGTCGAGTACCCAAGCCTGGGCGGTTGTTTGGCCAAAACCATCTGCCCCACCGATTGTGGTGGAACCTCCGCCTCCACAACCGAAATCGAGGCGCCGACCAAGGTCTCGGTCGGGTCAGGGTCTGCCCAATCGGTTGTCAGTCACCCTCACTCCCGACAGTCCTCGGCAGGTGGAGGGTGGCTCAGGCCCCAGGCAGCTCTTCGCAGACTCCTTGGAGTCTGCGGACGACTCCCTGTTTTCCAGGCCCCTTGACCTGGAGTCTTCCAGGGGCAGTCGATGGATGAGCCCATCATCATTCATGGGTCTGCTTGGCTCATCTCGAGTCCACCGGGATGCAGCTCGAGCCTGTATCCAAGCGTGCCAAGTATCCCTCACTGAGATACTAGACCAAGGGGATTCTCCCACGGAGGCCTTTCCGGTGGCTGAAGCCATTGTTGGCCCAGCCTTGGAGCTTTGGCAGCGGCCGGCTTCCTGTCCTGCCTTTGGCCAGGAAGTATCACGGTCCACCGGCTCTTTGTCTGTTTTTCAGAACACCACTCCGCCGAGGGTTGGTCACAGATCAGCGTTTTCGATGCTCCGAGGCGCTGGGGATGTGATGACCCCCCGACAAGGAGTCAAAAAGCTGGACTATGCGGGTGCAAGGTGTACGCTGCATCCTCCCTCGGCCTCTGTCAGGCCAGCTCGCCCGTGCTGATAGCGCACTTCTCCCACGCCTCATGGGCTCTCTGGATGAGGTGATCCCTCATCTCCCGGCCGACCTGCAGACTACAGTCAAGCGGGTGCAGGATCAGGAAGGGCAGTGGCGAAGCAGCAGCTCCAAACGGCTCTAGACATTGGAGACTCCTGTGCCCGATCAGTAGCAGCTGCAGTGGCTATGCGCCGAGAGCCTGGCTGAGTATATCCACCTTCACGGCGGATACCCAGCACAAATTGGCGGACGTCCCCTTCTTGGGGACTGACCTGTTCGGCCCTGGGTGGAAGGCCACCTCCAGAGGATCGAAAAGTCCAAGCTACACTGGACTCGGTCACCTCCGTTCAGAAGGACAAAGGCCGTCGTCAGCAACATAAGTCCTTTCGACCTTCTGCTCCTGCGGACGTCCGGCCCAGCAACACCAACATCAGGGCCAGCAAGCTCACGCTTGGCACCCCAAAGCCAAGCCTGCGGCCTCCTCCAACAGGAAGCAGGGAGGAAAAGGCCCAGGAGATTCCTCGGCTGGTTCTTCTTCCAAGCCTGCCCAGTGACGGGTTGAGGGTGTCAGCCCCAGCCTCGTCAAGCTTCCCCCTGAGGTTCCCCTCGTGGGGGCGGCTCCACCACTTCCTTTCGCTGGTCCACTATCACCCACGGACCGCTGGGTGTTGAAGGTGGTAGGAAAAGGCCTGCCTCTGAGTTCGAGCAGGCCCGCCCTTCCGAGCCGTGGCCCCACGGGGGCTCGAGGTCCATAACCTCCTGTCGGCTCTTCGAGCCGATATTGCCCTGCTCCTGGAAAAGGAGGTGATTAGGAAGGTGGCGGATCCTCCACAAAGCCGGGGTTTGCGTCCAGGTATTTCCTGGTCCGAAGCGGACGGGGGTCTGGTGCCCCATTCTAGACCTGCATGAGTCTGAACAGGTGGCTACGGTCTCGATCCTTCAGGATGGTCACTCTGGCTCAGATCATTCCATCCTTGGAGCGAGGTGTGTTGTTCTGTTCTCTGGACCTCTGAGGCAGCGTTCTTTTATGTCCCAATCCGTCCGTCCCACCAGAGGTTCTTCTGCTTCAGGGCAGAGGTGCCCTCTCTGAGTTCCGGTCATGCCCTTCGGCCTTTCTCTAGCTCCCAGGGTCTTCACCAAATGCATGGCAGTGGTGGACGGCATTCCTGCATCGCCGAAGGGTCGGGTGTACCCCTACCAGGACGACTGACTGATTCGGCCTCCTCCAGAATGGAGGTGGGCGGTCAGGATCTGGCCCTCCAGGTTTGCTGTGAAGTTGGCCTCCTTATCAACAAGGCCAAGTCAGAACTCGTGCCAAAGCAGGTGATCCAATTCATCAGGGCAGAGCTCAACTCTCTCGAGCCAGAACCTGGCTCCCGGCGGACAGGGCCGAGGTTCTTTCCTCCTTTGCCCAATCATTTCAGGTTGGGCAATGCGCCTACCCGGGACTTCCTGGGCCTCATGGCAGCCTGCACCAGCGCGCCCGTTGGGACATGCGTCCCCTACAGTGAGGCTGGCCAGCCAATGGTCTAGCGCTCCGATCCTTTGGATCAGCTAGTGGCAGTGACCCAGGAGTTGTGGGCGACTCTCCAGTGGTGGACCGTTCCAGCACATCTGCAGGAGAGCATCCGTTTGTCCGCCCCAAGCCGGCGGTCCCTCTATCGACCGATGCCTCTCTGATAGGTTGGGTTGCCCATCTGGGGAGCACAGGCGCACGGCCTCTGGTCCCCTTTGGAGTCCTGATGCCACATCAACCTGCTGGAGCTTGAGCAGTTCATCTAGCCCTCACCGCCTTCGCTCCGTTTATGCGGGGTCAAGTGGTCCAGGTCCAGACAGACAAAACCGCCAGGGCAGGGCGCGCTCCATGCCTCTGTGCAGGGAAGCTCTCTGCATTTGGTCCCTCATCGCAGCCTGGAGGCGGATCTGCTTGCCATCCATGTGGCAGGAGCCTCCAACATTCTGGCCGATGCCCTAAGTCGGATAGGGCTGCGTCACACGAGTGGTCTCTCTGCTGGAGGTAGTACAAGATCTGATCTTGCCGAGACACAGCTCTTGCAGCAGGTTACACCATTAGGACTGAAGCCGGCAGGCGTCAGGACCCCACGGAAAAATTCTACTAGCTGTCTTCAGCGGGGACCGCCTCAACGTCTGTCCGCCTCCGATGTCAGGCGTAGTACATAGGGGCGGTCCCCAGATTCCCAGTTCTTTCCCGCGTCGACTTGCAAGTCTCGACCCTTCGGTTCTGAGTTCTAGCGTGCGACATGTGGTAAAGTTTTCCTTTGGAAAATTTTTTTCTTCAGTCAGTTTATTGTCTGATGTCCTCTCCAACCTCCGGTCATTCTTGAAGTGCACCTGTGGAAGCAGATCCCTTCAAGGATCCGCATTTGGCCTCGTCCGGTGCTTAGGCCCAGACCACGACACCCAGTCCTGCTCCTTTTGCCTAGGCTTCAACAGCAGAACCTGGATCCGTCGCCAGAAGGCCCTACAGGCGTTCCTGCTCGAGAACAACTCAAGACCATGGCCTCCAAGGGGATTCTTCGGAAGCATAGAGAGAGGCCTCTTCCAGGTCCCGTCTAGGGCCTCTGATTCTCGTAGCTCTGGCTCCAGGTCTGACCGCTCGCCTTCCTGGGCCAGTTCTCAGCCCTCCCCTGCTGCGGTGAGAAAATCTTGGGCTCCTCTTCTCAGGCCAAGACTTCCAGGCCTCCTTAGTCTTCAGGCCCTAGTCAAGTTGGGGACCGCCACCATCACCACAAGCCGGGTTCCCACCATTCTGAACCCGATGTCAGGTCTGCCTCCTTGCCTCGAGCTCACCTCTCTTAAGAGACCCGTCTGACCCAGCGTCGACCCGCCCGATGTCGGCCTCTGCCACAGGTCCCCAGAGCCGCCGCCCGCCAGATGACCGTCACCGGCCAAGCCTCGCACCCCGGATGCCAGTAGGGGACCGGCGTCCGTGCCTGTCCGGATCGAGAAGGCCGACGCCTCCGACTGACGTCGGTCAGGAGACCATTACAGAGGAGGAGTTAACACAGCCGAGGACCAGATGGGACCCGGTCCTGTCGAGCCTCCCAGGAGCCCTCCCGCAACCGAGGCCCCTGTGGAGCCGGCGCGGAACCCGACGACCGACCACGCGCCCGGTCCGTCGTCGGGTCTTTCTTTCTCAGAGGTTAAGGAGCTTTTCACTTACTGGTGGGATACCATCAAAAGAACGTGGTCCCACCCACCTCCTCTTCCACCTCCTCCTCCTCCTAGGCAGTTACTCCTCCGGTTCCTCGCCCCCTTCTCCATCCGGGTCTGCAGGCGGTTACCTCCTCCCACGGGGCCCAGAATCCCTCAAGGGAGACCAGATAAAGGAGACCTCCGTCCAGATCCTCTTCTGGGTCACCCAGCCTAAGAGACCCAGAAGGCGCGCCGTTTGCCTTGACGGAGGACACAGGATCAGAGTTTTCAACAGGATCTAGATCCCCATCTCCCCTCCACATCCCTTCTCCGGACCCATGTGAGCTTCAAAGGTCTCCTCCAGATGACCCTTCGTTCTCGGACATCATGAGACACATCCAAGAGAACATGGGATGGGATGCGGAAGAGTTAAACCCGAGGCTTCGCCTTGCGAAATATCTTCGGCGAAGGACCCCAAGCCTGTGGTGGTGCCACCCTTGGTAGACACTTTCGTGGACATCACCAAGGCAGCGTGGAAGTGTTCAGATTCACTCCTGGCGATGCGAAGAAAGCTGACCGCCTGTACAAGGCTCCAAGGAAGACCAGTACTTGGCTCAGCATCCTCAGGCTGACTCTGTGGTCATAACAGCCTCCATGACCGGTCCCAGAGACCGCAGCATTTGAGCACTCTGCCACGGACCCGGGTCCAAACAGCTGGGCGCTTTGGGTAGGCGCACGTATGCTTCCGCTACTTGTGCCATCAGATCCTGAATTACTTGACCCACATGGTGCAGTTCCAAAATGCCTTGTGGGAGCAGGGTCTGGATCTGGCTGAGAAGTTGCCAGAAGGTGAGCAGAAGGAGGAGATGTTGCAGCTCCTCCCGGACGGGTTTGGACGTGGGGACCCAAGTGCTATGAGCCGCGTGCGACTCCGCGGACTCCTCGGCCCGAGCAGCAGCTTCAGGTGTATGCCTCGGAGACACTCTTGACCGTGTCTCGGCTTTACCGGACGTCCACAAAAACATCATGGGCGCCCCATTTGAGGAGAAGTTCTCTTTGGTGAGCCCTCTGGAGGGTCATCCACCAAGCTTCAAGAGGCCGGAAGGCGGTGAGGTCGGTCCAGGCAATGTGCCGACCGAGGCTTAGTTCCTTCGTGGGAACCAAAGCCATTTCGTGGACGGGCACAGAGACAACAGTCCCACACCGGTTTACAACAGAGGGCTCCAGTTCCGTAGAGCCCAGGGTAGACAGCCAGCGGGCCAAGGTCAACACCCAGCTAAACCGGCCCAGCCGCATGCTCCTCCGCCGCCACAGCCTGACTCCTTTCCGACCCCGCCTCTCAGGATCAACGGGACATCAAGGTCGAGGTCGCATTGCAGTACCTGCCTGGATGGCAGTCCATAACCACCGACGGTGGGTTCTTCAGTTAGTTGAAAGAGGCCACTTTATAGAATTGCATGAAAAGCCACCCTCGAGGCCTCCTCTGCTCTCCGTTACTCGGGTCAGCACAAGCCTCTGATCAGGCAAGAAATACTCTAGCTCCTGCAAAGGCGACAGAGTATGTCCCAGAGAACCAGAGAGGATAGGGTACTTACTCACTTCTTCCTGGTTCCAGAAAACAGGGGACCTCTGTCGATTCTGGACCTCAGCGACCTCAATATGTCGTTAGCCTACAAAATTTCACATGGTGACTCTTCCGGGTCTTATTCCCATGCTAAAGAGGGCGCATTTTAGCGTCCCTAGACATCAGGATGCATACCTGCACATCCCTGTAGCTCAGGCGCACAGGAGGTTCCTGCGCTTGATTTCTCTGGCCACCACTTTCAGTTCGAGCACTTCCATTGGACTGTCATCGGCCCAGGGTCTTTACCAAATGCATGGCAGTCGTGGCACGTCTTTAAGGAGACAGGGCCATTATGTGTTCGTACTTGGACGATTGGCTTCTCATAGGCCGCCTCAGAGAGGCGTTGTTATTAGCTATCCAGAGTACCCAGGATCTGTTTTCGTCTCTGGGCATCTTGATCAATGCGAGAGTCTCTCCTGGTGCGTCGCAGAAACTACAGTTCATAGGCGCAGTCCTGGACACCGTTCAGGGAAGAGCATTTCTTCCAGGCGACAGGCGGGCGCATCAGATCCTCATCAGGAGCTTTAATCGAACAAGACCGTCCCAGCCAGGTTGGTCCCCGCTTGCTCGGACACATGGCTGCGGCCATCTCAACCGTCCCTTCGAAGGCTCACATGCGGGTAACTCAGTGGATGCTCAAGGTGCAATGGGACCAAGGCAAGACCATATGCAACATCTGGTCAGAATCACCGACGCCGTGATTGAGACTGGCAATGGTGGCTAGACAGGACACTCTCTATGGGTGTTCTGTTTATAAGCGCCGTCCTGGAGGTAATCCTCACCACAGGCGCCTCAGGACTAGGGTGGGAGCACACCTGGACGAGGTGAAGACCAGGGAGCGTGGACCCCTCAGGAGGCTCACCTTCATATCAACGTTCTGGAGATGAGGTCAGTCCTTTATGCCCTGCAGGCTGTATTTCAGTCAGAGATCCCGCCGGTACTCTCCTGCTGCAGACAGACAACACGGCAGTGATGTATTACCTCAACAAACAGGGCGCACCTCTTACCCCCTTTGCAGGGAGGCCATGAGGGTGTGGGATTGGAATAATCCGACCAGCGGAACCTGATCACAGTACATGTTCCGGGGTGGACAACACAATTGCAGGCGGCCTGAGTCGCTCCCAGGCCAGAGTCCACAGTGGGAACTTCTTCAGGAGGTAGCAGAGGATCTGTTTCTTGATGGGGAACTCCAGGAATGGACTTGTTAAGCTTCCCCATCCAGCATAAAACTGCCCAGTTTTTGCTCGCTAGATCAGGGCCTGGTGTTTTCTGGTGAGGCGATGTTGTCCCTCTCCTGGGCGGACAGATTCCTCTCGCTTACCCTCCCTTCCCGTTGATCCAGAGAGTTCTTCTCAAACTGCTTGGGAGCATGCAACAATGATCGTGGTGGCCTTTCTGGCCCAGACAGATCTGGTTCCCTTTGCTAATACAGCTATCCGGAACCTCGCTCCCGTACCATTCAGCTCCCATCTCTTGTCTCAGGAGGAGTTCACTCTATTAAGGTGCACCTCTGTGCCATTTCAGCTTATCACCTCACAGTGGGACAGCGCATAGTGGCACAATTAGATGCCTGTCGAGAATTCTTGAGAGGGTATTACATCTTAGGCCCATTGAGGACCCAGTGCCTCCATGGGACTTGCTCTTTGTCCTGGAGCAACTCACACTCCTCCCTTTGAACTTGCATGAATTCTTGCTGCGTTTCTAATCGTGGAAAATGTTTTTGGTTGCTGTTACGTCAGCGAAATTTCTGAGCTTCATGCTCTCATGTAGAGGGCCTTATTTAATTTTCACGGGACAGAGTATCACTGAGGGCGAATCCTAAATTCTTGCCTAAGATGGTTTCCACACTACTCTCAATCAGGATAATGACCTGCCGGTCTACTTCCTAATTATTCTAATAGAGGGCGCTGCTCCACACCTGGATGTTCACGCAGCTTAAGGTACTACCTGAGCAGACAAGCAACCTGTTAAATCGGATCAACTTTTCGTTTCCTTTACTGAAGGATGATGGGCCACCAGTATCCAAACAGTCCTGTCTCGCTGGCTTGTCCAATGCATATCATACTGTTATGATATCAAACAAAAGCCCTCCGGGATCAGTCAGGGCCATTCCACTGGGGAGTGGCCACCTCCTTGCAGCACTCGAAAATCTCACTTCTGCCATTTGTGCTGCAGCCACTTGGAGCTCTGTACATACCTTTATCAGGCATTATAGCCTGGACGTAAGCTTCACGGCGAAGGCAACCCGGCCTGGCTGTGCTACAGGTCTCCTGTCCTAGAATCAGGACCTGGAATGAACTTTCTAGTTTCCTCCTCCGAGTGTTTGCAAGCGCTACTGCTTGGGAATCAGTCTAATGGTGTAACCTGCTGCAGAGCTGTGTCTGAGTAAGATAGTACAGTTACGTAGAACTTACGTAACAGTAGATCTTCGAGAACAGCTCTTGCAACAATCCTGCTTCCAACCCACCTTCCCCTTGGAGTAGGCATGACTTAGCCTTTTTAACAGGGATTTATACCCTTTGTCTTCTGACGGTGGATCCTCGGTCTCCCATTTTCGAGGTCAGCCTGCGGCGGAAGTCTCCAGGGAGGAGAACTGGGGAATCTGGCGGGACCGCCCCTTATGTACTCGCCTGGCGTCGGGAGGCAAGACTGACATCGGGGTGGTCCCGCTGAAGATAGCTAGCTAGAATTTTCCATGGGGTCCTGGCGCCTGCCAGCTTCAGTCGTAATGGTGTAACCTGCTGCAAGAGCTGTTCTCGAAGATCTACTGTTACAGGGAGTTCTTACGTAACTGTACTTTCTCCCACTGGGGCATGCCTCAGGTGGACCTGTTTGCCTCAGGGAGAATGCGAAGCTGAGACTGTTTCATGCCCACTCCTCAGCAGGGCTCGCTGCAGGGGATGCCTTCTCGATGCCGTGGACCCGAGCCTCTTCTCGCCTTTCCCCATTCCCTTGATCCACAAGGTGCTTCTCAAAGCGAGGAGGGACAAGGCGCAGGTGATTCTGGTAGCCCCAGACTGGCCCTACCAGTTCTGGTATCAGATCTCCTCAGTCTCAGCTCAGGCTCCAGAGGCAGCTTCCAGCCTGCCTGGACCTGATCTTAGTCAATCAGGGAAGGTATTCCATCCGGACCTTCAATCCCTGCACCCTGACCGCCTGGTTCCTGAGCAGCTAGAGTTCCAGGCCTTGGGTCTTCCCGCGAGGTCCTCAGCGTGTTGAGGCTTCCCGTAAGTCGACCAGAAAATGCTACGCCTTTAAATGGAAGAGATTCTCCATTTGGTGTCAGGAGCAGGGCCTGTACCCTTCCTCCTGCTCCTTGGCAAGCATTCTGGACTACCTGTGGTCCCTTTTTATGAAGGGCTTGATCGCCGACCCTAAAGGTGCACCTGGCAGCCATCTCTGCTTACCGAGCACGGGCGGAAGCAGTCGGTGGCGAGGAGAAGGTGGTTGGGCGCTTTTCAAGGCCCTGATCACATCACCCTCCGATTAGAGAACCTCCACCTCTGTGGGATCTACTGCTGGTATTGGCTAAGCTCATGGGCAAGCCATTCGAACTGATGCACAGGTGTGACATCTCTCGCCTGTCGTGGAAAACACCTGCTTGGTGGCTGTCACGTCAGCCAGAAGGATGGGAGAGCTCAGGGCGCTTTCCAGCGAGTCTCATCTGGTCTTCCACAGGGACAAGGTTGTCCTCCCCCCACCGAAATTCCTTCCGAAGGTGGTGTGGAGTTTCACCTTAACCAGGTGTTGACTCTGCGGTGTTCTACCCAGTCGCACCTTGGAGGCCGAATATAGACTCCTTACTTTGGACCCTAGAAGAGCTCTCTTATAAGGAGGCGGACCGGCTGAAGTTCGGGAGAGGTTCGCCAGCTGTTTGTCACCACGCTGAAGCTGCACCTGGCAGACCTGCAACAGCGCGGACGATAGACAGGTGGGTCACCTCTTCATAGATCTCTGCTATAGGTTGGTGGTCATGGAGCCTCCCAGAGATAGAAGCTCATTCTCCCGCCATACCACTGCATCGGTGGCTGCTTCAGGACATCCCTATCCAGAAATCTGCAGGGCTGCTACCTGGAAGCGGCACACCTTCATCTCCCACTACCACATTGACCTTGAGTCACGCCGGGATGCTGGTTTTGGGACCTCGGTTCTCAGTCCTTATTTCCCAAGTAAGTATCGGCAGTGTGCACTTGCCTCCTCCTCCCGGAGAACTGCTAGGAGTCTGCCAAGAAAAGTGCATTGAACAACATATCCATGTCCCTAAATACAGGTTACTCACCTGTAACTGGAATCTTACTTTGAGAGGGCTCTTGCAGTAGATAATTACATATAGGACTGACCTTCGGCTGGCGGCAGGACCTGAGAAAAATTTCTAGCTAGCAGGACCGCCCCACATCAGGTGACCAGCGTCATCGACATCGGTATAAAGGGTGAGTCGGGACTACATTCCAGTTCTTTCCGCCCGTTAGCTCGTGCAATGTCTCATAGCAAAGTTTATGCTTCATCAGCCCTACGCTTCGATCGTTTTTACCCGAAAATAGTTATTCTTCAATCGTCGGGTACATCAGCCGGTGTATGTAGTCTCCTACACCCTCCGAGCACAAAAACAAGTGTGACTCGATGCGGTGCCCAACTGCCACACAAGGACAGCCATTCCTGTGCCTTTTCTGCCTAGGCCCTGATCACCCAGTTGAGAAGTGCCAGCATTGCCTCAACTTTAGCGCAGCACTACCATAGCAGGCGCCAACGGTCCCTGGATGCCCATCTCCTCAAGAAAAGATGTCTTCTATGAAAAAGAGTTGAAAAAGTTGAGGCGGGCGTCTACTTCCCCGAAGGACACCGGAAAAAAGAAGGACAGGAGGCACCAGGAGAAGTCCTCCTCTACCGCATCTCCCGCTGGAGCGCGGGACCAGGTAGCAGTCCCCGGGGACCGCTCGGCAACCGCCTCCAAGGTTTTGGAGGCGTCGGCCCGCCCGTCTGGCTCGCTCGGGCCTTGCAGGCGCCTCCGGGCGATTGGAGCCGCCGCCCCCAGTTGGCCGCGGAAAACTGCGGCCTGCTGGGCGTGGGCGACTCCTCTAGAGCCGGACGTCGGCTCCTCCGGCGTCCGCATGGAAAGGGTTTATAAAGCGCCCAACCCTTTGGGGCATGGCATGACCTCTACCCCCGGGACGGAGCGATCCTCCCTCGGCCCGCCTCCAGTGTGGCGCCCGTAAGCGGATGCCTGCTCTTCCGGCGCTCACGGGAACTTCACCCCTAAGCGCGCACGTCGGCTCCTCTGACATACTCGACGGAACCGGCACGGACCCTCAAGCGTCCGTCGTGCCAGTTCTCCGCAGCCTTTGCTGCCGTCTGGGGAGCCTGAGTCATCCCAACCTGACCCGGGATTTCTCTCCTCCTTCCCGGATGATCGGAGATCTTCCTCCTCCGTCGGGCGGATCAGCGTCTGCCCCCAGGCGCCCGGCCTCGGCGGTATCTCTACGGTGCCTCAGCCGCCCGGTTCTACGGCTCAGGAGACATCCTGCTTCCGGATGTTCCCCTCGCCTTCCGGGCCCCTACTGTGGACCCGCCCGTGAGGCCGCGGACGGGCAGTCTGCTCCGGCAAGCCCCGGCTCCCAGGTACCCGCCCGTCTTATCCGGCCTTGACGTACCCAGGACCACAGTATCCAGTGCGCGCAGTACCCGATGCCGCCAATACAGGCGCCGGGTTTCCCGGCGGGTTTGGATACTCACCAAGCGGTACAACCCGTACACACTCCCCTCTCCTCCACCTCCACCACCACGGCGCGGTGGATCTGCAGGAACTCTGGCCTCCTGGTGGGCTGAGGCAAAGGCTCAACTCACCGGGGAGGTAGAGAGCCCGCCTTATGGCGGCCAGTGCTACCGCCGGCTCCCGTGCGTCCGGCGGCGCACTCCCTCACCTCCGGACTCCAGAACTCTTCCCTCTGGGTCCAGAGAGGGCTGGACACGCATTACAGGTACCACCCAAGGAACCCGTTCCTCCCGAGTCAGCGTAAGAAGTCTTATTCTTCTTCCTCTTCTTCTTCCCTCTCAGTTCCTCGGACTCTTCTGAGGATGCTCCGAGAGGCAGCGACCTGCTCTCCGTCTAAGCCCCAGCCGAGGACCCCTCCGGATCCATCTTTCACGGGTTGCTTAGAAAAATCCAGGAAGTACACCAGTGGCACTCTTTGGAACCAGATCCTCAGTGACTTAAGCAGCTGAATATCTGGATCTCCCGTGACAGCTCAACATTAGTGCCACCCTGGATTGAGCCTCCGCCGACCTTGTTACCACGATTTGGGAAACAACCATCGGCGTTAGCCCCACTTCCCAGGAAGTCAACAGAGCTATACCAGGCTCCTGAGGGTGTGGACTACCTAGACTCTCACCCTCGGGCCGACCCGGTCGTGATTAAGCGCTGCTCACAGCCGGTCGGCACATCCAAAAGCATCTGAGCTCGTGTCTTCCTGATAAAGAATCTCGCCTTCTGGACCAGTATGGAAGAAAGATTTATGCCTCCTCCACACTGGGTCGGGCCCTGAATTAAATCGTTCACATGTGGGGATTACCAGAGGCTGTCTTTGCAGGTGGAATCTAAGCTGGACTCCTACCTGACTCCCAGGTCAAACAGGGTTAGCCGACCTCGTCCGTTCTGCTCGTTCAGCCAGTCGCCCACATTTTGCGGGCGACATACGATGCAGTGGACATGGCGAGCGGAGCTCCGCTTTCGTCGTGGGTCTGGCGTCATGCCTGGCTCCAGCGTGTCAGGTTTGGTCCGAGGTGCAATCCGCTATTCAGGAAGCACCTTTTTCGGGGTCATTGCTTTTCGAGGGTGATGAAAGACATCATCACCGAGTTGCAGGAGAAGGGACTGCTCTGAAATCCATGGATTCTATGCGTCCCCAACAACAGCAGCGCGGACCCGCAGCTGCTAAAGCCCCCACCCAAAAAACAGCGGGTGCCAGCTTCAGCTGCTGGCTTACACACCTGACTCCTTTCCTCTCCACCACCTCTGGACTTTCCAGAGGAACCGGTAGGAGGAGGTTTCCCTCCACCAGCTGAGAATGGGAAAGGATAACCACGATTCTTGAGTGCTCCAGCTTATAGCGGAAGGGCATTCCATAGAGTTTCTTCAGAAACCACCCTGCCACCCACCACTGAAATCGTCCTATTCAAGGATCATCTTCCTTTGGTCCGGGAAGAAATCTCGGCCCTTCTCATGAAGCAGGCGATAGAACCGGTCCCCTTCACCGTCAAGGGACGGGTTACTATTCTCATTTCTTCCTGGTCCCAAAGAAGATGGAGATCTCAGACCATTCTAGATCTCAGTTTCTTGAATCTTTTATGTGGAATACAAAGGTTCAGGATGCTCTCTCTGCAGAGTCTTCTGCCCCTCCTTGACCTGGTCAATGGTTTTGTGCAGTGGATATGCAGGATGCCTATCTGCATTCCATTAGCCTTTCTCACATAAGTATCTTCATTTTGCGTTTCAGGGGACCACTACCAATTCATGGCGCTCCATTTGGTCTATCCTCTGCCCCAGTATTTACCAAATGCCTGGCTGTGATAGCGGCCTACTGCGTACTATGGAATTACAGGTGTTCCCCACCTGGACGACTAGCTCCTGGCGGCTTGAGTCAAGGAGGAACTCCTGCGTTTTCTCTCCCTCACCCAGCAAGTTTCACATGCCTGGGTAACTATCAACCATTCCAAGTCTCATCTGGATCCTTCCAGAGGCTACAGTTAGCCGGGCTATCCTCGATCGACCGTGAGAAAGGTCTTCCTGCCTCCGGACAGGGTAGCCTCTCTCAAGCCAGACTTCCTAGCTATCAAACCCAGAGAGGTCTCGGCGAGAGTCGGTCCTCCGTCTTCTGGGGCTCATGTGACCGCTATTCCGGCGGTCCCCAGCTCGACTCCACATGAGGATCTCTCAGTGGACTCTTCGCTCTCAGTGGGATCAACTTGTGGGCTGACCTAGATCAATTAATTCTGATCTCGCCGCGGTGGTGCGAGACTTGCAATGGTGGATGGTTCGAGAGAACCTGTTTGAGGGGTCCCCTTCTTTCATCCTCCCACTCCCAGACTCTGACTACAGACACATCAGGTGAAGGTTGAGGGCCCATCTAAGTCCTCATCGGACCCAGGGGACCGTGGTCCAGACTGGAACAAGCTCATCATCAAGCGTGCTCAAGCTTCGAGCTGTGCTGTCGCTGTCAAGCCCTTCACCAATACATCCTTCGGCCACCTAGCCGTCAGGCGGACAACATAATGCGTAGTGTGGTACATCAACAAACAGGGAGGAACTCGGTCCTACCTCTATGCAGGGAGGCAATAAAGGTTTAGGATTGGGCAACACAACACGACCTTCACCTAACGGCGATTCATGTTCCAGGAGTCAACAACACTCTGGCAGACAAGCTAAGCCACTCCTCTGCTCTGTAGCAGTGGAAACTGGCCCAAGGGGTACTAGGCGATATCTTTCAACTTTGGGGACTCCATGAGTAGACCGGTTTGCCTTTCCTCCAGCATAAAACTTCCCACCTTTTGCTCACTCATTCCAGGCGGGCGCTTTCTGAAGCGGCAGCTCTGTCTCTGAACTGGAAGGACAGATTCATCTGTGCTTTTCCCCAGTTCCTCTTATCCCACAAGTATTGCAGAAACTAACACAGAAGGGCGGGAATGATTCTGATCGCTCCTTTCTGGCTCAAACAAATCTTGTTCTCTCTTCTCAACAATATTCAGAGGATCCTCCTCTTACGTCTATCTCGAGGTTTGCTGACCCAGGATCAAGGACCCTGGTCCACCCAGGCCTCAAACCCTTCAACTACATGCATGGCTCCTGCGAGACCTAGCCCAATCCCGTTTGGTGTCTCCAAAAGTGGCGGAAATTTTAGTGGAGGCTAGAAAACCCTCCACCAGGTCCACTTATGCCATGAAGTGGAAGATTCTTTATTTGGGCAGCCTCCAGAATGTGGAGCCTTTCTCCTGTTCAGTGGCTTTTCTGCCGGACTATTTCGTCATTTCTTCGACCTGGGCATCAGCCATTCCTCCTTGAAGGTTCACATGGCAGCTATCTCAGCCTTCATTTTCCCTTCGCAGATAAAGCTTTACGCTTGACTGGGGTCTCTAAGACCTTTCTCAGAGGGTCTTCATCTAGGCCCCCATCCGTCTCTCTGCTCCCCTTGGGACTTGAATTTGTTCTCGAAACTTACTCTCCCTCCTTGAACCTGCAGCTTCTGCAGATCTGAAATTTCTTTACGTGGAAGGCGCTCTTCTTGGTAGCCATCGGCTCGGAAGAATTTCGAGGCTCAGGCCCTTATGTGTAAAATCCCTATTTGATTTTACAAGAAGCGAGGATACCCTTTGCACAAATCTTAAGTTTCTACCTGAAGTAGTAGCAGAGTCTACCTTTAATCAGTCCATAGAGCTACCTGCCTTTTTCGCAGTACTCTAATCAAGGGAATATTACTCCATCCACCATGGATGTTCACGGATTCTGAGATACTACCAACAGGAACGAAGGATCTCAGAAAGACTGATCAGTTATTCGTCTTTTGCTCACAAAAGGAAAGGCAGTGCTGTTTCAAAGCAGTGCCTGTTGAAGTGGTTGACTCATTGCATCACTTTCTGTTATGACAGTACAACAAGACCCTTCTGGGTCAGGTTAGAGTCACTCCACAAGAGAATAGCGGTCTCTGTGGCTTGTTTCAAGAATGTGTCTCTGACTTGAACATATAACGCTGCCATACCTGGACTCCGTCCATGCCTTTACAAAACATTACAGTTTGGATATTGCCTCTCGCTGTAGAGCAGGCTTTGGATTGGCTGTTTGCAAGGCCTCCTGTCTTGAAGGCTTGCACGGCTAGGGCTACTTTTAGAGTAGTTCCCTCCTCCGAGTGCCTTTCCTTTGTTCCAGACTGCTTGGGATTCAGTCCTATATGTAATTACCTACTGCAAGAGCCCTCTTGAAGTAAGATAGTACAGTTACGTAAGAACTTACCATAACAGTAGATTCGAGAGGCTCTTGCAGTAGGTAACTCTACCCTCCACATCCCCTAGGCTTTTAGCTCCTTTTCCAGGAATGGAACCATCCGCTTCTCTCGTCCAGGACCGCCCTTTATACTGTAAATGACACCAGTCACCTGATGTGGGGGTCTCGCCAGGGATTGCTAGATAGAAATTTTTCCATGGGTCCTGCAGCTGGCTGGCGTCAGTCCTATATTTAATTACCTACTGCAAGAGCCTCTCCGAAGATCTACTGTTATTAAGTTCTTACGTAACTGCACTATCCCCTTCAGGGCCTCGGACTCCTGCAGCTCGGCTCCAGGTCTGACCGCCTCCTCTAGGGCTCGCTCTCAGCCTCCCCTGGTTCTCGTCAGATCGGCTAGTGGTTCCTCCTCTCTGCAGCCTGTCAAGACCTCCAGGCCTGTGTCTTCGTCCACTCTGTCTAAGGCCTCGTCCAGGTCTGGGGAGCACCTAAGTCTTCCTCCCGTCGTCCGGACCCCGATGTCAGATCTGTCTCCCAACCGCGCCACCCAGCGGAAGACTAAAGAGCTGACCTCCCTGAAGCGGACATCGGACCCGACATCGGCCAAACTACATAGGCACTCCCGGAACCGCTAACATACGCTACCCGCGCGGTCAGGCATTCGCCCGAGGACGCCGGGCCGGGGGACCGCGCCGGCTGCTGCAGAAGGAAGGACCACACCACCACCTACCAGCGTCGGTCGGAAGGCGTCGGAGGAGGAGGACACTACCAGCCCAAAGACCAGGCGGGCGACTCCGAACCGTAGAAGCTCCCATGGGGACCCGACCCGGCGACAGGCCACCCCGGCTCGGCCTGAACTTGACAGAGGTGAAGGAGCTCTTCACCTTCTGGTGGACACCATCAAGAAGGATGTGGTCACCACACAACCTCCTCCCTCGCCGGCTACCCTTCACGCCTGCGCCCCCACCACCACCCAGGGGTCAGCAGAACGGGCATCGACCCCAAAGAGCCAGCATCCCCTCGTAGGGTAGATCTTCGGAGAGGGAGAAGGCCTCCTTCAAGATCCACTTCAGGGCCCCCCAGCCCCAGAGACCCAGACAGCGTCAGTATACCCAGTCCCGTGGAGGACTCAAGATCTGACTACCTCTGCATGCTCCAGATCCCTTCTCCAATCAGCGTCCCTTCTCGGTCCCACACAACCTTCCAAGGTCCCTCCGGATGACCCTCATTCGCCCGAGATCATGAGGCATATCCAGGAGAACATGGGGTGGGATGCTGAAAAGCTTGACCCTGAGAGACTACGCCTTGCCCACTACCTTCAGCAAAAGACCCCAAGCCTGTGGTAGTGCCACGCTTGGTGGACACCTTCGTGGAGCGTCACCAAGGCTGCGTGAAACATCCACATTAGACTCCCGCAGTGCCGGAAGAAGGCTGACCGCCTGTACAAGGCCCAAGGAGGACCAGTACCTGGTGAACATCCTCTGGCCGACTCCCTGGTCATTACGGCCCTCCACATAACCGGTCTCAAAAACTGCAGCACTCGAGCACACAGCCACCAGACCTGAAGTCAAACAGTTGGATGTCCTGGGCAGGCTCACGTCTGTGGCTGCGACTGCGCCGTGGGTTGTTAAATTACCTCACCCATGTGGTTCAGTTCCAGAACACATTGTGGGAGCAGGGACAGGACCTAGTAGAAAAATGCCTTCCGGTGGCCAAAGGAGCAGCTGTTGGGGATCCAGGTGCTAGAGCCGCGCTCGACTCCGCAGACTCTTGACCAGAGCTGCAGCCTCAGGCGTGTGCCTCTGGAACGCTCATGGCTCCGTGTCTCGGTTTACCCGGATGTCCAGAAGAACATCATGGGCCTTACCATGGCGAAGTTCTGTTGGGTGAGGCCTCGGACAAGGTGATCACAAACTGCAGGAAGCAGGGAAGGTGGTTAGATCTGTGCATGCCATGTACAGGTCTCGACTTAGTTCCTTTTGCAGGAACCAGAGTCGTTTTCGCAGCTGGACCCAAAGGCAACAACCACGTTCTGGCCAGCAACAAAGGGGCCCTTCACCCGAAAAAGCCCAGGCTAAGACATCCTCAGGCAGAGGCCAGCGAGCCACAAAGTCGGCCCAACCTGCAGGATCCAATGCTGCCACAGCATGATCCTTCCGGCCCCGACCCTCCTCAGGATCAGCAGGAAATGAAGGTTGGGGTCGCATCGCGTATCCACCTGCCAGGGTGGCGGTTGATCACCACCGACAGGTGGGTGCTACAGTTAGTCGAAAAGGCCATTATATAGAATTTGTAGACAACCCGCCCACAAGGCCTCCTCTGCTTTCCGCTTCTCGGGTCAGCACACCCTGCTTATACAGCAGGAAGTGCTCGCGCTTCTAGAGAAGAAAGCTTTGGAGCACGTTGCAAGGAACCAGAGGGGCAGGATACTATTTGCACTTCTTCCTGGTCCCAAGAAAACAGGGACCTCTGTCCAATTTTGGACCTCAGCGACCTCAATCCATCGGTCGTCCTGCAACTTCCGCATGGTGACCCTTCCGGGTCTAATCCCCATGCTGAAGGGACAGCGCTTTGGCATCCCTGGACATGCAGGCGCTTACCTGCACATCCCCTTTGCTCAAGCGCACAGGAGGTTCCTGCGCGAGTTTCTCGGCTGCCATTATCAGTTTCAGGTGCTTTCGTTCGGGCTGTCATCAGCACCTCGGTATTTACAAGTGCATGGCAGTGTGGCAGCATCTCTGAGGAGACAGGCCACTATGTGTTCCGTACCTGGACGATTGGCTTCTCATGGCCCCCTCAAGGAGACATTGCTGATGGACATTCAGCATACCCAGACCCTTTTCAGTCTCTAGGGCATCCTCATCAACCACAAGACGTCTCTCCTGGTACCATCCCAGAAACTACACTTTATAGGGGCAGTTCTGGACACCGGCAGGGAAAAGCCTTTCTCCCAAGGACAGGCGGGCGCATTCAGTCTCTCTAGGGATCTGTCAGTGAAGAAGACCGTCCTGGCCAGACTGGTCCTTCCTTGCTCTCCACATGGCTGCAGCCATTCCAACAGTCCTGAGGGCAAGACTCCACATGCGGGTGACCCAGTGGATGTTAAGGGTGCAGTGGGACCAAAGGCAAGACCATCTGCAGCAACCAGTCCAAATCCACGAAGGCCGTGGTTCGGGACTGGCAATAGTGGTGAACCGGGAACCCTCTCGCGAGGTTCCCTTCTGGCGCCGTCTCTGACGGTAACTCTCTCCACAGCAGCCTCAAGGCTGGGGTGGGGAGCGCTTATATGAGCAGGGGTGAGGTCTCGGGCACATGGACAATCCAGGAATTTCACCACCACATCAACATATTGGAGATGAGGGCGGTCCTTTATGTCCTGCAAGCCTTTCAGTCGGAGATCCCACGAGTACTCTCCTGTTGCAAACAGACAATACTTGGTGATGTATTACCTCAACAACCAAGGAGGCCACGCACTCCTACCCCTTGCAGGGAATCCCATGAGAGTGTGGGATTGGGTATACGACATGGCGCCAAATCTTATTGCAGTTCACGTTCCGGGGTGGACAATACCGTCGCCCGACAGCTAAGTCGCTCTCAGGCCAGAGTCCTAGTGGGAACTTCTACAGGAGGTGGCAGAGGATCTGTTCCACAGATGGGCACTCCAGAATTAAATCTTTTAACGTCCCCATCCAACTCAAAACTGCCCAATTTTTGCTCGCTAGATCCAGGGCCTGGTGTTTTCTGGCGAGCACGTTATCCCTCTCCTGGGCGAAATTCTCTATACCTTCCCTCCTTTCCGTTGATCCAGAGTTCTTCTCAAACTTGCTGAGGAGCATGTGGCGCCTTATCTTGGTAGCGCCTTTCTGGCCCAGACATCTGGTTCCCTACTGCATCAGCTATCCTGGAACCTCCACTTCCTTGCCAATCAGCTCCCACCTGTTGTCTCAGGAGGAGGGTTCACTAGTCCATCCTGTCTTTCGTTCATTGAACCTACATGCTTGGCTCCTAGAGACATAGCCATGATGCGACAGGGGTCTCGCAAGAGTTAGCAGAAGTACTTTCTGCCGCTAGAAAACCGCGACACACACAACATTTGCCATGAAGTGGCGCAGGTTTTGCTTGTGGGCTGAAATCGTGTTTCTAGCCCTAAGACTGTCCTGAGAAGCTGGTTCTGGAATGCCTGCTTTCCCTTTTCCAATCTGGACTAGCTTACTCCTCGATCAAAGTGTATCTTTTGTGCAATTTCGCTTATCATGCCCCCATAGGCCATCGTATGGTGGCTCAGTTGGACACTACTCATGCCTTTTTAAGGGGGTCCTCCACCTTAGGCCACCTATCAGGATCCGGTTCCTCCTTGGGATTTGCCCTTCATCCTGGAGCAGCTCACGCTGCCACCTTTTGAACCAGCGCAGATTGCGAGCTACATTTTCTGTCATGGAAACGTTTTAAGTTGATTTTACTTGACGAGAAGAATCTCAATCACGTGCACTTATGAGCAAAGAGCCCTATTTAATTTTCCACCAGGATAGGGTATCCCTGAGGACAAATCCTAAGTTCCTGCCTAAAGTGGTTTCAGCCCTTACCCTTAATCAGGTTATCGACTTACCAGTGTACTTTCCCAAGTACACCAATCGAGGAGAAGCACTGCTTCACACCCTGGATGTTCACAGGTGTCTCAGATATTATCTGACCAGAACCAAACAGTACCGAAGCGGATCAGCTGTTTGTCTCCTTTGCTGAGAGGATGAAAAGAGTCCCTGTTTCTAAACAGTCCCTTTCACGTTGGCTCATTCAGTGTATCTCTTTCTGTTATGACAAGCGCAACAAACCCTTGCCAGTCGTGGTCAGGGTCATTCTACCAGAGGAGTGGCCACCTCCTTTGCAGCACTGAAAAATGTTTCCACTTCAGCTATTTTGCTGCAGCTACCTGGAGCTCGGTGCATACCTTTATTAGGCACTACAGCCTGGATATCACTTCATGGCGAAGGGCAGGTTTCGACCTAGCAGTCCTCAGGGACTTCTGTCCTAGGCTCAGGCAGGGTTGCAATCTCTGTCTTTCCTCCTCCCGATGGCATAAGATTGTCGCCATTGCTTGGGAATCAGTCCTAATGGTGTAACCTGCTGCAAGAGCTGTATCTCGAGTAAGATAGTACAGTTAGGTAAGAACTTACCGTAACAGTAGATCTTTGAGAACAGTTCTTGCAGCAGGTACCTTCCCCCACCATTCCCCTTTTGGAGGAGTCAGGTTATAGCCCAAAATCCATCCTTCAGGATGGAGCGTTTGTTTGTAGTCTTGGCCATCTGATGGTGGATCCTCGATCTCTCTTCTGATGTCAGCCAGCAGCCGGGAGTCTCGGGGGAGAACTAGGGATTATGGCAGGACTGCCTCCTATGTACTACGACTGATGTCTGGGGCAGGACCGATGTCTGAGGCGTCCCGCTGAAGACTGCTAACTAGAAAATTTCGTGGGTCCTGATGCCTGGCGGCTTCAGTCTAATGGTGTAACCTGCTACAAGAGTTGTTCTCAAAGATCTACTGTTACAGTAAGTTCTTACGTAACTGTACTTACGTAAGAACTCACCGTTAACAGTAGATCTTGAGAACAGCTCTTGCAGCAGATACTTTCCTCTACCATCCCGCTGGAGGTAGGTGAGTCAACACCCATCTCATTAGATGGGACATTCCTATTTACTTGTTTTGCCATCTGATGGCGGATCCTTGGTCTCCCTTCTGATGTCAGCCAGCGGCGGGAGTCTCTGGCGGGAGAACTGAGGATTATGGGGGCCATCTCCTTATCGGTCCCGCTGAAGACCAACTAGAAAATTTCCGTTGGGTCCTGGCGCCTGCCGGCTTCAGTCCTAATGGTGTAACCTGCTGCAAACTGATCTTCCCTTGTCAATCTTCACCATTCATTACTTCCTGGGTGTAAGCCGGGCGATGCACCACCACGAACTTTTTTTTAAAAGTCTGCTATGGCACCGCCCTCGAGAGTGGCGTCATCGTCATGCGGGCGGCCGTTAATGGCGACCGACTCCTCCTCCAACTCAGTTCTGTTTCTCCCCCGCTCGAGGCAGCACCTGTCCGCGTGTAGCGCTTCAGTGTTTTTCTTCGTAGTTTCGACTCCGTTTTCCTTTTTCTAGCGCGATCGCTGGTAAGACTGTTCTTTTTCTATCTTCGGCACGGGTGTATTTCCTACTGTGTTTTAGTCTCGTTGGTTTGGCGTTATGTCGGTTCTGGAGCTAAAGCGTTCTTGAAGATGGGCGCCCCTATGCGCCAGTGCTCCTGTGGCGGCACTTCTCCGTCTCGGACCGGCATGGCGTTTGCCTTCGTTGCCTGGGACCCAGCGCAGTATGGATTAGTGCGGCCTGTTTCTCGATGGACCGTCGCGTCCTCGAAGTCCAGCGTTCAAGCTCGGCAAGGCCTCGCCGACTTCGAGGGACAGGCGTCGCTCACGCAAATCTCGGGCGAGATCTTTGAGCCCTTCCCGGGTCCCCTCCGGGCCTGCTCACAGTCGGAGGGGGTTTCCTCATCCTATCTTGCCGAGGAGGCCTTCCGGGTGTTGGGGAAGCGTCGTAGCCCTCCCGGGGCAGGGCTGAGCACCCGCCTCGGCAATCACCTCTTCGGTGCAGGCTCCCCCAGCAGTCGAGGCCCTTGGCTTTTGGGCCCGGCAGGTGGACCCTCGGCGCCGCCTCGCGGCAGCGTTCGGATCAGCGCCGTTCGCGGTGCGGTGATCGAGCGGCGCTGTTCGGATCGCGCCCGGTGATAGGCGGCGCCGTTCGCAATGCCGCTTTGGATCGGCACCGTCCAGCAGCACGCCCGGTGATCGAGGCGGCGCCATTAGCGGTACGTTTCAACCTCGGCGCGTTTGCGGTACCGATGGACATAACAGTGCCGCCGGCGGTGCCGCCGCCTCCCGAAGCCGCCCGGCAGCGCGCTTCCCGGGCAGTGCGGGCCTGCGAGCAGCTGGGGTGTGGGGTTGAGCCTTCCTACTGCTGGCGTGGGGGCGGCGGTGCTCGCGCTGGTTGCCGGGGCGTTCGCGGCCCGTGGCCTCGAGGACCCCTGGGGTGGCCAACATCGGTCCTGCTGGTCTCGTCTCCTCAGAGGCGATGACTCGAATGTGGACCCATCCTGGCACCCCATTCTTGGAATCTGGGTCCTTGGTAGCTGAAGGGTACCAGGCGGCTGAGCGGCCTCCTCCTGTCCTCCTGCCGTCGTCTCCCTGAGGGTTCCTTGGCTGGGGTGGCCGAGGTCCTGGGGGGCAGGCGTGGGGTGACTCCCTCCTGGAGGCCAGTGACAGCTACCCAGGGTGCTGTTGCCTCCTCTAGGGACAGGGCGTTGCAGTCGAGGAGGGCCTCTCGGAATCCGAGGGGTTGAGGGCAGGCAGCCTGCTGCCCGGTCTTCTTAAGCCACCTCGGGGGTGGCCAGGAGCCGTGGTGCAGGACCCACCTCCCCCAGGGTTCTAGGGTGTCCTCAGGTGGCATTTGGTCGCGGACTGCCCTTCTGGATCCATACAGTCGGCATCGTCACGGGGAGTTTCTCCCCAGGGCTCTTCAGGCTCCGCTTCCCAGAGTTCCGTTCTGCGGCCTGGTTTGATATCCGGAATCCCTCCTACTGGGGCTCCTTTCCCCGGATTCCAGAGCCCTGCGCAGAAGCAGTTGCCTCCTCGGAGGTGCCCTCTCCCATCTCTCTGCCTTCACCACCCCGCTCCTGGGCCATGTCCGTCCCTCTGAGTCCGTTATCCTGGGAGCAGTTCAGAGGTTCTCGCGGCCTTCCCTCATATGTTAGATACATGCATGGCGGGTCTTCAACTCTCCCCCGCATGCGGAATCCTCTGGACATTCAGTTCCCCATCATCTCGTCTCCCTCCTCTGAGGAAGAGGAACCTACTCATCTGTCCTCCGATGCTGATTTCACAGAATATCAGCGTTTCCTCTCGAGGATGGTGAGGGATCTCCAGATTTCCTACTTTCGGAGACAATACCGGAGCGAGGCGGCATGATTCCTTGGTGAATTCAGTGCCCAGCATCTGAGTGGTACCTTCTGGCCTATCCCCTTCCCGGGAGGCGTCTATCCGGTCCTGGCAGTTCCCTGCCGCTTCTTCCCCAACCCGGCGGACTGCCAGCATAGGTATTGTGCCCCTCTCAGGTCTCTGGGTTCCTTCCCAGCCTGTCCTCAGGTTTGGTATACCTGGATACTCTTCTGAGCGCCGTTGCCTGTGCGACCCTCACGGTTTGGACTCTCTCCAGTTCGAGGCCGTTGGGGGCGAAGAGTGTTCTCTTCTTCTCATGCGAGTGCATGTATTGCATCATCAAGGCTCACCACGCTGCCTACAACGGCATCTGTAGTCGATGATGTCCCAGCTGCTAGCATCTATGCCTGACACAGAGCAAACCAGACAAGCCGTTTGCCCTCTCCAGCGGTAGGCCTGGGCTGTGAAGACACCAAGCAAGGGCATCTTATGGCGCCAATGAGGTGGCTTCAGGCTTGCGGGGACAGCGATCTGCATCAGAGGCAGGGCATGGCATACCCTCTTTCAGGTTGTCACCCCTGGCCCGGCGTGAGGTGATGCTCCGCCTTCCGAGGGGACCCGTCTTTTCTCATCAGAGCTAGGAGACTTTACTGGGGCTCCATCCGTCTCCTCGTCCTCCGGGAGGCACCTCCTAGCTCTTCTCCCACTTAGGCTTTCTGAATAAGCCAGGGTCTTCTCCTTCTGTTTCTCACCAACAGAAGGCTGGGGGTCTTTTCCCTCAGGGTATGGCCTCTTCCCCTCAGGGAAGAGGGCAATACTCACCAGGAAGTAATGAATGGTGAAGATTGACAAGGAAGATAGGAAAATTACGTACTACCGTAATTCTTGATCTTCTCTTGTATCTTCACCATTCATTACCTACACCCACCACCATCCCTCAGTGGCCTCTTCCTGTGGCTTCTCACCTCCCGTCTCCTTCCTCTCTCTGCATATCAGACAAACAAAAAATAAAACTTTTTCTTAAAATATAGGAAAAGTTGCTTAATTTTCAAAAAAAAAAATCTTTCTTGGGGGGTTTCTAATTTTCAGAAAATTACTTACTCTAAGATTCATGGGCCATCTAGTAGGATTGCATTGGCGATCAGACTGCACAACTATGTCTTGCCATTCTTCTGGCAAGATACCTCTGGGGTTTTTGGCCTGGCTCAGGCTATTCAGTTTTGATCCTGCAATTCCGTGTTCCAGATAGTTGCCTGAAATCAATCCCCCCTCTATTCTTGCCTTGCAGAGCAGAGGAACGGGCACGTCTATTCCTTTTTCTTTTTGCAAAAAAATAAAAATAAATGCTGAGGAACTCTCTTGACTGTTATAGGCGTCTTGGTATCGGGTCATGCATCTAGTCTACAAAATTTTATCTGAAAAAAAAAGGAAAAATAAACAAGAAGGCAATGAGAAGTAGGCTATCCTTCTCGCTAGTTTGCTTATTGGTTTCTCCTTTTAAGTGTCCTCCTGGACAATTTTTGCAGAAGAGCAGTGCTGACCATATCCGATCCCAGCCAGCTAAGCCTTGGCCTGCCTTGGCCAGTCAGTCTGAGTCCCATTTCTATTTTAAGAGCCTGAAAGGCTTACATTTTCCATTTCTAAACCCCTGAGCAGCGCTCTCATGCTGCCTGGTTTTATTCTTCCCTCTCGGGTGTCCTCCAGTTAAAGGCCTTCCGCAGCCAGGAGCCCGAGGTGGGTATCAAGAACAATGGCATGTTGAAGATGAGGACTATGCCTCCTGAGTCTGTCTAGCGGGTTCGGTGAACCTTCTCTTCAGCTCTATCTCCGGGATTCTTGCTCCCTTAGTCGAGCCTTCAGCTGTAAGCTAACTATGCTCGTTGGGCATTCTGGCCCTTCAACATCCCATCTCTCTCTTCTTTCTTCTTCTTCTTCTATTTTCTCATTTCCTTACTTATCTCTCCTCCCAGAGTCGCCCAGGTAAGGAGGCCCTGCAGTCCCTAGGCTAGGGATACTCTTATCTCCTCTGTCCTTCCTCCATTGGCTTATTCCTTTTCAGTTCATTCTTCCTTGCTTTGCTATCCCTCAGCTATCTTGCCTCGCTATCTATATTCTCTGCTTTCTCTTTTGCCTCTCCGGCTCACAGAACTGAGTTGGAGGAGGGAGTCGGTCGCTACTAACGCCGCCTCAAGCATGACGATGACGCCACTCCCGAGGGCTGTGCCAAGTAGCTAGACTTTTAAAAAAAAGCTCCTGGCGGATGCGCCTCCGCTTACACCCAGGAAGTAATGAATGGTGAAGATACAAGAGAAGATCAAGAATTACGGTAGGTACGTAATTTTCCTTTCTTGAAGATCTACTGTTACGGTTAAGTTCTTACGAACTGTACTTTCCTAAAAAGTCGGATAGGGCTGTACAGATCCCTCAAGGGATGAGCCTTCCGGTTGAGCACCCTCAGGCGATTTTCCGTGATTACGGCTGCCCAAGATAAGTCCAAGCAGCCAAGCACCTTAGCTCACAGCCTCCTGACCCTGAGTCTCGCTGTTTGGACCAGGTGGGCAAGAAGGTTTATTTTGCCTCCACTTGCTCCATTAGGTCCCTAATTTCCTGACACATGTGGTTCAGTACCAGAATGCGCTCTGGGAATGGGGACAAGAGCTTGTGAATGCCTTGCCAGACTCCACACAGAAGACGGAGATTCTGAATGTCCATAAGTCGGGCTGGACGAGGCCCGCATGATCTTACTTCAAGATACAGCTCTTGTAGCAAGGTTACACCATTAGGACTGAAGCGCAGCAGGCGCCAGGACCCCAACGGAAATTTTCTAGCTAGCAGTTCAGCTGGGACCGCCCGATCCCGCCCCGACGTCAAGTACAGTACATATGGAGGTGGTCCCCCATAATCCTGTTATTTTCCCACCGTCCAACATCGCCAGTATCGGCCTCTCCTTTTTTCTAGCGTGCGGCTTGACCTTTAGAGCTCTGACGATTTCATCTTTTTCAGGACTTTGGATTCAACTGATGTCCTCTCCAACTACTTCTCTGGAGGGGTCACCAATCGAAGTGTGCCTACGGCAAACAGATCCCCTTCAAGGATCCACATCTGCTCATGTGGCGCTGCCTAGGCCCGAACACTATTACTAAGGCCTGCTCCTCCTGCCAGGGCTTCAAAAGTCGCAGCAGGATCCGCCGCCAGAAGGTTCTTCAAGCGCTTTCTTAGAGGGAGATACTGAAAACCATGGATAAAGAACCTTCCTCCAGGGGGACTCGCCAGGTAAAACCCACAAGCACCAGGACGAACACCGGAAAAGAAAAGGCCCAGGTCCTGAGGGCCTCGGACTACCAAGCTCGGCTCGCGATCGGACCGCTCTCCTTCCAGGGCTCAATCGCAACCTTCCCAGTTCAGGTCAGATCCTCCAGCGGTTCCTCTTCTTTGCATCCCCTGAAGACTTCCAGCGTCGGCCTCTTCACTCCATCTAAGGCCTCGTGGAAGTCCGGGAGCGCCATAAATCTTCCCGCCAGCGGACTCCGGCGCCAGGTTGGTTTCCCACCTCCGCGTGGGTCGGATCCGGGTTCTCACAAGACCAAGGACCTGACGCCCTCATCACCGGCGCTCCCAGGAGCGGTGACACCAAACACCCATCGCCGCCAGGTGTTCACCTCCGAGGGCATCAGCCAGGGGACCGACGTCGGCTACCCCAGAGAGAGGACTGCACCACTGTCGCGGCTGACACCGGTCAGAAGGAGTCGGAGGAGGAGGATACCACACTGCCCGAGGATCAGGCGGGCGACACGGAGATGCCGGACTCCCAGGAACCTTCCCCAGAGCGGAGACTCTCGGGGACCCGACCCCGCAACAGGCCACCGGCACCAAGCCCGTTGTTGGGCATGAATTTGGCAGAGGTAAGGAGTTTTACCTTCTGGTGGGACACCATCAGAAAAGATGTGGTCGCCACACGGCCTCCTCCTACTCTTCACAGCCTACGCCCTCCCTCCCCAAGGCCCGTGAGGACGGTCGCCAACCCCAAGGGAGCAAACACCAGCCCTCGGGCAGATCCTCAGAAAGGAGAAGATCTCCTCCAGATCCACCTCGGGTCACGCAGTCCCAAGAGACCCAGATGACGCTGTACACCCTGTCTGGGAGGATTCTGGATCTGACACCTCATGGCACTTCAGATCTCCTTCTCCCATCAGCATTCCTCTCCGGACCCACACGACCCACCTAGGTCTCCGGATGATCCCTCTTTCACGCGATCATGAGGCACATCCAGGAGAATATGGGTGGGATGCTGAAGAGCTGACTCTGAGAGACAACGCCTGCCCGCTACCTTTGGCAGAAAGACCCGAAGCCTGTGGTAGTGCCGCTTTGGTGGATACCTCGAGGCGTCACCAAGGCCGTCCTGGAAACGTCCGCATTCCACTCCAGCAGTGCTGAAGAAGGCTGACTGCCTATACAAGGCCCCTAGGAGGAACAGTATCTGGCAAACCATCCTCTGGCTCACTCCCTGGTCATCACTGCTCACATGACCGGGTCTTAGAGACCTCAGCATTTGAGCACACAGCACGGACCAGGAATCCAAGCAATTGGATGTCCTGGGTGGCGTCATGTGCTGCGACATGTGCCATCAGGTCACTGAATTACCTCACCCACATGATTCAATTCCAGAACGCACTGTGGGAACAGGGACAGGACCTGGTCGAGAAGATGCCTGATGGTGACCAAAAGGAGGACTCTTGAACCTCCTCCGCACGGGTTCGGATGTGGGGACCCAGGTGCTCAGAGCCGCATATGATTCTGCCGACTCTTCAGCCAGAGCTGCAGCCTCAGGTGTGTGTCTCCGGAGACACTCTTGGCTCCGTGTCTCCGGTTTAACCTCCAAGTCCAGAAGAACATCTTAGACGCCCTTATAACGGCGAGGTCCTAGTTGGTGAAGCCTCCCGAGAGTAATCACCAAACTTCAGGACGCAGGGAAGGCAGTCCGATCTGTACAGGCTATGTACAGGTCTCGCCCAGTTCTTCAGAGGAACCAGGGCCGCCCGCTTCCGGCCATAAAGGCTAACAGCCACTGCTCCGCCAACAGCAGAGGGGCACTTTCACCCGCGAAAGCCCAGGCCAAGTCATCCCCAGGCAGAGGTCAATGATTTGCAAAGTCGGCACAGCCTGCCGGACCAAACGCTGCCACAGCATGGCTCCTTCCCGCCCCCGCCTCCTCAGGATCAACGAAAAGAAAGTCGGGTCGACGCACGCCACTTGCCAGGGTGGCAGTCTATCACCACCCGACAGGTGGGTTCTGCAACTGGTCAAAAAGGCCACTATATAGAATTTGTAGGCAGTCCACCCACAAGACCTCCCTGCTTTCCCGATATTTGGGTCAGCATGCCCTGCTCATACAGTAGGAGATGCCGTGCTCCTGGAAAAGGAAGCCTTAGAGCACGTTTCAGAGAACCAGAGAGGACTAGGGTACTATTCTCACTTTCCTGGTTCCAAAGAAAACAGGGGACCTCCGTCAATACTGGACCTCAGCGACCTCAACCTGTCGGTCGTACAAATGCTTCCGCATGGTGACCCTTCCGGGCCTATTTTCCATGCTGAAGCAAGATGCCTTTCTGGCGTCTTTGGACATGCAGGACGCCTACCTGCATATTCCAATTGCTCAAGCACACCGGAGGTTCCTGCGCTCGTGTTTCACAGCCGCCATTATCAGTTCCAAGCTCTTTCCTTCGGGCTGTCATCGGCACCTCACGTATTCACGAAGTGCATGGCAGTAGTAGCTGCCCTGAGGAGACAAGGCCACCACGTGTTCCCATACCTGGAAGACTGGCTTCTCATGGCGCCCAGGAGGCACTGATGACGGCCATTCACTGCACCCAGTCCCTTTTAATCACTGGGTATTCTCATCAACTGCAAGAAGTCACTCCTGGTGCCATCCAGAAACTGCAGTTTATAGGAGCAGTTCTGGACACTGTCAGAGGAAGCTTTTCTTCACTCTGACAGAGCGGAACACATCAGGTCCTCATCAGGGTCTTGTCGGTGAAGAAGACCGTCCCAGCCAGATCAGTCCTTCGCCTGCTCGGACACATGGCTGCGGCATTGCAACAGTCCCACTGGCACATCTCCACATGCGGGTAACCCAGTGATGCTAAGGGCAATGGGACCAAAGGCAAGACCATCTGCAGCAGCCAATCCGAATCACGAATGCCATAATTCAGGATTGGCAATGGTGGCTAAATCGGGGAACCTCTCCACGGGGTTCCTTTCTGCGCTGTCTCCAACTGTGACACTCTCCACAGACGCCTCAGTGCTCGGTGGGAAGCACGCCTGGACGGTGTTCGGTCTCAGGGCCTGTGGACAGCCCAGGAGTCTCATCTCCACATCAACATTTTGGAAATGAGGGCAGTCCTTTACACTCTGCAAGTCTTCCAGTCGAGAGATTCCACCGGTACACTCCTGTTACAAACAGACAATACGCTGTGATGTATTACATCAACATACAAGGAGGCACCTTACTCCTACCCACTTTGCAGAGAGGTTATGAGCAGGGCCCCGATTTTTCATGCACATCGGAGCAAAGTTCGCGGCAGGGTTCTCATTTGCGCTAGAACTTCATGCACTCAACACCAATTTCTGTGGCACATTTTACCCTAAATTTTTTCCTTTTTGTTTTTTTGCCATATCTGACATAATGCACGCTTGTAACACAGTCATTTTATGGGTGTTTGTCACCAAATTTTCAACATAGCCAGTTTAAGACCTCTGCTCATGAACAGTATCACTGTGATTTTATTACTCTGTCCGGAACATTGATTTTGCAGACCAACCGCACCATTGTGTGCTACATGTGCAAAACACATTTCGGTGAGATGTGAAAATGACAGTTGTACTGTTCATAAGGAGTGTGGTAAAATAGCAATACTGAAAATCTGGAGTGAAAATATTAAAATGTTAGAGTTACGAGCGTCTGCGTAAAACTCTTAACGCAGCTACTCGTAACACAGTCATTTTATGGCGTTTGTCATCAAATTTTCAAAATAGGCAGTTCAAGACCTCTGCTCATGAACAGTATCATTGTGATTTTATTAATCTGTCCGGAACATTGATTTCGCACACCGACCGCGCTATTGTGCACTCCATGTGCGAAAACACATTTTGGGTGAGATGTGAAAATGACAGCTGTACTACTCATAAGAAGGTGTGGAAAAATGGCAATGTTGAAAATCTGGAGTGGAAATATTGAAAATTCGCAAACCTATGAGCGTGCGTGGGAACTACATAGCACTGCGCTCGTCAAAACAGTCATTTTTAGGAATTTTTCACCAAATTTTCAACATAGCCATTTCAAGACCTCTGCTCATGAACAGTGTCACTGTGATTTTCTTAATTTGTCCGTACATTGATTTAGCACACCGACTGCGCCATTCTGCGCTACAAGGGTGGAAATACATTTTGGGTGAGAAGTGAAAATGACAGCTGTATTACTCATAAGACAGTATGGTGAAATGGCAATGTTGAAACTCTGGAGTGAAAATATTGAAATTTAGCGAACTTACGAACCTGCGTAGGAACTGCATAGCATGCCGTTCGTTAAACAGTCATTTTTTGGAATTTTGGCACCAAATTTTCAACATGGGGTTTGGGCCCCTTCTCATGAATGATGTCACTGTCATGGCGGTATTCGGTCCCGAAGGGTGATTTCGCAGTCACTCGCGAAATCACCTTGACGCAATCGCCATGACATGACATCATCATTAGAAAAGTCCCAAAAACCCATGATTGAGGGTAGTCAAAAATAAAAATACCTGAGATATACAATAAAGTTGAACCCCTCCTATCTAGCCCATTATACAGCTTATCGGCATTTCCTCAGTTAAGCGGTCGGCTTTGAAGAGTGCAGGCGTGTTCCCGTCCACCGAAAGATCGTCTGCGCGGAGTCGGAGGTAAGTATGGGGTGAGGGGGTGTGGGGAGGAGTACGCAGAGGGTGGGTGTGGGTTGGTGGAGGGGCCAAAAGAAGCAACGATGGAAGTTTTTTTATTTCAGGTTTTATTTTTTTAATAACACACAAGGAGGGACGGTGAAGCTCGATGGGGGATTAGGCACCCCGTCGGCAAGGGCGTTTTGCCACGCTGGGGTGGGCTCCCAGCGTGGCATGTAAGCACTTGGGGGACAGTGAAGCCGGACGGGGATTGGGCACCTCATCGGCAAGGGCGCTTTTGCCGCGGCTGGGGTGGGCTCCCAGCATGGCATACAAGCATTTGGTGGGGGCAGTGAAGCCGACGGGGGATTGGGCACCCGTCGGCAAATAGAAGGGCGTTTGTTCCGTGGCTGACGCAATTCGCGGGTGATGGCAAATTCGCGGATATTTCCAGCGTTGCGCATCCGTGGAATCGCGAAAATCCGGGCCCTGGCCATGAGAGTGTGGGAGTGGATATTGCAACACGGCGCCAAATCTAATTGCAGTACATGTCCCGGAGTGGACAACACCGTCGCAGACAGTCTGAGCTGCTCTCAGGCCAGAGTCCACAGTGGGAACTTCTAATGGAGGTGGCAGAGGATCTGTTTCACAGATGGGGCACTCCAGAGTTAGATCTTTCGCGTCCCCATCCAATGCAAACTGCCCAATTTTTGCTCGCTAGATCCAGGGCCTGGTGTTTTCTGGCGAGACACGTTGTCCCTCTCCTGGGCGGGCAGACCTCTATGCCTTCCTCCTTTCCCATTGATCCAGAGAGTTCTCTCAAAACTTCGCAGGGAGCAAGCGACGCCATTTTGATCGCACCCTTCTGGCCCAGACAGATTTGGTTCCTTTTCACACCAGCTATCCCAGGAACCTCCAGTTCCTTTGCCAGTCAGCTCCCATCTATTGTCTAAGGAGGCGGGTTCATTGGTCCACCCAGACTTAACGTTCATTGAACCTGCACGCTGGCTCCTAGAGACATAGCCATGATATGATATGGGGTCTCAAGAAGTGGCAGACGATCTTGCCAGAAAACTGGCAACCCACTTCAACGCACGCTTATGAAATGGCATAGATTTTGTTTGTGGCTGCTGCCGCTGCTTTTCGTCGTTAGGACTGTCCTGAAAACCTGGTTCTGGACTACCTGCTTTCCCTCTTCCACTCTGGACTGGCTTACTCTTCGATTAAAGTGCACCTTTGTGCAATTTCTGCTTACCATGCCCAGTAGGCCATCAGACGGTGGCCCAGCTGGACACTACTCGTGCCTTCCTAAGATGAGTCCTCCACCTTAGGCCGCCCATCAAAGATCCAATTCTTCCTTGGGACTTACTTTTCGTCCTGAGCAGCTTACGCTGCCACCTTTGAACCAGCCAAGGATTATGCAGCTATGTTTTCCTTGGAAAACGTTATTTTAGTTGCCATATTTCAGCTAGAAGGATGTCGGAATAGCATGCTCTTATGTGCAATGAACCTTATTTGGTTTTCCATCAGGACAGGGTATCCCTAAGGACAAACCCAAAGTTTTTGCCTAAGGTGGTTTCAGCCCTCACCCTTAACCAGGATATTGATCTACCAGTGTATTTCCCAAGGTACACTAATCGAGGAGAAGCCCTTCTGCACACCCTCGACGTGCATCGGTGCCTCAGATACTATCTGACCAGAACCAAACAGCTCCAAAAGTCAGACCAACTTTTCATCTCCTTTGCTTACAGGATGAAAGGAGCTCCTGTCTCCAAACATTCACTCGAGGTGACTTATCCAGTGCATCACTTTCTGTTATGAGAAGTGCAATAAACCCTTACGGGTCCAGGGTCATTCCACTAGAGGAGTGGCTACTTCTTTTGCTGCGTAAAGAACGTCTCCACCTCAGCTATTTGTGCTGCAGCTACTTGAGCTCTGTGCATACCTTTGTCAGGCATTACAGTCTGGACATTGCATCGAGGCTAAGAGCAGGGTTCGGCCTAGTCATTCCTTCAGGGACTTCCGCTCCAGGCCTCAGTAAAATCGTAGATCTTTACCTTCCTCCTCCCAGTGGCGCACGATTGCCACTATTACTTGGAAATCAGCACTAATGGTGTAACCTGCTGCAAGAGCTGTATCTCAAGTAAGATAGCATGTCAACGCAAGAACTTACCAACAGTAGATCTTCGAGAACAGCTCTTGCAGCAGGTACCTTCCTCCCACCATCCCCTTCTTTTGGAGGTAGGTCGTAGTCAAACACCCATCTTGTGGGATGGGACATTCCGATTTAGTCTTGGCATCTGGTGGCGGATCCTCGGTCTCCTCTTCTGATGTCATCCAGCTGCGGGAGTCTCCAGCGGAGAACTGAGGATTATGGAGGACCACCTCCTTATGTACCATGCCTGACGTCGGAGGCGGTCCCGCTGAAGACTGCTAGCTAGAAAATTTCCGTGGCCCTGACGCCTGCCGCTTCAGTCCCTAATGGTGTAACCTGCTGCAAGAGGTGTTCTCGAAGATCTATTGTTGCAGTAAGCTCTTACGAATTGTACTTTCTGTGTGCCTTGTACAACACTGCCGATATGCTGGCCAGAACATCACGTCAGGGGTCTGTCTCAGGCGCCATGCTTGGTTGAGAGTCTCAGGCTTTCACCAAGATATGCAGTCCAAGGTCCTGGACCTCCCGTTCCAGGGTTCCATCTTGTTTGGGCAGGAGACAGTCGCTCATCTCTCGTCTCCAGGAGTCTGGGAAACCATCTGGTCTGTCCGGTCAGATGTACAGAGGAGAGCAAGAAACGGCCATTTCGGAAGCCCTCAGGTGCCCAACCCCATGGCAACCAACAAGGCCATAGAGGTGGCTTTCAAAGGAGAGCTGGCAACCAGCAGCCTGAGGCGCTCCTTCTTGTGGCCCCAAGTCCTCCCAAGCCTCTCTGCCCACTCCCGGTTCCGCCAGTGATTCCTCCCGACCCTCCCCGAGGAGGTTCCAAGGAGGCAGGGTTCGCTTCTCCCTTCATCTGAAGGGCTGCAGCTCTATCACTATGGACCAGTGGGCCCTCAATATCATAAGGAGGGGACATATGCTGGAGTTCAGAGATCCTCCAGACACCCCACCAAGGTGGAAATTAAATTTCAGTATCACCAAGTGCAAGGTGTTGCATCTTGGTCGGGAAACCCTAAACACAGGTACACCCTGGGAGGGAGGTGCTGGAAGCCTCAACAGGGGAAAAGACCTAGGGGTCATGGTGGATACATGTATGAATAACACTGAGCAGTGCAGGAGAGCAGCTAGCAAGGCAAACAGGATGTTGGGATGCATCACAAGGGGATCACCTCTAGGAGCAAGGAAGTGATTCTGCCGCTGTACAATGGACTGGTTAGACCACACCTTGAGTACTGTGTACAGTACTGGAGACCACACTTGAAGAGGGACATACAGCTCCTGGAGAGGGTACAGAGGAGGGCAACAAAGATGATACGAGGGCTTGGAGTTTGACTTACGAGGACAGACTTGAGGAGCTCTGCCTGTTTTCATTGGAGGAGAGGAGAGAGACAGGGGACATGATTGAGGTCTTCAAGTACCTCAAGGGAATAAATAGGGAAACATGGAGGGATCTTTAGACTAAAGCAGGGAGGCATCACCAGAGGGCATGGTTTGAAGTTGGAAGGTGGAAGGGTGAGGGGAAAGAGGAGGAGGTTTTTCACTGAGAGGTGGTGGACCCTTGGAATGCTCTGCCTGGTGAGCTGGTTCAGAGATCCACAGTGGAGAGCTTTAAAGAGGTGGGACAGACACAGAAAGTGGATGTATCAGATGATGGCCTGTCCCGGGGGATGGATGATAGGGTTTCTGGAGCACAAGGGATGGGAGGGTCTCGGCACCCAACTAAGGATCTAGGTTCGAGCAGACTTGATAGACCATAAGGCCTAATCTGCTGGCAAATAGTATGTTAGTATATCCTCCTCCTCACATTCCACTCATAGAAGGAGAGATTAGGCCCTCTTGGGAAAAGGGCAGTAGAGCCAGTCCCTCTGCAGCAGCGGGAAAGGTATTATTCCCATTTCTTCCTGGTTCCAAAGACCCAAGACCTTCATCCCATTCTGGACCTCAGCTCGTTAAACTGTTATATAGAGTACGGAAGGTTCCGGATGGTGACTTTTCTGGGACCTGCTTCCTCTGCTGCATCAGGAGACTGGTTCTGCTCTCTAGACATGCAAGATGCATATATGCACATCGGGTCTTTCCCCTCACAGGAAATACTTGAGGTTCCACTTCCAGGCGGAGCATTATTAGTTTTGCATTATCCGTTCGCCACCCTCGAGTCTTCACAAAATGCTTGGCAGTAGTGGCTGCGGCTCTGAGGCGCCAGGGACATTATGTCTTCTCTTACCTGGACGATTAGCTGCTTGTGGCCCCATCAAGGTCACGTCTTCTTCATGCTCTTGGAGACAGCTATACTCCATTCAGAGATCTGGGGATCACACTGAATCTTCAAAGTATTCCCTAGAGCCCAGCCAAAGGCTCATCTTCATAGGAGCGGTCCTAGATTCAGTCCAGGGCATGGCCTTTCTACCCCCCAGAGGGGTGATCGCTTGCAGGAGATTGCCAGATCGGTCCTAGTAACCCCTTGTGTCCAGGCCAGGACCTTCCTCAGACTTCTGGGGCACATGGCGGCAGCCATTCCCGTCACTCCTCTGGCCCACCTCCACATGAGAATCCCACAATGGATGCCTCAGGTTGCAGAGGGATCAATGCTCAGACGACCCAGGGCCACATGGTCAGAGTCACAGAGCCAGTAAAGAGGATGCTTCTTTGGTGGTTGGACTGATACATTTGGAAAAAGGGGTCCCTTTCCGTCCGGAGCCCCCAAATCAGACTGTGACAACAGATGCCTCAGATTTGGGTTGAGGGCGCACCTGGGGACCACCAAACGCAGGATACCTGGACCCCATGGAGCACAAACCCACATCAGTGTCTTGAGTTGCGAGCGGTCCTCAGTGCGCCACATGCCTTCAAGAGGACCTCGTGCCAGGTTCTCTTCTTGTTCAGATGGACAACATGGCGGTCGTCTTACATATCAAACAAGCAAGGCGCTCATTCTTGCCCCTGTGCAGAGAGGTGATGAGAGTCTGGTACTGGGCACTGGGCGGCACATCTCTCTGTCTGCAGTGCACATGCCAGGGTCCTAAACGACTGGCCGACTGCCTAAGCAGGTCTCAGTCCAAGACGCATGAGTGGGAGCTACTGCAATCAGTAGCGGACCAGCTCTTCATTGCATGGGGTCGCTCCAGAGTTGGACCTCTTTGCATTCACCATGCAACGCCAAACTGTCAGATGATCTTCGAGGTACAGCTCTTGCAGCAGGTTACACCATTAGGACTGAAGCCGGCGGCATCAGGACTCCAGGAAAATATGTTCTAGCTAGCAGTCTTCAGCGGGGACCGTCTCGATGTCAGTCCGCCCCCACATCAGGCGTAGTACATAAAAGGAGGCGGTCCCGCCAGAATCCCCAGTTCTTTCCACCATCGACTTGCATGTCTCGACCCTTCGGTCAGTATCTAGCATGACGATCAGGAAACTGTCAAACCGTTTCTTCTTCAAGAATTCTTTCTCCAGATTTATTCCTCTGTCTGATGTCCTCCCAACTTCCGTGGAGGGCCATTAAGTCCAAGTGCGCCTGTGGGAAACAGATTTCCCATTCAAGAACCCACCCTCAGCCTCGTCGATTGCCTGGGCCCCAGACATTCCCCAGGCTTGTTCTTTTGTCAGGGCTTCAACAGCCGGACCCGGATCCGCCGACAGAAGGCTCTCCAGGCTTACCTTTTAGAAGAGAAGCTCAAGGCCATGGAACCTTTCTCCAAGGGGAATCCCGGAAAAATCCCACAGGCACCATGAGAAGCACAGGGAGAAGGTGAGATCCCCTTGAGGCCTCGGACTCCTGCAGCTGTAGCTCCAGGTCCGACCGCTCTCCGTCTCGGGCCGCTCTCAGCCTCCCGGTCGTGGTCAAGTCTGCCAGCGGTTCTTCTGCCCTGTGGCCTGCTAAGACCTCAGGCCTCCTTCCTCAAGGCCTCGTCTAGGTCAGAGGAACACCACAAGTCCTTCCTGGCTTTCGGCCCCGACGTCGGTCAGTCTCCTGCCGCCTCCCCTCAATGTAAGACTAAGGAGCTGACCTCCGTAGGCGGGCGTCGGACCCGGCGTCGGCCAAACCTCATAGTCCCGGGGAACCGGCGACAGTGCGACATCCGTCGCCGGTCAGGCACTCGCCTCCCAGGGCGCCAGCCGGGACCGGCGTCCGACACAGCAGCTAGAAGAACCCCACCACCACCTACGATGTCAGCCAGGAGGCGTTGATGGAGAAGAATCCACTCAGCCTGAGGACCAGGTGGTGACCCCGGACCTGTTGGCGCCCACGGAGCCCTCCCCAGAACCGGAGACCCCGGGAGCCGATGACAGGCCACCGCGCCCAGTCCGTTGTCTGGCCTTAACCTTTCGGAAGTGAAAGAGCTATTCACTTTCTGGTGGGACACCATCAAAAGGATGTGGTCACCACGCACCCTCCTCCCACACCTGCAGCACCACTGGCCCCAGCGCCCCATCACCTAAAGGGCAGCAGGCCGAGCACCTCCCCCAGGAGCCAGCCGGACCTCCTAGGGGCAGACCTACAGACAAGAGAAGCCTCTGTCAGATCCTCTTCAGGGTCACCCAGCCCCAAGAGACCCAGAAGACGCCGCTACTCACCGCTCTCAGGAGGACTCCAGATGGACATCTCGGATGGCTCCAGATTACCTTCTCCCATCAGCGTCCCTTCTCCGGACCCCGTGAACTTCCTAGGTCTCCTCCGGATGAACCCTCGTTCTCTGAGATCATGAGACATATCCAGGAGAACAATGGGGTGGGGCGCAGAAGAACTCGACCCGAAGGCTCGCCTAGCTTGTTATCTTCGGCAGAAAGATCCTAAGCCTGTGGTGGTACCATCCTTGTTGGACACCTTGTGGACGTCACCAAGGCAGTGGAAACGTCCACATTCGCTCCTGGCGATGCCGAAGAAGGCTGACTGCCTATACAAGGCCCCAAGGGAGGACCAGTACTTGGCTGATCATCCTCTGGCCGACTCCTGGTCATCACAGCCTCTCATGACCGGTCCCAGAGACCGCAACATTTGAGCACACAGCCACGGACCCAGAGTCCAAGCAACTGGAGCGTGCTGGGTGGCGCACTTACACAGCTGCGACCTGCGCCATCAGGTCCCTGAACTGCCTTACCCACATGGTTCAATTTCAATGCGCTCTGTGGGAACAGGGACAGGAACTGGTAGAAAAATATGCAGCGGTGAGCAAAGGAGAACTTCTCCAGCTCCTCCGCACGGGTTCAGGCGTGGGGACCCAGGTGCTCCATGCAGCGTATAGCTCCGGGACTCCTCGGCCAGAAGCGGCAGCCTCAGGCGTATGTCTCGGAGACACTCATGGCTCCGTGTCTCCGATTACCCCGGACATCCAGAAGAACATTTTGGGCGCCCTTTCATGGCGAAGTTTTGTTTGGTGAGGCATCTGAGAAGGTCATCACCAAACTGCAGGAAGCTGGGAAGGCTGTTAGATCTGTCAGACCATGTACAGATCTAGACTCAGTTCCTTCGTGGGAACCATAGTCATTTTCGCAGCCAGGCTCAGGACAGCAGCCTCGTTCGGCCTGCAACAGAGGGGCTTCTTCACCCGGAAAGCCCAGGGCAAGTTGTCCTCAGGTAGAGGCCAGCGTCCTACCAAGTTGGCCCAGCCTGCAGGACCCTCTGCTGCCACAGCATGACTTCTTCCGGCCCCTGCCCTCAGAATCAGGGAAACAAAGGTCGGGGTGCGCGACGCATGAACCACCTGCCAGGGTGGCAGTCGATCACCACCGACAGGTGGGTGCTACAGTTGGTCAAAAAGGCCACTATATAGAATTCTTAGACAAGCCACCCACAAGGCCTCCTCTGCTCTCCCGTTACTCGGGTCAGCACATCCTGCTCATCAGGCAAAGTGCTCATGCTGCTGCAGAAAAAAGCTTTGGAGCATGTCCCAGAGAACCAGAGGCGCAGGATATTATTCTCACTTCTTCCTGGTTCCAAAGAAAACAGGGGACCTCCGTCCAATCTTGGACCTCAGTGACCTCAATATGTCGGTGCCTACAAATGCTTCCGCATGGTGACCCTCCTGGGTCTAATCCCCATGCTGAAGGAGGGCGCATTCTTGGCGTCCCTGGACATGCAGGATGCTTACCTGCATCCCCATCGCTCAGGTGCACAGGAGGTTCCTCGCTTGGTTTCTCAGCCACCACTATCAGTTCGAGCACTCCCTTTCGGGCTGTCGCCGGCCCCAGGGGTCTTACCAAGTGCATGGCAGTTGTGGCAGCGTCTCTGAGGAGACAGGACCACTATGTGTTCCGTACCCTCGGCGATTGCTTCTCATGGCCTCCTCCAAAGAGGCGCTGTTGATAGCTATCCAGCACACCCAGATCCTTTTCCAGTTTCTGGGCATCCTTATCAACTATGAGAAGTCTCTCCTGGTACCGTCCCAGAAACTGCAATTCATAGGGGCAGTTCTGGACACCACCCAAGAGAAAGCTTTTCTTCCTGAAGACAGAAGCGGAACGCATCCAGTCCCTCAAAGGGACCTATCAGCGAAGAAGACCGTCCCAGCCAGATTGGTCCTTCGCCTGCTCGGATACATGGCTGCGGCCATTCCAACAATCCTGATGGCAAGGCTTCACATGCGGGTAACCCAGTGGATGCTCAGAGTGCAATGGGACCAAAGGCAAGACCATCTGCAGCAGCCAGTCAGAATCACGAAGGCGTGGTTTGGGACTGGCAATGGTGGCTAGATCCAGGAACCCTCTCTGTGGGGGTTCCATTCATAGCCGTCGGTGATAACACTCTCCACAGGCGCCTCAGGGCTGGAATGGGGAGCACACTTGAATGGGTGAGGTCTCAGGGGACATGGAGTACTCAGGAAGCTCATCTCCATATCAACATATTAGAGATGAGGGCTGTCCTTTATGCCCTGCAAGCGCCTCCCAGTCGGACATTCCACAGGTACTCTCCTGTTACTGACAGACAATACAGCGGTGATGTATTACCTCAACAAACAAGGAGGCATACCTCCTACCCCTCTCAGGAGGCCATGAGAGTGGGGAATGGTAATACGACACGGCGCAAACCTCATTGTAGTTCACATTCCCGGAGTGGACAATACCGTTGCAGACAGCCTGAGTCGTTCCCAGGCCAGAGTCCACAAGTGGGAACTTCTACAGGAGGTGGCAGAGGATCTGTTTCACAGATGGGGCACTCCAGAATTGGATTGTTTGCGTCCCCATCCAATGCAAAACTGCCCAATTTTTGCTCACTAGATCCAGGGCCTGGTGTTTTCTGGTGAGGCGCATTGTCCCTCTCCTGGGCGGGCAGATTCTTCTATGCCTTTCCTCCTTCCCATTGATCCAGAGAGTCCTCCTCAAACTTAGCAGGGAGCAGCGATGCTGATTTTGATAGCGCCATTTTGGCCCAGACAGATTTGGTTCCTGCTTCTGAGTCACTTGTCCCGGGAACCTCCGCTTCCTTTGCCAATCAGCTCCCATCTGCTGTCTCAGGAAGATGGTTCACTAGTCCACCGGACTTCGCTCACTGAATCTGCAGCTTGGCTCCTAGAGACATAGCATTTTCGACCGCAGGGTCGCAAGAGGTGGCGGAAGTACTTTCTGCTGCCAGAAAACCGGCAACACATGCTCGTATGCCATGAAATGGCGTAGGTTTTGCCTGTGGTCTCAAGCACAGCTTCTCCCCTTTGGACTGTCCAGAAATTAGTTCTGGAATACCTGCTCTCCCTTTTTCAATCAGGGTTGGCTTACTCCTCAATCAAAGTGCACCTTTGTGCAATCTCAGCCTACCACGCCCGATAGGCCAGCGCATGGTGGCACAGTTGGATACTTCCGTGCCTTCTTAAGAGGTGCTCCACCTTAGGCCACCCATCAGGGATCCTGTCCTCCTTGGGACCTACCTTTTGTCCTGGAGCAGCTTACGCTGCCACCTTTTGAACCTGCCGCAGATTGCGAGCTGCGTTTTCTGTCGTAAGAAAACGTTTGGTTTAGTTGCTGTTACTTCGGTGGGAAGAATCTCCGAACTATCGCTGTTATGTGTAAGGAGCCTTTATTTAGTTTTTCATCAGGACAGGGTGTCCCTGAGGACGAATCCAAGTTCCTGCCTAAGGTGGTCTCAGCCCTCACGCTAACCAGGACATTGATTTATCAGTGTACTCCCTAAGCACGCTAATCGAGGAGAAGCATTGCTTCACACCCTGGATGTTCACCGTGTGTCTTAGATACTACTTGACCAGGACCAAATAGCACCACAAAACGGAACAGCTGTTCGTCTCTTTCGCTGAGAGGATGTTGGGAGATCCAGTCCGAAACAGACCCTTTCTCGCTGGCTCATCCAGTGCATTTCCCTTTGCTACAACAAGCGACGAAACCCTTACCAGGTGTAGTTAGGGGCAATTCGACAAAAGGTGGCTACCTCTTTGCAGCACTGAAACGTATCCACATTGGCCATATGTGCTGCAGCCACCTGAGCTCAGTGCACACTTTTATCAGGCATTACAACCTTGATATCGCCTCAAGCGAAGAGCGGGTTTCGGCCTTGCTGTCCTGCAGGGCCTCCTGTCCTAGGCTCAGGATGTGTTGGTATCTCAGTATCGCCTCCTCCCGATGGCTTTTTAAGGCACCATTGCTTGGAATCAGTCCTAATGGTGTAACCTGCTACAAGAGCTGTACCTCGAAGAAGATAGTACAGTTACGTAAGAACTTACCGTAGCGGTAGATCTTCGAGAACAGCTCTGCAGCAAATACCTTCCGCCCACCATCCCCTTGGAGGAGGTAAGTTCCAGCTCACGCTAGAAAGATCATTCTTAGTCTTGGCCATCTGATGGCGGGTCCTCGGTCTCCCTTTCTGATGTCATCCAGCAGCCGGATTCTCCGGCAGGAGAACTGGGAATTCTGGCAGGACCGCATCATGCTATGCCTACCAGCGTCAGGGGCGGGACCGGCGTCCGGGCTGATCCAGCTGAAGACTGCTAGCTAGAAAATTTTCTGTGGGGTCCTGGCGGCGGCGGCTTCAGTCTAATGGTGTAACCTGCTACAAGAGCTGTTTTAAAGATCTACTGTTACAGTAAGTCCTTACATAACTGTACTTTCTAGGGCGTGGATATGTTGTTCATCTACACTCTTTGGTGTGTCCTTTCCCCTTTAAATCTGGCGGAAGTCTTCAAGCTGGCTCCTCCCACCCACCGGGTGGTAAATACTAGCTCCGCCCATGGCGTAAGATCTTTCTTTCTGCTGGAAGACTCCGGTTCCCTCATGCTACTTCTGCAGTATAGTAGGCCCTGTATACTAATCGACTGTTTTCACGCAGTCGCTTTCTTTGAAACTGTACAAGTTTCGATTCCGATCCGGCGCGCCGGACATGGAGGACAAGTTGCCTCCCTGAGTTTAAGCTGGTGTCCCTCTGCCCAGTTTGAAAATGTCATACCGATCCCCCACCTCACAAATGCGTTTGTTTGGATGTCACGCATGACACCTCTTACGTGCACCATCTGCTTGCCTTCCATCCCAACATTCTGGACAACCGCAAAGGCGCGCCTTAAGCTGGGGAGACGAACCGCGCAATCCACGGTGAAATCGGAAGGAGGCAAGGTGGGCGGTTTCATTAGCCCGCGGTATCTGCCGAGCAGCTCGACCAGATGGCGGCATTTGAAGAAGCTGCCCAAGCCTCAGCCAGTCAAGGTTTTTCGTGCCGCTAAACCGTGGCTCTACCTTCACAGGATCCTTTCGGGAGCTGTGCCAGTCTCTCCCCACCAGGGTGAGGCACTCTCGAGCATGCACTCCCTCCGCCCTAGAGCAGGGACAAGGACCGTAAGTTTTCTTCTCTGAGAAGGCGTTCCTGGGACCGAGAAGGTCTGAATCCTAGGACCTTGCGGCCTCTGTCAAGATCGCTTCCTCGGTCGCCGGCTTCTTGGACCTTCCGTCAGGCTAAGGCACCGAGGCTGAGGAAACAGCCGAACTGGCCAAGATATCTCGAGCCGTTGTAGATCGACGATTCCTTGGAAGGACAACTATCCTTTCCTTCCCAGATGAGAGACCCAGCCCTCGGTTATCGATCGAGGGACAGGAGCTGGAACATCGGTTTCACTGACTCCGGCCTCTCCCGATCGAACAAGCTGACCCGTCTGTCTCGATCGAGGACCAGGACCCGCCGGTTGAAAAAAGGTCACAAACACTCTCAGAAGAGGCGTCGTCTCTGATCCTCATCCTCCTCGGACGAGAGAGACTTGATAAGCTCCGTCGGCGTTATGAGGACCTTATGTGGCAACAGCTAATTCTGACCGGTCATAAGCGGCTACACTAGCCGATTACTTGGCCCCAGCCTCTTAGGCCTACAACGACCCATCCGGAACCAAAGACTCCGGTTCTTCCTCTGATAGGACCAGCATGCATTCCTGTTCAGCCTGTTGCAGTCTCCCACCAATTGTGGTGGAGCCACCGCCCTAAGCAGCCATTGTTGGCCCTGCCCTTGAGCTATGGCGGCCCTGCCTCTTTCGGCTCCGTCTGCCGCATGGTTAGAGTACACTCTACCCATGGGGTCCTTGGCGGATTTCACAGAGCATCCCTTGTCCAAGAGCCTTGTGACTGCCTCTGCGTTTAGGCCTTGCGGGTAGCTAGCGGATACTGACCTCCCTCCGGACAAAGGTCCAAGAATATGGACCATTCTGCCTGGAAGGTTTATGCGGCCTCATCCCCAGTCCAGCTCGGCAGTGATCATGGCACACTTCTCTCACGCCCTCTTGGGGTCACTAGATGAGGTCCTCCCTCATCTCCCAGCGGACATGCAGACCATGGTTAAGCAGGTCCGTGACCAGGGCCATGCTGTTGCAAAACAGAGCTCCAGACAGCCTTGGATATTGGAGATTCCTGTGCCCACTCACTAGCAGCCACAGGCCTAGCTGAGGTTATCCTCTTTCCTGGCGGATACTCAGCACAAGTTCGCTGATGTGCTCTTCCTTGGCACCGATCTCTTCGGTCCGGGAGTGGCAGGTCACCTCCAGTGAATAGATTAGTCCAGTGCCAACTTGGATGCCACTTCTGCAAAGGGTTCTTCGGCAAGAAGCAACCTTTCGGCACTCTTCTGCGGTTAGACAGCCCTCCTTCCATGGAGGTCAGCAGCAACAGCAGGCTCGAGCTTGTTGCCCTAGGGCCCAAGCAGGGGTCCCCAGCAGCCCCGTAAAGGAGGTCAAGGTCCCGGTCCAGGAGCCTCCTCCTCCTCTAAGCCTGCTCATTGACTGGTCTGGGTGGCCACCCTACACCAGTCATGCCAGTTCTGGGTCCTCCCGTGGGGGGCGGCTCCACCACTTTCTTTCCACCTGGTCCGGTATCACTGGTCCTGGAAGTGGTCGGTCGGGGACTGCCTCTAGAATTCGAGCAGTACCCTCCCTGCCAAGCCTGTGCCCCTCGGGAGAGAAAGGATCTCAGTTTGCACTCAAGTCGGCCCTGTGGGGACGACATTGCTCAACTCCTCCACAAGGAGGCGGTAGCTCTAGTGCCAGATCTTTCTACAGACCAAGGCTTTGTGTCCAGGTACTTCCTGGTGCCCAAGTGGACAGCAGGTTGGCACCCCATCCTAGATCTCCATGACCTGCATCAATATCTCAGATCTTATCTGTGTCAGTCTTCACCATTCAACACAGGTGGGTTTCTGGCGAGGTCAGGACCCCAGAGGAGCTGTTATTTTTTTTAAAAGTAGGCGGAGCCAACACACCATCGGTAGCTGCACTCGAGGCCGGCGCACTGCGTGGCGGCTGGCGGGTTGGCGATTAGGCTGTGTCGACTTCACCTGCCTGCCAGTTCTTCGTCTCCCCACGCAGAGGTCACCTCGTGGGACGCTGTGAAGAAAATCTTAGGCCTGCTAGTTTTTCAATCCTATCCTTCGGCGCCAAAGTCCGTCGGTCCTCCTGCCGGTTCTGTTTTTGCCACTACTCGATGTCGCCTGGTAAGATCTTTCCTTATCTTTATGTTTCCGCGATGTTGAGTCTGTTTTTGTATTTTTCCCCGTAGGTCATGTCTCGGTCGAAGGGCAGGAAATCTTCCAAGACGGGTTGGCCTCCATGCGGACAAAATTTCTCCATCTCCCAACCAGCACGACGGTGTCTCTTGTGTCTTGGCCGCTTCACGACATGGATTCATGCAGCGCCTGCTTCTCCATGGACCGCGGATCCTCAAACAACGTCTCGTGGAAAGTGGGGGCGACTCCGCCCGACTTCGGTCAGTGCGCTTTTCGTCGGGCCAAGCCATGCTCTCTCGGCCTTTCCTCCGGGTCCCTCTCTGGTTCTATACAGACCGAGGAGGAGGAGCCTAGGCTGCTTGTAGCCTAGCTGCTGTCGAGGCTTCTTCCGCGGGGCGCAGGAGGCCCGCCCTGCTTCTTCCCGGAGCGGGCGGGAGGTGCCACCATGGCAGTCGCCCTTCGGGGTGAAGGCTCCTCCGGTGTCACTTCCGCGAGCTCGGAAGGCCTGGGTCGAGTGCCGTCCTTGACACCCGTCGTCCTCGGCGGCGCCATGCGCCCTGACATGGCCATCGCCGGGCGCTCAATTTTCACGCAGCGCCGTGACCTCTGTCAAGCCGTTCATGGCACCGCACTGTTAGCGGCACCGTGAGATCTACTGCGACACCGTCCCTTGCCACATCTCATGGCACCGAGGTTGAGCAGGCGCTGTGTCCTCGAGGCTTCGGTGCTGTGGGCCTTTGGTTCCCTCAGTCGGCGGTGTCATCCCTGCCCTCAGCGCGGGGCTGGGCAGTGCCGTGCTCGGTGCCGTGTCCACCGTCGGGGCCATCCATGGCACAGCCCTGGGAGCTGGGCAGGGCCGTGCTCGGCGCCATGTCCGCCTCGGTGCCGTTTGCGGTGCCAGGGAGCTGCGGGACTGTTGTCGGTGCCATCTCCGTCCTTGGCGCCGCTCACAGTGGCGTGGGACCGGATGATGCCGTGACTGGTCCCAGCTCTGGATCTCTGGCTCGAGCTGGGGCCGCACTCCCTCGGATTCCGCTCGCGAGGGTTGCGGGAGGCACTGGCACCGACTGGCACAGCTGTGGCCTCTGGGCCTGGTGGTAAAGATGGTTCTGCCCACCCTCCCACGGTTTGGCACAGGGCCAGGACTCTACCTCCTCGGAGACTGAGTCGAGCTCTGGGTCGGACATGCAGTCTGACCCCTCGGGGTTGGCTGTTGAGGTGGGCAGCACAGTGATCTCTTCGACCAGTCGAGTCAGCCCCTTCTGAGGTGAGGTCGGTGGCTACCGGGACTAGGGTCAGGGTGCTGACCAGCAGGCTGTGGTGTGGGCCACCATAGCTCTGCAGCCTGGTCTTGGCGGGTTTCACTGACCCCTCAGTTGTGGTACCCCTCCGGTGGTGTGCCTTGATCGCCCAACTTTGGGGCCAATCCGGACACCTGCGCGGGCGGTGCTGCTCTGCCCGCCGGGGGCTGCCCAGAGATGCCAGCTACCTAGGGCTGACCCTCTCAAGGAGGAGGGCTCTTTCAGACTCCGAGGGGTGTGGGGTCAGCACGCCGCCTTTTCTGGGGTTCACCTGGCCCTGGGAGAAGCCGTAGGCGGATCTCCGCTCTTCCTCCTCGGTCTCTTTGAGAGAGTCCCGTTCTTTTGAGGCAGGGACCGTCCTTCTGGACCTATATGGCCCCGGTCGCCTTACAGGGGATTCTTCTGGGGCGCAGCCAAGGCAGTACTAATGTGGTTGTTCAGCTGTCGGCTGTGGGGTCTTCTGGGCACCTTCTCCGCGGTGCCCACGGTCCGCCTCCTTAGCCCAGGCGGAGGTCAGCCGACATCTCTTCTTGGCTCTGTCCCCATCCCTCTGCCACACTCTCCTCGCGCTCTCAGGCATCCTCGATCCTAGCAGCCCTCTCACCTGGGAGCAGTTCAGAGCGGTGGCTGCTCGGTTCCCTGCTTACATTAGAGCAATGGACAGCCAGGTTTTCAACCTCCCCGTGCAGCCACCCACTGAACAGATGGTGACCTCCAGCTCCTCATTCCTCTTCAGGGGAAGGAACCTTCTGTCCACATCTCCAGCTGCTGATCTCTCTGTGTATCAAAAATTCCTCATGAGGATGTTGGAGGATTTGCACCTTTCTCCTTCCACTATTAGCAATCCTGAACACTCGGCACACACCTTTCTAGGCGATTTTGGCGAGGCCACCCTTTGGTGCCACCCTGGCCGGCTCCCTTTTGGGAGGTGTGGTTGCGTTCTGGCAGATGCCCTTCTCTGGGTTCCTGCCCCAAGGGATCTCAGCCAGAGGTATTGCGCACCCCGGAGTCTCCAGGTTCCATGCCTCATCCACAGTCTGGGTTGGCGCAGTTGGATGCTTCTGATGGGCTTTCGCCCTTCACCATGACCGGCCCCCAGATCAAGACTCCTTGGATTTTGATTTCTGGGGTAGGAGGACTTTCTACTCAGCACGGTTACTTCTCTATCTCTCCACATCAGGCCCACTACACAGCCTATGACAGGTTCTTGTGGTCCAGGCTAGGTCAGCTCCTAGCCTCATTGCCTGACACAGAGCAAACCAGACAAGCCATTGCACTCTCTGCGCATGGCCTGGAGCTAACAAGGCACCAGCGAGGGCATCTTATGATGCCAACGAGGTAGCTACCAGGGTAGTAGGGACAGCGATCTGCACTAGGCAGACGGCATGGCTACGTCTTTCCGGTTGTCACTCTTGGCCCGGCGTGGGGTGATTAACTCTGCCCACCAGGAACCTACCTTTTCTCCGCAGAGTGAGATGGCGCTTATCGGGCAATTCCTTCCCCTCAGGGGACTCCTCCTCTCTCTCCCACTCTCGGGCCTCTCCAGGCCCTGAAGTTCCCCTTAGTGTGTCACCCACTGAGGGCTAGGACTTTGTCCCTTAGGGTGTAAAAAAAACCCTTCGGGGGGCTCGGTACTCACCCATCTGTGATGAATGGTGAAGATTGACACAGATAAGATATGAAAATTATGTACCTACCATAATTATGATCTTTCTGTGTATCTTCACCATTCATCACAACCTACCCTCCATCCCCCTGGGGCCTCAGTCTCTGGGTCCCCTCCTCTCTGTGACTCCTTCTCCTCCTTAGGAGTGGGGTAAAATAGGGACACACAGGAGAGTATTTTTCAGGAAGAGTGGATAGCTCGGTGGCACTCCTTCTCCAGTACCTTGTCTCCACCCCATGGGGTGGGGTTGTAGTTGCCCTCCTTCTCTCCTCCTCCCTGTTTCCATCCAACCTATTTCTCCTAAAAAAAAAAAAACCCTTTTTTCCCCAAAATCTTTTCTTGAGAGGTGCTGAATCCCTGTATCCTGTCCTTCTTCCAGAATAGCCAACTCTGCTTATCTGGGTGTTTGCCAGTTATTCCGTGCCTTGAATTCTGGCAGAAAGCTTTCTCTACTCCTTGCAGTTCCTATACAATCTGAGACGGACCAGGGTCCGGGATATCGTATCCTTCTCCCCTCTCTCCTAAATTCTTTACCCACCCTACCCCCTTCTCCCGCTTCCAGATATTGGGGCTCCTCCCAATCCCCTTTAGTTTCTAACCTCTTTCTTTTCTGTCCTCTTAGTCATTATTTCTCCTTTTAGTTCATACATCTTTTCCTTTTCTGTCCCTTGGACTCTCTTGTCCCACCCTCCACTCCCTTCCTCTTACCTCTCCGGCGACTCAGAACTGGCAGGCAGGCGGAGTCGACACAGTCTAACGGCCAACCTGCGGCGCCACGCGGTGTGTCGGCTCTGCCTACCTTTTAAAAAGCTCCCGCGGTCCTGACCTCGACCAGATACCCATCTGTGATGAATGGTGAAGATACACAGAAAGATCGTAATTACAGTAGGTCATGTATTTTCGTGTCTCACACCTTCCAGATGGTAACTCTGAACCAGATCATGCCACCTCTGGAGCGAAACATGTGGTTCTGTTCACTGGATCTACAGGACGCGATCTTACTTGAAACAACTCTTACAGCAGGTTACACCATTGGACTGAAGCCAGCAGGTGCCAGGACCCCATGGAAATTTTCTAGCTAGCAGTATTCAGTGAGGACCGTCTTCAAGGTCGGTCCCGCCCTGACGTCAGGCGTAGTACAAAGGGCGGTCCTCAGAATCCCCAGTTCTTTTCGCCGTCTACTCGCCAGCATCGGCCTCTTGGTCTCTACCTAGCGCCGACTGACTACAGAACTTTCTGTGTATTTTTGCCAACTGATGTCCTCTCCAACTCCATCGCTTGAGGTCACCTTTCTAAGAGTGCCTCGGAAAACAGATCCCTTTCAAAGATCGTCACTCTTCCTCGTCGCGTTGCCTCGGCCGGACCATGATACCAAGGCCTGCATCTTTTGCCAGGGTTCAATAGCCGCACCAGGATCCGCCGTCCAGGAGGCACTACAGGTGATCTCCTTGAAGAGAAATTAAAAGGATAGACCAAGAACCTTCCTCCAGTGGAGAATCTTCAAAGGCCCATAAACACCAGGACAAGCCGGGAGAAGGTGAGGTCCAGATCTCCTCGGGCCTCGGTTCCGCAGCTCAGGCTCCAGATCAGACCGCTCGGTCACAGCCCCCGGTTAAGGTCTGGACTTCAGGTGGCTCTTCTTCGCTCCAGCCAATCAAGACCTCAAGGCCTCGGCTTCCTCCACTCCATCCAAGGCCTCTTCAAAGTCTTCTGGGTGCCACAAATCCTCTTCTTCCACCCGTCGTGGGACACCGACTCAGGTCAGTCTCCCAACTGCCCAGAGGTCCTGATCCAGCCCCAGAAGGACCAGGACCTGATGTCCCTGAAAGGCGTCGGGACCCGGCGTCGGCTAAACATTCGAAGTCAGCCAGGTGCTCACAGGAACCAGCGACACCAGCCAGGCACCAGTCACCGGCGGGTGTTCGCAGGATCCAAGGTGTCGTCAGGAGACCGGCGTCGGCATCGCATTCTCCGAACGAAGACTACCCCCATCACTGGGAATTGACTGAGGAGGCACCCATTGCCCAAAGACCAGGAGGCGACACCGATGATGCCGAGATCCCGGGAACCTTCCTGAACCAGAAGACACCTGGGGACCCGGCAGACCACCAGCGCCAGGCCGCGTCGTCGTGCATGAATATCAAAGAAGTAAAGGAGCTTTACTTTTTGATGGGACACCATCAAAGGATGTGGTCCTATTAAACCTCCTACTCCTACTCTCCTCCTCCTACTCATTCACCTCCTACGTCCCTCCTCCCCTAAGGGCCAGCAGGACTACCACCAACCCCAAGGAACAGACTCCATCTCCTAGGGGCAGATCTAAAAACAGGAGAAGGCCTCCTCCAGATCTCCATCAGGGTCTCCCAGCCTTAAGCGACCCAGAGGCGTCGGTATACTCGGGGAGGACTCCAGATCGGACACCTCGGACTACTCCAGATCTTATCCATTAAGTATCTTCTCTCCTGACCCACATGACCTCCCTAGGTCTCCGCTGGATGATCCCTCTTTCGCTGAGATCATGAGGCACATCCAGGACAACATGGGTGGGATGCTGAAGACCTTGACCCCGAGCGACAACGCCTTGCCTGCTATCTTGGCAGAAAGACCCAAAACCTGTGATAGTCCCACCCTTGGTGGACACTTTTGCAGATGTCACCAAGGCTGCGGAGCGTCCACACTCCACTTCCGCAGTGCCAAAGAAGGCTGACTGCCTGTACAAGGCTCCGAGAGAGGACCAGTACTTGGCGAAGCAACCTCTGGCAGACTCCCTGGTCATCACGGCCTCACATGACCCGGTCTCAAAGACCCCAACAATGAGCACTCAGCCACGGACCAGGAATCCAAGCAATTGGATGCCTGGGAGGCATATGTCTGTAGCTGCTATATAAGCCATCAGGTCTCTGAACTACCTTACTCACATGGTCAGTTTCAGAACGCCTGTGGGAACAGTGGCGAGACCTGGTCGACAAGCTTCCGATGGTGACCAAAAGCGGAGCTCCTTAACCTGCTTCAGCACAGGGTCAGATGTGGGGGCCCAAGTGCTTAGAGCTGCATACGATTCGACTCTTGACCAGAGCTGCAGCTTGGCATTTGTCTCCGGCGACACTCTTGGCTCCGTGTCTCCGGCTTTACCGGACGTATGGAAGAATATTCTAGATGTCCGTACAATGGCAGGTACTCTTTGGTGAATCCTCGGAGAAGGTCATCACCAAACTCCAGGACGCGGGAAGGCAGTCCGATCTGTACAGGCCATGTACAGATCCAGGCCTAGTTCCTTTCAGAGAAACCAGAGCCACTTTCGCGGCGGCAACAAAGGCAGCAGCCAAGCAGCAAAGGCGTTTTCAGAATCCCAGGCCAGTCGTCTCCCAGGCAGAGGCCAACGTTGATAACGAAGCCGGCCCAGCCCGCAGGGACCAATGCTGCCACAGCATGACTCCTTCCCGCCCCGCCCTCCTTTGGATTAACGGCAAGAAAGGTCGGGGTCGCATCGATCGCTACTTTTAGGGTGGCAGTTGATCACCACAAACAGGTGGGTTCTTCAATTGGTCAAGAAAGGCCATTTCATAGAATTTCTTGACCACCCACCTGCAAGACCTCCCCTGCTCTCCTGCTACTGGTCAGCATGTCCTGCTCATACAGCAGGAGGTGCTTGCGCTTCTGGGAAAAGAAGCCATAGAACACGTACCAAGGAACCAGAAGGGACTACGATATTATTCTCACTTCTTTCTGGTTCCAAAGAAGACAGGGGCGTCCGTCCGATACTGGACCTCAGCGACCTCAACAACTCAGTCCTGTACAAACGCTTCCACATGGTGACCCTTCCAGGTCTGATTCCCATGCTAAAGCAGGACACTTTTCTAGCATCCCTAGACATGCAGGATGCCTACGTGCATATTCCCATTGCTCAGACGCACAGGAAGGTTCTGCGCTTGGAGTTTCAGGGTCGCCAGTATCAGTTCCGAGCTCTCCCTTCAGGCTGTCATCTGCACCTTGGGTGTTCACACAGTGCATGGCGGTCGTAGCCACATCTCTAAGAAGACAAGGCCACTACTGTTCCCCTGCCTGGATGATTGGCTTCTCATGGCGCCTCTCAGGAGGCCTTGATGTCTGCCATTCACTGCACTCCATCTCTGTCCGAGGCGTTGGGCATTCTCATCAATCACGAAGTCACGCCTAGTTCCATCCCAGACTCTGAAAGTCATAGGTGCAGTTCTGGACACCGTTCAAGGGAAAGCTTCCCCTGGAGAGAGGCGGAACACATCAAATCCTCTCAGGCACTTTTCGTAAGAAGACCGCTCCTGCCAGACTGGTCCTTTGCCTGCTCGGACACATGGCGGCACATTGCTGCAGTCCTGCTAGCCTGTCTCCATATGCGGGTAACCCAGTGGATGTTAAGGGTCCAATGGGACCAAAAGCAAGACCATCTGCAGCATCCAGTCCGGATAACGAAGGTCGTAATCTGGGACTGGCAATGGTGACTACACTTGTGGAATCTCTTGGCGGGAGTCCCTTCTTTGCGTGGCCACCAACTGTGACACTCTCCACAGGCGCCTCAGGGCTCGGTTGGAGCACATCTCGACGGTGTCTGGTCTCAGGGCCTTTGGACAGACCAAGAGTCTCATCTCTACATAAATATCCTGGAAATGAGGGCAGTTCTTTTCACGCCCTGCAGGCCTTCAATGGAGATTCCACTGGGTACACTTCTGTTACAAACAGACAATTCCACAGTGATGTATTACCTCAACAAACAAGGAGGCACCCATTCCTACCCGCTTTGCAGGAGGCCATGAGAGTGTGGGATTGGGTCTTGCAACACGGCGCAAACCTCTTTGCCATTCATTTTCAAGGAGTGGACAACGTCATTGCAGATGGCCTGAGCCGCTCTCAGGCCAGAGTCCACGAATGGGAACTACTTTAGGAGGTGGCAGAGGATCGGTTTCAGATGGGGCTCTCAGAACTAGACCTTTTCGCGTCCCCATCCAACACTAAAACTGCCCAATTTTGCTCACTAGATCCAGGGCCTGGTGTTTTCTGGCGAGACGTTGTCCCTCTCCTGGGCAGGCAGATTCCTCTATGCCTTTCCCGTTGATCCAGAGTTCTTCTGAAACTTCACAGAGGCAAGCAACACTGATACTTATCGCCATTTGGCCCAGACAGATCTGGTTCCCTCCGTTTCATCAGCTATCGGGAACCTCCAGTGCCATTGCCAATCAGCTCCCATTTGCTTGTCTTAGGAGGCGGCTCCTTGGTCCATCTGGACCTACATTCCCTGAACCTACATGCTTGGCTCCTAGAGACATAGCCATGATGCGACAAGGGGTCGCAAGAGGTGGCAGGCGTTCTCACTGCTGCCAGAAGCCGGCTTCCCATGTGACCCTACGCCGAGTGGCGTGGTTTACTTATGGGTTCAAGCTGCGGTTTATGCCTTTGGACTGTCCAGAGAAGTTGGTATTGGATTACTTGCTGTGTCTTTTCCAGTCAGGCTTGGCTTACTCCTCGATTAAGGTACACCTCTGTGCCATCTCAGCCTATCACGTCCCTATAGACCAGCGTGCTATAGCTCATTTGGACACGACACGTGCCTTTCCTGAGTGGTGTCCCACCTCAGGCCCCGACTAAGGATCCGATTCCACCATGGGATTGCAAGCTACGTCTTCTTTCTTGGAAGACGCTGTTTTTAGTTGCCGTTACCTCGGCCAGAAGAATTTCTGAACTACATGCACTTATGTGCAAAGAACCTTATTTGGTTTTCCACCAAGACGGTATCCCTAAGGACTAATCCAAACTTTCTGCCTAAGGTGGTCTCAGCACTCAGCCTTAATCAGGATATCAATTTACCAGTTTATTTCTCGAAATACTCTAATTGAGGAGAAGCCCTTCTGCACATTCTAGATGTGCATAGGTGTCTCAGATACTACCTGACCAGAACCAAACACCACCGAAAATCAGACCAGCTTTTTGTCTCCTTTGCCCACAGGATGATGGGAGCTCCCATTTCAAAACAGTTGCTGTCCAGGTGGCTCATCCAGTATATTACGTTCTGTTACCAGAGCGCAACAAACCCCTACTGGGCACGGTTAAGGGTCATTTCACCAGAGGGTGGAGACCTCTTTGCAGCTCTAAAGAACGTATCCACCTCAGCTATTTGTGCTACAGCTACTTGGAGCTCCGTGCATACTTTCATCAGGCAGTACAGCCTGGATATCGCATCGAGGCAAGAGCAGGTTTTGGTCTAGCACTCTTCAGGGACTTCTGTCCTAGAATCGATAAAATTCAGAGATCTCTACCTCCCTCCTCCCGATGGTGTGTGATTTCCAGGATTGCTTGAATCAGTCCTAATGGTGTAACCTGCTGCAAGAGCTGTTTCTCAAAGTAAGATAGTACAGTTACATAAGAACTTAACTTAACAGTAGATCTTGAGAACAGCTCTTGCAGCAGGTACCTCCTCCACCATTCCGCTGGAGGTAGATTCTGGTTCCAACATCCTTCTCCTAGGATAAAGGCGTTCACAGCCTTTTTTTCTGTTTGCCATATGATGGCGGATCCTCAGCTCCTCTTCTGATGTCATCCAGCGGGGTCTTCAGCGGAGAACTGTAGAGTTCTGGGGACCGCCTCTTTTGTACCACGCCTGACGCTCGGAGGCGGTTCCTTCCTGAATACTGCTAGCTAGAAAATTTCTGTGGGGTTCTGGCGCCTGCCGCTTCAGTCCTAATGGTGTAACCTGCTGCAAGAGCTGTTCTCGAAGATCTACTGTTACGGTAAGTTCTTACATAACTGTACTTTTTCTACATCCCAATCCGTCAGTCCCACCAGCGGTTCCTCCACTTCAGGATAGAAGGGACCCTTTACGAGTTCCAGGTCATGCAGTTCAGCCTGTCATTGGTCCTTGGTTCTTCACCAAGTGCATCGCAGTGGTGGCGGCCCATCTACGGCATCAAGGGTTCGGATATACCCCTACCTCAACGATTGGCTCCTGGTGGGTTCCTCCGTGCAGGAGGTGGAGAGGTCCAGGGACATGGCCTCTGAACCAGTTCCCAATTAGCCTCCTGATCAACGAGGCCAAGTCGGAACTCGTGCCCTCTCAGATGATGGGCTTTATCGAGGCAGAGCTCGGCTCTCATCAAGCCAGAGCTTGGCTCCCACAGATAAGGCGGAGGTTCTTTCCTCCTTTGCCCAATCATTCCTGGTTGGGCATTTGCGCCTGACCGGGACTTCCTGCACCTTCTGGGTTACATGGCGGGTGCACCTCATTGGTCGGTTGGGCCAGATTTCACATGCACCCTCTCCAGTGGGAGCTGGCCACTTAGTAGACTCAGCGTCAGGGTCATTTCAACCAGTTGGTCACTGTCACCCAGAATATGTGGGATGCTCTCAATGGTGGACCGGCCCAAGTCGTCTGCAGGAAGGGATCCTGTTTGTCCGCCTCAAGCTGATGGTCGTTCTCACGACCAATGCCTCTCTCATGGGCTGGGGAGCCCACATGGGGACAACAGAGCTCACGGGTTCTGGACCCCGAGGCATCCTGATGCCACATCAACGTGCTGGAACTCAGAGCAGTCAGACTGGCACTGTCAGCTTTTCTCCTCAGCTCCGGGGTCAAGTGGTTCAAGTTCAGAAGGACAATACCACGACCATGTACTACCTCAAGAAACAGGCGGCACACACTCCCATCTGCTATGCAAAGGCGCTGCGGATCTGGACCCTCGTCAGCCTGTTGGAGGCAGATCTCCTTGCCATCCATGTGGCAGGAGTCTCGAACCAACTGGCGGATGCTCTCAGCTGCATAGGCCAGACATCCCACAGTGGTCTCTCCATCCAGAGGTAGTTACAATCTGTTCTCCTGTTGGGGCAAACCGTTGGTGGACCTGTTTGCCTCCAGGGAGAACACCAAGCTGAGGTTGTACTGTGCCGCGCCCCCTTCAGCAGGGCTCGCTGCAGGGGATGCCTTCTCAAGGCCATGGACCCCAGGTTCTCTCACGCCTTCCCTCCATTTCCTTGATCCACAAAGTGTTACTCAAGCTGAGGAGGTCAAGGCGAAGGTGATTCTGGTAGTCCCAGATTGGCCCGCCAGTTCTGGTATCCAGATCTTCTCAGCCTCAGCTGCAGGGCCCGGGCGGCTTTGTACGACCAGACCTGATATCATTGAACCAGGGAAGGTATTCCATCCGGACCTTCAATCCCTGCACCTCTCAGCCTGCTACCTGAGAGGCTAGAGTTCCAGGCTCCGGGTCTTTACGAGGATGTCTACACAGTTGTGCAGGCATCCGTATGAATTGACCAGGAACTGTTATGCCTTGAAATGGAAAAGGTTTTCCATTTGGTGTCGGAATAAGAGTCTGGACCCCTTATCCTGCTCTGTGGCTAACATTTTAGACTACCTGTGGTCTCTCTCCAAGGGGTCTACGGTCATCGACCCTTAGGGTGCACCTGGCAGCCAATTCTGCTTACCGGGCTCTGGCGGTCAGTCGGCTATTGGCACAGGAGACGGGCAAAGGCATGGATCACATATCCCTCTGGTGCTTGAACCTCCACCTCCGTGGGATCTCTTGCTGGTTTTGGCAAAGCTCATGGGCAAGCCATTGAACCCATGCACAAGTGTGAGCTCTCACACTTGTTGTGTAGACTGCCTTCCTGGTGGCTATCATGTCAGCCAGAAAGACAGGGAGCTCCAGGCACTTTCAGTGGACTCCCTTATCTGGTCTTTCACAGGGACAAAGTTGTCCTGCACCCCCACCTGAAATTCCTTCCGAAGGTGGTATCAGAGTTTCACCTTAACCAGGTGTTGACCCTGCGGTATATTACCCTAACTACACCTCGGATGCCGAGTACAGGCTCCATACCCTGGACCTTAGCGTGTTCTCTCCTACTACAAGGAGAGGACAGCGGAAGTCGGGAGATGTTTGTCACCTACGCTAAAGCCGCCGGCAAACTGGCAGACAAATGGACTATTGCAAGATGGATTACATCATGCATAGGTCTGTGCTATGAGTTGGCAGGCAAGGATCCTCCTGGACTTCGGTGACGTCATAGAAGAAATGGCAGCCTAGACAAAGGGACTCCTCGAGCGATCCCATAAAATCCTCCTAGTACATCCAATCCATCAACATCTTTACTCAATTTTAACAGGAGGGCAGCCCAAAATGCCGAAAAGAAAGGGGACAACAAGTTCGCAATTTTGGCGCACCTAACGAGGAGAAACCCATGATGAAGGATCGAGAGTGAAGACTCGAGGGCCTCGCCCTCCTCGTACTGGGGCAACATGGCAACAGAGCAGGCTTCCCATTCAACTCTTCTTCAAAAACAAATGGCTCAGATGCTGGCGGAATTGAGAGACTTCTGCTGCGAAATGAGGTCTATGGCGACGGCTCTCCGCACCGACATTGGGAAGCTGGAGCAGAGACAGGATAGGCGAGGCCCGAGTTATAGGAATGGAGGAAGGCTCGATGACATGGGCGTGCCATGGCACAAATGCAGGGGAAGTCAGGGCCTTAAGGGCGTGCTGAGGATGCTGAGTTGTAGCAGAAGAAGCAATATAAGAATATCAGGCTTCCCGGGTTCGGAGGGCAGAACATGATAGAACATATCCAGAAACTCCTTAGAGGAGCTGCTTCCCACTACCTGATGGCATTTCTATGGAGATCGAGTGGGCGCACATTACCCTGGGGCCTAGGCCCTCCCCAACTCTCGACCCGCGTACAGTCCTGGTAAAATTCTGAGATATCAAGACAAGGAAGCGGTTTTCAGAGCAGCCTGGAGGAAGGGGAGCGTAATGCTCGGTTCACTACCTTTACTTTGATAATGATTATGCCCCGAGATTATGGGCGTAGCGCCTATTCAACAGTGATAGCGTTGAATGGTGAATTAAATTTCGCACCCCATACCCAGCAAGGATGGTGATCTTATTCCCTGAGGGAGCGACACGGTGGAATCGGGCGGAGGAGGCTGAAGCCGAGCTTAGAAAACGGCAGATCAACATCCCCAGGCCAGGACCCAGAAAGAACCTTCAATGGCAGCTAAACTGGCCCACAAGAAGTGGAATAAGGAACAGAATGACACGAGGCGAAAACAGAGGCGGAGGCCATTCGCAGGATTGCGGGACATTGCGAGCAGCACGGACTACTCCGTTGAGCAGCAGCCATCAGAAGTCACCACAGAGACATGAGTCTGCCAAGTAACTTTTTTGACCTTAAGAGGTGCGGGGTGGGGGAGGCCAGGCGGAGTCGATTAACTGTTGAGGCGGGCGCCTTTGTGGGGACCTCTTTATAAGACGTGGCTCTGACCACACCAACTCTGAGATCCATTTAGAGAGGGTAGGAGGGATGGTAGTCGGGAGGACATAGCGAGGAGAAAGGGGCAGCGGGGATAGGGAAGACCGAGGTGGCTCAGGTTTGGTAAACCAAACATTGTTCTGGAACGACTCTCCGTCGAATACGGGCGGGAGAAGCAATGGAGAGTAGACGAAGATTTAAGGTAATGGCTAGCTGTAAAGGTATGTTTCTGGTTTGCCAAGCACTGGGTGGGCATAGTGGATAAGACAGTCTTAGTCTAGGCCCATACTGGGAACCGAGGTCTGAAAGGAGGAAGAGGGGAAGGGAAAGAGGCGGGGGGCGGAAGATGGGGTAGAATAAACTCCAACATAATGGGGTTTGCTAAAGGACTATCGATGCACCACCCTCTGAGGCAACAGCTTGGTACCTGATGGCGGTAGGAAGGGGTTGGGGGGATGGGATGGGACAGACCGTGAGGAAGCTGAACCGAATCCGAACAACGAGAGGACCACAGTTGCTCACAACAAAAGACTTTCTTAGTGTCTCTATGGACCTCGCGTAATTCATTAAACTATGACTCAACCTCTCTGAATAAGCAAATCTAAAACAGGAAAGCGGCTCATGAGAATGGAATTTAGAGGTAGCATTACAAATGATGTTAAATATGGTTGCTGAAGACAGAGCGGCTGGCAACTGGGAGAAGGGAGGCCCTCAGAAGGTGGGCGTGAGTGTGTGCCCTCTCAGTTTGTCCTTCCCGTCCTCTGAGAGGGTTATGATGGGGAGGTCGGATCGTATAGGAGAGGAAGGCACGAGTCCTGAGCGGAAACACCACGATGAGTCCCAATGGGTTACTGATCGTACCTAATGGGCCATCATAGCCGCGGGAGTGTAGATCCTGATATATTCGACTGAGAATGATCTCATAGGCTGGGGGTTGGATAGGGGAATAGAGCAGGTAAGGTGAGTATAGGGCAGGGGGAGGGGTTTGGGGGAAGGAGGCGAACCCCCTTTTTTTTTTTTTTTTGAGGACCGCCCGGTGGGGAGCCTTCATCTGATCACTGGCAGTCCTCCCTTCTGAGGGAGACAAACTTACTGAAGAAACGGTAAAACTGGGGGATTGGGAGGGCCATGCCTTTGGGGAGGGCTGGGTGCAAGGGAGATGGGGGCGACTGATGCCTCGTGTAGATTGAGGCTTGAGATGGTAACCAGCGTAAGATCTGGGATGATCGTGACCCCCTCAGGGGTCCATTCAGACACAGTAATCACTGTGTGAGGTCGGGCTGGGCGATACTGATGGGCAGGATGGGATGAGCCCAGTCTCCCTCCCGCTGGCTTGATCTGGCAGGGTGGCCGCCCAGAAGCCTTCGAGAGGAAAACTCAATTCAGTCCCTACAAATATGTCCAGGGATCTTAGGGGAATAAGGCGCCGTATAACAGTCACCTACCCCACATACCCTTTTCCAAATAGCATGGTGTGCTAATGCCCAGTAACTCTGGGCTCCTGGCAAGGTTTCCTTGCCACAGGTCAGGACCCCTGACCGTGGAAGTGTCAGTTCGTAATGTTGAGTGTTAGGATGTTTAAATGCTGTTAATATGGTTCAATGTTAAACAGGTTTGTTGCTGTAATGTTATTTGTCTTTTGTTAGTCACCAGATACAAGCAGTTGACCGCGGTGGGGCGCTTTCAGGGCTGGCGGACCTAGGGGCCTACTAAGGCCGGTGAGAGGTAAATCAGTACGAAGTCATAGAAAAGAAGATGGATACAAATAAGGTAAAACTTCTTTCCTTAAATATAAACGACCTAGCATCTCCATCAAAGAGCAAGGACCCTGGCTTATATCAGAGCGCTCAAGTGGACATAACATTCCTGCAGGAAACCACATGAATGAGGCGTAGCACTTAAAATTGGGTAAACTGGGAAGGGACAGGTTTTCTACTCCTCGGCCAAGTCAGGTAGGCGCAGGGGTTGCTATTTTGATCTCCGGGACTCCTTTTAAGATGAGGGAGTGTGGGCTGACCAGAGGGCGATGATTTTGGTGCAAGGTATACTGCATGATAAACAGGTTACCTTGGTGAATGTACTTTCCTCCGGGATTGCTGGTGATGCAACTAAACTGTTACTAGACAAAATTATACAAAAACAGAGGGTTACTTATGATGGCAGGCGACCTTAACTTTGTTATGGATCCCATCATAGACTCCACCAGCATGAGACCCTATAGGTTATCTAGCACCCAAGATTTTTAAAGATTTGTGAATGAGGCAGGATGGTGTGATGTCTGGAGAAGCTCCATCCTCACGCGAGAAACTACACATTCTACTCTCCGTTCACCCAACGTATACCGCATCGACCAGGTGTACACAAGTGGAAAACCTGGGGATGCTGCATAAAATTCAAATTGGAGACATTAATCTCTCTGACCATGCCCCCAGACTTCCTCTGGGACTTCAACCTCCAGCCCAAGGGCGATCTGGAGGCTCAATCCCTACCACCTACGCTCCAAAAATTCTGTGATTTTCTCCTCGAGAAGATCCAGGAGATTAAAAGCGACAACCCGGTCATGGACTCTGCCCCAGCCATGTACTGGGATACGATTAAAACTGTACTTAGGGGTCATGTAATAAAATTCACAGCAGAACAAGAAAAACAGCGTAAAGCACGGAAACTTGAGCTGGAAGACACCTCCATTTCTTACAAATGGCACACAAACAGGGAACACTTCTGTGCTCTCTCAGCTGCAGCAAACCAGGTTCAAACTGGACCGACTGGTGCAGCAGCAGCAGACCGAGATGGCCCTCACCTTCCTCAGTCAGAAATTTTATGAGGTCGGACCGAGGCTACTCGGATGCTGGCATATCAAGTCCGGAAGCAAAGGAAAAGTACGGTCACATCAATACTCCATCCTACAAGGGGCAACACTTCACCAAGACCCAGGAAATCGCAGAAGCCTTTGCCGAGTATTATAGGTCCTATATACCCCAGAGCAGCTAGTACCCCACAGCGCATGGTGGAATTCCTGGGATCAGTCACCCTTCTGCGACTTACAGAAACCCAGGCCAGACCCTGGTTGCCCGATAGCGGACGTGGAGTTGATGACTGCCATAAGGAATGCCAAATCCCAGAGGTCCCTGGCCCAGATGGATATGGGGTAGAATTTTATAAAGTAGTGAAAACTCAAATACTCCCTAACCTTAGCGATGTTTTCAACAAAGGTCCTGGAGGGACTCCCCGTCCTGGGCGTGCATACAATATCTGTCATTCCCAAGCCGAATAAAGACCCACAATTGTGCGCCTTATAGGCCCATATCTGTACTAACCAAGATTATAAACTCTTTATGTCAATCTTGGCCCATAGAGTGGACCAGGTCCTTCCCTTGCTGATTCATAAGGATCAGGCGGGTTCGTTTGAACCCGCACCACTACAGATAACATAAGGAGAACCCTACATCTGGTACACCATATGCACACTGGAGGGATTCCATCCTTATTGGTCAGCCTTGATGCCAAAAGGCATTTGACAGAGTGTGGCAGTTTCTATATGAAACATTACATAAATTTGGTTTCCCTCCGCTTTAATAAGCACCTTGCAAAACATATACAATGCCCGCTAGCATGCGTAAGGTGAATAGTCACCACTCCACCTATTTCCCTCTATACAGAGGGACGAGGCAAGGATGCCCCTTTTGCCCTCTTGTTTGCGGTCTTTATAGAGCCCTTGCCCAGAGGATAAGAGAGGCGAGGGATGTGGTGGGAGTGGAGCTGGGAGGCTATGAACACGGATAGCCCTTTATGCGGATGATATCCTGTTGTATCTATAACCAGCGCAATTCCTCTCCTCAGTTAAATCAATATTAGAGGCCTTTGAGGCGGTCTCGGGATACAAACTAAATCTCAGTAAAACAGAGATGCCCTTTCACTATGTCCCCACATCGAGGATCAAAGCAGCTGTTCTGGGAAATGGGAAACTCAAATACCCTAAGGATATATATTCCCAAGTCCCCTCGTATTTCTATGCCCATAACTACACCCCTGCATGCAACTTAAGTCGGACCTAGCCGTTTGGGCAACCCTCCTTTAGGCTAGCCCAAGGATAGATCTGGTTAAGATGATCTCCTTCCTAGAGTACTGTACCTGTTTCAGAATATACCGGTTCGGCTCTCCGCACAAACCTTTAAGAAATAAACCGACATATCTCCAAATTTATATGGGCCAACAAAAGACCTCATGTAAGATTCAAAATTCTCACCCTCCCGGGATGAGGAGGTATGGGCCTTCGGACCTCGGCCTTTACCAGCAGGCGGTGAATATGCTGCAACTGATGTCCAGGCAAACTAGAACAAATATCCCACACTGGCTGGACATAGAATGTGCACTGATAGATGACTATACATTTCTTGGGAACCTTTACCAGTCCAAGGAGGACGGAAATTAGCCTCACTGGCAAACCCCTGGCTCTCGGCTGCGGTTGGGGGCTGGCGGACAATCCGGAGGAACCATCAATTATCCATGTATATCCCTCTCACATGCCCAATTTCATGCCTTAGCGACTTTCCCCAAATGCCCTGGGCGGGTTTCGGCAATGGGAAGAGCGAGGTCTGAAATACCTGAGTCAGATAATGAGACAAGGTGTAATGTGGGCTTACTGAAATTCAAAAAATTTAACCTTCAAAGGAAGATTTCTTCCGCTATCTTCAGCTCAGACACTACATTGACCATCTCCCTAGGGGTTGTGGGCCGGGAACAGCTCCACCACTAATACAAACCCTAACAATGGTCATTAGGACATCCAGGCAAAATAACCTGATCTCATTATATTACCGGTCCCTGAGAGCCCAGAACCGTGTAAGTGCGGATAGCATCCGAACTGCTGGAGCCAGGAGTCAGGCTACTTGATAACCCCAAGAACTGGCATAGGGCCTGGAGATATTCGGCTAAGATATCCAGCTCTCATGTATGGAGGGAATATGCATGGAAATGCTTAATCCGATATTTCAGAACCCCTGCAATCACAAGCCATTACATGACAGATCATGGGGCAGGTGTTGGCGCCTCTGTAGTAACGAGGCGGATCCTGCCCTTACGTAATGTGGAGCTGTCCATCCCTGAAGTCCTTTTACGCTCCTACAGCTGCATCTTCAGGAGATATTCGATCCCCAACTTCAGTTGACAATGGAGTTGTTCCTGTTTCTAAATATCCCTGTTAGGCAGGGGCCAATAACCAGGTATCTACTGCTCATACTCCTCACTACGGTAAAAAGCTATCACGGGTTAATTGGTTGACGTATAAAATACCTACCATACAGGACTGGTGGAACATTACTAAGCTAAGCAAATCTATGTTATGGAGAAAATAACACATAGTTTAAATAACCAAGAGGAAATTTGCGACAAATTGGGCTCGGTGGCAAATATATTATATGCTGAAGGACCCAACGTTTGTGCCGTGAGGGTGGGGTGGAGAGGCTTCCCTCTCCCTCCCCCTACCCCCGCGGTCATGAGGCGCTCGGGTGGCTTGGGGTGGGGAGACAGGCCGAGTAATGGGGCCCGTGGTCTGCTAAGTGAGCGCCCCAATGGATCCCTATTATGTAAAGGTTGACTGGTACGCCCGGAGCAGAAAGTGTAGTTACATGATGTAGCTAGGGGCCTCTTACTAAGGAGGATACCAACCACTCATGGCAGATGATGGTGAGATGTATTTCAGGACAGGAAATCAGAACTTGCCTATGGACTAAAAGGCCAAATTGATTTAAGTAAGACCTATTCGCACCTGGGTCTCTACCCAACCCTGGACTTTTATTGTTACACTATACTGTAACAGAATACTATACCCACACTGATTTTGAATTTTATGTACTAATTAACTGTGGTGAATGATCTGGTTGACTTATGTGTAAATAAGTTAAAATACCAATGAAGATTAAATTTAAAAAAAAAAAGAGCCTCCTGGAGGATAAGAGCTCATTGTACCCGCCATACTGCTGCATTGGTGGCTGCTTCCAGGGACATCCCTATCCAGGAGATCTGCCGGGCTGCTACCTGGAAGTCAGCAAACACCTTGTTACCCATTACCACATCGACCTTGAGTCTCGTCGGGATGCTGGTTTGGGGCCTCGATTCTCAGTCTCTGTTTCCTAAGTAGGGGTGTGCACCTTACCTCCCTCCTCCCGGAGAACTGATAGGAGTCTGCCAAAGATTGTGGATGAACAACATATCCATGCTCCTAAAAACAGGTTACTCACCTGTAACAGTAGTTCTAGGAGTGGTATATATTGTTCACCCACATGCCCACACCTCCCCAGCTTTAGGCATCACCTTGCTTCCAGCAGATAAGATCTGGCATCATGGGGTGGAGTCGAGGTATTTAACACCTTGGTGGGTAGGAGGAGCCAGCTTGAAGACTTCGGCCAGATTTAAAGGGAAAGGGACATGCCAAAGAGTGTGGATGAACAACATATACCACTCCTAGAACTACTGTTACAGGTGAGTAACCTGTTTTTTCTGCTATAGAGCCCGCCTGGTGTTTGCTGGCCAGACATGTTGTCCCTTTGTTGGGCAGGGAGGTTTCTTTCGCCTTCCTACCTTTCCTCTCGTCCAGAGTTATCTTGAAGTTACAGGCCGAAGGGCTCGGTTGATTCTAATCGCCCCTCTGTGGCCTCGGCAGATTGAGTTCCCACTACTTCAGCAGTTGTACATGGAACCTCGAGTCCCGCTGCCAATATGCTCGCAGTTGCTGTCCCAGGATAAGGCTCGCGGTCCATCAGCGATCTCAGGTCTTTGCACCTTCATGCTTGGCTCCTTCGGACGTAGCAAAGTCCAGGTATGGGGTATCTCAAGAGGTGGCGGACATACTCGTATCAGCGAGGAAGACCTCTACTCGCTCCACTTATGCTATGAAGTGGAAGTGTTTCTGCTTATGGGTGTCGTCTCACCATCTGGACTCCCTTACCTGTCCAGTACATTCAGCATTGCAGTATCTCCTCTCCTTATATCAACAAGGTTTGAGCTACTCGTCCATAAAGGTGCACATGTGGGCCATTTCTGCTTATCACACCCTTTTGGATGACAAAACCTTAGCCCAATTGGATGTGGCCGCACCTTTTATGTGGGATTTTACGAGACCTCCATTCGGGATCCTGTCCCACCCTGGGACCTCCTGTTTGTGTTGGAGAAGTTTACTCTTCCTCCATTTGAACCCTCAGTGGACTGTGAGCTTGCTACCTTTCCTGGAAGATTTGTTTTTAGTTGCTGTTACTTCAGCTCGAAGAGTTTCAAGCTCCAGGCTCTGATGTGTAAAGAGCCGTATTTAATTTTCATAGTGAAAGGGTTTCCGTGAGAGCGAATCCTAAGATCCTACTTTGAAAGGGCTCTTGCAATAGGTAATTACAAACAGAACTGAAGCCAGCAGGCGTCAGGACCCCACGGACAAATTTCTAGCCAGTAGTCTCTGGCAGGGGACTGCCCCATGTCAGGTGGGTGACGTCAGTATAAAGGGTGGTTCCCTCGCCCGCCTTCCAGTTCTTTCCGCCGTTAGCTCGTGCAGCTCTTGCGGTTAAGTTCACTGCTTCGTAGTCATTTGTCAGTAGTTTTACCTCCTAATTTTCTTCTTTTTCTGATTTATCGTCAGCCTTGCCTTCAGCTGCCGTGTATGTCATCCCAGACTCCTCAAGCACAAAAGAAGTGCAATTCTTGCGCGCCTAGCTCCGTATAAGGACAGACATTCCCAGTACCTTTTGTCTAGGCCTCAATCATCCCATTGAGAAGTGCCAGCAGTTTAACACAGCCACTCGAAAGTGGAGGCAGCAGTCCCTGGAAGCCCACGTTCTTAAACAAAAATTACCTCCATGGAAAAGGAGCTGAAAAAACTTTGGTGGGCTTGACTTCCCGGAGAGCCACCACAAGCAGCACTGGAACTGGGACTCCTCATTGGTCACCTTGGCTGGGGTCACGGTGCTTCAGGTAATGCCTCCCAGGTGGCAGCTGTCTTGGAGGCTTCAAGACGGCATCAACCCTCCCATCGTGCTTGGGCCCTCGGAGTCTCCGGTCCAAGGAGGCAGCTGCTCCCATCAAAGTCGCCACTGTGCAGCCTTCTGGTTCGAGCAGCCCCGATAAGTCAGACTTCGCTCCTCAACGCCTGCCCAGGTAAGGCCCGACCCTCCGTGGCAACACATGGCCTCAAAGTGCCCACAAGGCCGCCCTCCTTCGGGTGCTGGGTTCGATAAGTAGGACACCGGCCTCTGGCGTCCACCCGGATCCCGTCAATAAGACGGACGTTGGCTCCTCTGATGTCTGCTCAGTGTTGGAGCTGATGCGGACCCTTCGGGCCCATCCGTCGTCCCGAGCTCGCCGCAGCGCTCATTGCACTCCGAGCCAGCGTCTCCTCTACTGGATCCTGGGGATAGTATTCCTCCTTCCCGGGTGACACGGAGGAGGTAGGTACTCTGCCGTCGGGTCTCCCTCCCGCTGGGCGGATGACCCGCGCCATATCCTCGGCCCTGACACCAAACAATATCCCTGTGCCTCGCTGGGCCTGCCGTTCCGGGCCCACCTGCTGGGCCGTTCCGGGACCTTCTGCTTCGCAGATCCCGGTCCCTGGGTATCAGACCCCATCCTATCCGATGCAGTCATACCCAGGCCCACAGTATCCAGTACCGACGCCCCAGTACCTGGCGCTGGGCTTCCCATTGTCGGGTATGGATATGCGCCTCACGGATACCCTCAGTATCAGTGTCCCCTCCTCCTCCTCCTCCACCTCCCAACCGCCAGTGGACTTGGAGACTCACTACCCTGGTGGGCTGAGGCCAGACTCAGCTCACTGGGAGTGGGAAGCTGTCTTCGGCCTTGGTTCTGTACCCCCATCGAGACGGAGAGACCTCCTCCCACCTCCGGATACCAGAGCCAGCCCTCAGGTTCCAGGGCGGGCAGGATACGCCTCAAGGGCTTCCAGGGTCCGTCCTCTCGCAGCTGGAGGAGGAGTCTTCTTCCTCTTCATCCTCCTCAGAGACCTCGGATGACTCCAGTGGTTGTTCGAACCAGATGACGAGCCCGCACTCCAGACAAGCCCAGGCCAGGACTCCTCCAAAGTCTCCACTGGAGGATCCTTCCTTCTGAGTCGCTGCACAGAATCCTGGCAGTTCATCAGTGGCATTCCTTGGAGCGGATCCACAGCAAAGAAACCGTGCGCACCTGGATCTGCCTGAGACCGCTCCTACCCTGGTGCCACCCTGGATTGAGCCTCATGCTGACCTTGTTTCCACCATTTGGAAGCAACCGTCAGCGTTAGCCCCTTCTAGGAAGTAGGACAGGCTCTATCGGGCTCCGGAGGGTGTTGACTCTTTGGATCGCACCTCGAGCTCGGTCATGATTAGCGCCACTCATGGCGGACAGCTAACCCCAAGCCCTTGAGCTTGTCACCACCCGACAAGGAATCCTACCTTCTGGACCAGTACTGGAAGAAGGTCTGCGCTGCTTCCACTCTGGGTATTAGGGCCCTGAATTACATTGGTCATATGGGGCTTACCAGAAGGCGATCTTTAACGAGGTGGAGGCTAAATTGGACTTTCTTCCTGAGTCTCAGATGAAGCAGGAAGTGGCGGATCTAGTCTGGTCTGTGTGTTCAGCCAGTCGGCACATGCTTCGTGCCACGATAGCGCAGTGCACTCTGTAGTCAGAGCTCGTGGGTTTACGGCGACATGCCTGGTTTCAGGTGTCAGGTTTGGTCCCTAAGGTGCAGGACACGCCCTTTAGGGGTTCAGTACTGTTCAGTGGCGATGTCAAGGACATTCTTACCAATCTGCAGGAGAAGGGTACTGCACTTAAGTCAGTCGACTCTGTACAGACCCCTCAGGCTCAGCCATCGTCCCTTTGCAGGCGTTCTCGGCAAAAGCGAAACCTCAGCAACGGACCCTCCAGCTGCAGCCTCTTCCCAAAAAGCAGGGGTTTCAGCCACAACGCTGCCTCACACCTCCTGACTCCTTCCTCTCCTGCAGCCTCTTGGCCTTCCAGAAGAACCAGCAGGAGGAGATTCTCCCTCCATCTAACCGGTTGGGAGAGGATCACTTCAGACACTTGGGTGCTCCAGCTGATGCTGGGACACTCAGTAGAGTTTCTTCAGAAACCTCCTCGAACCTCACCCCCAGGTCATCTTACTCCCAGAACATCATCTTCTTGTTCGGGAAGAAGTATCTCTCTTCTTCTGAAGGAGGCGATAGAGCCCGTACAGCCACATCTTGAGGGACGGGCTACTAGTCCCATTTCTTCCTGGTCCCGAAGAAGTCAGGAGAGGTGAGGCAGATTCTCGACCTCAGCTCCATAAACTTGTTTGTGGAGTACAGAAAGTTCAGGATGCTCTCTCTGCAGAGTCTTCTGCCCTTCTTCAGCAGGGAGGAGTGGCTGTGCTCTGGATATGCCGGATGCTTACCTGCATATCTCTTTTGCCCTTCCATCGAAGTTTCTGCATTTCAGGGGACTACTACCAGTTCAAGCCCTCCATTTGATCTTTCCTTGGCGCCAGTTTTTACCAAATGCCTTGCGGTGGTAGTGGCCTACCTGCATACCCAGGGATGCAGGTTTTCCTACATAGATACATAGACAGTGTCGGCAGATAAGGGCCTATGGCCCACCCAGTCTGCCCATTTGAGCTTGTAAGTTCAGTTTATGTTTTCCTAGAAGTCTGTTGTCCTTTACCCCGACCTCCAGAATTCCTTTATGTCTATCCCATGCATTCTTAAATCCTGTGATTGTTTCAGCCCCACCACTTCCTGGTGGCAGGGTGTTCCACTTGTCCACCACCCGTTCTGTGAAAAATTCTTTCTCATGTTTCCTCTGAATCGTCCTCTCTCCAACTTCATACCATGCCCTCTAGTCCTGGAACATCTTTTTCTTAAAAATAGTGTTTTCCTGCACCCTGTTCCTCCCTGTAAGATACTTGTATGTCTCTATCATATCCCGCTCTCCTCCTCTCCTCCAGGGAGTACATGTTCAGTTCCTTCAACCTGTCTTCATAGGACTTGTGATGCAATCCATGCACCATCTTTGTTGCCCTCCTCTGAACCTTCTCTACCCTGTCTATGTCCTTACATAGGTATGGTCTCCAGAACTGTACACTGCACTCCAGGTGGGGCCTCACTAGTGTCTTGTATGGCGGAATTATGACCTCCCTTTTCCTGCTGGTGATGCCCTGCCTATACATCACAGCATCCTATTTGCTTTACCTGCTGCCTTGTCACACTGTTTCCCTACCTTGAGGTCATCAGAGATGATAACCCCAAGATCCTTTCCTGCTTGGTGCATGCTATATCCTCACCCCCAACTGATATATTGTGCCAGGGTTTTTGTGCCCCATATGCATTATCTTGCACTTCCTTGCATTGAATTTCAACTGCCAAACCCTGACCATTCTTCAAGTTTCTGCAGGTCCTTCTCATTCTGTCTACACCCTCTGGTGTGTCTACTCTGTTACAGAGCTTTGTGTCATCAGTGAACAGTGAAATTCTGCCTTCTAGGTCCTGCGCAATGTCACTGATGAAGATGTTGAATAGGACCGTCCCAGTACTGATCCCTGTGGTACCCCACTGGTCACTCTTCCTCTGTGGAGTGACATCCATTTACCACCACCCTCTGTGTCCTGCCACCCAGCCAGTTACCTACCCACCTCACTACTGTCCTGCCCACACCCATATTCCCCAGTTTGTGTAATAGTCTTCTATGTGGCACAGTGTCAGAGGCCTTGCTGAAGTCCAGATAGGCCATGTCCACTGCCCTCCACTGATCCACCTCCCTAGTCACCCAGTCAAAAAATTCAACTACTCGCTTCCTTTCCCTTATCCTGTAGGTTTTGCCTGCCTGGGTATTACCGCCAACCAGGCCAAGTCCCACATGATCCCATCCCAGAAGCTCCAGTTTATCGGGCGATCCTGGAAACGACCTCCGGCATGGCTTTTCTGCCACTGGACAGGGTGGCCTCACTCCAGGCTCAGGTCCTCCTGTTGTCCAGCTGCAGGCGGGTCGGTGCCGGGTCAGTTCTTTGCCTCCTCGGGCTCATGGCGGCTGCTATTCGGACAGTCCCTCACGCTGTCTCCACATGAGAATCTCTCTGTGGGCGCTTCGATCTCAGTTGGATCAGCTGGTGGATGACCTAGATCAACTACTTCTGGTCTCCAACCCTATGGCTTGGGACTTGCAGTGGTGGGTGGTTCAGGAGAACTTTGCGGGGAGTTCTCTTCTGCCTTTCTCCCCTCCCAGGCGCTGACTACAGGCGCCTCAGGCGAGGTTGGGAAGCCCATCTCGGGCCTCAGGGACCCAATCTCTACACATCAGTGTGCTTGAGCTTCAGGCCGTGCTATATGCTCTTCAGGCTCTGCATCTTTATCTGCCTCCCGGGCATCTGGCTGTCAGGCGGACAAGCGTGTGTAGTCTGGTACATCAACAAACTGGGGAACTCGTTCCTACCCTTTCTGCAGGGAGGCAATGTGGGTTTGAAATGGGCAGTGCAGCACATCCTTCACCTCACAGCCATTCATGTCCCGGGGTCGAGAACACGTTGGCAGACCACCTCAGTTGGTCTCTGCTCACGCCCATGAGTGGGAGCTAGAACAGGTAGCAGGCGAGATCTTTCTCGGCTGGGGAACCCCTCAGGTAGACCTGTTTGCATCTCCTCTCAACACTTCCGCCTTCTGCTCACTCACTGCAGGCGTGGCATTTTGGAGAGACGCTCTGTCTCTAGATTGGAAGAAGATTCATCTATGCCTCCCACCCATCCCCTTGATTCCAGGGTCTTACAGAAACTCAGCTCGGAAGGAGCTCACATGATTCTCGGCGCTCCTTTCTGGCCCAGGCAGTTTGGTTCTCTCTTCTGCAACAGTATTCAGAGGAACCTCCTTTTCTTCTTCCTCTGTCGCAATTTTGCTGACCCAGGGTCAGGAGACCCTGGTCCATCCAGGCCTCAAGTCCCTTCAGTTGCACACGTGGCTCCTGCAGGCAGTGGCTCAAGCCCGATTCAGGATTTCCCGGTGGTAGCTGAGATTCTGGTGGAGGCCAGGAAGCCCTCCACTAGATCTGCCTATGCCATGAAATGGAAATGGTTCTCTGTTTGGGCCACTTCCAAAGATTTCAGCCTTTCTCATGCTCTGTGGGGCGGCTTTTGGATTACTTACGACACCTCTATGATCTGGGTCTCAGTCGTTCCTCTCTGAAGGTTCACATGGCGACCATCTCGACACCATGTTCCTTTTGTGGACTAGACTTTTTGCAACTGGAGGTCTCAAGGCCTTTGTTAGAGGGTCCTCCACTTGAGACCCCATATTCGGGTTCCTGCCCCTCGGGATTTAGAATGTTATCCTTAGAAGCTTCCTCTGCCTCCTTTCGAGGCGGCAGCCTCAGCAGATCTGAAGTTCCTCTCATGGAAGACTCTTCCTTCTGGCCATTACTTCTGCTCTAAGGATTTCCAGAGCTCTAGGCCCTGATGCAAAATCCATATTTGATTTTTCACAAGGAGCGATGGCTCTGCTTACCAACCCTAAGTTTCTCCCCAAGGTGGTAGCGGAATCTATGCTGAATCAATCCATACAGTTGCTGCTTTCTTTACCAGCACTCCAATCAAGGGAGTACCTCTTTGCATACTTGGATGTTCACTGAATTCTGAAGATACTGCACTGCCAGGACGAGGATCTTAGAAAGACTGATCAACTGTTTGTCTCTTTTGCTCGTCAGAAGGCAGTGCTGTTTCTAAGCAATGCCTGTCTTAATAGTTGGCTCATTATATCACTTTCTGTTATGACAAGTACAACAAGACCCTGCTGGGTCAAGTCGAACCACTCCACCAGAGGGTTTGCTGCCTCCGCTGCTTGTTTCAAGAATGTGTCAGTGACAGACATCTATGCAGCCGCTACTTGGACTTCTGTCCATATCTTTCTGAAACACTACAGTTTGGACATTGCCTCTCGCCGTAGAGCAGGCTTTGGGTTGGCTGTTCTGCAAGATCTTCTTTCCTAAGACCTTCTCAGTCATAGGGTCTACTTTTGGGTAGTTTTCCTCCTCCGTTTGCTTCTGCATATTCCAGACTGCTTGGGACTCGGTCCTGTTTGTAATTACCTACTGCAAGAGCCTCTCGAGTAAGATAGTACAGTTACGTAATAACTTACCGTAACAGTAGATCGAGAGAGTTCTTGCAGTAAATGTCTATCATGCCCTCCATCACCTAAGCTTTTCAGCTCCTTTTCCAGTGAAGGAAACATCTGATCTTACTTGAGATACAGCTCTTGCAGCAGGTTACACCATTAGGACTGAAGCCACAGCCACAGGACCCCACGGAAATTTTCTAGCTAGCAGTCTTCATGCGGGGACCACCTCCGTCGTCGGTCCGCCCGGCGTCAGGCGTAGTACATAAGGAGGCAGTCCCCCACAATCCTCAGTTCTTTTTCCGCGTCGACATTTGCCAGTATGGGGTCTCTTTTTGTAGCATCGACGACCTTTAGAACTCTGACGATTTCGTCTTTCTTCACGACTTTGGATTCAACTGATGTCCTCGCCAACTACTTCTCTGGAGGGTCACCACTCAAAGTGTGCCTGCCCGGCAACACATCCCTTCAAGGATCACATTTCACCTCGTGCGCTGCTAGGCCAGAACACAACACAAGGCCTGCTCCTTCTGCCAGGGCTTTAACAGTCGCACCAGGATCCGCCGCCAGAAGGCCCTTTAAGCGTTTCTCTTGGAGGAGAAACTGAAAACCATGGATAAAGAACCTTCCTCCAGGAGTCGTCAGGTAAAACCCACAAGCACCGGGACAAACACCGGAAAAGGAAAGGCCCAGGTCCCTCTCGAGGGCCTTGGACTCCCGAAGCTCCAGCTCGCGATCGGACCGCTCTCCCTCCAGGGCTCAGTCGCAACCTCCCGGTTCAAGTCAGATCCTCCAGCGTTCCTCTTCTTTGCAGCCCTGAAGACTTCCAGGCGTTGGCCTCTTCCTCCATCTAAGGCCTCTTGAGTCCGGGAGCACCATAAATCTTCCTGCCGGCGGGACTCCGGCGCCAGGTCAGATTCCCAGCCTCTGTGTGGGTCGGATCCGGTTCCTCGCAAGTCCAAGACCTGACATCCCTCAAACCGGCGTCGGCCAAACATCGTCGGTGCTCCCAGGGCCATCGATACCTAAACACCCGTCGCCGGCCAGGCATTACGCCTCTGAGGCGTCAGCCAGGGGACCAGCGTCGGTACCCCAGAGAGGACTGCACCACGTCGCCAGCGGGCGCGGTCAGAAGGAATCGTCGGGAGGAGGATACCACACAGCGAGACGGGCGGGCGACACGGAGATGCCGGGCTCACGGGAACCTTCCCGAGTGGGGACCCCGAGGACCTGACGCCCGACCCGACAGCGTGCCACTGGTGCAGGCCCGTCGCCGGGTATGAATTTGGCAGAGGTAATGGAACTCTTTACCTTCTGGTGGGACACCATCAGAAAAGATGTGTTTGCTACACTTCCTCCTCCTCCTACTCCTTCACCACCTCGCCCCCTCCTCCACCCAAGGGCCTGTAGGACGGTTGCCAACCCCAAGGAGCAGACACCACCTCCTCAGGCAGATCCTCAGAAAGGAAGACCTCCTCAGATCCACCTCAGGGTCACCCAGTCCCAAGAGACCCAGATGCCAGTACACCCCATCTGGGAGGATTCCAGATCTGACACCTCAGGGCACTCCAGATCTCCTTGTCCCATCAGCATTCCCTCTCCGGACCCACCACGACCTACCCAGGTCTCTCAGATGATCCCTCTTTCACGGAGATCATGAGGCACATCCAGGAGAATATGGGGTGGGATGCTGAAGAACCTGACCCCAAGAGCCAACGCCTTGCTCGCTACCTTCGGCAGAAAGACCTGAAGCCTGTGGTAGTGCCGCCCTTGGTGAATACCTTTGCGAAATCACCAAGGCCGCCTGGAAATGTCTGCATTCCACTCCAGCAGTGCGAAGAGGCTGACCACCTATACAAGGCCCCTAGGGAGGACCAGTATCTGGCGAACCATCCTCTGGCTGACTCCTGGTCATCACTGCTTCACATGACCGGTCGCAAAGACCTCAGCATTTGAGCACACAGCCACGGACCAGGAATCCAAGCAATTGGATGTCCTGGGTAGAGTGCACATACGTGCTGTGACTTGCGTCATCAGGTCACTGAATTACCTCACCCATATGGTTCAGTTCCAGAACACACTGTGGGAACAGGGACAGGACCTGGTTGAGAAGATGCCCGATGGTGACCAAAGGAGGCTCTTGAACCTCCTCCGGACGGGTTCGGATGTGGAGACCCAGGTGCTCAAAGCCGCATATGATTCTGAGAACTCTTCAGGCAGAGCTGCAGCCTCAGGCGTGTGTCTCGGAGACACTCTTGGCTCCGTGTCTCGGTTTATTCGGACGTCCAGAAGAATATCTAAGGCGTCCCTTATAATGGCGAGGTCCTGTTGGTGAAGCCTCTGAGAGGTAATCACCAAACTTCAGGGCGCAGGGAGGCAGTCCGATCTGTACAGGCCATGTACAGGTCTAGGCCCAGTTCCTTCGTAGGAACCAGAGCCGCTTCGGTGGCGGCTACAAGGTAACAGCCACGTTCGGCCAACAGCAGAGGGCACTTTCACCCACAAGGCCCAGGCCAAGTCATCCCAGGCAGAGGCCAATGATTTGCAAAGTTGGCACAGCCTGCGGATCAAGCTCCACAGCATGACTCCTTCACGGCCCGCCCTCTTCAGGATCAGGGAAAGAAAGTTGGGGTCGCATCCATGCCACTTGCCGGGGTGGCGATCGATCACCACCGATAGGTGGGTTCTGCAACTGGTCAAAAAGGCCACTATATAGAATTTGTAGGCAGTCCACCCACAAGACCTCCCCTGCTCTCCCGATATTGGTCAGCATGCCCTGCTCATACAGCAGGAGGTGCTCACACTTCTGGAAAAGGAATCTTAGAGCACGTTCCAGAGAACCAGAGAGGACTAGGGTACTATTCTCACTTCTTCCTGGTTCCAAAGAAAACAGGGGACCTCTGTCCAATACTGGACCTCAGCGACTTCAACCATTCGGTCATTTATAAGCGCTTTAGCATGGTGACCCTTCGGGCCTAATTCCCATGCTGAGCGAGGCGCCTTCTGGCGTCTTTGGACATCAGTCGCCTACCTGCATATTCCGATTGCTCAAGCGCACTGGAGGTTCCTGCGCCGTGTTTCAAACCGCCATTATCAGTTCCGAGCTCTTCCCTTCGGGCTGTAATCGGCACCTCACGTGTTCATGAAGTGCATGGCGGTCGTAGCGGCATCTCTGAGAAACAAGGCCACTACTTGTTCCCATACCTGGATGACTGGCTTCTCATGGCGCTCCAGGGAGGCGCTGATGACGACCATTCACTGCACCAGTCCCTTTTTCAATCACTGGGTATCCTCATCAACTACGAAGTCACTCCTGGTGCCATCCAGAAACTGCAGTTTATAAGAGCAGTTCTGGACACCATCAGAGGAAAGCTTTTCTTCCCTCAGACAAGAGGAACATCAGATCCCTCATCAGGGACGTGTCGGTGAAGAGGACCGTCCCAGACAGATCGGTCCTTCGCCTGCTCGGACACATGGCTGCAGCCATTGCAACAGTCACGCTGGCATGTCTCCACATATGCGTAACCCAGTGGATGCTAAAGGTGCAATGGGACCAAAAGCAAGACCATCTGCAGCAGCCGATCCGAATCAGCAATGCCATAATTCAGGATTGGCAATGGTGGCTACATCAGGAACCTCTCTGCAGGGTTCCCTTCACAGCACTATCTCCGACTGTGACACTCTCCATAGACGCCTCGGGTGGGGAGCACACCTGGGCGGTGTTCGGTCTCAGGGCCTGTGGACGGCCAGGAGTCTCATCTCCACATTAACATTTTGAAATGAGAGCAGTCCTTTATGCTCTGCAAGTCTTCCAGTCGGAGATTCCACGGGTACAATCCTGTACAAACAGACAATACTGCGGTGATATATTACCTCAACAGACAAGGAGGCACTCACTCCTACCGCTGTGCAGGGAGGCCATGAGAGTGTGGGGTGGATATTGCAACACGGCACAAACCTAATTGCAGTACACGTCCGGGGAGTGGACAACACTGTCATGAACGGTCTGAGTCGCTCTCAGACCAGAGTCCACGAGTGGGAACTTCACAGGAGGTGGCAGAGGATCTGTTTCACAGATGGGGCACTCAGAGTTAGACCTTTTGCGCCCATCCAATGCAAAACTGCCCAATTTCTCTCGCTAGATCCAGGGCCTGGTGTTTTCTGGCGAGATCGTTGTCCTTCTCCTGGCGGGCAGATTCCTCTATGCCTTCCCTCCTTTCCCATTGATCCAGAGTTCTCTTAAACGCTTGTGAGCAAGCGACACTTATTTTGATTCGCCTTTCTGGCCCAGACAAATTTGGTTCCCTCTTCTGCACCAGCTGTCTAGGGAACCTCCAGTTCCTTGCCAATCAGCTCCCATCTATTGTCTCAGGAGGAGGGTTCATTGGTCCATCCAGACTTCGTTCATTGAACCTGCATGCTTGGCTCCTAGAGACATAGCCATGATGCGACACGCGGGGTCTTGCAAGTGGCAGATGTACTCTCTGCCACCAGAAAACCCGGCAACCACGCAGCGTCGCCATGAAATGGCGTAGATTCTGTTAATGAGCCCAAAGCCTTGTTTTTCGCTGTTGAACTGTCGAAAAACTTGTTCTGGACTACCTGCTGTCCCTTTTCCATTCTGGGCTGGCTTACTCCTCGATTAGGTGCACCTTCTGCAATTTCTGCTTATCATTCCCCAGTAGGCCATCGGACGGTGGCTCAACTGGACACTACTTGTGCCTTTTAAGGGAGTCCTTCACCTTAGGCCGCCCATTAGGATCAATTCCTCCTTGGAACTTACCCTTCGTCCTGGAGCAGCTTACGCTGCCACCCTTTGAACCACCGCTGATTGTGAGCTCGTTTTCTGTCTTGGAAAGCGTTATTTTTACTGCTGTTACTTGACGAGAGAAGAATCTCGGAATTATATGCTCTTCTGTACAAGAGCCTTATTTGGTTTTCCATCAGGATAGGGTATCCCTAAGGACAAACCCAAAGTTTTTGACTAAGATGGTTTCAGCCTCACCCTTAACCAGGATATTGATTTACCAGTGTATTTCCCAAGGTACACTAATCGAGAAGAAGCCCTTCTGCACACCCTCGGCGTGCATCGGTGCCTCAGATACTATAGGACCAGAACCAGTTTGAAAGGCAGACCAACTTTTTGTCTCCTTTGCTCACAGGATGAAAGGAGCTCCTGTTTCAAACAGTCACTCTCGAGGTGGCTCATCCAGTGCATCACTTTCTGTGATGACAAAGCGCAATAAACCCTTACTGGGTGCGGTCAGGGTCATTCCACAAGAGGGTGGCTACTTCTTTGCAGCGTTAAAGACGTCTCCACCTCAACTATTTGTGCTGCAGCTACTTGGAGCTCTGTGCATACCTTTATCAGGCATTACAGTCTGGACATTGCATCGAGGCGGGCGGGGCTCGGTCTAGCCCTCCTTCTGGGACTTCTGTCCTGGGCTCGAGTAATATCGAGATCTCTACCTTTCCTCCTCCCAGTGGCACCACGATTGCCACTGTTGCTTGGAAATCAGTCCTAATGGTGTAACCTGCTGCAAGAGTTGTATCTCAAAAGTAAGATAGTACAGTTACATAAGAACTTACTGTAACAGTAGATCTTTGAGAACAGCTCTTGCAGCAAATATCTTCCATCCACCATCCTCCTTCTTTCGGAGGTAGGTCATAGCCAAACACCCATCTTACGGGATGGGACATTCTGATTCTATAGTCTTGGCCATCTGGTGGCGGATCCTCGGTCTCCTCTTCTGATGTCATCCAGCGGCCGGGAATCTTCGGTAGGAGACTGAGGATTATGGGACCCACGCCTCCCTTGTGTACTCGCCTGGCGTCGGGCGGGGACCGGCGTCGAGGCGGTCCCGCTGAAGACTGCTAGGTAGAAAATTTCCGTGGGGTCCTGGCGCCTGATGGCTTCAGTCTAATGGGTGTAACCTGCTGCAAGAGCTGTTCCTAGAAGAGCTACTGTTCTGATGTAAGTTCTTACGTAACTGTCACGGAACTTACCATAACAGTAGCTCTTCAGGGAGCTCTTGCAGCAGGCGCTGCTTTCTGCCCTCCTTCCCTGAATGAGGTGTACAGATCGTCATCTTCAGGCTTTGATTCCTTCTCTTGTCATGGCCCATTTGCGGGTCTTGGCGGGGAACTGGGGTGGAGCTGGGTCGGCCCGTTTTGTACCAGGGCTGATGTCGGTGAAATCAGCGTCAGTGGGCAGTCCCTGCTGGGTACTACTGGCTGAGAAGTTTTCTGGTGGGTTCTAATGACTGTGGTGTTAGTCCTAATGGTTATAGCCTGTTGCAAGAGCTCCTCTTAAAGATCTGTACTATAAGTTCTTGCGTAACTGTATTTTCTAGTGGCCATACCTCTGCTCAGAGGATTTCCGGCTGCAAGCCTAATGTGCAAATCCATACTTAATTTTTCACAGCAGAAGGGTGGCCATACACACTAATCCATCCATTGAACTTCCTGTGTTCTTCACAGAACATTCCAATCATGGAGACTATCTTCTGCATCCTGGATGTGCATAGAATACTGAAAACTATACCAATAGGACTAAGGATCTCAGAAAGACGGGTCAACTCTGTTTCTTACACTAACGAAAAAGAAGGCAATGTTGTTTCTAGAGACATGGATATGTTGTCCATCCACACTTTCTGGCAGGTATCCTTGCCGCTTTAAATCTTGCCAGAAGGTCTTCAGGCTGGCTCCTCCCACCACCGGGTGGTAAAACTCATGACTCCGCCCCATGGCGCCAGATCTTCCTTACCACTTGGAGCTCAGGTTCCCTCCTTAACGCTCTGCGTATAAGACTAGTTCCTATTTCTTGGTTTACCCAAAATAACTTTTAAGGTTTTCAAGACTTCGGTCATTTATTTCCTAGCGGCTAGATGGACCATCGACTCCGGTTTCGGAGGTGCCCATGCTGGCAGAAGATGCTCGGACGGATCCGCAGTCCACGTCGTCTACTGCTTAGGCCTTGAGCACGACCCGCAGCCTGTGACCTGTGCTCTTCCTGCTTGTTCTCATCCTGGAAGACCCGCGCCGCCCGCTTACAACTGGCGCCGAAAGCGTTACCGCCCGGTAAAGTCGAGGAGGCCCGTTTGGCGGTTTCCACAGCGGCTGGCTCGGCAGATCAGCTCAAGCAGATGATCGCCCTCGAGGAGGAGGCGAGAGCAGGCGCATCTTCATCTTCCTCGGCTGCGGCCTTTATCCCGCCTCCTTGGGATCCTCCTATTCAGCTTTTAAGGAGCTCTGTCAGTCCCTTTCCACCAAGGAGAGGGACCAACATCAGGACTTTCCTCTAGGTCCAAGAAGAAGGACTCCAAGGTAAGTCCCTCCATCGACGCTCTTGGGAGCGGAGAGGTCCCTCCTCGAGTATTCGACCATCGACTTGCCACTGGCCTCATGGCGTCCCCATCAGGTCAGTTGACCGAGACACCCGTCGCGAGTCGAGATTTTTCTCGACCTGTCGGATGGGTTGTCGACCGGTGAAGCCGAAACCTCACTCCCGGTTCCCCAGGGCAGATCGAGGTTACTGTGGGCTTGCATGTGCCTCCGGTTCCAGAGTCCACGGTCGAAACTTCCGAGCCGAGGGAGTGCGGGTCTCCCACCCTGCCCCAGAACCCTCCTCAGAACGCCGAGGTTCTCGGTCTCGGACATCTTCTCGGTCCAGCCGATCCCGCCGACATAGGCAGTCTCGGTACCGTATGTTAGCGACGTCGCCGCTCGTCTCGTCTTCCTCCTCGGACGAGAGAGTTGGCATTGCTGCATCGGCGCTATGAGGACCTCATGTGGCAACAACTCCTTCTTTCTGGGAGCAAGCCAACATCGTCACCTTCCCGGCCATCAAGTGCGTGTCACCAGAGCGCAAGCAACCTCGACCTAGCCGAGGCGCCTGCCCCGGGCCTGTTGCTCGACCAAAACCGGCTGCCCCACGATTCTGGTGGAACCTCCGCCTCCACAGCCGAAATTTGGGGCCCCGACCAAGAATTCTCGGTCAGGCCAGGGCCTGCCCATAGGCTGTCTGTCACCCTCACTCCCGACCACCCTCGCAGGTGGAGGATGGCTCAGGCCAAGGCAGCTCTTTGCGGACTCGTCCAAGTCGCATGCGATTCCTCCCTGTTCTCCAGGCAGGTCGACTTGGAGTTCTCTGGAGGTCAGTCGCTGGGCGATAGCCCATCGTCCTTCATGGGTTTGCTTAGGCTCATCTCGGAGTCCACCGGATGCAGCTCGAGCCCGTGATCTAAGTGGGCCAATATCCCCTAACAGAGATATTGACCCAGGGATCTCCACGGAGGCCTTCCGTGGCTGAGGCCATTGTCGGCCCGGCCTTGGAGCTCTGGCAGCGCCCTGCTTCCTGCCCTGCGCTCGCCAGGATGGCGCCATGGCACGCCGGCTCCTACCGGTTCCCTGTCCGGGTTTTCAGAACACCTCAGCCGAGGGGTTGGTTACCGGACAGCGTCTTCCGGCATGCGGAAGTGCCTGGGACGTGGACAAGCCTCCCGACAGGAGTTAAGCAGTTGGACTACGCTGGGCCGAAAGTTCTACGCTGCATCCTCCCTTGGCCTTTGTCAGGCCAGCTCGGCCGTGCTGATGGCACACTTTTCTCACGCCCTGTTGGGCTCACTGGACAGTAGTCCCTTATCTCTGGTCGACCTGCAGACCACCTGTCAAGCAGGTGCGGACCAGGGCAGGGCAGTGGCCAAGAGCAACTTCAGACTGCTCTGGACATCAGCGACTCATGTGCCAGGTCAGTCACGGCCACAGTGGCTATCGCCGTCGGGCATGGCTGAGGATATCCACCTTCTAGCGGATACCCAGCACAAGTTGGCAGCTGTCCCTTCTTGGGACCGACCTCTTTGGCCCTGGGTGGAAGGTCACCCCAGAGGATTGAAAAGTCCAATGCCACTCTGGACTCGTCTCATCCTCCCAGAGGGACAAGGGCCGCAGACCCGAACCCAGCCCTTCAGTCCGCCTGCACCCAGGGCACGCCCCGCCCAGCAGCATCAGGGCCAGCAGGCCCGCACTTGGCATCCCAAACCCAAGCCTCAGGTTTCCTCTTCCAGGAAGCAGGAGGTAAGGCCCAGGAGGTCCCTCGGCCGGTCCCTCCTCCAAGCCTGCCCAGTGACGGGTTGAGGGGTGTCGACCCCAACCTCGTCACTCCACCCAGGTTCCCCCGGGAGGACGGCTCCGCCACTTCCTTTCGCCTGGTTCTATCATCACAGACCAGTGGGTGCTGGAAGTGGTAGGAAGGCCTGCCTCTGGAGTTCGAGCAGGCCCGCCCTTCCGAGCCATCGGGCCTCGTCCCAGAGTCTGCTGTCGGCTCGCCGAGCCGACATCGCCTGCTCCTCGAGAAAGAGGTGATCAGAGAGGTATGGACCTCCTCAGACCCGGGTTTGTGTCCAGGTACTTACTGGTCCCAAACAGACGGGGACTGGTGCCCCATTCTCGACCTGCACCACCTAAACAAGTTCCTAAGGTCTCAGACCTTCAAGATGGTCACTCTGGCTCAGATAATACCATCCCTGAAGCGAGGCGTGTGATTCTGTTCTCTGTGGACCTACAGGACGCTTCTTTCCGTCCCTATCCGTCCATCTCACCAGAGATTCCTTAGCTTTCGGCGGAGGATCACTACGAGTTCCGAGCCATGCCCTTGAGCCTTTCTCTTGCTCCCAGGGTCTTCACCATGCATGGCAGTGGTGACAGCATTCCTCGCGGCACCGAGGGGTCCGGGTGTCCTTACCTGGACGATTGGCTATGCAGCCCTCCAGACAGGAGGTGGAGCAGTCCAGAGATCTGGCCCTCCAGGTTTGCTCTCAGATCGGCCTCTTCATCAACGAGGCCAAGTCGGAACTCGGACCGAAGCAGGTGATTCTTTCATCGGTGCAGAGCTCGACCTCTTCGAGCCAGAGCACGGCTCCCAGCGGACAGGGCCGAGGTTCTTTCCTCCTTTGCCCAATCATTTCTGGTTGGGCAATCACACCCTGCCTGGGACTTCCTGCGCCCTGGGTCTCATGGTGGCCTGCACCAGCGTGGTCCGTTGTGCCCACTGGCACATCGTCCCCTCAGTGGGGATTGGCCAGCCAGTGGTCACAGTGCTGCGATCCATTGGACCAGCTAGTGACGGTGACCCAGGGGATGTGGGGCAGCTCTCCAGTGGTGGACGTTCCAGCCCATTTGCAGGAGGCATCCCGGTTTGTCCGCCCGAGCCAGCGGTCTCTCTATCGACCGATGCCTTCTGATGGGTTGGGGTGCCCATCTGGGGGAACACAAGCGCAGCCTCTGGTCCCCTTGGGAGTCCCGATGCCATATCAACCTGCTGGAGCTTGCGTGTTCGCTAGCCCTTACCGCCTTTGCTCCATTTCTACGGGTCAAGTGGTTCAGGTCCAGACGGACAATACCACGACCATGTACTACCTAAACCGCCAGGCGGGACACACTCCATGCCTCTGTGCAAGGAAGCTCTCTGCGTTTGGTCACTCGTGCGCAGCCTGGAGGTGGATCTCTAGCCATCCATGTGGCAGGAGCCTCCAACACCCTGGCCGATGCCCTAAGCCGGATAGGGCTGTGTCCCACAGTGATCTCTCCTGCCGGAGGTAGTACAAGATCTGTTCTCCCACTGGGGCACACCTCAGGTGGACCTGTTTGCCTCCAGGAGAATGCAGGCTGAGGCTGTTTCTTGCCTGCCCCTCAGCAGGGTTCGCTGTAGGAGGATGCCTTCTCGAGGCCGTGGACCCCAGGCCTTTTCTTGCCTTTCCATTTCCCTTGATCCACAAGGTGCTTCTCAAGGTGAGGAGGGACAGGCGCAGGTGATTCTGGTAGCCCCAGACTGGCCCCACCAATGCTGGTATCCAGATTTCCTCAGCCTCAGCTCCAGGCTCCCGAGGCAGCTTCCAGCTCGCCGACCTGTTATCAGTCAATCAGGGAAGGTGTTCCATCCGGACCTTCAATCCCTGCACCTGATGGCCTGGTTCCTGAGCGGCTAGAGTTCCAGACCTTGGGTCTTTCCGACGAGGTCCTCAATGTAGTTGAGGCGTCCGTGAGGAGTCGACCAGAAAATGTTATGCCTTCAAATGGAAGAGATTCTCCATTTGGTGTCAGAGCAAGGGCCTGGGCCCTACTTTCTGTTCCTTGCAAGCATCTTGGACTACCTATGGTCCCTTTCTCAGCAAGGGCTTAGTTCGGCGACCAAAAGGTGCACCTGGCAGCCATCTCTGCTTACGGGCGGGCCAGGAAGCAGTTGGTGGCACAGGAGAAGGTGGTCTGGTGCTTTTTTAAAGGCCTTGATCACATTTCCCTCCGTGAGAACCTCCACCTCCGTGGATCTACTGCTGGTATTGGCAAAGCTCATGGGTAAGCCATTCAAACCAATGCACAGGTGTGACATCTCTCACCTGTCGTGGAAGACTGCTTTCTTGGTGGCTATCGCGTCAGCCAGAAGGATGGGAGAGCTCCAGGCGCTTTCCATCGAGTCTCCTTACCTGGTCTTCCACAGGGACAAGGTTGTCCCTGCGCCCCCCGAAATTCCTTCCGAAGGTGGTGTCGGAGTTTCACTTAACCGGTGTTGACTCTGCGGTGTTCTACCCAATCACACCTTGGAGGCCAGATATAGGCTCCATACTCTGAACCCTAGAAGGGCGCTCACTTACTATAAGGAGCGGACGGCTGAGTTAGGGAGAGGTTTGTCAGCTGTTTGTCACCTACACTGTAACACAGACTGGCAGACCTGCAGCCAAGCCGGACGATAAGCAGGTGGGTCACCTCCTGCATAGATCTCTGTTATAGGTTGGCGGGCATGGAGCCTCCCAGAGGATAAGAGCTCATTCTACCCGCCATACCGCTGCATCGGTAGCTGCTTCCAGGGACGTCCCTATCCAGGTTATCTGCAGGGCTGCTGCCTGGAAGTCGGCACATACCTTCATAACCCACTACCACACGACCTTGAGTCACGCCCAGGATGCTGGTTTTGGGGTCTCCGGTTCTCCAGTGTCTGTTCCCAAGTAGGGTGTGTGTTTGCCTCCTCCTCCCAGAGAACTGCTAGAGTCTGCCAGAAAGTGTGGATGAACAACATATCCATGTCCCTAGAAATACAGGTTACTCACCTGAAAGAGGTTCTAGGAATGGTATATGTTGTTCATCCACATGACCCACCCGACCTCCCGGCTCGATGCACAACCTGAGCTTCCAGCAGGCCAGATCTGGCATCATGGGGCGGAGCCGAGTTTTACCACCTGGGTGGGTGGGAGGAGCTAGCTTGAAGACCTTCCAGCAAGATTTAAAGCGGCAAGGATACCTGCCAGAAGGTGGATGAACAACATATACCATTCCCTAGACTCCTGTTACAGGTAACCTGTATTTCCCAGTGCTTTCTAAGTGGTTAGCGGGTGTATCTTTCTGTTACAGAAAGTATAACAGGACCTCTGTTGGCCAGGTCAGAGGCCACTCCACCAGAGGGGTAGCTGCCTCTGCTTCTTGTTTCAGGAACGTGACAGCGGCAGAAATCTGTAGCGTGAGCTTGACTTCCGTCCATATTTTCAACAATAAACATTACAGTTTGACATTGCCTCGCCAGAGCAGGCTTCGGTTGGCTGTTATGCAGGGACTCTTTTCATGATCCCTGATCAGACTTTGTCATTTGTGGATGGCGACGACTCCTCCGTTTTTTTCTTTGTTTCCAGACTGCTTGGAGCTCTGTCCTATATGAATACCTACTGCAAGAGCCCTCTTCAAGTAAGATAGTACAGTTACGCAAGAACTTACCATGTAACAGTAGATCTTAGAGAGAAGCTCTTGCTGTAGGTATTACCTTCCTCCCTTCTCGCCCCCTCAATTTCTTCTTTTCGCCTATGGGGCATATCCTTTTCTCTCTTGTCATGCCTTTCTGGCTTTTGGCGGGAAAGAACTGAGGGCGGGCATGGGGACCGCCCCTTTAACTGATGTCGGTCACCTGACGGGAGTGGTCCACCACCAGAGACTGCTAGCTAGAAGTTTTTCCATGGGTCCTGATGCCTCATGCGTTAGTCCTCTATGTGAATACCTACTGCAAGAGCCTCTCTCGAAGATCTACTGTTGTTAGTTCTTACATAACTGTACTTTCTTATCCACACTTGTGGGCATGTTCCTTTCCCTTTAAATCTTGCCAGAACGTCTTCAAGCTGGCTTCCCACCACCCAGGTGGTATAACTCTCGGCTCCGCACCATGATGCCAGATCTTCCTTTCTGCTGGAAGATACAGGTTGCTTCCTCTCTGCTACCACGTGTTGTAGGCCCTGGCTCTAAATCCTTCAGATCCGCTGAAGATTATGCTCATCTGAGCTAGCGATTGTAGTGTTTGCTACTCGATTATGAAAGCTAAATCTTCCCCGGTTTTGCAGGTGCCACGTCACGGACAGAAAATGTCACACACAGACCCGCACGCTGCATGTGTCTACTGCTTGAGTTCTGCTTCATGTTTCCAACCGAACGTCTCTCGACGACTGTCTCACACGCTTGAAGCTGGGCAGACCCTGAAACAGAATCCACTGGTGAAATTAGAGAGGCCCAGTGGGCGGTCTCCATGGCTTTGGGGTCCGTCGAGCAGTTAGAACAGATGCAGGCCTTCAGGAACAGGCTACGCGCATGCAGCGGGCGTTCCTCTCAGCCAATCTTTGCTCCTTTCAACCTGGGCTCCACGATTTGGACTCCTTTTGGGAGATGTGCCTTTCTCCCCAACTAAGGGTGAGGGTCCTTCATGCTCAGAATACCTCCTGGTTCTGTGAAAAGGAGAAGGAACCGAGAGATCTTACTTAGGAAACTGTCCTTGCTGCAGGTTACACCATTAGGACTGAAGCCAGCAGGCGCCAGGACCCAATGGAAATTTTCTAGCTAGCAGTATCCAGCGGGACTGACCAGAGCGGTCCTGCCCCCCGACGCCAGACATAGTACATAAGGAGGCAGTCCCCCAGAATCCCCAGTTCTTTTCCTGCCATCTACTCGCCAACATCGACCTCTCTGTCTCTACCTATTGCATGACAACTTAGAACTTCAAGAGTTTCTCCAAACTAATGTCCTCTCCAACTCTCTTCACTTGAGGGACACTCTTCCAAATGTGCCTGTGGAAAACAGATCCCTTTAAGGAAAGGGTTCAACAGCTGCACCAGGATCTGCTGTCAGAAGGCACTTCAGGCTTATCTGCTAGAAGAAAAATTAGCAGGATGGACCAAGAACCTTCCTCCATGGGTGATTCTTCTTCCAAGGCCCATAAACACCATGAGAAAGCAAGGTCCAGATTCCCAAACCGGCCTCAGACTCCCGTAGCTCAGGCTCCACCAGGTCGGACTGCTCTCCCTCCAGGGCTCGCTCTCAGCCCTCCGGTGAAAGTCCGGCTTCAGGCAGCTCTTAGACTCTCCAGCCCACCAAGACTTCAAGGCCCTCGGCTTCCTCCACTCCCTCTCAGGCCTCTTCCAAGTCTTCCGAACACCACAAGTCTTCCTCATCGACCCAACATCGGGACCCCGACTCAGATCAGTCTCCCAGCCTCCCAACGGTCCGGATCCACCACCCAGGAAGATGAAAGACCTGACATCCCTAAAGCGGACGCCAGCCGACGCCGCCAAGCATACAAGTCGGCCAGGCGTCGCTGAGTCACAGACACCAGCCAGGCACCAGACGCTGGCTGGGCATTCGCTGACTCAAAGGCATCGGGCAAGCGACCGACGTCAGCCTCGTGATTCACCAGAGTCAAGACCACCTCTATCACCGGGCGGACAGCGGTCACAGGGATTCAACAGAGGAGGACACGACACTGCCCAAGACCAGGTGGGCGAAACTGAGATGCCGGGCTCCAGAGGAACCTTCGCCCACCCCCGAGACACCCATGGACCGACCCCGTGCCAGGCCCCATTGTCAGGCATGAATCTACAAGAAGTAAAGGATCTTTACTTCTGGTGGAACACCATCCAAAGGATGTGGTCCCTGTAAAACCACCTCCTCCTCCTTCTTCACCTCCTCCCCCTCCTCCACCCAAGGGCCAGCAGGATGACCACCAACCCCTAAGGAGCAGACTTCACCTCCTAGTGGTAGATCCAAGGACAGGAGAAGGCTTCCTTAAGATCTCCATCAGGATCCCCAGCCCCAAGCGACCAAGACGTCATCGGTATACTCAGTCAGGAGGACTCCAGATCGGATACCTTGGATTATTCCAGTTCTTCTCCACTCAGCATTCCATCACCTGACCCACATGGGCTTCCCAGGTCTCCGGATGATCCTCTTTCTCTGAGTTCATGAGGCACATCCAGGACAACATGGGGTGGGATGCTGAAGACCTCAACCCGAAGGTAGCGCCTTGCCCGTTATCTTCGGCAGAAGACCCAAAGCCTGTGGTAGTGCCACCCTTGGTGGACATCTGTGACATCTTAAGGCTGCGTGGAGCGTCTGCACTCCACTTCCACTGTGCTGAAGAAAGCTGACCGCCTGTACAAGGCCCCAGAGAGGACCAGTACTTGGCTCAACAACCTCTGGCAGACTCCTGGTCATTACAGCCTCACATGACTGGTCCCAAAGACTGCAACACATAAGCACACAGCCACCAGACCAGCAATCCAAACAATTGGATGCCCTGGGAAACACATGTATGTGGCTACATGCTCCATCAGGTCTCAGGTTGAACTACCTAACCCACATGGTACAATTTCAGAGCGCCCTGTGGGAACAGGGCCAGGACCTGTTCAATAAACTTCCGGATGGCGATCGAAGGCAGACTCCTAAACCTTCTCACACAGGGTCTGATGTGGGTACCTAAGTACCACGAGCTGCAGACTCGTCCGCCAGAGCTGCAGCTTCAGGCATCTGTCTTCGTGACACTTTGGCTCCATGTCTCCGGCTTCACCCGGATGTACAGAAGATTCTTTGTCGTCCCCTACAATGACGAAGTACTTTTGGCGAACCCTTGAGAAGGTTATCACCAAACTCCAGGATGCTGGAAAGGCAGTGAGGTCTGTACAGGCCATGTACAGATCCAGGCCTGGTTCCTTTGTAGGAACCAGAGTTGTTTTCGCAGCTGACAATAAAGGCAGCAGCCACGTTCCGCCAGCAACAAAGGGGCACTTTTCAGAGTAAAGCCCAGGCTAAGTCGTCCCCAGCCTGCAGGGACCAGTGCTGCCACAGCATGACTCCTTTCCAGCCCGCCTCATCTGGATCAACGGGCACAAAAGGTCGAGTCTTATCGCTCGCCACTTTTAGGGTGACAGTAGATTACCACTGACCGTGGGTTCTCCAGTTGGTCAAGAAAGGTCACTTTATAGAATTTCTCGACCATCCACCGGCAAGACCTCCCCTGCTTTCCCATTACTCGGTTAGCATGCCCTGCTCATACAGCAGGAGGTGCTGCTGTTTCTGGGAAAGAGAGCGATAGAGCATGTACCACAGAACCAGAGGAGTGCAGGATATTATTCTCACTTCTTTCTGGTTCCCAAGAAAACAGGGGACCTCTGTCCGATACTGGACCTCAGCGACCTCAACAAGTCAGTCCTGTACAAGCGCTTCCACATGGTGACCCTCCCAGGGCTGATTCTCATGCTCAAGCAGGGCTTTTCTAGCTCCTTGGACATGCAGGATGCTTACCTGCATATACCCATTGCTCAAGCGCACAGGAAGATCTTACTTGAGAGGACTCTTGCAGTAGGTAATTACTAAGGCTGTAATAAATTCACGGAGGGCACGGATTTCCATGATTACCGGAAATTGGGCTTTTTTCTCTCTGCCGTGAAATCCGCTGCTCCCTCTGACATAGTGCCGAAATGTGCAAAATCGATCGATTTGTTCAGAAAAGCTGGTTTCTGCAGTACTTATGTGACTGTGGGGCTGGGGGTCCTTTATTACTCAACTGCCTCAGGCTACTAAATGCATTGATCCAGCTGCTGCATTTGAGTTTACAGCCCATCGCCATTCGCCGCATCAGCACGAGTCATTTACTGACCTTGTGGTCCTGCTTGCACCATATCCAGAGTTGCTGATTTTCTGGTAGTACCGTGAATTACCGTGGAAAATGCCGAATTTACCGTGGAAAACTTACAGCCTGGTAATTACATGTAGGACTGATAGCAGGCGGCAGGACCCACAGAAAAACTTCTAGTTATCAGTCGGTATAAAGGGCAGTCCCTGATGCCGCCTTCCAGTTCTTTCCGCCCGTTAGCTTCGTGCCAGCTGCGGAAAAAGTTCTTCACTCATCAGACTCTTTGTCGGTGTTTTACCGAGTAGTTTCACTTTTTTGATAAATCATCAGTCATCTGTCGGTGTATGTCGTCCCCTACACCTCCGAGCACAAAAACAAGGACTCGTGCGGCGCCCAACTCCTGCACAAGGACAGTTAGTCCTCTGTGCCTTTTTGTCTAGGCCCCGATCATCGCGTAGAGAAGTGACAGCACTGCCTCAGTTTTAACGTGGCCACCTGGAGAAGGCGGCAGCAGTCCCTGGAAGCCCACATTCTCAAGAAAAGATGAGCTCCATGGAGAAGGAACTCAAAACTGTGGCAGGCGCCCACTTCCCCAAAGGCCATCAGAAGAAAAAAGACAGAGAAACACCAGGACAAGGCTCCGCCACGAGACTCCTCGAGGTCGCGTGTTACAGGTAACATCTCCAGGGGACCGCTCCTCGACAGCGCCTCAGAGGCTTCTGATGGGCGGCGGCCCACCCGCCTGGCTCGTGCTCGGGTTCTTCGGCACCTTCTGGACTGTTGGAGGCCTCCGCCCCAGTATGGCAGTAGCTCAGCCTACTGGCGGGCGGCTCCATTAAGCCGGACATTGGCTCCTCTGATGCCTGAACGAAAGGCTGGTAAGTCGCACGCACTTGGTGGCACGCGCCCTCCTCCTTCGGACCAGGCCACTCCTCCATCGTGGCTCCGCCTCCCGCGATGGGTCCCGTGGTGTTGGACGCTGGCTTCTCCGGGCGCCTCTTGATCCTGCTGATAAACCGTGACGCCGGTTCGCCTAATGTCCGTACAGCGGAAGAGCCGACGCCGGACCCTCCCATGTCCATCGCCCCGGCTCCCTCGCAGCCTTCGCTGCCTCCGGGGACCCTGAGTCTCCCAGCCCGACCCCCGGGATCCCCCATCCCCAGGCGATGCTGTGGTTCCGCCTCATCAGACCGCCCCACCCGCGGGTCCACCGGATCTGACGCCGGTTCCCCGGATGCCAGCTCCAATGCCGTACCTCCGACACCGCTTTACCGACCCGCCGACATCCCGCCTCCCAGATGTCGCCCGACGCCAGGCCCTCCGGCTTTCCAACCCAGACCCGCTTGTGGCCTCCGCCGGGCCGTCTCGTTTCTGGCAGCCCTCCAGCTCCCGAGTACCTTACATTGTATCCGACGCCCGCTGCACTGGACACAGTATCCATGGCACAGTACCCGGCACACCGTCTACCCGATGCCACAGTACCCAGTGCCACAGTACCAGACTCCTGGTTTTCCGCCACCAGATTTCTTATACTCTCCTTATGGGTATAGTCCATACCCATATCCCCTCCTCCTCCTCCTCCTCCTCCTCCACTGCCCTCCTCAGCCGCTGGTGGATTTGCAGGAGACTTGGCCTCCTGGTGGGCTGAGGCCAAGGCTCAGCTCACCAGAGAGATGGAGAGTCGCTCACGATATGGGTTCCAGTTCCTATCACGTCCACGACAGCACACTCCCTCACCACCTCCGGACACCAGGGCTAATCCTCTGGGTCCAGAGAGGCAGGACACGCTTCCCAGGGGTCCGTTCCTCCCCTGGACGGGAAAGGAGTCGTTTTCTTCTTCTTCCTCCTCTTCCCCTTGGACTCTTCCGGCCGCTGCTCCGAAAGGGACGACGAGCTATGCTGTCCATCAAAACCCAGGCCAAGGACTCCTCCAGTCACCTCCGAAGATCCTTCCTTTACGGAGCTGCTACGCAAAATCCAGGAGGTACATAAGTGGCAATCTTTGGAACCAGACCGCTCAGCAGATGAAACTCACGAGCATCTGGATCTGCCTGTGACAGCTCCTACCTTGGTGCCACTCTGGATCAAGCCTCACGCCAACCTTGTTACCACCATTTGGAAACAGCTTTGCCTCTAGCCCCACTTCCTTGGAAGTCAACAGGCTATACCAGGCTCCCAAGGGTGTTGACTTTTAGATTCTCACCCTTCTGCTGACTCGGTAGTGATTAGCGCCACGGCCGGTCAGCTAACTCAAAACTCCTTAGCTCATCACCACCTGATAAAGAATCCGCCTACTGGACCAGTATGGTAAGAAGATTTTGCTTCTTCCATGCTGGGATCAGGCCTGAACTATGTTGGTCATATGGGGGATTACCAGAAAGCAATTCTTACTCAGGTGGAAGCCAAATTGGACTCCCTGCCGGACTCTCAGGTCAAGCAGGAGTTGGCTGACCTTTGTCTGCTCTGCACTTTCGGCCAGTCGACACATGCTTCGCGACCCTACGATGCAGTGGACACTGCTGGATGGAGCTCAGCTTCAGAGGCTTATGTCGCCACGCTTGGCTCCATGTGTCAAGGTTGGTCCCAGAAGTGTAGTCTGCTATATCGCGAAGCGCCCTTCCAGGGGCGGTGCTCTTCGCATGGCGTAAACGACATCATCACCTGATGGCAGAAGGATGGCACCAAAGTCCGTCGACTCTGTGTACCATCCCCACCAGCCGCAGCGCCGCCCCTTTCACAGACAGAATCGCCTCAAGGTGAAACCTCTGGGAAGCGGGCCACTAAACACCGGGCCCCACAGCTGCTAAGCCCCCCCGCCCAAAAAGCAGCGGGTGCTTCAGCTGCGATGCTTCCCACACCACCTGACTCTTTCCTCTCCCACAGCCTCCGGACTCCATGGAGGAACCGGTAGGAGGGAGGTTTTCCCTCCACCTTCCGGCTGGGAGAGGATAACATCAGATTCTTGGGTGCTCCAGCTGATTGCAGAAGGACACTCAATAGAGTTTCTACAGAAACCACCTCGCCACCCCCCAAAAGAAAGGTCTCATATTCTTGGAACATCTTCTCTTGGTCCAGGAAGAGATTTCAGCACTGTTGCTGAAAGAAGCGATAGAACCCGTCCCTCTTCATCTTCAGGGGACAGGTTACTATTCCCACTTCTTCCTGGTCCTGAGGAAGACAGGAGATCTAAGACCCATTCTAGATCTCAGTTCCCTGAATCTTTTGTGGAGTACAAAAGGTTCAGAATGCTCCTCTTGCAGAGCCTTCTGCCCTCCTCCATTCAGGCCAATGGCTGTGCGCTCTGGATATACATGATGCTTACCTGCACATTTCTATTCACCCTGCTTCACCACAATATCTCCGTGTTGTGTTCCAGGGGACCACTACTAGTTCAAGACACTTCCCTTTGGCTATCCTCGGCTCCCCGAGATTTACCAAATGCCTTATGTGGTGGCGGCCTACCTGCCTACTCGGGGTGCACGTCTGCACCTGGACGATTGGTTCCTGGCGGCCCTCGTCCAGGAGGAACCTGCACTGCTCGCCTTACCCAGCAGGTTTTGCCTGCCTGTATTACCATCAACCATTCCAAGTCTCACTTGATCCCATCTCAGAGGCTACAGTTTATAGGGCGATTTTAGACACGACCATTGGCAGGCCTTCCTGCCACCGGACAGGGCGCTCACTCTCCAGACTCAAGTAAGTCTGTTGTCCAGCTGCAGGCGGGTCAGTGCAAGATCGGGTCCTTCACCTCCTCGGGCTCATGGCAGCTGCATCCTGACAGTCCCTCGCTCGGCTCCACATGAGGGTTTCCCAGTGGACGCTTCCTCCCAATGGGATCAGTTGGTGACGACTTGGATCACTTGGTTCTAGTCTTCTCACCGATGCTTCGAGACTTGCACTGGTGGATGGTTGAGAGAACCTGCTTGGGAGTTCCTTTCTTCCTACCTGTCCCTCCCAGACTCTAACCACAGACGCCTCGGCGAAAGTTGGGGAGCCCATCTTGGTCCCCATCGGACCCAGGGCTCTTGGTCCAAGCTCAATAGACACTCCACATCAGTGTGTTCGAGCTCGGGCAGTTCTGTATTTCCAGGCCCTTCACCTGTACATTCTTCCTAGCCACCTAGCCGTCCAGACGGACAATATGTGCATGGTTTGGTACATCAACAAATGGGGGACTCGGTCCTACCCTCTTTGCAGGAAGCAATGAGGGTTTGGGATTGGGTAGCACAACACGACCTTCACCTCATGGCAGTTCATGTTCCGGAGTCGACAACACCTTGACAGACAAGCTAAGTCGCTCTTCTGCTCTGGCTCACAAGTGGAAACTGGACCAAGGGGTTCTAGACTTATCTTCCGACACTGGGGAACACCACAGGTCGACCTGTTCACTTCCTCTAAATGCAAAGCTTCCCGACTTCTGCTCACTGCTCAAGAGCAAGGCATTTTCTGGAGAGACGCCTGTCTCTAGATTGGAAGGACAGATTCGTCTATGCCTTTCCCCAGTTCCTCTGATCCCACGAGTCTTGCAGAAACTAGGTTCAGAAGGAGCACGAATGATTCTGATCATGCCTTTCTGGCTCAGGCAAGTTTGGTTTCTCTTCTACAACAATACTCAGAGGATCCTCATCTTCCTCTATCACAAGGTTTGCTGACCCAGGATCAGGGGACTCTGGTCCATCCAGGGCTCAAGTCACTTCAGCTTCAGGCATGGCTCCTGCAGACATGGCTCAAAGTCACTTTGGGGTTTCTCCCCAAGTGGCGGAGATTTTGTGGAGGCTAGAAAACTCTTCACTAGATCTACATACGCTCATGAAGTGGAAAAGGTTCACAATCTGGGCTGCTTCTAAGACGTGGAACCCTTTTTCCTGCTCGGCTGGGCTACTGCTGGAGTACCTATGCCATCTTTTTGACCTGGGTCTTAGTCACTCTTCTCTGAAAGTTCACATGGCGCCATCTCGGCCTATCATGTTCCTTTGCAGACAGGACATTCGCTCAGCTGGAGGCCTGTAAGACTTTCCTCAGAGAGGTTCTCCATCTGAGACCTCCTATCCATATTCCCGCCCCTCCTTGGGATTTGAACTTTGTTTTTGAGAAGCTTACTCTGCCTCCTTTTGAACTGGCAGCTTCCGAGACTTGAAGTTTCTTTCATGGAAGACTCTCTTCCTTGTGGCCATTACTTCCACTCGGAGAATTTCCGAGCTCAGGCCCTGATGTGTAAAATTCCATACTTGATTTTTCACAAGGAACGCGTTGGCTCACAGCACTAATCCTAAGTTTCTTCCTAAGGTGGTAGCGAGTCTACTCTGAACCAGTCCATAGAGTTACCCACCTTTTTAATGCAGTACTCCAATCAAGGGAAGTATTTACTACATACCATGGACGTTCACGGATTCTGAGATACTACACTAACAGGACAAAGGATCTCAGGAAGACTGATCAACTGTTTGTCTCTTTTGCACCTAAAAGAGAAGGCAATGCTGTTTCTAAGCAATGCCTATCTAAATGGTTGGCTCATTGTATCACTTTCTGTTATGACAAGTACAACAAGACCCCTCTCAGCAGGGATACTGAATGAATATTTCTGCTCAGTATTCACAAAGGAAGAGGAGGGGAGGTACCTAAACCAAACAAGAGAAACACTCTGAAGACGAGGGTCGATACCAGTCCATTTACAGAAGAAAGGGTTCTGAAAGAACTAATAAAATTGAAGGTGGACAAAGCAATGGGGCCTGATGGATTCACCCAAGAATTCTAAAAGAATTAAGGGTAGAACTAATGACACCCTGACTACTGTCTTTAACAAATCATGGGAGAATGGGGTGGTACCTGAGGACTGGAGGAGGGTGATGTGATTCCTCTTCACAAAAGTGGGAGCAGGACAGAGGCAGGAAACTACAGACCAGTTAGTTTGACCTCAGTGGTAGGTAAAATGATGGAATCACTTCTGAAGGAAATAATTGTTGAGTACCTAGAGGCCAGTGGGGCACAGGACCCAAGGCAGCATGGATTCACGATGGGAAGGTCGTGTCAGACTAATCTAATAGATTTCTTTGACTGGGTGACCAAAGTAGTAGACCGGGAGGGGCTGTGGACATGGCTTACCTAGATTTTAGCAAGGCATTTGATACAGTCCACACAAAAAGATTAGTATGCAAGTTAGCCAGCCTTGAGTGGGTCCCAAGGTGGTAGCCTGGATAAAAATTGGCTAGACAACAGGACGTCAAAGGGTAGTAGTAAATGGAGTCCACAGTGAAGAAAGGAGGATTACTAACGGGGTACTGCAGGGTTCAGTACTGGGACCGGTCCTTTTAATGTCTTTATAAGTGACTTTGCAGAGGAACTGGAAGGAAAAGTATGTCTCTTTGCAGATGACACAAAGATCTGCAACAGGGTTGATATACCAGATGGAGTGAAAAGGATGAGAAGGGACTTGGCAAGGTTGGAGGAATGGTCAAATGTATGGCAGCTCAGATTCAGTGCAAAGAAGTGCAAGGTAATGCACCTGGGAAACAAAAACCCAGGGCAAGAGTACACAGTGGGGGTGAGATACTGACAACAGTAAAATGGAAAGGGACCTGGGGTAATTATATCAGATGACCTAAAGGTCGCAAGCAATGTGAGAAGGCAGTAAGGAAGGCTGGGGGATACTGGGATGCATAGGAGAGGCATCAATAGTAGAAAACAGGAAGTTGTTATCCCTCTGTACAGACAGTTGGTGAGACCCCATCTGGAGTACTGTGTGCAGTTCTGGAGACCCCATCTCCGCAAAGACATAGAGAGAGTGGAGGCTGTCCAGAGGAGGGCACTAAAATGGTGCAGGGTCTGCACCAGAAGACATACTAAGAAAGACTAAAGGAGCTTAATATGTATACCCTTGAGGAAAGGAGGGAGAGGGGACATGATAGAAACTTTCAAGTACCTCAAGGGAATCAACAAAGTCCAAGAGGGTGGCATCTTTCAGAAAAGAGATGCAAGAACAAGGGGCACAATTTTAAGATAGAGGGGACGGCTCAGAGATAATGTGAGGAAGTATTTTTTCACAGAGAGGGTTGTGGATGATGGCACAGCCTCCTGAGGAGGTCGTGGAGTCAAGAACAGTGGGGAATCAAGAATGCATGGGACAGACATAAGGCAGTCCTAGTGGGGGGTAGGAGGAAGTAAGTTGTTGGTTAATTAGGATCTGCAGCTTATCTGTTAGGTAGGAAAATGGGCAGACTGGGTGGGCCAAGCAGTCCTTATCTGCCGTCAAATTCTGTGTTTCTATGTTTCTCCTGGTCAAGTAAGAGGCCACTCCACCAGGGGAGTCGCTGCCTCAGCGCTTGTTTCAAGAATGTGTCAGCGGCGGACATCTGTGTTGCCGCCACTTGGACCTCCGTCCATACCTTTACAAAACATTAGTTTGGATATTGCCTCTGCCGTAGAGCAGGCTTCGGGCTTGCTGTTCTGCAAGGCCTCCTCTCAAGGCTTGCACAGCTAGAGGGTTCTACTTGGAGTAGATTTCCTCCTCCCATGTGCTTCTTCTTGTTCCAGACTGCTTGGGACTCAGTCCTATAGTAATTACCCACTGCAAGAGCCCTCTCGAAGTAAGATAGTACAGTTACGTAAGAACTTACCATAACAGTAGATCTTCGAGAGAGGCTCTTGCAGTGAGTAACTTCCCGCCTCCATCCCCTAAGCTTTTCAGCTCCTTTTCCATTGAGGGAATATCCACTCCTCTCTCGTCCGGCCTCCTTTGACCCGTGGCGGAAAGAATTGAAGGCAGGCATCAGGGACTGCCCCTTTATACCGACGTCTCCGATGCCGGTCACCTGATGGGCGGTCCCTCACCAGGGACTGCTAGCTAGAAGTTTTTCTGTGGGTCCTGCCGCCTTCGCGCATCAGTCCTATATGTAATTACCTACTGCAAGAGCCTCTCTTGAAGATCTACTGTTACGGTAAGTTCTTACGCAACTGTACTTTTCTGCGCTTCTAGTTTCAGGGCCATCATTATCAGTTCCGAGCCCTCCCTTTCGGACTTTCATCGGCACCTCAGGTATTCATGAAGTGCATGGCGGTCATGGCAGCGACTCAGAAGAGACAAGGCCACTACGTGTTCCCCTACCTGGACGATTGGCTTCTCATGGCACCCCTTCGGAGGCCCTGATGTCCGCCATTCATTATACTCAGTCTCTGTTTGAGACGCTGGGTATCATTATCAATCAAGGGAAGTCACATCTGGTTCCGTCACAGACTCTGCAGTTCATAGGTGCAGTTCTGGACACCGTCCAGGGAAAGCTTTTCTTCCCCAGGACAGAGCAGAACACATCAGATCCTCATCAGGGACATTTTGGCGAAGAAGACCATTCCTGCTAGATTGGTCCTTGCCTGCTCGGACACATGGCTGTGGCCATTGCAACAGTCCCGCTTGCTCGTCTCCACATGCGGTGACCCAGTGAATGTTACGGATCCAATGGGATCAAAAGCAAGACCATCTGCAGCTCCCAATCCGGATCACGAAGGCCATAATCCGGGTTGGCAATGGTGGTTAGATCCGAAGAATCTATCGGTAGAGTCCCCTTCAGTGCGCCGCCTCCGATTGGGACAGTCTCCAGAGACACCTAAGGTCTCGGATGTGCTGCAGATCTCGACGATGTCTGGTCTTGGGGCCTATGTCCAAGAGACTCATTTCTCATAAATATCCTGGAAATTAGAGCAGTTCTTAATGCCCTGCAGGCCTTCCAGTCGGAGATTCCACTGGGTACTCTTCTGTACAAACAGACAATTCCGAGTAATGTATTACCTCAACAAACAAGGAGGCACCTATTCCTACCCGCTGGAGGGAGGCCATAAGGGTGGGATTGGGTTTTGCAACACGGCGCAAACCTCATTGCTGTTCATGTCCCAGGAGTGGACAATGTCATTGCAGATGGCCTGAGCCGCTCTCAGGCCAGAGTTCATGAGTGGAACTACTCCAGGAGGTAGTAGAGGATCTGTTTCGCAGATGGGGTACACCAGAGTTAGACCTTTTGCGTCCCCATCCAACGCAAAACTGCCCAATTTTTGCTCGCTAGATCCAGGGCCTGGTGTTTTCTGGCAAGACATGTTGTCCCTCTCCTGGACGGGCAGATTCCTCTGCCATCCCCTTTCTGTTGATCCAGAGGGTCCTTCTGAAACTTTGCAGAGAGCAAGCGACGCTGATACTTATCACGCCATTTTGGCCCAGGCAGATCTGGTTCCATCTGCTGTGTCAGCTGTCCCAGAAACCCTGCAGTGCCTCTGCCAATCAGCTCCCACTTGCTGTCTCAGGAGGCAGGTTCCTTGGTTCATCCGGACCTTCATTCGCTGAACCTGCACGCTTGGCTCCTAGAGACATAGTCATGATGCGACACGGGTCTCGCAAGAGGTTGCAGATGTTCTTGTGGCTACTAGGAAACCGCTACCTATGCTACTTACGCCATGAAATGGTGTAGATTTTGTATATGGGTTCAAGCATGCAGTTTTTCGCCTATGGATTGTCCAGAAAGGTTGGTCTTGACTACCTCCCGTCCCTTTTTCAGATAGGCTTGTCCTATTCTTCGATTAAGTTACATCTCTGTGCTATCTCAGCCTTTTATTTATTTATTTATTTTATTTATTTATCAAGTCTAGGATTACAAATGCCTTTGAGCCATGGCTCTTTTACAAGGGTTCCACGTCAGAGAAATACAAATTATGGGGAACATCAAGACAGGCATTACAACAATGTGGACATTGCAAACAGAGTACAGATTAATACAGTTCAAGGGTAGCATTGTAACAAGGCAGCCAGTGGCATTTGTCAGAGAAAACAGACAACAGATAAGAAGTGCCAGAGTCATAGGGAGAGGGTGGGGGAGAAGGAATGTAGGAAGGGTGGCAAGAGGATGAAAAGTGCAGCATTGGGTATACCAAGATGTGAGGGTAGAATCCAGTGAGGAGGGGAGGGGGGTGAACTAGAGCAGAAAGGGAAGTGGAGAAACAAGGTTAAGTTGGGCAGTCACAGGAGCTGTTGGTAGTGAGATAGTCCCAGAGCCTAATTTTAAACATACCAATAGTTGGGGCAGAGGAGATGGTTGGGCTGAGGCCATTGAACCAGAGTGGCACTCGATAAGCAAAAGAGCGTTGTCCTAGTGAAGTGTGACAGTGGGGACTTTCAGTAGCTGTATCGTGGATTTCCTAAGGCACCATTTGTTAATTCAGCGTTGTAACAGAGTTGAGACCCCAGAAGGTGCAAGGCCAAGGTAGATTTTTTTCACCATGGAGCAGGTGAGAAACTTTATGCGGTTTGATAGTTGGAGCCAGCCGGTCTGGTGTACAGGTCACATGTGTGGGTGAGGCGGTGTGCACCAGTGATAAGCCGACTTGCTTTTTTAAGGCAGTTGAGGAGGCATCTAAGGGTTGTGGTTGTGGCAGACCATAAATGATGAGACCATAGTCTATTACAGAGATCACAGAGCTCAGGACTGCAACCTTCAAAGCTTCTGGCGTGATGTGATCTGTATTTGTAAAGGAGACCAAGCCGTGTATTAGCAGCTCTAGCTACATTATCTACATGAAGTCCATAGGAGAGATTAGGGTGAAGCTGTATCCCTAAGTATTTGAAGGACCCCACCTGATCTAGAGTGTTCCCTGGGTGGTGGAGATAGCCAAGTGGTGTAGCTTGTGTGTGGGTTATGAGAGCTGCAGAAGAGCATATATTTGGTTTTCTTGTCATTGAGGACCAGTTTATGATTAAGAAACCATGTCTCTACAGAACTGAAACCAAGTTGAAGGTTGTGTTGAAGAGTTGCAGGATCTTTGTGAGTGGAGAATACAACAGCATCATCGGCATATAGTATGATCTGCTCAGAGCAGTGATAAGGGAGGGAGGTTAAGAAAAGGCTAAAAGGAAGGGTCCCAGTATGGATCCTGTGGGACACCCGAGCTAACAGGCAGGGTGTTGAAAGAGCATCCGCACTTTTACTGTCTGTGACCAGTTTTCTAAGTAGCTTTTAAACCAGAGAGAAGAGTCAGGTGATAGCCCGGCATTCAGTAGTTGGTGTATTAATAGTCCATGGTGTACTGTATCGAAGGCCTTGGAGAGGTCGCGAAAATGGCCCTGTGAGAAGGCCGTTGTCAAGGGATTTGTGCAAAGCTCCAGTGAACTCAAGAAGGGCTGTGGTGGTGCTGTGACCTTTCCGGAAGCCGTGTTGTTGTGGACAAGGTATATTGTATTTATCCAAGTGGTCGGTAAGTTGATCAGCCACGATGCGCTCAAGTGTCTTAGAGAGTGGGGCAGTATGGAGATAGAGCGATAATTTGAGTGAATCGTCTTGTCCCCACTTTTATGGATGGGTGTCACGGTGGCTGTTTTCCATAGGTCCGGGAATTTTCCACAGCTGAGAGAGAGGTTTAGGATTTTTGTTAATGGATGAATTACCTCATCAAGGGTGAGCAACAGAAGCTTAAGGTCCAGGGTGTCGCTACTAGATCTAGTTAGATAGCTGCAGTAATATAGCAGCAGAGCTTCATTCAGCCCTACCTTCCTGAAGTAGAAGAGGGATGTTTAGACCGAGGGCTGAGGTATTTGAGGAGTAGGCCCTGTTTTCAAAAAGTCATGGGGTAGAACAGCACTAAGGTCTGAAAAAGCCGTGTTAAAGATGTTTACATCACCTTGGGGTCAAGGGTTGAGGATCCATCAACCATTAACATGGCCAGAGAGGTTTTTGGCTGCTTTCCTGTGACATCCTTGATGTTGTCCCCAAGCCGCGACCATTTCCCCATGTATTGGTGAGAGCGCCTTTGTAATAGGTGGATTTCATTAGCCGTATGGCTTTTGTGCAGGCATTTCATGCTTGTTTGTAATTTGGATGCCCAGTTGTTTGCCAGTGGCCCTGGCAACTGCCCAGAGGTGATCCCTTAGTTTCAGCTGTGAGAGAAGAGCCGCTGTAACCCATGGGTTAGAGAGAGATTTTGTTTTGCGCCTTTTAGCAGGGGCAAAGAGGTCGAGGCTTTGTTGAAAATGGAGATGAAGTGATCAAGAGCCAGTTAACATCTGTTGCTTCATAGATGAGTAGCCAGTCTTGTAGAAGCAGGTGTTGTTTGAGATGTGTAAGTTTTCCACGAGGAAGGACTCTGCTAGCGATAATTTTGGGAGGGGCTTAAGAATTTGTTAGACCATGCACACATGTCTGGGGAGTGGTCACTGAGTGAGTCTGGGAGAATAGTCGTAGAAATCCTTGTGGGGTGAGTGGTGAGGACCCAATCCAAGAGGGTACTGGTGCCAGTCTTGTAGTTAATCCTAGTAGGGAGTTTACCATTTGTGTGGAGGTTAGCAGCTGAGATGGAGCCTTTATAGGCACTGGCACTCAATGCTAACCAGTTTATGTTGAAACCCTAGTAGAATAAGTTCAGCTTGGAGGATGTGAGTTGATAAAGTTTAGGCGTCGTTGAATCCATGTTTAGGGTCCCTGGGCGGGATGTATACGGAGACAATAGTCAGGGCTTTATGGTCAGGACCAAGGACGATTTTTATTGGCAGAATCTGGGCTGAGGCAGAAAGTGATGGAGTTGCTACAGGGTGCCAAGACAGGGAGTCTTTGATATGGATTGCGCAACCACCGCCTTTTGGATATCTGGTCCAGCCTGTGAACATTGTAGCCCTGTATTGTTACTGCTGAGTCAGGAACTTTAGGTGTCAGCCAAGTTTCCACCACTGCAAGGATGTCAGGGTTGTGTTGGCATATGAAGGCTTGGAGTGCATCCAGCTTTGGTAGTAGGCTGCAGATTTTAATGGTTGCAAGGATAAGGGCACCTGGGTTTGTGTGTGGCCTGAGCTTAGGGCCAAGATTGGGATGGACGCTGCCTGAGATGAGAAGGAGGAGGAGGAGTTCTAAGGAGCAGAGTCGCAGCTCTTTGAGAGCTAGTTTTGATTGTTGTTTCCTGGAGTAGAAGTTGCAAGTTTCCAGGCAGTGTCCCATATGGACTGCAAGGTGGTACAGTGTAGAGAGGTGGCCACACTTGTTGAGAGTAGTGGTCGGTTAAGTAACCAGGAATATCCAAGCGGTGCACCAAGCACAAGTCTCGAGTGGAAGTGGAGAGTGGAGAGCCTATCACACACCTATAGGCCAACACACCATATCTCAGTTGGTACCATCACCAGCCTTCCTGAAAGGTGTTCTCCACCTAGACCTCCAATTAAGGATCCAATTCCACCATGGGATTTACCCTTTGAACCAGCCACGATTACAAGCTACGCCTTCTCACTTGGAAGACGTTTTAATTGTCGTTACCTTTGCCAGAAGAATTTCTGAACTTCATGCACTCATGTTCAAAGAACCTTATTTGGTTTTTCAGCAAGATAGGGTATCCCTACAGACTAATCCTAAGTTTCTGCCTAAGGTGGTCTTAGCTGTCACCCTTAATCAGGATATCGACTTACCAGTGTATTTTCCTAAGTATTCTAATCGAGGAGAGGCCCCTTGCACTCTTTAGATGTGCATAGGTGTCTCGATACTACCTGACCAGAACAAAACACCACTGAAAAATTGGACCAGCTTTTTGTCTCCTTTGCTCACAGGATGATGGGAGCTCCTGTTTCAAACAGTCGCTGTCCAGGTGGCTCATTCAGTGTATTGCGTTCTGTTACCAGAAGCGCAACAAACCCTTCACGGGCGCGGTTAAGGGTCATTCCACAAGGGGTGGCTACCTCCTTTGTAGCCTTTAAGAATGTGTCCACCTTGGCCATCTGTGCTGCAGCTACCTGGAGCTCCATGCACACTTTCATCAGGCATTATAGCCTGGATATTGCATTGAGGTGAAGAGCAGGTTTTGGTCTAGCAGTCCTTCAAGGACTTCTGTCCTAGGCTTAGGTTCCATTAAGATTTCTACCTTCCCTCCTCCCAATGGTGTGGGATTTCCATTATTGCTTGGGAATCAGTCTAATGGTGTAACCTGCTGCAAGAGCTGTTTCTCGAAGTAAGATAGTAGTTAACGTCAGAACTTACTGTAACAGTAGATCTTTGAGAACAGCTCTTGCAGCAGGTACTTTCCCTCCACAATCCCGCTGGAGGGAGACCTCATCTACGCAAGGACATAGACAGGATGGAAGCAGTCCAGAGGAAGGCAACTAAAATGGTGCAGGGTCTGCATCAGAAACCATATGAAGAGAGACTGAGAGAGCTTAATATGTATACCTAGATGAAAGGAGGGACAGGGGACATAATAGAAACGTTCAAGTACCTGAAGGAATCAACAAAGTCCAGGAGGTAGCATCTTTCAGAAAAGATGTGTGTAAGAATAAGGGCACAATTTAAAGGTGATGGGGACGGCTCAGGAGTAATGTGAGGAAATTTTTTTCATGGAGAGAGTGGTGGATGCATGGAACCGCCTTCCTGGGGAGGTTGTTGGGTCTAAAATGGTGAAATTCAAACATGCATGGGACAGACATAAGGCAATTGTAGTGGGGATGGCAGGAAGTAGGCTGTTGGTTAACTAGAATCTGCAGCTTATCTGGTAGGTGGGGAAATGGGCAAACTGGGTGGGCCAAGTGGTCCTTATCTGCCGTCAAAGTCTATGTTTCTATGTAGATTCTAGTTACAACATTCTTTTCCTAGGATCAAGTGTTCTCAGCATCTTCCTGACTGCCATTTTATGGCGGATCCTCAGTCTCCTCTTCTGATGTCATCCAATGTCCGGGAGTCTCCGGTGGGAGAACTAGGGATTCTGGGGACCACCTCCTTATGTACTATGTCTGACGTTGGGAGGCGGGACCAATGTGGAGGCAATCCCGCTGAAAACTGCTAGCTAGAAAATTTCCATGAGGTCCTGGCACCACCCGGCTTCAGTCTTAATGGTGTAACCTACTGCAAGAGCTGTTCTCGAAGATCTACTGTTATGGTAAGTTCTTACGTAACTGTACTATTCTTCATCTCGGCAAAGATATTCTTGGGATTGAGAGTGATCTCGGTCCCAGGAATTTCAGTCTCGACCTCGATCGAGAATGTGAGATTCGGTCACCGGCTTTTTGGTCCCACCGTCGGGCCAGCCGGCGAAGTCTTAATCGAAGATGTGGTCAAGTTAACTCTCGACTCAGTCGATCGGTTGTCAGCCAAGGAGGTCAGTGACTCTTAAAAGACTCGTCTTATTTATCCCAGAGGAGAGACAGCTTGCTGGTGATCCCATCGAGAACCGGTCCTGTATCCGGAAAATCACTGGTGTCTCCCGAGTGACCCAGTCAGCCAGCCGATCGAGATCTCTGCTCCTCAGCCCGACAGGCTGAGGAAAGTGCATTAACGCTAAAAAGAGATGATGCCACCATTTGTTCTCGCTGCTTCTGATGAAGAGAGGCTTTGGCGAAACTCCGTCAACACTACGAGGATTTAATGTGGCAACAGCTGATTCTGTCTGGGCAGAATCTACTTTGGTTTCCACCCCAGCCATCACTTGGCTTTCACCTCCTAGGCCAAAGCCAACTCCACTAGAACCGGTGAAATCGGTTCTTCCATCCGATAGAGCCAGCTAAACCTGCCTGTTCAGCCAAAATCTGTTCCTCCATTAACTGTGGTGGAGCCGCCTCGAAACAGCCTTTAGGAGGGCTTCTACAAAGGATGCTCAGCTGGTTCCGGGTCTTCCGTGTAGGTTGTCGGTCACTCTTAATGCCTGACTGCCCCACGCTGCAGAGGGGGAGCTTGGTGGCTGACCGATTTATTTGGATACTCGATTCTGATACACCGACCTTCACTCTCACCCGCTGGATGATGAGTCGGTCGATAGTCTGATGACGGAGGAGGGCCCATAGTCTTTCCAAGGGATTTCTGCTCTTCCTTTCGAATCCACGGGATGCCCCTGGAATCTATCCAGAAACTGGCGGAGTACCCTCTTACAGACATTGTTAAAAGAGGGATACCCCTATGGAAGCCTTTCCTGTGGCCAAGGCCATTGTTGGCCGGCTTTGGAGCTATGCAGCACCCTGCCTCCTGCCCAGCACCATCTGCCTGGATGGCCATAGTATGCAGTTCCTATTGGGTCCCTTTCGGGTTCACAGAACATACCTTGGTGGAGGGTTAGTAACCGCTTCTGTGTTGGGGTCCTTGGATGAAGTTCTCCGCTCCTCCCCGGACCTTCAGACTACAGTCAAGCAGACCAGGGCCATGCCATTGGCAAGCAGCAGCTTCAGATGGCCTTGGACCTTGGAGACTTTGTGCCCGTTTAGTTGCAGCCACGGTTGCCTCACGCTGCAGGGCTTAGCTGAGGCTCTCCACCTTACGGCAGATACCCAGCACAAACTCACTGATGTTCCTTTCCTGGGCACCGATCTCTTCGGCCCAGGTGTGGATGGTCACCTTCAGCGAATCGAGCAGTCCAATGCCACCTTGGACTCCACCACTTCTGCTCAAAGTGTTCCTAGCAAGAACCAGCAGAAAAGGAAAAAGCCTTTCAGGATCGTGGATATGTTGTTCATCCACCTTGTTAGCATGTCCCTTTAAAATTAGGAAGTCTTCAAGCTGGCTCCTCCCACCCACCGGGTGGTATAACCCTCGGTTCTGCCCCATGACGCCAGATCTTCCTTTCTGCTGGAAGATTTAGGTCGCTTCCTTTGTGCTACCGCATTTTGTAGGCCCTGGCTTCAAAACCTTCGTAATTACTAAAATTCATCTAGTTTGCATTAGCGATCATGACTACTTATTTTCAGTTGTGGAAGACAAGTCTTCCCTCGGTTCCTTGGTGTTCGTGTGGCCAGAAAATGTCACACCAATCTCCACACCATGTGCGTCTATTGCCCGGGTGTCGCAACTATGACACCTTGAAGTACGATTTTGCCCTGTATTTCACCCTAACATCCGCTGACTTCACAGTCTTGCACGCCTGAAGTTGTGGAAGACAAAAACTGAACCCTCCAGTGAAATCAAAGGAGGCTCAGTGGGCGGTTTCGCGGCTGCGGGATCCGCTGAGCAATGGAGCACGTGCAAGCCTTGAGGAGGAAGTGGCTCATGCTGGGGAATCTTCCTCTCGGAGCTTCTTCGTTCTGCTCAATCAGGCTCCACCTTCTCGGGTTCCTTCTGATAGTTGTGCCAGTCTCTCCCAACTAAGGGAGGAAGATTCTCGCGACACGCACTCCTCGGTCCCGTAAGCGGAAAAAGGACCGGGATCATCTTCGTCTTGGCGAAAACATTCTTGGGATCAGGACAGTTCTCTGTACAGGAACCAGCAGTCTCGACTTCAGTCGAAATCGCCTCTTCGGCTGCTGGCTTCTCCAACTTTGCCATCTGGCCAGTCAGCCGAAGTGTCGATCAACGAGGTTGAAATAATCATAGAACCCGATCAACCTATTGTTGCAGACTCGGTCAGTTTTTCTCAATCGGACTCCGGTCCTTTCTTCCCCAATGAGGAGACCCAGCCCACTGGGAATCCCGTCAAGGAAGTGGTCCCCAACTCTGGGAACTCACGGTCCATCGGTGTCTGTAGCGACCGAATCTGCCCATCCGATCTCGATCGAGGTCTAGGACCCCTCAACCGACAGGCTGAGGAAGAGCCGCAAATGCTCAAAAGCCAACGCCATCGGGTCATCTTCATCCTCCTCGGATGAGGAGAGGCTCAGGCAGAAACTCCGGCGCTATGAGGATCTCATTTGACAACAGCTGATTTTGCCCAGGCTCAAGCCAACCCTGGCTATTACTTGGCTTTCACCTCCTAGGCTGAAACCGACTCTTTGAGCCGATTAAGCTGGCTCCCCACCCGTGAGCTGCGAAGCCTCCGGTTCGCCTAAACTGGTTCTCCACCAATTGTGGTGGAACCATCTCCCAATCAGCCTGTGGGAGGGCTCCTCCTAAGGAAGATAGACCAGACACCAGGCTTCCCCAGCATCTTTTGGTCACTGTCACCCCAGAATGCCCTCGGCAGAGTGAGAGGTGACCTGGGCAGTCGACCACCGTATTTGGTTTCCTTGGATTCGGATGGGACCGGCCTTCATTCTCATACTGGGAATGACGAAGTGGCCGTGGGTTAGACACGGAGAAAGGTCTTCGTCCTTTCAGGGCATTCTTTGCCTCATCTACAATCTACAGGGATGCCCTGGAACCTATCAAAAAAGGCGGAGTACCCTCTCACGGACATCCTCAAGAGAAGGGGATATCTCGACGGAGACCTTTCCTATGGCCGAGACCATAGTTGGCACGCCCTCAGAAATTTGGCAGCACCCTGCCTCCTGTCAACTCCATCTGCCCGTGGTCTGCAAGTATGCAGTGCCATGGGATCCTGCGGCATTCACAGAGCACCCTTCACCCGACAGCCTGGTGACCGCCTTTGTATTCAGGAATGTACTGGCAGTTCTGCCGACACTGACCGACCTCCTGAAAAAGAATCCAAACTCTTGGATCATTAGGCTCGAAGGTCTATGTGGCCTCATCTTTAGGCCTTCGTCAGGCAAGATCAACCGTCATCATGGCACACTTCTCCCATGCCCTCTTGGAGTCTTTGGATGAAGTCCTCCCCATGGACATGCAGACCACGGTCAAACAGGTCCGGGATCAGGGCCAGGCTGTTGCCAAACAGCAGCTTCAGGCAGCCCTGGACATTGGGGATTCTTGTACCCACTCGATGGCACCCTTGGTGCCTCTCATTGCAGGGCTTGGCTGAGACTCTTCTCTTTTCGGCAGATACTCAGCACAAACTAGCTGATGTGCCTTTCCTGGGCACCCCACCTTTCGCCCAGGTGTGGCTGGTCACCTTCAGCTTATTGAGCATTCCATTGCCACCTTGGATGCTACTTCTCAAAGGTTCTTTGGCAAGAACGGCAGAAGAAGAAGATGCCTTTGACACTCTTCCTGTGGCACAGCAACTTTCCTTTCAAGGAGGAGCAGCAGGCTCAAGCTTGGTGCCCCAAGCCCGGCCCTCCCAGGCCCGTAAAGGAGGCCAAGACTCAGGTCCTGGATCCTCCTGCAAGCCTGCTCAGTGACAGGGCGGGGCTGCCACCTCCTCTTCTGTCACGCCATCTCTGGGTCCTCCTGAGGGGGCCAGCTCTGCCACTTCTTTCCACTGGTCCCTTATTACAACAGACAGGTGGGTTTTGGAAATGGTCGGTCAGGGACTGCCTCTGAATTCGAGCAGCACCTCCAAGCCGAGCCCGCCTCAGGAGGAAAGAGTATACATCCATACTCCTCGCTCAGCTCCTCAAGGAGGCAGTAATTCCAGTGGCAGATTCTACAGCAGACCCAGGCTTTGTCTAGGTAATTTCCTGGTGCCTGTTCTAATGGGCGGCTGGCACCTATTCTAGAGCGGCACGCATCTGAATCGTTATCTCAGGTCACGCACCTTCGGATGGTACTCTGTTCCAAATCATACCATCTTAGGAGCGAAATGTAGTTCTGTTAACTGGATCTGCAGGCGCGTTCTTTCAGTCCCATTCCATCCGTCTCATATTGTTCCCTACTTCCAGCCGAGGAGCCTACACAAGTTCCGAGCCTGCCGTTCGGCCTGTCATTCGACCCATGGATTTTCACGACTCATTGCCGTGGTGGCAGCTCATCTCAGGTGTCGTGGGGCCAGAATCTACCCTACCGACGATTGGCTCTAGCAGATCCCACCCAGCAGGAGGTGAAGAGGTCCAGGGCCCTGGCCCTCCAGACCTGCTCCCAACTCGGCCTCTTGAACAAGGCCAAGACAGAACTCATGCCTTCACAGGTGATGTGCTTCATAGGGCAGAGCTCGACTCAACAGGCCAGAGCTCGGCTTGTGGCGCAGGGCAGAGGTTCTCTCCTCTCTTGCCCAATCATTTCTTGGTTGGGCAATGCACCTGCCCAGGACTTTCTGTGCCTTCTGGGTTACATGGTGGCATGTGATGCCTCCAGTGGGAGCTGGCCACCCAGTGGACTCAGCGCCATGGTAATTTTGACCAGCTGATCACTGTATCCCAGAAGATGAGGGCGCTCTCCAATGGTGGACCGCCCCAGACCGGTTGCAGGAAGGATCCTGCTTGTATGCAAGAGCAGATGGCCGTCCTCCACGACCACGCGTCTCTTTCATGGGCTGGGAGCCCACATTGTGGAACAACAGGGCCCATGGGTTCTGGACTCCGGGAGTCCCGAAACCCATCAACCTGTTGGAGCTCAGAGCAGTCAGACTGGCACTGTCAGCTTTCACTCCTCAGCTCCTGGGTCAAGTGGTTCAAGTCTGAGCGGACAATACCACAACCATGTACTACCTCAACAAACAGGCGGCATGCACTCCCATCTGCTTTACAGAGAGGCTCTGCCTCTGGACCCTCGGCTGTCTGGAGGCGGATCTCCTAGCCATTCATATGGCAGGAGCCTCAAGCTATCTGGCAGATGCTGTCAGCTGCTTAGGAGAGACATCCCTCAAGTGGTCTGTCCATCCAGAGGTAACTTACAGCCTGTTCTCCCACTGGGGCAAACCGATGGTGGACCTGTTTGCCTCAGGAAAACATCAAGCTGAGGATGTTTCATGCCCACCCCTCAGTAGGGCTTGCTGCAGGGGATGCCTTCTCGAGGCTGTGGACCCCAGACCTCTTCTATGCCTTCCTTCCATTTCCCTTGATCTGCAGGGTGCTCCTCAAGGTGAGGAGGGGCAAGGCGAAGGTGATTTTGGTAGCCCCAGACTGGCTGCTCAGATCTTCTCTGTGTTAGTCTTCACCATTCATCACCTTTGGGTACTTGGCAGTCATGACCCTGCAGGAGCTTTCTTCTTTTTTGAATGGTGTGATCGACTCACCATCGGCACTGCCCTTGGAGGCCGGCACTGTGTGGCGCCGCGGGTTGGCCGCTGGGTGTTGTCGACTCCCCTCCCGCCAGTTCTTCATCTCTCGCCAAGGTCACCTCATGGGACACTTTGAGAAGAATCTACTCCTGAGAGGCTCATTTTTCAAGCCTTCAGTTGCACAGTTCAAAATCCTTCAATTTTCTTGACTCTGTGTCAATTCTGTCAAAGTCCGACGGCCCTAAGTTTCCGCCAGTTCTGTTCGCCTACTTGATGTTGCCTGGTAAGACTGTTCCTTATTTTGCGATGTCGGGTCTTGTTTGGTGTTCTTTTTCGTAGGTCATGTCTCGGTCGGGGGCAAGAAAACTTCCAAGACAGGACCCCCATATACAGGTGCTGTTGCGCAAGGCAGTACTCCACCACCCCACCAGCACAACCGTTGCCTCACGGTCTTGGCCCGCTTCATGACATGGACTGTGAGGACACCTGTTTTCTCATGGACCGCTGGCTCATCGAGCAACGCTGGAAAGTGGGACAAGCTCCCTGACTTCGGGGACAAGGCGCTTTACGGGTCAAGTCGCTCTCTCAGCCTTTGCTCTGGGTCCCCTCCTGGTTCTATATGGACCGAGGAGGAGGAGGCCTTGCCTCTTGTAGCCTAGCCATAGCAGAGGCCACTTCCATGGTGCAGGATGCCCAATCTCGCCTCGGGGGACAGGTGGGAGGCACCGCCTTGGCAGTCTCCCCTTGGGGGTGAGGCTCCCCTATTGTACCTGCGGCTTGGAAGGCCTGGGTGGTGCTGTCCGTTGGTGCCATCTTGGGCCTTGGCACTGTTCGCGGCACCATGGGCCCTGATGATGCTGTCATCGGCGCCTGTGGTTGTTGTTGGCACCGATGGTGCTAACGGTGCCATGGGAGACTCTGTGGCGCCATCCCTGACTGTCTCTGCGCATCAGCACAGTGGTGCTGAGCACAGCACAGTGTCCAGTTCTGGAGTCAGCCATGGCTCAGAGCATGGACATGGTGCAGTGAGGGTTTCGAGCTCGGCGCTGTCCACAGCATCAGGAGTGCAGTCGAGGCCGCCTCTGTCCTCTGTGCTACTCGCGCGCCATGGGGCGGGTTGGTGCCATGGGGCTCAGACCTCGCACCGAGAGCGTGGTCGGGCCATTGTCAGCGCCGCCACTGGTCTCAGCGCCGCTTGCGGCACGGTGGAGCCAGGACAGTGCCGTGTCAGGCCTCAGCTCCGAGGCTGCTGCCGCTGTTGGGGCCGTGTCTTCCTCTGGCACCGTTTGCGGTGCCGTTGGGGACGTCGGCGCCCGACTCTGGTGCAGTCTCTTTTCTGGTACCCATTTCAGTCAGGATGGTAGTAGGCGTCCACGCACTGTTTGGCTCAGAACTTTGTTCTCTACCTCTTCGTTGGAAGTGGACTCTGAGTCAGACAGGCAGTCTGACTACTTGGAGTTGGCTGCTCACGTGGATACCTTGGTAGTGTCCCTGACAGACCAGATCCTGCCCCTTATGGGGAGCAGACAGTGACTCCAGGACCAGGGTCAGGGTACTGTCCAGTAGGCAGTGGCGCAGGCCTCCTTTGCTCTGCAGCCTGGTCTGGAGGTTTCTCTGATCCTCAGTGGTGGTACCCCGTCAGGTGGTGTGCCTCAATCGACCAACTTTGGGACAAATCAGCACCCACAGGAGGGAAGGGAGGTGCTGCTCCTATATTGCTCCTTCGGGGCTGACCAGGGCTGCTATCTGCCTAGGCTGGCTTTCTCGAGGAGGGCACTCCTCAGATTCCGGAGTATGGGTCTGTGGTGGCCTTTTTCCGGGACCCACCCTGTCTCTAGGAGGAGCCGTGAGTGTGGATATCCGCCTTCCCTTTCAGTTTCCTTGAAGTGCCTATTCTTTGGAGGTAGGGGACCGTCCTTTGGACTTTCACGACCCTGGTCACCTCATGGGAGGATTCCTCAGAGGCGCAGCCTAGGCAGTTCCAGTTTGGTTTATCAGCTGTCGGCTGTGGAGTTTCTGGAGCACCTTTCCTAGGGCTCCTGGTGCACTCCTAGCCTAGGCGTAGGTCAGCCGTTCTTTGTCGGCTCTGCCCCACTCATCTGCCACATTCTCCTGCGCCCCGGGTATCCTTGGTTCTAGCGGTCCTCTCTCCTCAGAGCAGTTCAGAGTGGTGGCTTCTCAATTTCCCACTTATGTCAGGGCTATGGACAGACAGGTTTTCAACCTCCCCTGAGTAGTTAGCTACTGAACCTCTGAGGTCTTCTAACTCCTCATCCCCTCTTCTGGGGAGAAGAGCCATCTGTCAACATCTCTTCAGCTGCTGATCTCACCAAGTATCAGCGCTTCCTCGTGAGGATGTTAGAGGACCTGTGTATCACCCACCCTCAACACAATCCGAGACACTCAGGCGTGTGCCTTTCTGGGCGATTTCAGGTGCGGACACCTTGTGGTGCCCCCTGGACTGCTCCTTTCTGGAGGCATCGTTGCACTCCTGGCAGAGACCCTTTTCCAGAGTCCCAGCCTCTAGGGATCTCTGCCAGCAGTATTGTGGCCCTCCGAGGCTCCAGGTTCCATGCCTCAGCCCCAGTCACAGATTGACACATTTGGATACTCCCGATGGGCTTCATGCCCTGAAACCGATCAAGATTCCTTGGATTTTGACTTCTGGGGAAGAGGAGGACATTGTACTCTGCACGGTTGCTGCTTATTGCAGCACATTAGGCCCACTATGCATCCTATGACAGGTTCTTGTGGTCCAGGCTAGGTCAACTCCTAGCTTCGATGCCTGACACGGAGCAAACCAGATAAGCCATTGCACTCTCTGCACATGGCCTGGGCTAGCAGGCACCAAGCAAGGGCATCATATGATGCCAATGAGGTAGCTACCAGGGTCGTAGGGACAGTGATCTGCACTAGGTGGACGGCATGGCTGCATCTCTCCGGTTGTCACCCTTGGCCCGGCGTAGGGTGATTAACTCCGCCTCACTAGAGAACCTGTCTTTTCTCCCGTAGGGTCAGACTGTGTCTATCAGAGCAACTTTCTACCCTCTTCAGGTGGTCACCCTCTCACTGTCCCCACTCTTGGGCCTCTCAGACCCGTGAAGGTTCTCCCTCTTAGTGTGTCACCCACTGAGAGCTAAGGATTCAGCTCCTTAGAGTTAAAACTCCCTTGAGGGGCTGGCACTCACCCAATGGTAATAAATGGTGAGGATTGACACAGAGAAGATATGGAAATACGTACCTACCATAATTCTGATCTTTCTGTGTATCTTCACCATTCATCACAATCCCACCTCCATCCCCTGGGACCTCGGTCTCCTGGGTACCCCTCCTTCTCTGTGCCCATCCTCGCCCCCTTCTGTTAGTCAGAGAGGGAGACTGGGGCACATGGGATAATTTTCTTTGGGGTAGGGTGGTCAGGATGGGGGCACTCCTCCTTCAGTGCTTCGGCTCCACCCTTGTGGGTGGGGTTGGCAGTTGCCCTCCTTTCTTCTCCGTCAATCCTTGAATTTCCTTGTCCTTTGGACATGTAACCCCTGCAAATGGGGTTCCCAAAAGACTTCCAGGAGCTTGCTTGAGTGCTCCAAGCCTGAATGGTGTTTGGCATTTAAGCCATTTATCAGTGAGTGTTTTTAGAACCTCTGGTACTGTCTCTTTAAGAGCTGTCTGCTTGCAGACATAATTAGTTTGTATGGGGGACTGTGTGTTTCTTTTGATTGAGTACCACTCAAGCTGCTGCCAATTCACTTCATTTTTGCAGTCACTAGGGTGCAAGGGAACCTATCTGAAAGATGTAACTGTTTGCCAGAAATTATTTAGAGTAATAATGAAATTACAGTTTGTCTAACCTGCTTTCTTTGCAGTCAGAACTGTGTCTGCTAGTTCCCATTCTAGTTTTGAACTGCTGAACTGGACCAATCAGTGTGGGGTAGCTAGCTCTAAAATGGTGCCTTGGACGAATCAGAACTTGGACTCATAATCTGAGCCAGCCACAAGAGGATTGTATGGGCAGTGACTCTGGGAGATGTAGTTTAGACTTCAGTGCCTTTTTGGACCAACAGCAGCAGTCTATTGTGGTGACAGCCAATCCAGTCAGAACTGGGAGGAACTCAAAGGAAATGCCCGTTTTGTCGGTTGGAGTTGAGTTGAGCTTTGGCAGTGAAGAAGGAGGAGCCCTGTGCTTTTCAGTGTGCAGTTTAGTCAAAAACGTGTGTAAGGCCCAGAGTTCGGTCTGCAGCTTGTTAGGACTGAATCCGTCCTGTGAAAAGAATCAAAGGATCTCTGAAGAGTAGAAACCAGGCTCACCCTGTAGAAGACTGGAGGAATTGCTGAAAATTACACTCGGTCTGTCAGGAACTGAATCTGCTGTGTGTTCTCCGGGTATTGTGCAGTAATGCGATCGGGATACAGATGCAGCCTGCCTGGTATATGCTTTTTATATGGATGTGTGAAGAGGTTTGTGTACCTCAAGTGAGCCCTGCTGATATTGAAGGACCCTATCTTATTTGGAGGTCGTGAGTACTAATTCAGGGTCACTCCCTGTTGAATTGCCACATTAAATCCAAATGGAATTACTGTACTGCTGACTGTTTAATTCTCCTTTCTCTGTGTGAAAGGGCCCTACCAGCTGCCATGGTTTGGACTAGCCACTAGGGTTTGGGTACCCAGGGACAGTAACTGATAGGGATAGGCCTGTGCACAGAGCCATAGAGTAGATTATTAGAGTGATAAGCTAATTAACCTGATTTCCCTGTCCTTGTTATATTCCCCTAAATAAATCAGAGCTGCTTGTTTCAGCAAAGTTATACTGCCTGAGGTATTTGTCTATGTTAAAGTACTGTACTGTGATTGTTGCACTGTATCTCATTTCACAGGAGGTCCCAGTGCGGAACCAGACCTGGGGGTAGTGTATACTGTGAAGGTAATTCTGATATATTGTGTGGGCCACTAGTGGAAGAAAGGGGTTGCAGTGTCCCAGAGGGCTGTGACCAAGTTAGTTTAACTATTGCAAACCCTGACCTCTGGGTGGAGGCACCCGCCATTGGATCCAGGCCCCTCAACCTGTTAGTGAGCAAATCAGGCAGGGGTAGTAGCCCCTGGGATAGCGCCATCTAGGGTTACATCTTGGAGGCTCACCGCTGGGATTGTGTGTCCTCTAGTGGCCATATTACGAACCACTGTTAAGAAAAAATGGGTACCCGACAGAAGTGGCTGTGCACCGGCTGGTGGAGTGGTGTACTGGGGAGGAGATCGCCCCCAAAATGCTATGCTTATCCTGGACATCCCCTGGGTATCAATACGGACACTGTGCAGGAGTACTTTCCAAGGTGGAAGGTTTACAAACCCTGTGGTGGTGGGTCGGCATGCTAATCTGCTCACCCACACTTTCCTGGGCCCTAGTAGAGTTTAAGGATCCCATAGATAGCTCCAAAGTGCCACAGACCATTACCCCAGAGGAGCCCTCACTGCTTGGAGAGTGATAACTAAGGACAGTAAAGACCCGGGGAATCAGCCCCACCACTATCTGAAACTTTTGAGGAGAAATTTGCTGAATGGTTGCTGGGAGAGGGGAAACTGTGGAGGACTTGAAGAAACTATTCTTGCCACCTGGGGTGTTCCTCCCCAACACCTCTCCTGCTCCAGTGCCGTAATGGTGGCTGAACCAATGCAGACTCTATTTCTGCACCTGCCATTAGTCACGACTCTTACCAAGGTTGAGGATCTTCTCTGGCACCTCCCACCCCCAAGGGAGGATGACTGGGAGACCTGGATAGACTATGTTGCCCCCAAGTGCTAGAATGGCAATGCTCGGGAGGAGAGCGAAGAGGGTTAGTGAGGCCTCGAGGTCCTGCCGGCTACCATCCGTGCTAAACGGGCCAGTAACCCTGAAGCGACTGCACAGGCCTATCTTGAGGCCTTGGAGAATTGTATGGGAGCCCAGATTCTGATGAGGACCTATGGTGGAGAGTAAGAAATGCACAACAGTACCAAGGGAGTTGTTGTCTGTGTATGTCTCTCGGCTGGAAAAATTGTTGCAAGAATGCCTCAGAAGGGTAGTTTGCCAGCGATTGAACTGGACCGAACCAGACTGGACAGAATCCTTAAGTCTGCCCCTTCTCAGAACTGCTGTTGCTTCAGTTACGCCTGGCAAATCGACTGGAATCCCCCCTCCTATGATGAGTTAATGAGAGAAATTCGAGGAGTTGAGAAAAGGCGACCTCGGGAGGTACCTGCACCAACAGCTGTGGCTCGACCCGAGTGACTGAGGGTGACCCATCAAGTGAAGTTCAGGGGCAGAGGTTGACAGTCAATGAGTGCTCTGACAAGGAAAAAGATATGCCACAATGGGGCGAACTGTTGAGAGAGATCCGGAATTCAAAACAGTCCTTTAATAGCCACACCTGCAAGTACGGGCCCTGACCTATATCCGACTGCATCTGCTTATGGGGTGGGGGTACCCACCCATGTATCTCCTGCTGATAACAGCTCCAAACTCAATTCCTTGACCATGGAAGTGGAGAAACTGACGAGATGTCTCCAAATGCTTATCACGCGCCAGACAGAGATGGCACCCAGGTTTCCAGTTAGTAATACCCCCCTGGCTCCCAGTGTGCGCCTCGGCCAGCTCAAACTCCAGAAAGTATGTTTTGCTATAATTGTGGGAAAGATGGGCACATGAAAGGGAATGCCAGTCCCCAAAGACACTGACAAAGTTGCATATAGGCTACAAGGAGAGCTCGAGAACAAATCAGTGGTTAAGAGGTGCACGACATGATCCCAGTGAGGGCACCAAAAATGCTAATTCACGTCCTTTGTGGCAAGGTCAGTTGCCCAGGTCCCCACTACCGCCTCTCAGACTGGTCCAGAATAGTGGGTCCCTCCATGGAGACCACTGTAAAGGTGAATGGAGTGTCTACAAGAGCTGTATTAGACAGTGGCTCCTAAGTGACAATTATGTTCCAGGATTGGTATCAGAAGCATTTGTCAGACATACCTTACAACCATTAGAAGGACTGCATGTATGGGGGTTAAGTGAGAAGGCCTACCCTATTCCGGGTATATCCGAATTTGGCTGTCTTTCCCCACCTCCGTGGCTGGAGTGGCCGAACAAGTAGAGACCCTAGCCTTAGTGTGTCCCCCACTGGACTGTATGATGGTGTCCCTTTGTTGATTGGAACAAATGCTCATATGTTCGGAAGGCTGGCACAGCTGTGTTATGAAAACAGGGTCAAAGACTAGTAGAGCTTTAAGAGTTCGGCTTTAATTAAGAAGGCCTATGAGGCACAGAGAGATGCTGAAAAACAGCAACCAGAGGAACCGGTCGGAATTGTATGGAAGAAGGATCCTGAGTCTCTGATCCTGGCACCAAATGCCCAGTGTACCTTACAGGAGAGGTCCGTATCAGAAAGGATGTTAAGAATAAAATATTAATGTTGGATGCACCAGGCGATGGAAAATTGCCAGAGGGACTGCTGGTCAAGCCTAGTATTTTGCCACGCTAGAGCCCATGCTTATGCCAGAAGGGTAATGGTCCAAGTTCATAATGTGTCTGAAAGAGACATTCGAGTAAACAGAGGTTGCATCCTGGCTAATGTGCATTGTGCAGACACTGCAGTGCTACCCAGCAGCAAGAGTTCAAGGAAGAATGACAGAGTAACGCCTGACTTGTTTGATTTGGCGACTCCCGCTGCCAGCTGAATGGAAAGTGAGGATCAGTGAGAAGCTTGCCCAGAGAGACCAGGTGTTTTCTTTTAAAGGAATGGGATGTAGGATGCGTGCAAGGAGCTGAGCACAATATCCGGCTGCATGACGAAAGACCATTTGTGAGAGGTCTCGACGCCTGGCACCTGCTGACATAGATGATGTGAGGCGGCATCTGCAAGATGTTAGCTGCTGGTGTAATACAAGAATCCAGAAGCCTTATGCTTCCCCATTGTGGTAGTGAGGAAAAAGAATGGAACAGTAAGGATGTGTGTGGATTATCGCACCTTAAACGGCGGACTATCCCTGATCAGTACACAATGCCCGCATTCAGGATGCTTTGGACTGCCTAAACGAGGAGCAAGTGGTTCTCTGTGCTGGATCTCCGCAGTGGGTACTACCAGATCCCGATGGCCCCAGAGGACCGTGGGAAGACGGCCTTTATCTGTCCGCTTGGCTTCTATGAATTCATGAGGATGCCTCAAGATTTCAGGTGCCCCAGCCATTTTCAAACGATTGATGGAGCTGCAGTGGGGGACATGAACTTACTAGAGTGCCTGGTATACCTAGATGATGTTATTGTGTTTGGCAGCTCACTGGAGGAACATGAGAGCAGATTATTTAAGGTATTGGACCGACTGGAGGACTTTGGCCTTAAACTGTCCATTGATAAGTGTCAATTCTTTCAAACATCAGTAAAGTATGTGGGACACATAGTATCCACCGAGGAATAGAGACCGACCCAAGTAAAGTTGAGGCCTTGACCACACACCTGGCCACAGCCCAAAATCTAAAAGAACTGCAAAGATTCCTGGGATTCTGTGGTTATTATCGAGCTTCATCAAGGACTATTCAAGATGATCCGCCTTACTTAACCTTACTCAAGGGTATCCCCAACCCACAAAAATACCAAAAGTCAGCGTCCCTCAAGACTGAAAGAGTGTATTTTCATCCGAGTGAAGTATTTGGGCCCGCTGGACTCCTGATTGTGAGACTGCTTTCATGAGATCATATATCAACTTACCCATGCTCCAGTGCTGGCCTATGCCGATCCAAGAAAAACCTTACGTCCTGCACACTGATGCTAGCTTGCAAGGGTTGGGGGCTGTGTTGTACCAAGAAACAACGAGAATGGCCTGAGACCAGTGGCCTTTGCCAGTAGAAGCCTGACCCCATCCGAAAAGAACTATCCTGTACAAGTTAGAGTTCCTAGCTTTGAAGTGGGCTATTGTTGACCAATTCCATGAGTACTTGTATGGGGCTAAAATACTAGTAAAACTGACAATAATCCTTTGACCTATGTGCAGACCTCAGCTAAGTTGGATGCCACTGGCCATAGGTGGCTTTCTGCATTATCTACATATGACTATGCTCTCGAATACGAGCAGGTCTGAACCACATAGATGCTGATGCTCTCTCCCGGAGGCCTGTTCCCCAGAATGATTGGGTCCGATTAGCAGAACCTGACATTCGGGCACCTGCCAGAAGTTTGACAGGGAGGGAACAAATGTCCACCGGACGCAGTGGACTGCCATGTGGATTGCTTGGGAGCCTCTGAGAATTGCATACCTGCTGCTTATTGCCACTTTTCTAAAATAGACATTGGTCACTGCCTCAGCTGGACAATGACAGTATTCGCGGGCTCAATCCCGATCCCATGATCAAAGCAGCTTTAGAAGCCTTCTATGCAGGAAAAGATGTCCAAATTACGCCCACTGATTTGAGAACTGCACTGTTATACAAAGAAGGTCCTAAGTTGAAACTGATCAATAAACTGTTATACAGAGAAACAGTAGACAGAGGGGGCAAGTAGACAAACAACAACTAGTGCTGCCCCTGCCTTCGAGACTCAGTACTGAGGTCCTTGCACAACCACATGGGGCACCTTGGTATAGACAGAACACTTGACTTGGTGAGATCCAGATTCTATTGGCCTAAGATGAGGGCTGATGTGGAGCAACACATTCGAACTTGTATAGCTGCTTACAGAGGAAAGCTTTGCTCCAGAGGCTGCCTTGTTAACATCACCACCAGTGCACCCATGGAGCTGGTCTGTATTGATTTTCTGAGTTTGGAGTCAGATCGAAGAAATATCAGTAATGTGCTGGTGGTCACTGACCATTTCACGAGATATGCCCAAGCTTTCCCCACCAAAGACCAGAAAGCATCCACTGTGGCCAAAGTACTTGTAGAAAACTTTTTGTTCACTATGGGGCTCCACAAAGAATCCATTCTGATCAAGGAGAGACTTTGAGAGTCGTCTGATCAAAGAGATGCTTTCTCTGTGGGGAGTGCGAAAGTCCAGAACCACTCCTTACCACTCCCAGGGGACCCACAGCCTGAACGCTTCAACCGCACTTCTCTAGATATGCTGGGCACCCTGCACCCAAAGGACAAGCCTAGATGGAGCCAACAAATTAGCACCTGGTACATGCTTATAACTGCACCAAAAGTGATGCCACTGGATTCTCCCCTACCGCCTGATGTTTGGAAGAGAAGCTCGACTACCAGTAGATGTGTGTTTTGGGGTCTCTCCTGATGGGGTTCAAGCTGACAACTATTTACAGTATGTGCAAAAGTTAAAGGCCCAGCTAACTCATGCGTACCAACTGGCTCAAACCATGGCTGCCAAAAGAAATCTGGCCAACAAAGAAAGGTATGATAAAAGGTGAAAGCACAGGAACTCCAGGAGGAGATCGGTATTGCTAAGAAATCTGGGACTGCATGGCAAGCACAAGATTGCTGACAGATGGCACCATCTCCTCACATTGTAGTGGGCAAACTAGATGATCTGCCAGTGTACAAAGTAAGGCCTGAGAATAATTCAAAAGATGTAAAACATTGCATAGAAATCATTTACTGCCCATTGGACAAATCTTAATTGAGTCTGAGCCCTAGAAGATGCCCCTCTGGACCAGTGACTAGAGCTGCTGCTAAGAAAAGATCAAGAAAGTCTGCACCTACAGAAGCAAAGTTAAAGTGTTCCACTCCACAAGTCCCAGTTGAGCATGACTGTCGTCCATATCGGAAGAGAAAGTGAGAGTGACTTTGAATACTATCCTTCCTACGAACTGAGTCAATTGTTTCAGGGAATCCCCCAGTCAATACTGGAGATGTGCTGGGCCTTCTGGACTGTGTCTAAGCTCCCAAGCTTCATCCCTGAGCCAATGCTCCCAGAAAGTGAAGTGCAAAGCATCAGATCAGATGAAATGGAATCATTGTGCATGGTTGAACTGTTTGAGCTTTCAGGAGGAAAATGATAGATTGGGGCAGACTGGTGATACAACCAACAAGAAGAGTATTTTGAGTGCCCTGACAGTCCACTGCCAGTGTCCGAAAGCTCTCCATGCGAGCCAAATGTTGTGGACTCAGAAACTGTAACTCCTGGAGCTGAAAGTGCCCCAAGTTCTAGCCTCTCTACCCCATGGAGACCCTGACAAGTGAGGACAATGCTGAAAATGAGGCTCAGAGTGCAGAGACTATAACAGTTCCCCTAGAAAGACTGGTCGAGCTGTAAAGCCTGTGGTGCACCTCAGTTATGATTCACTTGGGAGGCCTGTGGACTTGCCTCTCAATGTTGTCCATAAAGGAGTGTATGTGTCCCGAGCTCATTGCCCAAACTGAGCATCAGTGCTAACTCCAAGTTACTTGTGTTGCCCTCTAAGTATGGTGCCTTGCCCCATCCAGCCCCAAGGTAACTGATAGGGAAGGGCCCCTCTCTTCCAGGTTTCATGTACAAGAGGTAATAACTTGAGTTATGGTACAATGTGTATGTAATACTGTGTAAAGAGTGACGTACTGCAATGTTTCAGAAATGTGTTCTTGGTAAAATGATATATTGACTGATGATGATTACATGTGCGAGCCTAATGCAAATGTATATGGTTGCAGTTGAACTATAGGGTACTTGCTGACGCGACCAAGCTTTCCCAAGGCCAGGAAGGTGTAACCCCCTGCAAATGGGGGTTCCCAAAAGACTTCAGGAGCTTGCTTGAGTGCTCCAAGCCTGAATGGTGTTTGGCATTTAAGCCATTTATCAGTGGTGTTTTAGAACCTCTGGTACTGTCTCTTTAAGAGCTGTCTGCTTGCAGACATAATTAGTTGTATGGGGACTGTGTGTTTCTTTGATTGAGTACCACTCAAGCTGCTGCCAATTCACTTCATTTTTGCAGTCACTAGAGTGCAAAGGGAACCTATCTGAAAGATGTAACTGTTTGCCAGAAATTATTTAGAGTAATAATGAAATTACAGTTTGTCTAACCTGCTTTCTTTGCAGTCAGAACTGTGTCTGCTAGTTCCCATTCTAGTTTTGAACTGCTGAACTGGACCAATCAGTGTGGGGTAGCTAGCTCTAAAATGGTGCCTTGGACGAATCAGAACTTGGACTCATAATCTGGGCCAGCCACAAGAGGGATTGTAGGCAGTGACTCTGGGAGATGTAGTTTAGACTTCAGTGCCTTTTGGACCAACAGCAGCAGTCTATTGTGAGTGACAGCCAATCCAGTCAAGAACTGGGAGGAACTCAAAGGAAATGCCGGTTTTGTCGGTTGGAGTTGAGTTGAGCTTTGGCAGTGAAGAAGGAAGAGCCCTGTGCTTTTTCAGTGTGCAGTTTTAGTCAAAAACGTGTGTAAGGCCCAGAGTTCCGTCTGCAGCTTGTTAGGACTGAACTGTCCTGTGAAAAGAATCAAAGGATCTCTGAAGAGTAGAAACCAGGCTCACCCTGTAGAAGACTGGAGGAATTGCTGAAAATTACACTCGGTCTGTCAGGAACTGAATCTGCTGTGTGTTCTCCCGGTATTGTGCAGTAATTGCGATCGGGATACAGATGCAGCCTGCCTGGTATAGTGCTTTCTTTATATGGATGTGTGAAGAGGTTTGTGTACCTCAAGTGAGCCCTGCTGATATTGAAGGACCCTATCTTATTTGGAGGTCGTGAGTACTAATTCAGGGTCACTCCTGTTGAATTGCACATTAAATCCAAATGGAATTACTGTACTGCTGACTGTTTAATTCTCCTTTTCTCTGTGTGAAAGGGCCCTACCAGCTGCCACGTTTGGACTAGCCACTAGGGTTTGGGTACCCAGGGACAGTAACTGATAGGATAGCCTGTGCACAGAGCCATAGGTAGATTATTAGAGTGATAAGCTAATTAACCTGATTCCCCTGTCCTGTTATATTCCCCCTAAATAAATCAGAGCTGCTTGTTTCAGCAAAGTTATACTGCCTGAGGTATTTGTCTATGTTAAAGTACTGTACTGTGATTGTTGCACTGTATCTCATTTCACAGGAGGTCCCAGTGCCGGAACCAGACCTGGGGGTAAGTGTATACTGTGAAGGTAATTCTGATATATTGTGTGGGCCACTATTGTGGGAAGAAAGGGGTTGCAGTGTCCCAGAGGGCTGTGACCAAGTTAGTTTAACTATTGCAAACCCTGACCTCTGGGTGGAGGCACCGCCATTGGATCCAGGCCCTCAACCTGTTGGTGGCAAATCAGGCAGGGGTAGTAGCCCTGGGATAAGCGCCATCTAGGGGTTACAGACATAATCTCAATTAATTTAAGAAACTAGGTTTCTTACACCAAAATCTCCCTTTGAGAGGGAAGATATCCTCTATCCTGTCTTTTCTTCCAGAATAGCAGAGTCTGCAGTGTGGAGTTATTGGCAGTGATTCTGTGCCTCAAATTCTGGCAGTTAGCCTCTTGGCTACTCCTCCTGCAGTTCCTGTTAATTTCAGAGATAATGCGTTGTTGTATTTGATTTCTGAGGCTAAAGGCTAGGAGTTTGGAAGCCCTGGCCTCCTCTCATAATAACGTTGTTGCAGCCAGGCCAGGGCCTGCTCAGTTTTTGCTGTCAGTAATTGTTGAATCTTTACTTGTGTTTGTGTTATCAAAGGAAGGAGATCAGTATCTCCTGCATGTGAGCCTCTTGGAGAAATTTAAGTTTATCTTGTAGGGCTAGTAAGTTGGATTCCACCTTCTTTTCTTTTGGGAGGCATAGGGTATTATATAGCCTCTAAGTACTACCTTGAGGGTATCCCAGAGGATCTGTGGAGTAGTCTGTGATGAGGGGTTATCTCCAATAATTTCTGGTATCCACTTGTCTAGTAAGTCCCGAAATTCTTTATCTCGGAAAAGGGACGGGTTGAATCTCCATTGAGTATTTATTTTATCTTTCTTAATATTAAGATTCAAGATGATGGGGGCATGATCAGATAGGCAGATGTTGTGAATTTCTGCTGTCGAAATTAGGTCAGGGTGCTCCTTTCCTAAACAAAAGTAGTCTAGCCTGGAATAATGTTTAAAGGCATTGGAGTAGTAAGTAAATTTTCGCTGTGAGGGGTGCAGTTGTCGCCAAACGTCGACCAGGCCTACATCCTGAATGAGGTGTCACAAATGTTTTTGTCCCAACGATTGTGGGGGTGGGGTGGTGGGACGTTGCCAATGAGTCCAGAGAGGGGGAGGCAGTTAAAGTCCCTCACCAAGGACTAAAATTCTCTGTTGCCTGACCAGAATGGCACCCATTAGGTGCTGCATTGTGGAGGCGCCAGAACCCAGCGGACATAAAGACTACACACTGTTAAGATTTGTTGGTTCAGTCTGACTACCGCCAGTGCCAGTCTACCCTCTATCAGCGCATTGGTCAAGTAATTGTAATTTGGAGTGTTTGGTATTAAAATCACGAGCCTCTTCTTCTACCCCTCTGGAATGAAGATTCAATTATCTGAGAGAACCCAAACTTGAGCAGCTTATGGTGCTCATGCCGAGGAGAGGTGAGTCTCCTGTAAAAGGAGGATGTCCGGGTTAAGTTTTTTAAGGGCTCTAAGTGTACGGTCCCTCTTGATGGGGCCAGCCAGTCCATTCACATTATGAGATATAAGTTTAAAAGGGTGCTGCATTACTATCTATATATGGGCTTTTCAACATCACCTAGGACTCCCCCAAGTGCCAAAGACCCCCCCATCCATCCTCCAGGATTTCCAAATGTGTACAACCAGTAAGATCCGTACCAAAAGCAATAATTCAGTATTATGTGATCCAAAAATAAAAAAAGAAACTAGCCAGTGGGTAAGAACTATAAAAAACCTAGCATGCCAACTAGGCTTGCTTGTGAAGGTATTTACCCAATAAGGGAGAAGTATAACTATGTACAAACCCCTGTTATGGGGAATGTGTGTGACTTCCAACAATGCAAGTTCAGATGGAGCAGGAATTAGGGGCCGGTCACTTGACCATCCAGAAGTGGACTCCCACGCCACAAATTGGTGTGAGGCCCTGGGGGAAACTACTGTCCCTAAGTCCGGTAGGGAAGAGGGTGGAAGTAGAGATAACTAATATCAGGGGTAGGAGAAATATAATAATGACTGGTAGGAAATAGGGAAGATCTCAGAAGGAGAAAAGTTGCAGGACCTTTATGGTCAAGGTTTAGCGTAAGTGAAGGTCTCCAGACCGCACCCCATTAGATGAGGTTGTGTCTAGGGGGAGACATAAATGGCCCGAGCCAGAGCTGATGACCTTGACTTTTTTAACAATTCTGTTGTCCCCTGGATATGTAGGGGGCAACTCCGTGCTCCCTTCCCCGGGGCCCTTCCGTAATCAAGGTCTAATCGAGTTGTAGTATATTCTGAGGCACCTTAGGAATTCCCAGTCAAATCCATGACCACAAAACCTGTCAGCTCCCATTCCCGCCTGATGAGCGAAAGGGGAATCACTGCAAAATTCTGAGATCAGGTTTGTCGTTTGGTAAAGCAGGAATTAGGGGCCCCTGAATTGATCATGGCTTAAGATGACTACCTCAGTTTTGCTAAGTGAGAAGAGCAACCATTCATTGTGGGACCTGCAATACCAGCAATAACTGAGGGTCCCCTGGGAAGAAACTCTGACTATATTCAAGTGTGAGGGTGGAGGGGCGAATAACACCAGAGGGATTCGAGGGAGGCCCCACACGCCCACCTCCTGCCAGTAAGAGAGAGGAGGACTTGACGCAGGTCTGGGGAGATCCGAGGCAGGCCACGGCCAGCAGTCCATCCGAGTCCTGTACCTTTCAGGAGGCCCTAGGTGTCAAGGGAGAGGGAACACCCCAGCCCCCAGCTCCAAGTGCCAGCAGTGTTACATGCCCTGGGAGGTGGGACAGGAGTGAGCCCACCAGCCAAATGACCCCCAAATATTACCTTGGCTGGGACATCTTTCAAGATATCATTTTAAATCATCGTGTTAAAATACCCTCAAGTGCCACCAGATCTCTCCAGGCCGAGAGGACCCTATAACTGCGCCTACTTAATAAGCAAATGCAGTCTTAATAAAAGAGCTCATTTGAATATAATTTCCCCCGCTTAGTGGGTATCCAAGCTCGAGCAGGTTGTTTGACCACTGAGTCCTACTAACCCACCACTGACACCAGGCATTTCTGAAAAACCTATTTACCGGAAAGCATCGAAGGAAATGAGCTCCCAACCAGTCTAGGAGAGAGCGGGCCTATGTTCTCCTCCCAGTCCGGCCCAGCGCAAACATCCCATGAACAGGTTCTACAATAAGAGGGTGTTTCATGGCTGTAGCTGTGTAGGGCTCCCCCCAGCTCACCCACCCCAAGCTCCATTAGCATCAAGGACAGAGCAGAGACCCTCGCTCCCCACCACCCCGCAGAGTCCGATCGACTACCCGCGGCCCAACCCACCATAGAGTGCACCCTGCACCCCCCAAAAAAAAAAAACAGTGAGCCTGGCATTGGATAGAAAAATTGTATGTCGCCAAGTAAATCCAGTGGGGAGAAAATACAAGTTAAAACACCATGTAGGTCATCCAAATCTTGGGGTCCCCGTGGGACCTTTCCCAAACCCCTCACCCTCCACCCCTCCACTCACTGTGCACCAAGAGTTCTGGAATAGTTCAGTCCGATTATCTGGAGAACTGTGTCAACATTTCTAACTGCAGCTAAGGTGGTTCATTGGTCTGGTAGTTGCCTAGCTGATGTTGATTCGTGAGGGTCTGTTTCTTCGGGCACTTTCCTTGAGTGGCAAATGGACGGTGTTAAAGAAAGTCTATGCTTCTTAAAATCTGTGCAGGCATCCACAAGAGAGACCTGCATTTGTTGCACTGACTGAAATTGGCGCCAGTCTGCTGGGGTATTGTACCCGGGAGTTCACAGTCAAATCTATAGTCACAAAACCTGTCAGCTCTCTTTCCCACCTGATGAGCAGAAGGGGAATCACTGTAAAATTCTAAGATCAGGCTGGATGTCTGTTAAAGCAAGAATTAGGGGATCACTGGAGCGTGATCATGGACTAAAATATCAATCTCAGATTGCTAAGTGAGAAGTGCAACCACTCATTTTGGGACCTAAAATACCAGCAACTACTGAGGGTCCTTCATATAGGAACTCTGATTGTACTCCAGTTGTGAGGGAGAAGGGACATAAGAACACCAGAGGGACTCAAGGGAGGCCCAACACGTCCGCTCCTTGGCAGTAAGAGAGAGGAGGAGTTGGCACAGGTCAGGGAGGGGGGGAAGACCTGAGGCAAGCCATGGCCAGCAGTCCAACCGAGTCCCGTACCTCTCAGGAAGCCGCAGATGTCCAGGGGAGAGGGAACACTCCAGCCCTCTGCTCAAAGTGCTTTCAGAGCCACGTGCCCCAGGGAGGCTAGACAGGGAGCAAGCCCACCAGCCAAAAAGATCACAGGATATTACCTTGGCTGGAACCAGTTTCCAAATACCACTTTAAATTATCGGGCTAAAATACCTAAGAGTGCCACCAGACCTCACCAGTCTGAGAAGACCCTGTAAGTGCGCTCTGTTTAACTAGCAAATGCAGTCTTAAAGAGAGAGCTCATTTGAATATAATCTCCCAGCCCTGGCGGGTATCCGGGCCCGAGCAGGCTGCTTGACCACTTGAGTCCCACCAACCCACCTCTGACACTGGGCATTTTCTGATAAACCCCTGTTTACGGGAAAGAATCAGAAAGAATGAGCTCCCAACTGGTCTAGAAAAGAGCAGGCCTATATTCTCCTGCCTGGCTCTCGTCCGGCGCAAAACATCAAGTGAATAGGTTTTACAAGAAAGGCATTTCATGGTTTGCGTGTAGGGCTCGCTTCAGCTCACCCACCCCCAAGCTCCATTCACCAGGCATAGAGCAGAGAGACCCTCAGTCCCCACCACCCATGCAACCCAGTCGGATGGACCCGCGGCCCAACCCACCATAGGGCTCACCCTCCCCAAAAACAGAAAACCTGGCATCGAATAGATAAATTGTATGTCGCCAAGTAAATCCAGTGGGGAGAAAATATACGTTAAAACACCACGTGGGTCCACCAATTCTTGGGGTCCCTGTGGGATCATCCCCCAAGCCCCTCACCCACCGTCCCACCACTCACTGTGTACCAAAAGTTCTGGAAGATTTTAGTCCAGTTGTCTGGAGAACAGTGCCAGCATTTTTTTGATTGAAGCTATGGTAGCTCTCTGGCCTGGTAGTTGCCTAGCTGATGTCGTTTCATGGGGTTCTCTTTCTTCGGGCAATTTCCTTGACTGGCGAATGGATGGTGGCAAAGTAAGTCCACGCTTCTTGAAATCTGTGCAGGCATCCTCAAATGTGTCATACGATTGTTGCCCTGATGGAAATTGGACGACCAGTCTGTTGGGGTATGGTGTTCTAAATTTGAGTTTCTGTTGCCTAAGGATTGGGAATAGTGGAATATATGCCCATCTTCATTGCATGGTGGTGGAGGCATAATCATTATCTATAAAAGACGATGTTCCCACAGTAGAGGCGGATTTGGCCAAGCTTGCTTTAGGATAAATTCTTTGTTTGAAATCGGAGGAATTTAATGATGCTGGATCTGGGGCGTGCTGTTGGTTGAGTAGGCTTTGGGCCCAAAGCTTTCTATTTCAAATGTAGTCCGAGGGCGCGAGCCTCATGAAGGAAGGCCTCCATGAAATTTAGCAAATTGGCCTTCATTATTTTCGGGATACCGTATATCCATAAGTTCTGACGGTGGCTACGATTTTCAGCATCTTCTTGTCGATCTACAGTGAGCTGACAGAGGTGAGCCACTTGATTGAGGGTGTCTTGTAGTTGCGATGTGATGGCAGTCTGTTCTAGCATCCGGTTATTGAGGAATGTAACTTCGGAGTGTAGATCTGCAAGATCCTTTTGGAAGGATTCCTGTGTTTGTTTGAATTTTTGAAAATCGGACTTGAACTCTTGGAGCTCCTGCAGTATTTTATCGAGTTTACTCTCCATTTTGGCTGGCTGATTTGATTTGGGCCTGGACACTTGAGGTAGGTGTGTGGAGGCTTCGGAATCCGTAGCGTTCCTTTCCGAGTTTTCTGTGTTGGGGCAAAGTGTAGCAAATCTGTTGGATCCCCCATGCAGGTTACTTGCAGCCATAAGTTATTGAGTCACCTTCCAATGAATTTACCTAGGATTGCGGCTGTTTTTGCAACTTTAATAGAGGGAGCAGCCGGGAGCCCGATGTCTATGCAGCCATGTAGCCGGGAGTTGCACCGGAAGTCCTCCTCTTCTACTCTTGGTATTAGGGCCCTTAATTATGTGGCACATATGGGGGGTTTTCAGAAGACCATCCTTAGTCAGGTGGAATCTAAATTGGACTCCCTTCATGAGTCACAGACTAAGGAGAAAGTGCGGATCTCATCTGTTCTGCTTCGTTTGACCAGTCAGCACATGCTTACGTGCCACTTATGACACAGTGGACACGGCTGGAAGGAGCTCAGCCTTCGCCCTACGCCTACAGTGTCATGCCTGGCTCCGCGTGTCAGGTTTGGTCCCTGAAGTGCAATCTGCTATTCAGGATGCTCCCTTCAGGGGTTCGGTGCTATATTCGGGGCTGATGTCAAGGACATCATTACCGAACTGCAGGAGAAGGGCACTGCACTAAAGTCTGTCAACTCAATGTACAGGCTCCCTTCAAGGGCAGTGGCGTCCTTTTCATAGACAAAACTGACAGAGGCAAAAACCACAAGGCAAATGGGCCAACAAACGTCAGGTCCCTACAGCAACCAAGACTCCCCCCAGCAAAAAAGCCACAGGAGCATCAGCTGCTGCGCTGCCCCACACCTCCTGACTCCCTGCCTCTCCCACTGCCTCTGGAGGTTTTAGAGGAACCGGTAGGGGGGGAGATTCTCCTCCCATCTGCCGGGTTGAGAGAGATGACATCAGATGCTTGGGTGCTCTAGTTGGTATCAGCAGGACACTCAATAGAGTTTCTACAGAAACCACCCAAGACCACCCCAGTCGTCTTACTCCCCACAACATCTTCCTCTGGTCCTAGAGGAAATCATCTCCTTCTCTCAAGGCGGTGATAGAACCAGTTCCCAACCATCATTGGGGATGGGTTACTATTCCCATTTCTTCTTAGTTCCAAAGAAGTCAGGAGATGTGGAGGCCTATCCTAGACCTCAGCTCCCTGAACATGTTTATGGAGTACAAACGCTTCAGAATGCTCTCTTTGCAGAGCCTTCTACCACTTCTTCAGCAGGGACAGTGGCTATGCACTCTGGACATGCAGGATGCCTAGCTGCATATCCTCATATGCCATTCTCACTGCAAATTCCTTTGTTTTTGTTTTCAGGGGGACCACTACCAATTCAAGGCCCTCCCATTTGGTCTTTCCTCAGCTCCCTGAGTATTTACCAAATGCCTGTCTGTGGTAGTGGCTCACCTGCGTACCCAATGAGTTCAGGTATTCCCGTCCCTGGACGATTGGCTCCTGGCGGCCTCGTCCAGGGAGGAACTCGTGCACTCCCTTTCCCTTACCCTGCAGATTTTCACCAGCCTGGGTATCGCCATCAACCAGGCCAAGTCCCATTTGGTCCCTTGCCAATGCCTCCAATTTATAGGGGTGATTCTGGATACAACCATCGGCAAAGCCTTTTTGCCTCCGGACAGAGTAGACACCCTTCAGACTCAGGCCCTTCTTCTGTCCAGTTGCAAGAGGGTTGGAGCTAGGTCAGTCCTTCACCTCCTTGGGCTAATGGCGGCTGCCATTCCAACAGTCCCACTCGCTTGGCTCCATATGAGGATCTCTCAATGGATGCTTCGGTCGCAATGGGACCAGACCATGCACTGTCTAGACCAAGATCAGGAACTTGCATTGGTGGATGGTTCAAGAGAACCTATGCCGGGAGTTCACTTCAACATCAAAACCCCCAGACGTTGACGACAGATGCATCAGGAGAAGGCTGGGGTGCCCATCTAGGGTCTCACAGGACTCAGGGCAGCTGGTCCAAGTTCAAACAAAATCTCTACATAAATGTGCTCGAACTGAGAGCAGTCCTTTATGCCCTTCAGGCTCTACACTCCCTTATCCTTCCCTGTCATCTCCTCATACAATCAGACAACATGTGCGTAGTCTTGTATCTCAACAAGCAGGGAGGAACACGTTCGTACCCTCTGTGCCAGGAAGTAATGAGAGTATGGCTTTGGGCAACCCAGCATCACCTTCACTTTACGGTGGTTCACATTCCGGGAGTGGAAAACACACTGGCGGACCAACTCAGTTGGTCCTCAGCTAGGTCCCACGAATGGGAGTTGGATCAAGAAGTCATAAACAACATCTTTCAGTGATGAGGAACACCTCAAATGACCTTTTCGCTTCTTCCCAAAATGAAAACTTCCCGCCTTCTGCTCGCTCGCTCCAGGGCGAGACATTTTTAGCAGGACGCTCTGTCTCTTGCTTGGAGGGACAGATTCATTTATGTTTTCCTACCATTCCCTTAATTCTGAGGGTCCTGAACAAACTCAGATCAGAGGGCTCAAATGATTCTCATCGCCCCTTCTGGCCCAGGCAAGTTTGGTTCTCTCTTCTGCAACAGCTTTCAGAGGAACCTCCACTTTCTCTTCCTCTGTGCACAATTGTTGATCCAGGATCAGGGTCCCTTGTTCCTCCAGGTCTCAAATCCCTTCATTGACATGCTTGGCTCCTGCAGAAATATCAAAAGCCTGCTTGAGTTTCTCCGCTCGTAGCGGACATCTTGGTAGAGGCCAGAAGCTTTACACCAGGTCCACCTCACGCCATGAAGTGGAAACGATTTTCTATTTGGGCTAGCTCGATAGATTTCAAACCTTTCTCATGTCCAGTCAATAAATTTCTGGACTACATGCGTCATCTCTTGATCTGGGTCTCAGCCATTTCCTCATTAAAGGTCCACATGGCTACTATTTCAGCTCCATATTCCCTTCGGGGACAGGACTTTTGCTCAGTTGGAAATCTCCAAGACCTTCATCAGAGGGATTCTTCATTTGAGACCCCACATCCGAATTCCTGCCCCTCCTTGGGACTTGAATTTCATTCTGGAGAAGCTTACCCTGCCTTCCTTTGAGCCGGCAGCTAAAGCATATTTAAAGTTCCTTTCTTGGAAGACACTCTTCCTAGTGACCATTACTTCTGCTCGGCGCATTTCCGAGCTTCAGGCCTTGACGTGCAAAATGCCATGTTTGATTTTGCACAAGGAACGTATGGCTCTACGCACCAACCCTAAGTTTCTCCCTAAGATGGTGGCTGAATCTACGCTGACTCGATCCATTGAGCTACCTGCTTTCTTTACTCAACACTCCAATCAAGGGGAGTACCTCTTACATACTTTGGATGTTCACAGAATACTGAGATACTACACCACTCGACTAAGGATCTCAGGAAAACTGATCAGCTTTTTGTCTCTTTGCTCACAAAAGAGAAGGCAATGCCTATCAAAATGGTTGGCTCATTGTATCACTTTCTGTTACAAGTACAACAAGACCTTGCCAGATCAAGTCAGAGGTCACTCCAGCAGAGGAGTAGCTGCCTCTGTGGCTTGTTTCAAGAATGTGTCAGCTGTAGATATATCTGTGCAGCCGCAACTTGGACTTCTGTCCATACCTTTACGAAACACTGCAGGTTGGACATTGCCTCTCGCTGTAGAGCAGGCTTCAGGTTAGCTGTGCTTCAAGGTCTCCTTTCATGAGACCTGTTGCAGCCTGAGGTTCCATGCTATGGATGACATTCCTCCTCCCGAGTGCTTTTCCTTGTTCCACACTGCTTTGGATTCAGTCCTGTATGTGAATACCTACTGCAAGAGCCCTCTTGAAGTAAGATAGTACATTTACATAAGAACTTACCGTAACAGTAGATCTTCGAGAGAGGCTCTTGCAGTAGGTATTGCCTTCCCGCCCTCCATCCCCCTAAGTATTTTTGGCTCCATTTCCATGGGGAGAAATATCCGCTTCTGTCTCATCTTGCCTCTTTTGGCCCTTAGCAGGAAAGAACTGGAAGGTGAGCGTGGGGGACCGCCCCTTTATACTGACGTCATATGACGCCAGTCAGCTGATGTAGGGGTGGTCCCCCACCAGAGACTGCTGGCTAGAAAATTTTCCGTGGGGTCCTGATGCCTGGCAGGTCAGTCCTATATGTGAATACCTACTGCAAGAGCCTCTCTCGAAGATCTACTGTTACGGTAAGTTCTTACGTAACTATACTTTACTCACCTGTAGCAGTAGATCTTCCACGGAGTGGTCTCTTGCAGTAGGTAAATACTTTTGGGAGTTTCCAGCAGAGGTCGCTGTGGTACAGCAGCTTTTCTAGCAGTTTTTCACCAGGGACCGCCCACACATGACATTAGCTTCCTGTTTCCTATATAAGTGTGGGCGATCCCTGGTATCCTCACTCAGTTCATTTTCCCGCCATCTTCAGCTCTCGCAGCAGCTAGTGCAACTTCTGTGTAGCAGTCATCGATGAGAATTTGGACTACCAAAATGAATGTCTAAAGATTCTTCAAGCAACCAGTTCCTGCAGTTTGTGTCAGGAATTTAATCAGGCAACTCATCGATGATGGTTGCTTGAAATTCAACATTTCTAGGAGCGTGGATATGTTGTTCATCCACACTGTCTGGCATTGTCCCTTTCCCCTTCAAATCTTGCCGGAAGTCTTCAAGCTGGCTCCTTCCACCCACCCGGGTGGTAAATACCTCAGCTCCACCCCATGATGCCAGATCTTCCTTTCCGCTGTAGGATACAGGTTCCCTCGTGTTACTTTGCAATGACAGAGGCCCTGGACTCAAATCGACGGTTTTTGCCGCACTTACTCACCTTAAAACTCGTAAGAGTGTACGATTCAGATCCGAACGCTTCGGATATGGAGGACAAGTCGTCCCCCGGGTTTCGCCGGTGTCCTTGTGGACAAAAAATGTCTCGCACCGATCCCCACCTCTCATGCGTATACTGCCTCAGCGCCATGCATGATACTTCGGCTTGCACCATCTGTTCGGCCTTCCATCCCACCATTCTGGAGAACCGCAAGGCACGCCTTAAGTTGGGGAGACGGGCTTCACAATCCACGGTGAAATCAAAGGAGGCCAGGTGGGCGGTTCCCGCAGCTCGGGATCCACTGAGCAGCTCGAGCAGATGGCGGCCTTCAAAGAAGCTGCCCAAGCCCAGCCAGCGAAGCTTCTTCATGCCGCTCAACTTGGGCTCCACCTTTACAGGATCCTTCCGGGAGTTGTGCCAGTCTTCCCCTACTAAGGGTGAGGTGCCTTCAGGCTTGCACTCCTCCCAATCCAAGAAGAAGGATAAGGATCCTAAACCATCTTCTTCTACCTAAAGAAGACACTCCCAGGACAGAGAGCAGTCCAACTCTCAGGAGCAAGGGGTCTCGACCACGGTCGAGATCACCTCCTCGGCTGCCGGCTTCTCGGACCTCCCATCAGGCCAGGGCACCGAAGCCGAGGATACGGCAGAACCGGTCGAGATTTCTCTCGACCCGATCGAGCCATTGTCACCGACGCCTGTCAACGACTCCCTGGAGAGGACTCCCATTCTCTCCTTCCCTGACGAGGAAACCCATCCTTCGGGCATCCCGATCGAGGGACAAGAGCTGGAACCCCGGTTATCACCGAATCCGGCTTCTCCCGACTGACAGAGCTGACGCCGTCGGTCTCAATTGAGGAGTAGGACCCCGTCAGTCGGTAAACCGAGAAAGGGTCACAAACACTCCCGGAAGAGGTGCCGCCACCGTTCCTCATCTTCCTCGGACAAGGAGAGACTTAGACGGAAGCTCCGTTGACGTTATGAGGACCTCATGTGGCAGCAACTTCTTTTTAACAGGTCAAAAAGCCGGCTGCTCCGGCAGTACCGGCCACTTACAGCCCCAGCCTCTTGGTCGACACCAACTCCCTTGGTTCCGAGCACTCCAGTTCGCCCTCAGTGGGACGGTGTGCATTCGGCTCAACCCTATCACTGGCTTCCCACCAATTTTGGTGGAACCACCACCAAAACAGCCTCAGGAGGGCTCCCTCTAGGAGGACCGACCAACTACAGGCCTGCCCCATAGGTTGTCCATTACGGTCACTCCTGATCACCCTAGGCACATCGAGGGGGACTTAGGTGGGAGACCCTTGTATCCGTACTCCTCGGATTTGGATACTACCGGCCTTCACTCACATGATGAGCTGTCAGCGTCTGGCATGGAAGAAGGGCCTTCTTCCTTCTAGGGCATCCTTCGACTCATTTCGGAATCCACAGGTATGCCTCTGCAGCCCATTCAGAAGAAGGAGGAATATCCTCTCACGGATATTCTGAAGAGCGGGGATACCCCAATGGAGGCCTTCCCAGTGGCCGAAGCCATAGTTGGCCCAGCTCTGGAACTTTGGCAGCGTCCAGCCTCTTGCCTGGCTCCCTCTGCCCGTGTGGCCCACAAGTACGCGGTGCCCATGGGGTCTTTGGCAGGCTTCACTGAGCATCCCTCAACAGAAAGCCTTGTGACTGCCTCAGTGTTTAGGCGAGGGGCAGCTCTCACGGATACTGACCACCCTCCGGACAAGGGTCAAAAATATAGACCACTCAGCCCAGAAGGTTTATGCGGCATCATCCCTAGGCTTTCATCAGGCTAGCTCAGCAGTGATCATGGCACACTTCTCTCATGCTCTTTTGGGGTGGCTTGATGAAGTCCTCCCTCATCTCCCAGAAGACATGCAGACCATGGTCAAGCAGGTCCGGGACCAGGGCCGTGCTGTTGCTAAACAACAGCTCCAGACGGCTCTGGACATTGGTGATTCCTGTGCCCATTTACTAGCTGCCACGGTAGCCTCTCGCCACAGGGCTTGGCTGAGGTTATCCTCCTTTCCCGTGGATACTCAGCACAAGCTAGCTGACGTGCCCTTCCTTGGCACTGACCTCTTCAGTCCGGGAGTGGCAGGTCATCTACAGCGCATTGAGCAGTCTAATGCCACCTTAGATGCCACCTCTGCCAAAGGTTCTTTGGGCAAGAACCAGCAGAAGTGCAAGAAGAAGTCCTTTCGGCATTCTTCCCCTGTGGTCAGACAGCCCTCCTTCCAGGGAGGTCAGCAACAGCAGCAGGCTCAAGCTTGACGCCCTAGTCCCAAGCAAGGTCTCCAACAGCCCTGCAGAGGAGGCCGGGTGCTGTCCAGGTGCCTCCTCCTCCTCCTTCTCCTCAAGCCTGCACAGTGATGGTTTGAGGTGGTCTCCCTACCTATCCACGCCAGTTCTGGGTCCTCCGTGGGAGTCGGCTCCACTTTCATTCACCACCTGGTCCAGTATCACTTGGGACAGGTGGGTTCTGAAAGTGGTCGGGCAGGGAACTGCCTCTAGATTTCGAGCAGTACTCCCCAGCCGGGCCATTTCCCACGGGAGAAAGGATCTCAGTTGGCGCTCAGTCGACCCCCCCGGATGACATTGCTCAGCTCTTCCTCAAGGAGGCAGTAGCTCCGGTGCGGATCCTCCTTCAGACCCAGGCTTGCGTCTCTAAGTATTTCTTGGTGCCCAAGCGGACGGGGGTTGGTGCCCCATTCTAGATCTCCACGACCTGAATCAGTATCTCAGGTCTCGCACCTTCTGGATGGTAACTCTGAACCAGTTCATACCATCCCTGAAGCAAAACATGTGGTTCTGTACACTGGATCTTCAGGACGCATTCTACCACGTCCCAATCCGTCCATCCCATCAGCGGTTCCTCCACTTCAGGGTCGAAGGGACCCTGTATGAGTTCAGAGCCATGCCGTTCGGCCTGTCACCGGCCCCAAGGGTCTTCACCAAATGCATCGTAGTGGTGGCAGCCCATCTACGGCATCAAGGGGTTCGGATTTACCCCTATCTAGATGACTCGCTCCTGGCGGGTTCCTCCCTTCAGGAGGTGGAGAGGTCTAGGGACCTGACCCTCCGAACCTGCTCCCACCTGGGCCTCCTAATCAATGAGGCCAAATCAGAACTTGTGCCTTCTCAGGTGATGGGCTTCATCGGGGCAGAGCTCGACTCTTGTCAAGCCAGAGCTCGGCTCCCGGCGGACAGGGCGGAGGTTCTTTCCTCACTTGCCCAGTCATTTCTGGTTGGACACTTGCGCCCCTGCCCAGGACTTCCTCGCCTCCTGGGTTACATGGTGGCTTGCACCTCAGTGGTCCACTGGGCCAGACTGCACATGCACCCCTTCAATGGGAGCTGCATGAAGTGGTCTCAGCATCAGGATCTCTTGACCAGCTGGTCACGGTCACCCAGAGGATGTGGGACACTCTCCAATGGTGGACCGTCCCGAGTCACTTGCAGGAAGGAATCCCATTTGTCCGCCCCGAGCCGATGGTTGTCCTTATGACTGACGCCTCTCTCATGGGCTGGGGAACCCACATGGGGGACAACAGAGCCCACGGGTTCTGGACCCCCGAGGAGTCCCGATGCCACATCAACCTGTTGGAGCTCAGAGCAGTCAGACTGACCCTGTCAGCTTTCGCTCCTCAGCTCCGGGGTCAAGTGGTTCAAGTCCAGACGGACAATACCACGACCATGTACTACCTCAAGAAACAGGGCGCACGCACTCCTGTCTGCTGTGCAAGGAGGCGCTCTGGATCTGGACCTTCTGTCCAGCTGGCTGGAGGCGGATCTCCTAGCTATCCATGTGGCAGAGTCTCGGACCAACTGGCGGATGCTGTCAGCCACATAGGCCAGACATCCCACAGTGGTCTCTCCATCCAGAGGTAGCTTACAATCTGTTCTCCATTGGGGCAAACTGTTGGTGGACCTGTTTGCCTCCAGGAGAACACCAAACTGAGCTGTACCATGCCCACCTCCTCATGCAGGGGCTTGCTGCAGGGGATGCCTTCTCAAGGCCGTGGACCCCAGGCCTCCTCTACGCCTTCCCTCCATTTCCCTTGATCCACAAAGTGTTACTCAAGGTGAGGCGGGACAAAGCGAAGGTGATCCTGGTAGCCCCAGATTGGCCACGCCAGTTCTGGTATCCAGATCTCCTCAGCCTCAGCTGCAGGGCCCCAGAGCGGCTTTGTACACGCTTGGACCTGATATCATTGAACCAGGGGAAGGTCTTCCACTTGGAACTTCAATTCCTGCACCTCACAGCCTGGTTCCTGAGTGGCTAGAGTTCCAGGCTCTGGATCTTTCTGAGGATGTCTACACTTTGGTGGAAGCATCTCAAAAAGAATCGACCAGGAAATGTTATGCCTTCAAATGGAAAAGATTTTCCATTTGGTGTCAGGGAAAGAGTCTGGACCCCTTATCCTGCTCTGTGGCTAACATTCTAGACTACCTTTGTCCCTCTCCAAAGGGGGTCTTCGGTCATCGACCCTTAGGGTGCACCTGGCAGCCATCTCTGCTTACCGGGCGCGGGCCGGTCAGCCGACGTTGGCACAGGAGACGGTGATCGGGTGCTTTTTCAAAGGTCTGGATCACATATCCCCTTCGGTGCATGAACCTCCACCTCCGTGGGATCTTTTGCTGGTTTTGGCAAAGCTCATGGGCAAGCCATTCGAACCCATGCACAAGTGTGAGCTCTCACACTTGTCGTGGAAGACTGCCTTCCTGGTGGCTATCACATCAGCCAGAAGGACAGGGGAGCTCCAGGCGCTTTCAGTGGGCTCCCCTTATCTGGTCTTTCACAGGGACAAAGGGACAAAGTTGTCCTGTGCCCCACCTGAAATTCCTTCCGAAGGTGGTGTCAGAGTTTCACCTCAACCAGGTGTTGACTCTGCCGGTATATTACCCTAACTGCACCTCGGATGCGAGTACAGGCTCCATACTCTGGACCTCAGACGTTCTCTCTCTCCTACTATAAGGAGAGGATGGCAGAGATTCGGGAGAGGTTATGCAGCTGTTTGTCACCTCGCTGAAGCCGCTTCTGGCAGAAATGCAGCCAAGCGGACTATTGCAAGATGGATTACATCATGCATTAGTCTGTGTTATGAATTGGCGGGCAAGGAGCCTCCCAGAGGGATAAGAGCTCATTCTACCCGCCATACTGCTGCTTCGGTGGCTGCTTCCAGGGACATCCCTATCCAGGAAATCTGTCGGGCTGCTACCTGGAAGTCAGCTAACACCTTCATTACCCATTACCACATCGACCTTGAGTCACGACGTGATGCTAGTTTTGGGACCTCGGTTCTCCAATCTCTTTTCCTAAGTAGGGGGTGTGCACCTTGCCTCCCTCCTCCTGGAGAACTGCTAGGAGTCTGCCAGACAGTGTGGATGAATAACATATCCACGCTCCTAGAAAAACAGGTTACTCACCTGTAACAGTAGTTCTAGGAGTGGTATATGTTGTTCATCCACTGCCCACCCATCCGTCCTCCCCGGCTTAAGCGACAACCTGGCTTCCAGCGGGCTAGATCTAGGCCATGGGGCTAAGCCAGTATTTACCACCCGAGTGGGTGGGAGGAGACAGCTTGAAGACTTCCGGCAAGATTTAAAGGGGAAAGGGACAATGCCAGACAGTGTGGATGAACAACATATACCACTCCTAGAACTACTGTTACAGGTGAGTAACCTGTTTTTATTGATGGAGCAGAAAATGTCTCTCTTGGAGAACCAGGGGGCTTGTATCAAGGGCTCCCCCTCCACTGGTTCTCATTCCCGGCAGAAAAAGGAGAAGGAGAACCCCTCCTCACACTCCCTGCCTCATCGCCGGTCACTGTTTCAGGTGTCCCTCCGTCATCCAACTACTTCTTCATTGACAAGGGCTCATACCTTCGTCAATGGCACTTTCCAGTGCCTTAAATGCAGTTCAAACCATAACTGCACCATCGAAGGAGGCTTATACCCTCGTCAATGATGCTTTCCAAGTGATTTTTGTACAGTCAAATACCACGGCTGCTCCGTCGACAGGGGCTCCTCTCCGTCGATGGCATCTGACAATTTAAGTGAAAATAACTCTTTCTCCCCTGCCGGCCTGTCGATGAGACCCCGCATTACTCAGGGAAACCTATGGCTTATGCCTTGCTTACTGCCCCTCCACTTTCCCAGGTGGCCACCTACAGGGGTCAGGTGGAAAGAGATCGGGACCCTGGTCTTTACCATCCAGTGGCAAGACCTGCTCACACTATGCATTTCATCCCCTCTATCACCCTCCTTGTTTCTCAACATGCCCCCGCTACTTAACCCCCCTTCATCTCAAGAGCAGGACATCACCAACGTACTCTGACATGTGTCTTGCATGCCATGCCATGTGGCACTCCCAGCTCTCTGATCCAGGAGAGCCAGGTGATCCTCTACGATCTCCTTCTCCTTGCCTAAACGATTTCACAGTGACAGGGATACCATACCACACCAATCTAGTCCCCTCCCCCTAACATGGAGGATTATTTGTCAGATGAGCAAGAACTACTGGTTGACTTCCCTGGAGATATTGGCGAAGAAGAGTTCCAAGATCTGGATTTTCCAAATCCTCACTCTCCCTATTCGGAAATCTCTTCTCTGGATGAGGACCTACCTAGACCTTCCGTAGCCTCTCCCCCAGATGACCCGACCGTTAATGAAATGATGATTCAAATATAAAAGGTCATGGGATTCTCTACTACAGAACATGATGAACAACATAAGGATATGGCAGAATATCTGGAATTACCAGAGGAGCCAGTGTTAGTGGTTCCCCCACTAATACCAACTTACCAAAATGCCATGCTGTCTGCTTGGCATCAGCCTTCAGCTATTATACCTGTTTCCCGCAAGGCAAACCATTTATATCAAGCCTCTGTACCAGGCCCATTACCAGGTGGGGTTGGTCAGGTTCGAATCATCCCCTCGCAATTTTTTTTTCTCCGATTGCTAAAATCACGCTCTGTCCTTTAAATTATTTGTCCTTTAGAATCGAATGCCAAACGCTTAGGCTTGACTCTCCCTCTGCTGTGACGTGCGAACCACCTCCCTGTCTCCTCCCTCAGCTGACTGTTGCCCACTTCTTGCTAGAATGACTTCTACCCTTCCCCTGACTGCCCAATTACTGTTCCAGGAGTTCGGTCAGAATCTGAGCCGCGCTTCCTCCCCGTGGGCCAATCAGTTCCCAGGTTTATGTTTCTCACTGCTGCGACTCCCAGTGAGATAAGTAGGACATCTGCAGACGGGTCTGCCCATTTTTCCCCTACAAACACGGAAGTGGTGAATTTAGTTTGGAGCTGAAAATGCGGGAGACCGAGAATGGAGCTGTCGAAAGCAAAAAAAAAAAACGGCAAAAAGATTTGGCCGCGGGTCAGGCGTATCACTGACTTTTTCTGCCAGCTGCTGCCTGGTAAGTGCACTGCTTTTACCTCAGAGTGGCCACTGCAGCGCCGGAGAGATAAATTACTTAAGCTCACGGGGGCAATCTGCTGCTGCTGTGGCCTGAGGTCTGGATATGATGTTTAAGGTTTGTGACAAATTTTTGGTGGCTCAGTGATGGGGGACAATCTGGTACTGGTTCATGCTCTGGCAGTGGTCCCAGAGAATGATTGTTGCTATAACATGTTGGTGGGTGGGGGTGGGGGGAGATGGAGAGAACTGTTGTGCCGCAGAGTCGGAGCTTGCTTTAGTTTAGTTGGGGACAACTGAGTTTGCTGCTGCAGTGACTGTCCAGAGGCTTTTAACCTGGACTGAGGACAAATACTGAGGGCAAGCTGTCCGGAAGAGTTCATTTTAGATGCCTATTGGGCACTGAGTAAACTTGTCCCTGGCTGTGTTTATTAAAGCAAGCCTCTGTATAATCGAACCCCTGCCTGATGAAAGACTGCATACTAGTGAGTGTAATTAAATAATTTAATGCTGGAGAGCAAGTGTCACTTTACTGCCTGTATTGAAAAAATAGAGCATATCAGTGTCGGACCAATTGTTTTTGTTTGTTTTTATGATGGGGTCTAGACAAGTTGGGGAGGGGTAATTTTATTGTAATGGTCTAAAGTGGTGTGGCTGCCCAAACCATAGATTTTGTGGCTTGTTCAATATATTGGGATGGTGGACTTGCTTTCAACTGCTGTGTGGTGGTTTGGATGAGTAAAAAAAAAACAAAGGTATGGTAATGGTTGGGACTTGAAGCCAGGCTGCCTGGAATACTGTTCAATTGTGCTAACCAGCTGTGCCACTGAGACAATTGGAACCTGGTTGTCCCCTGGCATTACTCTTTTCTCAAATGCACTACCCAATGGCAACACATATATTTACTTTTAACAATCACACAGGAGTGTGGTTTACCTATTTAATGGCACACATGCAAACAGAGGTGAGAAAGAATAAGTGCCTCAGCTGGGACCTGAACTCAGGCCACCCAGAATACCTTTCCGATTGCACTAACCAGCTGTGTCACTTAGACAACTGGAACCTGGGCAATTAGAACTGTATTCCGGTCAGCCTGGGTTAAAGTTCCAGCTGAGGCACTTATTCTTTCTCACCTCTGTTTGTATGTGTTCCATTAAATATGCACGCCACACTCCTGTGTGAAAAAAGTAAATATTTGTGTTGCCATTGGGTTGTGCATTTGAGAAAGGTGGATACTGTTTAATGTAGGGACCCAGCTGATGGGAGGTCCACCTCGATGGAGGTGGCTGCAGGACTTCACCGCAGGGCCCTGAGGTGAATACCTAGAACCCCCCTCCCACTCTTTTTGAAATTAAATTAGTAAATTGCCAATCACGGCAAACAAACATTTTTATTGTTACATTTACTGGGGTAGAGTGTCATTGACTTGTTTTGTTTTTAGTTGATGTATACCATATGTAGTAGCACCCTCTTTTAGAATGCCATTTATAGTTTCTATGCAAACCATTTGAGGCGGATATGGTTTAGAGTAGGGACACAGCTAATGGGTGGTAGCAAGTTGGGTGACTTTGCTGAAGGGCCTGAGTGAATATGAAGAGACTCCACTCTTTGTGAAATGACTGCATTGCCAAGGGAGGGGGGTGCATGGACTTTTTCTGTTGATGTATGCAGTAGTCTCTCTATAAGAATGGCATTCTAGTTTCTGAAAGATCAAAGGTGAGCAGCTAACCTTGCATAAGGTTTGCATTGCATCTAAGTGGCCATACATTTGACCATTCCAGCTTTAATCTTTTTTTGCATTTGGAGTCTGCCATGGGAAGCCTTAATAATTATACTGTTGCAGGGGTCGATTGTTTTACTAGTGCACATTGACCAGGGCTAGTGCAGCTAATTCAATTTATCTGCCTTGCCTACTGCAGGTTTTTAATGGTTGCCAATGAAGTTAAAAAGTTCCTACTTCATTAATCTCTTCTCCTCATGATAATCTCCCTTGGTGTTCCAGATGGCCGGGTGTGATTAACACCTCTTTAAGAGCTGCAGTTATGTAGCAGTGCAAAATGGGGACCCCATAAAAAACTAAATGTGAGTCATTGTCCCTCCATTGTTAGGGCTTTCAGCTAGTGTCCAGGCTGTGATCAGAGGTGGAGATGCTGTTAAATCACTTAGCCACCAGTGTTCTTGAGTTTGTTTCTGTGTTTGACTTATCTCACATTATGAGTGTCTGTGACCAACATTTCAGTGACTGATTGGTATACAGGGCTTACATAGAAACATAGAAATTGCTGGCAGATAAGGACTGCTAGGCCCATCCAGTCTGCCCGTAGGCCCTATGTAATCAATGGCTTGTCATCACTCCCTCCCCTCTCAGGCTTCCATTGTGCCTGTCTCAAGCATGCTTAACTCCCTCCGCTGTGCTTGCCCCCACTACCTCCTGTGGAAGACTATTCCAAGTGTTGACTACCCTTGGCCTTTCTATATAGAAAAACTTCCTCACATCACCTCTTAAACTACCCCCTTCCAATTTCATATCATGCCCCCTAGTACTTTTTCTACATTGGAAAAGATCCCCCGCCTGCACCCCGTTTATGCTCTTGAATTACTTGAAAGTTTCAATCATGTCCCCCCGCTGTCTCCTCTCCTCTGATGGGTACATATTGAGGTCCCTTAGTCTCTCCTCTTATGTTCTGTGGTGTAAGCCCTGTGCCATCTTTGGTGCCCTTCTCTGGTTAGTCTCCACCTTATCCATGTCCTTGCGCAGGTGTACTTTCCAGAACTGCATACAGTACTCTAGGTGAGGCCTTAACAATGTTTTATACAATGGCATGAATACAACCCGCTTCCTGCTAGTGATATCCCTGCCTATGCACCCCAGCTGCCACTGGCCCTCCCTGCCATTTTTGTACACTGCTTTGATACCTTAAGGTCATCAGAGATGATAACCCCTAGTGCCCTTTCCTCTGTGGTGACAGTCAGCTCCCCCCCCAAAAAAAATCTGTACCTCTCCCCAGGTGCATTATTTTGCACTTATTTGCATTGAACCTTGGTTGGTACATCTCCAACAATCTTTCAAGCTTCTCTGGTCCCTCTTCATTTTCTGCACCCCTTCTGGAGTATTCACCCTGTTACAGATCTTGGTGTCATCTGCAAACAGGCTGACCTTTCCTTCCAGTCCTTCTGCAATGTCACTAATGAAGACATTGAACAGGACTGGTCCCTGTGGTTCCCCACTGGTCACCCCCTCCTCTGATTGTACCCCATTTACCACCACCATCTGTCTCCTGTCTGTTAACTAGTTCCTAACCCAGTTCAACATCTTGTCTCCCATGCCCAGAATACCCATCTTGCTAATCAGCCTTCTATGTGGGACAATGTCGAAGGCTTTGCAGAAATCTAGGTGGACGATGTCTACTGCCCCTCCCTGATTAAGTTCCCTCATCACCCAATCAAAAAAAACAACTTTTAGATTAATTTGACATGATCTTCCTGTTGTGGATCCATGTTGCCTCAGATCCTGACCACCACTGGATTCCATATGTGCCATTTCCAAGGTAAATCTAGAAAGGAGGCTTTGTTAAGTATTTGTTGCTGGTGGACAATTGTTCTGGAGGGAAGGAATGTCTGTTCATGTGTACATACTTGGCTTGTACTGTACACATCCAAATATAATTAGTAATTACTTTCACTGAATTGCAGTGTGGTTGTACTATATCAGGAAGTTTTGATGATAATACAATTTTGATATCCAGTCAGACTGACTTTTAATAAATGCCTCTAAGCTAAGTTGGGTCTGCCTTGTCTTTATTTTGGCACTTGCTGTGTGAAGGTGCAGAGGGAGATGCACTAACGCTCTCCTCTCATGCTGGTACTTTGTTATTTTTGGTACTTTAAGTAATCCTGAGTATGTCAGTGTTAAGGAAAGTACCTACAGTATATTCCACCTGGCTCATCAGTTAGTTTTTGTTTGCTGTCAGGCCTATCCATTATAGACAGATTAGCAGAAATAATCTGCCTATAATGATTAACAGAATAAACAGCAAACCACAGAGCATCTAGTACCCAGGACTTCTGCCTAGTGGCTCCCAGACACACACACTCTGCGAGCAAAATACCACTATTAATTGCAAAGAAACCCCAGAAATCCTGGCAGCGGCCCTGTGGACCATCCTTTTCTGTCCACCATCCCTGAGGCAGATTCAGTGGTCATTACTGCCACTCATGACCGTACTAAAAGACCTAAACACATGAGCTCCTTACCTCCTGATAAGGAATCCCAAAGAATTAACTACCTTGGGAAAAAGGTTTTTTCCTCAGGTACCATGAATATCAGAATCTTAAACTATATGGGTCATATGATTAAATACCAACGTACCTTGGGGCCTCTGCCATTGAACTTATCAATAAACTCCCTCCTTCACAGGAAAAGGAAAAATTACTGGCTACAGTGTCAGCTAGTAACTCTATCTCCCATCACCTACTCAGGTCGGGATATAATGCTGTAGATACCCCAGCCCGACTATCAGCCACTGGTATTTCCTTGCATCGCCATGCTTGGCTTTGTGTTTCAGGTTTTGCACCTGATATACAACATAAAGTAGCTAATACCCCCTTTAACAGGTCCAAGCTGTTCGGGTCAGGTACACAAACATTACTAGATGACCTACAGGTATCAGGCAGAACTCTACGTATGGTTCACAGCATATACCATACTCTAGATACAACCTGCCGTACTCAATACTCCTCTTATTCCGAAAGAGGTGCAAAATACTAAACGAATACTGGAGGTGGCTTCAGAGGTCTTACTCAATCCACCAGAGGCACTGCTCCTGCCACCAAGGGGTCCTGTTTCCACCCTTCTGGAGGGGCTGGGCAAACCGGCACCCAGTGACCCACTAAGGCTTTCCTCCCACCTCCTTGACCAGGCCTTGGAGGCTGTAGGGGTCGTTTTCCCTCCATCTGGAGGCACTTCAGATAAATGGGTACTTCAGATTATACAGAAGGGCCACACTCTGGAGTTCATCTCCACCCCGCCCCCTTGCCATGGACAGGACTCTTCTTATATGCTCCCCCCCGTCCCTCTCTTGCATCTGACTCTACTGAAACTACAACTAGAGCCAGCCACAATGATACTCATAGCTCCAATGTGGCCTCACCAATCGTGGTTTCCCCTACTTAACCAACTGTCAGTAGAGGAACCCGTTCTGTTGCCAATCAGACCTGACCTCCTGACGCAGTGTCAAGGGTCTCTCCTGCACCCCAACCTGAAGGCTGTGAACCTTCATGCTTGGCTCCTGAGGATGCTTTTATAACTAGATTACAAGTGCCCTCCCCTGTTGCTATTATTCTCTTAGCTTGACGTAAACCAGCAACCAGAGAAACATATAAAAGAATATCAGGTCACTAAGGTCCTTGGGCAGACAGCTCCTCGAGGTTTCCCCGGATGACGTCCTCCCAAGGATCTAGGGCTTTCTCATCCTTCATTCCTCCCATCTGGAACAAGTTGCCATTATACCTTCAGGAATGCGAAACACTAGAGCTTTTCAAAAAAGGATTAAAGACTCACTTGCTCGAGTTAAATCTATGCACTTGTAACCATTGATATCTCAACTATTACACTGCTGTCATTATGATTTCTGTCTGTGAAAGAGGACAATAGATATTATACGGTATATAGGTATATTAACAACGATCGGTTTGTGTCATATGTTCTAAAATGTTCTCCTCATACAAACAACATGAAGTCTTGCTGTATTCTGAGATTATACAGTTAGCCCCAGCACTTGAATTGCTCCAGAAAGGAAAGAGTTAACTCTATGCCAAAGCATAGAACATTGAGCTTGAGCTCAGTTCAAACCTCTGTCTGCTGCACTTTGAAGTGTAACCGTCAGATTCTTTACTCCGCCTAACTGAACAGTCGCTCCGGAGATCTCTCCTTCGCTATTGGTTCGGTACAGTAAAACGCAGTTTTAAACTGCTATTTCTTAATTTTATTTCGGTCAGATCCCTGTCTGCAGCACAGTAAGTACTTAAGTAGTGAAATAGTGCTATTTTCTATGGAAATTGTAAAAGCAATATTTTTCGATCAGTTCACTGAACCGATTGTCTATATTTTCTCTTAAGTTTACTTTGGTTTCTGAATTTAGTGTTTCTAAAAAAACTTATTTTTAACATTTTTTCAAATACCTTGACACGGTTAGGAACCGATAAGGGGTCTTACCTGGCTTTTGCTGAGTAAAATTAAGTTTTTAGGATGACTTTGTCTGAGAAACCCAAAAGACAAACTAGGCCCACTGGGTTTCAACACTGCAATGAGTGTGCGGAGGCCTTTGCTAAGGCTGATCCCCACACCACCTGTGTTTACTGTCTGGGTTTTGACCACCTTGATTCAGACTGCCAGATATGTAAAATGTTTCCTAAGGTCACCCTGGATAAAATATTGGGTAGGCTTAGGGAAAAGGAGGCCGAGAAGTCCGCTGACCCGGATGGCCAGCTCAGTTCAGTTCCGACCGAACCTGAGAGAGTGCCCACTGACCTGGGTGAGACTCCCTCGGGCAAAAGAAGAGCCGATCCTGAGGGGTCGGTTCCAGCAAAAAGAAAGAAAAAAGAGAAATCGGCCGGTATGGTTCCAGAACCGCATCGTCCAACTGCCGAGGAAATTACCAGGGCGATTAGTTGAGTTCAATCGCTCCGTTCGGTTCCGGCTGATCCGACGCCTCCCGGTAGGTGTTTGGTTCGGTCGGTTCCTCCAGTTCCGGACTATTCCCCAGAATATTATTATGAATTGGATCTGGAGGGGAATGAAGATTACGATGATGATTATGATGGTGTAGAAGGTCTGGATGAGCCCATAGAACCGGACATCTCCCCAGACAAACTTTCTAGGGTTTCCCCTCCTAGGCTTTCTGAGTCCCCTTCCCACTTTATGTTCTACAAAAAAGAGGCAGAAACCCTTCAGCTCCCACTAGTTGAAGCTGTCGAGGAGAAAGAGGAGCCTGACTATGTAGAGATGATGGACATCCCAGAGTTCAAGAGATTGTCTATTCCCCAGAAATCTTTTGGAAACAGACACAAAAGTTACTTAAACTCAAATTCTTTACCCTGTGGACAGGCAGAATAGACAAAAAGTATATGTTGTCAGGCCCAGGTACTGAAGTACTGTACCAGCAATGCAGCCATGTTGGGGTCGTGCAGGCTGCAGCCTGTGATAAGGCTAACATACCCTTGGCTTCACCCCCAAGATAAAGACTCTAGGAAGCTGGATGCCATGGCTAAATGACAGTACATGGCATCTTCCTTGGGACTCAGGCAGGCTAACTATATGGCCTACACAGCCAGATATGAGAAGTCAGATGGGATACTGTTCTGGAAATGGCTAAACAGGCTTCCCTCAGCTTGCCAGGAGCAGGAGGAGGTGGCTTCTGATGGGATTGAGGCATCAGAAATCCAGTTTCACGCTGCTGTGGACTCCAATGATGTGTCATCACGAATCATGGCTACATCTGTGGCTCTTCTGAGACTGGCTTGGCTCAGATGTACTAGCCTATCACAGGACACCAAGGCTAAGGCAATGGATTTCCCTGTTATGGAGAATTATCTGTTTGGGGAGCAGACAGAGAAATATTTGAAGAAAATGGACAAATACAGGACCACCTACAGGAGTGCACAGGCCAATGAAAGGCAGGCAACTCCTCAGAAGCAGCAGTCTAGGGGCAGGGGCAGGCCTTTTCACAGGCCTTTCTACCAGGCACAGGCCTCTTCTCCTTTTCCTCAGAGGGGGCTCTTCAGAGGGAGAGGCAGAAGGGGGATGAGCAGGGCTGCATCCTCCTCTCCGTCTAAGGCTCCTGCCAAGCAGACACCCTGATGTATCAGCCCGGGTCGACTCTCCAATTCCTGTAGGAGGCAGGCTGGCTTACTACTTCCAGATCTGGAAGTCTTTTACCTCAGACAAGTGGGGCCTGGAGGTATTAAGCCAGGGACTGTCCCTCAGCTTCAGAAACTTTCCAGAGCCATAGAGAAAGTTTCTACATCTCACAGGGGTGAAGGTCAGTACTTCAGATACTTCCTTACCCCAAAAAAGACAGGGGAGTGGCGGCCCATCCTAGATCTAAGATACTTAAACAAGCACCTAGTAAAGCCAAAATTCAAAATGGTGACTGGGAATAATTCTTCCCTCTCTAAGGCCAGGGGATTGGCTAGCCTCCTTGGACCTCAAGGATGCTTATTTTCACATTCCCATCAGGTGCTCCCACAAAAAGTACCTCTGGTTCGAACTGCCTTCAGGCCATTATCAGTTCAGAGCAATGCCCTTCGGCCTAACATCAGCACCAAGGGTGTTCACAAAATGCCTAGCAGTAGTAGTGGCCTTTCTAAGGAGACAAAACATTTCCATATTCCCATACCTGGACGACTGTCTCATTGTGGGTCAGTCTTCAGACCAAGTCAAGTCAAACCTGCAAGTGACCCAGCAAGTGCTTACTTCTCTAGGATTCCTCCTCAGTCTTCCAAAATCAGTTCTTGAACCAGTGCAACTCTTGACCTTCATCGGGGTAGAGTTGGATACTGTCAAAGCAAGAGCCTTTCTCCCTCTGGCAAGGGTAAAGGCCCTTATAGAGCTGGCTTCTTCTTTTCACCTTCTGGTGTCTCGACCAGCAAGGCATTTCAACTCCTGGGCCACATGGCAGCTTCCACTGCAGTGGTCCAAGAGGCCAGATTTCAGATGAGGGACATCCAGTTCCGTTTGAGGACTTTTTGGTCTCAGAAAAAAGATCCTCCAACCAAACTAGTTCCAGTGACTCAGACTCTGATCCAGGCTCTCCAATGGTGGTTGGATCAGAACAACCTCAGACAAGGGGTTCCATTCATCATTCAGTCTCATTCTGTGGTTCTAACCACAGATGCTTCTCTCCTGGGATGGGGAGCTCACTTGGGAGTCCTCACAGCTCAGGGAGTGTGGTCCCCTCAGGAGTCTCTTCTCCACAATAATCTTCTGGAGCTCAGGGCAGTGTACCTGGCTCTACAAGCCTTCTCGGACTCAATACAGAACAGGGTGGTTCGGGTCAGAACAGACAACACCACCACCATGAGGTACATCAACAAGCAGGGAGGCACTCGGTCTATGGCCTTGCGCACAGAAGCCATGAAATTATGGTCCCTGGCTTATTCTCTACAGATGTCTCTGGTAGCAGTCCACCTTCCAGGGAAGGACAATGTGCTAGCAGATGCATTGAGCAGGTTTTCCCAGGGCCATCACGAATGGTCCCTGGATCCCCTAGTGTTAAAGGTGATCTTTTTGAGGTGGGGCACTCCAGAGATAGATCTCTTTGCAGCCCCAGACAATCACCAACTTCCTCTCTTTTGTTGCAGACCCCCAGTCTTGGGTTCAGTCCCCCTGGATGCTCTACTTCTGGATTGGGAGGGGGAAATTTCTGTATGCCTTTCCTCCCTTTCCTTTACTTTTCAAAGTTCTGGTCAAGATAAGGTCACAATCTTGCAAAGTGATCCTGATTGCTCCAGACTGAGCCAGACAGCCTTGGGATCCCCTGTTGCTGTCCCTAGCAGTCCATCTTCCCCTATCTTTCCCCAGGAATCACAATCTGTTAACCTCCTCTCAGGGGAGGATCTGGTACCCCAACCTTCGGTCTGTCAATCTCAAGGCATGGCTCTTGAAGAGCTAGAATATGCAAATTTGCATCTGTCTTAAGGGGGGTTCTGGACATTCTCAAAGCCTCTCGAAAACCTGCCACCAGAAAAACTTATAACTCCAAATCGAAAAGATTCAGCATTTGGTGTTCTAATAAGCACATATCCCCAGATACTGCTGACTTGTCTACAGTTCTGGATTGCATGGTTCATCTTAATGGCTTAGGCCTCAGACCAGCTACCCTCAAAGTACACTTGTCAGCTGTTTCTGCATTTCTGTTAGTGGGAAAGCCCTCCTCACTGGCATATCACCCTGTTTTCTGTAAATTCTTCAAAGGATTGCTTCATACCAGTCCTCCCTTTAGGGATCCTGCTCCTGCTTGGGATCTTAATGTTTGCATTGCTCAGCTTATGCAACCCCCTTTTGAGCCTTTGACCTCAGCAGAACTTAAGTACCTGACTTGGAAAACTGTGTTCCTGGTAGCTATTACCTCTGCCAGGCATATCAGTGAATTACAAGCGCTGTCAATGGAGCCTGATTTTATCTCATTCCATAGAGATAAGGTAGTCCTTCGAACCAACAGGAGGTTCTTACCCAAAGTGGTTTCAGATTTTCATCTGAGCCAATCCATATCTCTTCCTGTGTTCCTCACTGATCAGTCTTCTTCAGGAGAGAGAAGATTACGCAGTTTGGATGTTAAAAGGACTCTTAGCTACTACATTGAGAGTACTAAGGCACTTAGGTTTGAATCCCTCCAGTTGTTCCTCACTTATGTTGAAGTGGGGAAGGGTAAACCTGCTACTAAGAGAACTATTGCCAGGTGGATTGTCTCTTGTATACAATTTTGCTATGAAACGCTAGGCAAGGTACCCCCCTCAGGCCTGAGGGCTCATTCAACTAGAGGTACAGCTGCTTCTCTAGCTGCTGCCAGACATATACTATTATTAGAGATATGCAAAGCAGCCACCTGGAAAACAGTCCATACATTCACCAAGCATTGCTCTCTGGATATCCAGGCTAGGAGTGATGCTAGGTTTGGTACAAGCAGTACTGCACAGCCTATTCCCAAAATAGGTTCGGTACCCTCCTCCAGGGAGGTACTGCTTGGTAGTCTGCATAATGTCTGAATACAGCAAGACTTCATGTTGTTTGAAGAAAAAAATTACTCACCTTAGTAACTGTTTCTTCTAATGGAGTCTTGCCGTAGTCTGACCTCCCTCCATGCCTCCCCTCTCAGAACCTGTTTTTTGGGAAGTGGGGTGGCAGCCGCAGTGTAGCACCTCAGGGGTGTACTTGGCACTCTTCCCTTTTTAGAGAGGGGGAGTGGGTTATGTTATATGTTTTTGATAGTTATATTTGTTCACTACCTAGTTTTTTGTTTTGGATTTCTCAACCTGAGTCTTTGGGGATCCAAAATATTTGGTTGCCTTTTGGCTAGTAAATTTTACAATTTCCACATAGTGGGAGTAGTTAGTTAGTGTTAGCTCATAAGAATCTGACAGTTACACTTCAAAGAGCAGCAGACAGAGGTTTGAACTGAGCTCGAGCTCAACGTTCTATGCTTTGGCATAAAGTTAACGCTTTGCTCTCAGAGCAGTACAAGTGCTGGGTCTAACTGCATAATGTCAGAATACAGCAAGACTCCATTAGAAGAAGCGGTTACTAAGGTGAGTAATTTTTCATGTATAACCAAAAACAACTATATGTTGAATCTTTCTGTAAATGAGCTCTTGTGTTGTATATGTAATTAATTCCGTGTCACCCTGAAAAGGGACCATTACTGGACCCAGTGGGCCTACCTGGTCACCAAAATTTTAATAAATAAATAAAATATAATTCCAAATGGAAACGCTTTTCCATATGGTCTGCTTCTCAATCTTTGGATCCTTATTCCTGTCCACTGACAAAAGTCCTAGACTACCTGACCTCACTATCTGAGTCCAGTTTAAGTTATTCTTCCATCAAAGTCCACTTGGTCACCATCTCGGCTTTCCATGAACCCCTAGATGGCAGATTACTGTACCAACATCATCTAGCCAAGATGATTCTGAAAGGAATGTTACATATTAAACCTCCTATCAGAAGACCAACTTGTCCATGGGATCTCAATTTTATTATAGGAAGATTGACCCTTGAACCATTTGAGCCAGCCACTTGTGATCTCCATTTTCTTTGCTGGAAAATCCTATTCCTAGTGGCTATCACTTCCGCTCGAAGTATTTCCAAGCTTCATGCCCTCATGTGTAGGGAACCATATTTGATTTTCCACAAGGACTTGGTGGCACTCCGTACCAACCTTTCCTTGATTCCTAAAATAGTCTCCGAACAAACTTTGAATCAGTCCTTGGAGTTACCAGTATACTATCCTGAATACTCCAATCAAGGTGAACATTCTCTACATACTTTAGATGTCCATCGTTTATTATGCTACTATACTAATCGGACAAAATTGATTAGAAAAACTTCTCAGTTGTTCGTCACTTTTGCCTCAGGCAGAGAAGGACTTCCAGTTGCTAAAAGAGCACTTTCTTGCTGGCTGGTAAATGGCATTACATTTTGTTACAGAAAATACAACAAACCTTTACCAGGACCTGTCCAAGCCCATTCCACTAGAGCTATGGCCACTACTGCGGCTTGCTTTAAAGACCTCCATTCCAGTTATCTGCAATGCAGCTACCTGGTCCACAATCCATACATTCACAAGGCATTACAATCTGGATATTGCTTCCACGACATAGAGGCGGCCTCCGGTCATGCAGTCCTACAAGTTCTTCTATCATAACTGTCCTCCCACATGGACATACTGTAACTGCTTGGGAATTCATCCCAAAAGTATTTACCTACTGCAAGAGACCACTCTGTGGAAGATAGTACCGTTACCTAAGTACTTACCGTAACAGTAGATCTTTGAGGAGTGTCTCTTGCAGTAGGTCTGTTCCCACCCTCCGTCCACCTCCTTCTCTAAGAGAGCAAATTCTGGTCCAATGACTTTGGGTTGGGACTCCTTTGGTACCTCGGGTTCCCTTCGGTCCTGAATCAGGTGGGGGAACTGAGGATACCAGGGACCGTCCACACTTGTATAGGAAACAGGAAGCTGATGTCATGTGTGAGCGGTCCCTTGTGAAAAACTGCTAGAAGAGCTCCCGTGCCATAGCGACCTCTGCTGGAAATTCCCAAAAGTATTTACCTACTGCAAGAAACACTCCTCAAAGATCTACTGTTACGGTAAGTTCTTATGTAACTGTACTTTCTAGGAGTGGTATATGACGTTTATCCACACGGACCTACCCAACCTTCCCAGCCTCAGCGCACACACTCTGCTTCCAGCAGGCAAGATCTGGCATCATGGGGCGGAGCTGAGGGAGTTACCACCAGGTTGGGTGGGAGGAGCCAGCTAGAAGACTTTCCAGCACATCTTAAAGGGAAAGGACACTGCCAGGCCCGAGGCCTGATCATGCAGCTGGACTTTGAGCAGCTGCAAGGCTGGGCCCGAGGACCCATAGCTGAGGTCCTTATCACCCGACACCCGGATCAGGGCAGGTGGTTTCACTACTGCTAGCCGGTAGGGGAACTGGTTACCTTGGAGGCAGAGCAGGAGCCTGAAGACCTGGACTTTGACAGAGATCTCTCCTTTTCCCCCTCCTTCCTTTTCTCCTTATGGTTGTGCTTTCTGGAAGATTTCTGGTGGGAAAAACTCACCTGAGAAGAGAATCCTTCTGCATAGCAGTGAGTTTTTGCTCTGTGAGGAAAGCTTGAAGGGCCTTTTGGTGGCAGATTCTCATCCTGCTGTTACATTTTGGCAGTGTGGACAGGCCAGAGTATCGTGGTTAGGGTCTAGGCACAGAAGGCAGGTCAAGTGCCCATCCTTGGGTGGAATTTGTTTGCTGCAGGCACACTTGGAAGGGTGCTGATTGATGGAGGACATTGCAGAAGACGACATACAGAACTGTGGAGCACTGAAAAGAGAACTTTTTGTTGAAAAATAAGAAAAGGAGCTAAAACAAGAGGTGTCTGTGGAACCGATGAACGCATAAGTTGGCGACAGGAAAAGAACTGAGGGATGCAGGAACCACCCTCCCTTTATAGTGTGCATAACGTCAGGGCGGGCTGACATCGGGGGCTGTCTCTGCTGTAGATCATACTAGCTAGAAACTTTCCATGGGTCCTGCACCTGCTAGTTTAGTCCTACCGGTGTTTGTTTGTTTGTTTAAAATTTATTTTATACAGGTTTATCTGTTGGGAAATTAATCCCCATTTTCAACAAATACCTGTGTATCATACAAAACATCAAACATAACAAAACACACAATACAATAACAAAAATTAATAACAATTACAACTAACATTTAAATAATTAAACAATTCATGCTTAAAAGTATACAAGTCAGAAATTTCAATAATTTCACAAGACAAACCATTCCATGACCTAGCTACACTATTCTGTAAAACCATATCCCCATACGATTTAAATTTTTGAATTGTAGGCAATTTTCTTGTTGATCTCCTAAACATATCTAAGTATTTAGTGTCTGAATTCAAACAAATCAAATACCTTAAAGAATGCATACTTGAATGTATCAAACCATGACATATCATGAGCCACACAATTCTCTTCGAGCTGATGGATATAACCATCCAAGTTCTTGAAAAACTATACAATGATGAACTCGAGATTTGTTATTCAGTATATAATTCCCCAATCTATAATAGATCTGATCCAACTTTAATAAAGATTTTTTATAAGAATGTTTATATAATGGAAGACCATATTCTAATACAGGTAACAACAGTTGTTTTATCAATTTAGACTTTATAGCCTTATTCAGACATCCTGATACCCTTCTTAATACTCCCAATCTTTGATTTACTTTTTTAATTTGTGATGTTATGTGGTCAGAAAAAGAAAGACGATAATCCACCATAACTCCTAAATATTTATAGGTATTAACCTCTTGAACACATGTACCATCCAAAAAACTAATCTTTAAATCAGTAGAATTCAGGTGTTACCTGCTGCAAGAGCTTCTCTCGAAGACCTACTGTTACAGTAAGTTCTTACGTAACTGTACTTTACAGGCGAGTAACCTATGTTTTTCTGTCAGGTTGCATTCAGGCTTGGGCTGGCCCAGTGGCACGGAGGGTTGAGGCGCTGGATGCCATACCTCGTGACACGCCGGCGACCCGAGTTCAGGAGTGAGCTCGGGCATCAGGGGTCAGCACGGGAGGGAGAGGATTGAGTTCTGAGGACTGCTCTCCTCTCTCGGGAGGAGGGCTACAAGGTTGTCCGGTGTCCCAGTGACCCCCGGTGGAGATCGGGGGCACTGCAGAAAGTGGACAAAAAGACTTGGGGCGTGGCAGATGCGGCATGGTTGCCATGTGCCATGGTGTCATTGCATGCCCACGCTCAGGAGGGGGAGGTGTAACAGAACAAGTAAACAACCCAGCTCTGTGGGGTGAGCAGCGACATCTGGCCCCATGCCCACCACCGGATCTCACCCACCCGGCCTTCTTGTTTCCTCCACCTGGGCCTCACCTGCAGCTTGGCCAGTCCATAAGAGAGCACCCAAAGAGGAGGGGCAGCCTCACCCGAGGGTCAAGCTGGGAGGGAAGAGGAGGCTCAGAATGGGAGACCTCAGGACGGGCAGGATCAGGCCTGGATGCCTGAGAGAGCCCCGCAGGCTGTGACCGGAGGAAAAGACATGCAAAAAAAGGATGCATTCAGGCTGTGGTGGATAAATCACTTTCTGTACGCATTTCCTCCTCTTCCATTAGTTCAGAGGGTGCTGCTTGAACTGGAGGCCCACGGGGGCAACATTATTCTCATTGCACCGTACTGGCCGAGCTCACTCAGTCTGTTCTGGTCTTCACCTTCTTTGTTTCGTTGGGCTGTGAAGACATTTTTCTAGTTGATCCTCCTTATACGGGTCAGAAGGGCTATTTTATGTCCTTGTTAGGTTAGATGTTTCTTTAGTTAGAATCGCTGCACTTCCTTGGTAAAAGGTACTGAGGGCATTGGAAGGGTTGGCTGAGATTGCCCTACATGGCATCAGCCAGTCTCATGGTGCTGCACATGCATGTCCTACCTCGGTCGGCCATCCTGAAGATTCTTGACTCCTACAGGGTCCCAGCACCTCAGGCTTGAACCAGCAGTACGAATGAATGGTGAAGACTTGTCCAAGAAAATCAAGAATTATGGTGAGTACATAATTTTCATTTGTTTGCTGATGGATAAGCTCCCTTTTCATCCCTTCTCTCTGGGGCAAAGGCTTGCAGGACAGCAGGCTTACATAGGGATCAGGAATCATATTTGAGTTGTAACCCAGACTCCCTTACCTGAATGACTTTCTTTTCCCTTGCAGGTTACCTGCTACACTTCTCTTTCTCTTAATCCCCTCCCTTGGAGTAATCTTCAGTAAGAGAAAGGAAGCTTGAGGTAGGGGAATCGTTCAGTTTCTGCAGTTTCCTTTACCTAGCAGCTGCCCTTCTAGCAGGGACCTCCATCTCTCAACTATTTTTTCCCCTCTTAGGGGTTTCTCCACTACCTAGGTGGCTTTCCTTGGCTTGAAAACCTGCGTTAGTGGTGCGTTTCTTGGGCCCTGGCTCTGCTATAGACAGGCTTTTAGAGAGCAAGGACTCTTAGTAATTTCTTCCCATATTATATTTTGGTCTTATGGCATCCCTAAGCCTCTGACCGTCTGTAGTTCTCGTACCTGTGAATGAATAACCCTTGCCGGCAACACAGTTTCAGGATTCCCAGCTCTGCTGCATTTCTAGGCCTTCAGGGAAGTACCTCCTTCCTCAGGAATTTACCCTTCCTTGTGGTCCTATGGAATTTTGTGGACTCTGGACTTCACTTGAGAGTCGTTAGTCTCTCTAGAGCATAAGCAAAGTTTTTTCCCTACAGTTTAAGCCAACTCTTCTGACAGCACTGTTCTCCTCCTGGGAGCTTGGGGTCCCCGCTGCACCCTTTTCTCTATCTGTCTCATTTGACCTGGTCTTCCTTTAGCTGCTACCAAAGTCCTCCATTCCAGCCCTTTCTTTCTCCTCTAATATACATTTTTTTTAATTTTGTTCCTTTTATATCATACCTTTTGTCTATCCCTTAAGCTCCCTTGCCCAACCCTCCTCTCATTTTTTTTTTTTTTACTCCTTGTTTCCTCTTCTGGTGAACAGAACTCAAGAGTCAGTCCCTTGCCTCTCAAGTTTTAAAGGTGTGCACTCCTGCAGGGTTCTGATGCATCCCGTGCAGACCCACCAGCAATGAATGGTGAAGATATTCTATAAGATCAAGAATTATGGTGAGTGCATAATTCTGATGTCTGCGACTGCCCAGTGCTGGAATCCTATTTGTGGGATGTACAGCAGGACCTAGAAAAGGTATTGGGAGTAACAGGTTTGATGACCCCTTCCTTAGAGCTTCTGACTATATCTGCCCCAGAACATGGACTAAGGGGTGGAACCTTCTGGCTACTTTTGGTATTAATAACACTTGCAAGGAAAGTGATGACCAGGCAACGATTAAGTGATACTATCCCATGGCGGGAAATGTGGCATAACTTTATAGATTCTGGCCCAGATATTCAGAAATGTGCCAAAGCCCGGCACAAGTCCAGCACAGCACAAATCCGATGCACCACAGCACTACTGGAGCCATATTCAGAGGTAGCGCAGGACGAACTGCGCCAGCGTAACATGGCTAAATATAGCAGAGTTGCACCATGGCGCAAACAGGGTTGTGCCATGGCGTGCACAGAGATGCTCCAGCACACCTGTGGCAGCAAAGCAACAGAGGGGGGCAGGGCACAGAGTACAGACCCAGGGACAGGGCCATGGCAGCACAGTGACAGGCCACAAGAGGCCTCCACTGGCAGTGCACAGCAGGGCACACACAGGCACCCTGACGCTGGACCCCAGAACAAAACAGTGGCATGGATAGCAGGTGACAGGAGGTGCCAACATCCAATGGAGGGCCACTAAGGAGCCCCAGCAGGCTGCTGGCTGCCCCACCCAGAGCATGCCACACCCAGGACCATGCAGCCAAGCACACACATGCCACACAGGGAGCCCACACAGTGGGCACTGTACAGGCCAGGTGGCAGGCAGCGTGGTGGACCACATGGGGCAGGTCGCACAATGTCAGGCAGAGGACCCCAACACAGTGCATGGACAGCACCCGACCAATGACCATGGCCGTGAGCCACCACAATGCACACACCCGCCAAACTCCCTGGACTGCCACCCCATGGGCACCCCAATGCACAGGGGATGGACACCACCACAGTGGGACCGACCACGGCACACAGCAGGGAAGCACGGCATGCACCCCACATGCACATGTAACCCCCTTGTTCCCATGGGTTACTAGAATCCCTCAGAACCAGTGGCAGGCAGGGAAAGGCAGCTTGTGGGATACCAGTTAAATGGGTTTTCACACTGTCTCTCCTGTGCTCAGTTTCGAGATTGAGCCAGAGTGATAGTATCACCATAAGATTCGCAGCAGCATAAGCCACAATGGAATGCTGACTGCAGGGGTTAGCTGTAGAATGTTGGGAGATTCAAGTCAGTCTTCAGAGGGCAGTCTGTGTGGAGACTCGAGAGAGTGAGGAGTGCTGCAGTTGGCTGTTCCTCAGAGCCCAGCACTGATATAGAGCTACCAGAGAAAGAGTGGGTTGTGTATTCTCACCTTAGAGAGGAACACAGGCGAGACCAGAAGAAAGTGGTGTGAGCCGTTCCTAGAGTTGTTCCAGTGCCCCATCCCGGAGGATAGGGAAATTCAGAATTCAGGGCAATCCCTGTGCCAGCCTGGACAGGGAGAAGCTGTCTGCAAATTGATTTGTTTGTGAGTACCTGGACATTTTGTGTGAAGAAGCCCTGGGGCACCTGCATACCTTGGGTGAGTTCTACTCTGATATAGAGACAATGTTCACGAGACAGAGTTTAGTGTAAAAGTGTCTGCCTACTGTGGGGTCACAGGAAGACTTGCCAAGTACAGAACTTTTAATTTGTGTATGGCTTAGAAGCATCTGCATCAGCGGGATCTAGGTTAAAGACAGAGCCACTTACAGTACTTTTAAAGTCAGGACACCTCCAGAGATGTAGAATGTTAAATGTGCTAAACATTTCAAGATAGCATCTACAACCAGTGGTTCAAAGAAAGGTATTGTATCCAAATGAATGGCCGAGTATAGATTTGGGAGCAAGACTTGGGAGACCCACCATCTGGAGTAACCAGGTTTACCTCTCTGGGTTCAGTCTGGGCACCTGTGGTTTTCTCTCAGGCACTTGGCCAGTGTCTGAAGAAAGCACCCAGATGTGGGATTAAGGATTTTTTCCCTTAGAGCTAGAAGGTGCTCATGGGTGGTTTAGGGAGCCACCATCAACCTCCATGCCATATGGAAAAGTGTCCTAGTACTGGCCGAGGTGCCATGTCAAGGAATAGTAGAGAAGTGTACCAGTTTGGGCTGTGTGTGCCCAGATCCGTTCAGAACCTGAGGATTAGTAGTGAAGACGTGTGCTCTGTGCCTCTGTAATCTGCATTACCAGCGAGTGTAGCCCTGGGGGGGGGGTCCATCTTTGCTTTGTTATTCTCTGTGTTATGTGAATAAAGACCACACTCTAGAATCCCATTCCTGGTTTGGACATTTCAGTTATTGCTTCCAGTGTCCGGATTTACTTGGGTGCCCTGTCCAGAAGTACAAACCTAGCACAATGCTGAGCAACGCTTTCTCCCAAGGACCCAGGTTTATGGCCATGCTAAATAGTCCCCAGGTGTGAGCCAGGTAGGTGCCACACTGGGTTTGCTGTCTAGGTATGGCAGGCTCCATAGTAGAAGTAATGGGCACACAGTTTCTGCAAAAGATAAATTTAATAGTGACTACCCCCACCCCTCTCGTTGGTGCCTAGATGTGAGAGGAGCAGCTCTGCTGACAGAGTTAAAAGGGGGGGCCAGTGGGGGGAGGTTACAAAATGGAGGCACCGCTGAAGATTTGTTTTGGATTTTGGGAGAAAACACCAGAAAGGTTTGCTCAGATTGTGGCTAGTGTTTTGTCTGTCTGGCAGTAGATAGCACAAAATATCGGAAACATTGCCATCCAAATGTGCCGCTGTGTTCCTGCTGTTCATGTGCTGCTGTAATTGTGCCACCAGTTTGCCAAGGAGCAGTAAAGCCAGATTGTGTTTGCCCCTTGTCCTGCATCAAATATAATGTTTGCCAGCTTTTAAATTTCAAGTGTGACAAGAAAAAGTATGGAAAACTGTGGGAAACAAAGAGAGATTTGTACCCTAGAAGTTTAAAGTGCTTGTTGTGTGGACTGGGGTAGTCGTTAAGGAAAGTGACATGAAAAATGGATAAAATAGTGCTTCCGCCGAGGAGTTACAGTTGAAAAGAAAAAAACAAGTTGCTTGCAGTTAAAATTTTGCCTGCTCGATGATCGCCATGGAGGAGAAGAGCACGAGAAGAGAGAGACTCATTCGCATGGTGTCGAGTGATTGGTGAGACTGCAATCAGGCCCACCCCCCAAGCCAGCTTCAGAGCGCAGCACAGTGTTCAAGAGGGAGAGAGAGAGAGAGAGTGGTTTGTGAGCTGACTTGCCAGGAGGGGCGTCGTGGTGACTGAAAACGTTGTAAAAGTAATAAAATCAGACTTTTTTGTTTAAAATCGGGCTCAACCCGCATTTCGATCGACTGGGGAGGGAGCGTGGTGTTCGCAAGGACAATCGGCAGGACTGTCAGCCAGCTTCAATCTAGAGACATTCAGGATTGACTGTAGGCTGAAATTTCCATTGCAAATCCAGCTACTGATTCAGTGAGTACCACCCAGAGAAACAGCTCAAACTGTGTGTGATTTTTACTAAAGCCATCTGAATCTGTATGTAAACAGTGTGATCATTTTTGCAAAGAAGGATTGTGTCAAATTAATCAACCTAGCAAGAATTCTGAGCATTAGACTGTGAGCATAATTATGGGTTCAGCAGCAGTTTTCTAAGCAAAGTGAGAGACTGTGGGTTGTATGAGAGATGCAACAAAAACAAGCAATCCTGTGCATGAAATACTGTGGCTTTAGGGACTTTAAGCAAGAGCAAGTGATTTAAAGTGAATGAAAAGCCCTGTAAAAATCATCTAGATGTGCTGAGAGAGCAAAACAGTGCAGTCTGTACAGTTTGAGTGAACTTTATCAGTAAAGCATGTAAATCGGATGCGCAGTGGCTTGAGTCAGAAACAGAATGTTGAACTACGATTGCGGCAATCCCTAAACCAGATGGGAATAAATTAGAACCATCAGCCTATTGTCCGATATCCTTATTAAATACAGATTATAAAATGTATATGGCCATTTGGGCAACTAGAGTAGAAAATATCCTACCAACAATAATACACCCAGATCAAGCGGTTTTATAAAAAACAAATCTACAATGGACAATATTAGAAAATGGCTAATATTAATAGAATATATCCAAACCGAAAAATACCAGCCGCTTCATAAGCCTAGATGCAGAAAAAGCATTTGATCGGGTCTACTGGCCCTTTTATGGGATACACTCACGGCCTTGGTTTCAGACTCTTTTTACAATGGCTAGGCCAAATATATTTTCTCCTAAGGCATATGTGCGTATTAATGGAGGACTTTCATCACCAATCTCTTTAAACCAAGGTACAAGACAGGGTGGCCCGCTTTCCCGCTTACTATTTGTATTATATATTGAACCTTTAGCAGTAGCGATAAGAACATAACAAAAAATAAAAGGAATTCCCATGCAACAAAATTAATATAAGACCAGTCTTTTTGCTGATGACATTCTCCTTTTTCCTTTGTCTCCCTTAGAATCGATCATAGAAACATGGAAAATTTTAACAACATTTGAAAAATTAGCTGGCTTTAAATTAAATATATCTTAAACAAAGGCTCTCCTATATAATTACACACCCCCCAAATACTCTAAAATGAAGTTTATCTATCAAATGGCACTCCACTAAAATAAAATATTTAGGCATAAATATATCCCAAAACTTGCAGGTAATTGAATGAATCAATTATGAACCTATCTCTATCTCAATAAAGAAGGACTTGGATAAATGGACTCATCTTCCACTCTCCTTATTCCAATGAATTGAAACAATCAGAATGAATGTTCTACCTCGATTATTATACTTGTTTCAAAATATCCCATATTTCCCATCATCATTTTACTTTAAATCATGGGGCAATATGATATCGGCATTTGTATGGAACAAATTAAAGCCACAAATTAGGCTTTCTGTGTTGAAACATCCTTAGCCCAGGGTGGAACAAACCTTCCAGATCTTAAAAGATATGCTGAGGCAGCATTTCTCTGAATACTTCTTCTCTGGCTCTCAGAACAATTTAACTACCTTTGGAAGAAGTTAGAATTTCACCTGAATGACATGCATGACATAAAAAAAATAGTTTCTAGGCGCGTGGATAAGTTGTTCATCCACACTCTTTGGCATGTCCCTTTCCCCTTTAAATCTTACCGGAAGTCTTCAAGCTGGCTTCTCCCACCCATCCGGGTGATATATATCTCAGCTCCACCCCATGAAGCCAGATCTTCCTTTCCGCTGGAAGATTCAAGTTCCCTTGTGCTACTTCTACAAGTACCGTAGGCCCTGGAGTCTAATCGACGGTTTTCGCCGCATTTGCTTTCTTTAAAACTCGTAAGAGTTTACAATTCTGATCCAAGCGCATCGGACATGGAGGTCAAGTCATCCCCCGGTTTTCGACGGTGTCCTTATGGACAAAAAATGTCTCACACCGATCCCCACCTCTCGTGCGTTTATTGCTTGGTTGCCGTGCATGACACCACTGCTTGCACCATCTGTCTGGCCTTCCATCCCAATGTCCTGGACTGCCACAAGGCACGCCTACAGCTAGGGAGACTGGAGCTTTGCAATCCATTGGTGAAATCGAAGGAGGCCGGGTGGGCGGTTTCCGAGGCCGCAGGATCCGCCGAGCAGCTTGAACAGATGGCGGCTTTCGAAGAGGAAGCTGCCCAAGCTTCGACCAGCCAAAGTTTTTTCGTGCCACTTAACCTGGGCTCCACCTTTACTGGGTCCTTTCAGGAGCTTTGCCAGTCTCTCCCTACCAAGGGTGAGACGCCCTTGGGCTTGCAGTCCTCCCGCCCGAAGAAAAGGAACAAGGACCCCAAATCATCTTCTGGCCGAAGAAGAAGACGTTCCTGGGACCAAGAACGATCTGATTCTCAGGACCAGGCGGTCTCGGCCTTGGTTGAGATCTCTTCCTCAGCCACTGGCTTCTCAGACTTTCCATCAGACCAAGGCACCAGGGCCGAGGATATGGCAGAACTGGCCATTGTCGCCCGACCCGTTCGACGACTGTCTGGAAAGGACACCCATCCTTTCTTTCCTCGATGAGGAGACCCATCCTGCGGGCATCCATCACGGGGACAGGAGCCGGATCCTCAGTTTTCATTGAATTTAGTCTCTCCCGATTGACAGAGCTGACACCATCAGTCTCGATCGAGAAGTAGGACCCGTCGGTCGAAAAACTGAAAAAGGGTCACAAACACTCCCAGAAGAGGCGCCACCGCCATTCCTCATCCTCCTCGGACGAGGAGAGACTTAGGCGGAAGCTCCATCGACGTTATGAGGACCTCATGTGGCAACAGCTAATTCTGACCAGTCAAAAGCCGGCTACTCCGGCCATTAGTTGGCCCCAGCCTCTTCATCCGACACTGACTCCTCCGGTACCGAGGACTCCGGTTCTCCCACCGGTAGGACAGGCACACATTCCTGTTCGGCCTGTTCCGGTCTCCCCACCAATTTTGGTGGAACCACCACCTAAGCAGCCTCAGGGAGTGGCTCCCTCAAAGGAGGATCAGACAGATACGGGCTTGCCCCATCGTCTGTCCATCACTGTTGCTCTTGATCGCCCTAGGCGCATTGAAGGGGACATAGGCAAGAGACCCCTGTATCCCGACTCCTCGGACTTGGATACCACTGGTCTTCACGCACACCCTGATGATGAGTTGTCAGTGACAGGCCTGGAGGAAGGTCCTTCTTCCTTCCAGGGCATCCTTTGACTCATTTCTGAGTCCACTGGTATGCCATTGCAGCCTATCCAAAAAGAAGGCGGAATATCCTCTCACGGATATCCTTAAGAGGGGGGATACCCTGATGGAGGCCTTTTCAGTGGCCGAAGCCATTATTGGCCTGGCTCTTGAGCTATGGCAGCGCCCTGCCTCTTGCCCATCTCTGTCTGCCCGCATGGCTTGCAAGTACACTGTACTTATGGGGTCCTTGGCGGGCTTCACTGAGCATCCCCTCAGCTGAGAGCCTTGTGACTGCCTCGGTGTTTCAACGCACAGGTAGCTTAGCAGATACTGACCACCCTCTGGACAAGGAGTCCAAAAATATGGACCATTCAGCCCAGAAGGTATATGTGGCCTCATCCTTGGGCCTTCATCAGGCCAGCTTGGCAGTGATCATGGTACACATCTCTCATGCTCTCTTGGGGTCACTAGATGAAGTCCTCCCTCATCTCCCAGCGGACATGCAGACCATGGTTAAGCAAGTCCATGACCAGGGCCGTGCTGTTGCAAAACAGCAGCTCCAGACAGCTCTGGACATTGGAGATACCTGTGCCCGTTCACTAGCAGCCACAGTGGCCACTCACCGCAGGGCCTGGCTGAGATTATCCTCCTTTCCGGTGGATACTCAGCACAAGTTAGCTGATGTGCCCTTCCTTGGCACCGGTCTTTTCAGTCCAGGAGTGGCAGGTCACCTCCAGCGCATTGAGCAGTCTAATGCCACTTTGGATGCCACTTCTGCTAAGGGTTCTTCAGGCAGGAACCAGCAGAAGTGCAAGAAAAGCCTTCGGCACTCTTCCCTGTGGTTAGGCAGTCCCCTTCTAGGGAGGTCAGCAGTATCAGCAGCAACAGCAGGCTCACGCTTAGTGCCCTAGGGCCCAAGCAGGGTCCCCAACAGCCCCGCAAGGAGGCTGAGGTGCCGGTCCAGGGCCTCCTCCTCCTCCTCTAAGCCCTGCGCAGTGGCCGGGTCAAGGGTGGCCAACCCTACTCCTGTCACACCAGTTCTGGGTCCTCCCGTGGGGGGCTGGCTCCACCACTTTCTTTCTGCCTGGTCCAGTATCACTTCAGACAGGTGGGTTCTGGAAGTGGTCGGTCGGGGACTGCCTCTAGAGTTCGAGCAGTACTCTCCTTGCCGAGCCCATGCCCCACGGGAGGAAAGGATCTCATTTGGTGCTCAGTCAGCCCTTCGGGACGACATTGCTCAGCTCCTCCACAAGGAGGCGGTAGCTCCAGTGCCAGATCCTCCTACAGACCCAGGCTTCGTGTCCAGGTACTTCCTGGTGCCCAAGCAGACGGGGGGCTGGCGCCCCATCCTAGATCTCCATGACCTGAATCAGTATCTCAGGTCTCGCACCTTCCGGATGGTAACTCTGAACCAGATCATACCATCTCTGGAGTGAAACATGTGGTTCTGTTCACTGGATCTACAGGACACGTTCTTTCATGTCCCAATCTGTCCATCCCACCAGCGGTTCCTCTGCTTCAGGGTCGAAGGGACCCTGTACGAGTTCTGAGCCATGCTGTTCAGCCCCTCAGGTCTTCACCAAATGCATTGCAGTGGTGGCAGCCCATCTACGTCATCAAGGGGTTCGCATATACCCCTACCTCGATGATTGGCTCCTGGCGGGTTCCTCCCTGCAGGAGGTGGAGAGGTCCAGGGACCTGGCCCTCCGAACCTGTTCTTGATTAGGCCTCCTGATCAATGAGGCCAAGTCAGAACTCGTGCTCTCTCAGATGATGGGCTTTATCGGGGCAGAGCTCGACTCTCATCAAGCCAGAGCTTGGCTTCTGGTGGACAGGGTGGAGGTTCTTTCCTCCTTTGCCCAATAATTTCTGGTTGAGCACTTGCGCCCTGCCCAGGACTTCCTGTGCCTTCTGGGTTACATGGCGGCATGCACCTCAGTGGTCCGTTGGGCCAGGTTGCACATGCATCCCCTCCAGTGGGAGCTGGCCGCTCAGTGGATTCAGCATCAGGGTCTTTTCGACCAGCTGGTCACTGTCAACCAGAAGATGTGGGATGCTCTCCAATGATGAACCATCCCAAGTCATCTGCAGGAAGGGATTCCATTTGTCTGCCCCGAGCCGATGGTCATTCTTTCGACCGATGCCTCTCTCATGGGCTGGGGAGCCAACATGGGGGACCACAGAGCCCACGGGTTCTGGACCCCCGAGGAGTCTCGTTGCCACATCAACCTGTTGGAGCTCAGAGCAGTCAGACTGGCACTGTCAGCTTTCACTCCTCAGCTCCGGGGTCAAGTGGTTCCAGTCCAGACGGACAATACCACGACCATGTACTACCTCAACAAACAGGGTGGCACGCACTCCCATCTGCTATGAAAGGAGGCGTCCAGATCTGGACCTTCGTTAGCCGGTTGGAGGCAGATCTCCTTGCCATCCATGTGGCAGGAGTCTCAAACCAACTGGCGGATGCTCTCAGCCACATAGGCCAGACATCCCACAAGTGGTCTCTCCATCCAGAGGTAGCTTACAGTCTGTTCTCCCGTTGGGGCAAACCATTGGTGGACCTGTTTGCCTCCAGGGAGAACACTAAGCTGAGGCTGTATCATGCCCGCCCCCCTCAGCAGGGCTCGCTGCAGGGGATGCCTTTTGAGGCCGGGGACCCCAGGCCTCCTCACTCTTTCCTCCATTTCCTTGATCCACAAGGTGCTACTCAAGGTGAGGGAGGGACAAAGTGAAGGTGATCCTGGTAGCCCCAGATTGGCCCCGCCAGTTCTGGTATCCAGATCTCCTCAGCTGCAGGGCCCCGGAGCAGCTTTGTATATGCCTGGACCTGATATCATTGAACCAGGGAAGGTATTCCACCTGGACCTTCAATCCCTGCCTCGCAGCCTGGTTTTGAGTGGCTAGAGTTCCAGGCTTTGGGTCTTTCTGAGGATGTCTACTCCGTGGTGGAGGCATCTCGTAAGGAATCGACCAGGAAATGTTATGCCTTCAAATGGAAAAGGTTTTCCATTTGATGTCCGTGTAAGAGTCTGGACCCCTTGTCCTGCTCTGTGGCTAACATTCTAGACTACCTTTGGTCTCTCTCTCCAAAGAGGGTCTTCGGTCATCAACCCTTAGGGTGCACCTGGCAGCCATCTCTGCTCACCGGGCACGGGACGGTCAGTCGACATTGGCACAGGAGACAGTGGTCGGGCACTTTTTCAAAGGCCTGGATCACACATCCCCTCCGGTGCTTGAACCTCCACCTCCGTGGGATCTTCTGTTGGTTTTGGCAAAGTTCATGGGCAAGCCATTCAAACCCATGCACAAGTGTGAGCTCTCACACTTGTCGTGGAAGACTGCCTTCCTGGTGGCTATCATGTCAGCCAGAAGTACAGGGGAGCTCCAGGCACTCTTGGTGGACTCCCCTTATCTAGTCTTTCACAGGGACAAAGTTGTCATGCGCCCCACCCAAAATTCCTTCCGAAGGTGGTGCCAGAGTTTCACCTTAACCAGGTGTTGACTCTGCCAGTATATTACCTAACTACACCTCAGAAGCTGAATACAGGCTCCATACTCTGGACCTTAGATGTGCTCTCTCCTACTACAAGGAGAGGACGGCGGAAATTCGGGGAGAGGTTCGCCAGCTGTGTGTCACCTATGCTGAAGCTTCTTCTGGCAGACCTGCAGCCAAATGGACTATTGGAAGATGGATTACATCATGCATAGGTCTGTGCTATGAGTTGGCGGGCAAGAAGCCTCCCAGAGGGATAAGAGCTCATTCTACCCGCCATACTGCTGCATCGGTGGCTGCTTCCAGGGACATCCCTATCCAGGAAATCTGTCAGGCTGCTACCTGGAAGTCAGCAAACACCTTCATTACCCATTACCACATCGACCTTGAGTCACGTCGGGATGCTGGTTTTGGGGCCTCGGTCCTCCAATCTCTGTTTCCTAAGTAGGGGATGTGCGTCTTGCCTCCCTCCTCCTGGAGAACTGCTAGGAATCTGCCAAAGGATGTGGATGAACAACATATCCACGCTCCTAGAAAAACAGGATCTTACTTCGAGAAACAGCTCTTGCAGCATGTTACACCATTAGGACTGAAGCCCGTGGGTGCCAGGACCCCAAGGAAATTTTCTAGCTAGCAGTATTCAGCGGGACTGCCCCGACACGCCGGTCCCCCCGGACGCCAGGCATAGTACATAAGGCAGCGGTCCTCCAGAATCCTAGTTCTTTCCTCCGGCGACTCGCCAGCATCGGCCTCTCGGTCTCTATCTAGTGCACTCGACTTAGAACTTCAAGAGTTTCTTCAAACTGATGTCCTCTCCAACTCCTTCAATCGGGGACACCTTTCCAAGTGTGCTCATGAAAACAGATCCCTTTAAGGATCCTCATTCCTCCTGTGTGTGGTGCTTAGGCCCGGACCATGACACCAAGGCCTGCACTTTCTGCCAAGGGTTCAACAGCTGCACCAGGATCCGCCGTCAGAAGGCACTTCAGGCTTACCTGCTGGAAGAAAGACTTAGCAGGATGGACCAAGAACCTTCCTCCAGGGGCGATTCTTCTTCCAAGGCCCATAAACACTGGGATAAACACTGGGAGAAAGTTAGGTCCAGATCCCCGAACTGGGCCTCGGACTCCCATAGCTCAGGCTCCACCAGATCTGACCGCTGTCCCTCCAGGGCTCATTCTCAGCCCCCTTCGGTCAAAGTCCAGGCTTCAGGTGGCTCTTTGACTTTCCAGCCCATCAAGACTTCAAGGCCCTCGGCTTCCTCTACTCCCTCTCGTGCCTCTTCCAAGTCTTCAGAATGCCACAAGTCTTCCTCATCGACCCAATGTTAGGACCCCGACTCCAGGTCGGTCTCCCAGCCTCTCAGATGTCCGGATCCACCACCCAGGAAGACTAAGGACCTGATGTCCCTAAAGCGGATGTCAGACTCGATGTCGGCCAAGAATACAAAGCTGGCCAGGTGTTCGCCAGAGCCATGGACACTAGCCAGGCACCAGACACCAGCCGGTGTTCGCGGACCTGAAGAGCGTCCAATGACCGCCGGCCGGCCTCGTGATTCACCGGAGCCGAAGACCGCCTCAAGTCACCGGTGGACACCGGTCACAGGGACTCAACGGAGGAGGACACGCTGCTCGAAGACCAGGCGGGCAACACTGAGGATGCTGGGCTCCCGAGGGAACCTTCACCCAACCTGGAGACACCCGAGGACCCGACGCCCGACCCCGGTGCCAGACCTCCTGCGCCAGGCCCGTCGTCAGGCACAAACCTGCAAGAAGTAAAGGACCTCTTTACTTTCTGTTGGGACACCATCCAAAAGAATGTGGTCCCCGTAAAACCTCCTCCACCTACTCCTACTCCTTCACCTCCTACGCCCCCTCCTCCTCCACAGGGGCCAGCAGGACAACCACCAACCCCTAAGGAGCAGACTCCACCTCAGGGGTAGATCCAAAGATTGGAGAAGGCCTCTCTCAAGATCTCTATCGGGTCTCCCAGCCCAGCTGACCCAGATGTCGGCGGTATACTCTGTCATGGGAGGACTCCAGATCGGATACTCAGAATACTCCAGATCTCCTTCTCCACTCAGCATTCCATCACCTGACCCACATGACCTGCCCAGGTCTCTCTGGATGATCCCTCTTTCTCTGAGATCATGAGGCACATCCAGGACAACATGGGATGGAATGCTGAAGACCTCGACCCTGAAAGACAGCGCCTTGCCCCTTATCTTCGGCAGAAAGACCCAAAGCCTGTGGTAGTGCCACCCTTGGTGGACACCTTGGCGGATGTCACCAAGGCTACGTGGAAGCATCTGCACTCTACTCCTGCGGTACTGAAGAAAGCTGACTGCCTGTACAAGGCCCCGAGAGAGGACCAGTACTTGGCTCAACAACCTCTGGCAGACTCCCTGGTCATTACTGCCTCACATGACCCGGTCCCAAAGACCGCAACACATGAGTACACAGCCACCGGACCAGGAATCAGGTGTCAGCGTGGCTCAGTTGGTAGCATATCCGCCTCTGGACCAGAAGGTCGTGGGTTCTCGTCCCACACCGGGATGGACTTGCACCTAAAAATCGCTGGCATCTGAGTGCAGTATTGGGGGGTGCTGTACTGCTGGGGTGTGCCGTCCTTCGGATGAGACGTTAAACCGAGGTCCCTTCTGCCCATCCTGGTGTTGTCCTGGTGGGTGTCCAGGTGGAAGTAAAAGAACCCAGGGTACTCTTCGTAAGAGCAGGGAACATTCCTGGTGTCCTGGCCAACATTCCCCTTCCCATAAAACGGTTCATGCAATTATCCAGGCTGTGTGTGGGTGATGATGTGCGATATGGCTGCCACCACAGATTAAGTCACTTCACTACCAGTCTAGCATTGCTTGTAAAGCGCTTTGGGATACTGTGTATGAAAAGCACTATATAAATGCTGATTCTTCTTCTTCTTCAATTGGATGCCCTAGAAAGATGCATGTATGCGACTGCTACATGCTCCATCAGGTCCCTGAACTACCTAACCCACATGGTACAGTTTCAGAACGCCCTATGGGAACAGGGCCAGGACCTGGCTGATAAGCTTCCGGATAGCGATCAGAAGGCGGAGCTCCTAAACCTTCTCCACACAGGGTCTGATGTGGGTACCCAAGTACTACAAGCCACATACGATTCTGCGTCCGCCAGAGCTGCAGCTTCAGGCATCTGTCTCTGGTGACATTCTTGGCTCCGTGTCTCCAGCTTCACCCCAGATGTACAGAAGAACATTCTTGACGTTCCCTACAATGGTGAAGTACTCTTTACTGAACCCTCAGAGAAGGTTATCACTAAACTCCAGGACACTGGGAAGGCAGTCAGGTCTGTACAGGCCTTGTACAGATCCAGGCCCGGTTCCTTTCATAGGAACCAGAGCCGTTTTCGCAGCCGGCAACAAAGGCAGCAGCCATGTTCAGGCCAGCAACGAAGGGGCTCCTTTCAGCAGAAAGCCCAGACTAAGTCGTCCCCAGGCAGAGCCCAACGCTACACTAAACCAGCCCAGCCTGCAGGGACCAGTGCTGCCACAGTAAGACTCCTTCCCGGCCCCCGCCTCTCCTCTGGATCAACGGACACAAAAGGTGGGGGGGTTGCATCGCTCTCCACCTTTTAGGGTGGCAGTTGATTACCACCGACCAGTGGGTCCTCCAATTGGTCAAGAAAGGTCACTTTATAGAATTTCTTGACCACCCACTGGCAAGACCTCCCCTGCTTTCCCGTTACTCGGGTCAGCATGCCCTGCTCATACAGCAGGAGGTGCTCGCGCTCCTGGGAAAAGAAGCAATAGAGCATGTACCACGGAACTAGGGGAGTGCAGGGTATTATTCTCACTTCTTTCTGGTTCTCAAGAAAACAGGGGACCTCTGTCCGATACTTTACCTCAGCGACCTCAATGAGTCAGTCCTGTACAAATGCTTCTGCATGGTGACCCTCCCAGGTCTGATTCCCATGCTCAAGCAGGGTGCCTTTCTAGTGTCCTTGGACATGCAGGACGCTTACCTGCATATACCCATTGCTCAAGTGCACAGGAAGTTTCTCTGCTTCGAGTTCCAGGGCCACCATTATCAGTCCCGAGCCCTCCCTTTTGGACTGTCATTGGCACTTCGGGTATTCACAAAGTGTATGGCGGCCGAAGCGGTGTCTCTGAGGAGATGAGGCCACTATGTGTTCCCCTACCTGGATGACTGGCTTCTCATGGCACCCTCTCAGGATGCCTTGATGGCCGCCATCCATTATACTCAGTCTCTGTTCGAGATGCTGGGCATCATGATCAATCAAGAGAAGTCACGCCTGGTTCCATCACAGACTCTGCAGTTCATAGGCGCAGTTCTGGACACCATCCAGGGGAAAGCTTTTCTTCCCCAGGACAGAGCAGAACACATCAGATCCCTCATCAGGGACATTTCGACGAAGAAGACTGTTCCTGCCAGATCGGTCCTTTGCCTGCTCAGACACATGGCTGCGGCCATTGCCACAGTTCTGCTTGCTCGTCTCCACATGCAGAACACCCAGTGGATGTTATGGCTCCAATGGGATCAAAAGCAAGACCATCTGCAACTTCCAATCAGGATCACGAAGACCGTAATCTGGGCTTGGCAATGGTGGCTAGATCCAAAGAATCTATCGGCAAGGGTCCCCTTCATTGTGTCATCTCCAATTGTGACACTCTCCACAGACACCTCAGGGCTTGGATGGGGAGTACACCTCAATGGTGTCCAGTCTCAGGGCCTGTGGACAGCCCAAGAGACTCATCTCCACATAAATATCCTGGAAATGAGAGCAGTTTTTTATGCCCTGCAGGCCTTCCAGTCAGATTCCACTGGGTACCCTTCTGTTACAAACAGACAATTCCGAGGTGATGTATTACCTCAACAAACAAGGAGGCACCCATTCCTACCCACTTTGCAGGGAGGCCATGAGGGTGTGGGATTGGGTTTTGCAACACGGCGCAAACCTCATTGCTGTTCATGTCCCAGAAGTGGACAACGTCATTGCAGATGGCCTGAGCCGCTCTCAGGCCAGAGTCCACGAGTGGGAACTACTCCAGGAGGTAGTAGAGGATCTGTTTCACAGATGGGGTACACCAGAGTTAGACCTTTTCGTGTCCCCATCCAACGCAAAACTGCCCAATTTATGCTCGCTAGATCCAGGGCCTGGTGTTTTCTGGTGAGACGTTGTCCCTCTCCTGGGCGGCAGATTTCTATGCCTTCCCCTTTCCGCTGATCCAGAGGGTTCTTAAAAACTGCAGAGAGCAAGCAACACTGATACTCATCGCGCCTCATCTGGCCCAGGCAGATCTGGTTCCTCTACTACATCAGCTATCCCAGGAACCTCCGTGCCTCTGTCAATCAGCTCTCACTTGTTGTCTCAGGAGGAGGGCTCCTTGGTCCATCGGACCTTTGTTCGCTGAGCCTGCATACTTGGCTCCTAGAGACATAGCCATTTTGCAACACGGGTCTCGCAAGAGGTAGCTGACGCCTGGTGCATGAAAACCAGCCACTCATGCTACTTATGCCATGAACTGGTGCCGCTTGCCTATGGGCTTAAGCACGGGGGGTTTTCACCTGTAGACTGTCCAGAAAAGTCTGTCTTGGACTACCTCCTGTCTCTTTTTCAGACAGGCTTGGCCTACTCCTCGATCAAAGTACACCTCTGTGCCATATCAGCTTATCATTGTCCTATAGGCCAATGCACCATATCTCAGTTGGACACGGTATGAGCCTTCCTGAGAAGTATTCTCCAACTTAGACCTCCGATTAAGGATCCAATTCCACCATGGGATCTACCCATTGTCCTGGAGCAGCTTACGCTGCCACCCTTTGAACCAGCTGCGAATTGCGAGCTACGTCGTCTCACTTGGAAGACGTTGTTTTTAGTTGCCGTTACCTCGGCCAGAAGAATTTCTGAACCCATGCACTCATGTGCAAACAGCCTTTTGGTTTTCACCAAGACAGGGTATCCCTACGGACTAATCCCAAATTTCTGCCTAAGGTGGTCTCAGCTCTTACCCTTAATCAGGACATTGATCTACCAGTGTACGCTCCCAACTATTCGAATCGAGAGAGGCCTGTTGCACACCCTAGATGTGCTTAGGTGTCTCCGATACTACCTGACCAGAACCAAACACCACTGAAAATCAGACCAGCTTTTTGTCTCCTTTGCCCACAGGATGATGGAAGGTCCTGTTTCCAAACAGTCGCTGTCCAGGTGGCTCATTCAGTGTATCACATTCAGTTACCAGAAGTGCAACAAACCCTTACCGGGCCGGTTAAGGGTCATTCCACAAGGGGGGTGGCTACCTCCTTTGCGGCCCTTAAGAATGTGTCCACCTCGGCCATCGGTGCTGCAGCTTCTTGGAGCTCTGTGCACACTTTCATCAGGCATTATAGCCTGGATAGTGCATTGAGGCGAAGAGCAGGTTTTGGTCTAGCAGTCCTTTAAGGACTTCTGTCCTAGGCTTTGGTTTCATTAAGGATTTCTACCTTCCCTCCTCCCAATGGTGTGGGATTTCCATGATTGCTTGGGAATCAGTCCTAATGGTGTAACCTGCTGCAAGAGCTGTTCCTCGAAGTAAGATAGTACAGTTACGTAAGAACTTACCATAACAGTAGATCTTCGAGAACAGCTCTTGCAGCAGGTACTTTCCCTCTCACCATCCCCGCTGGAGGTAGATTCTAGTTTCAACATCCTTCTCCTAGGATCAGGTGTTCTCAGCATCTCTCTGACTGCCATTTGATGGCGGATCCTCAGTCTCCTTTTCTGATATCATCCAGCGGCTGGGAGTCTCCAGCGGGAGAACTGGAGATTCTGGGGGACCGCCCCCTTATGTACTATGCCTTATGTCGGGGGCCGGACCGACGTTGGGGGCGGTCCCCGCTGAATACTACTAGCTAGAAAATTTCCGTGGGGTCCTGGTGCCTGCCAGTTTCAGTCCTAATCATGTAACCTGCTGCAAGAGCTGTTCTTGAAGATCTACTGTTACGATAAGTTCTTATATAACTGTACTTTACTCACCTGTAACAGTAGTTCTAGGAGTGGTATATGTTGTTCATCCACACACACCAACCCGACCTCCCCGGCTTTAGGCGCAACACCTTGCTTCCAGCGGGCTAAGATCTGGCGTCATGGGGCGGAGCCGAGGTATATACCACCCGGGTGGGTGGGAGGAGCCAGCTTGAAGACTTCTGGCAAGATTTAAAGGGGAAAGAGACATGCCAAAGAGTGTGGATGAACAGCATATACCACTCCTAGAACTACTGTTACAGGTGAGTAACCTGTTTTTTCTCTTCCCCTGGGAGGTCTCCCTCCTTTAAAGGACTTACAGAAATCACCCCACAGGTTCTAAAATTATGGTTTCATATAATGAATAAAGAACCATTCCAGCTAATTTATGAACACTGTAAGGTCATTTCAGAAGACAAATTTTTTATTCCATCTTATAATGACCTGACTTTCTCAAGGTGGCGTCGATTAGGATTGGAACAGTTATTTCAGTTCCTAGGTCCCAATGGGGTATTATCTTTTGAAGAGCTAAAAGTAAAATTTAAGCTACTAAATACTGACCACTTCAGATACCTTCAAATTAGAAATATTTTAAGAAACAGAACAATTCAGGTGAAATTGACACCTCCAACCCCTTCTCTCCTAAGATTATTTTTTGACCATTCCTTAGGACATCACTGGAATCATATAATTGGGAACCTAAATAAAATGATGCAGGACCTAACTAAAGAATCAACTAGAACAATATTGATAATTTGGAACAAAGATTTAAACCCTGAAGTGTCTGTAGAGGCTTGGTCCTCAACAACTCTTCGAGCAGTTAAAATTACCCAGTCATACATTTGGAGAGAATATTCGTGGAAGTGTAGATCCAGGCTTTTCAGGTCACCTGCTCGGCTGACAAAGTACCTTCCGATTGAATATGGGATGTGTTGGAGGAGATGTGGGTGTAGGATGGCTGATATTGCACATATTATGTGGCAATGTCCACTCTTAATGCCTTTTTGGATAAGCTTGCAAAGAGAAATGGTGGACAGTCTGGGAGAAAATGTTGAACTTTACAGTCGAAATGCTATTACTAGCAGTTTACCCGGACCATTCCCCCCAATGGACAAAAACTTTACTACCTATTTTCTTGTTGGCGGCTAAGAAGTCACTTACAAAAAAGTGGATGACTCAAGACATTCCTACCATACAAGATTGGAAACAAATAATGATATCAATATATCAGATGGAAAATATTGCTGCTAAAATTAATAACCAATCACAGAAGTTTGCTCAACTCTGGCAGAGATGGGCCATCCATCAAGCAGAAGTAGATCCAGAGTTTTTCCCATAATGGAATGTGAGGGATGGAAGGGGGAGAAAACAAGAGCTAGAAATGATCAGCTGTAAACTGTATAAAGAAATATAGGATTTGGATAAGAAAGGATTATGATTACCATAATGATCTCTGTGTCATACTAGCCATTTGCTACCTAAAGAAAATAAATACTTAAAGTATGTACCAGAATGACAATGAATGTAAAAATGTCTCCTATTATAAAAGAAAATTCTAATAAAAATATATTTAAAAAAAAAAGAAACAGAATGTTGATGTGCCAGGAGTGCTGCCGCCACCATAACAGGGTGGGGTAGTAAACACAGCAGCAGAAGAGCCATTTTGTAAGTCTTTTCCAACCAAAGTGTAGATATGAGATAACAGTGAACTTTTGTTTGTTCTCTGCAGTCATGGCATTGGGATCATCCCACTACCCGGGTCATGCCCGGGCTATGATAGTGGAAGTTAACAAGTTGAAAGTCATTGAGAGATGTTACTATGGGGGACGTTTGCCTCCTCATGTGGCAATTCCTGGATATCCAATTAGAGTGTGCCTAATGTGCTTAAAGGCTGGAAGGGACATTTTCATGATTTCTCACTGTTCTGGGTGCCTTGAGGAGCAAGGCCTAACTAATGCACCCAAGATTTGGTTGGCTCCCACATGGACAAAGCTTCAAGATTCTACAATTGGCAGCACACAGCACCAGGTGGAGCCTGTTGGGGAAGCCCAGCAGAGTGTGGCACAAAGGAAGAGGGTGTAGATGTACAGGCAGAGCAAAGAAGTGCTGATGTCTCCGAGTCCGGGTCACAGATGGACAGTGCGGAAGGAGCATCAGCAGTTCCATGGAGAGAGGGGCCAAGCCCTAGTCTCGTAGGAGAAGATGAAATGAGAGAGACTCTTGAATGGGAAGTGTCAACCTCTGCACCCAGTGAAGAGTGGACAGTCTCAGGATTGAGGATGACTGCTCCTCCTGGGCTCAGGTTCTCAGCGAGGAAGAGGGAGGAGGGAGGCTAGGTATCCTTACAGAAGAAGGTGCTAGTCCACAGTCTCTCGGCTCTGCCTCGGAGGAGCAAGAAGAGATTAGTGACTCCACAGCCCTGTACCCACAAGGAGGAGTCAGAGATCCATTTTATGTAGCATTGAGTATGTGTCACTGGCAGAACCAGGATTGGCTGCCCCCAAGTCAGGCCAGTGGTCTTGAACTGACCAAGTGTAGTAAAGAGGAAAGACTGGTTCGTAGGAAGGAAAATGAGATCTTTGGGATATCCTTTCCTACCCTTCCTTAGAGAGTCTGGGAGGAGATGGAAAGAAACAGGAGAGCCTGGATAGTGGAAGAAGCAACAAAAGACCTGCTTCCAGGTGCATCTCGATTTGTCAGAGACAAAGCTGTTAAAGACAGATTCAAGTATTGGAAAGTGGGCAGGACACTGTTCATAGACACTGTACGGATCGTGGATGGAAAGGGCCATGAGACTTTCTACAATGTGAATTATGAGCGCCCAGACGGGTAATAATTCTTGCACCTGACCCATTGTGGTATTACCCTCAATGCAACCAACTTTCTGCAAATGTGCACATGCCTACCAAGTGGAAAGCAGAGCAGTGGTAGCCAGTGTTACCATCCAGACGTTGCCATACACCAGGATTCAAAGGTGCTTCCAGATTTGTCAGCCTTGCAGTGTGCCTTCCATTTCCATCACCTGGCCTTCCAAATGACATCATCCAGAGAGGACACCAGCCCAGCTGTTCCTGGTTCATCGCCTGGGATTTCAGATGACTTCAGACCAGCTCTTCCTTTCCTGTTCCAAGGTTCCATCTCCAGATTACATCAGCCAGAGATGACATCAACCCAGCAGTTTCCAGATGTGCCATCCTGTAATTTCCGGAAGATTTCTGCCCAGATGTATCCGAAAAATGCTGCCAGGGAGAGTCTTCGGCTGGAGATCCAGGTGCCATACCATTTTCATTCTTCAAGGGACTGGTAAGTCCAGACTTTTCTTATCTTATTGACATTGCAGTACACATCCTACACCTAGCAGACTGCAGACTATGAACTGTCCACAAAGACTCTCCCCTTCGGGACTACAGTCCTACAAGAACTGTGCTTCAGTGGGCTCCGGCCCATGAGAGACTCTTTCTTGGACTTGCCCTCGAGCACTGTTGTCACTAGATGGGACATTTAGGGCATTCCATCCCCAAAAATGTGTATTGTGTATAATGTTCATGTTTTTCTACTGTTTTCTATTGTTTTCTACTTTTCTAAAAAATATTTTTTGGGATTCTCCAATGTTTTGATGGTAAGGGTTATGATAGTATACTGTGTTTGCAGATTGGGGGTGTGTTTTGTCTTTTCTCTTTCAGGTAGTTCCTGATGAAGACAGAAGAGGAGTTGAGAGACTCATCGGAGTTCCTCATGTGTTTTAAAGTAGTTGTGTTTAAAGTACAATGTTGTTGTTAACATTTGTTAACTTTTACCTCCACAGGTGTGGTTGTGGAGGAGAGCGTGGAGTGTAATGCTTAAGTGTAGTGTTAGTTCCTTGGTTTGGGTTGCAGGCGTCCAGGGATGGGGGGAGGTCCCTGTTTTGAGTAGCTTGTTTCTGGTCAGATAGGTTTTCCTCAGGGGTTAGGGGATGGACAGGCTGTAGTCCTGACCAGCTGTAGGGGCTGCAGTACTGGTCTATTAGGGCTATGCTCTGGACAGTTCTTCCAGGGCCACTGGTTACCATAAGATCGTAGTGTAGAGGCTGATGTGTCAGCCTGGCCTCTGGGCCCCTAGTGTTGCCTGTGTGCTTGGCACATGGTAGCAAGAGCCTGATCACCCCCTCTCTGTAGGTAGCACATGGGTAGGATGGCCTGGGGCTGGATAAATAATGACTCGGACAGTCATTTTTCTGACCAGTGGGTGTAACTTCCTTGTTCCCAGGGGTTACTAGAATCCCACTTAGAACCAGTGGCAGGCAGGAAAGGCAGCTTGTGGGATACCAGTTAAATGAGTTCACACTGTCTCACTCTGTTCTCCAGTTTCAGCTGAGCTGGAGTGATGATGTCACCATAGAATTCTCGCAGCAGCATAAGCTACAATGGAATGTTGATTGCGTAGAACGTTGGGAAATTCAAGTCAATCTTCAGAGGGCAGTCTGTGGAGACTAGAGAGAGTGAGGAGTGCTGCAGTGGCAGTCCCTCAGAGTCCAGCTCATATATAGAGCTACCAGAGAAGGAGTGGGTTGTGTGTTCTCACCCTAGAGAGGAACACAGAAGAGACCAGAAGAAAGTGGTAGAGACCGTTCCTAGAGTTGTTCCAGTGCCCCATCCCAGGGGGGATGAGGGGGAGAATTCCAGGAATTCAGGGGTCATCCCTGTGCCAGCCTGGACAGGGGGAAGCTGCCTGAGAATTGATTTGTTTGTGAGTACCTGAGACATTTGTGTGAAGAAGCCCTAGGGCACCTGCATACCTTGGGTGAGTTCTACTCTGATATAGAGGCAATGTTCACTGAGACAGAGTTTAGTGTAAAAGTATCTGCCTACTGTGGGGTCACAGGAAGACTTGCCAAGTACAGAACTTTTAATTTGTGTATGGCTTAGAAGCATCTGCAACAGCAGGGATCTAGGTTAAAGATAGAGCCACTTACAGTACTTTTAAAGTCAGGACACCTCCAGAGATGTAGAATGTTAGTGTGCTAAACATTTCAAGATAGCATTTACAACCAGTAGTTCGAAGAAAGGTGTTGTATCCAAATGAATGACCGAGTATAGATTTGGGAGCAAGAGGTGGAAGAACCCCCATCTGGAGTAACCAGATTTACCTTTCCGGGTTCAGTTTGGGCACCTATGGTTTTCTCTCAGGCACTTGGCCAGTGTCTGAAGAAAGCACCAAGACGTGGGATTATGGAATTTTTCCTTTAGAGCTAGAAAGTGCTCATGGGTGGTTTAGGGATCCATCATCAATCTCCATGCCATATGGAAAAGTGTCCTAGTACAGGCCGAGGTGCCATGTCAAGGAATAGTAGAGAAGTGTACCAGTTTGGGCCATGTGTGCCCAGATCCGTTCAGAACCTGAGGGTTATAGTGAAGAAGTATGCTCTGTGCCTCTGTAATCTGCATTATCAGCGAGTGTAGCCTGGGGGGATCTTTGCTTTGTTATTCTCAGTGTTATGTGAATGAAAGCCATACTCTAGAATCCCATTCCTGGTTTGGAAATTTCAGTTATTGCTTCCAGTGTCTGAATTTACTTGGGTGCCCCTGTCCAGAAGTACAAACCTAGCACAATGCTGAGCAACCGCTTTCTCCCAAGGACCCAGGTTTATGGCCATGCTAAATGGTCCCCCCAGGTGTGAGCCAGCTAGGTGCCACACTGGGTTTGCCTGTCTGAGGTATGGCAGGCTCCATAGTAGAAGTAATTGGCACACAGTTTCTGCAAAAGATAAATTTAATAGTGACTACCCCCACCCCTCTCAGTGGCACCTAGATGTGAGAGGAGCAGCTCCGATGATGGAGATAAAAGGGGGGCTGGTGGGGGGAGGTTACATACACAGTATGGATGGACACTGGGCCACTGCAGCATGGTGCCTCATGCCACCTGCAAAGCAGACATGATGCAGGCAGCTATGCCGGACAAGATATACGTATGGAACAACCATGTGCAGGAACAGCAGGGGTGGAGATGGGTGGGGACAATGAGGGAGGGGGACAGGGAACAGGGACTGTGCAGCGAGGGGGGGACCATAGGGAAAGGCCTAACAGGGGTAAGAGGGTACACAGGAGCAACCCTAGTGATGGCCCTGGTCGGCCGCCGTGGCATGCCATCCCTCACCCCCTCTGCTGCCAGCATGCCCTGCAGGGCTGCTACCACCTCAAGTATGCCCGGGACCACGAGCAAGATCTGCTGCATGGGCTGGCCCAGCATCTGGTGCAGCGGTGTACACACTGGCAGCTGGACACCTATAGTGAAGGTCAGGGCAGGTGTCCAGTGCAATGGCCAAAGGACCCATGCCCACCCACAGTGTGCATGTACATGATAGGGAACACGCATCATGTGTGAAGTGCGCATTGCCAGCCCTGCACAGCTTGTGCTGTGCCAGTACATCACATTGGTCACGCTGCCTGTGCAATTGACACCTTGTCAGCACAGTGCGCATGCGCACTGCAGGTCTGAGCACCGCACATGCGTGGCCATTGCACCACCGCTTGCTTCGGTGCAATACCATTGTGCATGGTGCAGTATCTCAATATTCAGCCGCCACATGCATATGAGCTCATCTGCCAATGTGTGGCACAGTGGGGTGCATTAGCAAATCATTACCGCTCATAACCTCATTTGCATGCGTTGCACCACAGAGGCGCCATACCCAAATAGCACAGGTCATGTACCAGTATTGCACCCTTGACAGGGAGTGGTGGATGCCGCAGCAGCACACTGGGGGGGCAGACAGCACTGCAGGGCGGGATGGACCAGGGTGATGCTGCCAGGGCCTCAGCGGGTATGTGTGAGCATGCCATGATTAGCTCTGTGCTGCGCCTTGCCTGTCCCTAGTGCACACCACCATGCATACCCTGCCCCACCCCAGGACTGCGCCGCCCATCGCACCCTGCCCATGCCACACACACCCACTGGGGCGGCCTGTGGGGTCGTCCCCATGTTCACATCCATGGCACGGTGCAGGGCCATGCCAGTTGTGTGGTGCAGGCATTGGTGTGCACCCCGTGACATCGCACGCCACCTTGTGGGTGATGCTTGGGCGCCCCTTCCTGTTGATATGCGCCAGTCCCACAGGGTTAGGTGGCATGCGGCTGCCCACGTGGGTGCAGGCACAGGCCCCACACATGCCAGGCATGCCTGCCACCCTGTCGCTGTCCTGCATCGGTGCTGTACACTCCACCTGTGTGCTGGGGTGACGGCTGCATTCCACAGCATGTGACAGCACAGCCATGGGGACCCATGTGGGGTGATGGGCCACAGCCACCTGGGTGCTGCCCATGGTGTCCCCTGTTGGTCCCTGGCTGACACCCGTGGCAGGCAGGCACATGCTGGCGGTCTCCAGTGGGTGCCTGCAGCTCGCAGGGCTGCCTCAGCATGGCCCTGTTCAGGTGGTGCTGCCCACAATCTCGGTGTCACTCTGGTCCCAAGTGGTGCTGCGGGCACGGTACCACCTGTGTCGGGCATGCAGCCGCTGGGGCCCTTCACCAGCCAAGTAGCTGTTCCTTCTGCCGCCTTACACCACTCATCACTGCCCCATCAGGGTGGGCACGCTCTCCACGTCCCCTACTGTCCACCATCCCCCTGGGTGGTTGGCTGCTGGCTGTGTGCCACCCTAGTACACAAGCTTTGTGTCTGTGTGTGTGTGTGTGTCCCTCTCTCTCTGGCCCCCTCTCCCATGCCACCTCTCTATCCCACTCCCTCTGTATCTGGTCGTGTGCCTGTCTGTCTCCCTCCCTCCCTGTATCTCTCCCTCTCACTCCCACCCTTGGCGCAACTGCTGTCTGCGTGCTCGTGCCTTGTTTTACTATGAACAAGTCAGCTCAGAGCAACTTCGATTTGCTCCACACTTGCGCCATGATTTCACGGTTGAATATGCCACTGTGCTGGATATTCATGGGAATGCCCCCTGCTCTTGCGCCTGCATTCATTATAGTTGTGCACTAGGCGCCAATGGCTCCCATGAATATGACTCCTTGGTGTAATACCACACTGGCTTTTGCTCTCGAATATCTGGGCCTTCTGTGTATAAACCTGAACAGCAAAGAGCAATCTTTAGTAATAACGCAACACTTTCTGATCAGTTATGGCATAGATTGACTTTTTATTATATGGACAAAGGCTCTTTGGTGCCATAGTCCGGTGGAAGACCCACTACCCTCCTCACACAATAATAACTGTATAATTGCATGTCATTGGTCATAATCATAACACTAGAGTAACATATCTGCAATATTTACTAAGTTACTTTATTACAATATCACATACTGTAGTTTCCTTGCACTGTTTTTCATTTTATTCTTAGACATTTGTTACTGTATTGTATTGTATTGTATTGTCTTACAAAGATAAAATTAATAAAACACAAAATTGATACTGTTGCAGCCTGACTGGGTTCTTTTAGTCCCTGTCTGGCATGGGTTAGAAAAAGTCATTTTTCCTGAGATTAAAGTGTGTGGTACAGTATGCCCCCCCAAATTAGTTAATATACCCACAGCAAACAACCAAGCAATTTGCTGAGAACATTTCTTGTCCCATCTAAGGTTGGATCTGTTCTGGTAGAGACACACTCTGGGCAACCCGCAATCAGAAAAGTAGCTTTTCTGAAAGTACGTTCCACAAACATGCCGGTTTTAACTTTCTGAGATGGATCCACCATGATGGAGCAATTCCTCCTCTCTTCTTTCTTTACTGGTCATTAGTGTTGCCAGAATTTATTTTCTTTCTGTTCCTCACCAAGCTTCCCTGTGTCCCATCTCCCAGTATATGGCTGCAGTGCCTCGGCAGCTTCCAGTGACACCTTCAGGGTGCGATGACAGCAATATTTGTCATTAGCACTCAGAACTGTGGCGGGAGGGGGGAGAGAAAAGGAAAGACAACAGTGAGATCCCCTAAATACTCTTTTACAATGCTGTTAGAGGAGTTTTTAAAATGGGATATAAAAAAACTAACCAAATTGAAAAACTTCATTGGTTAAAACACTATACCTAACCGTTGATTATTTACCTAAAAACTGCACAGTTCATAACTAACCTGCCCTAGCAATAACCTATCTAAACCTTTTCCCGATGTTTTAAACACAAAAGCCTACAACAGGGCATAGGTTTTTTCAAAAATAAATGCAGTTCCTGGGTTCATTCAAAGGCAAATGGCCTTTGTTACAAAACTCACTTATTTTGCCTAGCAGCAACCTAACTAAAGAAAAATAAAAGCTTTTCCCATTGAGAAAAGAAGCATTTTCCATTTTATAAGGACAGTAACCCACCCCAGGGCATGGGTTTCTTGAAAATAAATGCACTTCCTGGCTGTGTTGAAAGTCACTCGGACATTGGCCTCAAGCCTTCCAGTTCTCCTGTGGTATGCATTCATTTTGTAGAAATGCATGCCCTGTTGTGGGTTAATGCTGCCTTAACCATTTTCTGCTGAGGAACTTTGCAAGAAATATTTCTTTAAATGTAGGAGAATAAAGTTACATCAGTTCTCAATTCCTTCCCATACATGGTATAAGGGACTGGTTTCATTCCTTATCCTAGGTGCCATCTTTTGACCATTGTTTCTCTCCTATTTATTTGATTTTGATCACTGGGTCATGTGACTCACGTTGAGTATGAACTTACACATATTTTTCTTAGTTTGTTTCTGCTCTACAAAGTTTTTGATTTTTTTGTTACATTCATTTGATAATTTAGCCAGTGATTGTACAGCACCTAATTTTCCATTAAAAGTAGCCAAAAAGAGAGCTAGCCCGGTGGCACAGAGGGCTGAGGTGCTGGACACCTAACCTCTCGTCACACCAGTGACCTGGGTTCGGATATGAACTTGGGTCGTTGGGGAGCTGGCACAGGAGGGGAGGAGGGTGAGAACAGGATGGAGCAGCCATGGGGCAGCTCTCTTCTCTCGGGGTGGTCGTTGCTCCCTCTTAGTTCCACTGCCATCTGGTGGAGGTCCGGAGGCTAGCGTAGGCAGGAAGGAGCGGCAAGTCACAGGAGGGTATCTTGAGCCATGGTGTGCACATACCTCCACATGCGCTTGCAGCTGAGAACGGGAATGGTAGAAACAAAACGGGGGAAAAAATATGAGGGATAAAATATGTATGAAAAACAAAAAGTAGCCTAAAAGAGTCAGCAATATAAAACTGATATTCAGGATGTGCAGTGTATGCATGTAGGATTTTAAGGGGTTCAAGCAGCTTTGCATATTATAGTGACAATTTATACCTCAGACCTTTTTAGTCATGCTTCTTTTAAGCACTCCAGAGTCTAAGTCTGCCACTTACTCTGGGTCACATCTGCTCCTATAGACCCTTTCCACTTAAGGGATGCAGCCTGGACTAGACACCGATGCTACGGGCTGCCATCTGTAGGCAAGCATTCAGAAGACTCAGAATTACTGCACAGCAGTCACTCTGCAGGCCAAGGCTGTGTATTTCCAAAATAAATTCTTGTTTAGAGGCTCAGATCCTTCTGAATTATGGAAAGCAATTCAGTGACTTCTTAATGCCTCCTCTTTTCCTTCAAACTCCCAAGCTGACACTTATCACACTATATCTGCTGATAATTAAACTGTTTCTTCATTGATGGTCCCAGGGCTCTCATTTCTCCTTCACCAGCCCCCAGCTCACCAGTATGAGATCCCCCTTGGGTGCTGGAAGTTTCAGTCTCTTCCCTTCTCTGAGTCAGATGTTCACTAGAAATTATCTTCCCTGAATGTTTTCTTTAATGGGGGTTTGAATGGCCTATTGCCTAAATTCAGTCTTAGGGGCTCCCACCTTGGCTGGCTCCATTACACTCATTTGCAATCAGTCCTTGGCCACTGGCTCTTTTCCCACCAGCTGAAAAATACTCTTTGTTAGTCACACAACATAAAGGTGGCTCCACTTACGACATGACAAACTACGTCCCATTTCCTTGTCCCCTCCCTATCTAAATTACTTGACAGACTGGTCAGTAGGTAAAACTCCAGCTACTATTATCCCTCATGCTTTATTACCCCCTTTCAATTGGGATTCCACCTCCACATCGCTACTCAGAATTACTGTACATGTCCATTCACACAAGGGTGCTTGTCAGGGGACCACTGCAGTCTTCACTGATTTGGCAAAGGCATTCAACACAGTCAATCATTCTTTGCTTCTAGCCAAAGTAGCTTTCTCTGGTGTGTCTGCCTCCTCCCTGTTCTGGTTTAGATCTAACCTTTCAGACAGGTCCCAATGGTTAAACTAGGATCTTCAATCTCCTCTCAGCTCTCTGTCACATGAGGGGTCCCTCTATGGTTGGTACTTGGCCCTCTCGTTTCTGTCTTCATATTATCTCCCTTGTTCCTTAACTGCCTGCAAATTCCACAGGTATGTGGATGATGCCATCATGTTCTCATCCGGTTCCATGCTCTCTTCCATTGAGAATAACTTCAGCTTAATTTCATCAATGTATGAAATTGGTGCCTTTCCAAACAGGGCAACTTTGAAAATAGGTCTTTGACCTAAAGTTTTGCTATCCTGTATAAAAATAAAATTTTTTACTACTACTACTTTTCAAAGCTCTATGTAGATTTGTCTTGGCCTGTCCTTCCCAAACCCACCACAGAACTGTATACAAAGAACTAGACTGGGCCCCTCCTGACATGAGGCAGTCTCTCCATACTGCCCTGTTTGGTGCTAAATACTGGTCAAGTAAATTACTGGGCTATCTCAAGGATTTATTCACTCCGGCCACAAACTCCTAACACACTCAGAGGATGGAAATAGACTCCAAATTTCTAGGTGCAGACACAATGTGGATGAAGCTTCTGTCACGTATGGACTTGCTACCACATGGAATAGCTCCCCCCTACTTACGACCCTCACCAGTTTACAGTCTGTGAAAACCTCACTCAAGGAGCACTTTTTGAGCCCCCTGACATGTTACAATTACCACTGTGGTGGCACATATCTTTATTCTGGTGTTTCCTAGTGTGTTAGAAGAGTTGCGTGCTTAATGCAGATTTTGCCATCCTCTTGTAGTTGGGTTTCTTCCCAGGTATTATATTGTTTATGGTACAGTAGTATGCTCAAACATGCCCCTTTTTGGGAATCTGATGTGGCGTAGTAAGGCAGCCATTCTGCCTCCTGGGGCCATGTATATAGAGCCTTTGTATTTTTCCTTGGTATTATGCTCACATCCACTGTACATTGTTTTGGAATTTTTTATGTTTTATTTCACTTTGTCACCTAACCGGCCCACTTCAGTCAGCCGTACCATCCTGCCCCATCACCCGCCATTGCCTGTTGCTTCCATGTTCCCCTGCGGGTAATCCCCCATGGGAAGGGCTGCCAGAGACCACCACTTTCCTCCGACCAGACGTTTGAAGGCCAGTGAGGGAGAAAGAGCCTGGTCAGCAAAGCAGAGCCTGCGATGGATGGCATACTACATGGTCATGAGGTTTTCCTTCTCTTTCCCATCCCTTGGACAATTATGGAGGTTGTGTCAGATGCCAAAGCATCATAGTGCCGATATCCCCCTCCCTTAGTACTGGTTCCAGCCTGCCTCACCACCTGTGATCACCCAGGTGGCAGTATTGCGGCAGAGATCAGGAGCCCTCTCTCCCTCTCCTGAGGAGGCGAGCATCCACTGGGACTCTCAGCAATCCTCCCCTGGCTGCCCATCTGACGACCCAGGCTAGTTCCTGAACCCAGGTTACTGGCGTCATTAGTGGTAGCTCTACAGACCGGCTTATCCACTGTACACTTTGATTTCTGTATATAATTATGAGTCGGTATTTTATTGTAAACAGTGTGAAACATGTTTGTCGCCCTCTAGTGCCTTGTAGATAGACCCTTTAGTATCATTCCATGGCAGTTACCCTGAATTGTCTGTATTTCTTTGATGATCCCTGTCCCCCCAAGTCACAGCTGGAAATGAGCCCCTTTGACCTTTTTCTGCTTACCTGATAAAACTATGTTGCTAATGAATAAATACAATTCTGATTTACAGAGCCTTTTTTTCTCCTGCCTTGTAAGATGCCTTTTCACCCATTTTGAATCTGCTTTAGCATTTATTTCAGATATGTAATAATTAAATGAAACGCTACATTTGGTACAGCTATTGTCAGGTTTTCATCTGTATTCTCAGCTGTTTTTGGAGACAGTGTGTCCTGTAAAGTGAGGGAGCAGTGGCTTTTGTATGCTCGTGCACTTTAGTCATGAGAAAAATGTTGAAGAGATGCTGACACCCTTGGAGCAGGCAACTCAGTTGTTACTTCCTGAAACACTGGAGCCACCGAGTGCATGATGCAGCCCTGCCCCCAAAATCTGGATTTTGATGATGTCAAGTAGTGAAGGGGATGCTCTATCTAAAGGCTGCTGCTTCTCCCAATCGTATTGTATGCCTGTCTGTAGCTCTGCAGCCTCTTCCCTACTTCAAATCATCAAAACACAGGATCTTCCAAGAATCAGTCTTCTCCATAGAGTCCCACTGATGGGGCTGAACCTGAGGCGATAGGACCCCATGGAACCAGAACTTTTCTGGTGGTCCTAGTAAGCCTCACACGAGCATCACCACATGTGCCTCCTGGTATACAGTGATATCAGTCCCCAGCTAGCTCCATTCTTTTTTCCTGCTGCTGAGTAAACAACAGTGTTGCCATTGCCCTCTTCAGGCCAGAATGTCACAATCTGTCTGACAACCGCATTCCGTTCTTTGGTTTTAGTTTAAAATTGAATAGAGTTTATTTTTCTTGTCAGTTTAGTTTTACACACACATGAAAATTAGCAGTTTTCTGTCAGCCCTACCTTGTGGAAATAGTCGACAACCATGGAAGGTAGTGAGCCTGAACAGGCAGGTTGCTTCGGCCATGGGGCTGCGTCCAGCAAGCACCTCTGTCTGGGCAGGTGCTCTGACAATGGGCAGTCCGACAAGTTTGGGAATGGACAGTCCTCCCAGAATCACAAACAGTCCAGATCCAGCACATGCTCGGTATCATGGTCTTTGCACCATTTGGCCTCGACCTCTTCCCACAAAAAAAATGGGGAGAAAAGGCATCAGTTGAGGTCATCCACGAGTTATTCTGCTATAAGGCATTTCAGCGCCTGTGGACCTGGGCACCCTGCAATTGCCTCTACTGACAACCAGTCTCCTGCTTATGGGGTCTGTTGTCTCCATCTCGGAGACCTCCTGTCCAATAGAGGGTCTTCCGTGGACATTTCAGACTGGCAGCTGTTATGGAGCAGTAGTTTCTGCAACATAAATTTGGTGGCACCATTGTTATGCCAGCTCCTGGACCCTTTGGGGCTGGTGGAGCTGGTGCTGCCTTTGGTGCTATCAGACTTAGGTGTGTGACTGACTTTGACTCCAGCTATCAAGCTGGGGCTGTCATCAGTGCCACTGGTGCCATCCCCACTTGTGATGCTTCCTCTGACACACAGACACAGTGCCCTGCTCGAGTCCTTTTGAGGCTAACAGGACCCTGAACACCATCAACGGTGGTGTGCCCGGTGCTGGGGTCAGGCCCTTCGTGGCCTGCCTCAGTACTGGAGCCAGCCTCAGTGCCACTGACAGCGCTGTTCCCAAGACCCTTTCCAGGGCTGGCACCAGTGTCACCTGTGTTGCCAAAGCCATGGCCAGTGTCATCACCTATTAGGGTCACCTTTTACCCCCCCCAGGTGAAGGAGACAAGTTAGATCCAGACCTGATCTTTATGGATGGAGATAAGGATGACACCATCTGTGGCTCAGAGAACTCTGACACGGATCCTGTCACCGTTCCTCAGGAGGTCCTCTCCTTTCAAGCTCTGCTCAGAAATATGCATAAAACTCTGAATTTTAAGCCAGCAGCTGTAGACCAGATTAGGCATCTCCAGCTGGAGTTCCTGTACATGCCTAATATCCCAGTTTTCCATGTTCTTCCCATCCAGCTGGCTTACAGAGACCCTCTCAGAGGTGGCCTGGAGGAGATCTTCTATTGTGGCAGCTGTCTTCAAACAGGTGGACAGAAAATGCATGGCTCCTAAGTCTAAGCCCATGTTTCACTCAGTGAATGCCATTGTCCTTTTGGTTGAGATTGATAAATCCATTGTGCCCAAGAAGGTCACAGCACACCCCACTAACAAGGAGTCACTAAAGGAGACACCACAGGCAAGCAGGTCTTTGCCTTGGCTACCCTAGGCATAAGGATAGCTAGCTACCAATGGCCATTTCTCAAAGTATGAGTACTCCCTTTGGTGCAAGCTTAAATCCTTGGCAGAGACCCTGCCAGACACAGAGGCTAAACAAGAAATGCTGCTGACTATTAAACAGGGAATTGAATCTAATAGCCACCAGCTGAAAGCCTCTCTGGATTCCTTTGATTCAGCAGCCCGCACATTGGCTGCAGGTATATACATCAGAAGACATTGCTGGTTGTGGGCGTGCAACAACAGATTATGAATGTGCCCTTCTATAGCACCTATCTGTTTAAACAACAGGTGGAGCTGTCTCTTAAGGAATCTAATGAAACAAGAATGTTTGTTAAGACTTCCAGGCTGGCTCCTTACAACCCACAGAGGGATAGAGGAGGCGGTTACTTCTATAACAAGCAGTCATTTTTGTGGTAGGGGCAGAGGAGGCTTCCACAACCAATCCCAGCCACCTCAAGCCCAAAAGAAAGTGCAACCAAGGCACAGGCACCAAAAGCTCTCAGTGCCATCATCTGAAACTCCAGCCCCAGGTCTGCTTCAGCTGTCCAAGGCAGACCACTCCTCCCTGGTATGTGTGGGAGGTGTCTCAACCAGTTTTACAGTCAGTGGGAATCCATCTCAGTGACCAAAGGGGTTTTAAGGATCATCCAAGATGGGCATTCCCAGGAGCTGTTGGAAATTCCTTCAGACAATTCACCTAGGAGGCAATTCCCCTTGTCAGCTCGCATGTCAGAGCTACTGGTACAGAAGATTGTGGATCTGCTGAGAAATAAGAGTAGAAATAGAGCCAGAGGCAGAATTATACAAAAGGTTCTACTCACAACTTCAGTACCTAAGAAATTGGGGCATGCACCCCATGCTCCACCTCAGAAATGGAACAAGTACATGGATCAAGAAACATTCAAGATGCTTTTTCTAGGATCTATGCTAGCCTACCTGAAGCAACAGGATTGGCTAGCATCTCTGGATATGCAGCATGCATACCAGCAAAAACAGGTGCCCCCAACCACAAGGGCATCTGCGGTTCTGTGTGGAGGAGCAGCATTTCCAGTCTAGAGTCCCACTATCTGGGTTTTCCTCGGCACAGCCAGTCTTTGCACAGTGCTTTGCAGTACTTGCAGCACACCTCAGAAAGCTAGGACTGTAAGTACCTGGATGACGGGCTTCTAACAAGCTCATCCAGACAGGACAACAGAGTAGGCAGTGGCCACTGCCTCAAAAGTTCTGACATCCATGAAAGTCGTGCTGAACCTTCTAAGTGTCAGCTGGAGCCCTCCCAGAAATTTATGTTCATAAAAACTGTCCTGAATAGGACCTGGGCTCAGACCTTCATCCCAGATGACAAAGTGTGAGTAGTCTTGCAGATAGCATGCTTCATTGTAGAGTGCAAAACTGTGCCAACTCACTCCATGCAGGTGCATGCTGGGACTCATGGCATCCTTGGTGTTCACAGTCCCCTTAGCAAGGCTGCACATGAGAATGACTTAGTGGATGTTTAGTACCCAATGGTCTCAGGCATTACACTTGAAACTACCCCCTTCTGGTGACCAAACCCCTGGTGAGGTCCCTGCTGTGGTGGTCTGTGGAGGAAAACCTCCAGGGCTTCCCCTTCTCCCCACCAGAGCCAGAGGTGACCCTCACTACAGATGCTTCCTTGCTGGAGTGGGGAGCCCACTGCTAGGTCCTCCAGACACAAGGGGTCTAGGAAGCGTCAGAGACACATCTCCACATCCTTGCTGGGGTAGGGAGCCCACAGCCAGGGCCTCCAGACACAAGGGATCTAGGAAGTGTCAGAGACACATCTCCACATAAATGTGCTGGAGATGTGTGCAGTTCTTTACAGCATGAAAGCATTAGTGGAGGTGGTCAGCCAAAAGACAGTCCACCTGGCCAACCTGCCGGCACAGCGCTAGAGCTACCGCTCACCACGCTGGTGCCCCGCATTCAGAAGCTGACCCTGCTTCAGACCATCTATCTGCCAGGGGTCCAGAACCCTCTGGCAGATTAAGTCAAGCAACAGCAGATCCTTATAAGTGGTCGCTAGCTCCAGGCGTCATGAGATCGCTGGAGATCTGATATTTTCCCTTTGAAGTTTGAACTTTTGACACCACTCGTGCCTTCACCACATGTAATAACATGAGATCAAACTGCACAAGAGAAAATATAGTGATATTTTCATCAGGGCCATGGCATATCCCTCATTTATACCACAGGTGTAAGAATACACTTGCCATGATGCATGTGTTATTTTGGCCACACTGAGCATGCTCAGATATTTGTTTGCATATGTGAGATGCCATTTATTTTATGACTGTACTTGTACTAGTGGACCTCGTCATAGTTCAGTTGTCGATTCCCCTATGCTGAGCTATTCAATCAAGGGCATAGTTTACATTTTGTACTGTTAGTCCTTTCCTAATGTTTTACCATTTCTGTCACAAAACCACCAGAACTGCTGTTGTATAAACTGAATATGACATGACCTGACTTGGACATCATTCTGATCATTTGAGGGTATTAGTTTATTGCTGTCTCACTCTTGGCCTTGCCACTCAAAGATATCAACAGACCAGTACCCTCTCATGCAGATAAAAATAATATCTTAAGTTAGGCCAAGTTATATCCCCTGTGTGTGACAATGAACTTTTGTATTACTTTTTTAAAATCAATAAAATTTAAGTTTAAGAAAGACCCTGAATAAAATGTACAATAGGGTATTTATTATTCGGGTCTTTTGACATCTTCTGAATGAATAACATCAAGAGTCTCTCACTGTCAAGGTTGTGCTCGATGACATCACTTCCTGTTAGCAGTATCTGCTTGATGTCCAGGTAGATAACCTATATCCTCACACCTCTTCCTGTTCATCCAAGGGGTCGCTCACCACCGTGAACCTTATCCTAGGGAAGAGAACAAAAGCAGACAAAAACAATTAGCATGTCCATTAGGGGTGCAAAGAGAAGCTTGGAGCAGAGAACAGATCTGGGGCCAGATTTAAAAAAGAAAAAAAGTATATGCATGTGTGGCAGTAGAAGTTGTGCCAGGAGGGGTCTCCTTGAACAACTGGAATTTGTGCTGCATGCTTGCATTTTCAAAAAGGTTGCCTTTTTGCAACCTTTCATGCTCCATTTATGGAATTCTAAACAACTGGAAACTGCACGCTGTGTGCTAAAAATGCTGAAAATAGAATTTTCGCCAGTGCAGGGAATTTTTCACACACAAGTGAATTGTGCGTGGGGACCTAGTTCCTGAGCCATTCAAGGCCCTTTGAAAATCAAGCCCCGTGTTTCCAGCCAAATTCCTGCCCCCTTAATGTGCCAGTGAATTCAAAAATAGTAGACAGGAAAATATTACACGTTTTAAGAAGTAGTCAATTGTAACGTTGTACCTCTGAAGTATTTTTTTTTTCCTTTTGCTGATTAGAATGTTTTCTATGTGACAGTATTATGCTGGATATGTGGAATAGCACTCTGCCTGGCAGCTGACATATCTAGCTCTATTCCTTCCACTACATCATCAGCCTTGTGATCTTACTGACAGTGACATTAACAGGTGACTGACCTAGCAGCTGCTGAGTGTCTGTTCCTGAGCAGCTGTGATGTCACAGTCAGTGAGGTCACAGTGCTGACGATGTAATGAGAGGAACAGAGCTAGATATGCCAGCTGCCAGCCAGAGTGCTATTCCACACTTCACACCTACATCAGGTAAAAAAAAAATCTTCCAATTAACCAAAGGGAAAAGAAGCACTTCTGATATAAAAGGTAATGGTTAATTACTTTTAAAAATTAATATTAGGTTTTCCAAGAATCGCTCTTTACCATTCATTCTCATTTATGGATTAAACTGGAGGTGCTAGGACCCAGCGTGAGCAAGGCTTTTGCAGCTTGAGGAGGCGGATGTTGGCTGGTGGCGCTGCCCATGTGGCCGTCGTACTAATATCACGTCCGGGAGCTAGCCAATAATCAATGCTGGTCCTCCTCATCAGTTCTGTTTTTCCTACCATAGAAGGTGTACCATGGGAGTGACAGTCTACTATGTCATACCTCTATCCTCAGTTTGTTGCCATTTTGTGTTTTCTTGCATGCATGTGCAAGAAGCGCGTGCGTCAACTTTCTTTACAAAGGGGTTGTGGAGGCGCGGCAGTGTTGTGCGAATGGCGCAGTCCATTCAGGGCTGGTCTCTGCCTGGCCAAGAGGAGCATGCCCTGGATCACCACAGTTAAACAAGCAGGCCACTACATGAAGGAATTGAACCGCTGCAATCAGGGATTGCCCTGTCGATACGCAATCATGTTATTCGATACGCTACCTGACTGCAGCAGCCAATTACAGAGTTGCAAGCCGCCAGTCCCCCCTTTAGTGTGCCTTCTGGTGAAACAATTAAAAAAAAATCGACAGGGTAGCCCACTCCGTCGGCATAATATTCCCCAAAAAATTCGGGTTCTGCCGAGGGTGCCAGTCCTCTGGCTCTGCCTCTCCCCTGAAACATTGTTTTGCTGGACGGGGCTCAGTCCCTGTCGGCATCATTCCCCTGTCATTTTTGCCAATGGGGAGCCACTCTCCGTCGGAATAATATCCTCCCCAAAATATTTGTTTAGCCAGGTGCCTAATCCCCTCAGCTCTGCCCTCCCCATAGTGCCGATGGGGGCACAATCCCTGTCAGCTACAGTCCCCCAAAAGATCAACGGGTGGCACACTGAGCCCACCCCAGCATGCCAAATAACCTTGTAAATGAAAAATGGTCCTGCAATGTTTTTTTTTTTTAAACCTGCAAAGCAGAAAGCGGTCCCACATCAGTCTGTGACCCTCCGAACCGCACCCTCTGCGCACCCGCCTCCCCACACCCCCTCACCCCATACTTGCCTCCAGAGTCTGGTGTGGCGATCTTGGTGGATCAGGAACATGTCTGCACTCTTCAAAGTCGACCACAAACTGAGGAAATGCCAGTAAGCGGTATAACGGTATACATAGTTTTTCCAACTTTGATGCATATCTCAGGCATTTTTTGGAATTTTGGCACCAAATTTTCAACATGAGGTTTTTGGGACCCCTCCTCATGAATTCTGCCACTGTCATGGCGTTAATCGGCCCCAAAAGGTGATTTTGTGGTCACTGCACGGAATCACCTTTCAAGACTGATTAACGAAACAACAGTGCCAGTGTTCATGAGGTAGGCTCTCAAAAAAGCCTATGTAGCAAATTTGGTTTCAAAATCCAAACAATGACTGTTTTAAAGCATGTGTTGTGCAGTCACTACGCATGCTCGTGAATTTTGCAAATCTGCAATATTTTCACGCTACATTTTCAACATTGGCATTTTCCACACCTCCTTGTGAACAGTATAGCTGTCATTTTCCGTCCTGCCGAATGTGTTTCTCACTTCCAGTGCAGAATAAGCTCGTCGCTGTGGGAAATCAGTGTTGGGACAGATTACAAAATGACAGTGACACTGTTCATGAGCAAATGTCCTAAAATGCCTATATTGAAAATTTGGTGACAATACTCCATAAAATGACTGTTACGAGTTTGCATTGCGCTGTTTGCACGCACGCTCATAGGTTTGTGCATTTATAATATTTTCACTCCAGATTTTCAACATTGTCATTTTTACGCACCTCCTTATGAACAGTACAGCTGTCATTTTTCATATCCTGCCCAAAATGTGTTTTTGCAGTTCCGGCGCAGAATAGCATGGTCACTGTGGGAAATCAGTGTTGCGGACACATTACAAAAATCACAGTGACACTGTTCATTAGCAGAGGTCCTGAAATGCCTATGTTGGACATTTGGTGATGAAAGTCCATGAAATTACTGTATTACGAGCGTGCATTGTGCACATACCTCTCAACCTCTCAGCATTAAAAATCATAGCACTGGCCTTCAAAAATCATAGCAAAGGGCCAGAATGTGTAGCACTTTCTTATTTTAATCAGTAATATATCTACAGATAGTGGGCCCCATATAGCTGGTCTTAAGGAATGTTTCTATCAACTTAGTTCAATGATTTGATAGTTTGTGTGTTCAGAAATAACTCTAGCATACTAACATACTAATTGCCAGCAGATTAGGCCTTACAGTCCTGCTCGAGGTCTGCTCGAACCTCAGATCTAGTTGGTGCCAGGAACCCTCCCCCTTATGTTCCAGAAACCCTATCATTCATCCCCACCCCTGGTCTAGGCCATCATCTGATGCATCCACTCTCTCTGTGTCTGTCCCACCCTCTTGAAGCCCTCCACTGTGGATCTCTGAACCAGCTCTCCAGGCAGTGCATTCCAAGGGTCCACCACCCTCTCAGTGAAAAACCTCCTTCTTCCTCACCCTTCCACCTTCCAACTTCAAACCATGCCCTCTGGTGATACCTCCCTGCTTTAGTGTAAAGATCCCCTCCATGTTTACCATATTTATTCCCTTGAGGTACTTGAAGACCTCAATCATGTCCCCTCTGTCTCTCCTCTCCTCTCCTCCAATGAAAACAGGCAGAGCTCCTCAAGTCTGTCCTCATACGTCAAATCCCCTAATCCTCGTATCATCTTAGTTGCCCTCCTCTGTACCCTCTCCAGGAGCTGTATGTCCCTCTTCAAATGTGGTCTCCAGTATTGTACACAGTACTCAAGGTGTGGTCTAACCAGTCCATTGTACAGCGGCAGAATCATTTCCCTGCTCCTAGAGGTGATCCCCCTTACGATGCATTTCAACATCCTGTTTGCCTTACTAACCGCTCTCCTGCACTGCTCAAAGTTATTCATACATGCATCCACCATGACCCCTAGGTCTTTTCCCCTGTTGAGTCTCCACGCCCCTCCCAGGGGTGTACCTGTGTTAGGGTTTTCCGCCCAAGATGTAACACCTTGCACTTGGTGATATTGAAATTTAATTTCCATGTGTGAGCCCAATTTTCCAGGATGTCCAGGACCCCTTGCAGTGCCAACCTCCCCTCTTCCCCCTCAACTACTGCTCCCATCTTGGAGTCATCAGTGAAAAGACTCATTTCACACCCTATACCCTCCCTGATGTCTGATATGTATGCATTAAACAGGATCGGACCCAGGACTGAGCCCTGCGGTACCCCACTACCGATCTCTCTAGGGTTTGAGAGCTCCCCACCGACCACTACTCTCTGGGTGCATCCAGCTAGCCAGTTTTCAATCCATCTGACCATCAAAGGGCCTACCCCAACCCTGTCAGTTTCTCCACCAGCCCATTGTGGGGGACAGAGTCAAACGCCTTGCTGAAGTCCAAGAATAATATAGCCACAGGCTTTCCCCAGTCCAGTTCTGATGTTACCCATTCGTAGAACTCCGCAAGATTGGTTTGACATGATCTACCTGGCACAAACCCATGTTGCCGACTATCCAGACCTCCCACCTCCTCCAAGTACACCCCCAGTCATTCCTTTAGTATACCTTCCATTAATTTTCCCACCACCGAGGTCAAACTGATGGGTCTATAGTTTCCTGGTACTTCCCTTGACCCCTCTTTGTGGATTGGCACCACATGTGCCTCTCACCAATCCCTAGGTACCCTCCCTGTCTCAAGCGACCTGTTGAAGAGCTCCGCCAGGGGTGCAGCCAGTATGTCTGCCAACTTCCATAGTACTCTCAGATGAATGCCACCCTGGCCCAGGAGATTTGTCTTTCTTTGGGCCTTGAGGGCTACCCACACTCTTCAGTGGAGATAGCATCATCCGCCCCTCCACCTTACTGGCCTTTTGTCCTTATCCTGATGTGACACCCTGGGTACCGCCTCCTCCTCTGCTCCATTTCTGTTGCTCCCTGATCCCACTCACTACTGCTTCTATCTCCATCATGCCTTGCTTTGTAGATATCCCATCCCTCCCTAGTGAACACAGAGGCTAAGTACTCAAGTAATACCTCTGCCTGGTCCGTTGCCTGTTCCACCCACCCTCCTTCTGATCTCAATCTGCCAAGATTGCCCTTAGTTTTCTCCACTCCCCAATGTACCAGAAGAACCCTTTTCCTCCATGTATCCCTGTGCCAGCCGCTGTTGTTTACTGGACTTTGCCCCCCCACCATCCGGTGACTTTTCTAGATGCAAGATGGTACATTTCTTTTCCCTATCCCTCTTGTTGTTTTATAATTTTTGTAGGCGCTTCTTTCTCTGGCTGCTACTTGAACCTCACTGGACCACCAGCACAGTTTATGTGACCTTGCCTTTACGTTTCACCTTGTGCAGGTCCTGACTGCCCCATGAAGTCCCCATTTTATGACCTCCCATCTCTTTTCCACATTTGTCATTGATGTAATCCCCTTCAAGTAATCCTTGAGAATATTTCCCAAGCCCACAAAGTCTGCTCCCCTTGAAATCCACTGCCAGTGTCCTAGATATCTCCCCCCTTCCCCCATGCTTATTTGAAACCAGACAGTATTGTGGCCGCTCCCAGTCAGGGGATCCTCTACAACCAGGTCCCTTACCAGATCCCCATCTGCCAGAATCACATCCAGGACATGCCTATCCCTTGTGGGCTCCATCACATGCTGTGTTAAGAACACATCCTGGAAGCAGTCCAGCAGCCTCTGCTCTTGGCCACCTTAGAGGACATGGTTCCCAGTTTGTACCCGCAGCATGTAAGGTCCCCATCAACACCACTCCTTCTCCTTTTGGTCCACACTGGGCAATGATGTTGTCCAGCAACCATCCTCCAGAACATCACCCATCCCAGGGGCCCTATATACTACACCCAGCTTGACTTTACCTCCTGCTGGGGTTCATAAGGTGACCCATAAAACTCCACGTTTCTCTGCCTCTTTCTACCCTAGCAATTTCTATGTCATCTCTAATGAACATAGCCACTCCACCCTTTGCCCTCCTTTTCTATCCTTCCTAAGCATAGTGTACCCTGCATGTTTAGGTCCCAGTCATGGTTTTGTTGGCCCATGTTTCTGTGACTGCCACCACATCCACCCCCGAACAGCATGGCCTGGAACTCTGGCAACTTGTTTCCCAAGCTCCTGGCATTTACTAACACCACCGCTCACCCCTTATCCTGATCCCTTTTGTTGAACCCCACCCAGGTTCCTTATATTCCATCCTCCCTCTGCTCCTCCTGAAACCTCCTCCCCAGTCTGTTTCCCCTCCCCTAGGGTTTGAAGGCTACTCCCTCATCTGGAGGAGAGAGCTTTGGTCAGCCCTCCCTTATCCCCCCACAAGTTTAAACCCCAACTCTTTCTTGAATGTAGTCAACACTATGAGGAACATCATAAACCTATGAGGAGCAAGGATAAATTTGAGTGTGAAAATCATAGCTTATGCAAATTATAGCAGTTGAGAGGTATGTTTTGCAGTTTCACGTACTCAGAATCTCACACATTTGCAATATTTTCACCCAGATTGTCAACATTGCCATTTTTGCACCTTCTTCTGAACAGAACAGCTGTCATTGTTCACATCCTGGCCGAAATGTTGTACTTCCAGCGCAGAATAGCGGTGGGAAATCCATGTTCAGGACACATTATGAAAATCACAGTGACACTGTTCATTAGCAGAGGTCCTAAATGCCTATATTGGAAAATTTGGTGAGAAAAGTCCATGAAATGACTGTGTTACGAGCATGCGTTGTGCAGTTTCCACGCACGCTCATAACTTCACACATTTGCAATATTTTCACTCCACATTGTCAACATTGCCATTTTTCCACACCTCCTTATGAATAGTATAGCTGTCATGTTTCACATTTCACCCGATATGTGTTTTCAGACATGTAGCATACAATGGCGTGGTTGGTGTATGAACTCAATGTTCAGAACAGATTAACAAAATCACAGTGACACTGTTCATGAGCAGAGGTCTTAAACTGGCTATGTTGAAAATTTGTGACAAAAGTCCATAAAATGACTGTGTTACGAGTGTACATTATGCAGTTTCCATGCACCCTTGTATGTTAACAAATTTGTAATCTTTTCAGACCAGATTTTCAACATTGGCATTTTTCCACACCTCCTTATGAAGAGTACAGCTGTCATTTTTCACAACCTGGCTGAAATGTGTTTTCGCACTTCCGCCGCAGAATAGCACAGTCGCTATGGAAAATCAGTGTTTGGGATAGATTAAGAAAATCACAGTGACACTGTTCATGAGCGGAGGTCCCAAATGCCTGTGTTTAAACTCTACTGTAAAATCCCCAAACTAATTACATTACGGGTGTCTTTGACGCAGTTTCTCGCACACTCATGACTTCACTAGTTTTTTTAGATTTTCATTCCAGATTTTCAACATTGCCATTTTTACACCTCCTCATGAACAGTACAGCTGTCATTTTTCATCCTGTTCAAAATATGTTTTTCACACCTGTGGCTACCGAATGCTGCAGTTCCGCAAAATCACCTTTGACTTAGCAAACTGATAGTGTCTCTGTTCATGTGGGATCACAAAAAGCCCATGTTGAAAACTTGGAGTAAAATATCAAGAAACAGCCAGGTGTTAGGTTTTCAACCATAATGCCCTACAGCCATCAGGGATATGACTTGGGATTGTCAACAGTAATGCTCGCAGTTGTTCCACCCCTTCATTCTCACATCCTGCAGCCAGTGACAGGCTTCGAGGTGTGCCTTGGACTCTTTGGCCCCAGAATCCATCCCATTCTCCTATTCTGCACCCATTTCAGCATATTTCCTTATGGAATGAGATGAATAAAGCCCGAACACCCAAGGCACACCTCAACACTTGTCAGTGTCTGCAGGGTAGGGTGAGAGGAAATGCCTTGACCGTTATGGGCAACGACCCAAAGGCACACCCCAGTGCCTGCCCATCACTGCAGGGTGGGGGTGGGGTTGGTGTCAGTTCAGTACTTCACTGCCATTCCTATACTGCATGGGCCCCAATTCTCACTAGGGGCTCGCATCTGGCACAAGCTTGTGGCACGCACCTTGCACCAATGCCTGGTGCACTCAGGGACCCTGCACCTGATTCAGGTACAGGAGGGATCCCAGTGGCTAAGTCCCATACTAGCACTGACCAGAACCCTGTGGCAAACCCCTGGCGCACTCCATAGGTCCACCGTGGGCCACCAGAGACTAACACAGGACCCCTGTCCCACTAGGTAATGGGCATGTGGACCCACCCTGATGGGTCGATGTCCCCCACCATGTTTGGTGCAACTGGTGCTTGGCCACAGAGGTGAGTGGTGGGATGTACTGGGCACTGGGGAGCAGTCTGCACTGGTGTATGGGGGGTTTGGGCACCACCTGCTGGGGCATGGATGGGCACTGTACCACCATACGTTGGTGCTGCAATAGCACTGATAGAGCAGGCATCGGGGATCAGGAGAGCTGCATCAGGACAGGGGTACCAACATGGTACATAGGTGGCATCGGGGAGCTGTGAGAGGTGCCATTGGACCACTAGGACGGGGGCCACACATACGAGGCCACACTCTGGGGTGTATGGTGGGTGGACCATCACCCATGGTATGCCACACACAGGCATGTCACCCAGGGGAGAATGTCTAAGTCCCCTTACGGCTGTCCTGGCTAATCTACGGACACTTAGAATTTCTCCCACCAGGTGATGCCTGTGAATCGCAGGATGCAGCTTGCATCGGCCGCAGTCCCCCTACCGCCATGCCACAGTGCATTGCAGGTACAAGCCCTGTTTAGGGCAGGTGAACTGCGGTCGGTGTGCAAAATCAATGTTTGGGACACATTATGAAGATCACAGTGACACTGTTCATGAGCAGAGGTGTTAAAATGGCTATGTTTAAAATTTGATGACAAAAGACCATAAAATGACTCTGTTACGAGCATCCATTGTGCAGTTTCCACACACCCTCATAAGTTCACGAACTTATAAACAGTACAGCAGTCATTTTTCACACCTGGCCGAAATGTGTTTTCCCACTTCTGGTGCAGAATAGCATGTTTGCTGTAGGAAATTAGTGTTCGGGACAGATTAAGAAAATCACAGTGACACTGTTCATGAGCGAAGGTCCCAAAGTGCCTATGTTGAAAATCTGCTGTAAAAAATCCCCAGACTAATTACATTTTGGATGTACATTGCACAGTTTCTGTGCATGCTCATGACTTTACCAGTTTTTGTATATTTTCACTCCAGATTTTCAACAGTGCCATTTTTTACACCTCCTCATGAACAGTACACCTGTCAGGGCCAATAAACGCTGGGCCCCTCCGGCTGCCAAGCCCCCTCTGCCCAAAAAAGCAGCAGGTGCTTCAGCTGCGATGCTGCCCCACACCACTGGACTCCTTTCCTCTCCCACAGCCTCTCGGTCTTCCAGAGGAACTGGTAGGAGGGAGGTTTTACCTCCACCTCTCAGGTTGGGAGAGGATAACTTAAATTCCTGGATGCTCCAGCTGATCGCAGAAGGACACTCAATAGAATTTCTTCAGAAACCCCTCGAACCCCTCCCCAAGGTCGTTGTACTCTCGGAACATCATCTTCTGGTCCAGGAAGAGATTTCAGCACTTTTGCTGAAGGAGGCAATAGAACCCGTCCCCATTCCTCTTCAGGGAATGGGGTACTATTCCCATTTCTTCCTGGTCCTGAAGAAAACAGGGGACGTGAGGCCGATTCTTGACCTCAGCTCCTTGAACTTGTTTGTGGAGTACAAGAGGTTCAGGATGCTCTTGCTGCACAGCCTTCTGACCCATTTCTGGCCAGGACAGTGGCTGTGTGCTTTGGATATGCAGGATGCCTACCTGCATATCCCTATCTGCCCTTCCCACCACAAATACCTGCATTTTGTGTTCCAGGGGGACCACTACCAGTTCAAGGCCCTCCCATTTGGTCTTTTCGGCTCCCCGGGTGTTCATCATTGCCTTTCGGTGGTAGCGGCCTACCTGCGTACCCATGGGGTGCAGGTTTTTCTGTACCTGGACAATTGGCTCCTGGCAGCCCCATCCAGGGAGGAACTCCTGCGCTTCCTTTCCCTTACCCAGCAGGTCTTTGCCTGCCTGGGTATTGCCATCAACCAGGCCAAGTCCCATCTGATCCCATCCCAGAGGCTTCAATTTATCGGAGCGATCCTGGACACGACCTTTGGCATGGCCTTCCTGCCACCGGACAGGGCGACCACTCTCCAGGCCCAGGTCAGCCTGTTGTCCAGCCGCAGGCAGGTCAGCATCAGGTCAGTCCTTTGCCTCCTCGGGCTAATGGTGAGTGCGATTCCAACAGCCCCTTGCGCTCGGCTCCACATTAGAATCTTTCAGTGGATGCTTCAGTCTCAATGGGATCAGCTGCTGGGCAACCTAGATCAACTTGTCCTGGTCTCCACTCCCTTTGCTCGGGACTTGCAGTGGTGGATGGTTCAGGAGAACCTCTGCCGAGGAGTTCCCTTCAGTCTCCCTCCCTCCTCGCAGATGTTGGGTAACAAGCTTCCTGAATTAGTGGCCTTGATGGAGGAGGAACATCTGGATATCGTGGCAGTCACAGAAACATGGTACACAAAACCATGACTGGGACGTAAACATACCAGGATACACTTTCTACAGGAGGGACAGGGAGGGTAAAAGAGGAGGAGGAGGGTAGCTTTTACATAAGGGAAGGAATAAAAGCAACAGAACAAAAGGGTAAACAGGGAGGAGAAGAAGCACTGTAGGTAAATTTGGAGACAGGCAATGGCACCACAATCCGCACAGGGTTAGATACAGACCTCTTCTCAGGGGGAGGAAATGGACAAGGAAATGATAGAAAGTATACTTAGAATGGCAGAAAAAGGGGAGATATTGCTGATGGGTGATCTGAATATGACAGATGTTAACTGGAGTGCAGTTGCAGCTGCCACTTCGAAGGGTGGAGTTATTCTAGATGCCGTACGGGGGCATGCCTTAGACAACTAGTATTGGAGCCCACTCGAGAGGGAGCAATATTAGACTTGCTTCTCTCAAATGGAGATGGAGAGAGGATCACAGATGTAGAAGTGGGCAGCCATCTGGGAACTAGCGACCATCGAACAGTATGGTTCACAATAAACACAGCAATAGAGTCAAGCCATACAAAGACAAAAGTACTGGACTTTAGGAGGGCTGACTTTGCAAAATGGGTGAGTGCCTAAGGAATGCACTAGCAAATGGGCAGGAAGGAGGGTGGAAGAACAATGGGAATAATAAAACTGCCATCACAGAGGTAACGAGCCTTTGTGTGAAGCAAATAAACAAAACAAAACGATGTAAGAAACCACTATGGTTCTCAAAGGAAGTGGCAGTGAAGGTTCAAGAGAAAAAGAAAGCATTCTGGAAGTACAAGGAATTGCAGAAGGAGCAGGACAGAGAACTGTATCAGTTAAAGCAAAAGGAGGCTGGGAAGGCAGTCAGAACAGCAAAGGCCCAAACCGAGGAAAAGATAGCCAGCTCAGTTAAGAAGGGGGATAAAACCTTTATAGGTACATCAGGGAGCAAGGAAGACCAAGGGAGGGATAGTGAGGCTTAATAAAGGGAGGAGGGTGGGCAGAGGAGACTGTGAAAAGGCAGAGATACTAAACAAATATTTTTGCTCAGTATTTACAAAGGAAGAGGGAGGTGCATAAAACAAACAGTAGAAACACTCTGGATACAGAAGTTGATACCAGCCCATTTACAGAAGAAAGGGTCTGAAAGAACTCTTAAAACTGAAGGTGGACAAAGCAATGGGGCCTGATGGGATTCATCCCAGAATTTAAAAGAACTAAGGGTAGAACTAGTGACACCACTGACTACCCTTTTAACAAATCATGGGAGGATGGGTGGTACCCGAGGACTGGAGGAGGGCAGATGTGATTCCCTTCACAAAAGTGGGAGCAAGGCAGAAGCAGAAAACTACAGACCTGTTAGTTTAACCTCAGTGATAGGGAAAATGATGGAATCACTTGAAGGAAAGAATTGTTGAGTATCTAGAGGCCAGAGGGACACAGGACCCTAGGCAGCATGGATTCACAGCGGGAAGGTCATGCCAGATGAATCTGATAGATTTCTTTGACTGGGTGACCAAAGTAGTAGATCAGGAGGAGCTGTGGACATGGCCTACCTAGACTTTAGCAAGGCATTTGACACAGTCCCACACAAAGATTAATATACAAGTTAGCCAGCCTGGGAGTGGGTCCCAAGATGACAGCCTGGGTAAGAATTGGCTGGAGAATAGGACACAGAGAGTAATAGTAAATGGAGTCCCAGAAGAAAGGAAGGTTACTAGTGGGGTACCGAGGGTTAGTATTAGTCCTTCAATGTCTTTATAAGCTACATTGCAGAAGGACTGGAAGGAAAAGTATGTCTCTTTGCAGATGACACAAAGATCTGCAACAGAGTTGATGCACAGGGTGGGGTGGAAAGGATGAGAAGGGACTTGGAAAGGTTAGAGGAATGGTCAAATGTATGGCAGCTTAGATTCAATGCTAAGAAGTGCAAGGTAATGCACCTGGGAAACAAAAACCCAGGGAAAGAATACACAATGGGTGGTGAGATACTAACAACAACAAAAATGGAAAGGGACCTGGGGGTAGTCATATCAGATGACCTAAAGGTGGGCAAGCAATGTGAGAGGGCAGCAAGGAGGGCTGGGGGGATACTGGGATGCATAGGGAGAGGCATCACCAGTAGAAAACAGGAAGTTATTATCCCACTGTACAGACAGCTGGTGAGACCCCATCTGGAGTACTGTGTGCAGTTCTGGGGACCCAATCTCTGCAAAGACATAGACAGGATGGAAGCTGTCCAGAGGAGGGCAACTAAAATGGTGCAGGGTCTGCAAGAAGACATATGAAGAGATGAAAGGGCTTAATATGTATAGCCTCGAGAAAGGAAGGAGAGGAGGACATGATAGAAATGTTTAAGTACCTCAAGGAATCAACAAAGTCCAAGAGGGTAGCATCTTTCAAAAAAGAGGTGCAAGAACAAGAGGCACAATTTGAAGATAGAGGGGGCGGCTCAGAGGTAATTTAAGGAAGTATTTTTTCACAGAGAGGGTTGTGGATGCATGGAACAACCTTCCGGAGGAGGTTGTGGAGTCAAAATCAGTGGTGGAATTCAAGCATGCATGGGACAGTCATAAGGCAATTCTAGGGGGTGGGTAGGAAGAAGTAGGCTGCTGGTTAACTAAGATCTGCAGCTTATCCAGTAGGTAGGTAGGTGGAAATGGGCAGACTGGGTGGGCCAAGCGGTCATATCTGCCGTCAATTCTATGTTTCTATGTATGGCGCCTTGGGTGAGGTTGCTGAGCCCATCTCGGTCCTCACAGGACCCAGGGCTCCTGGACCAAGCTCGAGAAGTCTGTTCACATCAGTGTGCTCGAACTAAGGGCAGTGCTGTATGCTGTTCAGGCTCTGCATCTGTATCTGTCTCCCAGTCATCTAGCTGTACAGATGGACAATATGTGTGTGGTCTGGTACATCAACAAACAGGGAGGAATTTGTTTCTTCCTCCTTTGCCAAGAGGCGATGCGAGTCGGGATTGGGCAGTGCAGCACAACCTTCACCTCACGGCATCTCATGTCCCGGGGATCGAGAACACGCTGGCAGACAGGCTAAGCTGGTCATCTGCTCTAGCTCACGAATGGAAACTGGATCAGGGGGTCGTAGACGACATCTTCTCATGTTGGGAACTCCACAGGTAGACCTGTTTAAGCTTCCCCGAAAAACACAGAACTTCCCGTCTTGTGCTCGCTTGCTCCAGGGCACAGCATTTTTTGGAGAGATGCTCTGTCTCTAGACTGGAAGGGCAGATTTGTCTACGCCTTCCCCCAATTACACCGATTATGAGGGTCTTGCAGAAACTCGGTTCGGAAGGAGCTCGAATGATTCTGATCGCTCCTTTCTGGCCCAGGCAAGTTTGGTTCTCTCTTCTGCAACAGTACTCAGAGGAACCTCCTCTTCCTCTTCCTCTGTCGCTATTTTTGCTGACCCAGGATCCAGGCCTCAAATCCCTTCAGTTGCACACATGGCTCCTGCAGATGTAGCTCAAGCCTGACTCGGCCCCCCCCCCCCCGAGTAGCTGAGATTCTGGTGGAGCCAGTAAACCCTCAACCAGATCTACTTATGCCGTGAAATGGAGCGGTTTCTATTTGGCTGCCTCCACGACGTTGAGCCCTTCTCGGCTCTGTTGCGACTTCTGATTACCCGCGACACCTCTTCGATCTGGGTCTCAGCCATTCATCCTAAAGGTTCACATGGTGGCCATTTCGGCCTATCATGTCCCCTTTTAGACAGAACGCTTGCTCAGCTGGAGGTCTCAAGACCTTTTGAGAGGGTCTTCACTAATAACTCTATCCAGGTTCCTGACCCTCCTTGGGATCTGAATTTCATTTGAGAAACTTACTCTGCCTCCTTTCGGCGGCAGCCTCAGTGGACCTCAAGTTCCTTTCTTGGAGACTCTCTTCCCTAGTGGCCCACACAATTTTCACTCCAAAAACTCCTCCCCAAATCATATATTTAGCCTTTTTATGCGCAAAAGCATGACTAACGTGCCAGAGTGAGCAACAGATCCAGATTTTTTTTTTTTTTTATTTGGCGCACCATACTGACAACTGACTGCCAACCACACGTCTTCTCCCTCTAACAGCCAGCTCAAAGTTGGCGCAGTTCGTTTAATCGGACACATGTGCAGATCAGCCACAGACCACCTGATCACTGATTGTCACACATGTGATCCCTTGTGGTTGATCTCGCACGTGCCTACCACGCAAGACTCTGCTGTGCTGTCCGGATCACTGAAGCTGCGCCTGTGTCATCGGAACATGTGGGACCGGCCCTGCCAACCCCCACGCTTCTCGACCTCACCCGCATTCTGGATATATCATTGTAAGCCCAAAACACTGTCCGATGTTTCCAGGACCCGCCCCACGTTTGGAGACAGGAGCTTCCTACTGAGCTTCCCTCACCCCCAGCGCATTCCTGAGGACTCCGAGAGGTAGGGGCGAGGGGGGGGGGCATGCCGGGTGCATGCCACAGAACACAGCAGGACAGTAAGGGAACTGCACATGTACAACAGTAGGAACTGCACAGCAAGCCTGTCGGTCTTTACAAGTCTGTGCAGTTTAAATCCTGCTGCTGCCAATATGTGTCCTGGACCTTGGACTTGAGGATTTTTCATCCCCAGTTCCCTTGATTCACAAAGCGTTGCTCAAGGCCAGGAGGAACAAGGCACAGGTGATCTTGGTGGCTCTGGACTGGCCCTGCCAGTTCTGATACCCCGATCGCCTCAGCAGTGGGCTCCTGAGGCATCTTCCTCTCTGCCTGGACCTGCTGTCCATCAATCAGGGGAGGGTACTCCATCCAGACCTTCAGTCCCTGTACCTGACAGCCTGGTTCCTGAGCAGCTAGAGTTCCAGGCTTTGGGTCTCTCTAAAGATGTCCTCACTGCTGTGGAGGCATCTCAGAAGGAGTCAACCAGGAAATGCTATGCCTTCAAGTGGAAGAGGTTCTCCATTTGGTGCCAGGGCAAGGGGCTGGACCCCTTGTCCTATCCAGTGGCTAGCATTCTTGATTACCTGTGGTCCCTCTCTAAGTTGGGCCTTCAGTCGATGACCCTTAAGGTGCACCCGGTGGCCATCTCTGCTTACCGGGTGTGGGCCTGTCAGCAGTCGATGGCACAGGAGAAGGTGGTCTGGTGTTTTTCCAAAGGCCTTGTCCACATTTCCCCTCCAGTCTGTGAACCACCACCACCATGGGACCTGCTTCTGCTTTTGGCAAAGGTCATGGGCAAGCCATTCAAACCGATACACAAGTGTGACATGTCTCACCTGTCATGGAAGACCGCCTTCCTGGTGGCTATCACATCAGCTAGAAGGATCAGTGAGTTCCAGGTGCTTTCGGTGGAGTCTACTTACCTGGTGTTCAACAGGGACAAGGTTGTCCTGCGCCCCAACCCAAAGTTCCTCCTGAAGTTTGTGTCAGAGTTTCACCTTAACCAAGTGATTAATCTCCCAATGTACTTTACCAATCACACCTTGGAGGCCGAGCACAGGCTCCATACTTTGGACCTGTGGCGAGTGCTTGCCTACTATAAGGAGCGCACAGCTGGAGTTTGGGGAGAGTTTTGCCAGCTATTTGTCACCTATGCTGAAGTTGCACCTGGCAGACCTGCAGCTAAGTGGATGATTGGCAGGTGGATTATATCCTGCATCGACCTCTAGTTGGTGGGTAGGGAGCCTCCCAGAGGACTAAAGGCTCATTCCACCCATTATACCACTGCCTCGGTGGCTGCTTCCAGGGATGTCCCTATGCAGGAAATCTGCAGGGCTGCTACCTGGAGGTCAGCACACACCTTCATTTCCCATTACCACACTGACCTCGAGTAATGCCGGGATGCTGGTTTTGGGGACTCAGTTCTCCAATCTCTGTTCGCTAAGTAGGGTGTGTGGATAGAACATCATATCCAGGTATCCTGTGAACTCAGCTAGCCGCAAGTGGGTGCCTACCAAAACAGTGACCCACTTGTGGCACAGATAGGACAGGGCGAGTGTGTGAGGAAGGTGACAGGATGGAGGTTGCTTGCGCATATAGCGACAGGACGTTGCTATATGTATTCGTGCATGGGGGGAGCGAGCATGATGGAAGGGAGGGAAGGTTGGCCTGGCGTGGTTGGCATGGGGCTGCCGAGCTGGCCCCATAGCATGGTGGGTGGATGGCAGCCTGAAGCTGTGAGGGTTCCGGGTTTGGGTCCAGGCGCGCCTACATTTTTGTGCGCCCGTCCAAATTTACTTTTGCAGAATTTGCACTCCCCAACATGCACCCCTGGGTTAAGAATCCTTTAGTAGGGCGTGGGGGCAAAAACCCCCGCATTAACATTGAATTCTAAGTCCCCAGCACCTTTTTCCTGTGCGCTGGGGTGTCATCCGGGCTCTGCAAATCCTACCCCCCGCAGAGGAAAGCAATCTTCTGAATGTTCATTCTCTTCCCTCCGACGCCCAGGCTTGCTTCCAAACTCAGGTCGCTGGCGTTGCAAGCAGTAGCGCTACCACTGCACCACTGGGACAGCCCTTCCTGAGTTCATTTGAAGCCTTTAGCCCTCATTTCCCTTTATGAATGACTGTTTATTTTGTAATGCCAAAAAAACTGCACAAAGTCAGTGCACCAATGCCTATATGAATGCCCATGCAGTGTCCGTAATAGAAAAGTTTGAAGTTAATCAGGCAAACAGACAACCAGAATACATTAGAAATGAACAGCAGTTGGCCCGGTGGTGTTGAGGGTTGAGGCGCTGAATGTCACACCTCGCACCATGCCGGCAACCCGTGTTTAGGAGCGAGCATGGGCCACCGGGTGCTGGTAGGAGAAGAGGGACTGAGCGTCCCTGGGACAGCCTCCTTCTCTGGGGGGGTTGGGTGACCAGATGTCGGTGCATGCCTGCATGCCTGGCTGCTAGCGGTGGCTGGGGGCTGGCACACTGACACTGCAACAATCAGGTAGAGGTGGGGCGATGCCTGATGGGGTGCACGCATGGGAGCATGTGCAGCGCCATCACTGGCATCCCTGCATGCTCCACCTCTGGGGACCAACCACAAAGAACACAGGAAAAAGGATCTCCTGATCAGGCAGCATGAGCCTCTGTCTTCTGCGGCACCGATCCTGAATGATACTTCCCCTGAGCCTGGATCCGTTTCAGGTGAGTCAAGCTGGGGGCTCCTCACCACCCTGCCACAGAGGGAAACCCATGGAAGATAAAAGGGGAAGTTGGCCTGATGTCAGGGTATGGGCTAGGAGGACAGTTGGGATGTACAGCCAACCAGGGGGCCAACGAGAGAAACTAGTAGCAACAAAAATTAACAGTAGCCTTGGGAGCCATGGACAGATTGTCATCATGAAGTTTGCGCTGCTCTGCCCCTTGTAGAGGTGCACTGTTTTTTTCATTTTTGATGTTGGTGCATTGACTGTGCACAAGTTTTGCTTGTAGAGCAAATCCTGCGGAGCTGGCCTGGAAATGGGTGTTTACTCACCTGGTAAAGGTGATTGTGTTAGTTGTATCCATGACACTCCAGACATTACCTCTTGGTTCCCAACCCACCTGATAGGCTAATGATGCACATGTGACCCAGATCAAATTTCTCAGCATACCTAGGTCCAGGAGTCCCCATTCTCTAGTTCGATTCTTCCATAGCTGAAATGCAAATGTTTTTAGGTCAGACCCCTCTGTGACTCCCACTTGTATCCCCTTATATCTATATAGAAACAAATGGCAGAACATGGTTTAACCATCACCTTTAATTTTATGTCCTATAGATACAATTCTAAATTTGGTTACCTAGTGATACGGACTCTAATTAATAATGCCTTAAATCAATCACCATAGGAACTTATCATATAAAGTCTCTTAGATGTAATCCCTCAGCGTGGGGATCTCTGCCGTGGTCGCCCTGAAGGGTGGGTCATGGAGTGTCATGGATACGACTAACACAATCACCTTTACCAGGTGAATAAACACCCATTGTGTTATGTTGTATTCCATGACACTCCAGACATTACCTCTTGGGTTACTATAATTAGCAGATCTTACTTTGAGAGGGCTCTTGCAGTAGGTAATTACATATGGGACTGGCGCTGACGGTAACAAGACCCACAGAAAAATTTCTAGCTAGCAGTGTCCCTGGCGAGGACCACCCCTAAATCAGTTGACCCCGCGTCAGGAGACGTCGGTATAAAGGGAAGTCCCTCATGCATGCTTTCCAGTTCTTTCCCGCCGTTAGCTGATGCCAGTGCCTTGCGGAAACGCTCCCTGCTCGTCAAGCCCTTTCGACGGTTATTTTACCGAGTTTTTTCGATTTTCTACTTTATTCGTCAGTCATCCATCGGTGTATGTCGTCCCCTACACCCTCCGAGCACAAGAATAAGAGTGACTCATGCGGCGCCCAACTCCTGCACAAGGACAGCTGCTCCCTGTGCCTTTTTTGTCTAGGCCCCGACCATCCAGTTGAGAAGTGCCAGCACTGCCTAAGTTTTAACGCAGCCACCCGGAAAAGGCGGTGGCAGCAGTCCCTGGAAGCCCACATTCTCAAAAAGAAGATGAGCTCCATGGAAAAGGAACTCAAAAAACTTTAGCAGGCGTCAACTTCCCCTGGAGGCCATCGCAAGAGGAAAGACAAAGAAAAGCACCGGACAAGGGATCCTCTACCACCGCACTCCTCGGGGTCACCGTGTTGCAGGTAACATCCTCCAGGGACTGCTCCTCGGCCCGCCTTGAGTTTGACGGCGTTGTCGCCCATCTGGCTCGTGCTCGGGCCTCGAGCACCCTCGGGTTTGGATGCCTCCGTCCCCGGTCAAGCCGTGGTTTCCCGGCCTACCGGTGTGGGCGACTCCGATAAGCTGGACGTCGTCTCCTCCGACGATCGCTCGGAGAGGGTCAGTAAGACGCCTGATCCTTTGGGGTGGCGCGTGACCCCTTATCCATCAGGCCAGACCTCCCCTCCTTCGTGGCCTGCCCCTGGCGAAGGATCTGTTAAGTCGGATGCCGGCCCCTCCGACGTCTCCTCAGATCCCACTGATAAGATGCACGTTGGTCCGCCCGACGTCCGCACAGCAGATGAGCTGACAATGGACCCTCCCACGTCCGTTGTTCCCAGCTCCTCACAGGTCTCGCTGCCCTCCGGGGACCCTAAGTCTCCTCAACCTGACCTCAGCAACTTTTCCCCTCCGTCCCCAGGAGAGGCTGAGGTCCTGGTTCCACCTCTGTCGGATCAACCCACTTCTGATCTGATGTCGGTTCCCTGGATGACGGTTTCGATGTCGGCACCTCAGACGTCGGCCCCGATGCCAGTAGTGCCGACCCAGGGTGACATCCCATCTCCGGATGCTGCCCCGATGCCGGGCCCTCCACCCCCCTGGGCCTTCTGCACAAGTTCCGCCTGCGGGGCCTCCAGCAGGTCCGCCTGCTCCCCCGGCTCCCAGGTTCTTGACTCCATCATATTCGACGCCATCCTACCCGGGAATGCAGTATCCAACGTCACAGTACCCGACACCGGCCCACCCAACGCCGCAGTACCCAATGCTACAATACCCAACATCGGGATTCCCCGGTGACCCGGGTTCGGGAACGGACTCGGGTCATCGGAGGGCCGGCCGGGGTGGAGTAGGATCGAGCGTCCGTAGACAGCTCTCCTTCTCCGGGAGGGCACGGGTAGCGTGCGGTGCATGGGGACCCTGGTGGAGACCGGGGTTCCTATGGCAGACCGGCGTTTGACAAGCTCACTGGAGGCGGGCGGATGACGTCATCATTGCACACCCGCCTCCCAGGTAAAACGAGAAAGATGAGCCTGCCTGCCACCAGAATGAAGCCCGCTGCCAAGGCCTCGATATGGTCCCTAGGCGGGCCCCGACCTAATCCCAGTGCCTGCGGTGCATAAGAGGGGTGCGCCGCAGGCCCCACCGTGGGGGGAAAGCCACGGGTATCGGGGACAGCGGCCGATCTGGGGAACAGAGGCTGGTCCGTGACCGGGCTGAGGATACGGTGGCAGGAGGGCCTCGGGGTAAAAGCATAAATAAAAAAAAAAACAAAAAAATATCGATTCCTGCCACGGTTATGGATACACTTTATGGGTATAACCCATACCCTTATCCCCTCTCCTCCTCCACCACCGTGGACTTGCAGGAGACTCTAGCCTCCTGGTGGGCTGAGGCCAAGGCTCAGCTCACCAGAGAGATGGAGAGTCATCTTCCAACGATGGTGCTGGTTCAGGTTCCCATACGTCCATGGCGACACACTCCCTCTCCTCCTCCAGACACCAGGGATAATCCCTCTGAGTCCAGAGAGGGGCAGGACATGCTTCCCTGAGGTCTTCCCAAGGGGTCCATTCCTCCCCCTAGACGGGAAAGGGAGTCGTCTTCTTCTTCAGTCTCTTCCTCCTCCTCCTTGGACACCTCAGATGCCTCCGATGGCTGTTCCGAGAAGGACGACGAGCCTCAATCTCCATCAAAGCCCAGGCCAAGGACTTCTCCGAAGTCTCCTCTGGAGGATCCTTCTTTCACGGAGCTCTTACGTCAGATCCAGGCAGTACTTAAGTGGCAGTCCTTGGAGCCAGACCCACAGCGACTGAAACTCGCTGAGCATCTGGATCTGCCCGTCACAACTCCTACCTTGGTGCCACCCTGGATTGAGCCTCATGCCCACCTTGTTACCACTATTTGGAAACAACCGTCGGCATTAGCCCCTCTTCCTCGGAAGTCGAATAGGCTATATCAGGCTCCAGAGGGTGTCAACTTCTTAGATTCCCATCCCACCCTCGAGCTGTCTCGGTCATGATTAGCACCGCTAATGGCCAGTCAGCTAATCCAAAACACCTTAGCTCGTCGCCACCTGATAAAGAGTCTCGCCTTCTGGACCAGTATGGAAATAAGATTTTCGCTTCTTCCACGCTGGGGATCAGGGCCCTGAACTATGTCAGTCACATGGGGGACTACCAGAAGGCAATTCTTTCTGAGGTGGAAACCAAGTTAGACTCCCTGCTGGACTCTCAAGTCAAGCAGGAACTGTCTGACCTTGTCCGCTTTGCACGTTCAGCCAGTCGACACATTCTTCGTGCGACCTATGATGCAGTGGACACTGCTGGATGGAGCTCAGCTTTTGCCGTAGGCTTATGACGTCATGCTTGGCTCTGTGTGTCAGGGTTGGTCCTGGAAGTGCAGTCCACTATCCGAAAGCGCCCTTCCGGGGGTTGGTGCTCTTCGGAGGTGATGTCAAGGACATCATCACCGATCTGCAGGAGAAGGGGATGGCAGTAAAGTCTGTCGACTCTATGTACCATCCCCATCAACCGCAGAACCGTCCCTTTCACAGACGGAATTGGCCAAAGGTGAAACCTCCGGGAAAGCAGGCCACTGAACGCGGGGCTCCCTCAGCTGCCAAGCCCCCTCCATCCCAAAAAGCAGAGCGTGCTTCAACTGCGGCACTGCCCCACCCCACCTGACTCCTTCCCTCTCCCACAGCCTTCGGACTTCCCGGAGCAACCGGTAGGAAGGAGGCTCTCCCTCCACCTTCTGGGCTGGGAGAGGATAACAACAGATTCATGGGTGCTCCAGCTACTCACAGAAGGACACTCAATAGAGTTTCTTCAGAAACCACCTCATCACCCTCCCCAGAGGTCGTTGTACTCTCGAGAACATCTTCTTCTGGTCCAGGAAGAGATTTCAGCTTTGTTGCTGAAAGAGATGATAGAACCTGTCCCCCCTTCCCTTCAGGGAACTGGCTACTATTCCCATTTCTTCCTGGTCCTGAAGAAGACAGAAGATGTAAGACCTATTCTAGATCTCAGTTCCCTGAACCTATTCATGGAGTACAAGAGGTTCAGAATGCTCTCTCTGCAGAGCCTTCTGCCCCTCCTCCACTCTGGCCAGTGGATGTGCGCTCTGGATATGCAGGATGCCTACCTGCATATCTCCATTCGCCCATCCCACTGCAAATATCTTCGTTTTGCTTTCCAGGGGGACCACTACCAGCTCAAGGCACTTCCATTTGGCCTCTCCTTGGCTCCCCAAGTGTTTACCAAATGCCTGGCAGTGGTGGCAGCCTACCTGCTTACCCAGGGAGTGCAGGTTTTCCCGTACCTGGACGACTGGCACCTGGCGGCCTCATCCAGGGAGGAACTCCTGCGCTGCCTTTCCCTTACCCAGCAGGTCTTTGCCTGCCTGGGTATTACCATCAACCATTCCAAGTCTCAGTTGATCCCGTCCCAGAGACTCCAGTTTATCGGGGCGATCCTGGATACGACACTAGGCAGGGTCTTCCTGCCACTGGACAGGGCGGCCACCATTCAGACTCAGGTATGCCTGTTGTCTGGCCACAGGCGAGTCACTGCAAGGTCAGTTCTTTGCCTTCTCGAGCTCATGACAGCTGCTATTCCGACAGTTCCTCATGCTCGGCTCCAAATGAGAGTTTCCCAGTGGACGCTTCGCTCCCAATGGGATCAATTGATGGACAACTTGGATCAGCTAGTTCTGGTCTCCTCTCCCATGGTTCGAGACTTGCAGTGGTGGATGGTCAGAGAGAACTTGTTTCGAGGCATTTCATTCTTCATCCCCCCCAATACTCTGACTACAGATGCCTCGGGAGAAGGTTGGGGAGCCCATCTCGGTCCTCGTCGGACCCAGGGCTCATGGTCCAAGCGTGAACAATCGCTTCATATTAATGTGCTAGAGCTTCGGGCAGTTCTGTATGCCCTCCAAGCCCTCCACCTGTATCTCCTTCCAGGCCACCTAGCTGTCCAGATGGACAACATGTGTGTGGTATGGTACATCAACAAACAGGGAGGGACTCAATCCTACCCTCTTTGCAGGGAAGCAATGAGGGTGTGGGACTGGGCAGTACAGCATGACCTTCACCTCACGGCAATCCATGTTCCGTGAGTTGACAACACCTTGGCAGACAAGCTGAGTCACTCGTCTGCCTGGGCCCACGTGTGGGAACTGGATCAAGGGGTCCTAGACAATATCTTCCTACGCTGGGGAACACCACAAGTGGACCTGTTCACTTCCCCTCAAAACGCAAAACTTCCAGTCTTCTGCTCGCTCGTTCAAAAGTGAGGCATTTTCTGGAGAGACGCTCTGTCTCTAGATTGGAAGGACAGATTCGTCTATTCCTTTCCCCCAATTCCTTTGATCCCAAGGGTCCTGCAGAAACTAGGGTCAGAAGGAGCATGAATGATTCTGATCGCTCCTTTTTGGCCCAGCACGTTTGGTTCTCTCTTCTACAACAATTCTCAGAGGAACCGCCACTTCCTCTTCCTCTGTCACAAGGTTTGTTGACCCAGAAGCAGGGGACCCTGGTTCATCCAGGTCTCAAGTCCCTTCAGCTTCATGCATGGCTTCTGCAGACATAGCACAGGCCCGCTTTGGAGTTTCTCCCCAGATGGCTGAGATTTTGGTGGAGGCAAGGAAACCCTCCACCACGTCTACCTATGCCATGAAGTGGAAAAGATTCACAATCTGGGTGGTTTCAAAAGACGTCGAGCCTTTCTCCTGCCCTTTTGGTCGTCTGCTGGAGTACCTGCGCCATCTCTTTGATCTGGGTCTTAGTCCACATGGTGGCCATTTCGGCCTATCATGTTCCTTTTGCAGACAGAACATTTGCTCAGTTGGAGGTCTCTAAGACTTTTCTCAGAGGGGTTCTCCACCTGAGACCTCCTATCTGAGTTCCTGCCCCTCCTTGGGATTTGAATTTTGTTCTGGAGAAATTAACTCTGCCTCTCTTTGAGCCGGCAGCTTCCACAGACTTGAAGTTCCTTTCCTGGAAGACGCTGTTTCTTGTGACCATTACCTCTTCTCGGAGGATTTCCGAGCTCCAGGCCCTGATGTGTAAAATTCCTTACTTAATTTTCCACAAGGAACATGTGGCTCTGCGTACCAATCCTAAGTTTCTCCCCAAGGCGGTAGCGGAGTCTACTCTGAACCAGTTCATAGAGTTACCCGTCTTTTTTACGCAGTACTGTAATCAAGGGGAGTATTTGTTACATACTATGGACGTTCACCGGATTCTGAGATACTACACTAACCAGACGAAGGATCTCAGAAAGACAGATCAACTCTTTGTCTCTTTTGCTCCAAAAAGGGAAGGCAATGCTGTTTCTAAACAATGCCTATCCAAATGGTTGGCTCATTGCATCACTTTCTGTTATGACAAGTACAACAAGACCCTCCCAGGTCAAGTCAGAGGCCACTCCACCAGAGGAGTCGCTGCCTCAGCGGCTTGTTTCAAGAATGTGCCAGTGGCAGACATCTGTGCTGCCACCACCTGGACTTCCGTCCATACCTTTACGAAACATTACAGTTTGGATATTGCCTCTCGCTGTAGAGCGGGCTTCAGGCTGGCTGTTCTGCAAGGCCTCCTTTCTTAAGGCCTTCTCAGCTAGAGGATCTACTCTGGGTAGCTTTCCTCCTCCCGTGTGCTTTTCCTTTTTCCAGATTGCTTGGGAGTCAGTCCTATATGTAATTACCTACTGCAAGATCCCTCTCGAAGTAAGATAGTACAGTTACGTAAGAACTTACCGTAACAGTAGATCTTCGAGAGAGGCTCTTGCAGTAGGTAATACCTTTCCGCCCTCCATCCCCCTAAGCTTTTTTAGCTCCTTTTCTCTTCAAGAAAATATCCGCTTCTATCTCGTCCAGCCTTTGTTGGCCCTTGGCAGGAAAGAACTGGAAGGCGTGCGTGAGGGACCGCCCCTTTATACAGACGTCTCCTGACGCTGGTCACCTGACGTGGGGGTGGTCCCTTGCCAGGGACTGCTAGCTATAAATTTTTCTGTGGGGTCCTGCCGCCTGCCGGCATCAGTCCTATATGTAATTACCTACTGCAAGAGCCTCTCTCGAAGATCTACTGTTACAGTAAGTTCTTACGTAACTGTACTTTAAACATCTATCAGGGCAGGACAGGGCAATCAGGTGAACAGTTTGTGTGACACGCTGAGGATAAAACTTTTGTGGCAAATTCAGTTCTTTGTCTGTATAAAGTCTCAAGTCTATAATGTCTTGTGAAGGTATGGACAGATGTCCAGGTTGCCACTCTATGTATGTCTTCCATGGACAAGCTAGCTTTTTCCACCCAGGAGGTAGCCACTGCCCTTGTAGAATGGACCTTAATTCCCTCTGGTGGCATAAGGCCATTTGTTCTGTATGCCTCCTGTATTGCCCTCTTTAGCCAGCTAGTGACGGTGGTCTTAAAGGCAGCCCTACCTTATTTGTGACCTTGAGCTATTATAAACAGTCTTTCAGACTTGAGGATCATCTGTGTACGTGTAATGTACTGTGATACGGTACTACCTACATCCAGAGGATGATGGGTTCCTGACTCCCCCTGTTGTGGTTGTGAGTAAAATGTTGGTAACGCTAGGGTTTGCTCCCTATGAAATGTGGACATGACTTTGGGGCAAAATGCTTGGACTGTTCTCATAAAGACCCCCTGTGCAGAGAAGATGGTGTAGGGTTCTTTGCATGACAGGGCTCCTAATTCACTAATTCTCCAAGTGGAGCAAATTGCCACCAGAAAGCAGGTCTTCAGGCCTAACCAGTAGAGTGGTGACTGGTGCCCCGGCTTGAACAGGCCTTTTTCTAAGGATTCAAGCACCATGGTCAGATCCCAGGGGGCCACTGGTGTTTGTATGTGAGGGTGAATGTTCTGTGCCTCCCTAAGGAACTTGAGGGCGTCCAGGTGGGTACGGGGCTGTGACAGTCCAACCCTTCCCATGGCTGCTCCTATGACTGACAACTGCACCCTTAGGGAGGTCGTGGAAAGTCCCTTGTCTAAGCCCTGTTGTAGGTACAGTAGTTCATGGACATATCAACTTGCATTGGATTGAGTTGTGCAGATTTGCACCAATTAGTGAAGATGTTCCACTGCCTGCTATAAGTGGCTGTGGTGGATGGCTTTGTTGACTGCAGGATGGTCGAAATGACTGATTTATGATACCCATCAGATAACAGTCTCTGACTCTCAGGAACCAGGCCGAGAGTTTTAGGGTGTGGGGGCTGGGTGAATCATTGGTCCTTGGAACAGCATGTCCTTCTGATATGGGAGGGCCCATCTGTCCAGCGTCATGGCTATTGTGGAAGCAAACCACACTCTTCATGGCCAGTAAGGTGCGAACAGATGATCTGAGGATGGGACAGTCTAATCTAGAGGATCAAGGGGATCGGTGGAAAGATATATGGCCTCTCCTGGTCCCATGTCTGAGATAGCGCAGCTAATCCCAGAGAATGCTTCTTCCTGTATCTGGAGAAGTACGCCTTGACCTGTGCGTTCACCTTGGACGCCATCAGGTCCAGTGGAATCTGCCCCCACCTCCTAAGTATCACGGCGAATAATTCTGGGTGGAGTTGCCACTCCCCCGGGTGTACTTGTTGTCTGCTTAGCCAGTCCACTCAGACGTACAGGTTCCCTGCCAGATGGACAGCATGGATGTGGGTGAGATTTGCCTGAGCCCAATTTAGAACCTTGGTGGCTTCTTTGAACATGGCTCTGCTGCGCGTTCTGCCCTGTTTTGCTAAGTACGCTACGGTGACTAGGTTGTCAGATTTCACCAAGACCTCCCCAGCAGATGATGCTGTCCCTGAATGCTCTCAGTGCGTGGAACACCGCCCTCATCTCCAGGACATTGATGGACAACCATGCCTCTGCTGTCGTCCACTTGCCTTGTGCTGTGGAATTGTGCATACATGCTCCCCAACTGAATTGTCACCTCATAGGTCAGCTCCAGTGGGCAGCCCCTCTCGAGGTTGTGGCAGTGAGTCCACCACCTTAGGGAGTCTTTGACTGTCTGTGGTAAGTAGACGACCTTGTTGAGGTCGTCCTCCGATGGGGAACCCTGCTGCAAAATGCAGTTCTGCAGGGGGCGCATGTTCCATCTCACCCAAGGGACTAAGTCTGTGCAGGATGCCATGCAGCCTAGAACTTGAGCCGCTTGCCCATTGTCGGCTCGGTTGTGAACCTCAGTGTCTGAGTTATCATGATCACTGAGTCGATTCTTTTCTTTGATGGTCTCGCCATCCCTTCGGCGGTGTCTGTCTCTTCCCCGAGGTGTTCTATGCGCAGGGATAGTTGTAAGGAGCTCTTTTCCTGATTGACCACCCAGCCGTGTTGGTGTAAGGCTAATAGGACCGAGTCTGTGTCCCTCTGGGATTGGGTGCTGCTGCGTGCTCGGATCAGCCAGTCGTCCAGGTAGGGGATGACATCCACACTCAACTCCTGCAGCCTGGCTACCAAGACAATGGACACCTTTGTAAACACCCTGGGTGCCGAGGTTAGGCTGAAAGGTAAGGTTTGGTACTAGAAGTGTTGACCCAGTATGTGGAACCGGAGAAAATGCTAGTGGCTGGGTATGATTGAGATGTGAGTGTACGCATCCTTCAGATCCACGGATGTGAGGTAGTCCCCCACCCGTATGTTTCTCAGGGTTGAGCGGAGGGTCTCCATCTTGAACCGTAGGGGTAGATATGAATTTGTTCAGGAACTTTAGGTCCAGAATTGGCCTGAGATCTCCGTTCTTCTTTGGAACCAGGAAGAAGATGGAGTAAATACCTGTGCTGGCTTTGGTGTCTGACACTGGTTGAATTACGTTGTTTTGTAACAGGTCTCGGATAATCTCCTGTATCTGGTGAGCAGAATCCCTTTTCTTTGAGATAGGGGAAAGGACCACCCTGTCCCTGCAGGGTTTGCTTGAAAATTCTATAGTGTAACCTTGGGACACGATTTTCAGAACCCACTTGTCTGAGGTTGTTTGATGCCATTGCTGATGGAAAGACATCAATCTTTGGCCCACAGGAGGATAATGCAAGTGTGGGCGTGGTAGTGGAGAGGGCAGGGTGGAATAGTCAGTACTGCTTTGGCTTTCCGCTTCTGCCTCCGAACCGTGGATTCCTACCTCTAGGGGCTGAATAATTGCCCTGTGAGGGGGTCCTGAAGTTGTTGCTGCTGTGGCCTCTCCCTCAAAAGGAATTATTAGAATAGTTTTGCCTTCTGTTCTGTTGGAACCTATTGTTCCCCCGAAACCTACTCCAAGCTGATGGCAAGTAAGTGGTTCTGTGCATGTCTTTGGCAAGGTCCTTGCCCTCTTCCTTTTGTTTCAAAAACTCTTTAAGTCCTTTGCCAAACATGTTGTCCCCTTTCAGGGGCAAATTCTGTAAGAGAGCTTTTGACTCATTTTCGGCTTCCCATAATTTTAGCCATAGGGCTCCTCTGGCCCTATTTGTCAGGGCAGCGGATCTGACTTCTAGTTTTAGGGTATCCACTGCCATGTCCCCCAGATATTTAGCTGTGTCAAGGGTACATTCTAGTAGTTCCGCTTCCCTAGATTTGGGGTCGGCTTTCTCTAGTAACTCCTCCAACCAGCGAATCTGTGCCCTGGCAGAGTGAACCACTGTTACCATGGCTCTGGCCGTCATGCCAGAGAGTTTGAACTGTTTTTTTAACATTTCCTCTACCCATTTTTCAGAGGGGCCCTTGAGAGAAATGGTGCCACAAGGCAGCTCTGTCTTTTTGCTCAGTGCTGCGATTTGAGGGTCTATGCTTGGAGCCATGCACCGCAACTTGACTTTGTCCTCTTGTACTGGATACATCCTGTCCAGGTTCCTTTTCTCAGACAGGTGACCCAGTTCTGTTGCTTCTCATTCTTTTGAGAAGCTATCATCTATGGCCAGACAGCTAGGAAAGGTGTCCTCAACCGTGATGCTCTGTTGGATCATGAGGTCGAGCTTGGACTCCGGCTTCGGTGCTACTACGTCGAACCCCATTGTTGATTTTATGGCCCTCATAAGGCCTGAGACCAGGTCAAATGAACAGTTTTGATGTTAGGGAAGGTGACTGGGGTATGATGTCCATCTCCTCGTCGCCTGAGTTGATGTCGTCCCCATCATCTGGTGCCCCTCCCATGTCTTCCTCTCCTGGAGGAGGTGTAGATGGCTCATTGTTGTTATTCAGCTGAGGAGGGGTGCTTGGTTCTGGGGCTCGTGCCGGAACAGGTGTGGGATTTCAGTTTCTCCATGACTTCCAACATAAAATTCTGCTGGCTTTCCATCATAGCGACTGTCGCTTGTTGGGTCTGAATGAGCAGTGTCCCTGGATTCATCCAGTTGGAAGGTCTGGGCCCTTGGTTGTCCAACTCCATTTCGGCGGGTTGGTTCTAGGCTGCTTGTTTGTTTTCATGTACGCAGGCTGGGCATAGTGGGCCTGGGTTGTGGGGCATCAGTGCTGTACTACAAGACATGCACTTCTTGGCTTTCCCTATCTAAGGGACGACAGAAGGATAAGGTTAGATAGGTAGCCCGGTGGGGCAGGGTACCTGTGAACCAGGCAAACATATACAAATATGCAAGAAGTTATACACTCTTAATTTGTACAAAAGTGCCCCGAGGCACCATGTGTAATTGTTAATTAGAGAAGCAAGTAGCACCCCATTGTCCTTCTCTCTCTGGTTTGGGTGGGGAGGGGAATTAGGAGGACAGTATCCATGTTAATCCCCTGGTATGCCTGATAATGATAGTAACTCAGTAACTCAACAAGTGAAGCTAATTTTCCCAGGGATGAACCATTTTACCGTACTGACTTCAGCCCTTAGTAATCATGTTGGAAGGGCAGCGTAAGGAATGCCCAAATCGCTAAGCATGATATCGCTATAGCACTAAGGGAAAAACATCCTGAGCCGTGCGTTGGTGAGCCACGATTAGGCTCCAATCTAAAATGGAGTTCTAGCTCTGAAAGGGCCTGGCTCATGCCTAAAATTGGGGCCGCAGTTTAATGAGGCCTCCTGGCTAAGATGGCGGCTGAACTATGTGGATGCCAGCGTGATTCCGCCTAGCGCTGGCGCTTGTAGTTTGAATGGGCCCTTTACGGCCTGATAGTTAGGGCCGAGTGTTCTTTGTCCCCGAAATTCCATGCTGCCGCAATCATGCAGTGGGGGAGTGGTATAACGGCTTCTTCGGTCCCCGTACTGAAGGCCACTGCTATGTGGGCCTTGTGGTGGAGAGCCGAGAAGACGACAATTGAATTCCAAGTGTGCCCTGCCCCCAACTCCTTGAAGGGGTAGCTGTACTAGGTACTGCCTGCAAGGGCTTAAAGAAACCAATTCTGTTTGTGACTCCAATCTCCATGCAGGGGTCGCTACGCTAGGGACTGCTTGCAGGAACTGACTGTAAGGCTCTATGCTAATTTGGGTCCAACCCTTCTCATGGCTGGAGGTAGCGCTGAGACATCTGGCAACAGAGCGCTTGGACTCCGCTTGGGAGGGGAGGCCACAGTTGCCAGCGTCCATTCGTGGGTGGACAAAGAAACCTAATTTTCCAGGTTGGTGCGAGATGGTAAATGCTGTCGGAGCTCCACACTTGCACAGTAGGCCCTGTTTGGGAGGGAGGCCCACCGTAAGCTCAGTCGACTACTGAGCACGATTCTCAAACTCAGACAGTGCGCATGCCGCCGGCTAGGCAGTGGCATGTAAATCAGATAAATAGCAAGCTGCAGGAGTGAGCAATATAAAAACAGGCTGCAGTAACTTATTTACAAGGCATGTTTCAATACCAACTCAGCTAAAATCTTGTCTTTCACTTCTAGCATGCCCAAATTGCTTGGGGAAGGAGAGAATTTCCAATTTACAGAATACAGTGCTTGCAGGCTAAAAACAACAGCAAATTACAGTATATATAAGGATTGTAATTAGGTAGGAAGGCACAAGCTCAAGTTAAAGCAATTTGTGTCCTCTCTCTCTCCCCTCTTCCCTCTCATAAACAGCAATTAAAAGCCACAGCACAAAGGAAGCACACAGCTGCTGAATATCTAATCCAGTTGAATCCATGACAGCACATATTATTCAAATTAGAAAGCCTAATTAATCATACAGGTTTGTTGTGTGAACCACACCTTCAGTAATAAATGTTCTGGCCTACCTTAGTTGGTTGATTGCACAGAGACTCCTGGAGTGCTTGTAGCCTCTTCAGATGCAATGGTTGAACTAGAGAATGGGGACTCCTGGGACCTAGGTATGCTGCAAAATTTGATCTGGGTCACATGTGCATCATTAGCCTACCAGGTGGGTTGGGAACCCAAGAGGTAACGTCTGGAGTGTCATGGAATACAACATAGCACAATTGAATATTTAAAAGCAAATGTTCCACTACTGAAGAGTGAGACTGTCTCTGCATCATGGATATCCCCTTCCCTCAGCTGCAGTCAGTGATGTTACCTGCCCTCATTCTGATCAGCTCCTTGCAGCATGGAGAACAGGTACTCCCTTTGACTTGGGTTCTCTGCTTTGTCTACATAGATCACTGTGGGAAAAGAAAAAAGCAAGAGTGAGAACTATACTGTGAGCACTCTGTTTTCAGCCGGGGCTGGAACTGAAGCGTGGATAACACAGTCTGACTTCTTTTCAATAATCTCCATATCCTTCCTGTTGAACTATTAGTGTTTGCAGCTTTGTAGTGTGCATATGAGTTGGAAGGAGACCCAAACTGCCAACTACTTTTATAGTGAAACACAATTTTAACAATGCTGTAGATGGAGAATTTTTTAATAACTGGGAGGACACTGACTGAGAGAAAATCTCTCTGATTCCTTCAGTTAAGGATGCCTTAAGTCAGAAATAATGTTTTTCTTTTACTTTGCTATACAGCAGCATTCAAAAAGGGAATTATAGGTTGATTAGCTGACTGTATACTGAAAGATGTATCTGTTCTGGGTTTTATTTTTCCTGGCCAAATGTTACAATGTTCAACACCCAATTCAAATGCACAGACCTGGCAATCAAGATATAGGCTGTGTAAACTTAATAAATAAAGGCACTTCTGTATTGAATGGGGTTGAACTTTGTCATTGGCAGGAGAAAATAGCCGCAAGTATACTTAAAGATCATGTGCAACGGTTTTTACATATTTTTTATAAAAGCTTGAAAAGCTGAAATTCAAGTCCCTATGTCATGATAAGTGTTTCCTGAGAATTTCATGCTGTTTGGTTTTGTGGTTTTCTTTAAACCAGCATTGCTCTACAGTGGCTGAAAACAGTGGAGTTATTTCTGTCCTCTCAGTCAGACTTAGAGTGCAATGACATCATTTTGGAGTAGCTTGCTGTTTCAGATTCCCAATCAAGTACTAGTTTGTAGAGTTAGTGGTTTGCTGAGCTCTCCAAGTTTCTTACAAACACAGTCTCTGGCTTGTGTTTAGATAGATCAGCTTAAAAAAAACATTTTCTTCTCATAAAAAGCTGATAATTTAAATCTCAATGCTGAATTGAAGTAGTGGAAATCTTTCTCTGTGAGAAATTAGCTTGTTTGTATCACAACTCTCAGTTCTTTCTAATCAAAACTCAGATTGTTTTTCTAATTATATAACACAGGGCTATTAAAAGCATATAAAATAAATCTAAATTTTGTTCATTCACAGAAACAGTTTGTCTTTGATGTAGCCTCCATAAATAGATTTCATGTAGGAACATTTTTTTTCATGTCAGATTGACAAACAGTACATGTGCTTGAAATACTTTAGCAGACTGTGACAGACGCATGTCAGAACTCACAAATTTCAGTTCTGTGTGAAAATACATTGTTAGGTATGACTAAAAACACTATGTGGCATCCTGATGCACCGTGTCTCTGCCTCAGTGCTGAGGTAGCTGCAGCCTACTGCCACATGTCCCTGCTCCACAGTTGAGGCTGCTGCATCCTGCTTTCCACCATCTTCTCACACACAGTCTAGGATTGTGCACCTTGCTGCCTCCATTCCCTGCCTAAAGAATCAGGGCTGCTGTACCCTGCTCCCCATGCCCAAACAATTGGGGTTGCTGCATCCTGCTGCTCTCTCTCTCCCACACCAGGGGTGTAGCCAGGGATTTTGGATCTGCACACCAAGTGGACTCACTGCTAACCCCCCCCTTGTTAGGGTGAGCTACCCCCCCCCGGGTGTAGTCAGACAATATACAAATTTACACCAAGACCATGTTTGTTGCCTCATTTGGCACAATAAATACAACTTTTGTATCTCATGACAGTGGTTGTTGCCATGCATGGATAATTACAAATGCCATGCATTGTTCCCTAAGACACCCACATACCAGCCCAGAGCCTGTAAAGTTGTATTGCCCTTGGGATGCAAAGAGAGTATTAGTGACCAGTCCTTCTAGTTTCGACTCCAATTAATAAAATTACAGAAAGGTTCAGTATTTTCTTGGTTAGTTTTCATGGAAAAGGGAAGCAGTTCAGAGCCTATTTGCTACCCCCTTTAAATAAAATTGCACACCATGGAGTATGCCTGCCTACACCCATACCCCACACTCACAGTTAGGGAAGCTGAACCTGTTGCCCCTTATTCCTGTCTCCACAGTCAGGACTGCTGTGTTGTGTTAAGTCCTAGAGTGCCAGGTTCCCTGCATCCACAGCTGGGACTGCTGTACCATGCTGCCCTAGCCATCAGAGGTTGGGCTTTTCCTACACCCTGCTATTCACTTCCATTGCCCCAAATGGTCAAGGCTGCTGCACCATGTGTACCCTGTCTCACAGTCAGGGCTGCTGTACCCTGATGCCCCCTGTGTTTGAAACCACAGTCGAGGCTTCTGCACCATGCTGTTCTCTATTCCCTGTCACCAGAGACAGGGTTGCTGCACCCTGCTCCTTTCTTTTTTTTTTTTTTTTTTTTTTAATTTTAACCCCTCTTTTTGACAACCCCTCACCTTGTCGTCAGGGATCTGCCCTGGTCACGGTGCCCCCGAAGCTTTCACCACCCTAATGAGCCACTTGAAATCCCAAGTTACTCCTGGCTTGCCCCCCGGGAGGCAGGGCATGGTGCCACGGCAGTTATCAGCGCTGTGTATTGTATCTGGTTGGGGAGTTCTTGGCCAGGCGGCTAATTGAAGCTGGGAGCAGGGCATCATGGAGACCTCTGGTGAGGGATTTTTATCCCCCTATTGGCTGGGGCGGAGACGTGCAATGACGCCTGCATCTGTCCTGCCCCAGTACCTCCCCTCTTTGACCATGTGTCAGTGCTCAGGGTGATACACCCAGCCTCTGCTAGGTGTCACTCTTGCACTCACCACAGAGACCTCCACCCCCCGGAGAAGGAGAGCAGTCCATAGGATGCTCCATCCTTCTCCCCCGGCCGACCCTCCAATGACCAGGGCTCGTTCCCAAACCAGGTTCGCCGGTGTCATGAGCGAAACCCCAGCCACTGCTAGTTGGGGTTGCTATGGTCTGCTGTGCTCTAGAGCCCCATGCCTCTGCAGTTAGGGCTGCTGTAGCATGCTGCCACTTGCCACAGGATTCAGGGCATTTGCTGCGCCCTGTTGCATGCCTCCGCAGTTGAGGCAGTTGAACCCTGCTGTCTCCCTTCAACCAGAGTCAAATCTTTTGCTACACCTTGCTCCCCACATCCCTTGTCCCAAACGAGCATGACTGCTGCACCCTGTCCCACAGTTTGGGCTGCTGTATCCTGTTGCCACCCCTATCTCCTGCCTGAACATTCAGGGCTGCTGCACCCTGCTGCCCTCTGTTCCCACACCCACAGTCAGGACCATGGCACCCAGTTGCCCCCTGTTCCTATGTCCACAGTCAGGGCTGCTGTGCTGTGCTACACCCTGGAGTCTCATGCTGCCTACATTCACAGTTGGGGCTGCTGAACCCTGCTACGCACTTCCATTGTCCCCAAATGGTCTGGGCTGCTGCACAATGTGTACCCTGTGCTACTGTCAGGGCTGCTGTACCCTGATGCCCACCTGTGTCCTGCCCCATGGCCAGGGTTTCTGCACCATGCTGTCCTTTGTCCCCTGCCACCATTGTGCCCTGCTGCACCAAAGAGCTCCTTGCCTCCACAGGCAGGGGACAGGGTGCAGCAAATGCTCTTATTCTAGTGCTGCTCCCTTCCTGAACAGCTGGGGTTGCTGCACCCTGCTACCCTCTCTCACCCTCACAGTCAGGGACACTGCACATGTTGCCTACTGTTCCTGTCTCAGCAGGGTTTAGCAAAGAATCTGACTCTGGTGACAGGGAGACAGCAGGGTGCAACTGCAATGTGGAGGTATGCAACAAGGTGCAGCAAATGCCCTGAATCTTGTAGCAAGTGGCAGTATGGTGCAGCAGCCCTGACTGCAGAGGCATAGGGCTCTAGGGCACAGCAGGCCACAGTAACCCCAACTGTGTAGAAAGGAGCAGGGTGCAGCAGCCTTGTCAATGGTGATGGAGGATAGAAGACAGCATAGTGCAGAAGCCTGAACTGTGAGGCAGGACACATGCAACATCAGGGAACAGCAGCCCTGACTGTGTGATGGGGTACATGTCGTGCAGCAGCTCTGACCGTTTGGGGCAATGGATGTGAGTAGCAGGGTGCAGCAAAAGCCCCACCTCTGGTGCTAGGGCAGCATGGTGCAGCAGCCCCAGCTATGGAGGCAGGGAATATGGCACTCTAGGGCTTAGCACAGCACAGCAGCCCTGACTGTGGAGACAGGAATGGGGCAACAGGTACAGCATCCCTAACTGTGAGGGTGGGGGAGAGAGAGGGCAAAAGTGTGCAGCAACCCCGAATGTTTGGGCAGGGGGTGACAGGGTGCAGTAGTCCTGATTCTTTAAGCAAGGGATGGAGGCAGCAGGGTGCACAATTCCTGACTGTGTGGGAGAAGACAATGGGCAGCAGGGTGTAGCAGCCTCGAATGTGGAGCAGAAGGCAAGGGGCTTGTGGGGCAGGGGACTGTTGGCAGTAGACTGCAGCTGCCTCAACTGTGGGGCAGAGTTATGGTGTATTGGGATGCCATATAGTATTTTTAGTTATACACATACATGATGTATTTTCACACAGAAACCACCAAAGAACTGACATTTGTAAGTTCTAAGAGTACGTGTTCTTGAAATACTGCAGCAGAATGTGACAAGTACCTGTTTGTTAATCTGACATGAAAAAAATGTTCTTACATGATTATATTTATGAAGGCTTCATCAAAAACAAACTTTCTGTGAATGAACAAAATTTAGATTTATTTTATATTCATTAAACAGCCCTGTGTTATATAGTTAGAAAAAAAATTGAGGTTTGATTAGAAAGAACAGAGCTGTGATACAGACAAGCTGATTTCTCACAGAAAAAGATTTCCACTACTTCAATTCAGCATTGAAACTGAAATGAACAGCTTTTTAAAGGAAGAGAATTATATATTTTAAGCTGATCTATCTAAACACAAACCAGAGACTGGGTTTGTAAGAAACTTGGAGAGCTCAGCAAACCATAAATTCTATAGAATGCTGCTCTGATTGGGAATCTGAAATAGCAAGCTACTCCAAAATGATGTCATCACACTCTAGGTTTGACTGAGAGGACAGAAATAACTCCACTGTTTTCAGCCACTACAGAGCAAGTTAACAAATGCTGATTTAAAGAAAACCACAAAACCAAACCATGAAATTTTCAGGAAATGCTAATCATGACACAAGAACTTGAACTGCAACTTTTAAAGCTTTTATTAAAAATATGTAAAAATCATTGCACATGATCTTTAACCACCATGTGGCTAATACATTGGACTTTGATTTTTAAAACATGGCTTTTACAAGGTACCAAAGCTCAACAAAGGGTTCTATTTGGCACTATAAGATGAAGTATAAAAGGGTATTATTGTGTAGACAGGGTTATAAATTTGGTAGAACATTTTTAACATTGATATTGATACTTAGTGGAGATGTCCCCCCAAATCCAGAACCTGTGCAAAAAATAAATAAATTGGTAATGAAGAGGCCACTTGATGTTGAAAATCATTTAACAAACACTGGTGTAACAGCTGAACTAATAAAGGTGCAAAGAATGTGTATGGTACACATTAATATATGCAGCCTAACACTTAAAATAGAGTACCTGAGAGAATGGACTTTAAAATATAATCCAGACATTATTGTAATTACGGAATCCTGGCTAAACAAAAAGGTAACTGATGAGGAATTACAAATTCAGGAGTTTAATTCTTGGAGACCTGAAAGAACCAAACAGGGTGGAGGGGTTATAATTCATGCAATAAAATCCCTAGAAATTACTAGAATAGATAATACAGTAGACTGGAATGGATCCGAGGGATTGTTTCTGGAAATAAAGCTCCCATTCAGTAAACCCCTGTTATTAATGGGCATGTATTGCCCCCCCCCCCCCAAAAAAAAACAACTAATTATAGGGTACTGGAATCAATACAAGAATTTTTAGGAAAATATGTAGAAAGCCATGGACTGATATTAATTGGGGATTTTAATATCAATTGGAAGTTGGTTGATCAGTGCCACTTAATCCATGATATGGTCACCACTTTGGGCTTAACCCAATTAATACATGACATCACCTGAATTAATAAACACCCAGAAGCATCGCCAGTTTTAGACTTGATATTTGTAACTCATCCTGAAAAATATGTTGCTAGTGGAGTACCTCCGGATTCATTATCTGATCACCAAATGGTGTATTGTATTAGACAAGCAATGAAACATAAAGCCCCAGGGAAAACTGTTACAGTTAGATCTTACAAGGCATTTGATTATGTCAATTTTATGACAGATTTAGATGGTGTTAACTGGGAAAGGGTAAGTCTAATACCCAATGTGAGTGATGCCTGGGACGGATTTTATGGGTATCTGCAATAAATACGCCCCACTAAAAACTAGGAAAGTGAAAAATAATAGTGCCCCTTGGTATAATTCAAAATTGTATAAACTTAAAAAGCAGAGGGATAGGGCCTGGAAGACTACCTAAATTACCCAGAATCCTGTAAATTGGATTAAATACAAACAGCTAAGAAATTCCTATACACTAGAGGTGAAGAGAACAAGACAAAATTACTATAGAAAACAACTCACTTCTAACTTTATTTATTTATTTATTTAAACATTTGTTAACTGGGAAAGGCACACTGAGCCGAGGCTCGATTCCAGGTGTGACCCAGGGCCAGGGGAGAGGAATACGACATCTCCAAGTACAGTAATCCACATTACAGTGTGGTTGACAAGACACCTCAGGTAAACAAAAGCAGTACAAATGTATAGATAATCCCCGAAGATTTTGGAAGGTCAGGAAAAATGTCCATGGCATACAAAGCTCTGACCTCCCAGACATGTTTGAAATACAGGGAGCTAATATACCGGTGGGTGTTGAGGTAGCTGATTTTTTTTTTTTTTAATGAATGTTTTATTTCTATGGGAACAAAAACACAGACTATTATGGTAGATAATTCCCAGGATACAAAAACAAAGACCTAACTAACAGACAATTCCAATGTAAGCTTGAGGAAGGATGGGGTAGTAATAGATACCTTCAATTTTAAGCCAATTAAACCAAATGAAATAATGGAGGCCCTAGGAAAACTAAATATTCACAAATCTGGTGGGATTGACGGGATTCTGAATATGTTGTTTAAATATGCAGCCCCAGTTATTGCTTATCCCCTGGTGGAATTATATAACATGTCATTGACTTAGTCTGAATTTCCATCTGTTTGGAAAACTGCTAAGGTGGTGCCCATGTACAAATCTGGTCCTAAAAAAGCTATTAGGAAACTATAGACCCATTTCTCTCCTGCCTGTGGTTGCCTAGGTCTTTGAAGGTCTGGTTGCAAAACAACTCCAAATTTTCTTGGAAAAAGGGAAAATTATGAATAAATATCAATCAGGTTTTCGACCCTGCATGGCACTACTTCTGCCTTGTTACAAGTAACAATATGCGAACGAGAGCCTGGACAGGGGATTGTCCGTGGGAGCTATATATAGAGATCTATCAAAAGCCTTCAATACTTTGGACCACAGCATCCTCCTGTCCAGGCTCCAGGAAGCAGGTTTGGCAAGGGGGGTAGTGGACTGGTTTGAATCTTATGGTACCTCACAAATAGACTCCAGTTAGTGGCCGTAAAAAGCTGGGAATTGAATTTGGGTCTTATTAAGTCTGGAGTTCCACAAGGATCAATATTAGGCCCCCATATATAATCTTTTTATGAACTCAAACTTTTCAGACCCAGAAATAAATTATCATCTATACGCTGGTGATGTCATAATTTTTCTCAAGGGTACAGCAGACAATCAGATACAGAATACACTGTTAAGAGGCTTTTGATGAATTACAGTTTTCTGATTCAGTTAAGGCTTGTTTTGAACCTACAAAAATCGCAGGTAATGTTTTTTCATAGACAAGGGAAAATATCCTGAAGAAAGAGCTCTCCAAATTAAAACTATTGATAAATCAGGTTTTAGAACAAGTATCAAGTTATCGTTACCTAGGTGTGTATTTAGACAGTTCATTGAAATGGAACATTCACATAGAACAAATAATTAAGAAGATTTATAACATGGGCAGAGACGTTTCTGTGATGCCATTGGCAGAAATTAGTCACGTGACTGATTAATTTCTAATCAGTCACCTCAGTTGCTTGTGGTGATCAGTCTGCCGTGTAGGAACCCATGGCCGCACTTCTTATTCCTGTCCAATTTCATGGCTAGGCAGCAGCCATTTAAATATATCTCTAAGCGAGCCATTCCTTGCGTCAGTCAGGTTCCCAGCAATCCGTCGACCACCGTCACTGAACCAAGCCGCAAGTTCCCAGAGAGAGATCGAGCTGCAAACTGAAGTAATGTGTCCACATTGTGAAGCAGCCAGAAACAGCCATTTTTTATGTGGCTAAGGGCATCTGCCCAAACACCCACCCGATGGACCTTGAAGGTCCTAGCAATAGTACATATCGGGCTGAAGAGCACATGTACCTGCACAGAATTTGTGTTAAAGGAGTAAGTTACTTTGTTCCCCTGCACACTTGTGATGTGTAATTAAAATGTGGACCATGAGTTGTGGCATCCCCCGGTTCCGTTTATGTGTCCGCTACTGGTTGCACCCACACAGCGGATCTCCTATTTCCCTTGCTTGAGCTGCATCACTGTAGAGAGACTGGGAGAGGAGTACTCAGCAGTAGTACCCGTGGGCGCATCTTCATGCTGGTTTGTGGGTCCCCCAACAGTGCCAGCAGACTACAGTAGGTGATTGAGATGCGTACAGTGGAGTATCGGAAAGGTAGCAATAAAAGAGCAGTATTACTGGTAAAATACCAGCAAAATTGTTTTTTTAATCACATTCAGAGAACCGAAGACAGAGTGTGACACATTAACTTCCTGGTTAGGAGAGACACACCAGACAATGAAAACAACAGACAGAGAACAGTGCATGCATGAAGTTCTAGCTGACTGTGGAGGTCAGGGGCTGCAGTGGTAAACTTCAGGCTGAATTGGGGGTAAAGTTCAAGTTTCTCCTTGATTCAGTAGTCTGTGGCCTGTTCACCACAAACTTGTCTGTGTTGAACTATTTTAACAGTGGCAGAAGACAGAAAACTATGGTACCACGGCCAGAAATAGTGGAAGAACACTAAATAGATCCCACATTTTTTCCCTATTCTTCCTTGAGTTTTTGTCCATTTGTCTCCAAATTTGGCCCATGTTATAAGAGCAATAACCCACTCTAGGGTGTGCAGTTATTGGGAATAATCAACACCCTGGATGCTGTGAGGACACTGGGCCTGCGGCCTCGTGCCTCACAACACACCCTGGGTGTTGATTAATCCCCAATAACCGCACACCCTGTTGTGGGTTATTGCTTACTAATAGATGCTTGGGTGCTTTGTACCAAATCAAGTACTGTACAACAGAGGCCATTAGAAGGCATGTGATTAATACATCAGCGATATAACTATTAGACTATGGAGATTTAATATATATAGGGGCAAATGCTACCTTGTTAGGCAAATGAGATATTATGTATAATAAAATGGCCCGCTATATTACTATGGCCCCAAAAAGAACACACAGAGAGGAACTCTATCAAACTCTAGGATGGTACACACTGAGTGATAGGGAGATCTTTGCATGCACTCCTGTATATGGAGAAGTGTTTTGGTAACAAAGTTCCTGAATATATTATGGATTGCTTACAAGTGAGAGTAATTAAACCAGGTTTGAGATCTGCTAGGGATAGAATATCTTTTACCTAGGTGCAATACTGAATTGGGAAGAGCTCATTTCTTTTATAAGGGTCCTCTTCTGTGGAATACATTGCCTGCTGAAATTAGGATCCAGGATGGAAGAAAACATGCAGGGCAAATGAAAAATTGGTTTAGTAAGAGAAGGATTAAATAAGCTAAGGGAGTTGACTGCATGGGATATTTGAATTATTTTAAAACGTCTGTTGAGTATTTGTTATCGATAGTGTATTTATGACATATATTCATAGTTATGAATTGTCAAATTGTTTGTGTGCTTGATTGTAATGTTTTCTGATTGTCCCTGTATGTTATGCAACTGATGTAATTATGCTCCTATACGGATCTCACTGGAAATTAATTTTTTTAATTCAGCTGAGCTGCCGATTCATTTTAATGAATACAAATTTTTACTACTACTACTACTCAGCACAAATAGTATAGATATAGTAGGGTTGAGATGAGTTATACGATACATAGAGAATTTTGGTTGGGCAACCATGCACAACCAGCCTGTGGTGCCACAGAGGGGCTCTGATCACATCCGACCTCGAGAGTGATCTTGAGTGGTCTGATGTAATCAGAAGCCTGAGGTGGCAGCACAAGCTGGCTGGGCATCTGGTTGCCTAACCAGTATTTTTTTATAGTACATTTTTTTTTAGTGTTTTCACAGTGCTCTCACGGCAGCAGCAAATGTGCCAGTGGCTTTGGTTCAGAACATGAACTGACTGCTGTGCACTGTGAAAAGCACCAGCTGCCTTGAGGATTTCCAATCAGCTGGAACCTTGTTGTACCACAGAAGGGTACAGCCACATTCCATGACCTTTGAACTGTGATACAACAAGGTTTCAGCTGGCATGGAAATCCGTGCAGAACAATCCCTCATTATACGCTATATAATATTTGCTGCATTTGCTTTCCACCTTGCTATTTGAACTAGTCAGACAGCAATATAAAAACAGGATCTCTGTCCACTAGACATTGCCTGCTCTGGTCACCTATCTACACCTGGGGCTGCATTTTCAAAGGGACTGGATTGCTAGAAGCCCCAGGTGCAGCACAGACATGGTACACCACGCTTGTGGCAATCTAACAGGAATCTCTAGGCTGTGAGCCAGTTGCTGCCAGTTAGACCAGCTTTTTGTGGTCTAGCTTGCATCAATCCTAGGGACCCTTTTTATGGTGCTTGCACCAGAAGTTTGGTGCAAGCTGCCGTAGATTGGGTAAATTGTCCAGTTTTAGCAGGTCGGACGCAGTTGCAGTAAAAACGTCTGGTACACTGTCAGATTCAGAGTGTTGTGGTACAGGGCTTGATGCAAGCCCTCTGCCACCCTTTGAAAATCCTGCTGTCTGAGATATCACAATCAGCTGTCATGGAAACAGTTATGGTGTCATTAACAGGCTTGTGGAGGGGGGCACACAGCTGACGAGTTTGGTTGCACTTTCCTCAAGCTTCTGCTCTGTGATCAAAAATCTGCAAACAGCGACCCAAAAATAACTGTAGTCCAGAATGCCTAATGAGTTCTAGTTCATCAGCTTATGGTCACTCTAATTGTATGGGTTAGAATGCTCATTAGCCAATAAGGATACAGATATTTACTTACCTTTTTTTTAAATGTATTCCTTGGCCAGACCTAATGGCATGCTTAGGTCACACTTGCCCACACTATTCACACCATCATTACCTTCCAACCCCAGATGCCAGCAATTCCCTGGAGCCTGTCCACTCTGGCGGGGCTCGGTACTATGGAGGGGGGAGGGAAGGTGACCCAGGATGTGCTGCTCTGCTGTGCTAGTGGCAGAAAGGGAGGTGTGAGTGAGCTTGGCACCAGTAGTGTGGGATGGGGCACAGGCCTTCATTAATAGTCACATAGAGTGATTTTTCTCCCCATATAGAAGTCCCTCCCTCCCATGACGACATCCATCACCACTACACTCGCATTGGCTGGGGGGGGGAGGAGCGGTGGCTTTGCCTGGTCACTCACGACAACACAAATCCCAATTGACCACAGGAGCTGCTACAGAGCAAGTGGCCTCAACCCCCCCCGAGCCTGTTCATGCCATCACTGCAATGTACCCAGAGTCCCACGAGCCCAAAGTGTGGGAGTTGGGATCAAGTTTTGATCCTGGGTCTCGCCACATGACAGTGCAATGCACAACCAGCCAGCATCACAAGGCCTGCTTCCTTCCCCATTTTAAAAGTTATGTTATCCAACCCTCTGTTACGTATTACCTGGCTGTAAAAAAAACATGAGGGATTGGGACACACTGAGATGTGGCCTCGATCTGTACCTTTCCGAGGATTTTTTTTTTTTTTTTTTTTTGTAACTCAACTTTATTCAAAGCTTCAAAGACAAAGTACAAACAGGACTTTCTAAGGATTTCTGACAATGAAAATCAAAATGTACTGACCTCGACTGAAGTTAAAATAAACCTCTTCTCCATTTGTGGGTTTGCGGAGAGACAGTGGAGTTTCAGTCAGCTCCATCGGGACATCATGAAAGCGGTACTCAACATACACCTGTTGGATGCTCTCATCAGCCACTACTTCAGACTGGGGGTCAAAGGTTAAGGACACAATTTCGATGTGGATCCTTTCAGATGGCTATAAAACAAATGTAGGATTATTATAAATATCTAAATAATAAATACTTTTTTGAAACGGTTTAGTCTTTGTTCACCAATGTTCATGACTGCTTCCTCCACTCCTTATTCCTTTGTGCTCACTCATCTCCAGATGTCCCTCTCACATCTATCTGACAGTATCTATCTATCTATCTACGGACAGTATCTATCTATCCATCCCGGAAGAATACCGCAAGGAGCAACTAGAAGGTAGAGATTCCTCCCTCCAGCCTTTTCCATCTGCAGAGTTGTATAGATTGTTTTTCCAATTACATTTTAAAGTGTTTTCTGTATGATTCTGTGCTATGTTAGGGGTTACTTTAAGATGTTGCTCCTACTGCAGTGCTGAATTTCTTAGTCGGCTGTGTATTTTGTCAGTGTCTTGCCAACTCTGCTTGTCTGTTAAGACTGTTTTAAGTATTTTAAGTGGATTTAGTTTGTCCTTACTGGAGCTGTTTCTGGCTTGCAATTCGGAGTGAGCCAGTTGTTCTTCACATGCTCAGTTCCTCCTCGACTTTCTGCTCTAGCCTCTGTGTATTCCAGGTACTTTAACAAGGTCCAGTTCCTGTTCATTTCACTCCTCAGCTGCCTACTCCAAATGCTCCTACCATCCACAACTTGGGTAGAGATTCTGCCCTCCTGCATTTTCTGTCGGCAGAGCTGTTTTTTGGTACCATTAACTGTACTTTCTTTTATAGGTGCTTGGAGTCACGTGACTTATCACATGACCCACAACTCCTTTTACTAACACCCTTCCCATTTGCAGGTTATACACTCCAGCCACTAGCACTCCCTTTGTTGTTCTTATTTCCTGGCCACTAGGAGTCACTGTTTCCACTCCTCAGCCCCCACTTCCTACCACTTACCAGCATTGGAAGCGATGAAATTCCAAGGCATAAAACTGGTCCCATCCCTCCCCTTCGGACTAGAGCATATCCTGGAGTTTGAACCACCCACCCTCTGCACCAGCAGTGAAGTCACTAACCACTATGCTATCCTGGCAGTCAATAGATACCCTTGGCTTTTGTCAGCTGTACACTGCTGGACTACAGCCCCCCAAATAGATTAAATAATAGTTTTTTTTTCTACAGTCCTGGGTGCTTTCTTTTATAGTATTCCCCCCCACCCTTCAGGACTAGATTATATCTTGGGGTTTGAACCACCAACTCTCTGCACCAGCGGTTAAGTTACTAACCACTGTGCTGCTGTCTTGGCAGTCAATAGATGCCCTTGGCTTTTGTCAGCTTTACACTGCTGGACTACACTCCCATAGATTAAATAAAATCCCTCTCCTACAACCACCCCCCCTTCCCATCTGTCTACTTGAGGTGACTCAGCGGAGTATCAGCAACACTTCCCCCACTATAAACTGCTAAACCCCACTTACTAGCCTATGTATTAAAGGGTACAGAATAAGTGATGGTTACTAAACTGCTATACCTTATAATCACCCTTCTTCTGCTAGTAATACTAAAATATACTGGGCAACAACTCCATGTCAACAGCAGCCCCTGGACCCTGGTCTTACAAAATAACAGCATGTATGGTATAACCAGTTCAGAATTACTAACCTCCACAAGGATTTGTACCTACTGATAAGTAGACCTGCCCTTGCCAATAACCCTACACTCTCCATCGTCCATTGTCAGACTCTTCCCTCCCGTAAGTGAATACTTGAGAAAGTTGGCAGGAGGCTAAACGGGACCAACTTAAAGCAACTAAAGTCTCAAGCCTTGAGACTCACTATGCTGCTACTGCTGTTACCTGGCAACGTACACCCAAACCCAGGTCCAGCTAGCCAATCAATGGGGAACAGTAGGAAGCACAGCTCCCTAATGCTTGTGTAACCCCCCTACAAATGGGGGTTCCTAAATTGTCTTCCTGGGCTTGCCTAAATGCCCACTGCCAGGCTAGTGTTCTGTGTTCTAACAGTTTTAAAAGTGCTTGCATGGAAGTGCCCTGTTAGCCTCCGGGCCTGTCTCTTTAAGTGCTGCCTATTTTGTGGATTATAATTATTCTGGGTGGGGGTCAAGTGGTTTCAGGCTCGAGTCCCACCCAGGCTGCACTATAGTTGCTTCATCCTGCCATCGCTAATTGTGCAGAAGGAGCCCTACTAGAATCTGTGATTGTTTGCTGATTATCTGCTTTAATGATAATAATATTGTAGTTTGTCTAACCTGTCTTCCTTTGCAGCATGGACTTTCTGTTTTGCACCACCATCTTGGTTCTGGACTGCCAGCTTGGATCAATCAATGCCTTTGGGGACCCTAAAATGGAGACTGTCCCCAGCGGCTTTATGGGAGTGAATTTCTCTAGGAATTGTAGTTTTTACTGTTTGGCACCTAAATGGACCTGGAGGGGGAGCCCTAGCTGTGACAGACAGATGGATCAACCAACCAAAACTTTTGGATCACTGGGAAATCCCAGAGCTGCCTGCAGCAAGCCGGCAGTAGTGAGTTGGAGCTGGGAGAGTGAGCAGCTCAAGTCAGTCGAGCTGCTGCCCTGCGGGGGAGTGTGGGGATTCGGCGGGAAGGCTGAGTCTGGTCTGGCCTGCCTGCCTCCAGCTGTCACTCTTGGAGAGATTCGTGCAACCTTACTTCGGACTTTTCTCTGAATATTTCGCTGAGCCCTGAATATCGGGTATAGCGAGTCAGTGTGTTGTTGGAGTTGAGAGAGTGAACAGCTCGAGTAATTCGAGCAGCTGCTCCTGCGTAGTAGCACGGGGGATTCTGCAGGAAGGCTGTGTCTGGCCGGCCTGCTACAATCTTCTCAAGTGAAGAAGTCTGAATTAATATCTCAGACTTTATCCGAATTTGCTGTGATTGTGACCGGAATCCTGAATTGTGACAAAGTGAAATTCGCCTGGTGTGGACTAAAGATTTGCCTCAGTGCGATCAGCCTGTCAGGACTTGAGACAACCGCAGAGCGTATGGTTTGTGGAGAGACACTGCTGATTGCAGCTGGACTGTCATCTGAAATGTGGTATTTGCCTATCCTTTACTATAATTGTGCTGAATGTGCAGTGTGGGTCGCAATTTAGTTCCCCATGTTGCTTGAATGTGCCACGCTAGCTGGAAGCTGTATCCAGCACTTTACTGGATTGAATCCGAGCTGTTCACCTGGTCTGCGCCTCACCATCTTGGCCTAGCTTGCCATTCATGCTGCAGAGAATCATCTGACGAAAGACCCGCCTGGGGATTCGGCTCCCTGCTCAGCACCATTTAACAGGTTCGACCACCACGGTGCATCGTATGGGCCCTGCTTCTCCTGGCACAGCAGTCAGTCATCCTGAGGTCTTCATTTTATCCATCCTGTGTCCTGGTCCAGGTAGCTTGAGTAAACATCAGGGTAGCTCCCTGCAACAGAGCTCAAATCAAAGTGTGTCATCTGATTTAATTGTTTTGGTTAATCATTACAAACTGAGCATCTGGCTCTGGAATACAAATTGTGGGTTAAAGTGCATGTTGTGTTTTTCCTTCCTAAGCACCCCAACAACAGCTGCAATGCCGGCCTACCCCGGGCAATGCTTCTGTGGCTAGCCTGCAGACCAAATGGGTACCCAGAGTGTGTGTGACTGTGTTAGAGGGACTCTTAGAGGCATGCATGCTTAGCTTGATCAAATCAGATCCAGAATCAAACAGCAGTTTAATGCTCCTCCCTTGTTCACATCCCCGATAAATCAGATCTAAATCTTTTTGCATTTACACTGGCTATTGTGTACCTTTGTGGTGGGGATACTGTGTTGCTATTGCCTTTCTCCACTGCAGGTCTTGTTTTGCAGGGGGTCTCCAGGGCCAGTGCAGCTGATCCAGCCCTGGTGGTAAGTGTGCCAAGTGTGGGTATAACATTGCATTCTGGTGTTCATTGTAACTGTATATTAGCTGACCAGTATAGGCCACTAGAGGGGATAGAGGCGGGTAGCAGTCCTGTCCTCCAGGTGGAGGCACCCATTCACAGAACTCATGCCCCTCAACCTGCACCTAGTCTCGCAGGCAGGGGTAGTATCCCTTGGGATAGCACCACCTAGGGGTTACACTTGCCTCTATCAACATCTGTAGCCTACTACCCAAAATGGACATGCTCCAGGTACGGGTTACCCAGCACCAACCTGATGTGTTATCCATAGTGGAAATGTGGCTTACACCAACAGTCCCAGACTCTGCTGTCTCCCTGGATGGCTACATGGTTTTCAGATGTGATTGTACAGCCAACCCCTTGTTTACTGATCCTATCTACATTAAGGAACCCTGAAAGGACATGTCCTTCCTGTTCTGGACACAGGGTTCAAGGTCCAAACACAAGGGGTTAAACTCCCACTGGGAGCCTACTGTAAGGGACTTGTAGTGGTCTCAGTCTACATTCCCCCTAAAGAACAGGCCAGTGGCTTTAAAGCAGTTATGGACTACCTAAGTACCATACACCCTGGCTCCAAGGTTATAATGGCTGGAGATTTCAGTATTAATTAGTTGTCCCAAGAGGTGGCTCCTTACAGGGACACTATTTCCTCCATCAACATAGCGCAGATGGTCGACTCTCCCACCAGGTTTAACAACCGGTCGGGTTCATGTACACTACTGGACTGGCTGCTCACTAATCATCCTGAAAGAATATCAAACACCACTGTCCTAACAGATGCCATAAGTAACCACTCTCCGGTTATGTGTACCTGGACAAACAAAGTTACTAAACCCACCCCAAAACTATTACTAGCCAATTGTTTAAAAAAGGGGGAAACTCGATCCCCTAAAATTACAACTTTGGCAACAAGATTGGTCCACTATCGATTCCACCAATGATATCAACCTAGCCCTTGACTACTTCATTAGCATTTTTAACTCAGCATGTGACATCTGTGCCCCACTCAGGAAGAGAAAGATCAAGGGTGAATGTAATCCCTGGATCTCACCCTCCCTCCTTAACCAAATGAGGGATATGGATAACCTTTGGCACCTGGCGCATGCAATGGGCAAGCAGTCAGATCTGCAGAATTATAAAAAGGCTAGAAATGACTGCACAAAGGCAATCTGTGGCATCAAAAGTCACCACTTTAAGGAGGGACTCACCAACTTCTGGGGTAATGGTAGGATGTTCTGGCGGCACCTAAAGGCACTGAAAGGAAAGTTAATAAATCCACCCCAACCATGTTAAACATAAATGGGGTAATCACCCAGGACCCAAAAGCTATAGTGAATGTTTTGAACTCCGCCTTTACCGACCTCAGTAGTGTGCTCCCCCAGACCATCTAGTAACTGGAGAAAACCACAACAACGTATCTACTGACAGCCATGGCCAAGGTCCTCCTTCCTTCTATTTCAAAATCATCTCAATATAGAACGCAAAAAAAATACACCCAGCGAGTCTTAGGGAAGTCGAGGTCTAGTAGTGACACTTTAGACCTCAAATGAATTGCCCTCATGCTGGATGAGATAATTGCCCCTCTAATGAAAATTCTCAATCTCTCCTTGCAGACTGCAACATTCCCCTGGAAATGGAAGGCCACTGTAGTTATGCTCATACATAAAAGTGGTGACAGGGCAATACACTATAATTACTGCCCTATATCCATTCTCCCTCCGCTCTCCAAAGCCCGTGAGAAGATTGTATCAGATTAACTAGTGGAATATCTCAACAAGTATCAAATTCAATGTCCCCAACAGCACAGTTTTTGGAAGTCTCATAGTACCACTACTGCACTTGTTGAGTTCACTGGGTTCATACATAAGGCACTAGACTGTGGGCAATTGGTAGGGATGGCATTCATCGACCTCACCAAAGTATTTGACACAGTCAATCATGACTTGTTGCTCAAACAATTAACTACCACAGGGCTCTCCACCCAAGCAGTGAGCTGGTTCCAGAGCTACCTTATGGACAGGGCACAACAGGTGAAAATTTATGGAATACTCTCAGAGAGTATGAAAGTTCGCACAGGGGTCCATCAAGGATCCATCTTAGGGCCCCTGCTCTTTAGTCTCTTCCTAAACCACCTCCCTCTCGCATGCCAGGAGAACATCCTCCTCACGTAAATGATGCGTTCTCTATACTAGTCACCCTGATCCTTTTCTCTTGAGAAACAACTTCAGATGAATTTCTCCAGTGTAGAGACCTGGTTCCAGGAGCACAAGCTCCTCCTAAATTATAAACGAGCAAAGATCATGACCTTTGCTTCTCCCTATAACAAACCCAAATCCTACCAGCTCACCATCCACAACAACCTGAACACCCCTCTTGAACTGGTCAACTCCTTCAAATACTTAGGAATCACCCTTGACACTGCCATGTCTTTTGCTAACCATATAGACTACGTAGCCAAAGCTGCTAATGCAAAAATAGGTTTACTATATATACACAAACACTGCATGACTGGTGAGGCACTTAGGCTAGCAGTGAATAGCTCGGTCAACTCCACTATTGACTATGGCTTAATAGTTTCTGAGGCTGCATCTGACTCCTCACTGAAGAAGGTAGCCACGGCATTGAATAAAGCCTGCAAGCTAATCACTGGGGCCCATAAGTATACGCATACATGTGGGTTACATGCACAGATGGGTTGGCTACACCTGAAAGGTAGGCTTCAGTATCAGACCTGCTTGCTGGCCAAAAAAACATTAGGGTTCACCCCACCGAGGGTCCAGAATCTCTTAAGCCTTGCAATGAACCCCTGCCAGACCAGAAGTACCTACAGTAAGCCTTATAAGGTCCCTTTCTGCCACACTTCCCAAGGGCAGAGATCCTTTGAGTACTGTGCCCCACTTGGCTCAGCTCCCTTGGTTGTGATGTACTTGTTGAATCTAAGCTTGGGCCTTTTAAACATAAGCTCGCAGCACCTCTTAGCACTCTGTACCTGTGACTGCCCAGCTTAGGCACCTAGGTAATTAGAATTTTTTCGTGGGGTCTGATGCTGCTGCTTTAGTCCTAATGGTGTAACTTGCTGCAAGAGTTGTTCTCAAGATCTACTGTTATGTGTTTCGTGTAATTGTATTGAGGTGGTGCAGTTTTTCTTAATTGTATTTCTTTTGCCAGTGTGTTTTTGGTATACTAATGAGGAGAAGTATTGTTTATACTTGGATGTTCATAGATGTTCTGAGTATTTGACTAGAAATTCAAATAGCACGGAAAGTGGATTAGCTGTTTGTTCTTTGTTGAGAGTGATGAAAGAGCCTTGTTTAAATAGTCTCCTTTCTACGTTGTTGTCTAGTGTATTCTTTCTTGTTATGATAAGCGTAACAAACCTTGGCTATATGTGTGGTCAAGGGTTATTTTACTAGTGGAGTGGTTACTTCTTGGTAGCATTGAAAAATGTTTCTACTTGAAGTTTTTGTAGTTGGCTTGGAGCTGTGTGTATATTTTTTGTTAGACATTATAGTTGGAGATGCTGGCAAGTGGCGGGTGGTGTTTTCGGATTAAGCATTCTTCAGGGATTTCTGTTTCGGGTAGGGTTGTACTTTGTTTTTCTCTGGCGGTGGGGTATTGTCGCTGGTTGTTGGAATTAGTTCTAATGGGATGTAAATTTCAAGGTAAGAGTGTATTTGGAAGTAAGATAGTATAGTTAAGCGTAAGAAATTTTGGCTGTACAGTAGATTTTTAGGAACAGTTTTTGCAGGTACTGGGCTTACTATTCTCTTTGAGGGAGTTGGAGTTAGTAGCCTCTAAAAAATTCATTTTTTCAGGGAGTGAATAATTTGTTTTTAGTTTTATCTATTTGCTAAGGGATTCTTCTGTTCTTTCTGATGTTGAAGCAGCGTTGGGAGTTTCAAGTGGGAGAATTGGAGTTGGTGGTAGACCGCTGCTTATGTATTATGCTTGGATGCTGGGGTGGGATTAATGTTGAGGCGGGTTTCGCGAAGATTGCGTAGTTAGGGGCTATGGTTTTGATGCTTGATGGTTTTAGTCTTAATGGTAATTCTGTTGTAAGAGTTGTTTCCTTGGAAGATTTATTGTTATGTGTTTTACAGAATTGTATTTTTGTCTAGGAGTGTTGGGTTACTTCGTGATAGAGTAGTCTAGTGTTACTTTGATGCTATTGCTAAGTGGGTTTTGGGTAGGAATCATAGAAGAGTAGGCATAAGCTATTTCGGTACTTTTCTACTTGCAGTCTAGTAGGTTTAAGCATGCTTTTTGGGTTTGGTAGGGTTCTTAGTAGCCTTTGGTTAAGCGAGGTTTAGGTTTTGCTTTTGGAGCTCTTTCTAAGCTTGTTTAGTGATGGTTAGGTGGGTAATTTCTTTTATACTTGTTATGTTACAGTTTGGGTTCTTATTGGGGTTTGGTTTGCTACTTTTCCCATTGGTCTGCTATCACTTTTGGTCAGGTGGTTTCTATGGTCAGTTAGGGGACGGTCTTGGAAAGAAAGCTTTTCCAGCCGAGCCTGCACTCTCTTGGGAGGAACAGATCTCAGCATGCACCCAGTCGGCTCTTCGAGACGACGTGGCTAAGCTTCTCCGCAAGGAGGCAGTTGCTCCAGTGCCGGATCCTCAGACAGACCCAGACTTTGTTTCCAGGTACTTCCTGGTGCCCAAGCAGACGGGGGGTTTGTGCCCCATCCTAGATCTCCATGACCTGAATCAGTATCTCGGGTCCTGCACCTTTCTGATGGTCACTCTGAACCAGATCATGCCATCTCTGGAGCAAAACATGGTTCTGTTCACTGGATCTACAGGACGCGTTCTTTCACGTCCCAATCCGTTTGTCCCATCAGCGGTTCCTCAGTTTCATGGTCGAGGGGACCCTGTACGAGTTCTGAACCATGCCGTTCAGCCTGTCGTCGGCCCCTCGGGTCTTCACCAAATACATTGCAGTGGTGGCGGCCCACCTTCGGCGTTGAGGAGTCAGAATCTACCCTTATCTCATTGACTGGCTTTTGGCAGGTTCCTCCCTTCAGGAGGTGGAGAGGTCCAGGGATCTGCCCTCCAAACCTGCTTCCAACTCGGCCTCCTAATCAACGTGGCCAAGTTGGAACTCATGCCCTCTCAGGTGATGGGCTTCATCGGGGCAGAGGTCGACTCTTGTCAAGCCAGGCTCGGCTCCCTGGCGGATAAGCGGAGGTTCTCTCTCCTCCCTTTGCCCAATCATTTCTGGTTGAGCACTCACTCCCCTACCCGGAGGGACTTTCTGCGCCTTCTGGGTTACATGTCGGCGTGCACCTCAGTGGTCCGTTGGGTCCTGTGGCACATGCGCCCCCCTCCAATGGGAGCTGGCTGCCCAGTGGATTCAGCGATTTGGTCACTTCGACCAGCTGATCACTGTAACCCAGAAGATGTGGGATGCTCTCCAATGGTGGACCGTCCCAGACCGGTTGCAGAAAGGGATTCCATTTGTCCACCCGGAGCCGACGGTCGTCCTTAAAAACCGATGTCCTTGAGAGAGGCAGGGGAGCCCATATGGGGGACAACAGGGCCCACAAGTTCTGGACCCCCAAGAAGTCCTGATGGCTCATCAACTTGTTGGAGCTCAGAGCAGTCAGACTGGCACTCAGCTTTCGCTCCTGAGCTCCGGGGTCAAGTGGTTCAAGTCCAAATGGACAATGCCATGGCCATGTAGTACCTCAGCAATCAGGGCGGCATGGACTCCTGTCTGCTGTGCAAGGAGGCGCTCCACATCTGGACCCTCGTAAGCTGGTTGGTGTCTGGTCTCCTAGTCATCCATGTGGCAGGAGCCTCGAACCAGCTGGCGGATGCTCTCAGCCGCTTAGGCCAGACATCCCATGAGTGGTCTCTCCATCCAGAGGTAGCTTACAGCCTGTTCTCCTGTTGGGGGCAAACCGATGGGTGGACCTGTTTGCCTCCAGGGAGAACACTAAGCTGAGGCTGTTTCATGCCCGCCACCCTCAGCAGGGCTCACTGCGGGGTGCCATTTCAAGGCCGTGGACCCCAGGCCTCCTCTACGCCTTCCCTCCATTTCCCTTGATCCACAAGGTGTTACTCAAGGTTAGGAGGGACAAGGTGAAGGTGATCCTGGTAGCCCCAGATTGGCTGCGCCAGTTCTGGTACCCAGATCTTCTCGGCCTCAGCCCCCCGGAGCAGCTTTGTACATGCCCGGACCTGATATTTCTGAACCAGGGGAAGGTATTTCATTCGGACCTTCAATCCCTGCACCTCCCAGCCTGGTACCTGAGCGGCTAGAACTCCAGGCTTTGGGTCTTTCTGAAGATGTCTTCACCGTGGTGGAGGCATCTCGAAAGGAATCTACCAGGAAATGTTATGCCTTCAAATGGAAAAGGTTTTCCATTTAGTGTCAGGGTAAGAGTCTGGACCCCTTATCCTATCCTGTGGCTAACATTCTTCACTATCTTTGGTCACTCTCCAAAGGTGGTGTGCATTCATCGACCCTTAGGCATTTCTGCTTATTGTCAGGGCCGGTCAGCTTTACATTGGCACAGGAGACAGTGGTCTGGCGTTTTTTCAAAGGCCTGGATCACATATCCCCTCCAGTGCATGAACCTTAACCTCTGTGGGTTCTGCTGCTGGTTTTGGCAAAGCTCATGGGCAAGCCATTCGAACCCATTTGTGGAAGACGGCCTTCCTGGTGGCTATTGCATCAGCCAGAAGGACGGAAGCTCCAGGCGCTTTCCGTGGACTACCCTTATCTGGTCTTTCACAGGGACAAAGTTGTCCTGCGCCCCCACCCGAAATTCCTTCTGAACGTGGTGTCAGTTCACCTTAACCGGTGTTGACTCTTCCGTTTACTACCCTAATACACCTCGACGCAGAGTACAGGCTCCATACCTTGACCTGAGACATGCCTCTCTTTCTACAAGGAGAGGATGGTGGAAATTGTGAGAGGTTCTGCCAGCTGTTTGCCAGCCACGCTGAAGCTGCTTCTGGCAGACCTGCAGCCAAACCGACCATAGCAAGATGGATTACATCATGTATAGGTCATGTGCTATGAGTTAGCGGGCAAGGAGCCTCCAGAGGGATAAGAGCTCATTCTACCCACCATACTGCTGCATTGGTGGCTGCTTCAAGGACATCCGTATCCAGGAAATCTGCTGGGCTGCTACCTGGAAGTCAGCAAACACCTTCATTTCCCACTACCGACCTTGACTTGGAGTCGTGATGGGATGCTGGTTTTGGGGCCTCGGTTCTCCAATCTTTATTTCCTAAGTAGCGGGTGGTGCTTACTGCCTTCCTCCTGGAAAAATGCTTGGTGTCTTCCTGTAGTATGGATGAACAACATATCCACGCCTCCTAGAACAAGTTACTGTCCTGTAACAGTAGTTCTAGGAGTGGTATATGTTGTCACACACACACACACACACCCCCCCTCCCGGCTAGCTGGGCGGCAACCTTGCTTCCAGCAGGCTAAGATCTGGCATCGTGGGGCGGAACCAAGGTATATACCACCCAGGTGGGTGGGAGGAGCCAGCTTGAAGACTTCCGGCAAGATTTAAAGTGGAACGGGACATGCCAAGAAGAGTGGATGAACAACATATACCACTCCTAGAACTACTGTTACAGGTGTGTAACCTGTTCTTTTTTTTTTTGCATTGTCTCAAAAACCACAAAAGGGATTTGCACAAAATTTGGCACGTCAAGAGACCTGCCGCTATCCACAAAGCATGCCAAATTTTGTGTAAATCCGTTGAACAGTTGCACTGTTATTAAAATGAAAAATCTGAGGTTTAAAATTAAACTGTGGTCAACCAACCATCGCTACTAAGCCAGTGTATGTGTCTGAGTATATATATATATATATATATATATATATATATATATGACTTCTTACAGAGAGATGGAATTGAAGAGCCTATTCTGGACTGCATCAGGCAGGGTTTTACATGCAGGTGGAATGGAAGGAACTAAATTGACAGGCATAGTGAAAATGTTTAACCACTGATCAATTGCTGTAGGCTCAGAATTAAATGAAGTATGTCTCTGAGCAAAGTCTTGGAAGTTAGATCCTCCTGAGGTACAGCAGTAGGGCCTGGGTCTGAAGAGTTCAGGCTAAGGAAGTTATTGTCACTGCCCTCAGAAAAGATGAAATCGGGGTCAGACTCCTCCCCCTCCACATCTTCCCCAGAGGGAGGAGCGGATCGCATGGCCTCTAAGTCAGAAATGCAGCCCCAGCAACACAGACATCAGTCCCAAGGACAAGGGGCCTGTGAAAGGGGCAGTGCCAAAACTAGACCGGAATCTGGTGACAGGAGAGCCCTGTCACTGGGACCAGCACCAGAACCAGACCCAGCACCAACAACCCAGCTGGCTCTGGAGTGACTGACAATGGTACCCGGCCGGTCCTACCAAGTAACCAGGGCAGGTGCGGCCAGTGGGACAGGAGTCAGCGCTGTCCCTGGCAAGGGCTAAAGGCCGTTGATGGAGCCAGATGCTTTACCCAGCTTGAGGGGCCCACCTGTGGTTCCATTTCCACCAGCCCCAAAGGACCAGGGACCGGATCCTCTGGCAGAGAGATAGGCCTGATGCTGCACCCACTGCTCCAGAAGCTGCTCAAGGGTGGAACTGCCCACTTGTTTACCCACTTAAAGGCCAAGGGAGATTCTATGCTGAAGACCTTAATATCCCAGTAGCATAAGGTGACGCCAACAGATCAAGGTTTTTGTGCAGACCTCCCAGATGGTGACCTTGAGTGGTACAGTTTCTTCCCTTTTTGAAGGGAAGAGGAAGAACTCTAGGCAGAGCGGCACCAAGAACCCGACTGGAATCTGGAACAGGCCACCCTTTGATGCTTCAGTAGGACAGTCTTTCTCGAACACAGGCCATCTGTCGTCAGAACCCTCCCCGACAAGGAAAGTGGACAGGATATGCCCCACTGCTAGAGTTGTATTCTGAAAGGCTCCCTATTGTCATCCTCCATGGCAATCACCTGTAGACTCTCTAGGGCTGAGAGGAAAACTGACAAATGTTTTGTAAAATCACTAAACTGACACAAAAGTAACAAACACTAGCTTTAAACACTAAAACTAGGAAAAATGTGCAGCTGTTGTCTTATGGATGTGGCGTTCTGACTCCAGGTGGGCGAGTGACGAATTCTGATGCATACTTGACAGCAGGAAAAAGGAACTGAGGCGTGATGAGGGTTGGTGCAGAGGTAAGCCTGACGCCATGAGACACACTTCACAGTGCCATGCATGTGCATAGCTTTTGCCGCGCCAGCCCTTATGAAAAGTTCTGGCTCCTGCAGGGTTTTGGCACCTCAGGCTAAGACCCACTAGTGAGAATCAGTGGTGAAGATTGATTCTGGAAGACCATGCTGTTTGAAAAACTTGGTGAAATATTCACTGCATTATCTGAAGTATTTAGATCAGGAGCAAAAGAAAGTTACAGGGAATAGTTAAACATAACTGTTGGAAATCAGTTTGTTGTAAGCTTTACATGTAGTAGAGAGCTGCTCATTAAGTGAAAAAAAAATCTGTACTTATCTGACTTACTTATTGAAACTATTGAAAGGTCCTCCTCTATTTTGGGATGATGAGGTGTCGGTGGGGAGGAGGGGTACACTGTGCCTTGTGCACTGGTGGTAGGCGCCCTGTGTTTGGTTGGCCACTGTATCATAAACTTGTAGGTGGAGATGGGTGGCGTGTCTGACTGGTGCTTTGACATGTGTTTCTTCCTCCTGGCAGCCTCCGTTCGTTGTAACTCTAGACGAGGTTGAGCTTGTTCATTTTGAGAGGGTGCAGTTCCACCTGAAAAACTTCGACATGGTGATCGTCTACAAAGACTACAATAAGAAAGTGACCATGATTAACGCGATTCCTGTTGCCTCCCTCGACCCCATCAAGGAGTGGCTAAAGTGAGTGGCTCTACTTTTATTGTTGAGAAAAACCCTGCTTCACGCCTTGTCAGAGGCTGGTCCGTGTGTGCAGTGCTCAGAGTTCCTTTTGTAAGAGAATGTGCTTCATGGGGCAGGGTGATATCAACAGCTGGGATTTCATTTACAGGCAGTGGTTTTCTCCAGGTTCTAGTGCTTTAAAAGCTGCTGACGCCTCTAGGGAAAACATAATTTTTAGACACAGTTCAACTTGTATGTCATATCTTCTACAGATTTCCTTTTCTACTTACTACGGAGGAATTTCCCACAAAAACGGGAACTTTATCCCTTGGAGTTCATTTGCCCCAACAGTTTATTCTCTATTTAAAATTGTAACGTTCAGTTGTGACATCAGGTGGGGAATAAGCAGTAAGAGCTGCTGCTGAACTTTCTAGGAATAAGAATTCTGTTTTCTTGCAAATTATCTCAATAATAAATAATGGGAAGAAGGATTACAGAATTAGGGAAATATAAGCTGCTTTGTGTCCCAGATATTATGATTTTCCATGAATCTTCACCATTCATTCCCATTTACGGGTCTATGCTGGAGGCACTAGGACCCTGTGGGAGCAAAGTATGTTGTAGCCTGGTGGACTGACTTCTGTGCCGGTGCCACCCACAAAGCAGATGAAGTGACTTTAAGCTAGTAGGTCGATAGCAGCTGCCGCCAGCCTCCTTTCCTAAGGTTTTTTCCCAAGAGAGTGCACACCTGGGAGTTATATATTCACCTTACTGAATCATACTTTTCCCCTTATTTGTCACCACCTAGTTCAGCATCATTTTTCGACAGCACAGGGGTCTAAGGTGCGGCCTCATTATTTTAACATTTTTAATGTCTCGTTCAGCGATTAACTCTTTTCTAGTTCTCTTTGCTCCACCAAGAAATGATCTTCACTATTTATTCCCACCTGCTGGGTCTGTACTGGAGGCATTAGGACTACTCGGGAGCAAAGTCTTTCTGCAGCCAAGAATCTAGGAGGCTAACAGTGATGGTGCCACTCATGAGGCAGATGTGTGACTCAGTGACTGGCCAGTAGCTGGTAATGGCTTCCTACCTTCTTGAGGTCTATTTTTCCCAACTGTCAAAGGCACGCTGTGGGAGTGTTCGTTTTTTTTTTTTCAACTGCGACATTGTCTTCCTCAGGTCACCGCCACCTTGTCTGATGCTGTACCTCTGCTCTGCTTGTATTTCGCAGATGTTTAATTTTCTTTCTGTTTGTATGGCACCAAGCCCTTTTCTTTCCTCCATTTTGGCGCCTTGTCTGGTTCAGAGAAGCCCAGGAAAAAGTCTTCAAAGACAACCGATGACGGTCCTCCTATGTGGTGCGTCTGGGGTGGGACACATAACCACCTGGGACCAGGATGACATCTGTTGGACCTGCCTTGGCGCTGAATACGACATGAACAGGTGCAGTACCTGTTTCTTCATGGACTTCCATACTCTCGGAGATGTGCACGTTTAAGTGGGTTCCGTACCCAACTTTTGGAGGCAGGCATCGCACCAGGGACACCAAGGTGAAGTCCCTCTGCTCTTCCTCTGAGCCACTTCCCAGTACTATATGTATTGCAGAAGACCAGGCCTCTCTGCATACTTGCTCCAGCGATACATCTGAAAGCCTGGAGGAGGGGTTTGTGGACAGTCTGTCTCCCATGGGGACTGGCTGAGTACCCTCAGTCTGTTGGTGGTGAGATCAAAGCTATGTGCTGGGCCTACACTGGTGGGCACCCTGCGTTGTCCGGCACTGCCTTGACTTCTAGTACTCAGGCCGATATTGGTGAATGGGTTGGTGCTGACCTCAAGGCTTGGCCACCTCTTGACACCAGTCCACCTTGTGCCCTGGAGGTACTTTGAATGTCCTACCTCAAGTAGTCGGATAAGCTGGAGGAGGGTGTTTGGGAGGTCAGTGCTGTTGAGGACTTCAGCAATGAAGGATACCTTTCTTGGCTTGGTTCTGGGCCTACATCAGGGCTGGAGTCTTCTCTTGAGACTGTGTATATGGGTGGTGCCATTTATGGTGCCGTTTGGGTTCCAAGCTTCCTTGCGGTGCTGCCTCCACTCCTGACACTGTTCACAGGGCACGGAGGGGAGTCAAGGATTCTGTTGCTGACCTTGGGCCAAGTTTAAAGGGCAGGGGCAAGCAGTCCTGATTTTGGGGACTGTGAGGTCTAGGTCAGAGGCTCACTCCCTGCCCAGAGTAGTTGACGGCTCTGGCAGGATTCCCAGCCCTGGCTCCGACTCTCATTTCTCTCCAGAACAGTCTGGCACTGCCGCTGGTGGGAATTGGGGCTGCCTCGTGGGACCTCCACTGCTCCGCTTTCCCCATCTGGGAGCCTCCTCCCAAGGGCACCATCCTGATTGGTTCTCAGCTGTTGGCCGTTTCCTGATGGGCGACTTTGCCAGCCCTCCCCCTAAGTGAGGCCCCCTGAGCATTCTCACAGCCCTGTTATAGCATCTAGCCTGGTACTGCATGATCCTCTTCCCTGGCATTTTCAGTCCTTCAGGGCTCTTGTCCTGAGAACAGTTTAGGGTGGCGGCTAGTGTGTTTCCCCAGTACCTCTAATCCTTAGACCAAGGCACTTTCTCTCTGACTCCAGCTCCTCCTCATATTCTTCTTCCTCCTCAGAGAAAAAGGATACCTCTGTCCATTTTTGTTTTGATGCCGAGTACACCAGGTACCAGCAGATCATCTTCAGGGGTATCTCAGTCATCCGGTTACACTGTAGGAATCTTGGCCGTCTTTGAAGGGGAATCCACACGGAAGATTTTCAGCAGTACAACTGGGGCCACCCACTCAGTCGATGTCTGCTGACATCAGCAACCCTATATAGTTGTGGGCGGCTCTGCTTCCCTCGGCTCTTTCCTGCTGTCGACTTGCAAGCACAGTCTCCATGGAAGCTTCGTCACAGTGTTCACGCCTTTTTCTGTAACCCTTACCAAAATCTCTTTTGGGATTTTTTCTTTTTGTTTGTCCTGTTCTCTCTTCCGTTGCTGCTGCAGCGGATAAAAGATTGCCTCTACAGACGAACGCTCTGTCTGCTGTCTTGGGCCTGACCGTGATGTCCCCGTCTGTGAAATCTTCGACGTTTAACCAGACTACCCTCAGGCGACGCAAGAAGGCTCTAAAACAATTCATGAAACAGCTAGCCAACTCCTGGCAGGAGTACAGGCCCTGGCCACCCAGTCACCCATTGGTTCTATGAGCTCCCCAGGCCTCCCAAGGCGAGATAAGTCTTTGGGAAAAGTTACAGAAAAGACCGGATCATGACTTCTCCCCAGCAGGGCTGGTCAGCAGTAGGTGCAGGAGAAGGTGGTCTGGCGCTTTTTCAAAGGCCTCGACCACATATCCCTCCAGTGCATGAAACTCCACCTCAATGGGATTTACTGCTGGTTTTGGTTAAACTCATGGGCAAGCCATTCGAACCGATGCACAACTGTGAGATGTCACACTTGTGGAAGATCGCCTTCCTGGTGGCTGTCACGTCAGCCAGAAGGACTGGGGTGCTCCAGGCACCCTCTGTCGAGTCTCCTTACCTGTTCTTCCACAGGGACAAGGTTGTCCTGTGCCCCCACCTGAAATTCCTCCTAAAGGTGCTGTCAGAATTTCACCTTAATCAGATATTGGCTCTGCCTGTATTCTACCCAAACTACACCTCGGATGCCGAGCACAGACTCCACACACTGGACCTGAGACATGCTGAAGTTGCACCTGGCAGACCTGCAGCAAAGCGGATGATTGGCAGATGATGGATTACATCGAGCATTGATCTCTGCTATAGGTTGGCGGGCAGGGAGCCTCCCAGAGAGATAAGAGCTCATTCCACCTGCCATACCGCTGCGTTGATGGCTGCTTCCAGAGACATCCCTATCCAGGAAATCTGTCGGGCTGCTACCTGGAAGGCAGCAGACGCCTTCATCATCCATTACCACATCAACCTTGACTCGTGCTAGGATGCTGGTTTTGGGGCCTCAGTTTCTCCAGTCTCTGTTTCCCAAGTAAGGGGTATGCACCTTGCCTCCTCCTCTCAGAGAACTGCTAGGGAGTCTGCCAACAAGTGTGGATAAGAACATATCCACATCCGTGAAAAACAGGTTCTAGGGACGTGGATATGTTGTTCAATCCGCACTTACTGGCAGGTTCCTTGCCGCTTTAAATCTTGCCGGAAGGTCTTCAAGCTGGCTCCTCCCACCCACCCGGGTGATAAAACTCTCGGCTCAGGTTCCCTCCGTAGTGCTCTAAGTTTTAGGCCTGGATACACATTCTTCGGTTAAACCAAAACTCATTCTAAAGTTTAAAAGACTTTGGTCTTCTTCTTCCCTCGCGGCTGAGAGGGACAAATCGACTCCCGGGTTTCATCAGTGCCCTTGTGTGCAGATGATGTCCCAGACCGATCCGCACTCCACGTGCGTTTACTGCCTAGGACTCTGTCGTGACTCACAGGCCTGTGAGTTATGCAAATCCTTTTTGGCTTCGGTCTTGAAGGACCACGCTGCCCGATTGCTCTTGGAGTGACCTGAAAAACGTTATCCTCCGGTCATGTCGAAGGAGGCCCGTTGGGCGGTGTCCGGGGGCGGGCTGGGCAGAACAGCTGGAGCAGATGATTGCCCTTGAGGAGGAGGCGGCCCAGGCCGCATCTTCATCTTCCTCAGTCGTGGCATTTATTCCACTCTCCTTGGGCTCTTCCTATACAGCTTTTTTAAGGGCTTTGCCAATCCCTCTCACCAAGGGAGAAGGCCATCGGGACATTCTTCTAGTTCAAAGGAACGACTCCAAAGAGTAGATCCCGTCGGCGTTCATGGGAGCGGGAGAGGTCCCCTTCCCGGATAGGCGACTTCAGCCGAGGTTGCGGCTAAGGCCACTGGCTTCCACGGTGTCCCGTCAGGTCCAGCTGGCCGAGACCACCGTTGGCCAGTCGAGATTTTTCGACCCGTCAGAGCAGTTGTCGACTCTTCACCGGTCCCCCTGGTGAAACTGAGGACTTGCCTGTGCCTCCTGTGCGGAGTCCCGGTTAAGGTCCCTGAACTGAGGGAGGGCGGGTTTGACCCCCCCCCACCCTCGGAATCCCCAGAGTCTCGGTCTCCTGACCTCTTCCATGTCCAGCCGGTCCTGCCATCGACGGTCTCGGTCTCTGCACCATGGAAAGCGGTGGCGCCGCTCATCCTCGTCGTCCTCTTCGGAGGATAGGCTCCGGCGCAAGCTGCGTCGGCGCTACGAGGATTTAATGTGGCAGCATCTCTTATTGTCCGGGAATAAGCAGACTCCGGCGCCTTCTCCGACCATTAAGTGGCTGTCACTGGAGCAGCCGAAGCAACCCCTCATAGTGGTCAAGGAGTCAAAGCTGGCACCGGTTGTTCGGCCGAAACCAGCTGCGCCATCCATTGTGGTGGAACCTCCACCTCGAGAACCGAAGCCTGGAGCCCCGACCGAGGATTCTCGGTCGGGTCAGGGTTTGCCCCATAGGTTGTCAGTCACCCTCACTCCTGATCGTCCTTGGCATGTGGAGGGTGGCTCAGGCACTCGGCAGCTGTTCGCAGACTCCTCGGAGTCTGACTCCTTGTTCTCCAGACCGTTTTGACTTGGAGTCCACTGGGGGTCAGTCGGTGGACGAGAGCCCGTCCTTGTTCCTTGGAATGCTTCGACTCATCTCAGAATCCACTGAGATGAAGCTCTAACCCATTTCAAAATGGGCCAGGTATCCCCTCACGGAGATATTGGACCGAGGGGATTCCCCTACGGAGGCCTTCCCGGTGGCCGAAGCCATTGTTGACCCGGCCCTGGAGCTGTGGCAGCGGCCAGCTTCTTGTCCAGCACCTTCGGCCAGGATGGCTTGGAAGTATGCTGTCCTTACCGGTTCACTCTCCGGTTTCTCGGAGCACCCCTCTGCGGAGGGGTTAGTGACCAACAGCGTTTTCCGGCGTTCCAGGAACGCTCGGGATGTGGACAAGCCACCCAATAAGGAGTCCAAGAAATTGGACTACTCCGGGCGGAAAGTCTATGCTACTTTCTCCCTAGGCCTTCGTCAGGCTAGCTCGGCCGTCCAGATGGCACACTTTTCACACGCCCTTTTGGGCTCCCTGGATGAGGTGATTCCTCATCTCCCGGCTGACCTTCAAACGACAGTCAAGCAGGTGCGGGATCAGGGAAGGGCTGTGGCCAAACAGCAGCTCCAAACTTCTTTGGACATCGCTGACTCGTGTGCCCGGTCAGTAGCGGCCGCAGTGGCCATGCGGCTGCAGAGCTTGGCTGTGGATCCCCACCTTACGGCGGATACCCAGCACAAGCTGGCAGGCGTTTTCTTCCTTGGTACCGACTTGTTCGGTCCTGGGGTGGAGGTCATGTCCAGCGGATCGTGAAGTCCAACGCCACCTTGGACTTCGGTCACATCTGCCCAGAAGGACAAGACCGCCAGCAGTGGCGTAAGCCCTTTCGTCCTTCAGCCCTCACGTACGTCGCCCAGCAATACCAGCATGGGGCCAGCAGGCTCGCGCCTGGCACCCCAAAGCCAAGCCTGCTCCTTATTCCAGCAGGAAGCCGGGAGGGAAAGGTCCAGGTGGCCCCTCGGCCGGCCCTTCCTCCAAGCCTGCCCAGTGACGGGTTGAGGGGTGTTGCCCCAACCTCGTCACTCCTCTCTGGGTTCCCCCCGGCTTCTCCACTTGCTTTCTGCCTGGTCCGTTATCACCACGGACCGCTGGGTGTTGGAAGTGGTAGGCAGGGGTCTGCCTCTGGAATTTGAGCATTCCCCACCCTATCGAGCCATCGCCCCATAGCGGGGTATGGGTTCCACAGCCTCTCTTGCCCTGCTCTTCCAGAAGGAGGTGATCAGGGAGGTAGCGGACCCTCCTCCAGACCAGGGTTTGTGTCCAGGTACTTTCTGGTCCCAAAATGGACGGTGGGGGCTGGCACCCCATTCTCTACCTACACGACCTGAACAGATTCATAAGGTCTTGCACCTTCAGGATGCTCAGATCATTCCATCCTTGGAACGAGGCATGTGGTTCTGTTTTCTGAACCTTCAGGACGCGTTCTTTCACGTCCCAATCCGTCCATCTCATCAACGATTCCTCCACTTCAGGGCAGAGGAATCCCTTTATGAGTTCCGGGCCATGCCCTTCGGCCTCTCTCTCCAGCTCCCAGGGTCTTTACCAAATGCATGGCAGTGGTGACAGCATTCCTGCAGCACCGAAGGGTCTGGATGTACCCTTACCTGGACGACTGGCTGATTGCAGCCCCCCTTCAGGTTGGAGGTGGTGCAGTTCAGGGATCTGGCCCTCCAGGTTTGCTCTGATTAGCCTCCTCATCAACGAGGCCAAATCGGAACTCGTGCCATCGAAGGGGATTCAGTTCATGGGGGCAGAGCTCTACTCTCTTCGAGCCAGAGCATGGCTCCCGGCGGACAGGGCCGAGGTCCTTTCCTCCTTTGCCCAATCATTTCTGGTTGGCAGTTGCGCCCTGCCCGGGACTTCCTGCGTCTTCTGGGCCTCATGGTGGCCTGCACCAGCATGGTCCATTGGGCCTGCTGGCATATTCGTCCCCTGCAATGGGGGCTGGCCGTCAATGGTACAGGCGCTCTGGTCCTCTGGACCAGCCAGTGACAGTGACCCAGGAGATGTGGAGCGGCCTCCAGTGGTGGCTCGTTCCAGCTCATCTGCAGGAGAGTATACAGTTTGTCCGCCCGGGCAGTCAGTCACTCTGACGACCGACGCCTCTCTGGTGTGTTGGGGTGCCCATCTGGGGAGCTCAGAGCTCACGGCCTCTGGTCCCTCTGGAGTCTCAATGCCATATCGACCTGCTGGAGCCTCGGCGGTCCGACTAGCCCTCACCGCCTTCGCTCTGTTTATGCGGGTCAAGTGGTCCAGGTCCAGATGGACAACACCACGACCATGTACTGCCTAAACAGACAGAGGGACGCCTCCTTGCCTCTGTGCAAGGAGGCTGTCCGCACTCGGTCTCTCGTGATCAGCCTGGAGGCGGATCTCCTAACCATCCATGTGGCAGGCCTCCAACAGTCTGGCAGATGCCCTCAGCCGGATAGGCACTGCATCTCACGAGTGGTCTCTCTTGTCGTAGGTAGTACAAGATATGTTCTCCCACTGGGGCACCCCTCAGGTGGACCTGTTTGCCTCCAGGGAGAATGCGAAGCTGAGGCTGTTTCATGCCAGACCCCCTCAGCAGGGCTCACTGCAGGGGGATGCCTTCTCGAGGCCGTGGACCCCGGGCCTCTTCTATGCCTTCCCTCCATTTCCCTTGATCCACAAGGTGCTTCTCAAGGCAAAGAGGGATAAGGCGCAGGTGATTCTCCACCACTCATTCACATGCCCACCCACCATCCCCCAAGCTCACCTCTGTTGGTCTTCACTCCTTCAATCTTTAGGCTGTGAAAACTTCTTTGTTGACCCTTCTTATACGGGTCATCTGGTTAGGCTATCCTTCTAGGTTAGTTACGCTGCACCTCCTCGGGGGGGGGGGTACTGAGGCGGCTGGAGGGTCGACACCGAGATAGTCATTACCGCACGAGCTGGGGCTTGCGGTGCCGCTCCTCACGGCTCCATCTTTGGCGCCGACCCTCTAGCAAAAATTTTGCTCTTGCTGGGTCCTAGTGCCTCCGGTGCAGTTCCCATTAGTGTGAATGAGTGGTGGAGACTCATCCAAGAAGATCAAGAATTATGGTAGGTAAGTAACTTCCATTTCCTTGTGGCCATTACTTCTGCCAGGAGGATTAGCGAGTTCCAGTCCTTGGCTACAGAGCCTGGCTACTTTGCTGTCTATAAAGACAGTCGTTCTGAGGACTATTAGGAAATTTCTGCCCAAGAGGTATCAAGAGTTCCACCTGAACCAGTCCATTACATTGCCAGTCTTCTTTACTGACCATTCAACTTCAAGGGAACCTAGGCTGCATAGCTTGGATGTAAAAAAGGGCAATCAAGCTACCACCTGGATCGTAGAGAGGTCACAGGCAGGACCATACTCGACTCTTTCTCAACTATGGAGAAATGGGAAAAAGGAAAGCAGGCCACTGAAAGATCTATTGCAAAATGGATTGTTGCTTGCATCCATTTCTGCTGCAGCAAATTGGGCAGGCAGCCACCCACAGGCCTCAGGATCTGTTCAACCAGGAGTGCAGCTGCAGCTGTTATTCCCCTGGTGGAAATCTATGAAGCAGCTACCTGAAAAACGAACTACAAAAGAACCCAAGAGCAAATGCACTGGTGCATGGGTTATCCCGGAGGATACTGGCCATACAGCCAAATTTTAAAGAGAACACAAATTGCACATACCCCAATAATGCAAAGCATCATGGGAAGCATATGCAAATGTCCATGAATTAATTTGGACTGGCTCAGCTTTAAGCAAAATTGCATGGTGGCAAAAAGCATCACAATATAATCCTTATAGCTGGAATACAATACATACCTGAAAAACGGTCCACTCATTTACCAAGCATCATTGCTTGGATGTTCATGCCAGAGGGATGCAAGGTTTTCACAGCAGTCCTGGAGACCTGTTTCTAAGTAGGATCTATACCCACCTTCAGAGGTGCTGCTTGGGTAGTCTGCATTAGTCAGAATACAGTAAGATTTTTGGGGTTTGAGGAAAAAATTACTTACTATAATAATCTTGTTTCTTCAAAACACAAAGAGTTCAGCACTAGGACAGGTGGTGCTACAAAACCAACAAAAATCAAGAAAAATAAAAAGAAAGTCAAGCACTCACCAACCTTTAATATAAACAAGGACACAGGTCATAAAAAACTCCAAAACTACTTTTATTACATCAAAATTAGCATATATGCTTGACACATTTCTGGTGTGAGTGCATCCTTTTTTTTTTTTTGAGAAAGGATGCAGTCACACCTGAAAGCGGCCAAGCGAGTATGCTTCTATTTTTGATGTAATAAAGTAGTTTTGTAGTTATTTATGACCTTTTCCTTGTTTTATTAGAGGTTGGTGAGTGCTCGATTCTTTTGTTTTTCTTAATCTTGTTTCTTCCAGAGAATCTACTGTACTTTGAGCTCCCCACCTCTCCTGCTAAAAACATGGGTCACTGCACTCCAGCTGTACAAATAATGTTGCATACCTGTGGGTATTGTGTTTTCTTGGACATCTGTGATTTGAGTCTTAGATGTGCCATTCTGTTCTGTTTGGGGAGTGGTAATTATTTATTTAGTGATTTTTGAAATTAAGAAAGGGGTGGGGGCTTAGTTGTTAGTAGTAGTGTTAGTATAGCTAGATAGGTCACTGTTCATGCTTCTTAAGAATCTGACGGTTGGAGAACTGTAACCAGGGACACTGGTTTGAAAATCGAGCTTGAGCCTGGCATTCCATCATTTGCATAGGTTCTATTAACCATTTCGGTTCTGGGGCAGTCCTATGGTGAGACCATACTGCATTAGTTGGAATACAGTAGGATTCCCTTGGAAGAAACAAGATTACTATGGTAAGTAATTCTTTCTTCTCCCCCACACCTAGTTGGGTCTTTTCTTTCCTCTTCTCTTCACTCTCTGGAGTGGCAAGAGGTTGATAGCAGTGCTCCTGGTCTTCTCCAGCCTCTCTGCTAACGTATGCATCTTATCTGTGTCAATCTTCACCATTCATCACAATGGGTACTGGCCGGAGGTCAGGACCCCGCGGCTTTTTTTTTTTTTTTTTTTTAAAGGATAAGCGGAGCCGACGCAGCCTCGGCGCCACCCTCGAGGCCGACGTACTACATGGCGCTCGAGGATTAGCCATTAGGCTGCGTCGACTCCGCCTGCCTACCAGTTCTAAGTCTCCCGACGTCGAGGTCGCCTCGTGGGAAGCCAGCTGAAGAGATTTTCAAACTTTTAGGCCTTAGCCTTTTGTCATCGACAGTCCGTCGGTTCCTGCTAGTTCTATCCTGCCCTACTCGACGTCGCTGGTAAGATCTTTCCATTTATTTTACAGTAGAAGCGACGTCGAGTCTGTTTTTGGTGTTTTTTTCCATTGGTCATGTTGCGGTCGGAGGGCAAGAAGTCGTCTAAGGCGGGCGGCCCCCATGTGAGCGGTGCCCGTGCGGCGCATATGACTCCTTACCAACCAGCATGACGGTGTCTCGTGCTCTTGGCCGCTTCCACGACATGGATTAGATAAGGCACCTGCTTCTCCATGGACCGCGGCGTCCTCGAACAGCGCGTTTAAAGTAAAGGCGAGCTCCGCCCGACTTTCGAAGGTAGGTCGCACTTTCGTCTGGCCAAGCCGCGCACTCTCTGAAGCCTTTCCTCAGGGTCCCCTCCCGGTTCTCTGGACGGCGAGGAGGGAGGAGCCTCGACCTCTTGTAGCCGAGGCTCCTTCCGTGGCGCAGGAGGCCGGTCCTGCTTCCTCCCGGGAGCGGGCAGGAGGCGCCGCTATGGCAGTCACCCCTTCGGGGGTGAAGGCTCCCCTGGTCCGGAAGGCCTGGGTCGATGCCGCCGTTCGTGATGCCGTGGGCCCTGTCAGCGCCGATGGCGGCGCCTACTAGTCTCTCGACACTGTGGGCCTTGGCGCCGTTCGCAGTGCCGACCCTGCTCACGGCACCGTGACCCTGGAATCGGCGCCGCCTTTCACCATGTCTCGCCTCGGCGCCGAGGTTGAGCATGGTGCCGTCTTCGGCACCGTTGGTGCTGCTCGTGGCGCCGAGGGGTCTGGTGGTGCCGTGTTCGGCACCGAGTCTGCCCTCGGAGTCGTCGGCGCCGAGGCTGTTGCTGGGGCTTCTGTCGGCACCGTCTCTGTTCCTGATATCGACCCTGGTGCTGGTGAACTTGAAGGTGCCTCAGCTGGCCCTAGTTCAGGACCTTTGGTCCGTGCTGCCCTGCTGCCTTCTGCCAGCGCCGCTTGCGGGGCTGTGGAGAGTGCAGGTGCAGCCTTGGCCACTGCTTTGACTTCTGGGCCCTTTGGTAAGGTCGCCTTCCCTCGCCCTGCTACCGTTTGGCTTAGGGCCTCAGACTCTACCTCGTCGGGCTCGGAGTCAAACGGGCAGTCACACACTTTGGGGTTGTCTGCAGAGGAGGACAAGCCGGTGGTCTCCACGAAGGGTCTCACTCGGCCCCCTACTGAGGTGCATCTGGTTCCTCCCCAAGGTTAGGGTCAGTGGTACTGACCAGCAGGCTGTGGTACGTGCCACCATTGCCATGCAACCTGGCCTTGGGGGGTTCCTTGACCCCTCGGCGGTGGTACCCCCTCCGGTGGTGTGTCTCGATCGCCCAACTTTGGGGCCTATCGGGAAGCCCACAGGAGGGGAGGGTGCTGCTCCCTGGGTCTCCCCTTCAGGGGCAGCCCAGAGTTGCCAGCTTCCTAGGCTGGCCCTTTCGAGGACTAGGACTTTCTCTGACTCCGGGTCTAGGGGTGTGGGCTCGACCTTTCTCTTGGACCCACCCGAGCCCTGGACGAAGCCGAAGTGCGGACTTCCGCCCTTCCCCTTCTGGTTCCTTGAGGGGGTCCCATTCTTTGGAGGCAGGGGACCGTCCTTCTGGATCTATATGGCCCCAGTCGCCTCACTTGGGGGATTCTTCTGGGCGCAGCCTAGGCAGTACCAACATGGTTGTACAGCTGTCGGCTGCGGAGTCTTCCAGGACACCCTCCGCGGGGTCCATGGTCCGCTCCCTAGCCCTGGCAGAGGTCTTCAATTTTGATTTCTGGGGAGGAGGACTTTCTACTCGCACGGTTGCTTCTCTCCATCTCCGCTCATCAGGCCCACTATGCAGCCTACAACAGGTTCTTGTGGTCAGCTGGGTCAGATCCTAGCTGCTTTGCCTGACTCTGAGCAAACCAGGCAAGCCATCGCACTCTCTGCACGTGGCCTGGAGCTATGCGGCACAAGCAAGGGCATCTTACAGCGCCAGCAGGTAGCTACCAGGGTGGTAGGGACAGCGATCTGCACCAGGAGATCGGCGCGTATTTCGCTTTTCCCGGCTGTCACCCTCGGTCCGGCATAGGGGTGATTTGCTCCGCTCACCAGGAACCTATCTCTTTCCCGTGAGGGCTTGAGATGAGATGTTTGTCCTGGCAAATTCCTTCTTCTCCGGGGACCCTGCCTCGCCTCTCCTTCCCCACCTTGGGCCTCCTCAGGCCCAGAAGGTCCCCCTTTAGTGTGTCACCCACTGAGGGCTAAGGGACACTGTCCTTTAGGGTGCAATGAATCAACCCCCTTCGAGGGGCTTGGTACTCACCCATCTGTGATGAATGGTGAAGATTGACACAGATAAGATATAGAAATTATGTACCTACCGTAATTATGATCTTTCTGTGTATCTTCACCATTCATCTAATCCACTCCCGCCATCCCCTTGGGGCTCCAGTCTCTGGATCCTCCTCCCTCTGTGCCTACCCCTCTTTTTGAGCGGGGTAAAGTTGGGACACACAGGGGGTAGTTTTCTTCCCTAAGGGGTACAGTTCGAGTGGCACTTCTTCTCTACTACTTATCTTCACCCCTACGGGGTGAGAAATGGTGGTTGCCCTCCTTCTGTTATCCATCTGATTTATAAAAAAAAAAAAAATTTTTTTTTTTTTTCACCAAATATCTTTACAGAGAGAGTACTGAGTCCCTGTACCCTGTCCTTCTCCAGAATAGCCGATTCTGCTTTTGGGGTATTGCCAGTTATTCTGTGCCTTGAATTCTGGCAAATGAGCTTTGCTACTCCTTGCAGTTCCTATACAGTCTGGTGACGGACAAGGGTCCCGGACCCTTGTTACCTCTCTCACTCTCCTAAATTTTCTCCCCTCCCTTCATCCGCTTCCAGAGATTGGGGCCCCTACCCAATCCCTTAGTCTCATCTCTTCTATGCTGTCCTCTCAGTGTTATTTCTCCTTTTGGTTGGTTTTCCTTTCCTTTTTCTGTCCCTTGGACTCTCTTGTCCCACCCTCCATCCCTTCCTCTTACCTCTCCGGCTGGCACTGGTAGGCAGGCAGAGTCGACACAGCCTAACGGCTAATCTCGGCCCCACGTAGTACGTCGGCCTAGAGGCGGCGCCAGGTTGCTATTCGCCTCATCCTTTTTTAAAAAAAGAAAGAGCTCATGGGTCCTGACCTCCGGCCAGTACCCATTGTGATGAATGGTGAAGATACACAGAAAGATCATAAATCTTACTTGAGATACAGCTCTTGCAGCAGGTAACACCATTAGGACTGAAGCCGGCGGGTGTCGGGACCACGGAATTCTAGCTAGCTATCTTCCTTGGGACCGCCCGGTGGTCCGATCCATTCAGTTCTTTCCGCGTCGACTTGCATGTCTCGACCCTTGGTTCAGTTTCTAGCGCGCGTTGCATGGTAAAGTGTTTTCCTACTGGAAATTAGTTCTCTTCGTTCAGCTTTTGTCTGTTGTCCTTTCCAATCTCCGGTCACTCCTCGAAGTGCACCTGTAGAGAACAGATCCCATTCAAGGATCTGCATTGAGCCTGTGTCCAGTGCCTGGGCCCGAACCCGACACCCGGTCCTGCACCTTTTGCCGGGTTTCAACAGCAGAACCTGGATCCGTCATCAGAAGGCCCTACAGGCGTTCCTGCTCGAGGAACAACTCAAGACCATGGCTTCCAGGAGGATTCTTCGGAGAGGCCGTAAGCATTCTGAGAAGCATAGAAGGCCTTCTAGGTCCCGTCTAGGGCCTCCGACTCGCGCAGCTCGGTTCAAGTCCGACCGCTCTCCTTCCTGGGCCAACTCTCAGCCTCCCCCCGCTGCGGTGAGAAAAATCTTCAGGCTCCTCTTCTCAGGCCAAGACTCCCAGGCCTTCCTCGTCCTCCAAGGCCCTGGCTAAGTTGGGGGATCGTCACCATCACCACAAGTCGGGTTCCCGCCATTCTGAACCCGACGTCAGGTCCGCCTCCTTGCCTCCTCCTCCCCAGCGGAAGACCAAGAGCTCACCTCACTTAAAGCCGTTGGACCCGGCGGTTAGCCCGGCGTCAGCCTCCGCCACAGGTCCCCAGGCCGTTGTCCGTCAGAAGACGTCGCCCGGCCAATCCTACTCATCCCCGGACGCGGTGAGGACGCGCGCCCGCCAATCGAGAAGAGGACCCCGACGCCTCCGACCGACGTCTGTCAGGAGACCATCACTGAGGAAGAGTTGACACAGCCCGAGGACCAGACGGGCGACCCCAGTCCTGTTGAGACTCCCAGGGAACCCTCCCCGCAACCTGAGGCCCCTGTGGAGCCGACGCCAGGACCCGACGACCGACCACCGGCACCCGGTCCGTCGTCGGGCCTTTCTTTTTCAGAGGTGAAGGAGCTTTTCACTTGCTGGTGGGATATCATCAAAAAGGACATGGTCCCCACTCCACCTTCTCTCCTACCTCCTCCTACACTGGTTACTCCTCCGGTTCCTGCGCCCCCTTCTCCATCTGGGTCTGCAGGCCGGTTACCTCCTCCCTGGGAGCCCAGGATCCCTCAAAGGGGGAGACCAGATAAAAGGAGACCTCCGTCCAGATCCTCTTCTGGGTCACCCAGCCCTAAGAGACCCAGAAGACGCCGCCGTTCGCCTTCGACGGAGGACACGGGATCAGAGTTTTCGACAGGATCCAGATCCCCATCTCCCCTCTCCATCCCTTCTCCGGACCCACGTGAGCTTCCAAGGTCTCCTCCGGATGACCCTTCATTCTCGGATATCATGAGACACATCCAAGAGAACATGGGATGGGATGCGGAAGAGTTAGACCCCGAAAGGCTACGCCTTGCGAAATATCTTCGGCAGAAGGACCCCAAGCCTGTGGTGGTGCCACCCTTGGTAGACACTTTCGTGGACGTCACCAAGGCAGCGTGGAAGCGTCCACATTCACTCCCGGCGATGCCGAAGAAAGCTGACCGCCTGTACAAGGCTCAAAGGAAGACCAGATCTTCCTGGACATAAATCTCCACCACTCATTCACACTAGAGGATTAGCGCGGAGGCACTAGGACCCATCGAGAGCAAACTTTTGCTGGAGGAGTCGGGCGAGATGGCGCGCTGAGGCATGGCGCCGCAAGCAGCGGCTCGGCGGCAATGACCATCTCGGTGACGACCCTCCAACCGCCTCAGTTCCTTTTTTCCCGCCGTCGAGTGCGCTTCAGTGACGACGTCGCTCGCCTGTCGGGAGTCAAACTAGCGCATAGTTTTCAGTTTATTTTTTGTAACATTATCTCGATAGTAGTATCGGCAATTTTATTCTATTTTGTTAAATTTTCTAATATTTTAAATTTAACTTACTTGAAGAAGTCTCGGCCTACTGGACGGTCGACCATGAGCAGGTCAGGTGACAGTAGGGAGCTTCGTATAAACTGTTCAGTCAGCTGGGCTGGGTCCGGTCAGCCTCCTTCTCCTCAGCGGGGTTCGACAGCGGTCAGTCCGATGCCGGGGGATGGGCGGTCCCCGTCGGCATAAAATAGCGGTCGCATTCTCGGCACCGTTCGGCCTCGAAACTCTTCTTGGCCCACAGGTCAAAAGAAGGCATCACTCAAGGTCGCCCTCTGGTATGTCTCGAGCGTCGGCGGTCGGTTATACGTAGCTAGTTGCCGTTCTCCTCGCTGATCGCCAACTGCTGGTGACCGTCGTGCTCTACGCCGGAGCCCCTCCCGCCTGTAGGTAGGGCTCCAGATGACATTTTTCATCAGTGGGCGCTCTTATGGGCGATGGGCTCGGAGGTTGGTTCTCCTGCCTGGCTCGGTTGCCACGGGCCCGGGCTCCTCAGCGATCAGGTAGAGGCGGTTGGACCTTCCTGAGCATGGCGCCTTCTTGATGCCGGTGACTCCGGCAGCAAGTGTTCCCCCCTCACATGGCTGCGGCGCAGAGGCCACCACGATGCCCTTATCTCCTGGTTTCCTTCTCTAGCTTTCCAGGTTCCTGGGGCGTTTCGGCGCCTCCCACGCAGGGTCTGTTGGCTTGTCAGTGCCGTTTTTCGGTGCCGCTCAGCCTTCTTGGCGCCATCCTGGCGCCTCGTGTGGCACGCCGTTGGGTCTGGCGGCGGCGCTTGCGGTGCCGCGTGCCTCTTCGGCGCCGTGCCCCTCTGCGGTGCCGTTTTCAACCCGTTTTGCCTTCTCGGCGCCGGGGGCCCTCGGGGACTCTCCTTGTTTCTCTATTATTTCCTCCTCTCCTAATTTTCATTCCTTTCCTGTCCAATCAGTCCTTTTTGGACCATCAGGAGATGATGTTGAGCCTGACCCAGACCTTCGGTTGGGTGATGAAGTGGAGGAAACAGGATCTTTCTTTGCTACAGAGCCTGTGGTCGAGGACCTGTCCTTTAAGTCTCTGTTGAAGAACCTGAGATCCACTCTTTCTCTCAGACTACAGACTTCGATCCTGGGAAGATATTAAGACTCCAGTACCTTCATGCCTGGAGATCCCTACGGATTTGACTCCGACGATCCAGCCTTCCTTCGAGACGCTGTCTCAAATGGTATGGAATAATCCTGCTCTTATTCCTCAGTGGCTAAATCCATTGATAAGAATATTCAGCTCCCAAGGATCGTCCCATTTTGGCATCCCAAGCATTTGCGGATCCTATTGTAGTCCTGGCAGAGAATGATAAGGTCGTTCTTCCTCAAACTACTACAGCTCGACCTATTAACAAAGAGTCTCGTAAGATTGATACATTAGGTAAGAGAGTCTTTGCTGCCTCCACTCTAAGTATCGTGTTGCCAGTTATCAAGGCTATTTTTCTCAGTATGAGTATATCCTGTGGCACTCTTTGAAAAGAATGGTTGAAGCTCTTCCGATTCGGGACTCAAGTCAGAGCTTCTTCTGACCGTTACTAGGGGTATTGAGTCCAATAACCAACAGGTCAAAGCCGCCATGGACGCTTTCGACACTGCTTCTCGCTCAGCAGCCGCAGGTATTTGTACTCGGCGCCATTCCTGGCTGCGTACTTCTGGCTTCACAAATGATGCTCAGCAACAGGTAGTGGCGCTGCCCTTTGATGGCTCCTTTCTTTTCGGCCCTCAGGTGGAACAAGCCTTAGAGGCCACTCAGAAGACTAGGTCGGCCATTAAGTTGGCCAGACCTCCGCCTGCTCCCTCTCGGGGGCATGTGAACAGACGTCAGTTTCATAGTCGTCAGTCCTTTCGAGGCAGAGCGGGAAGCTTCCATAAGCCAACCTGCCCAACCTCAAAAGAAAGCGCAGCAGAAAGCGGGGGCCTAAAGCCCCAGCGCACCTTATAATTGCTGGCCCAAGTTCCATCCACATTGCCGGTGGAGTTTCTCCTCAGTGGGATGTCGTCTGATGTACTTCTACAACCAGTGGAAGTCCATAACCCAGACAAATGGGTCCCTTCGGATAATTAGCGAGGTTATTCTCTCAGTTTTTGAACCCCCCAAATTGTCCTCCCAGACAACCCAGGTTGTCGGCCTCTCAGTCAGACCTCCTCACCGCCGAGATCCAGGGCCTTCAAGCAACAGGGCAATAGAACTGGTGCCCCATCTCAGACACACGAGTTCTACTCCCATTACTTCCTGGTTCCAAAGAAGTCTGGGGAATCGCCCATTCTAGACCTCAGAAAGTTAAACAGATTTCTCCCCAGGGAGAAATTCAAAATGATTTCCCTAGGTACCCTGTTACCCTTGCTGCATCAGCACGACTGGCTGGCCTCCCTGGATATGCAGGACGCTTACCAGCATATCCCCATCCACCCGACCCACCGTAAGTTCCTCAGGTTTGTAGCTCTCGTTCAGCATTATCAGTTCAGAGTCCTGCCTTTTGGGCTATCCTCGGCGCCGCGAGTCTTTACAAAGTGTTGTGCAGTTCTCGCAGCGCATCTCAGGAAGATCGGACTCCGAGTGTTTCCCTACCTGGACGATTGGCTTCTAGCAAGCCCTTCCAGCCAAGGGACTTTGGAAGGCAAATGACTTCTCGTCTTCTTCGTCCATGGAATTCTGCTGAATTTGAAAAATCACAACTGCAGCCCTCCCAGAGCTCCTTTTCATAGGGACGCTTCTAGACACCTCTTCATGAAGGCTTTCCTTCCAGAGGACAGAAGACTCGACATCCTTCGGATGGCCGTTACATCGGGGAGAACCAATCGGTTACAGCTCTCTCGATGCAACGCATGTTGGGTCTCATGGCGTCCTCGGTGTTCACTGTACCCCCTGGCCCGGTTGCACATGAGAACCACCCAATGGATGCTCTCCACTCAGTGGTCTCCGACCTCTCACCCCAAGTCTTATCCCATCAAGGTGACGGAGCCCCTTCGAAGGTCTCTCACCTGGTGGACTCAAGAGAGCAATCTCCTGGAAGGATTCCCCTTTGCTCCCCCGGATCATCAGATCTCCATCACCACAGACGCATCGCTAATGGGATGGGGAGCTCACTGTCGCTCCCTCCACACTCAAGGTGTATGGACTCAGTTCGAAACTCTTCTCCACATAAATGTCCTGGAGATGAGAGCGGTCCTCTACGCGATCCGAGCTCTGAAGGATGTCCTTTGTCACCAGAACATTCTCCTTCAAACGGACAACAAAGCTGTGATGTATTACATCAACAAGCAAGGCGGTGCTCATTCTTACCTCCTTTGCAGGGAAGCAATGAGGGTGTGGGAGTGGTGCTTGGAGCACAAGTCTCTGATTCAGGCGGTTTATCTGCCAGGTATACAAAATGATCTAGCAGATCACCTCAGCAGAACGGAGGCAGACCCTCACGAGTGGTCTCTCGATCCAGCCGTAGCTCGGTCACTTTTCGAAGAGTGGGGGACTCCAGACCTGGACCTTTTTGCATCCCCACTCAACGCAAAACTGCCTCTCTTCTGCTCCAGAAATCCAGGGCCTGGCATTTTCTGTCAGGATGCGTTCAGGCTGCGGTGGACAAAACGTTTTCTTTACGCCTTTCCACCGATCCCTCTAATCCAGAGAGTTCTCCTCAAGTTCGAGTCTCAGGGGACCAAAATGATTCTCATTGCTCCCTCCTGGCCTCGGCAACTATGGTTTCCTCTGCTCAACAGTATGTTGGCAGCCTCTCCGAGACCACTTCCCTTGCAAATCAACCTTTTGACTCAGGGTTCGATTGGTCCATCCCAACCTGAAATCACTTCACCTTCATGCTTGGCTCCTGAAGAGGTAGAAGTGAATCGGGTTCAACGTCTCTCGTAGAGTCTCGGACATCCTTCTGGCTCTGCTTGGAAACAGCCACCTAACATCTTGCTTCAAATGGAAGCAGCTTTTCTCTCTGGTGTGCAAAGTCCTCTTGGAATCCCTTTTCCTGTCCTCCTGACAAGGTTCTGGAGTATCTTTTGGACCTATCAAACTCAGGTCTCCAGTACTCCACAGTTAAAGTTCACCTTAGTGCCATCTCAGCGTTCCATGAGCGGTTTCTTCCTTGACTCTGGCTCAGCTTCCTATGTGAAGAGATTTCTTAAGAGGATTCTTCATACCAGACCCCTGTTAGGCATCCAGTTGCAACCTGGGACATTAACCTGGTGCTGGACATGCTCACTCGGAAGCCTTTGAGGCCTTAGCTACCTGTGAGCTAAAATTTCTTACCTGGAAGACTGCCTTCCTGGTGGCCATTACCTCAGCCTGCAGGGTCTCGGAGATTCATGCCTGGTGACGGACCCTCCGATACTGTATTCCATAAAGACAAGGTAGTTCTCCATACTCATCCTAAATTTCTTCCCAAGGTTGTGTCAGAATTCATCTAAACCAACCTCTGGTACTTCCCTCTTACTTAGCTAATTTCCAAAATGAGGAGCGATCTCTTCATTCCTTGGATGTTAAGAGAGCCTTAGGTTCTATTTAGATAGAACCAAATTTTCATAAGACTCAGCAACTGTTTGTTTCCTTCAGCGACGCCCGGCTGGGTCAACCCGTCGCTATTAGATGCATCTCATCATGGTTAGTGGCATGCCTTGACATTGCTACTCCATGGCTCAAGTTAAATTGGAGGGTAGAGTGCGCTCACTCTACTAGGCGGTCATGAGCATCTTTAGCGGAGATTGCAATGTTCCAGTGGATATCTGCCAACCGCCACCTGGAGCTCAGTGCATACCTTCGTTAAGCATTATGCACTGGATGTTCTTCATCCAGCGACATTCCGCATTCGCAGAACTATCTTAATGGTCTTCTATCTTAGGCAGCGTGAGCTCTGGCTCTCCTGCTGCCCTTTTGGGGGATTATCAGCTTGGCACTCTCCACTGTGTGAATGAGTGGTGGAGACTTATGTCCAGGAAGATATGAAAGTGCGTACCTACCGTAATTCTTGATCTTCTTGAGCGAGTCTCCACCACTCACTACCGCCCACCCTCCATCCCGAGCTCACCGCTGTGTTGGTCTTCACTCCTCAAATCTTTGGGCCGTGAGGACTTCTTTGCTGACCCTTCTTACACGGGTCGTCACGGACTATCTTATGTCCGTTTTTAAGAGTTAGATTTACTCTTTACGTTAGTGCTGCACCTCCTTGGTAAAAAGGTACCGAGGCGGTTGGAGGTGCCGTCGCCCGAGATGGTCATTGCCGCCTCGAGCCGCTGCTCGCGGGCGCCATGCCTCGAGGCGCCATCTCTCGCGCCGACCCTCCAGCAAAAAGTTTGCTCCCGATGGGTCCTAGTGCCTCCGGCGCTAATCCCACTAGTGTGAATGAGTGGTGGAGACTCGTCCAAGAAGATCAAGAATTACGGTAGGTACGTAATTTTCATTTCTTGGCTCAGCATCCTCAGGCCGACTCTGTGGTCATAACAGCCTCTCATGACCGGTCGCAGAGACCGCAACATTTGAGCACCTGCCACGGACCCAGGGTCCAACAGCTGGATGCCATGGGTAGGCGCCGCGTATGCTTCCGCTACCCTCGCCCATCAGATCCCTGAATTATCTGACCCACATGGTGCAGTTCAAAATGCCCTGTGGGAGCAGGGTCTGGATGCGGCTGAGAAATTGCCAGAAGGTGAGCAGAAAGGGAGATGTTGCAGCTCCTCCGTATGGGTTCAGATGTGGGAACCCAGTGTGCTACGAGCTGCGACGACTCCATGGACTCCTCGCCCGAGCAGCAGCTTCAGGCGTATGCCTCCGGGCACTCTTGGCTCCGTGTCTTCGAGTTTACCCCGGACGCTCCAGAAAAACATCATGGACGCCCATTCGAGGAGAAGTTTTATTTGGTCAACCCTCCAAGAAGGTAATCACCAAACTCCAAGAGGCTGGTGAGGTCGGTTCAGGCCATGTACGACCCGAAGCTTAGTTCCTTCGTAGGAACCAAAGCCGATTCGTGGACGGGCATAGAAACAACAGTCCTGCCCGTTCCACAACAGAGGAGCTCGGTTCTCCCGCGAGAGCCCAGGAAAACAACCCAGGTCGAGGCCAGCACTCTCCTAGTCTGCCCAGCCAGCGGGCCCCTCAGCCGCCACAGCCTGACTCCTTTCCCGCCCCGCCTCAGGATCAACGGGATTTCATGGTCGGGGTCGACATGCACTTCCTGCCAGGATGGCAGCTCATAAACACCCCACAGGTGGGTTCTCCAGATGGTCGGAAGAGGCCACGTTATAGAATTCGCAGAAAAGCCACCCTCGAGGCCTTCTCTGCTCTCCCGGTACTCGGGTCAGCACAAGTCATCGATCAGACAAGAAGTACTCGCGCTCCTGCAAAAGGGAGCGATAGAGTACGTCCCAGAGAAGATACGGATACTATTCCCACTTCTTCCTGGTTCCAAAGAAAACAGGGGATCTCCGTCCGATTCTGGACCTCAGCGACCTCAATATGTCGGTCGCCTACAAAAGATTCTGCATGGTGACTCTTCCGGGTCTTATTCCCATGCTAAAGCAGGACGCCTTCTTAGCGTCTCTAGACATGCAGGACGCATACCTGCACATCCCTATAAGCTCAAGCGCCAGGGAGGTTCCTGCGCTTCGAGTTTCTCGACCACCATCTTCAGTTCCGAGCCCTTCCATTCAGGCTGTCATCGGCACCCAGGGTCTTTACCAAATGCATGGCAGTCGTGGCAGCGTCTCTAAGGAGACAGGGCCATTATGTGTTCCCGTACCTGGACGATTGCTTCTCATGGCCGCCTCCAGAGAGGCGTTGTTACTGGCGATCCAGAGTACCCAGGACCTGTTTCGATCTCTGGGCATCTTAAATCAACCACGAAGTCTCTCCTGGTACCGTTGCAGAAGCTGCAGATCATAGGCGCAGTCCTGGACACCATTCAGGGAAAAGCATTTCTTCCAGACGACAGAGCGGAGCGCATCAGATCCCTCATCAGGGATCTTTCGTCGAAGACCGTCCCAGCCAGGTCGGTCCTTCGCCTGCTCGGACACATGGCTGCGGCCATTCCAACCGCCCCTTCGCAAGGCTCACATCGGGTAACTCTGGATGCTCTGGGTGCAATGGGACCAAAGGCAAGACCACATGCAGCATCCGGTCAGAATCACGAATGCCGTGATTCGAGACTGGCAATAGTGGCTAGACCCAGAGACACTCTCTCACAGGCGTCCTGTTTATAGCGCCGTCCCCGGAGGTAATCCTCACCACAGACGCCTCAGGACTAGGATGGGGAGCACACCTGGATGGGGTGAAGTCCAGGGCGTGGACCCCTCAGGAGCTCACCTCCATATCAGCGTCCCTAGAGATGAGGCGGTCCTTTATGCCCTGCAGGCATTTCAGTCAGAATCCATGAGTACTCTCCTGCTTCAGACAGACAACACGGCGGTGATGTATTACCTCAACAAACAAGGAGGCGCACACTCTTACCCCCTTTGCAGGGAGGCCATGAGGTTGTGGGATTGGGTAATCCGACACAGCGCGAACCTGATCACAGTACATGTTCCCGGGGTGGACAGCACAATCGCAGACTGCCTGAGTCGTTCCCAGGCCAGAGTCCATGAGTGGTAACTTCTTCAGGAGGTAGCAGAGGATCTGTTTCTTCGATGGGGAACTCCAGAATTGGACTTGTTCGCTTCTCCATCCAACGCAAAACTGCCCAATTTTTGCTCGCTAGATCCAGGGCCTGGTGTTTTCTGGCGAGGCAGCATTGTCCCTCTCCTGGGCGGACAGATTCCTTCACGCTTCCTCCCTTCCTGCTGATCCAGAGAGTTCTTCTCAAACTGCGCAGGAGCATGCAACAATGATCCTGGTGGCCCCTTTGGCCCAGACAGATATGGTTCCCTTTGCTAATGCAGCTATCCGGGGAACCTCCGCTCCGCTGCGCTCAGCTCCCATCTCTTGTCTCAGGAGGAGGATTCACTGGTCACCGGACTTATAGTCTCTGAACCTGCATGCATGGCTCCTAGAGACATAGCCATTTTGCGACACGGGGTCTCTAAGGGGGATGAAGTCCTTTCCGCAGCCAGAAACCCGCAACGATAACATGCGCCATGAAATGGCGCCGCTTGTTTATGGTCGCAAGCATGCGGCCTTTCCTCCAGGTTGTCCGTGAAGGCGGGGCAGAGTACCTGCTCTCCTTTCCATTCGGGTCTTGCCCACTCCTCTGTTAAGGTGCACCTCTGTGATATCTCCGCTATCACCTTCCGGTGGGACAGCGCACTGTGGCGCAATTAGATACCTGTCGGGAATTCCTGAGAGGGTGTTGCATCTTAGGCCTCCATTAAGTACCTGTGCCTCCATGGGATATACTCTTCGTCCTGGAACAGCTCACGCTCCCCCCCTTTGAACCTGCCGCGGATTGCGAGCTGCGTTTTCTGTCGTGGAAAACGTTATTTTTAGTTGCTGTTACGTCAGCGAGAAGAGTTTCCGAGTTTCAGGCTCTCATGTGTAAGGAACCTTATTTGTTTTTTCACCAGGACAGAGTTTCCCTGAGGACGAACCCTAAGTTCCTGCCTAAGGTGGTCTCGACACTCACTCTAAATCAGGACATTGACCTGCCAGTCTACTTCCTAATTATTCTAATAGAGGAGGCGCTGCTCCACACCCTGGATGTTCACGCAGCTTAAGGTACTACCTAAGCAGGACTAAGCAACCGTGAGTCGGAGCAGCTTTTTGTTCCTTTACTGAAAGGATGATGGGCCAGCCAGTATCGAAGCGGTCCCTTTCTCGCTGGCTTGTCCAGTGCATATCATACTGCTATGATATCAAAAGAAGCCCTCCGGGATCAGTTTGGGGCCATTCCACTAGAGGAGTGGCCTCCTTCTTTGCACCACTAAGCGTCTCCACCTCAGCCATTTGTGCTGCAGCCACTTGGAGCTCTGTCCATACCTTTATCAGGCATTATAGCCTAGACATTGCTTCACGGCGAAGAGCTGGCTGCCTGGCCGTGCTACAGGGTCTCTGTCCTAGAACCAGGACTTGGAATGAGCCTCTAGTTTCCTCCTCCCAGAGTGTTTGCAAGCGCTACTCGTGAAATCCGTCCTAATGGTGTTACCTGCTGCAAGAGCTGTATCTTGAAGTAAGACAGTACAGTTATGTAAGAACTTACCGTAACAGTAGATCTTGAGAACAGCTCTTGCAGCAAGCTCTCCTCACCTTCCCCTTGGAGGAGGCATGGCTTCTCGAGCCTTACAGGACTTATACCTCTTTGTCTTCTGGCGGTGGTTCCTCGGTCTCCCATTCTGATGTCATCCTGCGGCGGAAGTCTCCGGGGGAGAACTGAGGAATCTGGCGGGACCGCCCCTATGTACTACGCCTGATCGCCGGAGGCGGACCGACATAAGCAGTCCCCGCTGAAGATAGCTACTAGAAGAATTGTGGGTCCTGACGCCTGCCGGCTTCAGTCCAACGGTGTTACCTGCTGCAAGAGCTGTTCTCGAAGATCTACTGTTACATTGAGTTCTTAAATAACTACATTACTACGGCTTAGTGAATTTCTATATTTTGTTTTATTCCTAGGTTCTTGTCCTCTGTGAGCACAAGACCTCTCCTTGAATCTCCTGTCTAAACCAGCTAGAGCTGTATGCCAGATGCTGCCCTCCTCCACCTTCTTTCCAGTTGATTAGTAGCTCTGGTTCTTATGCCTGTTACCCTAGTGCCATTTAGGCCTATCCCTTAGTTTCTCTCAGTTGGTAGTCTGGTTTTATTATTTTTAAGATTGTATTTATTCTTTTCCTATCCCTTTGTGTTAGGAGTCTATAGCTCTCCCTCTCTTTTTCTCTCCCACTAATGTTTCTCCTGGCAAACAGAACTGAGAAAAGGAAGGGTTCGGCATCGGTTACTGGCCAGCCCATAAGCACATCACTGCATCTGCCTCGTGGGCAGCGCTGGCACAGACATCAGTTCCCTAAGCTGCAAAAGACTTTGCTCCTGCTGGTTCCTAGTGCCCTGGCTCAGACCCGTAATTGTGAATGAATGAAGAAGATATTCTGAAGGATCAGCAGTTGTGTTGCGTATGTAATTGTTCATTTTTTTCAATGTTCTTCTGGAAGGGTCAGTGACTCCTTAAAGGAAAGGGCTTTGAATTGATAGTTTATATTTATTTATTTCGTTTTTGTGTACCAGGTACATGCAGTAGCCATAAACAATGACCATTTTCAGGCACGACCCGGGAGAGTACAGAACAAACATCAAAAAACACTACAGGACAGTATAGATACAAGTCAACTGATTGTAAAAAGTAACAGGCAGTAAATAATTAGCAAGTGAATAGATACTGTACAGTATCAGGAATATACAGGAAATTAATTACTCTAGAGACAGAGTAAAAAGCTCATTAGGGAGGATAATAAAATGATAGTAATTGCAATAGTAATCAGGCAGAAGAGGTATAGGAGAAAAATTAGAGGAAAGGATTGGGGTTGGGGCAGCTGAAAGTAAGAGTGTGGAAATTAAGTAGAAATTAGGGTAAAGTAATAGGTGAGAGACAGTTGGTAAGGTAATAAGACTAGTAGTAAGCAGGGAAGTGCTGGGCGTTGAAAAGTGGCCACAGATCAGGACGGCAATGGGTGAGGAGTTGGGAGGTATAAGGGCTAGGGAGGCTTGAAACAGGAGCATTTGCTGGAGGAGATGAGATAGCGACGTAGTTTTTCTTAAGAGGAGTAGTATGCAGATTGACGTGAGTTCCAGAACTGGGGTGCATGACAGGCAAAAGCGCTAGCACCTTTGGAGGTATTATATCTTGAGATGTGGCTGGGGCATTGTGTATTGGGGAAATGGAAGTATAGGGAAAGGGTGGAAGGTAGTCCTGCTAAATGCCAGGAGCTTGGGAAATAAAATGTCTGAGCTCCAGGCGTGCTAACTGAGGGAGCAGTGGATGTGGCAGCGGTCACTGAGACCTGGGCCACTGCAGGACACGACTGGGACCTGAACCTGGAGGGTTACACTATGTTCAGGAAGGACGGGGAGGGAAGGGGAGGAGGGGTAGCAATGATAGTCAAAAACTGCATTGGCATAGGGGGAGTAGAGGAGGCGGAGGGAACCATGGAGGCCATTTGGGTCACCTTGATGACAAGGGGGGGCAAGAGAGTAAAAATAGGAGTGGTGTATAGATCCCATGCCCTGGCGGAAGAGCTGGAGGAGAGTTTGGTGGCAGATGTTGGGAGACACTGCAGACTGGGCAGAGGAACGGTGGTGGCGTTGGGGGACTTAAACATGCCAGGAACAGACTGGGAGACTGACATCCTCTGTGACCAGGGAACAGAGGTTGTTGGATGTCTTTCAGGACGTGTTCCTAACTCAACAGGTGGGGAACCGACCAGGGAGGCCACGGGTACTGGATGTGGTCCTGGCAGACAGTGACCAGATTGGGGGCCTGGCTGAAGGGACCCATTGGTGGGGAGGACCATGCACGGTCTGGTTCTGCCTGGACCTAGGAGGGCTAGAAGGCTGCACAAAGACGGAGGTAACTGACTTCAGGGAGACAGATTTTAAGGAAATGGGAAGGATCCTTAAGGAGCATTTGGATGTGATTTGGTCAGACATGGGACTCTGATAGGTGGGAAATCATCAGGAGAGGGGTGCAGGATGCTACCAGCACCTGTGCAAGAGTAAGACGAAAATGCGGTAGGGCCCGGAAACCCTGCTGGTGGACCAGGGAGGTCCAATAGGTGGTGCGGGGAAAGAAGGCAGTCTATAGGCAATTTCAAGTGCTCAAGGAGTGAAAGGGATCGAGGGGAGTATGAGCTGATGGCTGTAAGGGCCACTAGGGTGGTGAGGGCGGCTAAGGCAAGGAAGGAGCAGAACCTGGCCAGGGAAATTAGGAGAGGGAACAAGGGGTTCTTCACATACATTGGGAAAAACGAAGGGTGAACGGGCAGATTAGCAGGATTAAATCGGGGATGGGCACAAGACCCGGGGAGCAGGCTGAGGTACTAAATGAGTACTTCACCTCAGTTTCACCAAGGAAGATGGGGTGCTGCATCATACATGGGAGGAGACAGAGATACTGAGGAGGGGGACCTTTACTGATCGTGGTCTGGGGAGGGGTAGGCATCACTGGCAGGAGGGGAGGGCTAAGCAGGAGAAGAGGTACCAGGCGTGGAAATCACAGCAGAGAGAGTGAGGAAGCCCTCAGCTCCCTAAAGACAGAGAAAGCACGGGCCGGATAAATTACATCCCAGAGTGCTGACAGAACTTGTAGATGTCCTGCGTGAGCTTTTCACCATCTCTCTGAGGACAGGGTGGGTGCCCCAGGACTGGAAGGTGGCGAATATAGTGCCTATCCACAAGGGGGGGATCAAGGGAGGTGGCAGGGATCTACAGGCCTGTCAGTCTGACATCGGTGGTGGGCAAGGTGGTGGAGGGCATTGTCAAGGAGAGGCTAGGGGGGACCTGGAAGAGTCAGGGTGCCTGGACGATAGACAGCATGGATTCGTCCCGGGTAAATCGTGTCAGGCAAACCTTGTGGAGTTCTATGACTGGGTGACGGGTGCCTTGGACCTGGGTAGACCATTGGACGTCCTCTTTCTGGACTTCAGCAAGGCATTTGACTCTGTTCCTCACGTGGGCCTGTTGGATAAGCTGGGAGAAATGGGGGTGAGGAACCAGATAATCAGATGGATACACAATTGGCTCCAGGACCGGACACAGAGGGTCGTAGTTGGCGGGATAGTCTCTTCCCCAAGGAGGGTCATTAGTGGGGTCCCACAGGGATCAGTCCTTGGGCCCCTCCTCTTCAACACCTATGTCTCTGACATAAGGACAGGAATCATGAGTGAGATGGGTCTCTCTGCGGATGACTCAAAACTGGGGCGGTGGTGGATGGGGAGGAGGGAGGTGGTCTCAGGGGACCTGGAGGCTCTGGAAAGATGGTCTGAAAGTGGAAGCTGAGATTCAATGCAGGAAATGCAAGGTACTCACCTGGGGCAGAAACCCAGGCCAAGTGTACCTGGGGAGGGGGAATGCTACAAGTCTCGATGGCTGAGAAGGACCTGGGGTGGTGGTGGATGTCAAGATGAACAACTCGGAGACTTGTAGGAGGGCAGCAGCCAAGGCCAACAGGATGCTGGGATGCATCGCTAGGGGATCACTCCAGAAGGAGGGAAGTGATACTCCCTCTGTATAACTACTTGGTGAGGCCGCACCTTGAGTACTGCGTGCAGTTTTGGAGGCCACACTTAAAGAGGGACATTACCCTCCTGGAGAGGGTCCAGAGGAGGGCAGCCAAAATGATTTGGGGCTTGGGGGACAGAACCTATGAGGAGAGGCTCGAAGAGCTACACATGTACACATTGGAAGAGAGAAGGGACTGGGGGGACATGATAGAGGTCTTCAGGTACATGAAGAGGGTAAATAGGGGAGGAACAGTCAGGGTGCTTCAAGGAAGGAGGAGGGGGCACTAGAGGGCATGGGTGGAAGCTCGGGGGGAAGATTCAGGGAGAAAGGAGGAGGTGCTACTTCACTGAGAGGGTGGTGGAGCCATGGAATCGCTGCCTAGGGGCTGGTGGAGGGTTCGGATAGGTACAGGGAAGGGTTCTGGAAGCAAAAATCCAATGCAGCAAGAATATCCGAACTGGGAAGGGAGAAGCCAGAGGAGGCGAGGGGCAAAGTCAGCACCCAGGGTGGAGGCTGACCAAACGAGCAGACACGAAAGACCGTTAGGCCTATTCTGCTGGCATTTTAGTATGTTAGTATTGTCCACAGAGCGTAGACCATAGCAGGAAGTCTGATTTAGAAAGAGACCTGCTAGGGGCTTGGGTATTTGGGATCTAATAATGTTGTCTATGACAGAGTTGAGTGCATAAGACCTAGCCGCTTGGGGAGGAAACCATCCCTGATCTGAGTAGAGGAGACGGTGGTGTTTCAGCTGAGGAGAGGAGGATGCATAGAAACATAGACTTTGACGGCAGTTAAGGACCGCTTGGCTCATCTAGTCTGCCCATTTCCCTACCTACAGGATAAGCCGCAGATCCTAGTTAACCAACAGCCTATTTCTTCCTACCCCCAACAAGAATTGCCTTATGTCTGTCCCATGCATTCTTGAATTCTCCCACAGTTTGACCCCACAACCTCCTCAGGAAGGCTGTTCCTTGCATCCACTACCCTCTCTGTGAAATAATACTTCCTCACATTGCCCCCGAACCGCCCCCACTTCTATCTTTAAATTATGTCCCCTTGTTCTTGCACATCTTTTTCTGAAAGATGCTACCCTCTTGGACTTTGTTGATTCCACTGAGGTACTTAAGTTTCTGTCATGTCTCCCGTCTCCCTTCTTTCCTCAAGGGTATACATATTAAGCTCCTTTAGTCTCTCCTCATAGGGGCTTCTCTTGCAGACCCTGCACCATTTTAGTTGCCCTCCTCTTGACTGCCTCTATCCTGTCTGTGTCCTTGCGGAGATGGGGTCTCCAGAACTGGACGCAGTACTCCAGATGGGGTCTCACCAACTGTCTGTACAGAGGGATAACAACTTCCTGATCTTATCTGTGTCAGTCTTCACCATTCATCACAGATGGGTACTGGCCGGAGATCAGGACCCCGCGGGAGCCTTTTATTTATTTATTTATTTTAAAGGATAGGCGGAGCTGAGCAGCATCGGCGCCCCCGAGGCCAACTACTACGGCGCAGGATTAGCTGTTGCTTGCCGACTCCGCCTGCCTACCAGTTCTTCGTCTCCTGCCGCCGAGGTCGCACTGCAAAGCCATCTTGAAGAAATTTGAAGAGTTTTTAGGCCTTTAGCCTGCTTTGTTCGCCTCGACAGTCCTACGGTCTCCTGCTAGTTCTGGGTTCTGCTCCACCGACGCCACCGATAAGATCTTTCCATTTATTTTAAAGTATAGCGACGCCGAGTCTGTTTTGGTGTTTTTTCTGTAGGTCATGTCGCGTCGGAGGGCAAGAAACCTTCTAAGGCGGGTGGCCCCTTGCGTCGGGTGCCCGTGGGCCAAATACTCCGTTACCACACCAGCATGACCAGTGTCTCGGTGTCTTGGCCTGCTTCTGACACATGGATTAGGTCTGCAACGCCTGCTTCTCCATGGACCGCGCGTCCCTAGAACAGCGCTGCTTAAAGAGGGCGAGCCTCCCGACTTTGGGTAGGGGTTCGCACTGCCGGGCGCCGCTCTCTCGGCCTTCCTCGGGTCCCTCCGGTTCTATATGGACCGAGGAGGAGGAGGGAGCCTCGCTTCTTGTAGCCTAGCCTTGGCCGAGGCTCCTCCCCGCACAGGAGGCCCGCCCGCCTCCCGGGAGCGGGGGAGGCGCCGCATGTAATCGCTTCGGGGTGAAGGGTCTCGTGTCGCTTCCCGCGTCCGGAAGGCCTGGGTTGACGCCTTCGCCTGTTGGTGCCGCCTGAGCCTCTGGCGCCGTCAGCAGTGCCGTGGCTCTGTCGGCGCCAACTTGTCTCTCAGCGCTGTGGCCTTGTCGCGCTTATTCGCGGGCGCCAGCGCTGCACGTGGCGCCGTGACCCTGATTCGGCATCGCCTTTCGCCATGTCTTGCGGCGCCGAGGTTGAGCACGGTGCCATCCTCGGCGCCGTTGGTGCTCTCAGCGCCGAGTCCGCCTTCGGAGCCGTCGGCGCCGCTTCAGTCCTCGATGCCACTTGCGGCGCCGAGGCTGTTGCTGGAAGGCCGCCGGCGCAGTCTCTGTTCCTGTACCGCCCCGGTGCCAGTGGGCTTGACGGCGCGAGCTGGCCCTGGCTCAGGACCTTTGGCCCGAGCTGCTCTGTCAGCCCCATTTGCGGGCTGTGGAGGGCACTGGTGCCGCCGGCCACTGCTTTGACTACTGGGCCTTTTGGTAAGGTTGCCTTCCCTCGCCCTCCTACCGTTTGGCTTAGGGCCTCAGACTGTACCTCTTCGGAGTCGGGCTCGGAGTCGGATGGGCAGTCACACCCTTCGGGGTTGTCTGCAGAGGAGGGCGAGCCGGTGGTCTCAATGACGAGTCACAGCCAGTCCCCTTCTAAGGAGCGTCATGTTCTCCCCGAGGTTGGGGTCAGTGGTACTGACCAGCAGGCTATGGTGCGTGCCACCATTGCCATGTAACCTGGCCTTGGAAGGTTCCTTGACCCCTCGGCACTGGTACCCCGTCTCGTAGTGTGTCTCGCCCAACTTTGGGGCCCATCGGGAAGTCTACAGGAGGGGAAGGTGCTGCTCCCTGGGTCTCCCCTTCGGGGGTAGCCCAGAGCTGCCAGCTACCTAGGCTGGCCCTCTCGAGGACCAGGACCCTCTCGGGACTCTGAGAAGTTGTGGGGTCGGTAGCGTCAGCCCTTCTCTGGGTCCCACCTGGGCGAAGCAGTGCGGACTTCGGTTCTTTAGGGGTCCCATTCTTTGGAGGCAGGGGACCGTCCCTTCTGATCTACTCGCCCCGGCCGCCTCACTGGGGGGATTCTTCTGGGCGCAGCCTAGGCAGTACCAACGTGGTTGTACAGCTGTCGGCTGCGGAGTCTTCCGGGACACCCTCCTCGGGTGTCCATGGTCTGCTCCCTAGCCCTGGCAGAGGTCAGCCGATTTCTTCTCTCGGCTCTGCCCCTATCCCTCTGCCGCATTCTCCAGTGCTTCCAGGCATTCTTGGTCCTATCGGCCCTGTCACCTGGGAGCAGTTCAGAGCGGTGGCTGCTCGGTTCCCTGCCTACGTTAGGGCCATGGACAGCCATGTTTTTCAGACCCCCGAGCAGCCACCCTCGGAACGCATGGTGGCCTCCAGCTCCTCATCCCCTTCTTCTGGGGGAGAGGAACCATCTGTCCATATCTCTCCTGCCGCTGATCTCTCCGAGTATCAGCGTTCTCATTAGGATGATGGAGGACCTTCACCTTTCTCCCTGTCTGTGAGCAATCCTGAGCATGCGACGCACGCCTTTCTAGGCGATTTCGATGCAGCCACCCTTGTGGTGCCGCCCTGGCCTGCTCCCTTTCGGGGAGGCGTCCATGCGTTTCTGGCAGAGGCCCTTCTCCGGAGTTCCTGCCCCTAGGGACCTCAGCCAGAGGTATTGCGCTCCCTCGGAGTCTCCAGGTTCTATGCCTCATCCACAGTCCGGATTGACGCACCTGGACACTCCTGACGGGCTTCGCCTCCACTTTGATCGGCCCCAGATCAAGACTCCTTGGATTTTGACTTCTGGGGAGGAGGACTTTCTACTTGGCACGGTTGCTTCTTCCATCTCTGCTCATCAGGCCCACTATGCAGCCTACAACTGGTTCTTGTGGTCAGCGCCAGGTCAGATCCTAGCTGCTTTGCCTGACTCGGAGCAAACCAGGCAACCATCGCACACTCTGCACGTGGCCTGGGGCTAGCGGGGCAAGCTAGGGAAGCATCTTCGGCGCCAGTGAGGTAGCTACGGGGTCGTGAGGGACAGCGATCTGCACCAGGAGATCGGCGTGGCTTCGCCTTTCCCGGTTGTCACCCTTGGCCCGGCGTAGGGTGATTTGCTCTGCTCACCAGGAACCTATCTCTTTTCCGTGAGGGGGCGAGGCCGGCGTTGTTGGGGCAACTTCCTTCCCCCTCCGGGGGGGCCCCGTCTCGCTCTCCCCACTCTCTGGCCTCTTCAGGCCCAGAAGGTTCCCCCCCTTAGCCCTCAGTGGGTGACACACTAAGGGACTCTGTCCCTTAGGATGCAATGAATCAACCCCCTTCGGGGGGCTTGGTACTCACCCATCTGTGATGAATGGTGAAGATTGACACAGATAAGATATAAAAATTACGTACCTACCGTAATTATGATCTTTCTGTGTATCTTCACCATTCATCACAATCCCACCTGCCATCCCCTGGGGCTTCAGTTCTGGATCCCCTCCTCTGTGCCTACCCTCTTTTGAGCGGGACAGAGTTGGGAGACACGGTGGGGGGATTTCTTTCCTAAGGTACAGTTCAGTGGCACTTCTTCTCTACACATATCTTCACTCCTACGGGTGAGAGTTGGTGGTGCACTCTTCTGTTATCCATCTAACTTTTAAAAAAAAAAAAAAAAGAATTTCCTTTTTTTCACCAAATATCTTTACAGAGAGAATACTGAGTCCCTTTGCCTGTCCTTCTCCAGAATAGCGACTCTGCTTTTGGGTATTGCCAGTTATTCTGTGCCTTGAATTCTGGCAAATGAGCTTTGCTTCTCCTTGCAGTGCCTATACAGTATGGTGACGGACAAGGGTCCTGGATCCTGTTACCTCTCACACTCTCCTAAATTCTCTCTCCCCTTCCCTCCCTTCTTCCTTTTCCAGAGATTGAGGCCCTACCCAGTCCCTTATTCTTCTTCTTCTATGCTGTCCTCTCAGTCGTTATTTCTCCTTTATTTCAGTTTTCTCTTCCTTTTTCTGTCCCTTGGACTCTCTTGTCCCACCCTCCATCCTTTCCTCTTACCTCTCCGTGACTGAGAACTGGTAGGCAGGCGGAGTCGACACAGCTATGGCTAATCCTCGGGCGCCCGTGAGTAAATCCGGCCTCGGTGCCATAATGCCGTCGGCTCCGCCCTATCCTTTTTAAAAGAAAAAAGCTCATGAGGTCCTGATCTTGCCAGTACCCATCTGTGATGAATGGTGAAGATACACAGAAAGATCATAATTATGGTAGGTACGTAATTTTTATTTTTCTGCTGCTGATTCCTCTCCCTGTGCATCCCAGTATACCCCCAGCCCTCCCTACTGCCTTCTCATATTGCTTGCTAAACTTAAGGTCATCTGATATGATTACCCCCAGGTCCCTTTCCTTTTTTGCTGTAACTACCTCCCCCACCATTGTGTATTCTTCCCCTGGGTTCTTGTTTCCCAGGTGCATTATTTTGCACTACTTTGCATTGAATCCTAGCTGCCATACTTCTGACCATTCCTCCAACCTTGACAATTCCATTCTCATCCTTTCCACACCTCCTTGTGTATCAACCCTGTTGCAGATCTTTGTGTCATCTGCAAAAAGACATACTTTTCCTTCCAGTCCCTCTGCAATGTCACTGATGAAGACATTAAAAAGGACTGGACCCAATACTGAACCCTGCAGTACCCCACTAGTAACCCTTCTTTCTTCAGAGTGGACTCCATTTACAATTACCTTCTGTGCCCTGTTGTGCAGCCAATGTTTTATCCAGGCTACCACCCTGGGACCCACTCCCAGGCTGGTTAATTTGACTATTAATCTTTTGTGTGGGGCTGTGTCAAATGCCTTGCTAAACTCTAGGTAGGCCATGTCCACAGCCCCTCCCTGGTCTACTACTTTGGTCACCCAGTCAAAGAAATCTATTAGATTCATCTGACATGACCTTCCTGCTGTGAACCCATGCTGCCTTGGGTCCTGTGCCCCACTAGCCTCTAGGTACTCAACTATTCTTTCCTTCAGAAGTGACTCCATCACTTTCCCTACCACAGAGGTCAGACTGACAGGTCTGTAGTTTCCTGCCTCTGTCTTGGTCCCACTTTTGTGAAGGGGAATCACATCTGCCTTCCTCCAGTCCTCTGGTACCACGCCATTCTCCCATGATTTATTAAAAAGAGTAGCCAGTGATGTCACTAGTTCCTCCCTTAATTCTTTTAGCAATCTGGGGTGAATTCCATCAGGACCCATTGATTTGTCCACCTTCAGTTTTAGGAGTTCTTGCAGAACCCTTTCTTCTGTGAAAGGACTGGGATCGACCCCCCTATCAAGAGTGCTTCTGTTAATTGGATTAGGCACTTCCCCTTCCTCTTCTGTGAATACTGAGCAGAAATATTCGTTGAGTATCCCTGCTTTTTCACTGTCCCTCTCTGCCCACCCACCGCTCATTCTATTCAGCCTCACTATCCTCCCTTTGTCTTTCTACGCCGCTGATGTACCTATAAAGGTTTTATCCCCTTCTAAACTGAGTTGGCTATCTTTTCTCAGTTTGGGCCTTTGCTATTCTGACTTCCCTCCCTGCTTCCTTCTGCCTTAACTGTTACAGCTCTCTGTCCTGCTCCTTCTGTGTTTCCTTATACTTTCGAATGCTATCTTTTTTCCTCACTTTCACAGCCACCTTTTAAGAACCACAGTGGCTTTTTCTTTCTGCTTTGATTTATTTGCTTCACACAAAGGCTTGTTGCCTCTGTGATGGCAGTTTTGATGATTCCCATTGTTGCTCCACACTCCTTCTAGCCTGTTTGCTAGTGCTTTTCTGAGGTACTCTCCATCTTGCCAAAGTCAGCCCTCCTAAAGTCCAGTACCCTCACTTTTGTATGGCTTGACTCTGTAGCTGAGTTTAACGTGAACCACACAGTGTGATGGTCACTTGTTCCCAGATGGCAACCCACTTCTAGATCTGAGATCCTTTCACTGCCCCCGTTTGAGACTACGAGGTCTAAGATTGCTCCCTCACCAGTGGGTTCCGAAACTAGCTATCTGAGGCCTGCCACCTGTAGGGCATCAAGAATGGCCCTGCTTTTGGATGTGGCTGCAGCAAATGTGCTCCAGTTAACATCTGACATATTCTGGTCTCCCATCAATAGTATCTCCTTCCTCTGCCATTCTAAGAATGGCGGAGATATTATTGTAGGTGACATCCCATTTCCATAGGCTCGATTTGCGAAGTAGACATAATTAGCAACCCGTGTATAAGTAGGAGAAGTAGTATCCCCGGGCTATGGCAAGTCGAGCTCATGCGCGTAATGGTATAGCTGGTACGCAATACACTAAGTTTAGAATTTACTTCCTTGCAGGTCAGTTGAATGTGAGATCATAATTTAGAGATGGGTCAAGTGTGACACCAAGGTATTTGAAATAGTTTACCACCCTAACAGTCATGCCAGCTAGGGAGGAGACCTTAAAGTTAGGTTGGGACTGTTTAAGTTTAAGGTTGGTTCCAAATAGCATAGCTTTGGTCTTAGATTCATTTAGGACAAGTCTGTGACTGGTCAGCCACTGTTGAATAAGCTGAAAGTCATAAGAGAGCTGAAGATTAATGTCCTCAGTGCTTCTGGCACTAGTGTACAGTACAGTGTCATCAGCGTATAATGGGGAGGTAGTCCTCTGAAGGTTAGAAGTGACGTTGGTAATGAAAATTGAGAAGAGCAAAGGTCCCAAAATGGACCCTTGTGGAATGCCAGTATTAATAGTTACCTTGTCCGAGTGGGTGGAGTTATATTTTACGAATTGAGTCCTGCCAGTTAGGTAGCTGCCGAAGCTGTTTACAGCACTGGGCGAAAATCCAAGGGATTGGAGGGTAGCAATGAGGATGGCGTGGTCAACTAGATCAAACACCTTAGTCATATTTCAAATCCTGACTTATCCCCTGACTTAATGTGTGATCTTTGGGAGGGGGGGGGGTGAATCATTTTATGCTCATTAACTGTAAGGAAAAATAGGGATCTCAATATGTGCACCCTGGAAGAAAGGGGGCATGGTAGAGATCTGTAAGTACTTCACTGGGGTGAATAAGGTACATGAGGGAAGTATCTTTCATAAGAGAAGATGCAGGAGAACAAGAAAGCATGCAGTGAAGCTGGAAGGGGGAATTCAGGAGGGATGTGAGGAAGGAAGTACTTCACTGAATGAGTGGTGGATGACTGGGACAGTCTTCTAGCGGAGGTGGGGGCCAAAACGGTGGGTTTAAAGCATGCATGGGATAAGCACAAATGAATCTTGGTAGAAAAGGAAGGGGGGCCGGTAACCGTAGTTCAGGTCATATCTGTGACGACAGTATAGGCTGGGTCAGAAATGGACAATGTGTGGGGCCAAGTGGTCCTTATCTGCTGTCAGGTTCTATGTTTATGAAGGTCCCCCTCCCACAGTACTGCCGCCTCAGGACACACTTTCATAGATTTGACTCGACTGTCGGATCCTATGTTGTGGAGGTGGGAGAGGAAGAACCCATGTGGGGGGTGGATTTCCCACCCGTACCCCAGTGGCCTGACAGTATCTTCCTGATGAGTCCCTACCTTTGCACTGAATCCTGAGTGGGAGTAATATGAGACCTAAAGCTGTAGAGGATTCCAGACACAGCAGAGGGAATGTGAGGGGTGTGGGGAAGGGATGTCTGTTTTCGCCGAGATGAGAGTCTGACTGAAGCACTAATGCAAACAGAAAAGGGAAGCCTTTACGGGGATGGCGGTGCACTCCACGAAAGACTACCAGACCAAATGGGAAGCAAATGCATCAGCCCCCCAACCGAAACCATATATGTACAAAAAGGCTAAATATAAAGATTATATAACCATTTTTATTACAGCAAAATGTCTAAAGTGCTTAAAGATGACCAAGGATGAAAACTGAAAGTCTTGCTTTTTGCACTATTCAAAAATTACCCATTAACTTGTAGACGAACACTGTTAATTGTGATAATAGTGCAAGGTGTTAAAAAAAGACATATAAGCATCATCATACAAATCTTCCTGGACATTAGTCTCCACCACTCATTCACACTATTGGGATCTGTGCTGGAGGCACTAGGACCCATCGGGAGCAAACTTTTTGGTGGAGGGTCGGCGCCAGAAATGGCGCCGCAAGCCCTGGCTCGTGCGGTAACGACTATCTTGGCGTCGACCCTCCAACCGCCTCAGTTCCTTTTTTCCCGCCGTCGAGTGCACTTCAGTGACGACGTCGCTCGACTGTCGGGAGTCAAACTTCAAACTAGCAGCATAGTTTTCAGTTTTTAGTTTTTGTAGTATTATCTCGACAGTATTGCTTAATTTTATTCTTAATTTAAAATAAAGAAGTCTCAGCCTACTTCCTGACGGAGTTTACCATGAGCAGGTCAGGTGATCGGTAGGGAGACTTCAGGCGAAAGCTTTTCAGTCAGTCGGCTGGGTCTGGTCCGCGCTTTTCCGGAGGGAGGGTCTAACAACGTCGTCTCATGCCCGGGGATGGGCGCTCGGAAGCATAAAATAAACGGTCGTGCACTGCACCGCTCGCCTCGAGCTCTTCTTCGCCCACAGGTCTAAATGAGAAGGTATCACCGAGGTCGCCTCTGATAGGTCTGCGTGAAGACGCCGGTTATCGGGCTAGTTGTCGGTCTCTCCTTCGAGTTGCCAACCTCTGCTTCTGGTAGCCACCACTTCTACATCGGAGTCCTTCCCGCCCGCTGGTGGTCGTCTCAGATGAGCAGTTTCATCAGTGGCCGCCTTCTGGAGCAGTGGGCTTGGAGGTTGGTTCGGCTACCTGGCTCGGTCGCCGGGCCTCGGCCTCTGGGCGACTAGGTAGGGCGGTTGGACCTTCCTGGTTGCGCGGCACCTTCTCCGGTGCCGTCGACCCCGAGCTTAGGTGTTCCCCCCTTCACATGGCTGCGGCGCAGGGGGCCACACCGATGCCCTTGTCTCCTGCTCTTCTTCCTTCAAAACCTGTTTTTGGAGTCTGGGAGTGTTTTCTGCCCTCGGCGTCGTGGCTTTCGGCGCCGTCCTCGGCGTCGCTGCACGCTCGGGCGCCGCTTTTTGGCGCCACTTGCGCCTGTGCTGTGACGCCTCGGCGCCAAGGATCTCGGGGACCTCTTTCTCTTCCTCCTTCTTCCTCATCTTCTGAATTTCATTCTTTTCCTGTCCATACAGTCCTCCTGGACTGTCAGAGATGACGCTGAACCTGACCCAGACTTTCGGGTTGGGATGAAGTGGACTGGCAGGTTCTATTACTGCTACAGAGCCTGTGGTCGAGGACCTATCCTTTAAGTCTCTGTTGAAGAATCTGAGTTCCACACTTTCTCTCCAGACTACAGACATTGATCCTGGGAAATTGTTGAGACTCCAATATCTTCATGCCTCGGAGATCCCTACGGATTTGACTCCTCCGATTCAGCCTTCCTTCGAGACGCTGTCTCAAATGGTATGAATAATCCTGCTCTTACCCCTTCGGTGGCTAAATCCATTGATAGGAAGTATTCAGCCCCCAAGGATCGTCCCATTTTGGCATCTCAGGCCTTTGCCGATCCTATTGTAGTCCTGGCAGAGAATGATAAGGTCGTTCTTCCTCAAACTACTACAGCTCGACCTATTAACAAAGAATCTCGTAAGATAGACACCTTAGGTAAGAGAGTCTTTGCTGCTTCTACTCTAAGTATGCGTATTGCCAGTTACCAAGGCTATTTTTCTCAGTATGAGTATATCCTGTGGCATTCTATTAAACAGATGGTTGAAGCCCTACCGAGTCGGATTCAAAGCTGGAGCTTCTTCAGACCATTACCAGAGGTATTGAATCTAACAATCAGCAGGTTAAAGCAGCCATGGATGCTTTTTGACACTGCTTCCTGCCCCGTGCTGCTGGTATTTGCACCCGTCATTCCTCTGGCTGCGCACTTCAGGCTTTACTAACGACGCAGCAGCAGGTGATGGCTTTGCCCTTTAACGGTGCATATCTTTTGGTCCTCAGGTAGAGCAAGCTCTAGAAGCTACACAAAAGACTAGGTCAGCCATTGTTGGTTTGGCCCCCTCGAGGGCATGCCAGTAAACGACAGTTTCATAACTGTCCTTCCTCGAGGCAGAGGTAGATCTTACTTCAAGACACAGCTCTTGCAGCAGGTTACACCATTAGGACTGAAGCCGGCAGGCGCCAGGACCCCACGGAAAAATTCTAGCTAGCTATCTTCAGCGGGACGCCTCGACGCCGGTCCCACCACAGGCGTGCAGGTTATAAGGGGCGGTCCCGGCCAGAATCCAATTTTTTCCCTCACGTCGACTTGCATGCCCTCGACCTCCGTCTCAGTCTAGCTGCTACTTGATGGTTTCTGAACTTTCCACGGAATTTACTTCACTCAAGGATTCTTTCGCTGATGTCCTCTCCAACCTCCGGCATGCCTAATGTGCTTATGGAAGCAGATCCCTTTAGGACCCTCACACGGCTCAGCGCCCCGTGCCTGGGCCCAGAGCACGATACCCAGGCCTGCTCCCTCTGTCAAGGGTTTAATAGCCGCACGAGGATCCGTGACAGAAGGCTCTTCATGCTCTACTTGAAGAAAAATTTAGAGCCATGTCCCTAAGGGGAATCTTCAAAATCCCACAAGCACGCCGAAAGGAAGAGAAGGGAGAAGGACCCTTCCAGGTCTCCAACTCGGGCCTCCGAGTCCCGCAGCCTGGGTCTAAGTCAGACCGGTCTCCATCCAGGGCCTTCCTCCCCTGCCGCGGTAGTTGTTTCGATCTTCTCAGGCCCCTACCGCAGGCCGCCGCCGCCCCTCCTAAGGCCTCGCCGAGTCCGGGAGCGCATCACCACCACAAGTCGGCCCCGCCGGCGGCACCCGACATCCGTCCTCTTCAGTGCCTGAAAACCCTAGAGCTTACCTCTGAAGAGGCCGTAGACCGACGCGGCTCGACCTCCGCCGACCGTCGCCGCCAAGTCTTCCATCGGACGCCGGGTTGGGGACCGCCGCCCACAACGCCTGAAGAGGACTCTGTGTCTCCGACCGCTGTCGGGCAGGAGTCGCTAACGGAGGAAGATCTGACGCAGCCCGAGGACCAGACGGGTGATCCCGGCCGCGCAGTCTCCCAGGGCCCTCGCCACCACCCGAGGTCTCTGTGGAGCCGCCGCTGGACTCGCCGACCGCCCCCGGCGCCTGGGCCGCCGCTGGATTATCTATAACGGATGTGAAGGATCTTTACATACTGGTGGGACACCATCAAGAAGGATGTGGCGACACCGCTCTTCCTCCTCCTCCTCCTCCGCCCCCCCTTCTGCCTGCGGGGTTGGTTGGCCGCCTACTCTCCCCAGGGACTCCAGATTCCTCCGGGTTCGACCATCAAAGAGGAGACCTCTTCAAGATCTTCTTCTGGATCACCCAGCCCCAAGAGATCTAGGAGACGCCGACGCTCGGCCATCGACGGAGGACACGGATCAGCATACTCCACCTCTAGATCCCCATCTCCACCTCCATCCCTCTCCGGACCCACGTGAGACGCCACGGTCTCCTCCGGATGACCCCTCGTTCATGGATGTCATGCGCCATATCCAGGAGAACATGGGGTGGGATGCTGAGGAGTTAGACCCCGAAAGGCTACGCCTAGCTAAGTATCTTCGGCAGAAGGACCCCAAGCCTGTGGTGGTGCCACCCTTGGTGTCCACCTTTGTGGACGTCACCAAGGCCACGTGGAAGCGTCCACATTCGTTACTGGCGGTGCTGAAGAAAGCTGACCGTTCATACAAGGCTCCTAAAGAGGACCAGTATTTGACGCAACGACCTCAGGCCGATTCTCTGGTCATAACAGCCTCACATGACCGGTCACAGAGGCCGCAGCATTTGAGCACCCTGCCACCGGATCCAGAATCCAAGCAGTTGGACTCTCTGGGCAGGCGACGACGCCTCCGCTACCTGCGCCATCAGATCCTTAATTACTTAACCCACATGGTTCAGTTTCAGAACGCTCTGTGGGAACAGGGTCTGAGGTAGCTGAGAAACTACCTGAAGGTGAGCAGAAGGAGGAGATGCTCCAGCCTCCGCACGGGGTTCAGATGTGGGGACCCAGGTGCTTAGAGCCGCTGCATTTATCTCCCGGACTCATCGGCCTGAGCAGCAGCTCCTGGCGTTTGTCTCCGGAGACACTCCTGGCTTCGTGTCTCCGGCTTCACCCCGGACGTCCAGAAGAACATTATGGACACCCCTTTGAGGGAGATGTGTTATTTGGTAATCCTTCGGAGAAGATTATTACCAAACTGCAAGAGGTCGGGAAGGCGTGAGGTCGGTACAAGCCATGTACCAGCTCCTAGGCTCGGTTCCTTTCGTAGGAACCAAACCGCTGTATGGGCGGACAGAGCAACAGCCCTCTCGCACACAACAGAGGGGCTCTGGTTTCCGGAGAACCCAGGGTAAGCAGCCCGCTAGCAGAGGTCAGCGACTCCTAGGTCGACCCAGCCAGCGGGTCCATCTGCCGCCACAGCATGACTCATTTCCGCCCCGCCCTCAGGATCAACGGAAGTTATGGTGGGGTCGATTGTGAACTTCCTGCCGGATGGCAGACGCATCACCCGACAGATGGGTTCTGCAGTTGGTCAGCGCCGGCCATTTTTAGAGTTCGCAGAAAAGCCACCTCGAGGCCTCCTCTGCTCTCCGGTATCCGGGTCAGCATGGAACCTTAATTTGGCAAGAAGTACTCTGCGCCTCGTGAAAAAGGGGCAATAGAGTACGCCCCGGGAACCAGAGGACAAGGATATTATTCTCACTTCTTCCTGGTTCCTAAGAAAACAGGGGACCTCCGTCCGATTCTGGACCTAAGCAACCTCAATATGTCGGTCACAAAGAAGAGATTTCGATGGTGACCCTTCCGGTCTTATCCCATGCTGAAACAAGGCGCCTATTTAGCGCCTCTAGACCTGCAGGATGCATACCTGCATATCCCCATAGCTCAAGCGATCAGAGGTTCTTGAGCTTGAGTTTCTAGGCCACCATCTTCAGTTCCGGCTCTCCTGCTCGACTGTCATCCGCACTCAAGGGTTTTACCAAATGCATGGCAGTCGTGGCAGCGCTCTCTAGGAGAAAGGGCCACCATGTGTTCCCGTACCTAGACGACTGGCTTCTCATGGCCGCCTCCAGAGAGGCGCTCCTGCTCGCGATCCAGGACACCCAGGACTTATTTCGATCGCTGGGCATCCTTATAAATCATGAGAAGTCCCTCTTGGTACCGTCGCAAAAACTGCAGTTTATAGGTGCAGTGTTGGACACGGTCCAGGGAAGAGCTTTTCTTCCGGCCGACAGGGCGGAACGCATCAGGTCCCTCATAGGGGCCTTATCATCGAACCAGACCGTACCGGCCAGGGCGGTCCTTCGTCTGCTCGGACACATGGCTCGGCCATTCCCACAGTCCCTCCTCGCACGACTCCACATGCGAATAACACAGTGGATGCTCAAGGCAATGGGACCAGAGGCAAGACCATTTGCAGCATCCAGTCAGGATCACGAACTGTGATTCGCGACTGGCAGTGGTGGCTAGCCCCGGTCGCTCTCCGGGTGTCCCATTTGCAGCGCCGCCCCGGAGATAACCCCTCACAGGACGCCTCAGGTCCTCGGGTGGGGAGCACACCTAGACGGGTGAAGTCTCAGGTGCATGGACCCCATTGGATGCTCATCTCCATATCAATGTCCTAGAGATGAGGGCGTCCTCTATGCACTTAGGCTTTCCAGTCGATAATTCCACCTGCACTATCCTGCTTCAGACTGACAACACGGCGTAATGTATTACCTCAACAAACAAGGAGGCGCACACTTACCCCTTTGCAGGAGGCCATGAGAGTGTGGGATTGGGTACTGGACACGGCGCAAACCTGATTGCGGTTCACGCCCCGGTGGACAACACGGTCGAGACGGCCTGAGCCTGCTCCCAGGCCAGAGTCCACGAGTGGGAACTTCTTCAGGGGTGGCAGAGGATCTGTTTCTTCGATGGGGAGTTCCAGAGCTGGATTTGTTCGCATCCCATCCAACGCAAAACTGCCCAATTTCTGCTCGCTAGGTCCAGGGCCTGGTGTTTTCAAGCAGACGCGCTGTCCCTCTCCTGGGTGAACAGATTCTCTATGCCTTCCTCCTTCCGCTGATCCAAAGAGTTCTTCTCAAACTGCACAGGAGCACGCTGAATGATTCTGGTGGCCCCTGCTCTGGCCCAGACAGATATGGTTCCCTTGCTGGCACAGCTATCTCGGGAACCCCGCCTCCCGCTGCCGCCAGCTCCCACCTACTGTCTCAGGAGGAAGGTTCATTGCTCCATCCAGATCTTCGCTCTCTGAACCTACATGCTTGGCTCTTAGAGACATAGCCATCTTGGCGCCATGGGGTCTCGCAAGAGGTTGCAGAGGTTCTCTCCGCAGCCAGAAAGCCGCAACGCATGCACATATGCCATGAAGTGGCGTCGTTTTTGTTTATGGTCACGGGCTCGTGACCTTTCCCTGCTAGGTTGTCCTGTGGGAGTAATTTTAGACCATCTCCTGTCTCTCTTCCATTCAGGGCTAGCGCATTCTCTATCAAAGTGCAACCTTGCGCTATTTCTGCCTACCATCTTCCGTGGGCAGCGCACTATTGCGCAATTAGACGCCTCTGGAATTTCTTAGAGGAGTGTTGCACTTAGGCCCCCACCAAGGACCCAGTGCCTCCGTGGATCTACTCTTTGTCCTGAACAACTTACGCCCCTCCCTTGAGCCTGCCGGATTGTGAGCTACGCTTCTGTCGTGGAAGACGTTATTTTTGGTTGCTGCTATTTCAGCCAGAAGGATTTCTGAGCTTCACGCCTCATGTGCAAAGAGCCCTATTTGGTTTTTCACCGGACAGAGTATCCCTGAGGACTCACCCAAAGTTTTTGCCTAAGGTGGTTTGACACTCACTTTGAATCAGGATATCGACCTTCCGGTCTATTTTCCGAGTTACTCTAATAGAGGAGAGGCTTTGCTCCACATCCTGGATGTTCACCGCAGCCTGAGGTATTACCTAACAGATCTAAACCCTTTCGGGTTCTGACCAGCTTTTGTCTCCTTCTCCCAGAGGATGAAAGGCCAACCAGTATCCAAACAGACTTTGTCTCGCTGGCTTGTCCAGTGTATTTTGACTGTTACGAGATTAAACAAAAGCCCTCCCGGGTTCTATCCGGGGTCATTCTACCAGGGTGTGGCCACTCCTTTGCAGCACTCGGAATGTATCCATTTCAGCTATTTGCGCTGCAGCTACTTGGAGCTCTGTGCATACCTTTATCAGGCACTACAGTTCGACATCGCCTCTGCGAAGAGTCGGTTTCGGCTTAGCGGTGCTGCAGGGTCTCCTGTCCTGAGTCAGGACTTGGAATGTTTTCTTGTCTCTGCCTCCTCCCGGATCTTCTGGTAGCATTACTGCTGGGGAATCAGTCCTACGAGGTAATCCTGCTGCAAGAGCTGTGTCTCAAGTAAGATAGTACAGTTATGTAAGAACTTACCGTAACAGTAGATCTTCGAGAACAGCTCGTGCAGCAGGTACCTTCCCGCCCACCTTCCCCCTTAGAGGAGGTACGGCTCTGCCAAAAAAAAAAGAGAAACAAGAAGACGGAGAAAAAGAAGAAAATGCTTATGTCGGGATTTTCTCCCTTGTTGCCTTCTGACGGTGGATCCTCGGTCTCCTTTTGATGTCATCCTGCGGCCGGGAGTCTCGAGCGGAGAACCTAAGTTCTGGTGAGCCGCCCCTTATGTACCACGCATGACAGCGTGGGAGGCGGGACCCGGCGTCGGGCGGTCCCCGCTGGAAGATAGCTAGCTAGGAATTTTTCTCGGGTCCTGACGCCTGCCGCTTCAGTCCTAATGGTGTAACCTGCTGCAAGAGCTGTTCTCGAAGATCTACTGTTACGGTAAGTTCTTACGTAACTGTACTCTTCCATGAGAACCAACCTGCCCAACCTCAAAAGAAGGCGCAACAGAAAGCGCAAGGGCCCAAAGCGCCCAGCGCTACCTTATGAATTGCCAGCCCAAGTTCCATCTCAGCTGCCCGAGGTGGACTTTTCCTCTCCGGTGAGAGGTCGTCTGATGCACTTCTACAACCAGTGGAAGTCCATAACCTCAGACAAATGGGTCCTTCGGATAATTCGCGAGGGGTATTCACTCAGTCTTGTGGAGACGCCTGGATTGTCCTCCCAAACGACAGCCCAAGCTGTCAACCCTTCAGTCAGACCTTCTCGCCGCCGAGATTCAGGGCCTTCTCAACAACAGGGCAGTAGAAGTGGTGCCTCTGCACCAACGAAACACGGGGATCTTACTTCGAGACACAGCTCTTGCAGCAGGTTACACCATTAGGACCGAAGCCGCCAGGCTCCAGGACCCCACGGAAAAATTCTAGCTAGCTAACTACAGCGGGATCGCCTCGACGCCGTCCCACCTCCGACGCCAGGTTGGTATATAGCAAGGCGGTCCCGCCAGATTCTCAGTTCTTTTCCCCGCCGCACTTAGCTACCTGACCTCTTCGGTTACCAGTCTAGCGCGCGACGCGTGAATAGTTCTTTTTTCGAAAATCTTCAGAATCCTCTTCAAGCAAGATCTTGATGTCATCACCAACTTCGGGCCATCCTTCGAAGTGCGCTTGTGGAAAGCAGATCCCGTTCAAGGACTCCCCACACGGCTCTGCGTCTGGGTGCCTAGGCCCAGACCACGATACCCGGGCCTGTCCTTCTTGCCAAGGGTTCAATAGCTGCACTGGATCCAAGGCCAGAGGGCTTTGCAGGATGCTTCTTCTGAGGAACAACTGAAGACCATGTCCTCCAAGGGGAAAGCCCAGGGTCCACAAGCACGCTGGAGAAGAGAAGGGAGAAGGCCCTTCCAGGTCCCTTCTAGGGTTCGAGTCCCGTAGTCTGTCCGAAATCTCCCCGCTGCAATCAAGAAACCTTCATCTCAGGAGAACTGGCCAGGCCTTCCTCCCTTCGAGGGCCTTGGCGAAGTCCGGGAACGACACCATCACCACCGCAAGTCGGGTTCCTCGCCTCGGCATCCGGACGCCAGGTCTTCGCCGGTGCTCCACGCGAAGACGTTGAGCCACGCCTTTAAAAAGGCCTGTAGCCCAGACGCTGGCTCGACAGCGCCAGCCGTGCGCCTTCTTCCTGGAGCCGCGTCCGACGACTGACGCCGCCATTACATCCCAGCGGACGCCGGTAGGGGACCGACGCCCGCCCCTCCTGAAAAGAAGAAGGCCCTGTTGCCTCCGACCGACATCGGTCAGGGCCTTCATCGAGGAGGACCTAGAGCAGCCCGAGGACCAGACGGGCGACTCCGGTCCGTGAGGGTACTCCTAGGATTCTCGCCATTACCAGAGCCCCTGTGAGCCGACGCTGACCCGACGATCACCACCGGCACCCGGCCGGCCGCCGGGCCTCTCTCAGTGGAGGTGAAAGATCTGTTCACCTACTGGTGGATACCATTAAAACACATGGTCCCCTCCACCCTCCTCCTCCTATCCGGTTCCTGCCCCCTCGCCTTTCGGGTCGGCAGGCCGGTTCCTCCTCCCCGGGAGCCTAGAACTTCCCAGGGGAGACCTGATAAACGGAGACCTCCGTCGACTCTCTTCTGGATCACCCAGCCCCAAGAGATCCAGGAGACGCCGACGCTCGCTTTCAACGGAGGACACGGATCAGACTACTCCACCTCTAGATCCCCATCTCCACTCTCCATCCCTTCTCCGACCCACGAGATGCCTAGATCTCCTCCGATGATCCCTCGTCCTTGATATTATGAGACATATACAAGAGAACATGGGATGGGATGCTGAAGACTTAGACCCCGAAGAGTGCGACTCGCCAAATATCTTCGCAAAAGGACCCCAAGCCTGTGGTGGTACCACCCTTGGTTGACACTTCGTGACGCCACCAAGGCGTGGAAGGCCCACACTGCCTCCCGGCGAGACCAGCAAGAGTTGATCGCTTTACAAGGCCTGGCGATACTCAGTACTTGACGCAGCATCCTCGGCCGATTCTCTGGTCATCACAGCTCACATGACCGGTCACAGAGGCCACAACATTTGAGCACCTGCCACCGACCCAGAGTCCAAACAACTGACGATTGGGTAGCGCACGATGCTCCGCTTACCTGCGCCATCAGATCCCTGAACTATTTAACCCACATGGTTCAGTTCCAGAACGCTTTGTGGGAACAGGGTCTGGAAGCGGCTGAAAAGATGCCCGAAGGTGAGCAGAAGGAGGAGATGCTCAGCTCCTCCGCACGGGTTCAGACGTTGGGGACCTGCTAAGAGCCACAGAGTGACTCCGCTGGACTCATCGCCCGAGCAGCAGCTTCATGTTGGCCTCGGAGACACTCTTGTCATGTTGCCTCCGAGCTTACTCTCGGACTAACAAAAGAACATCTTGGACGCCTTTTGAGGGAGAAGTATTGTTTGGTAATCCTACAGAAAAGATCCCTACCAAACTCCAAGAGGCCGGAAGGCTGTAAGGTCGGTTCAGGCCATGTATCGGCTCCAAGCTTGGTTCCTTCAGAACCAAAGCTGCCAGGCGCGGACGCAGAGGCAACAGACCCACTCGGCTGCACCGAGGGGCTCTGGTCAGAGAGCCCAGGGCAAACACCCCGCCAGCCGAGGCCAGCTGCTCCAGGCAGGCCCAGCCAGCGGTTCATCTGCCGCCACAGCCTGACTCCTTTCCGCCCCGCCTCAGGATCAACGGGAGTTTATAGTCAGTGATTGCGAACTTCCTGCCGGATGGCAGGCCATCACACCCACAGGTGGGTTCTTCAGTTGGTCAGTCTAGGCCACTTTATAGAATTCGGAGGAAAGCCACCCCGAGGCCTCCTTTGCTCTCCCGTATCAGGGTCAGCACAAAGCCTTGATCTGGCAAGAAGTACTGGCCACTACAAAGGGGGCGATAGAGTACGCCCCAGAGAACCAGAGAGGACTAGATACTATTCCCACTTCTTCCTGGTTCCCAAGAAAACAGGGGACCTCCGTCTCCACCTTGACCTCAGCGACCTCAATGTGTCGGTCACTTACAAGAGATTCCGATGCAGACCCTTCCGGTCTTATCCCCATGCTCAAACAGGACGCCTTTTTAGCTGCCTCTAGACATGCAGGATGCCCACCTGCACATCCCTATGGCTCAGGCGCACAGGAGGTTCCTCTGCGCTCGAGTTTCTCGACCACCACCTTCAGTCTCGAGCCCTTCCTTTCGGACTGTCTTCCGCACCGAGGGTCTTTACCATGCATGGTAGCCGTGGCAGCGCCCTGAGGAGACAGGGCCACTACCGGTTCCCCGCACTCCGACGACTGGTTTCTCATGGTCTCCAGAGAGACGCTGCTTGCAATCAAGAGCACCCAGGATCTGTTCCGATCCTGGCATCCTCATAAATTACGAGAAGTCTCCTGGACCGCCGCAGAAACTGCAGTTCATAGGAGCAGTTCTGGACACTGTTTGGGGAAGAGCCTTCTTCCGCCGACAGAGCGGAGCGCATCAGATCCCTCATAAGGGACCCATCACTAAGCAAGTTGTACCTGCCAGGTCGGTCCTTTGCTTGCTCGGACACATGGCTGCGGCCATTCCTACTGTCCCTTCAGAAGACTCCACATGCATTACTCAGTGGATGCTCAGTGTAATGGGACCAAAGGCAAGACCACTTGCAGCATCCGTCAGACTCACGATTCAGTGATTCAAGACTGGCAGTGGTGGCTAGCCCCAGGGTCGCTTCCTCATCAGGCGTCCCTGCTCATTGCGCCTGCCCTCGAGGTCACCTCACCACAGACGCCCGGTCTTGGGTGGGGGCACACCTGACGGGTAAAGTCCCAGGGCACGTGGACCCAGATGGAAGCTCACCTTCACATCAACGTGTTGGAAATGAGAGCGTCCTCTATGCCCTGCAGGCCTTTCAGTCAGTTATCCCACCGTACTCTTCTACTTCAGACAGACAACACGGCGTGATGTATTACCTCAACAAACAAGGAGGCCACTGCACTTCCCTTTGCAGGAAGCCATGAGAGTGTGGGATTGGGTAATCAGACACGGCGCGAATCTGATCACTGTGCACGCTCCCGGAGGGACAACACGGTTGCAGACGGCCTGAGTCGCTTTCAGGCCAGAGTCCACTAATGGGAACTCCTTCAAGAGGTAGCAGAGGATCTGTTTCTTCGATGGGAACTCCAGATCTAGACTTGTTCGCCTCCCATCCAACGCAAAACTGCCCAATTTTTGCTCGCTAGATCCAGGGCCTGGTGTTTTCTTGAGACGCGTTATCCCTCCTCCTGGGCCAACAGATTCCCCACGCTTTCTCCTCCTTCCCGCTGATCCAGAGAGTTCTTCTCAAACCGCGAGGAGCACGAATAATGATCCTAGTGGCCCCATTTGGCCCAGGCAGATTTGGTTCTCTTGTTGATTCAACTATCTCGGAACCCCGCCTCCGCTGCCGCCAGCTCCCACTTACTGTCTCAGGAGAAGGGTTCACTTGTCCACCCGGACCTACGCTCCTTGAACCTGCATGCTTGGCTCCTAGAGACATAGCCATTTTTACGCCACGGGTCTCGCAAGAGTTGCAGAAGTCCTTTCTGCAGCCAGAAAGCGAAACGGATACGTCAGACGCCATGAAATGGCGCTGCTTTTAGTATGGAGACCAGCACGCGACCTTTCCCTTAGGTTGTCCTGTGGGAGTAATATTAGAATATTTGCTCTCCCTCTTCATTCGGGTCTAGCCTACTCCTCTATTAAAGTGCACCTCTGTGCCATTTCGGCTTACCACCTCCGGTGGAAATCGTACAGTGGCTCAGGTGGACGCCCGGAATTTCTTAGGGAGTGTTGCACCTTAGGCCTCCTATTAGAGACCCTGTGCCTCCATGGGATTTGCTTTTGTCCTTGAACAGCTCACGCTTCCCTTTGAACCTGCCGCGATTAGCGTAGCCACGCTTATCGTGGAAAACGTTGTTTTTAGTTGCTGTTACCTCGGCAAGAAGAATTTCTGAACTTCACGCCTCATGTGCAAAGAGCCTTATTTAGTTTTCCACCGGGACAGAGTATCCCTGAGGACCTAACCCTAAATTCTTGCCTAAGGTGGTTTCTTCACCACTCTGAACCAGGATATCGACCTTCCGGCTCACTTCCTAACTACTCTAATAGAGGAGAGGCTCTGCTCCATACCCTGGATGTTCACCGCAGCCTGAGGTTTTACCTCAACAGAACTCAGTCCTTTCGTAGTTCTGAGTAGCTTTCATTTCCTCTCTGAGAGAATGATGGGCCAATCAGTATCCAAACAGTCCCTTTCTGCTGGCTTTGTCCAGTGTATTTCTCACTGTTATGGTATCAAACAAAGCCCTCCCGGTACAGTCCGGGGTCATTCCACCAGAGGGGTGGCTACTCTTGCAGCGCCAAAATGTTTCCACTTCTGCTATATGCGCTGCAGCCACTTGGAGTTCTGTGTATACTTTATCAGGCATTATAGCTTGGACACGCCTCGCTAAGGGGTTGGTTTTGGTTTGGCTGCATTTCAGGGTCTCCTGTCCTAGGTTCAGGACCTGGTTTTATCCTTTATTTTCCTCCTCCCGGATTTTCTGACAGCATTGCTTGGGAATCAGTCCTATGGTGTAGACTTGTTGCAAGAGCTGTGTCTCAAGTAAGATAGTACAGTTACGTAAGAACTTACTGTAACAGTAGATCTTCGAGAACAGCTCTTGCAGCAGGTACCTTCCTCACCTAATTCCCCCTGGAGGAAGCATGGCTCAGTCTCTTCTGAGCAGGAATTGTTATCTTCTGTCTTCTGACGGCGAATCCTAGGTCTCCCATTTTGATGTCAGCTCATGGCAAGAAGTCTCGCGGAGAACTGGGGAATCTGGCGGGACCGCCTCTTTTGTACCACGCCTGACGTCGGAGGCGGACCGACGTCAGGGTCCTCAGCGTAGTTAGCTAGCTAGAATTTTTCTAGGTCCTGGCGCCTGGCTGCTCGTCCTAATGGTGTAACCTGCTGCAAGAGCTGTTCTCGAAGATCTACTGTTACGGTAAGTTCTTACGTAACTGTACTTTCTACTCCCATTACTTTCTGGTTCCAAAGAAGTCCAGCGGAATGCGCCCCATTCTAGATCTCAGAAAGCTAAACAAATTTCTCCCCAAGGAGAAATTCAGAATGATTTCTCTGGGAATCCTGTTACCTCTGCTCCATCAGCACGACTGGCTAGCCTCCCTAGATATGCAGGACGCTTACTAGCACATTCCTATTCACCCGAGGCATCACAAATTCCTGAGGTTTGTGGCTCTGGGACAGCATTATCAGTTCAGAGTCCTGCCCTTTGGGCTATCCTCGCTCATGAGTTTTACAAAATGTTGTGCAGTTTTCAAGGCCCTCAGAAAGGTTGAATTCAGGTGTTTCTTATCTGCGCGATTGGCTTCTAGCAAGCCCTTCCAGACAAGGGACTTGACGCCGTGGAGACGACTCGCCTCCCTCACGTCCATGGGAGTTCTGCTCAACCTCAAGAAATCGCACTGCAGCCCTCCCAGAGGCTCCTCTTTATAGGGACTCTTCTGGACACTTCCTGTGCGAAGGCTTTTCTTCCAGAAGACAGGAGGAACGATATCCTTCAGATGGCCCGTCACATTGGGGAAGCAGCTCAGTCACAGCTCTCTCGATGCAGCGGATGCTGGGCCTCATGGCATCCTCAGTGTTCACTGTACCCCTAGCACGTCTGCACATGAGAACCACCCAGTGGATGCTCAGTACTCAGTGGTCCCCAACCACTCACCCACAATCCTATCTCATCAAGGTGACAGAACCTTTTTAGGAGGTCACTCACCTGGTGGTCTCAAGAGAGCAATCTCCTGGAGGAGTATCCCTTTGCTCCTCTGGACCATCAGATCTCCATTACCACGGACGCGTCCCTAGTGGGGTTGGGAGCTCACTGTCAGGCTCTCCACACTCGGGGTGCGTGGACTCAAGTCGAGTCCCAGCTCCACATAAACGCCCTAGAAATGGAGCAGTCTTCATGCGGTCCGAGCTTGAAGGACATTCTGTGTCACAAGAACATCCTCCTTCAAACGGACAACAAAGCAGTGATGTATTACATCAACAAGCAGGCGGTGCTCATTCTTACCTCTTATGCAGGGAAGCAGGGAGGGTATGGGAGTGGTGCTTGGAGCACGAGGTTTATTCAAGCGGTCTACCTGCCAGGTGTTCAGAACGAACTGGCAGACCGTCTCAGCAGAACAGAGACAGACCTCACGAGTGGTCTCTGACTCACCCATAGTTCAGTCACTATTCAAGAATGGGGAACTCCAGACCTGGACCTTTTGCATCCCCACTCAACTAAAACTGCCTCTTCTGCTCCAGAAATCCAGGGCCTGGCATTTTCTGTCAGGATGTGTTCAGGCTATGTGGACAAAACGCTTTACGCCTTTACGCCTCTTCCTCTAATTCAGAGGGTACCTCAAGTTCGAATCCCAGGGGGACAAATGATTCTCATTGCTCCCTTTGGCCTCGACAGCTATTGGTTTCCACTACTCAACAATATGTTGGCAGTTCCTCCAGACCGCCTCTGCAGATGAACCTTTAACTCAGGGACCGTGGTCCATCCCAACCTGAGATCACTTCACCTTCATGCTTGGCTCCTGAAGAGGCCAAGTAAACCGGTTCAATGTCTCTCAAAGAGTTTCAGATATTCTTCTGGCTGCACGGAAGCCAGCCACCGGAAAACTTACACAGCCAAGTGGAAGTTTACGCTGATGTGCAAGTCCTCTTTGAATCCTTTTCCTGTCCACCAGATAAGGTTTTGGAGTACCTTTTGGACCTCTCAAATTCAGGTCTGCAGTACTCTACAGTCAAGAGTTCATCTTCGTGCCATTTCGGTAGTATCATGAGCCTGTTTTTCCTCAACTCTGGCTCAGTTACCTATGGTTAAGAGGTTCCTTAGGGGATGCTGCATACCAGACCTCCTACAAGACGTCCAGTTGCAGCCTGGGACATTAATCTTGTGCTAGACATGCTCACTGGAAACCTTTCAACCTCTGGCTACCTGTGAGCTAAAATTTCTCACCTGGAAGACTGCCTTCCTAGTGGCCATTACCTCAGCCTGTAGGGTCTCTGAGATACATGCTCTGGTCACAGACCCTCCGTGATACTGTGTTCGAAGGACAAAGTAGTTCTTCTTACTCATCCTAAATTTCTTCCTAAGGTTGTGTCAGAATTTCATCTAAACCAATCTTTAGTCCTTCCTCTTATTTTGTGGACTTCCAAAATGAAGGGAACGCTCTCTTCATTCTCTGGATGTTAAGAGGGCCTTTACGTTTATCTAGATAGAACCAAGGATTTTACTAAAGCTCAGCAGCTGTTGTTTCCTTCAATGAGACCGGCTGGGTCAACCTGTCGCTATCAGATGTATCTCATCATGGCTGGTGGCATGCCTCTGCCACTGCTATTCCATGGCGCAGGTTAAGTTGGAGGGCAGAGTTTACGCCACTCTACCAGAGCGATCGCGACATCCCTAGCGGAAATCATGAATGTGCCCATTGCAGACATCTGCACAGCGCCACCTGAGCTCAGTGCATACTGCTAAACATTATGCACTAGATGTCCATGCCAGACGACATTCTTCCTTTGGCAGAGCCATCCTCAATGGACTTCTGTCCTAGAAACATGAGCTCTTGGTCTTTCCTGCGCCCTCTCGGGATTATTAGCTCGGTACTCTCCCAATAGTGTGAATGAGTGGTGGAGACTTATGTCCAGGAAGATATGATAATTACGTACCTACCGTAATTCTTGATCTTCTTGGACGAGTCTCCACCACTCATTCACATGCCCACCCTCCATCCCCCGAGCTCACCTTTCTTGTTGGTCTTCACTCCCTCAGATCTTTTGGCTGTGAAGACTTCTTTCTTGACCCTTCTTACACGGGTCGCTCGGACTATTTTATGTCCGTTTTTTAGGTTAGGCTACCCTTCTAGGTTAGTTACGCTGCACCTCCTCGGTAAAAAAGGTACTGAGGCGGTTGGAGGGTCGACGCCGAGATAGTCGTTACCGCACGAGCCAGGGCTCGCGGCGCCATCTCTGGCGCTGACCCTCCAGCAGAAAGTTTGCTCTCGATGGTTCCTAGTGCCTCCGGCGCAGATCCCAATAGTGTGAATGAGTGGTGGAGACTCGTCCAAGAAGATCAAGAATTACAGTAGGTACGTAATTTTCATTTCTTAAGTGATCTTTCCCACCAGTGTTCATATCAGAAACATCCTCACTAGAAGTTCAGAAACACGAACAATAACAGAATGTGAATTGGTATTGAAAACACAGGCTTGCCACTTCAAGGCAGTTCTCCTTTAACGAAATAAACCTCTTAATTGAGAAGGTTTACAGTGACCATGTTTTTCTCGACACAGTAATTTTAAGTAAGACCGTTCCTTGTGAGACCTGTGCCACTGCAGACTCCTGTTGAGCCCCCTCTAGTACTACTGTAGCTTAGTAATGCCAAACTGGAACTTATTGTAACTGTCTCACTCTTTGTTGTGCAGCTCCTGTGACATCAAGTACACTGAAGGAGTGCAGTCGCTGAACTGGACTAAAATCATGAAAACCATCGTGGACGACCCGGAGGGCTTCTTTGAGCAAGGTGGCTGGAGTTTCTTGGAACCCGAGAGCGAGGTAGATGATTTGCAGCTTGGTGGAATTACACCTGAATCCTCATTGTTCTGTTCTGTGCAGTCCAGTGTAGTTTGCCATATCATCATCCACACGGGTAATGCACAAGAACTGCACAGTTTTAACAACTGCAAAGAACATTACATGTGTCAGCAGATCTAGACGATGAGCCTTGATCATTGTACTGGCAAACTGAGACAAAGTGAGGTGAAAATTGCGAGACAAGAATCCAAATAAAATATAATCCAGTACAACACATTGTGTCAGCTCCTGTAGGCTTTCAAATGGTACAGGCTGTCCTTCCTGCTAGCTGGGACAGGATGTAGCAATCTGAGAGAAACTTAAGAAATGCCCCTTCTAGGATCGTGGATATGTTGTTCTACCCACACTGTTTGGCATGCTCTTTCCCTTTAAGAATCTTACCGGAAGGTCTTGAAGCTGACTCCTCTCACCCACCCGTTGGTATAACCCTTGGCTCCACCCCATGACGCCAGATCTTCCTTTCCGCTAGAAGAGTCAGGTTCCTTCTTACGCTCCTCGCTTTGTAGGCCCTGGTTTTAAAATCCTTGGATTTGCTTAAACTTAAACTTGTCAGAGTTAATAAAAATCACTACGTGATCTCGACCACTATGGAAGATAAATCTCCCTGTTTCCGCCGTTGCCCGTGTGGGCAAAATATGTCTTGCACAGACCCGCATGCCATGTGAGTGTATTGCCTGGGGCCTGTGAGATGTGCTGCACATTTCACCCAAACGTTCTGGACGATCATCTCGCATGGCTATAATTGGGCAGACCGGAGAAATGGAATCTGCTGTTCAAATCGATGGAAGCCCGGTGGGTGGTCTCCGCAGCGGCGGGGTCCGCCGAAAGCAGCTCTAACAAATGCAGGCCTTCAAGGAAGAGGTGGCTTGGGCCGTGGATCGTCCCTCTAAGTCCTTTTTCGTTCCTCTCAATTTGGGCTCCACTTTTTCCGGTTCCTTTCGGGAGATGTGCCTATCCCTTCCCACCAAGGGTGAGGGGCCTTCGGGCACATATGCTCTTGGTCCCATAAAAAGGGCAAGGAACCAAGAGATTCTTCATCTCACCAACTATGTTCCTGGGATCGTGAGTGACCTCGGTCCCAGGAATCGGCTGTCTCGACTTCGGTCATGGCCTTACCCGCTGGTTTCACGGTCTCACCGTCAGGCCAGCCGGCACAGACACTGGACGACGATCCGGTTGAGATCATTCTCGACCCTCTCCCAAGGAGGCTGACAACTCCTTGCCTCTCCCCATTGAGACCCAGCCCGCTGGGAAACCCATCGTAGAACCAGTCCCCAACCAAGAAGAACCACCGGTTTCCCTGATACATTGTAATCGACCCTGTCGGTCATATCGAGGTCTCGGACCCCTTCGACCAATAGTCCGAAGAAGGCGCACAAGTGTTCCAAGAAGAGGCGCCGCTGACATTCTTCTTCGTCCTCCTCGGATGAGGAGAGGCTTTGATGGAAACTTCGCTACGAAGATCTAATGTGGCAACAGCTGATCATGTCCAGTCAAAAGCCGACTGCAGCTTACACACCAGCCATTACTTGGCTGTCACCTCCCAGGCCGAAGCCGGGTCCTCTGCAGCAGTCTTGTACCATTCTTCCTCCCACGGAGCTGGTCAAAACCATCTCAGTTCGGCCAGAATCAATCTCTCCACCGATTTTGGTGGAACCACCACCTAAATAGCCCCCGGCGCGGTGCCTGCCAAAGAGTCCTGGCCTGTTCCGGGTTTGCAGCGTGGGCTCTCTGTTACTGTCACTCCTGGCCATCCTAGGCGGGTGGAGGGAGACTCAGGTGGCCGACCAATTTATTTGGACTCTTCGGAGTCTGAGGACTCGGACCTTCATTCCCATCCCTTGGACGAGGAATCGGTGGGTAGTCTCTCGACTGAGGAAGGTCCCTCTTCCTTAATGGGCATCCTCCATCTTATCTCCGACTCCACGGAGATGCCTCTCAAACCCGTCCAGAAACGGGCCGAATATCCCCTCACGGATATCCTGAAACGGGGGATTCTCCAACAGAAGCCTTTCTAGTGGCCGAGGCCATTGTTGGTCCAGCTTTGGAGCTGTGTCAGTATTCTGCCCTGTGCTTTCTGCTCATATGGTCTGCAAATACACGGTGCCCATAGCGTCCCTTTTGGGGTTCACAGAGCATCCCTCGGCCGAGGGTTTGGTGACCGAATCTGTGTTCAGATGCTCAGGTAGTTCAGCAGATACAGATAGACCTCCAGACAAGGAGTCCAAGAAACTGGACCAGTGTGCCCGTAAAGTCTATGCCGCCTTGGCCTCCGTCAGGCAAGCTCGGCCATCATCATGGCGCATTTCTCTCACACCCTTCTGGCCTCCCTTGATGAGGTTCTACCTCACCTCCCTGCAGACCTTCTGACCATGGTTAATCAGGGTCGGGCTGTTGCAAAACAGCAACTACAGATGGCTCTGGACTCGGGGACTCATGCATCTGTTTGGTGGCAGCACGGGTTGCCATGCTTCATAGCTGATTAATGTTCTTCACCTTCACGGTGGACACCCAACACAAGCTAACGGACATCCCTTTCCTGGGTACCAACCTCTTCGTCCCAGGTGTGGACGGTCACCTCCAATGCATTGAGAAGTCCAGTGCCACCTTGGACTCTATCTTCTGCACAGAAGGAATTTCAGGGTTCCAAAAAGAAAAGGCCTTTTTGGCATTCTGCCCTTGCAGCCAAGCAGACCCACTTTCAAGCAGGGCAACAGCAGCAGGCACAATCTTGGCGTCTTCGGCCCAAGTCCGGGCCTCTGGCAGCCCGTAAGCCTGGAGGACGGGGCTCAGGCGATCCCCGTTCTGGGCCCTCTTCCTCCAAGCCTGCTCAGTGACAGGATGGGGGTGGCCACCCTCATACCGGTCACGCAAGCTCTGGGTCCTCACGTGGGGGGCCGGCTCCGCCACTTCCTTTCCACCTGGTCCGCTGTTACCACAGACAAGTGGGTTCTAGAAGTGGTGGGACAGTTCCTGCCTCTGGAAGTCGAGCAGTACTCTCCAAGCTGAGCCAGCGCCCCATGGGAAGATTTGGTGTCCATACACACTCAGTCGGTTCTTCAAGACGACATTGCCCAACTTCACAAGGAGGTGGTGGCCAGAGTCACGACCCCCTGGTCAGTCCAGGGTTCGTATCCAGGTACTTCCTGGTTCAAGCAGACGAGGGGTTGGCGCCTATTTAGATCTGCACGACCTGAATCATTTCCCCAGGTCCCGCACCTTCAGGATGGTAACTTTGTCCCAGATCATACCATCTCTAGAGCACAACATGTGATTCTGCTCTCTGAATCTCCAGGATGCATTCTTTCACATCCCGATCCGTCCTTCTCACCAGTGGTTCCTTCGCTTCCAGCAGAAGGAGCCCTATTCGAGTTCCGAGCCATGCTGTTTGGCCTGTCATCGGCCCCACAGGTCTTCACCAAATGCATTGCAGTAGTGGCAGACCATCTTTGGCGTCAAGGGGTCAGGGTTTACCCATATCTCGACAATTGGCTTGTGGCAGGATCCTCCAAGTAGGAGGCAGAGCGGTCCAGGGATCTGGTCCTCCAGACCTGCACTGAACTTGATCTCCTGATCAACGATGCCAAGTCGGAACTCGTACCTGTACAGGTGATATGCTTCATCAGGGCAGAGCTCCACTCTTGCCGAGCCAGAGCTTGGCTCCTGACTGACAGGGCAGAGGTTCTCTCCTCCTTTGCCCATTCATTTGTGGTTGGGCATTTGCGCCCTGCCCAGGACTTTCTACGCCTTCTGGGGTACATGGCGGCCTGCACCACCGTGGTCCAGTGGGCCCGGTAGCATATGCCTCCCCTTGAGTGGGAGCTGGCCAGCCACTGGACTCAGCTTCATGGTCAATTCGACCAGCTAATCACTGTGACCCAGAAGATGTGGGACGCTCTCCAGTGGTGGGCCATCCTGGAACATTGGCAGGACGGGATCCCATTTGTCCATCCCGAGCCGACGGTCGTCCTCACGACCAGTGCCTCTCTCACGGGCTGGGGAGCCCACATTGGGAACCACTGAGCCCATCGGTTCTCGACCCCTGAGGAATCCCAATATCATATCAACCTGCTGGAGCTCAGAGCGGTCAGACTGGCACTGTCAGCAGTGTCGTTCGCTCCTTCGGTGTCAAGTGGTGCAAGTCCAGACGGACAATACCATCACCATGTACTACCTCAAAAAACAGGGCGGCACACACTCTCTGCTGCTGTGCAGGGAAGCCCTCTGCATGTGGACCCCCAAGAGCTGACTGGAGGCAGATCTCCTAGCCATTCATGTGGCAGGAGCCTCAAATCACACGGTGGATGCTCTCAGCCATGTGGGTGAGATGTCCCACGAGTGGTCTCTCCATCCAGAGGTAGTACACAGCCTGTTCTCCCACTAGGGCAAACCTCAGGTGGATCTATTCGCCTCCAGGGAGAACACCAAACTGAGGCTGTTTCATGCTCGCCACCCTCAGCAGGGCTCCTTACAGGGGGATGGCTTCTTGAGGCCGTGGACCCGAGGCCCCTTCTGTGCCATCCTCCACTTCCCTTGGTCTGAAGGTCAGGAGGGACAAGGCACAGGTGATCCTGGTAGTGCCCGGACACACACCAGTTCTGATATCCAGATCTCCTGAGCCTCCTCTCCAGGCCTCCGAGATGTCTTCCAGTACTGCCGGGCCTGTTATCTGTTAATCAGGAGAAGCTGTTCCATCCAGACCTTCAGTCCCTGCACCTGACAGCCTGGTTCCTGAGCAGCTAGAGTTCCAGGCTTTGTGTCTCTCCAAGGATGCACTCACAGTAGTGGAAGCATCCAGGAAGGAGTCGACCAGAAGGTGCTATGCCTTCAAATTGAAACTGTTTTCCATTTGGTGTCGGGGTAAGGGTCTAGACCCTTTGTCCTGTCCAGTGGCTTGCATCCTAGACTACCTTCGGTCTCTGTCCAAAGGAGATCTTCGGTCCGTGACCTTTAAGGTGTACCTGGCAGCCATCTCTGCTTACTGGGCGTGGGCCGGTCAGCAGACGGTGGCGCAGGAGAAGATGGTCTGGCATTTCTTTAAAGTCCTCAACCACATATCCCCTCCGGTGGCCGTCGTGTCAGTCAGAAGGACTTGGGAGGTCCAGGCGCTGTCGGTGGAGTCTCCTTACCTGTCTTCCACAGGGACAAGGTTGTCCTGCACCCCCATCTGAAATTCCTTCCGAAGTTGATGTCGGGAGTTCCACCTTAATCAGGTGTTGACTCTGCCTGTGTTCTACCCGAACTACACCTCGGAGGCCGAATGCAGGCTCCATACTCTGGAACTGAGACAAGTACTCTCTTATTATAAGGAGCGGACAGTGGATGTTCGGGGAGAGGTTCGCCAGCTGTTTGTCACCTACGCTGAAGCCGCACCTGGCAGACCTGCAGCAAAGCAAACGATTGGCAGATGGATTACATCCTGCATTGATCTCTATTAGCTTGCAGGCAAGGAGCCTCCCAGCGGGATAAGAGCTCATTTTACCCGCCATACTGCTGAGTCGGTGGCTGCTTCCAGGGACGTCCCTATCCAGGAAATCTGCAGGGCTGCTACCTGGAAGACAGCAAACACCTTCATTGCCACTACCACATCAACCTAGAGTCACGCCGGGATGCTGGTTTTGGGGCCTCAGTTCTCAGTGTCCGTTTCCCAAGTAAGTATATCAGAGGAGGTGTGTGCCTTGCCTCTCTCCTCCTGGAGAACTGCTTGGAGTCTGCCAAACAGTGTGGATAGAACAACATATCCACAATCCTAGAAAAACTGGTTAATCACCTGTAACAGTAGATCTTACTTAGAGAGGGCTCTTGCAGTAGGTAATTACATATAGGACTGACGTCGGCAGGCGGCAGGACCTCACGGAAAAATTTCTAGCTAGCAGTCCCTGGCGAGGGATCACCCCCACGTCAGATGACTGATGTCGGTATAAAGCGGCAGTCCCTGACGGCCGCCTTCCAGTTCTTTCCCACTGTTAGCTCATGCAGCGCCTTGCGGAAAAGTTAGTTGCTTCGTCAGCCTCCCTTTGTCGTTTTTTACTGAATAATTTTGACTTTTTTCGACATTCGTCAGGTCATCGTCGGTGTATGTCGTCCCCTACACCCTCCGAGCACAAAAATAAGTGCGACTCGTGGCGCCCAACTCCCGCACAAGGATGGCCATTCCCTGTGCCTGTTCTGTCTAGGCCCTGGTCGAGAAGTGCCAGCACTGCCTCAGCTTCAACACGGCTACCCGGAAAAGGCGGTAGCAATCCCTGGAAGCCCACATCTTGAAGAAAAAGAGTTAGATGGAGAAGGAGCTCAAAAAACTGAGGCAGGCGTCCACTTCCCCCGAAGGCCATCGGAAGAAGAAAGACAAGGGAGAGGCACCGGGACAAGGGCTCCTCCACCGCATCTCCCTCGGGAGTTGCCGGGACTCAGGTAATGTCCCCTCCGGGGGACCGTTCCTTGACGGCAACCTCTGAGGTTTCCGAGGGGGCATCGGCCGCCCTCGGCCCTTCCGGGCACCTCAGGCGATTGGAGGCCTCCGCCCCCAGTTCAGCCGTAACTGCGGTCTGCTGGCGTGGGCAACTCCGATAAGCGGACGTCGGCTCCTCGGCACAGAAAGCCAGTAAGGCGCCACGACCCGCCGGGGCAGGTGGCTCCTCTCCCGCCCGGACCAGGCCGATCCTTCCTGTCCGACACCGGCGTTCGGCGCCCGTAGCTTGCTCGCTGTAAACCACACATCGGCTCGCCTGACGTCCGGTCGGCGAAAAGAACCAACGGACTCACCCACGCCTGTCGCCCCCGGGTTCTCCGCAGCAGCTTCACTGCCATCCGGGGACCCTGAGTACCCCCAGCCCAACCCTGGGAATTTTTCCCCTCCATCCACGGGCGACGGTGGGGTTCCTCCTCCATTGGACCGTCGTCCTCTAGGTGCGCCGGAGCGGACGTCGGCTTCCCGGATGCTGGCTCTGATGCTGGGGCCTCCGGCGTTGGTTTTACTGACACCGGCCGACATCCCGCTTCCGGATGTCGCCCCGCTGCCGGGCCCTCGAACCTGGATTTGCCTGTGCCGTCTCCTCCGGATACCCCCCGACCTATCCGCTGCCGGCGTATCTGGGACCACAGTATCCAGCGCCACAGTACCAGACGCCGGGTTTCCTGCCGCTGGGTTTTGGATACTCTCCGTATCGGTACAACCCATATCCTTATCCCCCTCCTCCTCCACCGCCCCCACAGCCACCGGTGGATTTCCAGGTGTCTCTGGCCTTCTGGTGGGCTGAGGCCAAGGCTCAGCTCACCAGGGAGGTGGAGAGCCACCTGCTGACGACGGTGCCGTCTAAAGTTCCCATACGTCCACGGCGACACGCTCCCTCACCACCTCCGGACTCCAGGGCTCTCCCATCTGGGTCTAGAGAGGGGCAGGATACGCTTCATTGAGTACTTCCCAAGGGGGTCCGTTCCTCTCCCAGGTCGGGAAAGGGAGTCTTTTTCCTATTCCTCTTCCCCTTCACCTTCGGATTCCTCAGACGGTTGCTTTGAAAGGGATGACGAGCTGCGCTCTCCGTTGAAGCCCAGGCCAAGGACTCCTCCGAAGTCTCCTCCGGAAGATGCTCCTTTTACGGAGTTGCTACGAAAACTCCAGGAGGTTCATCAGTGGCACTCTCTGGGACCAGACCCTCAGCAGTTGAAACTCGCCGAGCATCTGGATCTGCCCGTGACAGCTCCTACTTTGGTGCCACCCTGGATAGAGCCTCACGCCGACCTTGTTACCACCATCTGGAAGCAGTCGTCGACTCTAGCCCCACTTCCGTGGAAGTCGAATAGGCTATACCAGGCTCCTGAGGGTGTGAATTTTTTAGATTCTCACCCTCGTGCTGACTCGGTCTTGTTCAGCGCCGCTCACGGCCGGTTGGCTAACCCAAAACATCTCAGCTCATCTCCACCTGGCAAAGAATCCTGCTTACTTGAGCAGTATGGAAAGAAGATCTTCACTTCCTCCAAGCTGGGGATTAGGGCCCTGAACTATGTCGGTCATATGAGGGACTACCAGAAGGCCATTCTTACACAGGTGGAAACCAAACTGGACTCCCTGCAAGACTCTCAGGTCAAGCAGGAGTTGGCTGATCTTGTCCGCTCTGCACGTTCGGCCAGTCAACACATGCTTCGTGCGACCTACGATGCAGTGGACACTGCTGGACGGAGCTCAGCTTTAGCCGTAGGCCTACATAGTCATGCTTGGCTCCGTGTGTCAGGGTTGGTCTCGGAAGTGCAGTCCGCTATCCAGGAAGCGCTCTTCCGGGGGTCGGTGCTTTTCGGTGGCGATGTCAGGGACATCATCACCGATTTGCAGGAGAGGGGGATGGCACTGAAGTCCGTTGACTCCATGTACCAGCCGTAGCGCCGTGCCTTTCGCAGACTGAATCGGCCCAAGGCGAAACCCCAGGGAAGGCGGGCCACATAACTTTGGGCCCCCACAGCTGCTAGGCCCCCGCCCAAAAAAGCAGCGGGTGCTTCAGCTGCGGCGCTGCCCCACACCACCTGACTCCTCTCGTCTCCCACAGCCTCCGGACTCCCCAGAGGAACCAGTAGGAGGGAGGTTATCCCTCCACCTTCTGGGATGGGAGAGGATAACATCAGATCTTCTTCGAAGTACAGCTCTTGCAGCAGGTTACACCATTAGGGCTGAAGCCGGCAGGCGTCAGGACCCTACGGAAAATTTTCTAGCTAGCAGTCTTCAGTGAGGGACCGCTCAGCGTCGGTCGGCCCCGACGTCAGAGCGTAGTACATGAGGGCGGTCCCTCAGAATCCCCAGTTCTAGGGACATGGATATGTTGTTCATCCATACTGTCTGGCAGGTTCCTTGCCGCTTTAAATCTTGCCGGAAGGTCTTCAAGCTGGCTCCTCCCACCCATCCGGGTGGTAAAACTCTCGGCTCCGTCCCATGACGCCAGATCTTCCTTATCGCTTGGAAGCTCAGGTTTCCTCCTTAACGCTCGGTATAAGACTGGTTCTTAATTCTTGAATTTCGAAATTAAAAGTTTTTGCTAAAAGGCTTGGTCTTCTCTCCCTTGCGGCTCGCGATGGACCAATCGACTCCGGTTTCGGAGATGCCCTTGCGGGCAGAAGATGTCCGGACGGATCCGCACTCCACGTCGTCTACTGCTTGGGCCTTGAGCACGACCCGCAGGCCTCACGACCTGTGCTCTTCCTTTTCCTTCGTCCTCGAAGACCGTGCCCCGTTTATAACTGGGGGAGGCGTCCCGAGAAGCGATTTCCTCCGGTAAAGTCAAAAGAGGCCCGGTCAGCGGTGTCCCGCGGCGGCGGGCTTGGCGGATCAGCTTGAGCAGATGATCACCCTCTAAGAGGAGGCGGCGTGGGCCGCTTCTACCTCGGCTGCGGCATTTGTCCTGCTCTCTCTCAGTGCCTCTTATTCAGCTTCTTTTAAGGAGATTTGTCTGACCCTCTCGACTAAAGGTGAGGGTCGAACTTCTTCTGGACCGTTTTCTCGGTCCAAAAGACAAAGGTAAGTCTCACTGTCGGCGCTCTTGGGAGCGGAAAGATCCCTCTCCCGAGGTTGTCGGCCATCGACTTCAGTCGACTTCAAGGCTCGGCCACTGGTCTCCACGGTGTCCCTGTCAGGCCAGTTGACCGATACTCCCGTCGGCTTGATCGAGATTTTTCTCGACCGTTGGCGGGTTGTCTGCTGGAGAAGCCGAGATCCCTCCTCGGTTCCCCAGTGGGAGTTGAGGACCCGTCGGCTCGTCTGTGCCTCTGGTTCCAGGCCTTCGGTTGAATCCTCCGAACTGAAGTGCGGTTCCAGCGACACCTCACTGCGTCCTCGGCAAAGCCGAAGTTCTCGATCTCGGACGTCTTGGCGGTCCAGCCCGATCCGCCCGTCATAAGCGGTCTCAGTCTCGGCACGGCGGCAAGCGTCCACGCATCGTCCTCTTCCTCGGACGAGGGGGCTTCGGCGCCAAGTTGTCGAAGATGTGAGAACTCCTGTGGCAACAACTCCTTCTGACTGGGAATAAGCCGGCGCGTGCGTCTTCAGCCATTAAGTGGCTGTCACGGATGGCGAAACAACCCTCGTTTTATCCGAGGGCCTGTTCCCCAGGCGGTTGTTCGGCCAAAATCAGTTGCCCACCGATTCGGTGGAACCTCCACCTCCACAGCCGTTAGTTGGGGCTCCGACCAAAAATTCTCGGTCGGCTCAGGGACTGCCCCATAGGCTGTCTGTCACCCTCACTCCGATCAACCTCGGCAGGTGGAGGGTGGCTCAGGCTCGAGGCAGCTCTTTGAGGACTCTTCCGAGTCGAAGGCGATTCCTCCTTTTCTCCAAGCGAGATGGACTTGGGTCCTCAGGGAGGACAGTCGGTGGACGATGGCCCTTCGTCCTTCCTGGGATTGCTTCGGCTCATCTCCGGAGTCCACCGGGATGAAGCTCGAACCGCTTTCTAAGCGGCCAGGTATCCCTGCCTGTCGACAAGTTCACCACGGCTCATCCTTCCTTCAGTACACTGTGGAAGTATCCTCCTCTACACTGCCTTTCCTGGATATCCAGCTCTCAGTCCAGAACACTGGTCTGAAGACATCAGTCTTACAAACCCACTGACTCTCACAGTTTCCTCCTCCACAGCTCCTTCCATCCTAAACATGTCAAGAATGGCCTGCCTTATTCGCAGTTTCTTAGACTTCGCAGGTTATGCAGTGAAGAGGATGATTTTGCTGAGCAGACCCAAATAATGCATAGTTTTTTTATCAACGGGATACCCTAAAAGCACAGTGGACAGAGCACTCTCCGGGTCAGTAACATGCCCGTAACCTTGACCCCATGGGAGGGATGCTATCACACAAGAACAACGGCAATTCCACTAGTTCTTCCTTTCCATCAGAGCACACCTTCTCTTCACAGGATCATCACTAGTAACTTTCCCATTTTGAAGTGACCCTAACATTGGTGCTTCCTTTGCAGAACCACCTATTGCCTCCTACCGCGGCCACCTAACCTGCGCAATCTCCTGGTAAAAAGCAGCCTACCCACTCCTAACAGTCCCTCCCGCCAGGTACCAAACCTTGCAACAGGGCTCGCTGCTACACCTGCAGATTTATTTCCAGTGTAACTGAGATTCAGGGGCCTACAGGTGTTTTTCACATCACCAAGGAGTTCTCATGCACCTCCACTAATGTGGTGTACTGTATTCTTTGCAGGAGGTGTTCAGCTATTTACCGGAGAAACTGGTAGGCGTCTTGCTGGCACTGTTCAGGGAACATTACTGAGCAGTCAGGAATGGTGAAACTGCTAAACCCATTGTATCCCACTTTATCTCCAGGGACCACAATGTCAGTGACCTTTCTGTTTGTGTCCTTCAGCAGGGCTTCCGGGATCCTGACCATAGAAAAAACATGGAAGCCAAACTGATCATCCGCCTTGGCTCCCAGCAGCCCTCTGGTTTAAATGATAGACTTATTTTCCACTAACATCTTTCAGCCATCCCTTTTTTTCCCTAAAGTCAATTTGTTTTTGTACTCATTTATTTTTCATTTTCACCATATGTCTCCATTCTAGGGACATGGATATGTTGTTCATCCACACTCATTGGCAGTATCCTTGCCGCTTTAAATCTTGCGGAAGGTCTTCAAGCTTGCTCCTCCCACCCACCGGGTGGTATAACTCGCTCCGCCCATGGCGCAGATCTTCCTTACGGCTTAGAGCTCAGTTTCCCTCATAACGCTCTGCGTTGCGACTAGTTCCTATTTCTCCGTTTGCGGATTTAAAAATAATATTTTGCAAAAGACTTCAGTCTTGATCCCTCGCGGCTGCGATGGACAAATCGACTCAGTTTGGAGATGCCCATGCGGGCAGAAGATGTCTCAGACGGATCCACACTCACGTGTGTCTACTGCTTAGGCCTTGGGCGACCCGCAGGCTTGCGGCCTGTGCTCATCTTTCTCGGCCTCGTCCTCGGGGAGCCCGTGCTGCCCGATTGCAGCTGGGCCGTCCGAGCGTTCCCTCCGGTGAAGTCCAAGGAGGCCCGGTTGGCGGTGTCCGCGGCGGCGGGCTTCTCGGCGGATCAGCTCGGCGGATGGTCGCCTCGAAGAGGAGGATGAGCCGTCATCTTCCTCGGCGCGATTTATCCCGGGCTCTCTGGGTTCTTCCTACGGCTTCCTTTAAGGAGCTTTGTCTGTCCCTCTCCACTAAAGGAGAAGGGCCTCGTCTGCTGGACCTTATTCTCGGTCAAAAAGAGGGACAAGGTAAGTCCCTCCGTCGGCGCTCTTGGGAGCGGAAGGTCCCTCTCCCGGCCGTCGACCGTCGGCTCCGATCGACGCTCGGCTTCGGCCACTGGCCTCCACGGTGTCCCCGTCAGGTCAGTTGACCGAGACTCCACTGATGAAGTCGAGATTTTCTCGACCCATTGGACAGAGCTGTCGCCTTTAGCGGCGAGATTCCCCTCTCCCGGTTCCCCGGAGAGTTGAGGATCCCGTGGGCTCGCCTGTGCCTCCGGTTCCGGAGCCCTCGGATGGACCTTCCGGCGGGCGAAGGGTGCGGTTCCGGCCGACACCTCCCGCACCGACCCGGAATTCCGGGACTCTCGGTCTCGGTCTCGGACCTCTTCGCGGTCCAGCCGTTCCCACCGTCATAGGCGGTCTCGGCACCGCGGTAGGCGGCGTCGCCGCTCGTCCTCGTCCTCCTCCTCGGATGAGGGGAGGCTTCGGCGTAATTACGTCGTGACTGCGAGGACCTATGTTGCAACAGCTCCTCCTGGCCGGGAATAAGCCGACTCCGGCGCCTTCCCCGGCCATTAAGTGGCTGTCACCGGAACGGCCGACACAACCCCTCGACTTGTCCGAGGAGCCTATACCCAGGCCGGTTGTTCGGCCAAAACCAGCTGCTCCACCGATTCCGGTGGAACCTCCGCCTCCACAGCCACCAACTGGGGCTCCGACCAAGGATTCTCGGTCGGCTAAGGGTTTACCCCATCGGCTGTCAGTTACCCTCACTCCCGACCGACCTCGGCAGGTGAAGGGTGGCTCAGGCCAGAGGCAGCTCTTCGAGGACTCTTCCGAGTCCGAAGATGATTCCTCCTTCTTCTCCAAGCGACTGGACTTGGAGTCTTCAGGAGGTCAGTCAATGGACGATAGCCCGTCATCCTTCCTAGGACTGCTTCGGCTCATCTCGGAGTCTACCGGGATGGAGCTCGAACCCGTTTCCAAGCGGGCCAGGTATCCCCTCACGGAGATTCTGGACCGGGGGGATTCTCCGACGGAGGCCTTTCCGGTGGCAGAGGCCATAGTGGGTCCGGCACTGGAACTTTGGCAGCGCCCTGCTTCCTGCCCTGCGCCTTCGGCCAGGATGGCCAGGAAGTATGCGGTCCCTACCGGTTCCTTGTCCGGTTTTTCGGAACACCCCTCTGCTGAGGGGTTGGTTACCGACAGCGTTCCGGCGGCGCCGGCCGCGCCAGGGATGTGGACAAACCTCTCTGACAAGGAGTCCAAGAAATTGGACTATGTCGGGCGAAATCTCGCTCGTCCTCTCGGCCCGTCAGGCCAGTTCGGCCGTCCTCATGGCACATTTTCTCATGCCTGTTGGGCTCCCTGGATGAGGTCATCCCTCATCTTCCCGCCGATCTGCAGACTACGGTTAAGCAGGTGCGGGACCAGGGCAGGCAGTGGCCAAACAGCAGCTCCAGACTGCTTTGGATGTAGGGGACTCATGTGCTAGATCGGTGGCGGCGCAGTGGCTATCTTGTCGGCCGGGCTTGGCTGAGGATATCCACCTTTACTCCGGATACCAGCACAAGTTGGCGGATGTTCCCTTTGGGACTGACCTCTTCGACCCTGGGGTGGAAGGTCACCTGCAGAGGATCGAGAAGTCCAATGCCACCTTGGACTCGGTCTCTTCCGCTCAGAAGGACAAAGGCCGCAGAACCACAGCCTAAGCCCTTTCGTCCTTCCTGTGCCCCGGCCTTGGCCCAGCAGCGTCAGGGCCAGCAGGCTCGACCTTGGCATCCCAAACCCAACCGCGGCTTCCTCTAACAGGAGGCAGGAGGAAAGAGCCGGGAGGTCCCTCGGCGGTCCTCCTCCAAGCCTGCCCAGTAGCAGGCTGAGGGGTGTCGCTTCATCCGTCACCTTACCCTGGGTCCCCCGTGAAGGCAGGCTCCGGCACTTCCGTTCCGCCTGGTCCGCTGTTACCACGGACAGGTGGGTCTTGGAAGGTGGTGGGAAGGGCCTGCCTCTGGGATTCGAGCAGGCACCACCCTTCCAGAGCACGTCGCCCCTCGGGGGCCGGGATCCCCAGCCTCACTGGCTGGCTCGAGGCCGACATCGCCTCCTCCTCCAGAGGGAGGTGGTAAGAGAGGTGGTGGACCCTCTTTCCAGACCCAGGGTTTGTGTCCAGGTACTTCCTGGTTCCGAAGCGGACGGGGGCTGGCGCCCATTCTCGACCTACACCCTAAACAAGTTCCTAAGGTCTCGAACCTTCAGGATGGTCACTCTGGCTCAGATAATACCATCCTTGGAGCAGGCGTGTGGTTCTGCTCTCTGGACTTGGGGCCAGCGTTTTTTCCGTCCTATCCGTCCAGTCTCACCAGAGATTCCTTAAGCTTCCGAGCAGAAGGATCTCTCTTGAGGATTCAAAGCCATGCCCTTGGCTTGTCTCCAGCTCCAGGGTCTTCACCAAATGCATGGCAGTGGTGACAGCATTCCCTCGCGGCGCCGAGGGTCAGGGTGCCCTTACCTGGACGACTGGCTGATAGCAGCTCCCTCCAGGAAGGGGCGGAGTGGTCCAGAGATCTGGCCCTCCAGGTCTGCTCTCAACTGGGCCTCCTTATCAAGCGAGGCCAAGAATCAGATTCGAGCGAAGCAGGTGATTTTATTCATCGAGCGAGGCTTCGACTCTCTCGAGCAAGCCGCGGCTCAGCCAGGACAGGGCGAGGTTCTTTCCTCCTTTGCCCGATCATTTCTGGTTGGGCAATTGCACCCTGCCGGGACTTCCTCGCCTCCTGGGTCTCATGGCGGCCTGTACCAGCGTGGTCCGTTGGGCCCGCTGGAACATGCGTCCCCTTCAGTGGGGACTGGCCAGCCAGTGGTCACAACGCTGCGATCCCTTGGACCAGCTTGTGTCGGTGACACAGGGGATGTGGAATGCTCTCCAGTGGTGGACCGTTCCAGATCATTTGCAGGAGGGCATCCCGTTCGTCCGCCCCGAGCCGACGGTCTCTCTGTCGACCGATGCCCCTCTGATGGGTTGGGGTGCCCATCTGGGGGAACACCGAGCTCATGGCCTCTGGTCCCCGCGGGAGTCCCGATGCCACATCAACCTGCTGGAGCTCCGAGCGGTCCGTCTAGCTCTCACCGCCTTTGCTCCGTTCCTCCGGGGTCAAGTGGTCCGAGTCCAGACGGACAATACCACGACCATGTACTATCTAAACCGCCAGGGCGGGCCCCGCTCCATGCTTCTAGCAAGGAGCTCTCCGCATTTGGCCACTGTGCGCAGCCTGGGCGGATCTCCTAGCCATTCACGTGGCAGGAGCCTCCAACACCCTAGCCCCGATGCCCTGAGCCGGATAGGGGCTGCATCCCACGGTGGTCTCTCCTGCGGAGGTAGTACAGCATCTGTTCTCCCTTTGGGGCACACCTCAGGTGGACCTGTTTGCCTCCATGGAGAGCGCGAGGCTGAGTCTGTTCCATGCCCCCCCCTCAGCAGGGCTCGCTGCAGGGGATGCCTTCTCGAGGCAATGGACCCGGGCCTCTTTACGCTTTCCCCATTTCCTTGATCCACAAGGTGCTTCTCAAGGCGAGGAGGGACAGGCGCGGGTGATTCTGATAGCCCCAGACTGGCCTCGCCAGTTCTGGTACCCAGATCTCCTCAGTCTCAGCTCCAGGACTCCAGCGGCAGCTTCAGCTCGCCCGGACCTGCTCTCAGTCAATCAGGGAAGGTGTTCCATCCGGACCTTCAATCCCTGCACCTGACGGCCTGGTTCCTGGCGGCTAGAGTTCCAGGCTTTGGGTCTTTCGACGAGGGTCCTCAATGTAGTTGAGGCGTCCGTGAGAGTCGACCAGAAAATGCTATGCCTTCAAATGGAAAAGGTTTTCCATTTGGTGTCAGAACAAGGGCTTGGACCCTTCCTCCTGTTCCTTGGCAAGCATCTTGGACTATTTATGGTCCCTTTCTAGTCAAGGGCTTAGGTCGACGCCCTAGGGTGCACCTGGCAGCCATCTCTGCTTACAGGCGCGGGCCGGGAAGCAGTCGATGTGAGGAGAAGGTGGTCTGGCGCTTTTCAAAGGCCTTGATCACATTTCCCTCAGTCTCGGGAACCCCCACCTCCGTGGGATCTACTGCTGGTACTGGCAAAGCTCATGGGCAAGCCATTCGAACCTATGCACAGGTGTGCTCTCTCTCACCTGTCGTGGAAGACCGCCTTCTTGGTGGCTATCACGTCAGCCAGAAGGATGGGAGAGCTCCAGGCGCTTCCATCGAGTCTCCTTACCTGGTCTTCCACAGGGACAAGGTTGTCCTACTTCACCGAAATTCCTTCCGAAGGTGGTGTGAGTTTCACCTTAACCAGGTGTTGACTCTGCGGTGTTCTACCCCAATCACACTCGGAGGCCGAATATAGGCTCCATACTCTGGATCCTAGAAGGGCGCCGCTATTATAAGGAGCGACGGCTGAAATTCGGGAGAGGTTCGCCAGCTGTTTGTCACCTCACGCTGAAGCCGCATCTGGCAGACCTGCAGCCAAGCGGACGATAAGCAGGTGGGTAACCTCCTGCATAGATCTCTGCTATAAGTTAGCGGGCATGGAGCCTCCCAGAGGATAAGAGCTCATTCTACCCGCCATACTGCTGCAGCGGTGGCTGCTTCCAGGGCGTCCCTATCCAGGAAATCTGCAGGGCTGCTACCTGGAAGTCAGCAAACACCTTCATTACCCACTACCACATCGACCTTGAGTCACGCCGGGATGCTGGTTTTGGGGCCTCGGTTCTCCAGTCTCTCTTTCCCAAGTAAGTATATGGGGGTGTCGTCTTGCCTCCCTCCTCCGGAGAACTGCTAGGAGTCTGCCAATGAGTGTGGATGAACAACATATCCATGTCCCTAGAAATACAGGTTACTCACCTGTAACAGGAGTTCTAGGAATGGTATATGTTGTTCATCCAGATCCCTCCCATTCCTCCCGGCTTGACGCACAACCTGAGCTTCCAGCGGGCGGATCTCTGGCGTCATGGGGCGGAGCCGAGTTATACCACCGGGTGGGTGGGAGGAGCAAGCTTGAAGACCTTCCGGCAAGATTTAAAGCGGCAAGGATACTGCCAATGAGTGTGGATGAACAACATATACCATTCCTAGAACTCCTGTTACAGGTGAGTAACCTGTATTTTCTGTCTCCTTCTCACACATTTGTCACTTTTCAGCCTTCTTACAAGGCCCTGTTAATCAGTCTCTACCTGGGAACTTCCCCAGCTCTTTCTCTCCAATTATGCTTTATCTTTCCCATCATCACCTTTTTGTTTCACAGATTCTCTCTTAATCTCACCATTTATCACTTCTTCTCCCTTAGCCTCCCCTTCTTCTTTTTCCACGTATATATCTCTCTCATTTTACCTCTCCTCTACACTGACTTTTTTTTTTTTCTCTTTTAGATATTTCCTGAAGAAGACCTAAGGTCGAAACGTAGATTTTTAACTCTATTTTCTATTTTCAGCGTGCATTTAATATAATCATTTTGTTTTGCTTTTAGACCACATGCTGACGCAGCGCCTTGTCTTTGTTTTTTTACACATTTTTCTCATGCCCTGGATGAGGTCGTCCCTCATCTTCCCGTGGATCTGCAGACCACGGTCAGGCAGATGCGGGACCAGGGCAGTGGCCAAACAGCAGCTCCAGACTGCTTTAGACATTGGCGACTCATGTGCCAGGTCTGTGGCGGCCTCAGTGGCTATGCATCGTCGGGCTTGGCTGAGGATATCCACCTTTACTTCGGATACCCAGCACAAGTTGGCGGATGTTCCCTTTTTGGGGACTGACCTCTTCGGCCCTGGGGTGGAAGGTCACCTGCAGAGGATCGAGAAGTCCAGTGCTACCTTGGACTCGGTCTCTTCCGCTCAGAAGGACAAGGCCGCAAACCACAGCCTAAGCCCTTTCATCCTTCTGCGCCCAGCGTCCCCGCCAGCACAGCGTCCAGGGCCGCAGGCTCGAGCTTGGCATCCCAAACCCAAGCCGGGCTTCCTCCAACAGGAAGCAGGGAGGTAAAGGCCCAGGAGGTCCTTGGCGGTCCCTCCTCCAAGCCTGCCCAGTGACGGGCTGAGGGGTGTCGCCCCAACCCCGTCACCTCACCCCAGGTCCCCGTGGGGGGACGGCTCCGGCACTTCCTTTCCGCCTGGTCCGTTATTACCACGGACAGGTGGGTGCTGGAGGTGGTGGGAAAAGACCTGCCTCTAGAATTCGAGCAGGCCCCGCCCTTCAGAGCCGTCGCACCTCGGGGGGCCTCGGGGTCCGCAGCCTCACTGTCGGCTCGTCGGGCCGACATCGCTCTCCTCCTCCAAAAGGAGGTGATCAGGGAGGTGGCGGACCCTCCCTCAGACCCGGGGTTTGTGTCCAGGTACTTCCTGGTTCTGAAACGGACAGGGGCTGGCGCCCCATTCTCGACCTACACAACCTGAACAAGTTCCTAAGGTCTCGAACCTTCAGGGTGGTCACTCTGGCTCAGATAATACCATCCCTGGAACACTGCGTGTGGTTCTGCTCTCTGGACCTGCAAGACGCGTTCTTTCACGTCCCTATCCGTCCGTCACATCAGAGATTCCTTCGCTTTCGAGCGGAGGGATCCCTCTTCGAGTTCTGAGCCATGCCCTTCGGCCTGTCTCCAGCTCCCAGGGTCTTCACCAAATGCATTGCAGTGGTGACAGCTTTCCTGCGGCGCCGAGGGGTCCGGGTGTACCCTTACCTGGACGATTGGCTGATAGCAGCCACCTCCAGACAGGAGGTGGAGCGGTCCAGAGATCTGGCCCTCCAGGTTTGCTCTCAAATCGGCCTTCTCATCAACGAGGCCAAGTCGGAACTCGAGCCGAAGCAGGTGATTCTGTTTATCGGGGCAGAGCTCGACTCTCTTCGAGCCAGAGCACGGCTCCCGGTGGACAGGGCCGGGGTTCTTACCTCCTTTGCCCAGTCATTTCTGGTTGGGCAATCGCGCCCTGCCCGGGACTTCCTGCGCCTCCTGGGTCTCATGGCGGCCTGTACCAGCGTGGTCCGTTGGGCACGTTGGCACATGCGCCCCCTTCAGTGGGGACTGGCCAGCCAGTGGTCACAACGCTGCGATACATTGGACCAACTAGTGATGGTGACCCAGGAGATGTGGAGCGCTCTCCGGTGGTGGACCATTCCATCTCATCTGCAGGGAGGCATCCCGTTTGTCTGCCCGAGGCCGTGGTCTCTATCGACGATGCCTCTCTGGTGGGTTGGGGTGCCCATCTGGGGAACACACGGGCGCATGGCCTCTGGTCCCCCAGGGAGTCCCAATGCCACATCAACCTGCTGGAGCTCCGAGCAGTCCACCTAGCTTTCACCGCCTTTGCTCCGTTTTCCGGGGTCAAGTGGTCCGAGTCAGGACGGACAATACCACGACCATGTACTACCTTAACGCCAGGGCAGGGCCAGCGTTCCATGCTTCTATGCAAGGAAGCTCTCCGCATTTGGTCACTCGTCGCGCAGCCTGGAGCGGATCTCCTAGCCATTCATGTGGCAGGATCCTCCAACACCCTGGCGATGCCCTGGGCGGATAGGGGCTGCATCTCACGGTGGTCTCTCCTGCCGGAGGTAGTACAAGATCTGTTCTCCCATTGGGGCACACCTCAGGTGGACCTGTTTGCCTCCAGGGAGAGCGAAGCTGAGGCTGTTTCATGCCCGCCCCCTCAGCGGGGCTCGCTGCGGGGATGCCTTCTCGAGGCTGTGGACCCGGGCCTCTTCTCGCCTTTCCCCATTTCCCTTGATTCACAAGGTGCTTCTCAAAGCAAGGAGGGACAAGGCACAGGTGATTCTGATAGCCCCAGACTGGCCCGCCAGTTCAGGTACCCAGATCTCCTCAGCCTCAGCTCCAGGCTCCGAGGCAGCTTCCAGCTGCCGGACCTGCTCTGTCAATCAGGGAAGGTGTTCCATCCGGACCTTCAATCCCTGCACCTGACGGCCTGGTTCCTGAGCGGCTAGAGTTCCAGGCCTTGGGTCTTTCCGACGAGGTCCTCAGTGTTGTTGAGGTGTCACGTAAGGAGTCGACCAGGAAATGCTATGCCTTCAAATGGAAAAAATTTTCCATTTGGTGTCAGGGCAAGGGCTTGGACCCTTCCTCCTGTCCTTTGGCAAGCATCTTGGACTATTTATGGTCCCTTTCTAGTCAAGGGCTTAGGTCGACGACCCTAAGGCTGCACCTGGCAGCCATCTCTGCTTACCGGGCGCGGGCCGGGGAGCAGTCGGTGGCACAGGAGAAGGTGGTCTGGCGCTTTTTCAAAGGCCTTGATCACATTTCCCCTCCGGTGCAAGAACCTCCACCTCCGTGGGATTTACTGCTGGTACTGGCAAAGCTCATGGGCAAGCCATTCGAACCAATGCACAGGTGTGAACTCTCTCACCTGTCGTGGAAGACCGCCTTCCTGGTGGCTATCACGTCAGCCAGAAGGATGGGAGAACTCCAGGCGCTCTGCATCGAGTCTCCTTACCTGGTCTTCCACAGGGACAAGGTTGTCCTGCGCCCCCAACCGAAATTCCTTCCGAAGGTGGTGTCGGAGTTTCACCTTAACCAGGTGTTGACTCTGCCGGTGTTCTACCCCAGTCACACCTTGGAGGCCGAATACAGGCTCCATACTTTGGACCCTAGAAGAGCGCTCGCTTATTATAAGGAGCGCACGGCTGAAGTCGGGGAGAGGTTCGCCAGCTGTTTGTCACCTACGCTGAAGCCGCACCTGGCAGACCTGCAGCCAAGCGGACGATAAGCAGGTGGGTCACCTCCTGCATAGATGTCTGCTACAAGTTGGCGGGCATGGAGTCTCCCAGAGGGATAAGAGCTCATTCTACCCGTCATACTGCTGCGTTGGTGGCTGCTTCCAGGGACGTCCCTATCCAGGAAATCTGCAGGGCTGCTACCTGGAAGTCAGCACACACCTTCATCACCCATTACCACATCGACCTTGAGTCACGCCGGGATGCTGGTTTGGGGCCTCAGTTCTCAGTCTTTATTCCCTAAGTAGGGGTGTGCGCTTGCCTCCCTCCTCCCGGAGAACTGCTAGGAGTCTGCCAGACAGTGTGGATGAACAACATATCCATGTCCCTAAAATACAGGTTACTCACCTGTAACAGGAGTTCTAGGAATGGTATATGTTGTTCATCCACCACGACTCACGACACTCCCGGCTTGACTTAGCCACCTGAGCTTCCAGCGGGCCAGATCTGGCGTCATGGGGGCGGGCAGGAGTTTTACCACCCGGGTGGGTGGGAGGAGCCAGCTTGAAGACCTTCCGGCAAGATTTAAAGCGGCAAGGAACCTGCCAGACAGTGTGGATGAACAACATATACCATTCGTAGAACTCCTGTTACAGGTGAGTAACCTGTATTTCTTTCCCGCCGTCGACTTGCATGTCTCGACCTCTTCAGTTTAGTCTAGCGCGCGACAACCAGGAAATCCATTCACAAACTATCCAAACTTCGGAAGAATCCTTTTTCAAGCAGTTTCTTCGTCTGATGTCCTCCCCAACTTCAGTGGAGGGCCATTCTTCGAAGTGTGCCTGTGGGAAGCAGATTCCTTTCAAAGACCCTCATTCGGCCTGCGTTTGGTGCCTGGGTCCGGACCACGACACCCAAGCTTGCTTCTTCTGCCAGGGCTTTAATAGCCAAACGAGAATCCGTCGACAGAAGGCTCTCCAGGCTTTCCTTCTGGAAAAGCTCAAGGCCATGAAACCTTCCTCCAGGGGGAATCTTCGGGGAAGTCGCACAGGCACCACGAGAAGCACCGGGAGAAGGTGAGACCTAGATCCCCCTCTAGGGCCTCGGACTCCCGCAGCTCCGGCTCCAGGTTGGACCGCTCCCGTCTAGAGTCCACTCTAAAACACACACACACACACACACACACACACACCCCGTTGGCAATCAAATCAACCAGTTTCTTGACCCTACGGCCTGCCGAACCTCCATGCCCGCTTCTTTGGCTAAGGCCTTGTCCAGAGTCAGGGAGCATCACAAGTCCTCGTCCTGCTCTGGCTCCGGCGTCAGGTCAGTCTCCCTGCCGCCTCCACTGGCGCAAAGACCAAGGGCTGCCTCCCTCAAGTGGACGTCGGCCAAGGTACAAAACACTCCGGGGAGCGGCAGTTCATCACCCATCGCCGGTCAGGCATTCCACCCCCAGGACGCCGGTGGGGCGACCGGCGGCAGATACCACAGCCAGAAGAACCACCTGGCCGCCTACCGACGCCGGTCAGGAGGCGTTGTCGGAGGAGGAGTCCACTCAGCCCGAAGACCAGGCGGGCAATTCCAGACCCATCGAGCTTCCACGGGAGCCCTTCCCAGAACCTGAGACTCCCGGGGAGCCGACGCCCGGCCTCGACGACAGGCCACCGGCGCCTGGTCCGTCGTCGGGCCTGAACTTGGCAGAAGTGAAGGAGCTCTTCACTTTCTGGTGGGACACCATCAAAAAGGATGTGGTCACCACGCAACCTCCTCCCACACCCGCGGCACCACCGACGTCTGCGCCCCCTCCGCCAAAAGGAGGACCAGTACCTGGCTAATCATCCTCTGGCCGACTCCCTGGTCATTACAGCCTCTCATGACCGGTCTCAAAAACCACAACATCTGAGCACGCAGCCACCGGATCCAGAGTCCAAGCAACTGAACGTGCTGGGTAGGCGCACTTACGTGGCCGCGACTTGCGCCATCATATCCCTGAATTACCTGACCCACATGGTTCAGTTTCAGAATGCGCTGTGGGAACAGGGGCAGGATCTGGTAGAGAAATTGCCAGACGGTGGCCCAAAGGAGGAACTTCTTCAGCTTCTCCGCACGGGTTCAGACGTGGGGACCCAGGTGCTCCGAGCTGCGTACGACTCCCGCGGACTCTTGACCAGGCGGCAGCCTCAGGTGTATGTCTCCGGAAGCGCTCAGTGGCTCCGTGTCTCCAGGTTTACCGGACGTCCAGAAGAACATCATGGGCGCCTTATCATAATGAGGATTCTGTTTGGTGAAGCCTCGGAGAAGGTCATCACCAAATTACAGGAAGCCGGGAAGGCCGTTAGATCTGTCCAGGCCATGTACAGATCTAGACTCCGTTCCTTTCGTAGGAACCAGAGTCGTTTTCACAGCCGGACTCTGAGGCAACATCCCCGTTCTGGCCTGCACCAGAGGGGCTCCTTTTCCTGGAAAGGCCATGTCAAAACATCCTCAGGTAGGAGCCAACGTGCTTCCAAGTCGGCCCAACCTGCAGGACCCTCTGCTGCCACAGCATGACTCCTTCCCGGCGCCCGCCCCTCCTCTGGATCAACAGGAAACAAAGGTCGGGGTTGCGCCATGAACCACCTGCCAGGGTGGCTCGATCACCACCGACAGGTGGGTGCTACAGCCTGATAGAAAAGGCCACTTTGTCGAATTCTTAGACAAACCCCCAAGGCCTCCTCTGCTCTCCCGTTACTCGGGTCAGCATGCCCTGCTCATCAAGCAGGAAGTGCTTGCGCTTCTGCAGAAAGAAGCTGTGAAGCACGTTCCAGGGAACCAGATAGGAGCAGGCTACTATTCTCACTTCTTTCTGATTCCAAAGAAGACAGGGGACCTTCGTCCAATTTTGGATCTCAGCGACCTCAACATATCTGTCACCTACAAGCGCTTCCGCATGGTGACCCTACCAGGACTAATCCCCATGCTGAAGAAGGATGCTTTCTTGGTGTCCCTGGATATGCGGAACGCCTACCTGCACATCCCCATCGCTCAGGCGCACAGGAGGTTCCTGCACTTCGAGTTTCTCGGTCGCCACTACCAGTTCCGAGCACTTCCTTTCAGGCTGTCATCAACACCAAGGGTATTCACCAAGTGCGTGGCAGCGTCTCTGAGGAGACAGGGTCACTACATGTTCCCGTACCTGGATGACTGGCTTCTCATGACCTCCTCCAAGGAGGCATTGCTGCTGGTCATTCAGCACACCCAGGCTCTTTTCCAGTCTCTGGGCATCTTAATCAACTACGAGAAGTCTCTCCTGGTACCGTCCCAGAAACTGCAGTTCATAGGTGCAGTTCTGGACACAGTCAAAGGGAAAGCCTTCCTTCCCAAAGACAGAGCGGAAGGCATACGATCCCTCATAAGGGACATGTCAGCGAAGAAAACCTTCCCGGCCAGGCTGGTACTTCGCCTGCTCGGACACATGGCTGCGGCCATTCCAACGGTCCTGATGGCAAGACCCCACATGCGGATAACCCAGTGGATGTTAAGGGTGCAGTGGGACCAAAGGCAAGACCATCTGCAGCAGCCAGTCAGAATCACGCAGACCGTGATTCGGGACTGGCAATGGTGGCTAGATCCGGGAACCCTCTCAGTGGGGGTTCTCTTCACAGCGCCGTCCCCGGTGTTGACACTCTCTATGGACGCCTCATGGCCTGGGTGGGGAGCGCACCTGAATGGGGTGAGGTCTCAGGGAACATGGACTACCCAGGAATCTCATCTCCATATCAACATATTGGAGGTGAGGGCGGTCCTTTATGCCCTGCAGGCCTTCCAGTCGGAGATTCCTCCCAGTACTCTCCTGTTACAGACACTACTGCGATGATGTATTACCTCAACAAACAAGGAGGCACACGCTCCTGCCCCCTTTGCAAGGAGGCAGTGAGGGTGTGGGAATGGGTAATACGACACGGCGCAGACCTCATTGCAGTTCACGTTCCTGGGGTGGACAACACGGTCACAGACGGCCTGAGTCGTTCCCAGGCCAGAGTCCACGAGTGGGAACTCCTACAGGAAGTGGCAGAGGATCTGTTCCACAGATGGGGTACTCCAGAATTGGATCTATTCACCTCCCCATCCAACGCAAAACTGCCCAATTTTTGCTCGCTAGATCCAGGGCCTGGTGTTTTCTGGCGAGATGCATTGTCTCTCTCCTGGGCGGGCAGATTCATCTACGCCTTCCCTACTTTTCCGTTGATCCAGAGAGTCCTTCTCAATCTTCGCAGGGAGCATGACGTTACCTTTTGTTAGCACTCTTTGGCCCAGACAAATTTGGTTCCGCTGCTGAATCAGTTGTCCGGGAACCTCCGCTGGCTTACCAATCAGCTCCCACCTGTTGTCTCAGGAGGAGGATTCACTAGTCCACCGGACTTCGTTCACTGAACCTGCATGCTTGGCTCCTAGAGACATAGCCATGTTCGCGACCACTGGGTGTCTACATAAGAGGTGGTGGCGGGCGATGCTTTCTGCCGCCAGAAAACCGGTGACACACGCAACATACGCCATGAAATGGCGCAGATTTTGCCTGTGGTCTCAGACTCGTGGTTTCTCGCCCTTAGTCTGCCCCGAGAAGCTGGTTCTGGAGTACCTGCTTTCTCTATTTCAATCCGGGTTAGCTTACTCCTCGATTAAAGTGCACCTTTGTGCAATCTCAGCTTATCATGCCCCCATAGGCCAACGCATGGTGGCCCAACTGGACACTACCCGTGCCTTTTTAAGAGGGGTCCTCCACCTTAGGCCGCCCATCAGGGATCCCGTCCCTCCTTGGGATTTACCCTTTGTCTTGGAGCAGCTTATGCTGCCGCCCTTTGAGCCTGCCGCAGATTGCGAGCTACGGTTTCTGTCATGGAAAACGTTGTTTTTGGTTGCAGTTACTTTGGCGAGAAGAATCTCCAAATTACATGCTCTCATGTGCAAGGAACCTTATTTAATTTTTCATATGGACAAGGTGTCCCTGAGGACGAATTCTAAGTTCCTGCCTAAGGTGGTCTCAGCCCTTACTCAACCAGGACATCGATTTACCAGTATACTTCCCTAAGTTCGCCAGTTGAGGAGAAGCACTGCTTCACACCCTGGATGTGCACAGGTGTCTCAGATACTATTTGACCAGAACCAAGCAGCACCGGAAAGCGGAGCAGCTGTTCATTTCATTCGCTGAGAGGATGAAAGGGGCCCCGGTTTCAAAACAGACCCTTTCACGCTGGCTCATCCAGTGCATTTCCTTTTGCTATGACAAGCGTCAGAAACCCTCACCTGGGTGGTCAAGGGCCATTCGACAAGAGGAGTGGCAACCTCCTGCGGCACTGAAGAACATTTCTCATGACCATATGTGCTGCAGCCACCTGGAGTTGGTGCACACTTTTATCAGGCATTATAGCTCTGGATATCGCCCAAGGCGAAGAGCGGTTTCAGCCTTGCTGTTCTTCAGGCCTCCTTCCTAGGCTCAGGAAGGGTCCGGCTCTCCACATTGCCTCCTCCTGATGGCTTTTCTAGGCGCCATTGCTTGGGAATCAGTCCTAATGGTGTAACCTGCTGCAAGAGCTGTACCTCGAAGAAGATAGTACTGTTGTGTAAGAACTTACCGTAACAGTAGATCTTCGAGAACAGCTCTTGCAGCAGGTACTTTCCCGCCCACCATTCCCCCTTGGAGGGAGTAGGTTCCAGCCTAACAATATCCTTAGGATCGGAAAGGTCTATTCTGAATCTTGGCCATCTGATGGCGGGTCCTCGGTCTCCTCTTGTGATGTCATCCAGCGGCCGGGATTCTGGCGGGACCGCCTCCTTATGTACTACGCCTGACGTCAGGGGTGGGACAGACGTCGGAGGCGGTCCCTGCTGAAGACTGCTAGCTAGAAAATTTTCCGTGGGGTCCTGACGCCGGCCGGCTTCAGTCCTAATGGTGTAACCTGCTGCAAGAGCTGCTCTCGAACATCTACTGTTACGGTAAGTTCTTACGTAACTGTACTTTACTCACCTGTAACAGGAGTTCTAGGAATGGTGTTTGTTGTTCATCCACACGACCCACCTGACCTCCCCAGCTTCGACACACAACCTGGCTTCCAGCGGGCTAGATCTGGCGTCATGGGGCTGAGCCAAGAGTTTTACCACCCAGGTGGGTGGGAGGAGCCAGCTTGAAGACCTTCCGGCAAGATTTAAAGTGGCAAGGAACCTGCCAGACAGTGTGGATGAACAACATATATCATTCCTAGAACTCCTGTTACAGGTGAGTAACCTGTATGTACTCACCTGTAACGGTAGTTCTAGGAGTGGTATGTGTTGTTCATCCACACGCACCCACCCGACCTCCCTGGCTTAAGGCGCACAACCTGGCTTCCAGTGGGCTAGATCTATCATCATGTGGCGGAGCCGAGGTATTTATCACCCAGGTGGGTGGGAGGAGCCAGCTTGAAGACTTCCGGCAAGATTTAAAGGGGAAAGGGACAATGCCAGACAGTGTGGATGAACTACATATACCACTCCTAGAACTATTGTTACAGGTGAGTAACCTGTTTTTACGGCATCTCAAGAAGGAAGCCGTTTCTGATAGAACTCCCTGAAAATTCAGCCTAATATGAGAAGCGTTTCCAGGATGTTTCTCTGGAAGATCAAAAGGACTGTAACCTGCCCTAAAACCATACTGTGCCACACCACCACCAGGGAACCCTTGCATTATATTTCTTTTTGTAATCGGGCGGTGTTAAGGGAATGGGAGGGACCACTAGACCACCAGGGACTTAAGCTGTGTCGGAGATGCGGTAAGCCATATACATGCCTTGTAGCGGGCCCATAATGTGCATGCAGATGGCAAGTTAGTGCCTTGCATGCCCAATATGCTCATTTACATGGCTGTTGTAGTGAATGGGAAATAGTGCAGCTGTGCTAGTCTCCTGACTGGCCGTCGGGGCAGTGCTGGTTGGATTTGCAGTGCTTCTCTTGTGTTAGCGCTGCCCCCTCTAGCCCCTATTTGCAGTCGGATACCGCAGTGCACTATCAGATTGTGAATAGCAACTTTTAAAACTTGCGCATTTGGAAGGCGCAGCGCAAACCTTTGGGCTGCAGTTTGTGATTTTTTTTTACTCCAGGAGTAGACTGTACGTTGTGTAACTGCTTTTGCTTTGCTCTTTCTGTGTAGTAATCCTGTTGCTATGACACTGATTACAGGGGAGTGATGCAGAACGTGAGGGCTCAGAGTCTGAACTGGAGGATGAGACGTTCAACCCTTCAGAGGATGAGTACGATGAAGAAGAAGAAGACAGTGACGAAGATTATTCATCAGTGTCTGAGGACTCAAGTGAGTCAGGCAGATTTGTTTCTCTGTCTAAAATTCGATTTACCTGAGAAATTATTACTACTTTTTACATATAGTAAGTTCACTATCCAGACCTAGGCAGGTTTTGTGCTGCTGGACATGCTCAGTCTCCAAAACAGTCTTTTTGCTGGACTCCCAGTACTCCCCATGAGGACACCCAGATACCACTTTGCTGCTGGAGAGGTCAGCTTAACACCTATTGTGCAGTGCTCTCTGCACGGTTTCTTATTTCCCAATTGCATCACCTTGCTTTTCCTGGCATTGTTTAACTGCCAGATCAAGGCTTTCTTGATCCCTCTGAAGTTATCAAAGCCTTCCTTCTCACTGTCCACCCTGCTAGAGCTTTATCAGCAGAGGCCCATCTTTTCCTTGAATACTGTCCTGTGCATCACTAATGAACATTTTGACTAGGACAAGTCCCAGGACTGATCCTTGCAGTACTCCACTGTCCCCAGATTTGATCCCATTTACTACCACCCTCTGCTGCCTTTCCCTAAGCAGTTTATCACCCACTTAACTAATTCCTTCTCTACTCCTAAGTCCTCCAGCTTTTTTATCAGCCTCCTGTGTGGCATGGAATCAAAGGCTTCCTAAATTGTATTCAAAATTTCTGCCTAAAGTAGTGTTGGAGTTCCACCAGAACCAATCTGTGGCTCTACCAACTTTCTTCTCTAGCCCCCAAAACACATTCAAGAAACACAGAAACGTAGAAAATGATGGCAGAAGACCATAGGTCCATCAAGTCTGCCCATGGGTTTCCCATACCTTCTGTGTGTCCTGGGACCTAGCCCCCAGCCCACTTCCAGTACCCTCTGTACTTATGTGAGCTGTATCCCACCCTCTCTTGCAAGCAGCCACAGTCTTTGATCCCACCACCTTGGCTGGCAGTCTTCCATGGCTCAGTGACCCTTTTGCTGAAGTAGTGCTTCCTTAGATCCCTCTTGAAGCTTCCACCACAAATCTTCCATTCGTGTCCCCTAGTGGTTAATCCATCAACCCTGTTACAAAGTTCATTGTAGGACATTATTTTATAGATGCCTTTCAGGAACTTGAATTTCTTTATCATGTTCCCTCTCTTCCTCCTAGTCTCCAGAGAGTACAAGTTCAGTGACTTCAGTCGCGCCTCATACCAGAGCCGCTGTAGGCCCTGCACCATCTTAGTCACCCTCCTCAGCACTACCTCCAGCCTCTCCCTGTCCTTATAGTGAGGCCTCCAGAACTGGACATGATACTCCAGGCGAGGCCTCACCAGTGACCTATACAGCTGGAGGATCAGCTCCCTGTCCCTGCTGTCTAGCATTTTATTTGTCTTACTGTAAGCTTCCTTGCATTGACTTTTCTGCTTTAAGATGTCGCTTACGATGATCATTAGATCTCTTTCTTAATGAGACACTTAGTTGGACCCCATTAAGCTGATATTCTGCCCTTGGGTTCCCTTTCCCTAGGTGCATTGCCTTGCATTTCTTCGCATTAAACTTTGGCTGCCAGATATTGGACCATCTTTTCAATCTCTGGGGATCTTTCTGCAGGTCCTTCACTGCCTCTGCGCTGTTGACCCTTCCTTCTAGCTTAGTGTCATCTGCAAGGAGGGTAAACTTGTTCTAAATGCCTTCACCAGTGTCACTAATGAACATGTAAAAAAAAAAGGCCAGACCCAAGACGGAGCCCTGGGGTACCCAGCTAGTGACCTGTCCCTCTTCTGACTTCACCCCGTTTACCACCACTCCCACGTCTGTCCTGTAGCTAGTTGCCCACCCACTTAACTATGCTTTTGCAGTATCTAGGTCCTCCAGTTCCTTAAGCAGGTGCCTGTGCATTACTGAATCAGAGGTTTTACTAAAGTCAGAGTAGAGGAGATCCACTGGGTGGCCCCTGTCCACTTCCTTAGTCACCCAGTTGAAAAACAAAATGAGGTTTGTCTGGCATGACCTCCCCGTAACAAACCCATGCTATTTTATGTCCTGGAGACCATTCTCTTCCAGATATTCCAATAGGTCCTGCTTAATGCTTCCATTAGTTTCCCAACTATTGGTGTGAGACTGACTGATCTGTAATTGCCAGCCTCCTGTTTGCTCCCCCTTCCCTGTGGAGAGGTACTACAGCTGCACTTCCCAAGTTCCATGGCACAGTTCTTGTTTGCAGTGAGCGGTTGAACAAATGTGCCAAGGGTTTCGCCAATTCCTGAGCAAGTTCCTGCAGTACCCTAGAGTGCAGTCCATCAGGCCCTGGTGCCTTGTCCATCTTCAGGTGCATCAGTGCCTCCCTGACCCTGTCGGTGGTAGACAATGGTGTGTCCATTTGCAGGATCCACCTGACGGTAGCCTTGATGTCACTATCTGGAATTGGTCCACCAAGTTCCATGGTGAATACTGAACAGAAGATGCTGATCTTATCTGTCGATCTTTACCATTCATCACACATGGGTAGTCAGCCGGAGGTCACAACCCCACGGGAGGTTTTTGGAATGGGCGGAGCCGACACACCCATAGCGCTGCCCTCAAGGTCGACGCACTGCGTGGCACTCGCAGGTTGACCATTAGGTGTCATCGGCCCCGCCCTCCTGCCAGTTCTTTGTCTCCCGCCGTAGAGGTAGCCCCTCGTGTGGAGCTCTCTTTGAAAGTTCGCCATCGCAGTTCAACCTTCATCTCGTGTCGAGAAGCAGATCTCGTCGGTTCTGTTTCTCAACCCATTCAATGCCGCTGACTTGTAAGACCGTTCTTTTTATTGTTTTTACAGCGACATTGAGTCTGTTTGTACTTTTATTTGCCATTGATCATGTCTGGTACAGAGGACAAAAAGTCATAGCAAACGAGGCGGCCTCCCATGCATTGCGTGCAGCCGCAAGTATTCCGTTACTGACCAACATGATTGTTGTTTGACGTGTCTTGGTCCGCTTCACGACATGGATTTGTGCACCTGTTTTTCAATGGATCGCTGAGATCTTACTTTGAGAGGGCTCTTGCAGTAGGTAATTACATACAGGACTGACGCCGGCAGGCGGGAGGACCCCACGGAAAAATTTCTAGCTAGCAGTCCCTGGCGAGGACCGCCCGCGATCAGGAGACGGCGTCCTACGACGTCGGTATAAAGGGGCGGTCCCGACACCCACCTTCCAGTTCTTTCCGCTGTTAGCTCGTGCAGCGCCTGCGAAAAGTCTGCATTTAGCCCTTCCTTCGCTGCTTTTTACTGAAAAACTCTCTTCATTTTTCGATCAACGTCAGTACTGAGCGTCTGTGTATGTAAGTCCCTACACCTTCCGAGCACAAGAATAAGTGCGATTAGTGCGGTAACCCAACGCTACGCTGGCGGCCTCTCCTGTGCCTGTCCTAGGGCCCGATCACCCGGTTGAGAAGTGCCAGCATTGCCTCAGTTTTAATGCGGCTACCCGAAAAAGGTGGCAGCAATCCCTGGAAGCCCATATTCTAAAGAAGAAAATGAATTCTATGGAGAAGGAGCTTAAAAAACTGAGGTAAGCGTCCACTTCCACCGAAGGCCATCAGAAGAAGGACAAGGAGAGGCACCGGGACAAAGGCTCCTCCACTTGCTCTCCCTCGGGAGTCGCTGGGACGCAAGTAACATCCCCTCCGGGGGATCGCTCCTCGACGGCCACCTCTGAGGTTTCTGAGGCGGCGTCGGCCCGCCCGTCTGGCTCGTGCTCGGGCCTTGCGGGTGCCTCTGGGCAGTTGGAGGCCTCCGCCCCTGGTTCGGCCGCAGGCTCGCGGCCTACCACTGTGGGCGACTCCAGTAAGTTGGGCGTCAGCTCCTCTGACGTCCGCCCGGAGAGGACCGGTAAGACATCCGACCCTCTGGGGCGACGCACGGCCTCCTCTCCACCGGACCAGGCCAATCACTCTTCTCGGCCTGTTTCCAGTGACGGCTCTCGTAAGTCGGACGTCGGCTTCTCTGGCGCCCGTCGAGAGCTCGCCTCTAAGCCTCACGTCGACTCGTCTGTCGTTCCCGGTTTCCCTGCAGCCTTCGCTGCCATCTGGGGAACCAGAGTCTCCCCAACCTGACCCCGGGGACTTTTCCCCTCCGTCCCCGGGCGAAGCTGGGGATCTTTTACCTCCGTCAGTCCTTCCTCCACTTGGAGCGCCGGACCTGACGCCGGCCCCTCCGATGTCGGTACCTCCCGCGCCAGGGCCTCCGCCGTTGGCCTTATCGACTCCGGGAGGTATTCTGCTCCCATCGGGCTCTCCACTACGGACCCACCTGTGAGGTTCCTGGCCAGGCTGTCTTCTCCGGCAGCCCCCCGCCTCCCGGGTATCCTCCGTCTTATTTGATGCTGGTGTACCCGGGAACGCAGTACCCGGTGCCTCAATACCCGACGCCAGGCTGCCTGCAGCCAGGTTTTGGATACGCTCCATACGGGTATAACCCGTATCCTTATCCCCCACTCCCCCACCACCACCTCCTCCTCCTCCACCGCCCTCGCGGCCGCCGGTGGACCTGCAGGAGACTCTGGCCTCCTGGTGGGCTGAGACCAGCTCAACTCACCAAAGGGTGAGAGCGCCTTCGGCGACAGTGCCGTCCCAGGTCTGTCGCCCCAGGTGGCACTCCCCTCACCACCTCCGGACTCAGGGTTCTTCCGTCTGGATCCAGAGAGGGGCAGGACACGCTTCCCCCGGGACTCCCCAAGGGGTCCGTTCCTCCCCCAGGTCAGGAAAGGGAGTCTTTCTCTTCTTCATCCTCCTCTTCACTCTTGGACTCTTCTGACGGCTGCTCCGAGAGAGACAAGCCTCGCTCTCCGTCGAAGCCCTGCCCAAGGACTCCTCCGGAGGATCCTTCTTTTACAGAGTTGCTTAGGAAAATCCAGGAGGTTCATCAGTGGCACTCCCTGGAATCAGATCCTCAGCGTCTGAAACTCGCTGAACATCTGGATCTGCCCGTGACAGCTCCTACCTTGGTGCCACCCTGGACAGAGCCTCACGCCGACCTTGTTACCACGATATGGAAACAGCCGTCGGCCTTAGCTCCACTTCCTAGGAAGTCAAACCGGCTATATCAGGCTCCAGAGGGTGTTGATTTCCTGGATTCTCACCCTCGTGCCGATTCGGTCGTGATTAGCGCCGCTCACGGACGGTCAGCGAACCCAAAACATCTTAGCTTGTCACCTCCTGATAAGGAATCTCGCCTTCTGGACCAGTATGGGAGAAAGATTTACGCTTCCTCCACACTGGGGATTAGGGCCCTGAACTATGTCGGCCACATGGAGGACTACTAGAATGTCATCCTTACTCAGGTGGCAGCCAAACTGGACTCCTTGCCTGACTCCCAAGTCAAGCAGGAGTTGGCTGATCTCGTCCGCTCTGCTCGTTTGGCCAGTTGACACATGCTACATGCAACATACAACACAGTGGACACTGATGGGCGGAGCTCAGATTTCGCTGTAGGCCTACGGCGTCATGCTTAGCTCCGCGTGTCAGGTTTGGTCCCGGAGGTGCAATCTGCTATCAAGGAAGCACCCTTGCAGGGGTCGGTGCTTTTCCGGGGTGATGTCAAGGACATCATTACCGATTTGCAAGAGAAGGTTACGGCTCTGAAGTCAGTTGATTCCATGTACCGTCCCAGTCAGCAGCAGCATCCCTTTCCGAACTGAATCCAAAAGCGGAAACCCCAGGGCGGGCCACAAAATGCGGGCCCCGTGGCTGCTCGCCCCATGGCAGGGTGCTTCAGCTGCTGGCTGCCTACACCACCTGACACCTTTCCTCTCCCACTGCCTCCGGACTCCCCAGAGGAACCGGTAGGAGGGAGGTTTTCTCTTCACCTTCCGGGATGGGAGAGGACTACCACGGGTTCTTGGGTGCTCCAGCTCATAGCAGAAGGACACTCCAAAGTGTTTCTTCAGAAACCACCCCGCCACCCCCTCTGAAGTCGTCGTATTCATGGAAACATGTTCCTTTTGGTCCAGGAGGAAATCTCTGCTCTTCTGCTGAAGCAAGCAATAGAGCCTGTCCCCCTTCATCTTCAGGGGACGGGTTACTATTCCCATTTCTTCCTGGTCCCAAAGAAGACGGGAGATCTCAGACCAATTTTAGACCTCAGTTCCCTGAATCTTTATGTAGAGTACAAAAGGTTCAGGATGCTCTCTTTGCAGAGCCTTCTGCCCCTCCTCCGGCTGGGTCAACGGCTTTGTGCTCTGGATATGCAGGATGTTTATCTGCACATTCCCATTCGCCCATCTCATCGCAAATACCTTCATTTTGCGTTCCAGGGGGACCACTACCAGATCAAGGCGCTCCCGTTTGGTCTATCCTCGGCCCCCCGAGTCTTTACAAATGCCTGGCAGTGGTGGCGGCCCACCCTGCGTGCCAAGGGCTTTTCCCTTACCTGGCCGACTGGCTCCTGGCGGCCTTGTCCAGGGAGGAACTCCTGCGTTTCCTGTCCCTTACCCAGCAGGTTTTTGCCTGCCTGGGTATTACCATCAACCATTCCAAGTCGCATCTGGACCCATCCCAGAGGCTACAGTTTATTGGGGCAATCCTCGCTACGACCATGGGCAATGCCTTCCTGCCTCCGGACAGGGCAGCCACCCTTCAGACCCAAATAAGTCTGTTGTCCGACCGCAGGATGGTCTCAGCGAGGTCGGTTCTTCGCCTTCTCGGGCTTATGGCAGCTGCTATCCTGACGGTACCTCGCGCTCAACTCTACATGAGGATCTCTCAGTGGACCCTACGCTCAGTGGGATCAGCTAGTGGATCACCTAGATCACTCAGTTCTGATCTCCTCGCCGATGTGAGACTTGCAATGGTGGATGTTTCAAGAGAACCTGTTTCGGAGAGTTCCTTTCTTTCATCCTCCCCCCTCCCAGACTCTAACCACGGACGCCTCAGGTGAAGGTTGGGGAGCCCATCTAGGCACTCATCGGACCCAGGGCTCCTGGTCCAAGTTAGAACAAGCTCTCCACATCAATGTGCTCGAGCTTCGGGAAGTGTTGTACGCTCTCCAAGCCCTTGACCAATACATCCTTCCCGGCCACCTTGCCGTCCAGACAGACAGTATGTCCGTGGTGTGGTATATCAACAAGCAGGGAGGGACTTGGTCCTACCCTCTATGCAGGGAGGCAGTGAGGGTTTGGGATTGGGCAACACAGCATGACCTTCACCTCACGGCGATTCACGTTCCGGGAGTCGACAACACCCTGGCAGACAAACTAGGTCGCTCTTCTGCTCTGACTCACGAGTGGGAACTGGACCAAGGGGTCCTAGACAATATCTTCCGACTTTGGGGAACACCACAGGTCGACCTGTTTGCATCCCCTCTAAGCAAAAACTTCCCGTCTTCTGCTCGCTCGTTCCAGAGCGGGCGCTTTGGAGCGGCGCACTGTCTCTGAGACTGGAAGGACAGATTTGTCTATGCCTTTTCCCCAATTCCATTTACCACGAGATCTTGCAGAAACTGGCTTCAGAAGGGAGCGAATGATTCTGTTAGCTCCTTTCTGGCCCAGGCAAGTCTGAGTTCTCTCTTCTACAACAATTTTCAAGAGGATCCTCCTCTTTCTCTATCTCGAGGCTTGTTGACCCAGGATCAGGGGGACCCTGGTCCATCCAGGCCTCAAATCCCTTCAACTGCATGCATGGCTCCTGCAGACTTAGCTCAGTCCCGTTTTGGAGTATCTTCCAAAGTGGCGGAGATTTTAGTGGAGGCTAGAAAACCCTCCACCAGATCCACTTATGCCATGAAGTGGAAAACATTCACTATTTGGGCCGCTTCCAAGAACTTGGAACCTTTCTCCTGTTCAGCGGGGCTTCTGCTGGAGTATCTACGTCATCTGTTTGACCTGGGTCTCAGCCATTCCTCTCTGAAGGTACACATGGTGGCCATTTCAGCCTATCATGTTCCCTTCGCGGGCAAGGCCTTTGCTCAGCTGGAGGTCTCCAAGACCTTTCTCAGAGGGGTCCTCCATCTGAGGCCCCCCATCCGTACTCCTGCTTCACCTTGGGACTTGAATTTTGTCCTCAAGAAACTTATCTTTCCTCCCTTAGAACCTGCAGCTTCTGCGGATTTGAAGTTTCTTTTGTAGAAGACACTCTTCTTGGTGGCCATTACTTCGGCTCGAAGAATCTCCGAGCTCCAGGCCCTGATGTGTAAAATCCCCTACTTGATTTTTCACAAAGAACGAGTTGCTCTTCGCACAAATCCTAAGTTTCTACCTAAAGTAGTAGCAGAGTCTACCTTAAATTAGTCCATAGAGCTACCTGCCTTTTTTACGCAGTACTCCATTCAAGAGGAATATTTACTCCATACTATGGATGTTCACCAGATTGAGATACTACACCAACAGGACGAAGGATCTCAGAAAGACTGATCAGTTGTTTGTCTCTTTTGCTCACAAAAGGGAAGGCAATGCTGTTTCCAAGCAATGCCTGTCTAAGTGGTTGGCTCATTGCATCACTTTCTGCTATGACAAATACAACAAGACCCTCCCGGGTCAAGTCAGAGGCCACTCCACAAGAGGAGTAGCTGCCTCTGTGGCTTGTTTGAAGAATGTGTCTGCGGCAGACATCTGCGCTGCCGCCACCTGGACTTCCGTCCATACCTTTACGAAACACTACAATTTGGATGTTGCCTCTCGCCGTAGAGCAGGCTTCGGGCTAGCTGTTTTGCAAGGCCTCCTATCTTGAGGCTTGCACGGCTAAAACAGCTTCTTGGAGTAGTTTTCCTCCTCCCAGTGCCTTTTGGGATTCAGTCCTATATGTAATTACCTACTGCAAGAGCCCTCTCGAAGTAAGATAGTACAGTTACGTAAGAACTTACGTAACAGTAAATCTTGCCGAGAGGCCTCTTGCAATAAATAATCTATATAAACTGATAACAAGCGACAGTACCCCGGAAAATTTCTAGCTAGCAGGTCCCTGGTGAGGGACTGCCCTATAATCAGGTGACGGCGTCGGACGGCGTCTGCATAAAGGCGGTCCCGGACACCCGCCTTCAGTTCTTTCCGCCCGTGAAGCAGCGTACAGCGCTTTAGCAGTGAAGTTCGTAAAGCTCAGTACCTGTTGCTTCGTCTGTTTTTCCGAAAGTATCAGTATTCTGTATTTTATTCATCAGGTGAACGTCGGTTTATGACGTCCCCTTCAAAAAATAAGTGCGACTCGTGTGGCGCCAGCTGCCTCACAAAGGCGGTCACTCCCTCTACCTTTTTGTTTAGGCCCGACCGGGGTGGAGGCAAAAGTGCCCGCTGCCTGCATTTCAATGCGGCTACCACATGATAGCGCCAGCAGTCTCTTGAAGCCCATCTCCTTAAAAGATGATGTCCGCAATGGAGAAGGAGTTGAAGAAGCTTGGCAGCGTCGATCTCCTGAAGAGCCACAAGCGGGACAAAGAAAGGCGCAGGAGAAGCCGCCTCTTCCGCGACTCCGGCTGAAGGCGGCTGAGTAACGTCCTCTGGGGATCGCCCGGCGGCAGCCTCAAGGCTTTGGAGGCGTTGGGTTCGATGTTTGAGCCGCCGGGTGCCTCGGGCAAGGGCTTCTGCCCCCAGTACTGCCGCAGGCTTCACGGCCTACTGGTGCAAGCGCTCCCATCACGTCCGGACGTCGGCTGCTCCGCCCGTCCGGCGGGAAAGGCAGCTAAGAGCGCCCGACCCGCGCCCAGGCGGCGCCACGGCAGTGTCCCCTCGGACCCGGGCCTCTTCCACCTCGGCCCGCCTCCGGCGAAGGACCCCGAGTCAGACACCGGCTCCTCTGGCGTCCGCCGAGATTCGGCCCCTAAGTCGCCACGTCGGCTCCTCAGCGTGCGCTGGGCGTGAGGCCCTCGACAGACCCTGCGCCGTCTGTCGTCCCAGGTTCCGCAGCCTTCGCTGCCGTCCGAGAGCCAGAGTCCCCCTACCTGACCCGGGGACTTTTCCCTCCGTCCCCAGGCGATGCTCGGGATGCTTTCCGCCGTCAGATCCCTTACTACAGGAGCGGATCCGGCGCGGCGGGATATTCCTCTCCGCCGGCCCTTCACCCACGGGCCTATCACGGTTGATCTGCCCGTGTAGTTTCCCTACTGGGCGTCTGCTCTGGCAGCTCCTCTGGTACCTGGGTATCCGCCGTCTTATCCGACACCGGTTTACCCGGGTCCACAGTATCCTGCGCCGGAGTACCCGGCTCTGACTTCACCGGCGCCGCGGTACCTGGCGCGCGGTACCCAGCTCCGGTATTCCCGCGCGGATTCGGATACTCACCTTACGGATATCATCCATTACAACTGTCCCCTCCTCCTCCACACCCCTAGGCCCGGTGGATCTTCAGGAGACTCTGGCCTCCTGGTGGGCTGAGGCCAAGGCTTAGCTCACCATGGAAGTCAAGAGCTGTCTTACGGCGACGGTGCCACCTCCGGCTCCCGTACGCCCCAGACGGCACTCTCCCTCTCCGCCTCCAGATTCCCCAGCTCTCCCCTCAGGATCTAGAGAGGGGCAGGACATACATACAGGGATCCCCCCCTAAGGAACCCGTTCCTCCCCCTAGGCGAGCTAGAGAGTCTTACTCTGCTTCAAATTCCTCTTCTTCTCTCTCGGACTCCTCGGATTCCTCCGATGGATGCTCCGAGAAAGACGACGAGCCTCGCTCTCTGTCCAAGCCCCGGCCGAGGACTCCTCCGGAGGATCCTTCCTTCACGGAGTTGCTCAGGAAGATCCAGGAAGTCCATCAGTGGCGTTCCTTAGAACCAGATCCTTAGCGGGTTAAACTCGCTGAACATCTGGACTTGCCCCTTACGGCCCCTACTCTAGTGCCACCCTGGATCGAGCCTCATGCTCACCTTGTTTCCACCATTTGGAAGCAACCGTCGGCTTTAGCCCCACTTCCTCGGAAGTCCGACAGGCTATATCAGGCTCCGGAGGTGTAGACTTTTTAGACTCTCACCCCCGTGCAGACTCTGTTGTGATTAGCGCCGCTCACGGCCGGTCAGCACACCCGAAACATTGTTCGTCTCCCCGGTTAAGAATCTCACCTTCTGGATCAGTATGGAAGGAAGATCTATGCTTCTTCCACACTGGGATCAGGGCCCTAAATTATGTAGCACATGGGGATTACAGAAGCTATCCTTACCCAGGCGGAATCCAAGATTGACTCCTTGGCTGACTCCCAAGTCAAGCAGGAGTTAGCCGACCTTGTCCGTTCTGCTCGTTCAGCCTGTCGTCACATTCTGAGGACGACCTACGATGCAGTGGACACCGCAGGACGGAGCTCTGCGTTCACTGTAAGTCTTCGGCGTCCCTCATGGCTCCGTGTGTCAGGTCTGGTCCCGTAGGTACAGTCAGCAATTCAAGCACCTTTCAGGGGTTCTGTGCTTTTCGGTGGTGATGTCAAGGACATCATCACTGACTTGCAGGAGAAGGGGACGGCCCTCAAATCTGTTGATTCAATATACCGTCCCATCCCCATGGCTGGCTCCCTTTCGCAGGACGCAGCGGCCTAAGCCAGAAACCCAGGAGGAAGCTGGCCACAAAGCGTCGGGCCCCACTGCTGCCAGGCCCCTCGCCCAAAAAGCAGCTGGTGCCCAGCTGCGGCGCTGCCTCACACCACCTGACTCCTTCCCTCTCCCACCGCCTCCGGACTCCCCGGAGGAACCAGTAGGAGGGAGATTCTCCCTCCACCTTCCGTGCTGGGAGAGTATAACATCGGAGTCCTGGGTGCTTCAGATCATAGCAGAGGGGCACTCTATAGAGTTTCTACAGAAACCTCCACGTCACCCCCCTCTGAACTCCTCTTACTCAAGAGACCATCTTCCTTTGGTCAGGGAAGAAATATCTGCTCTCCTCATGAAGCTGAGCCATGAACCCGTCCCCTCACCTTCACGGGACGGGTTACTATTCCCATTTCTTCCTTGTACCAAAGAAGATGGGAGATCTCAGACCCATTCTCTATCTCAGCTCCCTGAACTTCTATGTGGAATACAAGAGGCTCAGGATGCTCTCCTTTCAAACCCTCTTGCCCCTTGACCGGACAATGGCTTTGTGCACTGGATATGCAGGACAGTGCCTGCATCCCATTAGCCCCTTCACACCCGAAAGTACCTCAGGTTTTGCGTTCCAGGGGACCATTACCAATTCAGGAGCTCCCTTTTGGTCTTTCCTCGGCTCCCGAGTTTTCACCAAATGCCTGGCGGTGGTAGCGGCCCACCTCGTGCTTTGGAGTTCAGGTTTTCCCTACCTGGACGACTGGCTCTGGCGGCCCCGTCAGGAGGAACTCCTGCATTTTCTCTCCCTCACCCAGCAGGTTTTCACTGGTCTGGGTATCACCATCAACCATTCCAAGTCTCATCTGGACCCTTCCAGAGACTCCAGTTCATCGGGCAATCCTCGACACGACTGTGCAGGGCCTTCCTGCCTCCTGGACAGAGGGGCCTCCCTCCAGTCCCAGATTTCCCTTCTTCCGGACGCGGAGGGTTCGAGTCGGTCGCGCCGCCTCCTGGGGCTTATGGCGACTGCCATCCCGGCAGTTCGTGGCGCCTCCACATGAGGATCTCACGGTGGACTCTCCGCTCTCAGTGGGATCAACATGTAGATGACCTAGATCATCTAGTGCTATTCTCCTCGCCGATGATAAGAGACTTGCAATGGTGGATGGTTAGAGAGAACCTATTCGAGGTCCCCTATTTCATCCTCCCCTGCCCAGACTCTGACCACGGACGCGTCACCGAACCCGGGGCTTATGGTCCAGATTGGAGTTAGCTCTCCACATCAGTGTGCTCGAGCTTCGAGCAGTGCTGTATGCTCTCCAGGCCCTTCACCAATACATCCTTCCCGGTCACCTAGCCATCCAGACAACGTGTGTGGTGTGGTACATCAATAAGCAGGGAGGGACTCGGTCCTAGCCGCTGTGCAGGGAAGCAATGAGGGTTTGGGAATGGGCAACGCTTCACAAACTTCACCTCACGGCGATCCATGTTCCGGGAGTCAACAATGTCCTGGCAGACAAGCTAAGTCGTTCCTCGGCTCTGCCAAACGAGTGGGAACTGGACCAAAAAGTTCTAAAAAGCATCTTCCAGATTTGGGGGACTCCACAGATAGACCTGTTCGCCTCCTCCCAAAGCATAGAAAGCTTCAACCTTTTGCTCGCTCGCTCCAGGCGGGCGCTTTAGACAGCGCTCTGTCTCTAAACTGGAAGGACAGATTCGTCGCTCCCCCGATTCCTCTGGTCCCTCGTGTGCTGCAGAAACTGGCATTGGAAGGCGCGAGAATGATTTTGATCGCTCCTTTCTGGCCCAGGCAAATCTGGTTCTCTTCTACAACAATACTCAGAGGTTCTTCCTCTTCCTTTATCTCGAGGATTGCTGACCCAGGATCAGGTGACCCTTGTCCATGCGGGACTCAAGTCTCTTCAACTTCATGCATGGCTCCTGCAGACCTAGCCCAATCTCACTTTGGCGTCTCTCCTAAGGTGGCCGAGATTCTGGTGGAGGCTAGAAAACCCTCCACTAGGTCCACCTACGCCATGAAATGGAAAAGATTTTCCATTTGGGCTGCCTCCAGGAATGTGGAGCCTTTCTCCTGTCCTGTGGCTGTTCTGCTTGATTATCTGCGTCATCTTTTCGACCTGGGTCTCAGTCACTCCTCTTTGAAAGTCCACATGGCGGCTATTTCAGCCTACCATGTCCCTTTCACTGATAAGGCTTTTGCCCAATTGGAGGTATCCAAGACTTTTCTCAGAGGGGTCCTTCATCTCAGACCCCCTGTTCGGACTCCGGCTCCCCCCTGGGACTTGAACTTTGTTCTCGAGAAACTTACTCTTCCCCCCTTTGAGCCTGCGGCTTCTGCAGACTTGAAGTTCTTAGCGTGGAATACGCTTTTCTTGGTGGCCATTACTTCTGCTCGCAGAATTTCCGAGCTCCAGGCCCTTATGTGCAAAATCCCTTATCTGATCTTTCACAAAGAAAGAGTAGCTCTTCGCACGAATCCTAAATTTCTCCCAAAAGTGGTAGCGGAGTCTACCTTAAATCAGTCTATTGAATTACCTGCCTTTTTCGAGCAGTATTAAACAAGGAGAATACTTGCTCCATACCATGGATGTCCACAGGATTCTGAGATACTACACCGATAGGACGAAGGATCTCAGAAAGACTGATCAGTTGTTCGTCTCTCTTGCTCACAAAAGGGAAGGCAATGCTGTCTCCAAGCAATGCCTATCAAAGTGGTTGGCTCATTGCATCACTTTCTGTTATGACAAGTACAACAAGACCCTACGGGTCAAGTCAGAGCCACTCTAGTCGGGAGTAGCAGCCTCTGCGGCTTGTTTCAGAAATGTGTCTGCGACAGACATCTGTGCTGCCGCCACTTGGACTTCGTCCATACATTTTACTAAACATTACAGTTTGGACATTGCCTTTCGCCGTGAGGCAGGAATCGGGTTAGCTGTCTTGCAAGGCCTCCTATCTTGAGGTTTGCAAGGTTGTTTACTACTTCTTGGAGTAGTTCCTCCTCCCGGTGCCTTTTCATTTGTTCCAGACTGCTTGGGATTCTGTCCTATATGTAATTACCTACTGCAAGAGCCCTCTCAAAGATCTACTGTTACGGTAAGTTCTTATGTAACTGTACTATCTTCGAGAGAGGCTTTTGTAGTAGGTAATACCTTCCTGCCCTCCATCCCCCTAGGCTCTTTCAGCTCCTTTTCCATTGAGGGAAATATCCGCCCCTCTCTCGTCTGGCCTCTTTCGACCTGTGGTGGGAAAGAACTGGAAGGCGGGCGTCCGGGACCGCCCGTTCATACCGACGTCTCCTGACGCCGTTCACCTTACATGGGGGCGGTCCCTCGCCAGGGACTGCTAGCTAGAAATTTTTCCGTGGGGTCCTGCCGCCTACCGGCGTCAGTCCTATATGTAATTACCTACTGCAAGAGCCTCTCTCGAAGATCTACTGTTACAGTGAGTTCTTACGTAACTGTACTTTATTGAGCAGCGCTCATGGAAAGTTGGATGAGCTCCGCCGAGGACGGGTGCGCACTCGTCTGGCCAAGCCACAGTCTCTTGGCCTTTCCTCCAGGTACCCTCCCAGTTCTATACGGACTGCGGAGGGGGGCCTCCTCCTCTAGTAGCCTCGCCGTGGCGGAGGCCTCTCCGCGGAGCAGGAGACCCAGTCCGTTCCCCGGGGGACGAGTGGGAGGCACCACTCTAGCAGTCGAGGCTCCCGGTGCCGTGGGCTCGAGGGCCTGGGCCAGCACTGTCCTCAACGCCGTCCGTTGGTGCCGTTTTGGCCCTCAGTGCAGCTTGTGGCACTGTGGGCTCTGGCAATGCCATGGTCGGCACCAGTCCACTGCTCGGCACAGTTTCTGCTGTTGGCACCGATGGCGGTGACTGCGCCTTTGGAAGTTCTGCTGCACCGTGTCCAGCTTCGGTGCCATACCGGGCGCTGAGGGGGATGTCGGCGCCACTGTCTCCGACCCCGGCGCCATTTGCTGTGCCGTGGGGGGGATGATGCTGTCGGCACAGTCTCTGACTTTGGCGTCTGGGGGGGGACTGCACCGTCTCTGACTTCGGCACCCTGGGAGGGGACGGCGCCGTGGTTGGGGCTGTGTCTTCCTCGGGCACTGTTCGCGGTGCTGCGGAGGAGATCGGTGCTGATTCTGGTGTGTGACCCCAGATTGGCATCTTCCATGGTCCAGACAAGAGCAGGCACCTGCGGGTGGTCTGGCAGCGGGCCTCGGTCTCCACTTCCTCCGAGATGGAATCCGGGTCTGGTTCGGACTCGCTGTCCGATTCTTCAGAGTTGGCAGAACCCATGGGCACCTCAGTAGTCACTTCGGCTGCCCGGACCCAGCCTCCCTCTGGGGAATGGGCAGTGTTCTCAGAGTCTAGGGTTAGGAGTTCTGACTAGCAGGCGGTGGTCCAGGCCACTGTTGCCCTGCATCCTGGACTTGGAGGATTTTCTGCTCCCTCAGCTGGGTCACTTCCTCCTGTGGTGTGCCTGGATCGCCCAACTTTAGGGTCTACCAGGGCACCCACGGAAGGGGAGGATACTGCTCCCTGGGTGCTCTTCCCAGGGACCGCCCAGGGTTGCCAGCAGCCTAGGCTGGTGTTCTCAAGACGGGAGGGCTCACTTGGAGTCCGAGGGGTTGAGGAGCCTGGGTTCTAGATGGCGGCCCTTCTCTGGGACCCACCCGGGTCTGGGGAGGAGTCGTATAGCGGACCGCTCTCTCCCAGATCTCCTCGAGCGTCTTTGGAGGGAAGGGACCGTCCTTTTGGGCTCACACTGTCCCAATCACCTAATTGGGATTCTTCAGGGCATGGTCTAGGCAGTTCCAGTGTGGTTGATCGGCTGTTGGGCTTTCTGGAACTCCTTCTCCCTTGGGGACTTCCAGTGGGCTCTCTTGCCTGAACAGAAGATGTTCCTCTTCTGTGGTGGATCTGGCCCCCATTACTCTGTCGCCATTTCTTGCTCTCCCAGGTATTCCTGGTCCTAGGGAGCCTCTCGCCTGGGAACAATTCGGGGGTGCGGCTGCTCACTTCCCTACTTATGTCAGGGCCATGGATGAGCAGGTGCTGCACCCTTCCCCCTGAGCAGCTGGCCCCTGGACCTCAAAGTTCTTCCGCTTCCTCATCCTCCTCTTTTGGAGGAGAGGAGCCTTTCGTCCACATCTCCCCTGCCGCTGATCTGGCAGAGTATCATCTTTTCCTCGCGCGGATGTTGGAAAACCTTCGTATCACCCCACCTTCCTCTCAGCACAATCATGAGCATTTGACGCATGCCTTTTTAGGCGATTTCAGTGTGGCCACCCTTGTGGTGCCCGCCTGGCCTGCTCCTTCTTTGGAGGCGTCATTGTGCTTCCGGCAGCGACCCTTTTCCGGAGTCTCAACCCTTAGGGATGTGAGCCAGAGGTATTGCTGCCCCCACCCAGGTCTCAGGTCGTATGCCTCACCCTCAGTCAGGGTTAATGCAGCTGGACACTCCTGACGGGCTTCGCGCCCTCCACCATGACCACCCCCCAGATCAAGACTGCGGATTTTGACTCCTGGGGAGGAGGACCTAATACTTGGCACCGTTGTTGCTGTCAGTTGCTGCACATCAGTCCCACTATGCTTCCTATGATAGGTTCTTGTGGTCCAGGCTAGGTCAGCTCCTAGCCTCCCTGCCTGATTCGGAGGTAACCAGACAAGCCATTGCACTCTCTGCAAGGTGGCCTGGAGCTAGCAAGTCACCAAGCAAGGGCATCTTACGATGCCAGCAAGCTAGCTTCCAGGGTCGTAGGGACAGCGATCTCCATTAGACGGACGGCATGGCTGCATCTTTCTCTGTTGTCACCCTTGGCCCAGCATAGGGTGATTTCCTCCACCTACCATGGGAACCCACCTTGTCTCCTGTAGGGTGAGACAGCGTCTGTCAGGGCAAATTCCTACCCCCTGCGAGGGGGTCGCTGTCTCACTCTCCCCAGCCTCTGGCCTTTCCATACCCGTAGAGGTTCTTTCTCTTTGTCTCACCCAACGGGGGCTAAGGGTGTAGACCCTTGGGGTCTCAGGCCCCCTTTGGGGGGTGCTCGGTACTCACCCATGTGTGATGAATGGTGAAGATTGACACAAATTAGATATGAAAATTACGTACCTACCGTAATTCTTGATCTTTCTGTGTATCTTCACCATTCATCACAATTCCCACCCTCCATCCCCTTGGGGCCTCAGTCTCTGGGTCCCCCTCCCTCTGCTTGCCCTTTCCTCTCCCCCTCCTTCCCATTGGTCAGGCGTGGGGTGACCTTGGCCACGCTGGGGGATTTTTCTTTCCTCCTTTGGTTGATGGAGGAGGAGTAGGAGGGGGCCGTTCTCATCGCCTTCGGCTTCCACCCCTTTGGGGTGGGATGATGGTGGCTGTCCCCTTGCTCCTCCTCTGGACCTTGTCCTTGTGGTCTAATCCTCTCTCCTTGTTTGGAGGCCCCAAATTTTTTTCCTATTTTTGGTTGGTCAGGGGAGGACAGCCTTGGCTCCTGGTCCCTCCTATCTATTACGACATTGTGTCGCTCTGCAGAAGTGTGCTTGCCAAATTCCTGTGCCTTGGATTTGGCGGCCTAACCAGGCTTGCAACTCCCTGGGCAGTAAGTCCTTCCAAAACTGGGACCAGACCACGAGCCTTGAGTTTGTCCCCTTCCCTCCCACTTAACGTTTCTGTCCCTTTTTTCCTTCCTTCCTTCCTGAGATTGGGACACCTCCCAATTCCCTTAGTTTTTCTTTCCCTCCCCTCCCTCGTCTGCCCTCTGTCATTTATTTCTCCTATTAGTTCTTATATCTTTTCCTTTGTCTGTCCTTTGGACTTCCTTGTCCCACCCTCCCAACCCTGCTTCTAACTCTACGGCGACTCAGAACTGGTGGGAGGGCGAGGCCTGTGACGCTTGGCCAGCTGGTTATGATTGTTGTATATTTGTAAAATAAAAATAGTATGTGATTATCTCACCTTAGACATTCTGTGCTTCCATGGGTGGCCCCCCCCGGTTTCAGTGAAGCTACAGGATATATAAACTGACCAGGAGATCTCTGTAATTTAATTAACTTCCTTGAGAAATTGTATTTTATGGCCTCTTTATGACCTCATGCTTTTGAAGTTGGGAAACTAATTATACAATTTGTTACAGAACAGGACATCATTTAGCGGATTCCTGTTGGCTATATCGCACCTAGGTGACGGACTGCAGGGTTGTATACCTCAATGGAACCGGTTGATGAAAGACTCATAATTTGGGAAATTAGTTTTTGTTGATGTCATCTTATTTAATATACCTAATCAATGACAATTTAATATAGGACATCATGTTTGAATTTTTTTTTATCCTACAAGGAGGAGCTAGATGACTCACAGAAGGGGTGTGGAGACACAGTTTAAACTGATCATTGTGTCTGAAATGAATGTCATATCATTTTGGGACTCTAGAGAGACACAGTTCTCTAATTTAACTGCACTTCAGAGATAATACATTAGATAGAAAGATCTGAATGTATTTTGGTAGGAGTTTGTTCTGTAGTTTTCCTTGTTTTTCTTTTTACTCTCTCCAGGTCCCTGCCTAGTGGATATTATCCACTGGTCTTTTCGGCCAGGCCACTTCCGTAGCATGAACCCGGCATCATTCTGGTCGGGGCCGGGAGATTTTTTTGCCTTTGTTTTTTCTCCTGGTCCCATCCCTATGAGATCGTCGAAGCAGAGGACTTGCATCCAGATAATGACGTACTAATGCCGCGCCATCAAGTGTCCACAAGCGCTCTCCCCACCCTGGCCCTCGTAAAGAGCCCGGCATTTTCGCTACGCCCGTGCTTCGTGATGGCGATGTCAATGGGCATTGCTGCCCCTTTAACCCACCCCCGTGGAGGAGGAGAGCATCCATTGGGACACGCTATCCTACCTCCCCGGCCGAACCTGGGTTGCTGGCGTAGCATAAGGTGTGGCATCCAGTACCTCAGCGCCACAGGACCGGTCTTTTTCTTTTATGTGATTGTGATGCTCTTTGAAATTTGTTCTGTAGTTTATCTTACTGTTTTTATCCATTTTTAATAAACATTCTTTAAGATTCTGCCTGGGGCTCCTCCACCATTTTTGTATGTGGAGTGCCTGTATTTGTAAGTCTGACAACTGTTCAAGGGCTTGATGGTGTTATTAAACTGGGAAAAGGTAAGAATATACCCAAGGTCTCTATAGAGTTTTAAGGGTTCATTTTGGAAGCCTGGCTTGGAGCCCCTGGCAAAAGATTGTACCGCAATCCCAGAAGAGGATACGTATCTGAGCCTGTACATTGGGTACACTAACATAAGGTTCACAGTTTGAATCCCCCCAGAACTTAACTAAAGGTGATTCGGAACCAAAAGCAGACAGGAGGGTTACCCTGTCTGTTACCTGTTCACACTGTTGCGCTCTGAGGTTGGCACTGTGGGAGCAGAGGGCCTGACCTGCTGAGTGCATTTGTGACAGGACCAGTGACACCTAACAGCCAACCCATGAGCGCCACACAGTGCGTCAGCCTTGAGGGCGGTGCGCGGCTCCTCCCATCCACAAAAAAAAATCTCCCACGGGGTCGTGACATCCAGCTGACTACCTATGTGTGATGAATGGTGAAGATACACAGAAAGCTCAAGAATTACGGTAGGTACTTAATTTTCATTCTAGGATCGTGGATATGTTGTTCATACACTTATTGGCATGTCCCTTTCCCCCCTTTAAGGATCACCGGAAGTCTTCAAGCTGGCTCCTCCCTCCCTCCCAGCCGGGTGGTATATACCTCTGCTCCGCCCCATGACGCCAGATCTTCCTTTCCGCTGGAAGATTCGGGTTGCCTCACTCGTACTCACGTATTTCGTAGGCCCTGGCTTTCAAAACTTCGGTTTTACCGAAATTAACTTGTTCGAGTTAGCGATTGTTGCTTTGCCTCTCCGATTATGGAGGAAAAATCTTCCCCGGATTTCGCTGCTGTCCTTGTGGCCAGAAGATGTCGCACAGCAATCCCCATCTCGCGTGCGTCTATTGCCTAGATGTCAGCCATAACACCTTGTCCTGCAGCTTTTGCTTGGCCTTCCATCCCAACGTTCTGGACGACTGCCGGCACACTTAAAGTTGGGGAGACCGGAGAAAAGGAACCCTCCGGTGAAGTCCAAGGAGGCTAGGTGGGCGGTTTCCCGCGGCTGCAGGCTCCGCCGAACAATTGGAACACATGCAGGTTTTAGAGGAAGAAGCAGCTCGTGCCGCCAACAATCGGGCTTTTGTTCCTGTCGTCCTAGGCTCCACTTTCTTGGGCTTCTTCCGGGAGTTGTGCTATTCTCTTCCCACCCTGGGAGAGGCTCCTGCAGGCTCACACTCCTCCTAATCGCGTAAGCGGGAGAAGGAACGAGTAAGCCTTTGTCTCGGCCAAGGTGCTTTTGGGACCGATAGAGGTCCCAGTCCAAAGAGTATGCGGTCTCGACTTCAGTCGAGATCGCTTCTTCGGCCGCTGGCTTTTCAGACGTTCGGTCGGGCAAGACCGAAGATGCAGTCCACGAGGCTGAGATCGTCATCGATCCCATTGACCCACTGGCTCCAGCCAACTCTTTGGAAAGGTCTCCGGTCCTTGTCTTCCCCGATGAGACCCATCCTGCTGGTGTTCCCATGGAGGACCCAGTTCCGGACCCTCAGAAGTCACTGGTCCCGCCGGTGTCTCCGGAGCGACAGAGTCAGCTTACCGAGCTTGGTCGAGGTCTAGAACCTCCTCGACCGAAAGGCTGAGGAAGAGCCATAACACTCTAAGAAGAGGCGACGCCATCGGTCATCCTGGGATGAGGAGAGGCTCTGGTGGAAACTCCAGCGCTACAAGGACCTCATGTGGCAACAGCTGATCTTGCCCTGGCACAAGCCTACTCTGGCTCCTTCCCCGGCCATTACTTGGCTTCCGCCTCCTAGGCCGAAGTCAACCCCTATGGAGCAGAAATCTTGGGTTCCCCTGCCCGTGGGGCCAGCAAATCCACCTCTTCGGCCTAAACCGGTCTCTCCACCCATCATGGTGGAACCGCCGCCTAAGCAGTCTGTGGGAGGGGCTCCTTCAGAAGAAGACAAACCAGACACCGGGGTTCCCTGGCGTTTATCGGTCACCCCGGACCACCCTCGGCGTGTCGGGTGATTTGGGCGGCAGGCCGCTGTATCCAGACTCTTCGGATTCCAATGTCACCGGGCTTCACTCTCATCCTGGGGATGAGTCGTCCATTGGCCTAGGGATGGAGGAAGGTCCCTCCTCCTTCCAAGGGATCCTTTGCCTCATCTCTGAGTCCACAGGGATGCCCCTGGAACCCATGCAGAAAAAGGCGGATACCCTCTTATGGACATCCCTAAAAGAGGGGATTCCCCGGCGGAGGCCTTTCCTGTGGCCGAGGCCATTGTTGGTCCAGCACTTGAACTCTGGCAGCGTCCTGCCTCTTGTCCAGCCCCGTCTGCCCTCAAGTACGCGGTACCCATGGGGGTCCCTTGTGGGGTTCAGAGAGCACCCTTCGGCCGAGAGCTTGGTGACCGCCTCTGTGTTCAGGCTTACTGGTAGTTCTGCCGACACAGACCAACCTTCCGACAAAGAGTCCAGGCCCTTGGACCATTCGGCGAGGAAGGTCTGTGCGGCTTCCTCCTTGGGCCTTCGTCAGGCAAGTTCGGCCGTCATCATGGCACACTTCTCCCATGCCCTTCTGGGGTCATTGGATGAAGTCCTTCCTCATCTCCCCACAGACAAGCAGATCAGGGCTGTGCTGTTGCCAAACAGCAGCTCCAGACAGCCCTGAACATCGGAGACTCTTATGTCCGCTCAGTGGCCACTGCAGTTGCCTCTCGCTGCAGGGCTGTGCTGAGGCTGTCCTCCTCCTTCCCGGCAGATACCCAGCACAAGTTAGCTGATGTGCTTTTCCTTGGGACCGACTTGTTCGGCGCAGGAATGGCCGGTCACGTACAGCGCATAGAGGAGTCCAGTGCCACCTTGGACGCTACTTCTGCCAAGAGTTCTTCAGGCAAGAACCCAGCAGAAGAAAAAGAACCCCTTTCAGCACTCTTCCCCTGTGGTTCAGCAGTCCTCCTACCAAGGAGGACAGCAGCATCCGCAGCAGGCTCAAGCTTGGCGCCCTCGGCCCAAGCCTGGACCCCAACAGGCCCACAGAGGAGGCCGAGGCTCAGGTCCAGGAGCCGCCGCCTCCTCAAGCCTGCTCAGTGGCCGGTATGGGCTGCCGCTATTCCCGTCACACCAGCTCTGGGTCTTCCTGTGGGGGGGCCGGCTCCGCCACTTCCTTTCCGCCTGGTCCGCTGTCACTACGGACAAGTGGGTTCTTGAAGTGGTCGGTCAGGGACTGCCTCTAGTATTCGACCGGTACCCTCCCAGCCGAGCCCACACCCCTCGGGAAGAACGGATTTCCGTATGCACCCTGGTCAGCTAGATGCTGTTCTGCTTGGATAGTGGCATGCTTTCACCATTGCTACTCGATGCCGCAAGTCAAGCTAAAAGGCCGTATCTATGTCCACTCTGCCAGAGCGGTGGCAGCATCCCTAGCAGAGATCTGAAACGTGCCTACCAGAGATTTGCAAAGCAGCTACTTGGAGCTCATTGCATACTTTCGTGAAGTACTACTCTCTGGATCTCCATGCTAGACAGCACACTTCCTTTGGCAGGACAGTCCTTAATGGATATCTTCCTGGACATAGTCTCCACCACTCGTTCACACTGATGGGACTACGCTGGAGGCGCTAGGACCCAGCGGGAGCCAAAATTTTTCAGGAGGGCTGGTGCGAAGTAGGGCCGCGAGGAAGCAGCTTCAGCGCAAGCCAGGCTCGTGCGTATAGACTATCTTGGCGTCGACCCACCAACCACCTCCGTTCCTTTTTTTCCGCCATCGCGTGCACTTCAGCAACAACGCTCGACCGCCTGGAATCAACATTTCTTGTCTGTACGACAGCAGCTATAGTCATCAGTTGTATTTAGTAGTTTGTATTATTTTCTAGAGAAAATAAAGTACCGATTAAATTTTATTATATTTCGTCAGAAGTCTTCAGCCCTCCATTGATGGAGTTGACCATGACTAGGGCAGGTGACAGTAGGGAGACTTCACATGAAAGCTGTTCAGTCAGCCGGGCTGGGTCTGGTCCGTCGCCCTTTTGGTGGGGGGGGGGGGTCCGACTACAGATGTTCCGGTGCTCAAGGGGATGGGCAGTCTCCCGAAAGCACAGAAAGAAGAGGTCCCATTCTCGGGACTGTTCGAGCTCTTCTTTGGCCTCCTGGTCGAAAAAGAAGCGGCACCAATCAAGGTCACCCTCTGGTACGTCTGCGTGTAGATAGTCTGTTGCCGGGGGCAGGAGCCAGTCTCCGCCTCCGGAGTCCCCTCTAGTTTCTGTCCCTGGTGACCGATATCCTTGACTTCGGGGTCCCTCCCCGCCCATTGGGTCCTCCGGTGAGCAGTTTCACCATTGGGCCGCTCTTGTGGAGCAGTGGGTGTGGAGGTTGTCCCAACTGCCTGAACCGGCTAGTCCGTCGCTGGGGTCTTGGGGCCTGTGTGTTTTGGACCTGCAAGCGGGACGGTTGGGACTTCAGAGTCGCGCAGCGCCCTCTACAGTGCCGTCGACTCCGCGCACTGGTGTCTGTCACCCTTACATGGTTGCGGTGCAGGGATCCACACCCACTGGGGCACGCCTCAGGCGGACCTGTTTGCCTCCAGGGAGAATGTGAAGCAGAGACTATTTCATGCCTGACCCCCTCAGCAGGGCTCGCTGCATGGGTATGCCTTCTCAAGGCCGTGGACCCCGGGCCTCTTCTACGCCTTTCCCCCATTCCCTTGATCCACAAGGTGCTTCTCAAGGCGAGGAGGGACAAGGCACAGGTGATTCTGGTAGCCCCAGACTGGCCCCGCCAGTTCTGGTATCCAGATCTCCTCAGTCTCAGCTCCAGGCTCCCGAGGCAGCTTGCAGCCCGCCCAGACCTGATCTCAGTCAATCAGGGGAAGGTATTCCATCCGGACCTTCGATCCCTGTACCTGACGGCCTGGTTCCTGAGCGGCTAGAGTTCCAGGCCTTTGGTCTTTCCAACGAGGTCCTCAACGTCGTTGAGGCGTCCCGTAAGGAGTCGACCAGAAAATGCTATGCCTTCAAATGGAAGAGATTCTCCATTTGGTGTCAGGGCAAGGGCCTGGACCCTTCCTTCTGTTCCTTGGCAAGCATTCTGGACTACCTGTGGTCCCTTTCTTAGCAAGGGCTTCGGTCACCGACCCTTAAGGTGCACCTGGCAGCCATCTCTGCTTACCGGGCGTGTGCCGGGAAGCAGTCGGCGCAGGAGAAGGTGGTCGGGCACTTTTTCAAAGGCCTTGATCACATATCCCCTCCGGTGCGAGAACCTCCACCTCCGTGGGATCTACTGCTGGTATTGGCTAAGCCCATGGGCAAGCCATTCGAACTGATGCACAGGTGTGACATCTCTCACCTGTTGTGGAAAACCGCCTTCTTGGTGGCTATCACGTCAGCCAGAAGGATGGGAGAACTCCAGGCGCTTTCCATCGAGTCTCCTTATCTGGTCTTCCACAGGGACAAGGTTGTTCTGTGCCCCCACCCGAAGTTCCTTCCGAAGGTGGTGTTGGAGTTTCACCTTAACCAGGTGTTGACTCTGCCGGTGTTCTACCCCAGTCACACCTCGGAGGCCGAATATAGGCTCCATACTTTGGACCCTACAAGAGCACTCGCTTACTACAAGGAGCAGACGGCTGAAGTTCAGGGACAGGTTCGCCAGCTGTTTGTCACCTACGCTGAAGCTGCACCTGGCAGACCTGCAGCCAAGCGGACGATAGGCAGGTGGGTCACCTCCTGCATAGATCTCTGCTGTAGGTTGGCGGGCCTGGAGCCTCCCAGTGGGATAAGAGCTCATTCTACCCGCCATACAGCTGCATCGGTGACTGCTTCCAGGGATGTCCCTATCCAGGAAATCTGCAGGGCTGCTACTTGGAAGTCAGCACATACCCTCATCACCCACTACCACATCGACTTTGAGTCACGCCGGGATGCTGGTTTTGGGGCCTCGGTTCTCTAGTCTTTATTTCCCAAGTAGGGGGTGTGCACCTTGCTTCCCTCCTCCCGGAGAACTGCTGGGAGTCTGCCAGACAGTGTGGATGAACAACATATCCATGTCCCTAGAAATACAGGTTACTCGCCTGTAACGGGAGTTCTAGGAATGGTATATGTTGTTCATCCACATGACCCCGACCTTCTCGGCTTCGATGCACAACCTGGCTTCCAGCGGGCTAGATCTGGCATCATGGGGCGGAGCCGAGAGTTTTACCACTCAGGTGGGTGGGAGGAGCCAGCTTGAAGACCTTCTGGCAAGATTTAAAGCTGCAAGGAACCTGCCAGACAGTGTGGATCAACAATATATTCCATTCCTAGAACTCCTGTTACAGGTGAGTTATCTGTATTTCTTGGAGTGGTATATGATGTTCATCCACATGCACCCACCCGACCTCTCCGGTTTTTGGCGCATCACCTTGCTTCCAGCAGGCTAAGATCTGGCATCATGGGGCGGAGCCGAGGTGGGTGGGGGGAGCCAGCTTGAAGACCTCCGGCCAGATTTAAAGGGGAAAGGGACATGCCAAAGAGTGTGGATGAACATGTGCCACTCCTAGAACTACTGTTACGGGTGAGTAACCTGTCTTTTTTGCCCCCTCACATGGCTGCAGCGCAGGGGTCCACACTGATGCTTCTATTTCCTGTTAATTTTCCTTCAAATCGCAGTTTTCAGAAACCTTGGGACTCTCTTGGAGCTGTCTGCAGCGCCGAGGGTTCTGTTGGCGCCGTCTGTTGTGCCGAGGGCTCTGTCGGCACCGTCTGCGGCGCCAAGGGTTCTGTCAGCACCGTCCGCAGCACCGAGGGCTCTGTCTGCACCATCCACAGTGCCAAGGGCTCTGTTAGTGCCGTCCGCGGTGCCAGGGGCTCTGTCGGCGCCGTGTGCTGGGCTGTTAGATGACTCCGACTTCCTTGGGTTTGGCGCCATGTTCTTCATCTGCGCCAATGCTTGGTGCAGCACCGTCCAGCCTCTAGGGCTTTTCTACTCCGATTCTTTCCTCTTCTAATTTCCAGTCTGATTTTTCCCTCCTTTCCTGTCCATACAGTCCCCCCGGGACTGTCAGGAGATGATTTTGAGCCTGACCCAGATCTTCGTCTGGGTGATGATGTTGAAGAAGCAGGGATTAATCCTGCTGCAGAGCCTGTGGTTGATGACCTTTCCTTTAAGTTTCTGCTGAAAAATTTAAATTCCACTCTTTCTCTCCAGACTACAGAAATCGATCCTGGGAAGCTTTTAAAAAACTCCAATACCTACATGTCCCGGAGATCCCTATGGATTTAACTCCTCCGGTACAACCATCTTTTGAGACCCTTCCTCAGATGGTATGGAGTAATCCTGCTCTCATCCCTTCTGTGGCTAAATCCATAGATGGGAAATATGCTGCTCCAAAGGATCAACCAATATTGGCCTCACAAGCTTTTGCTGATCCGATTGTGGTCTTAGCAGAGAATGACAAGGCCATCCTCAGCCCGGCCTATCAATAAAGAATCTTGTAAGATAGACACCTTAGGTAAGAGAGTCTTTGCTGCTTCCACCCTGGATATGTGTATTGCCAGCTACCAGAGCTATTTTTCTCAATATGAGTATGTCCTTTGGCATTCGCTCAAGCAAATGGTAGAAGCTCTGTCTGAGTCGGAACGTAATTCAGAGCTACTTCACACTATAACCAGGGGCATCGAGTCCAATAACCAACAGGTTAAAGCTGCAGTGGACGCTGTCAATACTGCTTCTCGAGCAGCAGCGGGAGGCATTTGTACCCCTCGCTACTCTTGGCTGCGTACTTTGGGCTTCATGAATGATGCCCAGCAGCAGGTCATGGCTTTACAGTTCGATGGCATGTATCTGTTCTGACCTCAGGTGGAACAAGCCCTGGAAGCCACACAGAAGACTAAGTCAGCCATTAAGATAGCTCGACCTACACCCTCTCCGGAGGGGGACAGTAAGCGTCAAGTTTACAGCCGTCAGTCTTTTTGGGGCAAGGCAGAGGGGACTTTAACAAAAGCCACACCCAGCAGCCACAAAAGAAAGCGCAGCAGAAGGCACAAGCCCCGAAAGCGCCCAGTGCCACCTTCTGAGTTCTCGTCCCAGGTCCCAGCTCAGCTGCCCGAGGGGGACTCTTCCTCAGCAGTGGGAGGACGTCTGACTCAATTCTACGACAGGTGGAAATCTATAACATCAGACAAATGGGTCCTCCGGATAATCCGTGAGGGGTATTTGCTCAGTCTTTCAGAATCCGCCCCTCCCCCCCACACGATCATCCACCTCAAGCGACAGCCCAGGCTGTCGGCATTACAGTCAGACCTTCTTGTTTCCAAGGTGCAAGGCCTTCTTAACAACAGGGCAGTAGAAGTAGTCCTGCCGGACCAACGAAACACAGGTTTCTACTCCCATTACTTTCTAGTTCTGAAGAAAACTGGAGGCATGCACCCCATTCTAGATCTCAGAGTTAAATTCCTTGACAAGGAGAAGTTCAAGATGATATCTCTGGGTACCCTCCTACCTTTGATTCATCAACACAATTGGCTAGCCTTCCTGGACATGCAGGATGCCTACCAACACATTCTTATACACCCCAAGCACCACAAATGCCTGAGGTTTGTGGCATTGGGTCAACATTATCAGTTCAGAGTCCTGCCCTTTGGGCTGTCCTCGGCGCCGCAAGTTTTTACTAAGTGTTGTGTAATTCTCGCAGTACATCTCAGGAAAATCTGAATTCAAGTGTTTCCATATCTGGACGACTGGCTTCTAGCAAGCTCTTCCAGGCAGGGAACTCTGGACGCCGTAGCCAAAGCTTCAGACTTCCTCACGTCCATGGGAGTCCTACTAAATCACAACAAATCGCAGTTACAGCCCTCCCAGAAACTCCTTTTCATATGGACTCTTCTGGATACCTCCTGTGCAAAAGCTTTTCTCCCAGAGGATAGAAGGAGCGGTATCCTACAGATGGCCAAATACATCAGAGAAAACGGCTCAGTTCGAGCTATCTCGATGCAGCGGATGCTGGGTCTCATGGCATCTTCTGTGTTCACTGTACCTCTAGCATGTCTCCACATGAGAACCTCTCAGTGGATGCTCAGTGGTCCCCAACCACTCACCCTCAGTCCTTTCTCATCAAGGTGACAGAACCTCTAAAGAGGTCACTCACGTGGTGGTCGCAGAACAACCACCTTCTGGAAGGGTATCCCTTTGCTCCTCTGGATCATCAGATCTCCATTACCACTGACGCATCCCTGATGGGGTGGGGAGCTCACTGCCAGAATCTCCACAACCAAGGTACGTGGATTCAGGGTGAGTCCCGGCTTCACATAAACGTCCTGGAAATAAGAGCCGTCCCCTGTGCAGTCCGTGCCTTGAAGGACATACTCTGTCACAAGAACATTCTCCTTCAAACGAACAACAAAGCAGTGATGTATTAGATCAACAAACAGGGCGGTGCACACTCTTACCCATTATGCAGGGAAGCTATGAGAGTGTGGGAATGGTGCCCGGAGCACAAGGCTGTAATCCACACGGTTTATCTGTCAAGCGTGCAGAACAAACTGGCAGTCCGTCTCAGCAGAACGGAGACCGATCTTCATGAGTGGTCTCTCGACTCAGCCGTCGCTCAGTCACGCTTCAAAGAGTGGGGGAACTCCAGACCTGGACCTTTTTGCATCCCAACTCGACGCAAAACTGCCTCTCTTCTGCTCCAACAATCCAGGACCTGGCATTTTCTGTCAAGATGCGTTCAGGCTGCAGTGGACAAAACGCTTTCTATATGCCTTTCCTCCTCTTCCTCTAATTCAGAGGGTGCTTCTCAAATTTGAGACTCTGGGAGATGGAATAATTCTCATTGCTCCCTTCTGGCCTAAACAGATATGGTACCAGCTGCTCAACAATCTGTCGGCAACCCTCCCAAAGGCACTTCCCCTTCAGACGACCCTTCTGACCCGGGGCCCCGTGGTCCATCCCAATCTGAAGGCGCTTCACCTTCACACTTGGCTCCTGAAGAGTTAGAGGTGAATAGGTTCAGTGTTTCTCGTAGGGTTTCAGATATTCTCTTGGCTGCGCGTAAACCAGCCACTAGAAACACCTACACAGCCAAATGGAAGAGTTTCTCTCTCTGATGTGCAAAATCCTCTTAGAACCCTTTTTCCTGCCCACCAAATAGTCTTGGAGTACCTTTTAGAACCTCTCAAATTCAGGTCTGCAGTACTCTTCTGTCAAAGTTCATCTCTGTGCCATCTCAGCTTATCATGAGCCAGTACATTCCTTGTCTCTGGCTCAGCTTCCTGTACTTAAGAGGTTTCTTAAGGGTATTCTGCATGCCAGACCTCCTATCAGACGTCCAGTCACAGCCTGGGACATTGACCTTGTGCTAGACATGCTGACTCGGAAACTTTTCGAGCCTCTAGCTACCTGCGAGTTGCAGTTCCTCACTTGGAAAACTGCCTTCCTGGTGGCCATCACTTCAGCCCATAGAGTTTCTGAAATGCATGCTCTGGTCACAGACGACCACCCCCACACCCACCCCCCATACACTGTATTTCACAAGGACACAAAGTAGTTCTTCGGACTCACCCTAAGTTTCTTCCTACGGTTGTCTCAGAATTTCATCTAAACCAACCTTTAGTCTGTCCTACCTACTTTGCTAACTTTCAGAACGAAGGGGAACGTACCCTTCATTCTTTGGATGTTAAGAGAGCACTGTGATTCTATCTGGATAGAAAAAAAGAAATTCGCAAGGCTCAACAACTGTTTGTTTCCTTCAGCGAGACCTGGCTGAGTCAACCTGTCGCTATTAGGTGCATTTCAGCATGGCTGATAGCATGCCTCCGCCACTGCTATTCTATAGCACAGGTTAAGCTAGAAGGCAGAGTGTACGCTCACTCTGCTAGAGCAGTTCTTGACATCTTTGGTGGAAATCCGCAGCGTGCCCATTGCAGATATGTGGAATGCGGCTATATGGAGCTCAGTACATACTTTCGTTAAGCACTATGCTTTAGATGTCCATGGTAGGATTGTTCGTAACGGACTTCTGTCCTAAGTATGTGAGCTTTTAGTTTCTCCTGCCGCCCATCTTGGGGGGGTTATTAGCTCGGTACTCTCCCATTAGTGTGAATGAGTGGTGGAGACTTTATGTCCAGGAAGATATGGAAATTACGTACCTACCGTAATTTTTGATCATCTTGGACGAAGTCTCCACCACTCATTCACACACCTGCCCGCCATCCCCGAGCTCACTTTTCTGTTTTTGGTCTTCACTCCTTCAGTGGCTGGGCTGTGAAGAGACTGTTGTTGACCTTTCTTACACAGGTCATTCGAACTCTCTTATGTCCGATTTTGTTAGGTTAGACCTCTAGGTTAGTTACGCTGCACCTCCTTGGAAAAAAGGTACTGAGGCAGTTGGAGGGTTGACGCCGAGATAGTCTTTACTGCACGAGCCACTGCTCGCGGTGCCGCTTCCTCGCAGCTCCATCTCTGGCGCTGACCCTCTTGAAAAGTTTGCTGCCACTGGGTCCTAGCGCCTCCGGTGTAGATCCATTAGTGTGAATGAGTGGTGGAGACTTCGTCCAAGAAGATCAGAAATTACTGTAGGTACGTAATTTCCATTTCCTGTATGCAGATTGCGTTCTAAAACGTGCACTACACAGCTTTTTAGTTAGAACAGAAATCTGTGCACAAGAGGTACCAATATACTGTAAGGACTGCTTTAATCGCTGGTGAAGCTCGGCCAGACTTGGCAATAGAATACAATACTGGGTAGAAAGGATGGAAGGAATCAAGGTCATTGTCCCACTGTTACAGTGGTAGTCTGAGTAGGCACTATTTTCAATCAATTAAGTGTCTACTCATTATTTGATCTGATTGCAGTTTTCCACCTCATCTGCAAAATTTGGTTATGTATTCCAGGTTTTGACTGTCCTTTGTGTGTAAAATGCTTTCACTAAATCTGATTTAAATGGTCTTCCTTGAGGTTAATATCAGTGACCACTGTATTATGTTCATGTTGTTTGAAAGGCAAGTCTAGTTCTTTAAAAGGTTGTTCATCATTAACAATTTTAAACATAAACAAGAGTCTCTCTTAAGCATTATCCTTTTAAATGGAATGTTAATCGCTCAATGATATAACTCTTTAGTGTTGAATCTTATATTCAAAATAAAAGGCTGCAGACATTTAAAGTCCTGGCAGGCACTTTTTCTGGCGACAGGTAGTATCCCTCTCTAATCTCTCTGCTGCTTTTTACAGACTACAGTGCCTCGTTAGGCAGTGATGAAGAGAGTGGGAAGGATTGGGATGAGCTGGAAGAAGAGGCAAGAAAAGGTGAGTTGTCACTGTCCAAATTACCCCCACCCCTCATGGTATCTAGAGCAGTTCACAGATTCTGCTTAAAGTAAGGTGGTGTCAAATGATGGACGTTTGGTACACGTTCTGGGGACCTAAACCTGTATGTTACCTAACCTAGATTATGGTACGAGATTACTGTTGCTTGCAAGGAGAGCTGCTTGCTCACCAGTCGCCTGTCCTGCAGCAAAAATGGTGTCAGTTCTACAGATGTGTAGCAGGAGAGTTTAATGAGGAACAGTTGGCAAAGGGGTCTGTGTGCCTGCACGCACATGTGCGCTTATAGGAAGGGACACAAATATCTACTCTTAAAACAGGAGCTAACCAAGAGCTTCTGCCTAATTTGAAAATTAAAAAGAACTGTCACACCTCTCGGGAACATTCAAAGGGGAGTAAACTGAACTAACATTGTAATATATGATTCTAGGGACATGGATATGTTGTTCATCCACACTTATTGGCAGGTTCCTTGCCGCTTTAAATCTTGCCGGAAGGTCTTCAAGCTGGCTTCTCCCACCCACCCGGGTGGTAAAACTCTCGGCTCTGCCCCATGACGCCAGATCTTCCTTACCGCTTGGAATGCGTTGCACTTAAGACTGGTTCCTAATTCTTCGAAAAGTTCGAGAATTGAAAGTTTTACAAAAGACTTGGTCTTCTTCTCCTCATGACTACGATGGACCGTCGACTCCAGATTTCGGAGGTGCCCTTGCGGGCAGAAGATGTCTAGGACGGATCCGCACTCCACGTGCGTCTACTGCCTGGGCCTTGAGCACGACCCGCAGGCCTGCGACTTGTGCTCTTCCTTTTCGGCCTACATCCTTGAAGACCGTGCTGCCCGATTACAGCTGGGGCGCCCCGAGAAAAGAATTCCACCGGTGAAATCTAAAGAGGCCCGATTGGCGGCGGGCTCGGCAGATCAGCTTGAGCAGATGATCGCCCTCGAAGAGGAGGCGGCGCGGGCCGCTTCTACCTCGGCTGCGGCATTTGTCCCGCTCTCTCTCAGTGCCTCTTACTCGGCTTCTTTTAAGGAGCTTTGTCTGACCCTCTCGACCAAAGGTGAGGGTCCAACTTCTTCGGGACCTTCTTCCAGGTCCAAAAAGAGCAAAAGTAAGTCTCTCCGTCGACGCTCTTGGGAGCGGGAAAGATCCCCCTTCCCTTGTCAGTCGACTTGGGTCGACCCCTCAGCTTCGGCCACTGGCTTCACGGTGTCCCCGTCAGGCCAGTTGGCGGAGACTCTATCGGCCGTGGTCGAGATTTTTCTCGACCGTTGGAGGAGCTGTCGGCTGGAGAAGCTGGAATCCCTCTCCCTGGTTCCCCGGTGAGAGTTGAGGATCCCGTCGGCTCGTCTGTGCCTCGGTTCCGGAGCCTTGTGGGATATCGAGCCGGGAGTGCCGATTCGACACTTCTCCTCGCCTTCCTCGGCCTAGTCAAGACTCAAGGGTCTCGGTCTCGGACATCCTCGCGGCCCAGCGATCCGCCGTCATGGCGGTCTCGACACCGTGGGCGGTGCCACGCTCTTCCGGGCGAGGAGGCTTGGCGCAAGTTGCGTCTGAGTACGAGGAACTTATGTGGCAACAGCTTCTTTTGACGGGAATAAGCCGACCCAAGTCGCCTTCCCCGGCCATTAAGTGGCTGTCACGGAGCAGCGGAAACAACCCCTCGTTGTAGTCGAGGCCTGTTCTCAGGCGGTTGTTCGGCCAGTTCCAGCTGCCCCACCGATTCTGGTGGAACCTCTGCCCCACAGCCATTAGTTGGGGCTCCGACCAAAATTCTCGGTCGGCTTGGGTTTGCCCATAGGCTGTTGGTCACCCTCACTCCTGATAAACCTCGGCAGGTGGAGGGTGGCTCAGGGCGAGCAGCTCTTTGAGGACTCTTCTGGAGTCCGATGATGGTTCCTCCCTCTTCTCCAGCGCATGGACTTGGGTCCTCGGAAGGACAATCAATGGACGATAGCCCTCGTCCTTCTTAGGGTTGCTTCGACTCATCTCGGAGTCCACGGGATGAAGCTCGAACCCGTTCTAAACTGGCCAGGTATCCTCACGGAGATTCTGGACGAGGGGATTCTCCGCGAGGCCTTTCCGGTGGCGAAGCCATAGTGGGTCCTGCCTTGGAACTTTGGCAGCGTCCTGCTTCCTGCCCTCGCGCCGGCCAGGTTGGCCAGGAAGTATCACGGTCCTCCGGTTCCCTGTCCGGTTTGGAACACCCTCGGCTGAGGGTTGGTTACCGACAGCGTTTTCCGGCGTGCCGGGAACGCCAGGGATGTAGACAAACCTCCCGACAAGGAATCCAAGAAATTGGATTATGCCGGGCGAAAAGTCTATGCTGCATCCTCTCTCGGCCTTCGTCAGGCCAGTTCGGCCGTCCTCATGACACATTTTTCTCACGCCCTGTTGGGCTCCCTGGATGAGGTTGTCCCTCATCTTCCTGCAGATCTGCAGACTACCGTCAGGCAGGTGCGGGACCAGGGCAGGGCAGTGGCTAAACAGCAGCTCCAGACTGCTTTAGACATCGGGGACTCATGTGCCAGGTCTGTGGCGGCCGCAGTGGCCATGCGTCGTCGGGCTTGGCTGAGGATATCCACCTTTACTTCGGATACCCAGCACAAGTTGGCGGATGTTCCCTTTTTGGGGACTGACCTCTTCAGCCCTGCGGTGGAAGGTCACCTGCAGAGGATCGAGAAGTCCAATGCTACCTTGGACTCGGTCTCTTCCGCTCAGAAGGACAAAGGCCGCAAGCCACAGCCTAAGCCCTTTCGTCCTTCTGCGCCCGCGGCGCGCCCGGCCCAGCAATGTCAGGGCCAGCAGGCTCGACCTTGGTAGCCCAAGCCGTCGGCTTCCTCCAACAGGAAGCAGGGAGGTAAAGGCCCAGGAGGTTCCTTGGCTGGTCCCTCCTCCAAGCCTGCCCAGTGACGGGTTGAGGGGTGTCGCCCCCATCCCTGTCACCTCACCCCTGGTTCCCCCTATGGGGGGACGGCTCAGACACTTCCTTTCCGCCTGGTCCACTGTTACCACAGACAGGTGGGTACTGGAGGTGGTGGGAAAAGGCCTACTCTGGGTCCGAGTAGGCCCGCCCAGGCTGTCGCTCGGGGTGCAGCCTCACTGTCGGCTCGTCGGGCGACGCCGCTCCTCCTCCAAGGAGGTGATCACGGAGGTAGAGGACCCCCCTTCAGACCGGGGTTCGTGTCCAGGTATTTCCTGGTTCCAAGCGGACGGGGGCTGGCGCCCCATTCTCGACCTACCGCCTGAACAAGTTCCTAAGGTCTCGAACCTTCAGAATGGTCACTCTGGCGCAGATAATACCATCTCTGGAACACGGCGTGTGTTTCTGCTCTCTGGACCTACAGGGCCAGCGTTCTTTCCGTCCCTATCCGTCCATCCCGCCGAATTCCTCCGCTTTCGGACGGAGGATCCCTCTTGATTCGAGCCATGCCCGGCTTATCTCCAGCTCAAGGGTCTTCACCAAATGCATGGCAGTGGTGACAGCATTCTCTGGCGCCGAGGGTCCGGGTGTACCCTTACCTGGACGATTGGCTGATAGCAGCCGCCTCCAGGCGGGAGGTGGGCGGTCCAGAGATCTGGCCCTCCAGGTTTGCCCTCGAGTTGGCCTTCTCATCAATGAGGCCAGTCGGAACTCGAGCAAAGCAGGTGATCCTGTTCATTGGGGCAGAGCTAGACTCTCTTCGAGCCAGAGCACGACTCCGGCGGACAGGGCCGAGGTTCTTACCTCCTTTGCCCAATCATTTCTGGTTGGGCAATCGCGCCCTGCCCGGGACTTCCTGCACCTTCTGGGTCTCATGGCGGCCTGTACCAGCGTGGTCCGTTGGGCCCGCTGGCACATGCGCCCCCTTCAGTGGGGACTGGCCAGCCAGTGGTCACAACGCTGCGATCCTTTGGACCAGCTAGTGATAGTGACCCAGGAGATGTGGAACGCTCTCCAGTGGTGGACCGTTCCTTTCCATTTGCAGGAGGGCATCCCGTTTGTCCACCCCGAGCCGACGGTCTCTCTATCGACCGATGCCTCTCTGGTGGGTTGGGGTGCCCATCTGGGGGAATACCGAGTGCACGGCCTCTGGTCCCCGCGGGAGTCCCGATGCCACATCAACCTGCTGGAGCTCCGAGCGGTCCGCCTAGCTCTCGCCGCCTTTGCTCCGTTTCTCCGGGGTCAAGTGGTCAGAGTCCAGGCGGACAATACCGACCATGTACTACCTGAACCGCCAGGGCGGGGCGCTCATGCTTCTGTGCAAGGAAGCTCTCCGCATTTGGTCACTCGTGCAGCAGCCTGGGCGGATCTCCTAGCCATTCATGTGGCAGGAGCCTCCAACACCCTGGCCGATGCCCTGAGCCGGATAGGGGCTGCATCTCACAGATGGTCTCTCCTGCGGAGGTAGTACAAGATCTGTTCTCCCATTGGGGCACACCTCAGGTGGACCTGTTTGCCTCCAGGGAGAGCAGGCTGAGGCTGTTGCATGCCCCCCCTCAGCAGGGCTCGCTGCAGGGGATGCCTTCTCGAGGCTGTGGACGCGGGCCTCTTCACGCCTTTCCCCATTTCCTTGATTCACAAGCAGCTTCTCAAAGCAAGGAGGGACAAGGCGTAGGTGATCCTGATAGCCCCAGACTGGCCCCGCCAGTTCTGGTACCCAGATCTCCTCAGCCTCAGCTCCAGGCTCCCGAGGCAGCTTCTAGCTCGCCCGGACCTGCTTTCGCTTTCAGTCAATCAGGGGAAGGTGTTCCATCCGGACCTTCAATCCCTGCACCTGACGGCCTGGTTCCTGAGCGGCTAGAGTTCCAGGCCTTGGGTCTTTCCGACGAGGTCCTCAATGTTGTTGAGGCGTCCCGTAAGGAGTCGACCAGAAAATGCTACGCCTTCAAATGGAAGAGATTCTCCATTTGGTGTCAGGGCAAGGGCTTGGACCCTTCCTCCTGTTCTGTGGCAAGCATCTTGGACTATTTATGGTCCCTTTCTAGTCAAGGGCTTAGGTCGACGACCCTAAAGGTGTACCTGGCAGCCATCTCTGCTTGCAGCGGCAGGCCGGGGAGCGTGAGCGCAGGGAAAGGTGGTCGGGCGCTTTCAAAGGCCTTGATCACTACTTCCCTCGGTGCAAGAACCTCCACCTCCATGGAATCTACGCTGGTACTGGCTAAGCTCATGGGCAAACCATTGAACTGATGCATGGTGTGATATCTCTCACCTGTCATGGCCGCCTTCTTGGTGGCTATCACGTCAGCCAGAAGGATGGGAGAGCTCCAGGCGCTTTCCACAGAGTCTCCTTATCTGGTCTTCTACAGGGACAATGTTGTCCTGCACCCCCACCCGAAATTCCTTCTGAAGGTGGTGTCAGAGTTTCAGCTTAACCAGGTGTTGACTGTGCCGGTGTTCTACCCCCGTCACACCTCGGAGGCCGAATATAGGCTCCATACTTTGGACCCTACAAGAGCGCTCTCTTATTACAAGGAGCGGACAGCTGAAGTTCGGGGAGAGGTTCACCAGCTGTTAGTCAGCTATGCTAAAGCCGCACCTGGCAGACCTGCAGCCAAGTGGACTATAGGCAGGTGGGTCACCTCCTGCATAGATCTCTGCTATTGGTTGGCGGTCATGGAGCCTCCCAGAGAGATAAGATCTCATTCTACCCACCATACCACTACTTCGGTGGCTGCTTCCAGGGACGTTCCTATCCAGGAAATCTGCAGGGCTGCTACCTGGAAGTCAGCATACACCTTCATTACCCACTACCACATCGACCTTGAGTCATGCCGGGATGCTGGTTTTGGGGCCTTGGTTCTCCAGTCCTTATTTCCCAAGTAGGGGGTGCACGCCTTGCCTCCCTCCTCCCGAAGAACTGCTAGGAGTCTGCCAGTAAGTGTGGATTGAACAACATATCCACATGCTTAGAAATACAGGTTACTCACCTGTAACAGGAGTTCTAGGCGTGGTATATGTTGTTCATCCACACAGCCCACCCGACCTCCCCAGCTTAGATCGCCTTAGCTTCAGCGGGCTAGATCTGGTGTCATGGGCGGAGCCGAGACTTTTACCACCCGGGTGGGTGGGAGGAGCCAGCTTGAAGACCTTGCGGCAAGGAACCTGCTAGTAAGTGTGGAGGAACAACATGTACCACTCCTAGAACTCCTGTTATAGGTGAGTAATCTGTATTTATCACACCATTCTGGCCCAGGCAGATCTGGTTCCCTCTACTGTATCAGCTATCTCGGGAACCTCCAGTGCCTCTGCCAGTCAGCTCTCGCTTGTTGTCTGAGGAGGTGGGGTTCTTGGTCCATCCGGACCTTCGTTCGCTGAGCCTGCACGCTTGGCTCCTAGAGACATAGCCATTTTACGACATGGGGTCTCGCAAGAGGTAGCTGACGTTCTGGTGGCCCGAGAAAACTGGCCACTTATGCCATGAAATGGTGCTGTTTTTGCCTATGGGCTCAAGCGCTGGGGGTCGCCTTAGACTGTCCAGAAAAGTCTGTCTGGACTACCTCCTGTCTCTTTTTCAGACAGGCTTGGCCTACTCCTCGATCAAAATACACCTCTGTGCCATCTCAGCCTATCACATTGCCGTAGGCCAACGCACCATATCTCAGTCGGACACGGCACAAGCCTTCCTGAGAGGTGTTCTCCACCTTAGACCTCCAATTAAGGATCTGATTCTGCCATGGGATCTAGCCTTTATCCTGGAGCAGCTTACGCTGCCACCCTTTGAGCCAGCTGCGGATTGCGAGCTACGTCTTCTTATTTGGAAGACATTGTTTTTAGTTGCTGTTACCTCAGCCAGAAGAATTTCTGAACTTCATGCACTCATGTGCAAAGAACCTTATTTGGTTTTTCACCAAGACAGGGTATCCCCACTGACTAATCCTAAGATCTTCCTGGACATCGTCTTCACCACTCATTCACACTATTGGGATCTGCGCCGAGGCACTAGGACCCATCGGGAACAAACTTTTGCTGGAGGGTTGGCCGAGATGGCGCTGCGAGGAACGGCACCGCGAGCCCTAGCTCGTGCGGTAACAACTATCTCGGCGTCGACCCTCTAGCCGCCTCAGTTCCTTTTTTCCCCCACCGTTGAGTGCACTTCAGTGACGACGTCGCTCGCCTGTCGGGAGTCAAACTTCAAACTAGCAGCATAGTTTTCAGTTTTTATTATTTTGTATCATCTCGATACAGTATCGCTTAAATTTATTCTTATTTTTAAAAAATAAATACAATAAAGAAGTCTCAGCCTACCTTGACGGAGTCGACCATGAGCAGGTCAGGTGACGGTAGGGAGGCTTCGTATGAAAGCTGTTCAGTCAGTCGGGCTGGGTCCGGTCCGCCGCCTTCTCCGGAGGGAGGGTCTGACAATGGTCAGTCCAGTGCCCGGGGGGATGGGCGGTCCCCCCGGAAGCATAAAAGTAAACTTTCGCGCACTTGGCACCGTTTGGCCTCGAGCTCTTCTTCAGCCCGCAGGTCTAAAAAGAGAAGGCATCACTCGAGGTCGCCCTCATGATATGTCTGCGCGTAGACGCTCGGTTATTGGGGCTAGTTGCCGGTCTCCTCCTTCGGAGTCGCCAACCTCTGCTTCTGGTAGCCGACGGCTTCGACATCGGAGCCCTACCCCGCCCTGCAAGTAGGTCTTCAGATGAGCAGTTTCATCAGTGGGCCGCTCTTATGGAGCGATGGGCTCGGAGGTTGGTTCGGCTATCTGGCTCGGTCGCTCGTGGGCCTTCTGGCTCTCTGGGCGACCAGATAGAGCGGTTGGACCTTCCTGGTCGCGCGGCACCTTCTTCGGTGCCGTCGACTGCGCGCTTAGGTGTTCTCTCTCCCCCCAACATGGCTGCGGCGCAGGGGGCCACACTGATGCCCTTATCTCCTGCTCTTCTTCCTTCAAAACCTGTTTTTCGAGTCTGGGAGTGTTTTCGGTGCCCTCGGCGTCGATGCTGCGCTCGGCGCCGTGCGGCTTCTCGGCGCTGCGTGGCCTCGCGGCGTCGTTCTCGGTGCCGTGCACCTCCTCGGCGCCAGCGGCTCTCGGGGACTCCTCTTTTCACTTGTTTCCTTCTTCCTCCTCTTCTGAATTTCATTCCTTTCCTGTCCATACAGTCCCTCCTGGACTGTCAGGAGATGACGTTGAGCCTGACCCAGACCTTCAGTTGGGTGATGAAGTGGACGAAGCAGGATCTATTACTGCTACAGAGCCTGTGGTCGAGGACCTATCCTTTAAGTCTCTGTTGAAAAATCTGAGTTCCACACTTTCTCTCAGACTACAGACATCGATCCTGAGAAATTGTTGAGACTCCAATATCTTCATGCCTCGGAGATCCCTACGGATTTGACTCCTCCGATTCAGCCTTCATTCGAGACTCTGTCTCAAATGGTATGGAATAATCCTGCTCTTACCTCTTCGGTGGCTAAATCCATTGATAGGAAATATTCAGCCCCCAAGGATCGTCCCATTTTGGCATCTCAAGCCTTTGCGGATCCTATTGTAGTCCTGGCAGAGAATGATTAGGTCGTTCTTCTTCAAGCTACTACAGCTCGACCTATTAACAAAGAATTTCGTAAGATAGACACCTTAGGTAAGAGAGTCTTTGCTGCTTCTCTCTAAGTATCGTGTTGCCAGTTACCAAGGCTATTTTTTCAGTATGAGTATATCCTGTGGCATTCTATTAAACAGATGGTTGAAGCCCTACGGAGTCTGATTCAAAGCGAGCTTCTTCAAACCATTACCAGAGGTATTGAATCTAATAACCAGCAGGTTAAAGCAGCCATGGATGCTTTTGACACTGCTTCCCGTTCAGCGGCTGCTGGTATTTGCACCAGCGTCATTCCTGGCTGCGCGCCGGGCCTTACTGAATAATGAGCATGCAGGTGATGCATTGCCCTTCGATGGTGCATATCTCTTTGGTCCTCAGGTAGAGCAAGCTCTAGAAGCTACAAAAGACTAAGTCAGCCATTAAGTTGGCTTGGCCTCTCCTGCCCCTCTCGGAGGCATGCCAGTAGCGACAGTTTCAAAATCGCCAGTCCTTTCGAGGCAGAGGAAGTTTCCATAAGAACCAACCTGCCCAACCTCAAAGAAGAAGCAACAGAAGGCGCAGAGGCTAAAGCCCGAGCTGACATTATGAATTGCAGCCAAGTTCCATCTCAGCTGCCGAGTGGACTTTTCCTCTCCAGTGGGAGGTCGTCTGATGCACTTCTACAACCAGTGAAGTCCATAACCTCAGACAAATGGGTCCTTCGGATAATTCGAGGTATTCACTCAATGTTGTGAGACCCCTCCGGATCGATCCCAAGCGACAGCCCAGGCCGTCAACCCTTCAGTCAGACCTTCTCGCCGCCGAGATTCAGGGCCTTCTGAACAACGGGGCAGTAGAAGTGGTGCCACTACACCAATGAAACACGGGGTTCTACTCCCATTACTTTCTGGTTCCAAAGAAGTCCGGCGGAATGCGCCCCATTCTAGATCTCAGAAAGCTAAACAAATTTCTCCCCGAGGAGAAATTCAAAATGATTCTCTGGGAACCCTGTTACCTCTGCTCTACCAACACGACTGGTTAGCCTCCCTAGATATGCAGGCGCTTACCAGCACATTCCTATTCACCTGAGACATCACAAATTCCTGAAGTTTGTGGTTCTGGGACAACACTATCAGTTCAGAGTCCTGCCCTTTGGGCTATCCTCGGCGCTGCGAGTTTTTACAAAATGTTGTGCAGTTCTCGCAGCGCACCTCAGAAAGGTCGGAATTCAGGCGTTTCCTTATGTGGACGATTGACTTCTAGCAAGCCCTTCCAGGCAAGGGACTCTGGACGCCGTGGAGACGGCCTTGCGCTTCCTTACGTCCATGGGAGTTCTGCTCAACCTCAAGAAATCGCAACTGCAGCCCTCCCAGAGGCTCCTTTTTATAGGGACTCTTCTGGACACCTCCTGTGCGAGCTTTTCTTCCAGAAGACAGGAGGAGCGATATCCTTCAGATGGCCGTCACATCGGAGAAAACAGCTCAGTCACAGCTCTCTCGATGCAACGGATGCCAGGCCTCATGGCATCCTCAGTGTTCACTGTACCCCTAGCAGGTCTGCATATGAGAACCACCCAGTGGATGCTCAATACTCAGTGGTCCCCAACCACTCACCTGCAGTCCTATCTCATCAAGGTGACAGAACATTTAAAGAGGTCACTCACCTAGTGGTCTCAAGAGAGCAATCTCCTGGAGGGGTATCCCTTTGCTCCTCTGGACCATCAGATCTCCATTACCACGGATGCATCCCTAATGGGGTGGGGAGCTCACTGTCAGGCTCTCCACACTCAAGGTGCATGGACTCAAGTTGAGTCCCAGCTCCACATAAGCGTCCTAGGAATGAGAACTGTCCTTTATGCGGTCCGAGCTTTGAAGGACATTCTGTGTCACAGAACATTCTCCTTCAAGCGGACAACAAAGCAGTGATGTATTACATCAACAAGCAGAGCGGGCTCACTCTTACCCCTTATGCAGAGAAGCAATGAGGGTATGGGAATGGTGCTTGGAGCACGAGGCTCTAATTCAAGCGGTGTACCTGCCAGGTGTTCAGAACGAACTGGCAGACCGTCTCAGCAGAACAGAGACAGACCCTCATGAGTGGTCTCTCGACTCAACCATAGTTCAGTCACTATTCGAAGAGTGGGAAACTCCAGACCTGGACCTTTTTGTATCCCCACTCAACGCAAAACTGCCTCTCTTCTGCTCCAGAAATCCAGGGCCTGGCATTTTCTGTCAGGATGCGTTCAGGCTGCAGTGGACAAAACGCTTTCTTTACGCCTTTCTGCCTCTTCCTCTAATTCAGAGGGTACTCCTCAAGTTCGAATCAGGGGACAAAATGATTCTCATTACTCCCTTTTGGCCTCGGCAGCTGTGGTTTCCACTACTCAACAGTATGTTTGCAGTTCCTCCGAGACCACTTCCCCCAGGCGAACCTTTTGACTCAGGGACGGTGGTCCATCCCAACCTAAGATCACTTCACCTTCACGCTTGGCTCCTGAAGAGGTTAAAGTAAACGGTTCAATGTCTCGAGAGTTTCAGATATTCTTCTGGCTGCAGAGCCAGCCACTCGGAAAACTTCACAGCCAAGTGGGCGTTTTTCGCTCTGGTGTGCAAAGTCCTCTTTGAATCCCTTTTCCTGACCACCAGATAAGGTTTTGGAGTACCTTTGGACCTCTCAAATTCAGGTCTGCAGTACTCTACAGTCAAAGTTCATCTTGAGTGCCATTTCAGCGTATCATGAACCTGTTATTTTCTTAACTCTGGCTCAGTTACCTATGGTTAAGAGATTTCTTAAGGAGTTCTGCATACCAGACCTCCTACAAGGCGCCCAGTCGCAGCCTGGGACATTAATCTTGTGCTAGACATGCTCACTGAAACCTTTGAACCTCTGGCTACCTGTGAGCTAAAATTTCTCACCTGGAAGACTCTTCCTTGTGGCCATTACTTCAGCCCACGAGGTCTCTGAGATACATGCCCTGGTCACAGACCCTCCAGATACTGTGTTCCATAAGGACAAAGTAGTTCTTAGTACTCATCCTAAATTTCTTCCTAAGGTTGTGTCAAATTTCATCTAAACCAACCTTTAGTCCTTCCCTCTTATTTCACGGACTTCCAAAATGAAGGAAACGTTTCTTCATTCTTTGGATGTTAAGAGGGCCTTGCATTTCTATCTAGATAGAACCAAGGATTTTCGCAAAGCTCAGCAACTGTTCTCCCTTCAGTGAGACCCGCTGGGTCAACCTGTCGCTATCAGATGTATCTCATCATGGCTGGGCGTGCCTTCGCCACTGCTATTCCATGGCGCAGGTTGTTGGAGGGGTGAGTTTACGCTCAATCTACCAGAGCGGTCGCGCATCCCTAGCGGAACTGCGAACGGCCCATTGCAGACATCTGCAATGCGGTCACCTGGAGCTCAGTGCATACTTTCGTTAAACATTATGCACTAGATGTCCATGCCAGACGGTATTCTTACTTTGGCAGAGCCATCCTCAATGGACTTCTGTCCTAGAAACGTGAGCTGTTGGTCTCTCCTGCCGCCTTCTCGGGGGATTATTAGCTCGGTACTCTCCCAATAGTGTGAATGAGTGGTGGAGACTTATGTCCAGGAAGATATGAAAATTACATTCCTACCGTAATTCTTGATCTTCTTGGACGAGTCTCCACCACTCATTCACACGCCCACCCTCCATCCCCCGAGCTCATCTTTCTTGTGGTCTTCACTCCCTCAAATCTTTAGGCCGTGAAGACTTCTTTGTTGACCCTTCTTACACGGGTCGCCCGGACTATCTTATGTCCGGTTTTTAGGTTTGGCTACCCTTCTAGGTTAGTTACGCTGCACCTCCTTGGTAAAAAAGGTACTGAGGCGGTTGGAGGGTCGACGCCGAGATAGTCGTTACCGCACGAGCTAGGGCTCGCGGCGCCATCTCTGGCGCCGACCCTCCAGCAAAAAGTTTGCTCCCAATGAGTCCTAGTGCTTCCGGCGCAGATCCCAATAGTGTGAATGAGTGGTGGAGACTCGACCAAGAAGATCAAGAATTACGGTAGGTACGTAATTTTCATTTTCTGCCCAAGGTGGTCTCAGCTCTCACCCTTTATCAGGACATTTATCTACCAGTGTACTTCCCCAAGTATTCTAGTCGAGGAGAGACCCTGTTGCACACTTTAGATGTGCATAGGTGTCTCCGATACTACCTGACCAGAACCAGACACCACCGAAAATCAGACCAGCTTTTTGTCTCCTTTGCCCACAGGATGGTGGGAGCTCCTGTTCCAAGCAGTCGCTGTCCAGGTGGCTCATTCACTGTATCACGTTCTGTTACCAGAAGCGTAACAAACCCTTTCCGGGCACGGTTAAGGGACATTCCACAAGGGGGGGGGGGGTGGCTACCTCCTTTGCAGCCCTAAAGAATGTGTCCACGTCGACCATCTGAATTGCAGCTACTTGGAGCTCCGTGCACACTTTCATCAGGCATTATAGCCTGGATATTGCATCGAGGTGAAGAGCAGGTTTTGGTCTAGCAGTCCTTCAAGGACTTCTGTCCTAGGTTCAGGTTCTATTAAGGATTTCTACCTTCCCTCCTCCCAATGGTGTGGGATTTCCATTATCGCTTGGGAATCAGTCCTAATAGTGTAACCTGCTGCAAGAGCTGTTTCTCGAAGTAATATAGTACAGTTATGTAAGAACTTACCGTAACTGTAGATCTTCGAGAACAGGTCTTGCAGCAGGTACCTTCCCTCCCACCATCCCCGCTGGAGGGGATTCTAATTCCAACATCCTTCTCCTAGGATCAGGTGTTCTCAGCATCTCTCTGATTGCCAATTGATGGCAGATCCTCAGTCTCCTCTTCTGATGTCATCCAGCGGCTGGGAGTCTCCGGCGGGAGAACTGAGGATTCTAGGGGACCGATGTCAGAGGCGGTCCCCACTGAATACTGCTAGCTAGAAAATTTCCGTGGGTTTCTGGCGCCTGCCGGCTTCAGTCCTAATAGTGTAACCAGCTGCAAGAGCTGTTATCAAAGATCTAGTATTACGTTAAGTTCTTACGTAACTGTACTTTACGTAAGAACTTACCGTAACAGTAGATCTTCAAGAGGAGCTCTTGCAGCAGGCGCTGCTTTCCGCCTCCATCCCGAGTGAGGTGTTCAGCACACATTCATAGGCTTCTCAGCTTTCTCCTCAGCTAGCCTGTTTGCAGGTCTTGGTAGGAACTGGAGTGGAGTCGGGTTCCACCCTATGTACCGTGACCGACGTCGGGGTGGAGCCTGTGTCAGGGAGTGGTCCCTGCTGGGTACTGCTAGCTGAGAATTTTTCCGGTGGATCCTAAGGCCTGAGGCGTTAGTCCTAATGGTTATAGCCTGCTACAAGAGCTCCTCTCGAAGTTCTACTGTTACGGTAAATTATTACATAACTGTAGTTTTTATGCAGAAGGAGTGCTGTATCAGTTCCAGGTCATGCCATTTGGCCTCTCTTCGGTGCCCAGGGTCTTCACGTGCATTGCAATGGTGGTAGCCTTTGTGCGGCGCCAGTGTGTCAAAGTTATCTTTACCTGGATGACTGGCTAACAGCCGGGCTATCCAGAAAGGTAGTGGAGCAGTCCAGGGTCCTGGCCCTCCAGACCTGTAGAGGCTTGGGCCTCTTGGTCAACCTGGTCTCCCTGCAGGCTGGGCATCAGATCTTACCTCCTTTGCCTAGTCATTTCAGGTTGGACACTTGGGTCCTGCTTAGGATTTCCTGAGGCTGCTGGGTTACATGGCATCTTGCACCAACGTGGTTCAGTGAGCTTGCTGGTGGATAACGGCACCTGTATGGGGAACTGGGCTGTCAGTGATCCCAGTGTGTAGGACACCTAGATCAGCTGGTCACATTGATTCAGCCAATTTGGGATACCACCCAGTGGTGGCTAATCCCAGAACATCTGGATGGAGTCATTTGTCCGACCATCACGCTCATGATGGACTCCTCTCTGGTGGGATGGGGAACGCACCTGGTTGGCCAGGGAGTCCCGTCACATCAATCTGCTGGAGCTCAGTGCAGTATGGGTTTGCTTTAACGGAATTTGTTCCTCAAGTTGAGCTAGGTCGTGTAAGTCCAGACTGGCAGCACTGCAGTCATGTTCTACATGAACAGGAAGGGTGGAAAACACTCCCTTCCGTTGTGTTGGGATGCACTCCGCACCTGGACTTTCGCGTGTAGCCTGTGTGCAGATGTCCTTGGGTTTCATGTCACAGGAGCAAGAATTGCGGTGAGTACATAATTTTCATATCTTCTAGGAATGTGTCTTCATTCATGACTGCTGCCCGCCCCTTCTCCCTTCAAGACCGAGCTTCTGGGCAGTGCCTTCTCCTCCTGCTGCCTCTTCCTGTTCTAGAGGGCAGCTGTTCATCAGGAAGGGAAGTTGTTTTTCCTCTTTGCAGCAACAAAAGGTATAATAAAATAGAGGGTCCAAGGTAGCCAATGTTTCAACTTCCTGGGTCTCCTTGTATTTGGGGTACGTTCCATAAGAATTCTACCCTTATCCTCAAAAGCGGGGGGGGGGGGGCTCAGAAAAGGAGGCATCTCTTTGTGTGTGGGTCCATGTTTCCTGGACTGTCCTGTGCTACCTCAGATGCTAAGCCTTTAAAAAAAAAAAAAAAAAAAAAAAAAGGCACAGGTGGGATGGGGGATCATCCATGGGTAGCTGTTACCTCTGGCTCCTAGCTGATAGGCTTACATTAACCGCCTTGGCCTACCCTTGGCTCTGGCTCAATCAGTCTGTTTGTTCCAAACTCTGAGAACTCTTGTCAACAGGACTTCGTACACATGAGCGCCTCTGACCTGTGGATGAGTCTTCTAGACCCAGAGGTGTATCTGTCTTCAGTCTGGCAACTAGCCCTCAGCCAAGGGCAGTGTCCTCCTGTCTGCTTCCTTTTACCCAGTTATGGGTCCTTTCCACACCCACCTCTTGGGGCCTGAGACGGCTATCACCCTTGAGGTGAGCCTTCCCTCCTACCTTCCTTTATCACCTATGCGTTTTTCCCCTCTGGTTGTAGGGAAGATTTCTTCCAGTAGCACCCTTTCTCCTAGTGGTGGGATCACCTTCCCTGGCCTAACCCTCGGCAGCACCTGTGCATGTGTACTTGTTTGTTTCTCTCAGCTCGCCCCAAGAACCCCAGCTGCTTCTGGGTGTTCCCTGGAGCATTTTTGTATGCTCAGCACCATCTGGATTTGCTTACTAGGTTGCAGTCTTCATCCTGAGTCTTTTGCACATTAGCTTTGCTGCTTCTTCCTAGGCTCTTAAGTTCCATATGTTACTTGAAGAGGAGCACTCCCTTACCATTTGAACTGCTCCTATGCTCTAGTAGCTTGTAGCTCCTTGAGCTGTCAGAAATGTGGCCAATCTGGGCCCTCCCTGTTTCTCTGGTTGCCTAAGACACCCAGTTGCTCTTGGCCAAGAACTGGATATCACCCTGTTTCTCTCTCTCTCTTCCTCGCTTCTTTTCTCTCTCTCTTTTCACTTATTTGCCTGTCCAGAGGCTTCAGTTTCCCAAGGCCACCTGTATTCCCCAACCGCTTCCCTCCCTTCTGTACCCTTAGTCATTTTTTGCTCATTTCAGTTTACTTCCTATATCTTTTTCAATCCCTTGGGCTCCCTTGCCCCACCTTATCCTGTCTTCTTTTTTTCCCCTGCCTCTCCGACCGGCAGAACTGAGTAGGATGGGAGGCTAGTGCTAGTTACTGGCTAGTCCTTGAGCACCACTTACTGTGTGTGCCCCATGGGCGGATTCATCTCCAATGTCAACTCCACCATTCCAAAACTCTTCAATCTGAATGGTCCCACGAGGGTCCTTTGCCTCTGGCTAAGACCCACCAGTCATGAATGGTGAAGATATTCCGGAACATCAACAGTTACGGTGAGTACGTAATTTTTTTTTTTTTTTTTTTACACCAGGAGAGACCCACTAAGCTGAAAGCTTGTTTACAGGTGTGATCTGGGAGCACAAGGAAGTTGTGACTTGCTTAGAGTAGCACAGTATGCAAGTGGGGGGCGGTAGGATTCAAACCCAGGTCTCCAGGTTTGTAGCTCAGCCTTAAACCACTGCGCTATACTACCTCCTTCGCCTGTGGTCTCTTGGACACTTTGGGGCGGCATGCATCATGAATCCCTTTGCTGTCATAGGTCCTTGGTGCTTATGGGGTGGCTCTTCACCTCTGACCCCACCATAGGAGTCTGTACAGGATGGAGATAGCAGAGAGGTTGGAGGTAGATGGGCTGGTGGAGGCTGCTACTTAAACATAGAAGGGGCCCCAACGTGCAGCCAGCAGGAGAAAAACTTGATTGGGGGGGGGGGACAGAAATATGTAGTCTGAAGACAGTGACAGGCTGAAATAAAAACTGAGTTGACTGCTCTTTGTTGCTGTTCTCCCACACCTCACTCTGGGATTTCACACCCAGTGCCTACAGTAAATGGTTAGAAAATAGTCTTAACTTGGCTCAGCAGTAGTACTGTCACACACAGTGCTCACGAGTTTGAGTGCCGGCCAGGGGAGGAGTGAGAATCCCACAAGACATTATTTTCCTCGGGAGAGAGGGCTCACAGTCTCCGCTGCTCTGCTGCCACCTGGGTGACAACAGGTGGTGGTGCATTGCAACTTTTGAATACGGAGGAGGACAGCAACATGCTGCCATGCATTAGCGTGTCCATTGGGCTCTTTAGTCGGCTTCCTTTTTGGGCTGCATAATTTGAGACTCACCTTAGCTGCTGTCACGTGATGTCCACCCCTCATTGCAGGCCCCATGCTGTCTACTCTTGGCACTCGTGAGGAACCAAGGTCTAACTCCATCGGGGTTGGGGGGGGGGTCATCCAACCTCTGCCTGCACCACCCTGAAATGAAAGCCATGGAGAATCATGCACTGAGGTGAGTCCCGAAGAGGTGTGAGATGGGACAGGGCCAAAGGAGGTGCCAGCTTGGGAGAGCAATAGGGATAATGCATACTAAATATTTAAAAATTGTACTCTTCAGCAGTTAAAGCCCTATAGAGTAATTGTTTTTTCTTCTCCCTACCAGCTGACCGGGAGAGCAGGTATGAGGAAGAGGAGGAACAGAGAAGCAGCAGCAAACGAAAAGGCGTGGGACAGAGCTCTGCTCCACCCAAGAAAAAGAGGAAGTAAACTTAAAACTCTCGCCTCTGACCTAACTACCCGCTCACCCAGTGGGCCATGAACCTTAAGTATTTTAACACCGGATAGCGACTCATCTGTTCTATTTCTTCTTCTTTCTGTTCTGAATTTTATGGACCAAGCAGTTTGACGATTCCAAGCCCAGATCTTCCTCTGAGTTTGTGCAGTAGAAAAATATATATTTCTATAAACATGTCGTCGTCGATTGCTGGTACGTTTTCTGCTGTGAGATGAGACTTGTGGTTTTCGTGAGCCATTGGAGCTGTGTCCACCGTCAATCCAGAGCAGGTTCCTTCTGCTCCTGCCCTTTCCCGGATGGAGCATTCAGGATGTGTGTATGCCCACCCACTTGATGTGAAGTGCTGGGAATGACCCAAGTACCTCAGTGGGTGGACTCAACAAACTTTTCTCTCCTTGGATTGTCATTCACTGTTCATATGGACTGTTTAGTTGCAGGCTGTATTTTGCTTTCATTTTTTTTTTTTTTTCCCCCACACACTTGTCAGTTTTGTATTTGGAAATGGAGTGTGATACAGGGTTAGGAATTCCATGTTGAAGAGGTTGCGTGAATCACACCCAGGGAACGAAAAACTTTATAATGCATTGTTATTTTCCTTCCACCCAGACATGGAATGAGGCTCTGAGGCAAAGATACTCTCTTACAAACTGGACCCCTCCTTTTTCAAAAGTGTCTTCAGCGTCCGCATATTTTTTTTTTTTAAATAAAGGTCAGGATGCCTCTGAAAGACAGGCATCCTTTTTTGAAAATGGTTGCTCTTGTGTTTTTAATAGGATCTGTATGGGAATGGTTTCGATGGCTGGTTTGATTCCATTAGCAGTAGTTACTTGCAGTTGGAACTGCCCATTAACTTGGGGGAGGGGATTGCCTAGAAAGCACATTCCTGTTTGTTTGGTTTCAGGATACTGTGGACAGAGGGGACTACAAGCATAAATGCTGGTTAAAATGTATAGTAATAGTCCTGATCCCAGTCTGCATCCAGTTTCACTGGTGCGTTTAACATGGACCACAGACCTGACTGAGCTCTGCTTGTAGCCAAGAGTTTTCTTTAAATGAGTGATTGATGGGATGTACAGATTGATTCTAGTTCTGCCGGGTGGAAATAAAAACTTGTGCCGCCAGCGCCCCCACCACCCCCAAAAGTCTTGATTTCCATGTTATGTTTGAAGTACATGAATTGAGATCAGGAGAAGCCACGAACTTTCCATGTGTGTGAGACTGGAGAAATCTCAAAAATAATCATAGCCAATTTGCAGAATGTACATTTCATTTTATATTTGTCTTGTTTTGTGCTGTATTTATCAGTGTTCCATATTTTGCTGAATTAGATCCGACATTTTTGTTTGTTTTTTTACATATGTTCTCTCTCTCTCTCTCTCTCACCACCCTCTTTCACTTGGGATAAGTAAAAGTCGTGATACGGTTTGGTCTCAATATAAAAAGAAAATAATGCAGATTTTCTTAGCAGTTATTATAAATGCCATTTTCACCTTTGGAAGAAAACTAATAAAAGTGGGGTTTTTTGTAAGTTCAATTTCATAATATCTTTGTTGTGTGTGTTTCTGTTTGGCCAAGATATCAGCTGACTGCATTCAGTTTCTTTAAATGCACAGTCAGCTACTGAATCTCACCCCCAAAAAAAAAAAAACCTTACCTAAACATATCACTGGGACTTAAGTGATGACAACACTCAGCTGCTGGAAGTCAGAACTTCACATCTATATGACAACAGCATTCAGTTCTTCTCACTCCATTTGGGTGACCAAGCCGTGGTTTGGTCCCTTGTATGGTGGACAGAGGAGCACAGCCTCCATCAGGGCTTTCCTTTCGCCACAGGAGCCATAGATGTCTGCTGCCATGGATGCCTCCCTAATGGGATGGTGTGCCCACTGTCTGGGTCTCCATAACACATGGTGTCTGCAATCCAGCCAAGACTTGTCTCTAAATGCATATGTTGGAGATGCAAGCTGATCTTCCAAGAATCTGTCTTCGCCATTCATTGCTGTATGGGTCTGTACCAGAGGCACTAGGAACCTGCAGAAACTTTAAAAGCTTAGAGCTAGGGAGCCGATGGTGACGGTACAACCCTCAAGGTGTTCATGGACTGGCCAATAACGGACGCCAGCCCCTTGCTTACCTCAGTTCTGGTCTTCCCACTGTCAAGGCTGCATTCAGTAGGAGAGTTCTCCATTTCTAGAATCGTGGCTATGTTGATCTTCCTGGACATAGTCTCCACCACTCATTCACACTAATGGGACTACGCTGGAGGCGGTAGGACCGAGCAGGAGCCAAAAATCTTAAGGAGGGCTTGCACCAGGGTAGGACTGCACATGTGTGGCGCCGAGAGACTAGCTCGCCATATAGGCTACCTTGGTGTCGACCCTCCAGCTGTCTCGTTTCCTTTTTTCCTGCTGAGTGTGCTTTAGTGAAGACGCTCGCCCACCAACAGTCAGATCTTCACGTCAGTACAACTGCTGTCATTCAGTATTTAAGTTTTAGTATGTTATTTATTCAGTTTTAAAAAAAAAAGTTTTTTTTTCCTTCACAAAAGAACAGAGAAGTCTTCAGCCCACCTTCGGGGTTAACCTTTAATGGGGCCAGTGACAGTAGGGAGACTTCATGTGAAAGCTGTTGTTCCAGCAGGGCTGGGTCTGGTGTGCCGCCCTCTGCGGGGGTGTCACTAGGGTAGTCCAGTGCTTGGGAGGAAGGCGGTCCTCCCGAAGCTTTAAGCCAAGCCAGAGCCCCGTTCTCTGTCTTGGGGAACCCAGCACTGCTCGCCTCGAGTTCTTCGTCCCACTGGTCGAAGAAGAAACTACCACTCGATGTCGCCGTCTGGTACATCTGCACATCAGTAGCGGGAACAGGAGTCGCCTCCGCGGGGTTGCCTGTGGCTCTGTTCCCGGTGGCAGGCACCCTCGACTCCATAGTCCCTCCCCAACCCCTGGGGGTCCTCTGGTGAGCAGTTTCATCATTGGGCCGCTGTTATGGAGCAATGGGTTTGGCGGTTGTCCCAACTTCCTGAGCCTGCGGAGTCGACCCCAGGGCCTTCAGGCTTCAAACCCGCAGGCAGGGTGGTTGGGTCAGCCTGGTCGCAGCACCTTTGGCGCCGTTGACACCGTGCTCCTGTGTTTTTTTTCCCCCTCACATGGCTGTGGCACAGGGGCCAGCACAGGTACCACTTTCTCCTTATGTTTTCAGATCTTCATCCTTAGGTGCCCCGTGGTTTGGGTTGGGGTCTCCGGGTGCTCGCACAGCGCCGGTTGCGGTGCCACCTTCAGCTCCAGTATTGGCCCCGCATCCGCTCTCGGCACCACATCGGGTGCCAGGATTCTTGACTCCAATTCAAGGAACACCTCCTCCTGCTTTCTTTCCTCCCTTTTCTTTATTTTCTATCCCTCCTGGGCTAGTAGGAGATGATATTGAGCCTGATCTTGATCTGCGATTAGAGATGATGACGATGAAGATTCATCTCTCGAGTGGGATGTAATCCTCTACTTCAGCAGAGCCTTTGGTCGAGGACCTGTCCTTTAAATCTCTATTGAAGAATATGAATTCCACCCTCTGTCCAGACTTCAGAGTTTGATCTGGGGAAGCTGTTGCGCTTCAGTATCTGCATGTCCCGAACTCCCTGTGGAATTGATACCTCCAGTACAGCCCTCTTCGAGACTGTCACAGATGATATGGGATAATCCGTGCTTATTCCTTCCGTACAAGTCCATAGACTGGAAGTACGCTTACCCTAAAGAGCGACCTATCCTGGCCTCTCAAGCCCTTGCAGACGTCATAATGATCTTGGCAGAAAACGGCAAAGCCATTCTCCCTCAGGATTCCACGGCTCGTACAGTAAATAAAGAAACCTGTAAGATTTACACTTTGAGGAAGTGAGTCTTCACTGCCGCTACCCTAGGAATGCGTGTTGCTAGATCTTACTTTGAATGGGAGCTCTTGCAGCAGGCTGTAACCTTCAGCACTATGCCACAGGCACTAGGACCATCCGGAAGACTTCTCAGCCAGCAGTATACAGCAAGGACCACCCTCGACGCCGGCCCTGGTACAAAAGGGGGCAGACCCAGCTCCACCTCGGTTCTTTTCCCAACGCGTCCCGGACGTGAAGAGATCTTCAATCAGCTTGCCAGAAAACAGCAAGAATTTTCTTCAAACCCGCTCTTTTACCATTTTCAATGGTTCCTTTTCTCATTAACCTACGTCAGACCGTTTCCGACGGTTTTTTGAAGTTTCCCGATGGATGTCTTCCCCATCGTCGGCCTCGCCAGAACATCACCAAAATAAGTGCGAGTGTGGGAGGCGGATCCCGGCCAAGGACGGCCATCGACGCTGCGTATTCTGCCTCGGGCCGGACCACAACACCGCAGCCTGCTCCGCCTGCCAGGCTTTTACTAGCTGGACCCGCATCCGTCGTCTCAAGACCCTGAAGGCTTTCCTTCTGGAGCAGAAGATGGATCTGCACTCCGAGGGGAAACGCAAGGAGAAGCATCACGTAAAGACCGTAGTCGGTCCCGGACCCGGTCTCGGGATCAGGAGAGCGTCCAAAGTCTTCTCAGGCCAAGGCCAGCCCTTCGGGGGAGAAGCCAGCCAAGCAGAAGGTAACCCCGCTAAGGGTTACCACCAAGCCCTTGGAGGAGAAAGCTGCGGCCCCACCTCCCAAGGCACCGGCGCTCCCTGGCGACACCCCGTCTGTACCACCACCGACGCCGGTCGAAGGGGCAAAGGGTGAGGGATCGGCCGTGGAAGAGCAGACATCCCTGTCGCCCAAGTCCTTCTACCCTCTGGGCCTCCAGGACTCTCCTTCGGCTGACCCCGGATACTCCCTTCCGGGCCGGGCGGCAGAACTCTTTCGAAGGATGAGCTGCAGGAGCTATTCTCCTTTGATGGGGGCAGGTCCAGAAGCGGACACCCCAGACACGGTACTGGACCTGGCGGGCAAACCACAGCAGGAAGTGAGCTTCCCGGAAGTCTTCAGAGCGCCTACACCTCCTTTCTAGGGCTCGTCTCGCACTCCAGTTTGAGACCACAGACGCCGCCTCAGGGATTCTGGAGACCGTCGTCGGTCTAGGCCGCGTCTTGAGTCTCTCTCGGTCTCTAGATGAGAACACTCCCGACGCCTGTCTCTGCTCCGACATCGGTCCCCCAGTTACTGACACCAGCGGGAGTCTGGTCACAAGGAGAGGTCAGACTATTCGAGATCTTATAGTGTCGATGGCGACCACGCTGGGTCTGCTGCCTGTTACTGTGATAGCATGAGCTGAGTTTTAATTAGACTTAGCTTACATTTTAATTGTTTTTACGTGTTTTATTATCGGAGTTTAAGTGCTTTTATTTTATTTTTATTTTTCGGCTGTATTTTGTTTGTCCGGCGACACGATTGAAGCCCCTTGTATTACCTACAGAATTAAGGGCACTGATTTGCCAATTCTTTATTCCTGGACTGGGGTTTTTCGAGGAGGAGGATTGGTGGTTATTGCGAGGCTGGTCACATCCGATTCTTCCTGACTTTGGCGTGATATTGATGCCGCTTTAGAAGTCTGATGAGCGATCTGCACATTTCTCAGACACACTGTGGCGCTCATGGATTTTTGGCTTGTTTGTTTCAAACTGAACGGACAGTTTGCTTTGCTGTTTGTTCTTTGGGAATTGACGGCCCAGTGATTGATTGACTTTGCTCGGGAGGGAACTTGTTTATCCTACGAGTGTTGGACTTGTCTGGTTTTTGGATTACTGGAGGTCTTTTGACCGGACTGAACAGCGTGTAATGTTCCCCAGATGGCATGAATGACCGGGGCTTTGTTTTTATGAGATGGTGCATGGTCATTTTGGACTTAAGCTGAAGATCTGAGGATTGGACTTCGACTGGAGTACGAGTGCTGGACCGATGTGGCTGGGACTATTGGATTGTCTGGGAGGAAGATTCGTTTCTCGTTGATCCTTTGATGTGGGGAGATCTTCCGAAGTTGAAAGTGGAGTCTGTGTTTATCTACTCCCTGAAGCGTTTTTGATTGTTCGTTGTTTTGGAATCTGGATTTGGGAGTGTGTGTTGGAGCAAGAACTTTGGGGTGAGCTGCCTGGTGGTCGCTGCCACTGGCTGGATTCAAGGCTGGCAGCACGGTTTTGGGCCTGTTGAAGGGTGGGCCGAGTAGCTGGTGTTTCCTAGGCTCACGGGATCCACTGTGAGTGGATTCTGTGCGGGGCCGTTGCTTGGACCGGCTGGGGCAGTGACCTCCTGGAGAGGTGGTCACTTTCCCTATGCCATTAATTTGAATTTTCAGTGCTCCTGATTTTGGAAGCGCACCTATGATTTGTTTCTAAAAAAAATTTTTCATCGAGAACGCTCTTTCCTGAATTGGTTTACAGCTTCCTGGTACTCTTGTGAATTCCTGCCGTTATGCCTAGCAGTATCCATTTATTGGCATGAGCTCTCCAGTATGTACTTTAGATTGGACTGAAGAAATCGGTTTGTTAATTTTCATTATTTGGACGTCTGGTGGTGAGAGGACCCTGTGTCCAATTATTTATTTATTAAATTTGTAGTTTATGTTGTTGTTTGTTTGATATTGAGAGTATTGTCCTCTCGCCCAGTGGTGAGAGGACTGGGTGGGAAGGAATTAATTATTTAAGTGTATATTATTTTATCTCTCTTCCCAGTGGTGAGAGGACTGGGTGGGAGGGGAATTTAATTAGTTGCTTGTTGTATTTGGTTGTAGTTTGGGTTTGGGGGATGAGAGCCCATAAATCAATATTTTGAGATTTGTTTGGTGTTTTAATTTGTATTTGTATTTTGTTGTTAAATCATTATATAGGGCTTTGTATTTATTTAGTTTTGATGGGTGGGTTAATTTTGTATTTGGGACTATTTGTTATTTATTTAGAGCGTTAAATATGTACTGGGACAGCACAAGGACAGTCTGGTATTATTCCCCCTTCAGGCTGAGAGACCTTCATCCTTTTTCCTGTCCTCCCCTATCACCAGAAGTTTTTAGATGGTGCTGGGCTTTGGGGATTGTTGGAAGGAGGAGGAGGAGAACGAGGGCTGGGTCTGGAGAGGGAACAGAAAGGAGTGGGCGGATAGGGATAGTGGGGACAAGGAGATGCCCTGGGGCGAAAGGGGTCCTCCCTGTCTGGTTCCCATACCCAAGGGTTCTGCTTGTAGTCAGCAGGTAGCACGGTCATCTTCGGATGCTCATCCTGCTCGGGCAGTGTTGTGCAGCGCCAGGTCTATTAAAAACAAGACTGCTATTATAGCAGATTTTATTGGGACATCTGACCTGGCGTGCATCACTGAGACCTGGCTGGATGAGAATGCTGGACTAGTTTTGGCAGCAGCAATTCCAACCGGTTACTCAGTGATACAACGCCCAAGGATGGATCGTAGGGGCGGGGGTGTTGCTATCTGTTTTAGATCAGAACTGGGCCTAGTGGCGGTACCAGTGGGAACTACCAAATCCTTTGAATTTATCATGGGCGAGGGTGTGGGGTGCAGGATACTCCTTGTGTACCATCCACCAGGTGACTGGAATGTTTTCCTGCAGGAAGTCGCAGACTTCATTGTCGACCTGACATTGGGGTCCCCCAGATGGTTGGTTCTGGGGACTTCAGTGCCTGGGTCGACGAACTCTCGCAATTTGGTCAAGACTTCCTCCAGTTAATGATTTCACTGGGCTTCACACAGGTTATTTGCTCCTTGTCCCATATTGGTGGTCATTCATTGGACTTGGTGTTCCTTCTGGGGATGGAGATATCCAATTTGGTGGTGGAACCTGTCGGATGGTCGGACCATCACTCCATTGAGTTCAGTTTTGAGGCCACCCCTAGTAGGCCGGCCCCTATGGAGATGGTCCGGTATCGCCCTTTAAGGGGTGTTTCCCCGGATGGCCTGATGGTGGTGCTGGACCTATCGGGCTTACCGAGAGATTGCATGGATCCAGGAGAGCTGGTACTTGCCTATAATAAGGCGGTGGCAGGGCCCTGGATTCCATTGCTCTGTTCGTGTTCGCCCTCACTCTTTCACTCCCCCAGGTCTCCTTGGTCGATGAGACTCTGAGGGAGTTGAGAGTTGGACGAAGGTTGGAGAGGTGCTGGTGGAGGTCGGCCTGGATTGTGACAAACTTAGTTTGATGGACCACTATGTGGTCTATCAATCCGCAGTCTCTCGTAAGAAGGCAGAATTCCTATCCGGAGAGATTGCTGCTGCACAGAATAGACCAGCTCAGCTCTTCCGGACTGCGGACAGATTGTGCAGTCCAGTCTGTCTTCAGCCCAGAAGAGCTTTTTCTCAAGAATGGTGTGAGGAGTTTGCTCTGTTCTTTTCAGATAAGGTTGCCACAATCAGATCTGATATCCGTTTGACCCTCTCTAATGGGAGTTGTGATGGTCGGCAGGAGATGTCGGACACCCAGTTTGTGTGGTCTGACTTCAGCCTCCCACAATCAGTGACATTGTGATGATCATCCAATCACTGCGTCCGACCAACTGTGGTTTGGATCCGGGCCCCACGTCTCTTTAGTGGGCTGTGTGGATAAATCGGTCCTGTCCTTGCTGAGATAGTCTGGAGGTCCTAGGAGAGGGGATTTTCCAAATCTTCTAAAGGAGGCGTGGTTCAGCCCTTCTTAAGAATTCTCCTGACCTGGACTGTCTGGCAACTACATGCCTGTCCCTAACTTACCCTTTGTGGGTAAAGTTATTGAGAAGGTGGTCACATTGCAGTTGGATGATCATTTGATTAGCCACAATGTCTATGATTCTCTCCAGTCCAGATTTAGGAAAAGGCATAGTACCGAGACAGCTCTGGTCCGGGTATTAAATGACCTCCTAATAGCAAGAGATCGAAGGACTCATTCCATCTTGGTCCTTCTTGATCTCTCTGCAGCATTTGACACTGTGGACCATGGTGTGCTATTGGAACGCTTGCAGTCTATCTGTGGGCTGTCTGGTACAGTCCTCAGTTGGTTTCGATCTTACCTCGAGGGTAGGACTCAAAGGGTGGTGTCTGGGATTTTTTTTCCTCGGCATCATTCTCCCTATTCTGTGGGGTACCACAGGGTTCCATCTTGGCGCCCATGTTGTTTGCGGTGTACGGGATGCCATTATGAGCGATTATTAGGGGGTACAGTCTGGGTTTTCACTGCTATGCAGATGATACTCAGCTGTACATATCCTTTGTGCCCAGCCAAGATGCTGCCTTTTCGGTCTTTAACAACTGTCTTGCCGAAATCCAGGACTGGATGAATGCAAGTTGGCTGCAGTTGAACCCAGACAAAACTGAAGTGTTGGTTGTGGACCAGGGTCGCCGGGAGGCGGCTTTGTTGGTTGGATCACCCTCGGGTCTATGGCTTGGGGGTGTCCAGCTAACTACCTCAGACTGGGTATGGAACCTGGGCGTTGTTTGTGTTGACTGTTTGACATTTAAATCTCAGGTGTCAGCAGTTTTCAAAACCTCTCTTTACCATCTGAGGAACATCGCCTGGGTGAAGCACCTGGTTCCTCCAGACTATCTCCCTACTTTGGTCCACACTTTTGTTACCTCCTGCCTAGATTACTGCAACACCTTTACCTTGGGCTACCGGGGTTGAGATCACGCCTGCAGCTAGTGCAGAATGTGGCAGCCAGGCTGTTGACTGGTTCTTCTAGGTCCAGTCATATAATGCCTGTGCTCCGCTGAAGTTCTCCTTGTCCCTACTGTCCCCGCTCTCTCCGATCCATTGTGAGGGATTGCTAGAGATTCCCAGGGTTCGTTAAAACTTCAGGGCCAGATCTTTAGTTTTATGGCCCCAACCCTGTGGAATTCTCCCACTGCAGATGTGAGACTGCCCAACTGTCCAAAGTTTTAAAGGAGCTTTAAAAACCTCTCTCTTTAGCAAAGCTAATAATGATTTCTGAATATTGTTTAATTTTAATATTGTTTTAACTATTGTTTTATCATGTATTGTACAGGCGCCTTGGTTTCAGAAAGGCGCCTTATATAAATAAAGATTGAATTGAATCTCCCTCGTCCTCTTCTGCGTCATCTTCCTCTCTCTCTCTCAGCTTGCAGCTGTCCCCGGGAGAGAAGGACCAGCCTCGCTCGCCTCCAGACGATCCAACCTTCATGGATGTCATGAGGCATATCCAGGCCTTCAACAAGTGGGAGACGGAAGACCTGGATCTGGAATGCCGGAGACTGGCGAAGTACTTGAGGCAGAGGGAGCCGAAACCACTGGTGATCCCTCCTTTGGTGGATACTTTCCAGGACCTTACCCGGACTACCTGGAAGCATCCAGCTTCAGTCCCGGCTGTTCCGAAGAAATTGGATAGGCTGTACAAGGCCCCGAGGGCAGAATCTTTCCTAGCTGGAACACCTCTGGCGAACTCCTCGGTGATCACGGCTGCCCATGATAAATCCAGACAGCTGAAGCACCTCAGCTCACAGCCTCCTGACCCGGAGTCTCGCTATTTGGACCAGATGGGCAAGAAGGTTTAGTCTGCCTCCACCTGCTCCATACGGTCCCTCAGTTTCTTGTCGCATATGGTGCAGTACCAGAATGCGCTATGAGAACGAGGACAAGAGCTTTTGAAGGCCATTCCAGACTCTGATCAGAAGACGGAGCTTCTGGACATTTTAAAATCGGGCTCAGACGTAGGCTCCCATGTCCTGAGAGCCTTGTATGACACCGCAGATATGGCAGCCAGGGCAGCCGCTTCCGGGGTGTGCCTATGGCGCCACGTCTGGTCGAGAGTCTCGGGCTTTCACCAGGATCTGCAGATCGGTATCATGGACTTACCCTTCCAGGGTATCGTGCTTTTTGGGCAGGAGATGGAAGTTTTGATTTCTCATCTCCAGGAGTCTGGCAAGTCTCTCTGGTCGGTCCGCCAGATGTACAGCGGAGACCAGCGAAGACAACGCAAGCGGTCATTTCTCAAGTCCTCAGGTGGCCACGGTCATACCCATGGTAACCAACAGGGGCAGAGAGGTGGCTTCCTTGTAGATCCAGTAACCAGCAGCCTGGAGGAGCTCCTACTCGTGGGCCCAATGACTCCCTTCCATTCCCTCCCCATTTTCCACAGGAAGACCCAGGGGAGACAGTCGGGGGCCGCTTCTCTCTTTATCTCTAAGGGTGGAAGTCGATTACAGCGGACCAATGGGTCCTAGATATCATCAGGAGAGGACACACACTGGAGTTCAGTTCCCCCAAATACTCCGCCAGAGTACTCGCATTATCCTCCTCCTCACATCCCACTAATAGAAGGAGAGATTCAGACCCTCTTGCAGAAAAGGGCAATAGAGGTAGTCCCCTGGCATCAGCAGGGAAAAGGGTTTTACTTCCATTTCTTCCTGGTCCCAAAAAAGACACAGGATCTTGGTCGCATTCTGGACCTCGGCTCTGTCAATCTCTTTATATAGAGTACAAAAGGTTCAGGATGGTGACCCTCCGGGTCTTTTCCTCTGCTACACCAAGGGACTGGCTCTGCTCCCTAGACATGCATATATGCATATGGGGTCTCCCCACCCCACAGGAAGTTTCTGAGGTTCCACTTCCAAGGGAGCACTACCAGTTCGAGTTCTTCCACTTGTGAGTCTTTACAAAATGCTTGACAGTAGTGGCTGCGGCTCTAAGGCGCATGGGACACTACAGTTTCCCATAACTAGACGATTGGCTACTTACAGTCCTGTCAAGGGCAGGCCTACTTCTCACCCTTGAAGACATCTGTACTCTATTCCGAGAGCTGGGGATCACCCTGAATTTACAGAAATCGTCTCCAGAGCCCAGTCAGAAGCTCGTTTTCATTGGAGCGGTACTGGATTCCATCCAGGGCATGGCCTTCCTCCCACAGGACAAGGGCAGTCGCCTGCGAGAGGTTGCTGAAGGGATCTCAATAACTCCTCAAGTTCCAGCACAGAACTTCCTCAGGCTACTAGGGCACATGGCGGCGGCCATTCCGGTCACTCCCTTTGCACACCTCCACATGCAGATCCCACAGTGGATGCTCAGGGTACAGTGGGACCAAGGCTGTGATGACATAGACTTCATGGTCCGGATCACTGAGCCAGTCAGGAGAACTTTGCTTTGGTGGATGGACCCCCAGAACTTGGAGAAAGGGGTCAGCTTTCGTCTAGAGCCACCAGGTCAGACTCTTACGACAGATGCATCAGACCTGGGGTGGGGAGCGCACCTGGATGCTTATCAAACGCAAGGGGTTTGGTCACCCGAGGAGCAATCCCTTCACATCAATGTACTGGAGATATGAGCGGTTCTCTATGTCTTACAGGCCTTTCAAGCGGATCTGGTGCCAGGCTTTCTTCTGGTTGAAACAGACAATATGGTGGTCGTTTTCTACATCAGCAAGCAAGGGGGTACTCATTCATGTCCTCTTTGCAGGGAGGCGATGAGAGTCTGGTACTGGATGCTGGAGTGGCGCATTCTGCTGTCCGCAGTGCACGTTCTAGGCGTCCTCAATGATCTGGCCACCAGCCTAAGCACGTCTCGATCCAGAACACACGAGTTGGAGCTGCTACAGTCTGTGGCAGATCAGCTCTTCGACAAGTGGGGTCATCCAGAGTTGGACCTCTTTAAGTCCACCATGCAACGCCAAACTGTTAGTGTTTTGCTCACGAGAGCACGCGCCTGGAGTTTTCTGGCCAGACGATTATCCGTTTGCTGGGCAGGGAGGTTTCTCTATGCCTTCCAGCCCTTCCCTCTCATTCAGAGAGTCCTACTGAAGTTACAGGTGGAGGGGCCCGAATGATCTCGTAGCCCCCAGATGGCCTCGGCAGATTTGGTTCCCACTCCTGCAGCAGTTATCCACGGAGCCTCCAGTTCCGCTGCCTATATGCTCGCAGTTGCTGTCCCAGGAACAGGGGTCGCTGGTCCATCTGGGCCTTCGGTCCTTACACCTGCATGCTTTGCTCCTTCAGACATAGCTCAACACAGATACGGGGTTTCTCCGGAAGTGGCGGCAGTCCTAGTTTTGGCGATAAAGCCTTCCACCCGCTCCGCTTACTCCATGAAGTGGAAACTTTTTTGTCTATGGGCCTCGTCGCAACATTTGGACCCCGTCACTTGCCCAGCGAACTCAGCGTTGCAGTATCTCCTCTGCTTGTATCAAAATGGCCTGAGTTACTCCTCTATCAAGGTGCATATGTGGTCTGTTTCCGCCTATCATGCTCTCATTGGAGATAGGGCGTTGGCACAATTGGATGTTGCCTGCACCTTTTTAAGAGGAGTTTGCATATGAGACCTCCCATTCGGGACCCTATCCCACCCTGGGATCTCCTTTATGTGTTGGAGAAGCTCACCCTCCCTCCCTTTGAACCAGCAGCGGATTGTGAGCTGTGTTACCTTTCTTGGAAGGTTTGTTTTTTGGTTGCTATTACTTCAGCTTGAAGAGTTTCTGAGCTTCAGGCTCTGATGTGTAAAGAGCCATATTTGATTTTCCACAGGGAAAGGGTTTCCCTTAGAACAAATCCTAAGTTTCTTCCGAAAGTGGTCTCGGAGTTGACCCTCAACCAGTTGGTTGACCTTCCAGTTTATTTTCCTTCCCCATCCAATAGAGGGGAGGCTCTCCTTCACACACTGGATGATCACAGGACTTTGAGGTATTACCTCAAGTGGACGTGCCAGCACCGTCAATCGGAGCAACTTTTTGTGGCCTTTGCACCACAACGCTATGTAAACCGTGATCAAGCAGACAATATCAAAGTGGATAGTCCACTGCATTTCCTTCTGCTAGTGAGAAACACAATAAGCCCTTACCAGGCCCAGTTAGGGTCACTCCACCAGAGGAGTGTCTGCTTTATTCGCCGCCCTGAGAAATGTCTCTATCAAGGACATATGATGCGGCCGCTACCTGAACTCTGTGCATGCCTTTGTCAAGCATTACAGCTTGGATATAGTCTCCAGACACCGAGCTAACTTCAGCTTGGCTGTTTTACAAGGACTTCTGTCATGAGACCTCTGGAGTCAGCATATTCCACCTCCCGGGGTCGTCTACCTCTTTGGCGTGGACTGCTTGGTATTCAGTCCTGCAGGTTATAGCCTGCTGCAAGAGCTCCCACTCGAAGTAAAATAGTACAATTACGTGAGAACTTACCGTAACAGTAACTCTTCGAGAGGAGCTTTTGCAGCAGGTGTTACTTTCCCACCCACCTTCCCCCTCGAGGTGTGCAGATCCATCTTCATTTACATTTCCTATATTCGCTTTGTCTCCTTCTCTTGTCAGGGCTTGTTGCAGGCCTTGGCGGGAGAACTGAGGTGGAGCTGGGTTGGGTCGGGCCGACGTCGGGGGTGGTCCCTGCTGTATACTGCTGGCTGAGAAGTTTTCTGATGGTCCTAGTGCCTGTGGCATAGTCCTGAAGGTTATAGCCTGCTGCAAGAACTCCTCTCGAAGATCTACTGCAGTAAGTTCTTACTAACTGTACTTTTCCAGGGCTATTTCTCACAGTATGAGGATACTCTCTGGCATTCGCTAAAAACCTCGGTGGAAGCTCTTCTGGAGTCTGTTAGTTCAGAGCTTCTTCAGACCATTGCTAGTGGTATTGAGTGCAGTAATCAGCAACTTAAGGCTGCTATGGACGCCTTTGACATTTCCTCGAGGGCAGCGGCAGCTGGGATATGCACCCGATGCCACTCTTGGTTGCGGATGTCTGGGTTTGTGAATGATGTTCAGCAGAGAGTCATGAATTTGCCATTTGATGGAGTTTAACTGTTTGGCCCACAGGTGGAGCAGCCACTGGAGGCTGCACAGAAAACTAGGACTGCCATTAAGATAGCCAGACTGGCCCCTGCTGCCCTTCAGCAGGGCGGAAACCGTTGACAGTTTCATAACCATCCATCCTTTTGTGGTAAAGGCAGAGGGGGCTTCAACAAGAATCTAGCCTCCCAGCCACAAAACAAAATGCAGTAGAAGGCACAGGGCCCGAAGGCGCCTCGTGACACCCTCTGAGATTCTGGCCCGGGTCCCACCTCAGCTGTCCATGGGGGACTCTTCTTAGGCAATAGAGGGGTGTCTGACTCAGTTTTATAGCCAGTGGAAGTCGGTCACAACGGATAGATGGGTTCTTAGGATAATTTGCGAGGATTACTCTCTAAGTTTTTCAGATATCCCTCCAGATCATCCACCCAAACGACAGCCCAGACTCACTCAGATGACCTCGCTTCCGAGATTCATGGCCTTTTGAACAACAGGGCAGTAGAAGTAGTTCCGCAGGAACAATGGAACACAGGTTTCTACTCCCATTACTTCCTAGTTCCAAAGAAGACAGGCGGTATGCGTCCTATTCTAGACATAAGGAAGTTAAACAAATTCCTCTTCAAGGAGAAATTCAACATGATATCTCTACGCTTCTACCTCTGATTCATCAAAATGAGAGGCTGGTCTCCCTGGACATGCAGGATGCCTCCTACAAACATTTTCCCGTGTATCCAGGCCACTACAAGTATCTCCGATTTCTAGGGATGTGGATATGTTGTCTTGCTTCGAGAGGGCTCTTGCAGTAGGTATTCACATATAGGACTAAGCTGCCAGGTGTCAGGACCCCACGGAAAAACGTCTAACTAGCAGTCGACCGCCCCCATGTCAGGGTGACCAGCGTCAGCCGACATCAGTATTAAGGGGCAATCCCCCGCACCCGCCATCGGCTTGTGAAAGTACCTTGCAGAAGAGCAGCGCTTGCTTGTCTCGCCATTTTGGATGAGTGGTACTTTTTTTTTTTTTTCAAACATTTTTTATTTATTTAGTTTTTGTTAACCGGGTAGGTGCACTAGCCATAAAATGACTATTTTCAGGCACGACCCGGGAGAGTACAACAAAAGAACAATTTAACAGCAACATGGGTACAATAATACAAATAGAGGAACAGTACAGTAGTGCTACAAAAATACAATGGGTAGAAACAACAAAAAATAATGGCAAGCATTATACAGATAATGGCAGTAAGATATATAAGTGCAGAAACCATGGACCTGACCTGTGGAGTGAAAGGGTAAATAAGATAGTAAGGTTATATAGAGAGAAATGTGAGGAATGTTCAAACATAACAAGAAAGACTGACAAAGTCAGGGGTGGTAATTGGCAAAACAGTGGATGGTCAGCAACAAGGTTCGAGAAGGAAGAGAGCTAGTAGTCAAGAAGTTATTTACAAAGAGAAGGAAAAATATGGGATGGGGAAGAGGAGACAGTCTTGGAGCTGGATTAGAGCAGGGGTGACATTACTGGTAAGTCTCAGGAGCTTCAGGTTGGGTCAAAGTATGTACAAGCATCAGCTAAGGATAGATAACGACGATATTCACTTTTAAATCCAAAGTGAGACTGAGACAGCTGGAGATTGAGTGGAAGAGCATTCCATAGCCTGGGAGCAGAGAATTGAAGGCCCCTGTGCCTTTAGTCGCAGACATCTCGAACATAGAGCAAGGATTTGTCAGCTGATCGTACGCCATGGGAGGATGGTTTAGGGACCAGCAACGCCGCCAGCTGGGATGGGTTTTTTCCCCCGTATGATCGAGTTCATTAGTGATCCAAGGTAGTACTGTCTACTGGCAGAGGGTGAGAGCCAATTCAGATCCTTATAAAGAAGGCAGTGATGTTTGAATCGAGGTGACGAAGAGGCAAATTGGCATATATTGTTATAAGCTATGTCCCATTTTAGTAGTGAGGTTTTATGGGTAGAGGCACCATAAGTAAGGGTTGGGAGCAGAATACCTCGGGCAATTGCTAATTTGGCCGAGGGTGTAAGCATGTAGCTCGTTTTGTAAACTACTCCTAGTTTCGAGTTTACAGCTTTGCATGAGGACTGAATGTGAAGATTAAAATCCAGGGACTGGTCCAGGAGAATCCCAAGGTACTTGAAGGAAGTAACATTTTAAGTGGAAATCCTCCTGGGTGAAGAACCTCCAGCAAACTAGAACAGGTCTTAATCTTCTGTGCAGAACCTAGGAGCATGGCTTTCATTTTCTTTTCATTTAGTACAAGCTTACGGTGTAGTAGCCAGTCTAAAACCTTATTGAAGTCTGAAGTAAGTGATGTGTTTATGCAGGCAATACTAGAAGAACTAGTGTAGATGATCAGGTCATCAGCATAGAGAATAGTTGAGCAGGATTCCAGGACCTCAGCTGCATTGTTGATAAAAATTGAGAACAGAAGGGGCCCAAGGATAGAGCCCTGGGGGACCCCAAGGTTGATAGTAGACATGTTGGACAGGGAGGAGTTAAATTTGACAGCTTGACCTGTTTTGACAGGTAGCTACAGAACCAGTCCACAACAGGGTAGAGAAATGGAATTTATGAGAGAAGCAGGGATGGTCTACAAGGTCAAAGCCTTAGTGAGGTCAATGAAGACACCTGTGAGTTTTCCAGAGTCCATGTTGGACAGAATATCAGTAGTTCGTTGAAGAAGAGCCGTGGTGGTGCTATGACCTTTTCTGAAACAATGCTGGTATCTGAGAGGAGATTGTAGCGTGTAAGGTAGTCAGTGGTCTGTGATGCAACTATTTTCTCTAGGATCTTAAGGACAGAGAATTGCTATAGGTCTGTAATTGGCCATGTCCTTTGGGTCACTTTTTTAAAGACAGGCTACATTTTGCAGATTTCCATAGGTCTGGCACAGTGCTATGGATAAGGTATAAAGTGTAGATTCTGGCAATTGGAGAGGCAATGAGTGGAGCAGCCAGCTTAAGAAGACGAGATTCCAGTGAGTCAGAACCAGAGCTGGTATTGGCAGATATGGATCTCAGTAATTTCAGAACTTCCGCTCTTGATATAGCCTTGAAATAGAATGGTGGCGCTGGAGGAGCATCGTACGATAGGGCAGTATGGTTGTCTGATGGTAGTGTGATAGGTAGATTGGAGTGTGATCCACTAGGTTGTAAAGCCAAGGTATAGTATGACAGATCGGAGAAAGATTGTTAAAACTGTTTGAGATGGTCCTAGGGTCATTACAATGTGCCCCATTTATGATCATTTCATGGGAGGACCGATCATAGATACCGAGAAATGTTTTGACATGGGCCCAGAATTTCCTCGGTCGCAGGCTGAGCTTTGTAGAAGGTTCTTGCAGTATTTGCTTTAAGCAACTCTAACTTGTCTCTTACATCTGTTCCTTAGTTCATGATAGACTTTAATTTTTCTGAAAAATTTATTAAATTATCTCACTGTGTATGTCGCCCCCAACACCCTCGGAATCTCATAAGAACAAGTACGACTGTGGATCCCAGCTTCCTCACAAGGATGACTATTCTCGCCTTTTTGCTTGGGCCCAGACCACCGCATGGAGGAGTGCGAGCACTGCCAAAAGTTAAATTCTGCCACCCGGAAATGAAGAGAGCAGTCCCTGGCGGCCCATTTGTTAAAAAAGAAAATGGCATCCATGGAGAAAGAATTGAAGAAATTGAGGCAGGTGTCGACTTCTGCTGGGGCCCATCATAAAAAGAAGAGGGGCAAGGAGAAACACAGATGCACTCGGGCCCGCCAGGAGCCTCCGGGGAAAAGGAGGACTCCACTCCTGCTATGGCTCCTAAACCTCGGCCTGCTGGTAAGAGTGGGTCCGATAAGTCGGGTGTCTGCTCCACCGACATCCACCCGGACACGGTTGATGTGTCAGCCATCGGTCCCTCCAACGACTGCCCAGCCCGTGACCCCCTGTCAGGCTGACACTACACCTGACATCCGGGAGTCACTGGTTGCATTGCCCTCTGAGATCCCCATGTCTCCTCTGACTCCCCCCCCCCGGAATCTGTTTCTCCCTCCTGAGGATGCTGCAATGCTGCCGTCTGGGGCGGCCCCCTGGCCAGATTTCCCGATGGCAGACCCGCTTAGCCGGCTGGGCTCCCAGACCCTTCTGTGGGTCCACCTACCCTGGGCCGACGCCAGGACCTTTGGCTCAGTCAGAGCTCCTGGATACTCGATGCCGCAGTACCTGGTGTCTCAATACCTGATGCCAGGCCTCCTGCCATCGGATTATGGGTACTCACTACGGGTTTCCAGGTTACCCGTGTCTGACCCACCTCTTCTGCAGCCTCAGGTGGACTTGAGGGAGTTTTGGCCTCCTGGTGGGCTGAGGCCAAGACCCAGCTCACCAGGGAGGTCAAAAGCAGTTTGCCAATGCTGGACCCCTTATATCGGTGAGAAGACTCCTCCACCTTTACCCGATGCCAGGGCAGAACCATCTGGATCTCAGGCTAGGGAGGATACACTTCCCCGGGGTACCCCCAGAGGGGGACGATCCACACCCACACAGCGAGGACTCATCTTCATCGGAGCCATCAGATTCTGATTTGGATTCTGGGAACGAGCCACGTACTCCAGAAAAACCCAGACCGCAGGGCTGTCCAAAATCTCCTCCGGAGGACTCTTCCTTTCTGGAGCTACTGAAAAAGATCAGGCCGCTTGTGAATGGCAATCGGTGAAGCCAGATCCCCAGCATAAAAAACTTGCTGCTCAGCTGGACCTCCCGGAGACCTCTTCCACCCTGATTCCTCCCTGGATCAAGCCTCACGCGGATCTTGTCTCCACTATTTGGAAACAACCTTCCTCGTTAGCCCCTCTCCCTAGAAAAGCAGATGGGCTATACCAGGCTCCAGAAGGTAAAGACTTGATTAGTCTTCACCCCAAGGCGGATTTGGTGGTGATTAGCGCTGCTCAAGACTGATAAAAGCACCTCAGCTTGTCCCCTCCTGACAAGGAATTACGACTTCTGGACCAGCATGGGAAGAAGATTTACGCTTCTTCCACTCTGGGTATGAGGGGCCCTAAATTACGTCGGTTATATAGGGGACTACCAGAAGTCCGTCCTCAGACAGGTGGAAGCAAAACTGGATTCCCTCCCAGATTCCTAGACTAAACAGGAACTGGGAGACCTGGTCCGTTCCACACATTCGCCCTATAGACACATGCTTTGTGCTACCTACGACACGGTGGATACAGCAGATAGGAGCTGAGCTTTTGCCGCAGGCCTACGGCGCCATGCCTGACAACGCTTGTCACGTTTTCCCCCTGAAGTGAAGACTGCGATTCACGATGCTTCCTTCAGGGGGTCTGTGCTTTTCGGTGGTGATGTCAAGGACATCATCACTGAATTGCAGAAGGAGGGTTTGGAATTGAAATCTGTACAGACAATGTACAAATCCTCCCAAGGGCAGAAACGTCCCTTTCGGCGCCAAAGCCGCCAAAAACAAACACAAGCAAAACGCTCAATAAGCATAGAGCTGCCACAACATCCAAAGCTCCCCAGCAAAAGCATCCAGAGCTCCGCCACTGCTCTGCCTCCTGATTCCCTGCCTCTCCCACTGCCTCTGTCAGTATCAGAGGAACTGGTAGGGGGGAGATTTTCCTCCCATCTGCCGGGTTGGGAGAGAGTAACGGTAGATGCTTGGGTGCTTCAGCAGGGCACTCAGTAGAGTTCATCGAAAAACCTCCTCATAGAGCACCCCCCCCAGCCCTTATACTCCCCTCTGCACCTTTAGTTTGTACTAGAGGAAATCAGCTGTCTTCTTTTGAAGGAGGCAATAGAACCGTGTCTCTTCTGCCCCCACCACCTGCATGGGATGGGTTACTATTCCCATTGCTTTCTAGTACCAAAGACCACCGGAGATCTGAGACCAATATTAGATCTCAACTCCCTCAGTCAGTTTGTGGAGTACAAACTGTTCCGAATGCTTTCGCTACCGAGTCTTCTTCCCATGCTTCGTCCAGGACTGTGGCTGTGCGCCTTGGAAATGCAGGATGCATACCTCCATATCCCCATATGCCGTTCCCACCGCAAGTACCTCTCTCTTTGTTTTCAGGGGTCACACTACCAGTTCAGGGCCCTTTCCATGGCTCCCCAAGTATTTACCAAATGCCTGGCGGTAGTGGCGGCCTTCCTGCATACACAGGGATTTCAAGTCTTCCCCTACCTGGACAACTGGCTTCTAGCAGCTCCACCCTGAGAGAAACTCTTACGCTTCCTTACTCTCACCCTACAAGTTTTCTCCAGCCTGGGTATCACAGTCAAGCCAAGTCCCACCTGGTCCCTTGCCAACGGCTGCAGTTAATAGGGCTAGTGTTGGACACGACCCTAGGCAAAGCATTTTTTGCTCCCGGACAGTCGAGATAATTTCAAGTCAAGCTAGTCTGTTGGGTCTCAGATGGGTCTGAGTCAGGAAGGTCCTTCGTCGCCTTGGGTTAATAGCAGCTGCCATTCCCACTGTCCTGTAGCGCAGCTTCACATGAGAATCTCCCAGTGGACTCTCAAGTCCCAGTGGGATCAGTCTCAAGACGACCTGGACCGTGAGGTCCTAGTGTCGGACCTGATGATCAGGGACTTGCAGTGGTGGACAGTTCGGGAACACCTCAACCAAGTGGTCCCAGTTTGTACCGATCCCCCGACCCAGGCTCTGACGACAGACTCGTCCGGGGCAGACTGGGGTGCCCATCTGGGTCCTACAGGACTCAGGGCAGCTGGTCTCAGTTCGAGCAGAAGCTTCATATAAATGTCCTCGAGCTCTCCTTCCTGTCATTCTTCCCGGTCATCTCCTGAACCAATCAGACAGCATGTGTAGTCTGGTACTTCAACAAACAGGAGGAACTCTGCCTGTCTCCTCTGCCGGAAGCAATGAGGGTCTGGTACTGGGTGTTTCAGCACAACCCGCACCTAACGGCTATCCACGCTCCAGGAGTGGAGAATACTCTGGCAGATGCCCTCAGTCGCTCATCGGCCAGGTCTCATTAGTGGGAGCTCGATCAAGACGCCATATGACATCTTCCAGCAGTGGAGCTCTCAGTAGACCTCTTCGCCTCCCTGACAACGCCAAGCTTCCCGCCATTCCTCTCTCTCTCTCTCTTTCTCTAGGGTGAGATTTTTGGCAGAACCCGTCTGCGCTCTCTGTTGGACTGGCAGATTCGCCTTCCCTCCCATTCCTTTGATTCCGAGAGTACTCCGCAAACTTCGGGCAGAGTGGGCGTGAATGCTTCTCATCGCGCCCTTCTGGCTGAGGCAAGTTTGGTTCTGTCTTCTACAACAGTTTTCCGAGGAACCTCCTCTTCCTCTATCTCTGCTGCAGCTTTTGCTGAACCAGGATCGGGGACCCTGGTCCATCCAGGCCTCAGATCACTTCACCTTCATGTGTGGCTCCTACAGACGTAGTCAAGCATGCTTTGGCGTTTCCCCCTTAGTAGCGGATATTCTGGTGGAAGCCAGAAAGCTTTCCACCAGCTCTGCCTACGCTATGAAGTGGAAGCATTTTGCTGATTGGGCCGGCTCCAAGGATTTGGAACCTTTCTCCTGCCCAGCAAACAAAGTTCTGGACTACCTGAGACACCTCTATGACCTGGGCCTTAGCTACTCCTCTGTGAAGGTACATATGGCAGCTATCTCAGCCTACCATATTCCCTTCTGAGACAGGAATTTTGTTCAATTGGAAGTCTCCAAGACTTTCTTGACAGGGATTCTCTATTTAAGGCCCCTGATCCGCAATCCTGCTCCTCCTTGGGACTTAAACTTTATCCTAGAGAAGCTCACACTGCCTCCTTTTAAACCGGTAGTTGAGGCAGATTTAAAGTTTCTTTCTTAGAAGACGCTGATCTTACTTAGAGTGGGAGCTCTTGCCGCAGGCATTAGGACCCATTGGAAAACATCTCAGCCAGCAGGGACTCCCCCTGACGTTGGCTGCACCCTGACATCAGCCCTGGTACAAAAAGGAGCGGACCCAGCTCCACCCAAGTTCTTTTCCGCACGAACTCACAAGACAGAAAGTTCTTGGTTTGCCAACCACCAGCAAAAAGTAGTTTTTGCCTTTTCTATCGCTTTTCAATACTAATCTCATGGTTTTTCAGTACCGAGTGTGTCATCCTCGCCATCTGTCTCCTCATTGGGACCCCATTGAAATAACAGCGTGCCAGATTCCATCCAAGGACAGTCACACTAAGTGTTTCTTTTGCCTGGGGCCTAACCATGACACCGCGGCCTGTTGCACTTGCCAGGGCTTCACAAGTAGGACCAGGATCCGCCGCTTGAAGGCTCTCAAGGCATTCTTTCTTGAGCAGAAGATGGACGTGCACACCTCCGGAAAGAAGGCAAAGCATAAGGAGAAACCCAAACGATCCCGAGACAAGGACTGTAGTCAGTTTCGCCACCGGTCCCGCTCATGGTCTTCCCCGGGCTCTGGAGAGCAGCATTCAAAGAAGGATTCTGCAAAGAAAGTACAGCAAAAGCAGGTACGTCTGGGGAGAAGCCTTCTAGTCCCAAGGTGACGCCGTCCAGAGTCACCCCTAAGACCTCGGAGGCACAAGCCACAACCCTGCCTGCCAAGGTCCCGGCTTCGTCCAATAAGGGCAAGTCCCTAGAGTCTGAGGACATTCCAGCGCCCAGCTTGAAACCATCGCCGGTCTTGGTACCGATGCTAGTAGAAACTGCGAGGATCATGACGCTGTCACGCAAGGGACCGTGATTCTCTCTCTCCCAAGTCGCCCTCCGCCGGGGCTGTCCAGGAGGCTCCCCATCAAGGCAGGACACTTCAGAGGTCCCCTTTCCGGGGACAGCAGCCTCGGTGTTAACCACAGAGGAGCTCCAGGATCTTTTTCCCTTTTGGTGGGGCCAGGTCCAAAAGCAGACCCTTCCCTCCCCCCAAAAAAGCTGGCCCTGTCACCAGTACTGGACCCACTGGGTAAACCCCAGTCGGAGGGTGTTCCTTCACCGAAGACCCCCGAGAGGCCGTTGCCTCGCCCACCCTCCAAGGCCCATTCCCAATCTCGGTCTGCATACCGACACTGGCACTCACCGAGATCAGGTAGCCAACGCCGGTTTAGGTTTCATACTAGGAGCCGTTCCCATTCCGATGGGCGGGCCCACTCCTGACGTCTGTCCCCGGACCGGCATCAGTCACCGCTCTGTCGTCAGTCCTCGGACTGACATCCGAGCAGGGCTAGTCATAGGGACAGGTCTGGCTACTTGTCTCCTAGTAGTCAGTCGCATTCTTCCGCCACTTCTTCCCTCTTGGGAATCGGGGATTCCCCAGGAGAAAAGGACCACCCCTGCTCTCCTCCTGATGATCCAACCTTTATGGATGTCATGAGGCATATCCAGGACTCTAATGAATGGAATACAGAGGACCTGGATCCAGAACGCTGTCAACTAGCCAAGCACCTAAGGCAAAAGAAGCCCAAACCTCTCGCGGTGCCTACTTTAGTGGACACCTTACAGGATCTCACCAGGAATACCTGGAAGTGTCCAGCTTCAGTCCCAGCAGATCTTACTTTGAGATACAGCTCTTGCAGCAGGTTACACCATTAGGACTGAAGCCGGCAGGGCGCCAGGACCCCTCGGAAATGTTCTAGCTAGCAGTCTTCAGCGGGGACCGCCTCCGACGTCGGTCCCACCCTCGACGTCAAGTGTAGTACATAAGGAGATGGTCCCCACATAATCGTCAGTTCTTTTCCTGCCGTCAACTCGCCAGTATCGGCGCCTCTGTCTCCTTTTCTAGCACACCATTACTGTAGAACTACGACGACTTTCATCTTAGTTTTGAATTTGAGCAACTGATGTTCTCTCCAACTACATCCTTAGAGGGTCACCACACGAAGTGCGCCTGCAGCAAACTGATCCCCTTCAAGGATCCCCATTTGGCCTGTGTGCGCTGCCTAGGCCCGGACCACGACACCAAGGCCTGCTCCTTTTGCCAGGGCTTCAACAGCCGCACCAGGATCTGCCCGCCAGAAGGCACTTCAAGCATTTCTCCTGGAAGAGAAACTAAAAAGCATGGACCAGGAACCTTCCTCCCGGGTAGAACCTTCAAGCAAAACCCACAGACTCCAGGGCTAGCACTGGGAAAAGGCGAGGTCCAGGTCTGCGAGGGCCTCGGACTCCCGAAGCTCCGGCTCCAAATCAGACCACTCTCCCTCCAGGGCTCGGTCGCAACCTCCCCCGGTCCAGGTCAGGTCATCTAGCGGTTCCTCCTCTCTCCAGCCTCTGAAGACTTCGAGGCCCTCGGCCTCCTCTACTCCTTCCAAGGCCTTGTCGAAGTCAGATGAGCGCCATAAATCTTCCTCCCATCACCGGGACACCGACGCCAGGTCGGTCTCCCTGCCACCCCTAGGTTCGGATCCGGTGCCCCGCAAAACTAAAGACCTGACGTCCCTCAAATGGACGTCGGCCCACCTGACGGCCAGACATCACCGGCGCTCACAGGAGCCGACGACACCCAGACACCCGTCGTCGGCCAGGGGGCCGACATTGGCTACCCCAGAGAAGAGGACCGCACCACTGTTCCCGGCGGTCGCCGGTCAGAGGGACTCCACCGAGGAGGACGCCACACAGCCCGAAGACCAGGTGGGCGACACCAGAGACGCCGGGCTCCCAAGGGAACCTTCCCCGGAGCGGGAGACCCCCGGGGACCTGACCCCGGCGACAGGTCTGTCGGGTATGAATCTTGCTTAGCTAAAGGAGCTTTTTACCTTCTGGTGGGACACCATCAAGAAAGATCTGGTCCCCGCACATCCTCCTCCTGCTGCTCCGCCTCCAACTACTCCTTCACCGCCTACGCCCCCTCCTCCACCTAAGGGGCCTGTAGGACGACCTCCATCCCCCAAGGAGCAGACGCCACCTCCTAGGAGTAGATCTTCGGAGAGGAGAAGGCCTCCCTCCAAATACCCCTCAGTCACCCAGCCCCAAGAGACCCAGATGACGTCGGTACACTCTGTCGGGGGAGGATTCCAGATCGGACACTTCAATGTGTTCCAGAACACCTTCTCCTCTCAGCATTCCCTCTCCTGACCCACACGACCTACCCAGGTCTCCTCCGGATGATCCCTCCTTCGCTAAGTTTGTGAGGCACATCCGGGAGAACATGGGGTGGGATGCTGAGGAGCTTGACCCCTAGCAACAACGCCTTGCCCGCTACCTTCGGCAAAAAGACCCGAAGCCTGTGGTAGTGCCGCCCTTGGTGGATACCTTCGCGGACGTCACCAAGGCTTCCTGGAAATGTCCGCATTCCACTCCCGCGGTGCTGAAGAAGGCTGACCGCCTATACAAGGCCCCTAGGGAGGACCAGTATTTGGCAAACCATCCTCTGGCTGATTCCTTGGTCATCACTGCTTTGCATGACCGGTCTCAGAGACCTCAGCATTTGAGCAACCAGCCACCGGACCAGGAATCCAAGCAATTGGACGGCCTGGGAAGGCACACATACACGGCTGCTACTTGCGCCATCAGGTCACTGAACTACCTGACCCATATGGTTCGGTTCCAGAATGCCCTGTGGGAACAGGGTCAGGACCTGGTTGAGAAGATACCCGATGGCGAACGCGAGGAGCTCTTGAACTTCCTTCGCACAGGTTCAGATGTGGGGACCCAAGTACTCAGAGCCGCATATGATTCTGTGGACTCTTCAGACAGAGCAGCAGCCTCAGGCATTTGTCTCCGGAGGCACTCTTGGCTCCGTGTCTCCGGATTTACCCCAGACATCCAGAAAAACATCCTAGATGTCCCTTATAACGGCGAGGTCCTGTTTGGTGAAGCCTCTGAAAGAGTAATCGCTAAACTCCAGGACGCAGGGAAGGCAGTCCGATCTGTACAAGCTATGTACAGGTCTCTGCCTAGTCCCTTTCGTACGAACCAGAGCCATTTTCATGGCCGGCTACAAAGGCAACAGCAATGTTCCGGTCAGCAACAGAGGGGCACTTTCACCCTCAAGGCCCAGGCCAAGCCATCCCCAGGCAGAGGCCGATTTTCAAAGTCGGCCCAGCCTGCAGGGTCAAATGCTGCCACAGCATGACTCCTTTCCAGCCCTCGCCCCTCCCCAGGATCAATGGGAAAAGAAAGTCGGGGGTCGCAACGCACGCCACTTTCCAGGGTGGCAATCGATCACGACCGACAGGTGGGTTCTGCAGCTGGTCAAAAAAGGGCATTATATAGAGTTTGTAGGCAGCCCACCTACAAGACCTCTCCTGCTTTCCCGTTACTCGGGTCAGCATGCCCTGCTCATACAGCAGGAAGTGCTCGCACTTCTGGAAAACGAAGCATTAGCGCACATTCCAGAGAACCAGAGGACTAGGGTACTATTCTCACTTCTTCCTGGTTCCAAAGAAAACGGGAGCTCCGTCCAATACTGGACCTCAGCGACCTCAACCTTTCGGTCGCTCACAAACGCTTCCGTGTGGTGACCCTTCCGGGCCTAATTCCCATGCTGAAGCAGGACGCCTGTCTGGCATCTTTGGACATGCAGTACGCCTACCTGCACATTCCCATTGCTCAGGCGCACCGGAGGTTCCTGCGCTTCAAGTTTCAGAGCCGCAATTATCAGTTATGCGCTCTTCCCTTTGGGCTGTCATCGGCACCTCACATGTTCATGAAGTGCATGGCGGTCGTAGCCGCGTCTCTGAGGAGACAGGACCACTATGTGTTCTCATAGCTGGACGACTGGCTTCTCATGGCGCCTTCCAGGGAGGCCTTGATGACTGCTATCCACTGCACCCAGTCTCTGTTTCAATCCCTGGGTATTCTCATCAACTACAAGAAGTCACACCTGGTTCCGTCCCAGAAGCTGCAGTTTATCGGTGCAGTTCTGGACACCATCAGAGGGAAAGCTTTCCTTCCCACGGACAGAGCGGAACACATCAGATCCCTCATCAGGGAGTTGTCGGCGAAGAAGACCGTCCCAGCCAGACTGGTCCTTTGCCTGCTCGGACACATGGCTGCGGCCATTGCAACAGTCCTGCTAGCCCGTCTCCACATTCGGGTAACCCAGTGGATGTTACGAGTACAATGGGACTAAAAGCAAGACCATTCTGCAGCATCCAATCCGAATCACGAAAACCGTAATTCGAGATTGGCAATTGTGACTACATCCAGGGAACCTCTCTGTGGGAGTTCCCTTCACAGCGCCGTCTCCGACTCTGACCCTCTTCACAGATGCCGCAGGGTTCGGGTGGGGAGCACACCTCAATGGTGTTTGGCCTCAAGCCCTGTGGACAGCCCAGGAGTCTCATCTCCACATCAGCATCCTAGAAATGAGGGCAGTCCTTTACGCTCTGCAGGCCTTCCAGTTGGAGATTCCACCAGGTACACTTCTGTTACAAACAGACAATTCCGTGGTGATGTATGACCTCAACAAACAAGAAGGCACCCACTCCTACTCGCTTTGCAGGGGGGCCATGAGAGTGTGGGAGTGGGTATTGCAACAAGGCGCAAACCTAATTACAGTTCATGTTCCCGGAGTGGACAACAACATCGCATACAGCCTGAGCCGAACTTCTGCAGGAGGTGGCAGAGGATCTGTTTCACAGATAGGGTAGTCCAGAACTGGATCTTTTCACGTCCCCATGCAATGCAAAACTGCCCAGTTTTTGCTCGCTAGATCCAGGGCCTGGTGTTTTCTGGCAAGACGCATTGTCCCTCTCCTGGGAAGGCAGATTCCTCTGTGCTTTTCCTTCTTTCCCATTGATCCAGAGAGTTCTCTTAAAGTTTCGCAGGGAGCAAGCAACGCTCATTCTGATCGCACCCTTTTGGCCCAGACAGATCTGGTTCCCTCTCTTGCACCAGCTATCCCGGGAACCTCCAGTGCCTTTGCCAATCAGCTCCCATCTGTTCTCTCAGGAGGCGGGTTCCTTGGTCCATCCGGACCTACGTTCGTTGAACCTGCACGCTTGGCTCCTAGAGACATAGCCATGATGCGATATGGGGTCTCGCAAGAAGTGGTAGACGTATCTCTGCCGCCAGAAAACCGGCTACCCACGCAACTTACGCCATGAAATGCCGTAGATTCTGCTTGTGGGCTCAAGCACGCGGCTTTCCGCCGTTAGACTGTCCAGAAAAGCTGGTGCTGGACTACCTGCTTTCCCTTTTCCACTCCGGACTGGCTTACTCCTCGATTCAAGTGCACCTTTGTGCCATTTCAGCCACCATGTCCCCGTAGGCCATCGGACGGTGGCTCAGCTGGATACTACTCATGCCTTTTTAAGGGGCGTCCTCCACCGTAGGCCTCCCATTAAAGATCCAGTCTCTCCATGGGACTTGACTTTTGTCCTGAGCAGCTCACGCTGCCACCCTTTGAACCAGCGCGGATTGCGAGCTATGTTTTCTCTCCTGGAAAATGTTATTTCTAGGGACATGGATATGTTAGTCAATCCACACTTCTTGGCTGGTACCTTGTTGCTTTAAATCTTGCGGAAGGTCTTCAAGCTGTTTCCTCCCACCCACCTGGGTGGTAAAACTCGGCTCTGCCCCATGGCCAGATCTTCCTTACCGCTTGGAAGCTCAGGTTCCCTCCTTAACGCTCTGCATATAGACTGGATCCTAACTTCGGTTCACCAAAACAGTTTTAAAGTTCTCAAGACTTGGTCAAGTTCTTCATTTGCAGCTGCGATGGACCGTCGACTCCCAGTTTTCGGGGTGCCCATGCAGGCAGATGATGTCCAGGATGGATCCGCACTCCACGTGCATCTACTTCCTCGGCTTGATCACGACCGCAGGCCTGTGAGTTGTGTAGATCTTTCTCGGCCAACGTCCTTGAAGACCGCGCTGCCCAGTTACAACTTGACGCCCTGAAAGCGTTATCCGCGGTGAAGTTCAGGAGGCCAGGCGTTGTCCGCTGGCTTGGCTGAGCAACTGGAGCAGATCGCCCTCGAGGAGGAGGCGGCCCAGGCCGCATCCTCATATTCCTCGGTCACGGCATTTATCCCGCTCTCTCACTCTCTCTGGGATCCTCCTACACAGCTTCTTTTAAGGAGCTTTGCCAGTCCCTTTCCATGAAGGGAGAGGAGCCATCGGAACACTCTTCTCGGTCAAAAAAAAGAATTCGAAGGGTAAGTCCCACCGTCGAAGCTCATGGGAGCGGAAGAGGTCCCCTTCCCTGGACAGTTGAAACTCAACTCCGGTCGAGGTTGCGGCTAAGGCTGCTGGCTTCACGGTGTCCCCGTCAGGTCAGCCGTCCAAGACACCTGTCGACGCTATTGAGATTTTTCTCGACCCGTCGGACGGGCTGTCGACTGGTGAAGCCGACAACCCTTCGTTACCGGTTCCCCCGGTGGAAACTGAGGACTTGCCTGAGTCCCTGGTCAAGGTTCCCGAGCCGAGGGAGGAGGGTGTCCCCCGCTCCCACCCTTGGAAACACCGAGGATTTTGGTCTCAGACCTCGTCTCGTTCCAGCCGATCCCGGCGGCATCGGCACCGAGGTAGGCGGTGGCGCCGCTCATCCTTGTCTTCCTCCTTGGAAGAGGAGAGGCTTCAGCGCAAATTGCGTCGACGCTACGAGGACTTAATGTGGCAGCAGCTCCTTTTGTCCGGGAACAAACCGACGCCGTCACCTTCCCCGGCCATTAAGTGGCTGTCACCCGAAAGGCCAAAACAACCCCTCGCGGTGGTCGAGGTACCCAAGCCTGGGCCGGTTGTTTGGCCAAAACCATCTGCCCCACCGATTGTGGTGGAACCTCCGCCTCCACAACCGAAATCGAGGGCGCCGACCAAGGACTCTCGGTCGGGTCAGGGTCTGCCCAATCGGTTGTCAGTCACCCTCACTCCCGACAGTCCTCGGCAGGTGGAGGGTGGCTCAGGCCCCAGGCAGCTCTTCGCAGACTCCTTGGAGTCTGACGACGACTCCCTGTTTTCCAGGCCCCTTGACCTGGAGTCTTCCAGGGGGCAGTCGATGGATGAGAGCCCATCATCATTCATGGGTCTGCTTCGGCTCATCTCGGAGTCCACCGGGATGCAGCTCGAGCCTGTATCCAAGCGTGCCAAGTATCCCCTCACTGAGATACTGGACCGAGGGGATTCTCCCACGGAGGCCTTTCCGGTGGCTGAAGCCATTGTTGGCCCAGCCTTGGAGCTTTGGCAGCGGCCGGCTTCCTGTCCTGCCTTTGGCCAGGAAGTATCGGTCCCTACCGGCTCTTTGTCTGTTTTTCAGAACACCACTCCGCCGGGGTTGGTCACAGATCAGCGTTTTCGATGCTCCGAGGCGCTGGGGATGTGAGATGGCCCCCGACAAGGAGTCCAAAAAGCTGGACTATGCCGGGTGCAAGGTGTACGCTGCATCCTCCCTCGGCCTCTGTCAGGCCAGCTCGGCCGTGCTGATAGCGCACTTCTCCCACGCCCTCATGGGCTCTCTGGATGAGGTGATCCCTCATCTCCCGGCCGACCTGCAGACTACAGTCAAGCGGGTGCAGGATCAGGGAAGGGCAGTGGCGAAGCAGCAGCTCCAAACGGCTCTAGACATTGGAGACTCCTGTGCCCGATCAGTAGCAGCTGCAGTGGCTATGCGCCGCAGAGCCTGGCTGAGTATATCCACCTTCACGGCGGATACCCAGCACAAATTGGCGGACGTCCCCTTCTTGGGGACTGACCTGTTCGGCCCTGGAGTGGAAGGCCACCTCCAGAGGATCGAAAAGTCCAACGCTACACTGGACTCGGTCACCTCCGCTCAGAAGGACAAAGGCCGTCGTCAGCAACATAAGTCCTTTCGACCTTCTGCTCCTGCGGCACGTCCGGCCCAGCAACACCAGCATCAGGGCCAGCAAGCTCACGCTTGGCACCCCAAAGCCAAGCCTGCGGCCTCCTCCAACAGGAAGCAGGGAGGAAAAGGCCCAGGAGATTCCTCGGCTGGTTCTTCTTCCAAGCCTGCCCAGTGACGGGTTGAGGGGTGTCGCCCCCAGCCTCGTCGCTTCCCCCTGGGTTCCCCTCGTGGGGGGGACGGCTCCACCACTTCCTTTCCGCCTGGTCCACTATCACCACGGACCGCTGGGTGTTGAAGGTGGTAGGAAAAGGCCTGCCTCTGGAGTTCGAGCAGGCCCCGCCCTTCCGAGCCGTGGCCCCACGGGGGGCTACGGGGTCCGCAGCCTCCCTGTCGGCTCTTCGAGCCGATATTGCCCTGCTCCTGGAAAAGGAGGTGATTAGGAAGGTGGCGGATCCTCCACAAAGCCCGGGGTTTGCGTCCAGGTATTTCCTGGTCCCGAAACGGACGGGGGTCTGGTGCCCCATTCTAGACCTGCATGATCTGAACAGGTGGCTACGGTCTCGATCCTTCAGGATGGTCACTCTGGCTCAGATCATTCCATCCTTGGAACGAGGTGTGTTGTTCTGTTCTCTGGACCTCTGAGACGCGTTCTTTTATGTCCCAATCCGTCCGTCCCACCAGAGGTTCTTCTGCTTCAGGGCAGAGGTGCCCCTCTACGAGTTCCGGGTCATGCCCTTCGGCCTTTCTCTAGCTCCCAGGGTCTTCACCAAATGCATGGCAGTGGTGACGGCATTCCTGCATCGCCGAAGGGTCCGGGTGTACCCCTACCAGGACGACTGACTGATTACGGCCTCCTCCAGAATGGAGGTGGAGCGGTCCAGGGATCTGGCCCTCCAGGTTTGCTGTGAAGTTGGCCTCCTTATCAACAAGGCCAAGTCAGAACTCGTGCCAAAGCAGGTGATCCAATTCATCAGGGCAGAGCTCAACTCTCTGCGAGCCAGAGCACGGCTCCCGGCGGACAGGGCCGAGGTTCTTTCCTCCTTTGCCCAATCATTTCAGGTTGGGCAATTGCGCCCTGCCCGGGACTTCCTGGGCCTCATGGCAGCCTGCACCAGCGCGGCCCGTTGGGACATGCGTCCCCTACAGTGGGGGCTGGCCAGCCAATGGTCACAGCGCTCCGATCCTTTGGATCAGCTAGTGGCAGTGACCCAGGAGTTGTGGAGCGCTCTCCAGTGGTGGACCGTTCCAGCACATCTGCAGGAGAGCATCCCGTTTGTCCGCCCCAAGCCGACGGTCCCTCTATCGACCGATGCCTCTCTGATAGGTTGGGTTGCCCATCTGGGGGAGCACAGAGCGCACGGCCTCTGGTCCCCTTTGGAGTCCTGATGCCACATCAACCTGCTGGAGCTTGAGCAGTTCATCTAGCCCTCACCGCCTTCGCTCCGTTTATGCGGGGTCAAGTGGTCCAGGTCCAGACAGACAAAACCGCCAGGGCAGGAGGCGCTCCATGCCTCTGTGCAGGGAAGCTCTCTGCATTTGGTCCCTCATGCGCAGCCTGGAGGCGGATCTGCTTGCCATCCATGTGGCAGGAGCCTCCAACATTCTGGCCGATGCCCTAAGTCGGATAGGGGCTGCGTCACACGAGTGGTCTCTCCTGCTGGAGGTAGTACAAGATCTGATCTTACTTCGAGACACAGCTCTTGCAGCAGGTTACACCATTAGGACTGAAGCCGGCAGGCGTCAGGACCCCACGGAAAAATTCTAGCTAGCTGTCTTCAGCGGGGACCGCCCCCAACGTCTGTCCCGCCTCCGATGTCAGGCGTAGTACATAAGGGGGCGGTCCCGTCAGATTCCCCAGTTCTTTCCCGCCGTCGACTTGCAAGTCTCGACCCTTCGGTTCACATTCTAGCGTGCGACATGTGGTAAAGTTTTTCCTTTGGAAAATTTTTTTCTTCAGTCAGTTTATTGTCTGATGTCCTCTCCAACCTCCGGTCATTCTTCGAAGTGCACCTGTGGGAAGCAGATCCCCTTCAAGGATCCGCATTTGGCCTGCGTCCGGTGCTTAGGCCCAGACCACGACACCCAGTCCTGCTCCTTTTGCCTAGGCTTCAACAGCAGAACCTGGATCCGTCGCCAGAAGGCCCTACAGGCGTTCCTGCTCGAGGAACAACTCAAGACCATGGCCTCCAAGGGGGATTCTTCGGAGAAGCATAGAGAGAAGGCCTCTTCCAGGTCCCCGTCTAGGGCCTCTGATTCTCGTAGCTCTGGCTCCAGGTCTGACCGCTCGCCTTCCTGGGCCAGTTCTCAGCCTCCCCCTGCTGCGGTGAGAAAATCTTCGGGCTCCTCTTCTCAGGCCAAGACTTCCAGGCCTCCTTCGTCTTCCAAGGCCCTAGTCAAGTTGGGGGACCGCCACCATCACCACAAGCCGGGTTCCCACCATTCTGAACCCGATGTCAGGTCTGCCTCCTTGCCTCGAGCTCACCTCTCTTAAGAGACCGTCTGACCCGACGTCGACCCGCCCGATGTCGGCCTCTCGCCACAGGTCCCCAGAGCCATCGCCCGCCAGATGACCGTCACCGGCCAAGCCTACGCACCCCCGGATGCCAGTAGGGGGACCGACGTCCGTGCCTGTCCGGATCGAGAAGGCCCCGACGCCTCCGACTGACGTCGGTCAGGAGACCATTACAGAGGAGGAGTTAACACAGCCGAGGACCAGATGGCGACCCGGTCCTGTCGAGCCTCCCAGGAGCCCTCCCGCAACCCGAGGCCCTGTGGAGCCGGCGCGGAACCCGACGACCGACCACGGCGCCCGGTCCGTCGTCGGGTCTTTCTTTCTCAGAGGTTAGGAGCTTTTCACTTACTGGTGGGATACCATCAAAAGACGTGGTCCCACCCCACCTCCTCTTCCACCTCCTCCTCCTCCTGGGCGGTTACTCCTCCGGTTCCTCGCCCCCTTCTCCATCCGGGTCTGCAGGCGGTTACCTCCTCCCACGGGGCCAGAATCCCTCAAGGGAGACCAGATAAAGGAGACCTCCGTCCAGATCCTCTTCTGGGTCACCCAGCCCTAAGAGACCCAGAAGACGCCGCCGTTTGCCTTCGACGGAGGACACAGGATCAGAGTTTTCAACAGGATCTAGATCCCCATCTCCCCTCCACATCCCTTCTCCGGACCCATGTGAGCTTCAAAGGTCTCCTCCAGATGACCCCTCGTTCTCGGACATCATGAGACACATCCAAGAGAACATGGGATGGGATGCGGAAGAGTTAAACCCCGAAAGGCTACGCCTTGCGAAATATCTTCGGCAGAAGGACCCCAAGCCTGTGGTGGTGCCACCCTTGGTAGACACTTTCGTGGACATCACCAAGGCAGCGTGGAAGTGTTCAGATTCACTCCTGGCGATGCCGAAGAAAGCTGACCGCCTGTACAAGGCTCCAAGGGAAGACCAGTACTTGGCTCAGCATCCTCAGGCTGACTCTGTGGTCATAACAGCCTCTCATGACCGGTCCCAGAGACGCAGCATTTGAGCACTCTGCCACGGACCCGAGTCCAAACAGCTGGGCGCTTTGGGTGGCGCACGTATGCTTCCTTACTTGTGCCATCAGATCCCTGAATTACTTGACCCACATGGTGCAGTTCCAAAATGCCTTGTGGGAGCAGGGTCTGGATCTGGCTGAGAAGTTGCCAGAAGGTGAGCAGAAGGAGGAGATGTTGCAGCTCCTCCGGACGGGTTTGGACGTGGGGACCCAAGTGCTATGAGCCGCGTACGACTCCGCGGACTCCTCGGCCCGAGCAGCAGCTTCAGGTGTATGCCTCCGGAGACACTCTTGGCACCGTGTCTCGGCTTTCCCGGACGTCCACAAAAACATCATGGGCGCCCCATTTGAGGAGAAGTTCTCTTTGGTGAGCCCTCTGAGAGGTCATCACCAAGCTTCAAGAGGCCGGAGGCGGTGAGGTCGGTCCAGGCAATGTGCCGACCGAGGCTTAGTTCACTTTACGTAGGAACCAAAGCCATTTCAGTGGACGGGCACAGAGACAACAGTCCCACACGGTTTACAACAGAGGGCTCCAGTTCCGTAGAGCCCAGGGTAGACAGCCAGCGGGCCAAGGTCAACACCCAGCTAAACCGGCCCAGCCGCATGCTCCTCCGCCGCCACAGCCTGACTCCTTTCGGCCCCGCCTCTCAGGATCAGCAGGACATCAAGGTCGGGGTCGCATTCGAAGTACCTGCCTGGATGGCAGTCCATAACCACCGACGGTGGGTTCTTCAGTTAGTTGAAAGAGGCCACTTTATAGAATTATGAAAAGCCACCCTCGAGGCCTCCTCTGCTCTCCGTTACTCGGGTCAGCACAAGCCTCTGATCAGGCAAAAATACTCTCGCTCCTGCAAAAGGCGACAGAGTATGTCCCAGAGAACCAGAGAGGATAGAGGTACTACTCACTTCTTCCTGGTTCAAAGAAAACAGGGACCTCTGTCGATTCTGGACCTCAGCGACCTCAATATGCGGGTAGCCTCAAAGATTTCACATGGTGACTCTTCGGGTCTTATTCCCATGCTAAAGAGGGCGCATTTTTAGCGTCCCTAGACATCAGGATGCATACCTGCACATCCCTGTAGCTCAGGCGCACAGGAGGTTCCTGCGCTTGAGTTTCTCGGCCACCACTTTCAGTTCCGAGCACTTCCATTCGGACTGTCATCGGCCCCCAGGGTCTTTACCAAATGCATGGCAGTCGTGGCTGCGTCTCTAAGGAGACAGGGCCATTATGTGTTCCCGTACTTGGACGATTGGCTTCTCATGGCCGCCTCCAGAAGGCGTTGTTATAGCTATCCAGAGTACCCAGGATCTGTTTCGGTCTCTGGGCATCTTGATCAGTGCGAAGTCTCTCCTGATGCGTCGCAGAAACTGCAGTTCATAGGCGCAGTCCTGGACACCGTTCAGGGAAGAGCATTTCTTCCAGGCGACAGAGCGGGCGCATCAGATCCCCATCAGGAGCTTTAGTGAACAAACCCGTCCCAGCCAGGTTGGTCCTTCGCTTGCTCGGACACATGGCTGCGGCCATTCCAACCGTCCCTTTCGCAAGGCTCCACATGCGGGTAACTCAGTGGATGCTCAAGGTGCAATGGGACCAAAGGCAAGACCATATGCAACATCTGGTCAGAATCACGAACGCCGTGATTCGAGACTGGCAATGGTGGCTAGACCCAGGGACACTCTCTATGGGTGTTCTGTTTATAGCGCCGTCCCTGGAGGTAATCCTCACCACAGACGCCTCAGGACTAGGGTAGGGAGCACACCTGGACGAGGTGAAGACCCAGGGAACGTGGACCCCTCAGGAGGCTCACCTTCATATCAACGTTCTGGAGATGAGGTCAGTCCTTTATGCCCTGCAGGCATTTCAGTCAGAGATCCCGCCGAGTACTCTCCTGCTACAGACAGACAACACGGCAGTGATGTATTACCTCAACAAACAGGGGCACACTCTTACCCCCTTTGCAGGGAGGCCATGAGGGTGTGGGATTGGGTAATCCGACACGGCGCGAACCTGATCACAGTACATGTTCCGGGGTGGACAACACAATTGCAGGCGGCCTGAGTCGCTCCCAGGCCAGAGTCCACAGTGGGAACTTCTTCAGGAGGTAGCAGAGGATCTGTTTCTTCGATGGGGAACTCCAGAGTGGACTTTAAGCTTCCCCATCCAGCATAAAACTGCCCAGTTTTGCTCGCTAGATCAGGGCCTGGTGTTTTCTGGTGAGGCGTGTTGTCCCTCTCCTGGGCGGACAGATTCCTCTCGCTTACCCTCCTTCCCGTTGATCCAGAGAGTTCTTCTCAAACTGCGTAGGGAGCATGCAACAATGATCGTGGTGGCCCCTTTCTGGCCCAGACAGATCTGGTTCCCTTTGCTAATACAGCTATCCCGGGAACCTCCGCTCCCATTGCCATTCAGCTCCCATCTCTTGTCTCAGGAGGAGGGTTCACTCTATTAAGGTGCACCTCTGTGCCATTTCAGCTTATCACCTCACAGTGGGACAGCGCATAGTGGCACAATTAGATGCCTGTCGAGAATTCTTGAGAGGGGTATTACATCTTAGGCCGCCCATTAAGGACCCAGTGCCTCCATGGGACTTGCTCTTTGTCCTGGAGCAACTCACACTCCCTCCCTTTGAACTTGCCGCAGATTGCGAGCTGCGTTTCTGTCGTGGAAAATGTTTTTGGTTGCTGTTACGTCAGCGAGAAATTTCTGAGCTTCATGCTCTCATGTGTAAGGAGCCTTATTTAATTTTCCACCGGGACAGAGTATCACTGAGGACGAATCCTAAATTCTTGCCTAAGATGGTTTCCACACTTACTCTCAATCAGGATATTGACCTGCCGGTCTACTTCCCTAATTATTCTAATAGAGGAGAGGCGCTGCTCCACACCCTGGATGTTCACCGCAGCTTAAGGTACTACCTGAGCAGAACTAAGCAGCTTCGTAAATCGGATCAACTTTTCGTTTCCTTTACTGAAAGGATGATGGGCCAACCAGTATCCAAACAGTCCCTGTCTCGCTGGCTTGTCCAATGCATATCATACTGTTATGATATCAAACAAAAGCCCCTCCGGGATCGGTCAGGGCCATTCCACTGGGGAGTGCCACCTCCTTGCAACACCTGAAAATCTCCACTTCTGCCATTTGTGCTGCAGCCACTTGGAGCTCTGTACATACCTTTATCAGGCATTATAGCCTGGACTCGCTTCACGGCGAAGGCACCTCGGCCTGGCTGTGCTACAGGGTCTCCTGTCCTAGAATCAGGACCTGGAATGAACTTTCTAGTTTCCTCCTCCGAGTGTTTGCAGCGTACTGCTTGGGAATCAGTCTAATGGTGTAACCTGCAAGAGCTGTGTCTGGTAAGATAGTACAGTTACGTAGAACTTACCGTAACAGTAGATCTTCGAGAACAGCTCTTGCAGCAGATACCTTCCCGCCCACCTTCCCCCTTGGAGTAGGCATGGCTTAGCCTTTTTTAACAGGGATTTATACCCTTTGTCTTCTGACGGTGGATCCTCGGTCTCCCATTTCGAGGTCAGCCTGCGGCCGGAAGTCTCCGGCGGGAGAACTGGGGAATCTGGCGGGACCGCCCCCTTATGTACTACGCCTGACGTCGGAGGCAAGACTGACATCGGGGGTGGTCCCCGCTGAAGATAGCTAGCTAGAATTTTTCCGTGGGGTCCTGACGCCTGCCAGCTTCAGTCGTAATGGTGTAACCTGCTGCAAGAGCTGTTCTCGAAGATCTACTGTTACGGTAAGTTCTTACGTAACTGTACTTTCTCCCACTGGGGCATGCCTCAGGTGGACCTGTTTGCCTCCAGGGAGAATGCGAAGCTGAGACTGTTTCATGCCCACTCCCCTCAGCAGGGCTCGCTGCAGGGGGATGCCTTCTCGATGCCGTGGACCCCGAGCCTCTTCTACGCCTTTCCCCCCCAATTCCCTTGATCCACAAGGTGCTTCTCAAAGCGAGGAGGGACAAGGCGCAGGTGATTCTGGTAGCCCCAGACTGGCCCTACCAGTTCTGGTATCCAGATCTCCTCAGTCTCAGCTCCAGGCTCCCGAGGCAGCTTCCAGCCTGCCTGGACCTGATCTTAGTCAATCAGGGGAAGGTATTCCATCCGGACCTTCAATCCCTGCACCTGACCGCCTGGTTCCTGAGCAGCTAGAGTTCCAGGCCTTGGGTCTTTCCGACGAGGTCCTCAACGTTGTTGAGGCTTCCCGTAAGGAGTCGACCAGAAAATGCTACGCCTTTAAATGGAAGAGATTCTCCATTTGGTGTCAGGGCAAGGGCCTGTACCCTTCCTCCTGCTCCTTGGCAAGCATTCTGGACTACCTGTGGTCCCTTTCTTAGCAAGGGCTTCGGTCGACGACCCTAAAGGTGCACCTGGCAGCCATCTCTGCTTACCGAGCACGGGCCGGGAAGCAGTCGGTGGCGCAGGAGAAGGTGGTTGGGCGCTTTTTCCAAGGCCCTGATCACATATCCCCTCCGGTGCGAGAACCTCCACCTCTGTGGGATCTACTGCTGGTATTGGCTAAGCTCATGGGCAAGCCATTCGAACTGATGCACAGGTGTGACATCTCTCGCCTGTCGTGGAAAACCGCCTTCTTGGTGGCTGTCACGTCAGCCAGAAGGATGGGAGAGCTCCAGGCGCTTTCCATCGAGTCTCATCTGGTCTTCCACAGGGACAAGGTTGTCCTGCGCCCCCACCCGAAATTCCTTCCGAAGGTGGTGTCGGAGTTTCACCTTAACCAGGTGTTGACTCTGCCGGTGTTCTACCCCAGTCGCACCTTGGAGGCCGAATATAGACTCCTTACTTTGGACCCTAGAAGAGCGCTCTCTTATAAGGAGCGGACGGCTGAAGTTCGGGGAGAGGTTCGCCAGCTGTTTGTCACCTACGCTGAAGCTGCACCTGGCAGACCTGCAGCCAAGCGGACGATAGACAGGTGGGTCACCTCTTGCATAGATCTCTGCTATAGGTTGGTGGTCATGGAGCCTCCCAGAGAGATAAGAGCTCATTCTACCCGCCATACCACTGCATCGGTGGCTGCTTCCAAGGACATCCCTATCCAGGAAATCTGCAGGGCTGCTACCTGGAAGTCGGCACACACCTTCATCTCCCACTACCACATTGACCTTGAGTCACGCCGGGATGCTGGTTTTGGGACCTCGGTTCTCCAGTCCTTATTTCCCAAGTAAGTATCGGCAGTGTGTGCCTTGCCTCCCTCCTCCCGGAGAACTGCTAGGAGTCTGCCAAGAAAAGTGCATTGAACAACATATCCATGTCCCTAGAAATACAGGTTACTCACCTGTAACTGGAGATCTTACTTTGAGAGGGCTCTTGCAGTAGATAATTACATATAGGACTGACCTTCGGCTGGCTTGGCAGGACCTGGAAAAATTTCTAGCTAGCAGGACCGCCCACATCAGGTGACCAGCGTCATCGACATCGGTATAAAGGGTGAGTCGGACATATTCCAGTTCTTTCCGCCCGTTAGCTCGTGCAGCGCCTCATGGCAAAGTTTATGCTTCATCAGCCCTACCTTTCGTCGTTTTTTACCGAAAAATAGTTATTCTTCAATCGTCGGGTACATCATCGGTGTATGTCGTCTCCTACACCCTCCGAGCACAAAAACAAGTGTGACTCGTGCGGTGCCCAACTGCCACACAAGGACAGCCATTCCCTGTGCCTTTTCTGCCTAGGCCCCGATCACCCAGTTGAGAAGTGCCAGCATTGCCTCAACTTTAACGCAGCTACCCATAAACGGCGCCAACAGTCCCTGGATGCCCATCTCCTCAAGAAAAGATGTCTTCTATGAAAAAGGAGTTGAAAAAGTTGAGGCAGGCGTCTACTTCCCCCGAAGGACATCGGAAAAAGAAGGACAAGGAGAGGCACCAGGAGAAGTCCTCCTCTACCGCATCTCCCGCTGGAGCGCGCGGGACCAGGTGCGTCCCCGGGGACCGCTCGGCAACCGCCTCCAAGGTTTTGGAGGCGTCGGCCCGCCCGTCTGGCTCGCTCGGGCCTTGCGGCGCCTCCGGGCGATTGGGCCGCCGCCCCAGTTCGGCCGCGGGCTTGCGGCATACTGGCGTGGGCGACTCCTCTAAGTCGGACGTCGGCTCCTCCGACGTCCGCATGGAGAGGGTTTATAAAACGCCCAACCCTTTGGGGCATGGCATGACCTCTACCCCGGGACGGGCGATCCCTTCCTCGGCCCGCCTCCAGTGTGGCGCCCGTAGCGGATGCCTGCTCTTCCGGCGCTTGCAGAACTCACCCCTAAGCCGCACGTCGGCTCCTCTGACATCTGACGGAACCGAGACGGACCCTCAAGCGTCCGTCGTAGCCAGTTCTCCGCAGCCTTTGCTGCCGTCTGGGGAGCCTGAGTCATCCCAACCTGACCCGGAGTTTCTCCTCCTTCCCGGATGATGCGGAGATCTTCCTCCTCCGTCGGGCGGATCAGCGTCTGCCCCCAGGCGCCCGGCCTCGGCGGTATCTCTACGGTGCCTCCGGCGCCCGGTTCTACGGCTCAGGAGACATCCTGCTTCGGATGTTCCCCCTCGCCTTCCGGGCCCCTACTGTGGACCCGCCCGTGAGGCCGCGGACGGGCACTCTGCTCCGGCAGCCCCGGCTCCCAGGTACCCGCCGTCTTATCCGGCCTTGGCGTACCCAGGACCACAGTATCCAGTGCCGCCGTACCCGATGCCGCCAATACAGGCCGCCGGGTTTCCCATGGCGGGTTTGGATACTCACCAAGCGAATTCAACCCGTGCACTTCCCTCCTCCTCCACCTCCACCACCACGGCGCGGTGGATCTGCAGGAACTCTGGCCTCCTGGTGGGCTGAGGCAAAGGCTCAACTCACCAGGGAGGTAGAGAGCCGCCTTATGGCGGCCAGTGCTACCGCCGGCTCCCGTGCGTCCGGCGGCGCCCTCACCACCTCCGGACTCCAGAACTCTTCCCTCTGGGTCCAGAGAGGGGCTGGACACGCATTTACGGGTACCACCCAAGGAACCCGTTCCTCCCCCGAGTCGCGTAAGGGAGTCTTATTCTTCTTCCTCTTCTTCTTCCCTCTCGGATTCCTCGGACTCTTCTGAGGGATGCTCCGAGAGAGACGACGAGCCCTGCTCTCCGTCTAAGCCCCAGCCGAGGACCCCTCCGGAGGATCCATCTTTCACGGAGTTGCTTAGAAAAATCCAGGAAGTACACCAGTGGCACTCTTTGGAACCAGATCCTCAGTGACTTAAGCGCTGAATATCTGGATCTCCCGTGACAGCTCAACATTAGTGCCACCCTGGATTGAGCCTCCGCCGACCTTGTTACCACGATTTGGAAACAACCATCGGCGTTAACCCCCACTTCAGGAAGTCAAACAGGCTATACCAGGCTCCTGAGGTGTGGACTACCTAGACTCTCACCCTCGGGCCCGACCCGGTCGTGATTAAGCGCTGCTCACAGCGGTCGGCACATCCAAAACATCTGAGCTCGTGTCTTCCTGATAAGGAATCTCGCCTTCTGGACCAGTATGGAAGAAAGATTTATGCCTCCTCCACACTGGGAATTCGGGCCCTGAATTACGTCGTTCACATGGGGGATTACCAGAAGGCTGTCTTTACGCAGGTGGAATCTAAGCTGGACTCCCTACCTGACTCCCAGGTCAAACAGGAGTTAGCCGACCTCGTCCGTTCTGCTCGTTCAGCCAGTCGCCACATTTTGCGGGCGACATACGATGCAGTGGACATGGCCGGGCGGAGCTCCGCTTTCGTCGTGGGTCTACGGCGTCATGCCTGGCTCCGCGTGTCAGGTTTGGTCCCGGAGGTGCAATCCGCTATTCAGGAAGCACCTTTTCGGGGGTCATTGCTTTTCGAGGGTGATGTGAAAGACATCATCACCGATTTGCAGGAGAAGGGGACGGCTCTGAAATCCATGGATTCTATGTAACGTCCCCAACAACAGCAGCGCCGGACCCCCGCAGCTGCTAAAGCCCCCACCCAAAAACACGCGGGTGCTTCAGCTTCGGCTGCTGCCTTACACACCTGACTCCTTTCCTCTCCCACCACCTCTGGACTTTCCAGAGGAACCGGTAGGAGGGAGGTTTTCCCTCCACCTTCTGAGATGGGAAAGGATAACCACGGATTCTTGAGTGCTCCAGCTTATAGCGGAAGGGCATTCCATAGAGTTTCTTCAGAAACCACCCTGCCACCCACCACTGAAGTCGTCCTATTCAAGGGATCATCTTCCTTTGGTCCGGGAAGAAATCTCGGCCCTTCTCGCGAAGCAGGCGATAGAACCCGTCCCCCTTCATCGTCAAGGGACGGGTTACTATTCTCATTTCTTCCTGGTCCCAAAGAAGATGGGAGATCTCAGACCCATTCTAGATCTCAGTTTCTTGAATCTTTATGTGGAATACAAAAGGTTCAGGATGCTCTCTCTGCAGAGTCTTCTGCCCCTCCTTCGGCCTGGTCAATGGTTTTGTGCAGTGGATATGCAGGATGCCTATCTGCACATTCCCATTCGCCTTTCTCACCGCAAGTATCTTCATTTTGCGTTTCAGGGGGACCACTACCAATTCATGGCGCTCCCATTTGGTCTATCCTCTGCCCCCCGAGTATTTACCAAATGCCTGGCTGTGATAGCGGCCTACCTGCGTACTATGGGAGTACAGGTGTTCCCTTACCTGGACGACTAGCTCCTGGCGGCTTCGTCCAAGGAGGAACTCCTGCGTTTTCTCTCCCTCACCAGCAAGTTTCACATGCCTGGGTATACTATCAACCATTCCAAGTCTCATCTGGATCCTTCCAGAGCTACAGTTAACGGGGCTATCCTCGATCGACCGTGAGGAAGGTCTTCCTGCCTCGGACAGGGTAGCCTCTCTCAAACCAGACTTCCCTGCTATCAAACGCAGGAGGGTCTCGCGAGGTCGGTCCTCCGTCTTCTGGGGCTCATGATGGCCGCTATTCCGGCGGTCCCAGCTCGACTCCACATGAGGATCTCTCAGTGGACTCTTCGCTCTCAGTGGGATCAACTTGTGGACGACCTAGATCAATTAATTCTGATCTCGCCAGCGGTGGTGCGAGACTTGCAATGGTGGATGGTTCGAGAGAACCTGTTTCGGGGGGTCCCCTTCTTTCATCCTCCCCACTCCCAGACTCTGACTACAGACACATCAGGTGAAGGTTGAGGAGCCCATCTAAGTCCTCATCGGACCCAGGGCTCGTGGTCCAGACTGGAACAAGCTCTCATCATCAGCGTGCTCAAGCTTCGAGCTGTGCTGTACGCTGTCCAAGCCCTTCACCAATACATCCTTCCCGGCCACCTAGCCGTCCAGACGGACAACATGTGCGTAGTGTGGTACATCAACAAACAGGGAGGAACTCGGTCCTACCCTCTATGCAAGGAGGCAATAAAGGTTTAGGATTGGGCAACACAACACGACCTTCACCTAACGGCGATTCATGTTCCAGGAGTCAACAACACTCTGGCAGACAAGCTAAGCCACTCCTCTGCTCTAGCACGAGTGGAAACTGGCCCAAGGGGTACTAGACGATATCTTTCAGCTTTGGGGGACTCCGCAGGTAGACCGGTTTGCCTTTCCTCACAACGCAAAACTTCCCACCTTTTGCTCACTCATTCCAGAGCGAGGCGCTTTCTGAAGCGACGCTCTGTCTCTAGACTGGAAGGACAGATTCATCTGTGCTTTTCCCCCAGTTCCTCTTATCCCACAAGTATTGCAGAAACTAGCCACAGAAGGAGCGAGAATGATTCTGATCGCTCCTTTCTGGCTCAGGCAAATCTTGTTCTCTCTTCTACAACAATATTCAGAGGATCCTCCTCTTCGTCTATCTCGAGGTTTGCTGACCCAGGATCAGGGGACCCTGGTCCACCCAGGCCTCAAATCCTTCAACTACATGCATGGCTCCTGCAGACCTAGCCCAATCCCGTTTGGTGTCTCTCCAAAGAGTGGCGGAAATTTTAGTGGAGGCTAGAAAACCCTCCACCAGGTCCACTTATGCCATGAAGTGGAAGAGATTCTTTATTTGGGCAGCCTCCAAGAATGTGGAGCCTTTCTCCTGTTCAGTGGCTTTTCTGCCGGACTATTTACGTCATTTCTTCGACCTGGGCCTCAGCCATTCCTCCTTGAAGGTTCACATGGCAGCTATCTCAGCCTTCCATTTTCCCTTCGCAGATAAAGCTTTCGCTTGACTGGGGGTCTCTAAGACCTTTCTCAGAGGGGTTCTTCATCTAAGGCCCCCCAACCGTACTCCTGCTCCCCCTTGGGACTTGAATTTTGTTCTCGAAACTTACTCTCCCTCCTTGAACCTGCAGCTTCTGCAGATCTGAAATTTCTTTACGTGGAAGGCGCTCTTCTTGGTAGCCATCGGCTCGGAAGAATTTCGAGGCTCAGGCCCTTATGTGTAAAATCCCTATTTGATTTTAACAAGAGCGAGGTTACCCTTTGCACAAATCTTAAGTTTCTACCTGAAGTAGTAGCAAGTCTACCTTTAATCAGTCCATAGAGCTACCTGCCTTTTTCGCAGTACTCTAATCAAAGGAATATTTACTCCATACCATGGATGTTCACGGATTCTGAGATACTACACCAACAGGACGAAGGATCTCAGAAAGACTGATCAGTTGTTCGTCTTTTTGCTCACAAAAGGGAAGGCAGTGCTGTTTCAAGCAGTGCCTGTTGAAGTAGTTGAGCTCATTGCATCACTTTCTGTTATGACAAGTACAACAAGACCCTTCTAGGGTCAGGTTAGAGTCACTCCACAAGAGAATGGCGGTCTCTGTGGCTTGTTTCAAGAATGTGTCTCTGACTTGAACATATAACGCTGCCATACCTGGACTTCCGTCCATACCTTTACAAAACATTACAGTTTGGATGTTGCCTCTCGCTGTAGAGCAGGCTTTGGATTGGCAGTTTTGCAAGGCCTCCTGTCTTGAGGCTTGCACGGCTAGGGCTACACAGAGTAGTTCCCTCACTCCGAGTGCCTTTCCTTTGTTCCAGACTGCTTGGGATTCAGTCCTATATGTAATTACCTGCTGAGAGCCCTCTTGAGTAAGATAGTACAGTTACGTAAGAACTTACCATAACAGTAGATCGAGAGGCTCTTGCAGTAGGTAACTCTACCCTCCACATCCCCTGGGCTTTTAGCTCCTTTTCCAGGAATGGAACCATCCACCTCTCCCGTCCAGGACCGCCCTTTATACTGTCGATGACACTAGTCACCTGATGTGGGGGGTCCCCGCCAGGGATTGCTAGCTAGAAATTTTTCCATGGGGTCCTGCCGCTGGCTGGCGTCAGTCCTATATTTAATTACCTACTGCAAGAGCCTCTCTCGAAGATCTACTGTTATGTTAAGTTCTTACGTAACTGTACTATCCCCTTCCAGGGCCTCGGACTCCTGCAGCTCCGGCTCCAGGTCTGACCGCTCTCCCTCTAGGGCTCGCTCTCAGCCTCCCCTGGTTCTCGTCAGATCGGCTAGTGGTTCCTCCTCTCTGCAGCCTGTCAAGACCTCCAGGCCTGTGTCTTCGTCCACTCTGTCTAAGGCCTCGTCCAGGTCTGGGGAGCACCTAAGTCTTCCTCCCGTCGTCCGGACTCCGACGTCAGGTCTGTCTCCCAACCGCCGCCACCCCAGCGTAAGACTAAGGAGCTGACCTCCTGAAGCGGACATCGGACCCGACATCGGCCAAACTACATAGGCACTCCCGGAACGCCATACGTCACCCCAGCCGCGGTCAGGCATTCAGCTCCAGGACGCCGTCGGCCGGGGACCGCGCCGGCTGCTGCAGAAGGAAGGACCACACCACCACCTACCAACGTCGGTCGGAAGGCGTCGGAGGAGGAGGACACTACCCAGCCCAAAGACCAGGCGGGCGACTCCGGAACCGTAGAGCTCCCATGGGGACCCGACCCCGGCGACAGGCCACCGGCTCCCGGCCTGAACTTGACAGAGGTGAAGGAGCTCTTCACCTTCTGGTGGGACACCATCAAGAAGGATGTGGTCACCACACAACCTCCCTCCTCGCGGCTACCCTTCGCGCCTGCGCCCCCACCACCACCCAGGGGTCAGCAGAGCGGGCATCGACCCCCAAAGAGCCAGCATCCCCTCGTAGGGGTAGATCTTCGGAGAGGAGAAGGCCTCCTTCAAGATCCACTTCAGGGCCCCCCAGCCCCAAGAGACCCAGACGGCGTCGGTATACCCAGTCCGTGGAGGACTCAAGATCTGACACCTCTGCATGCTCCAGATCCCCTTCTCCAATCAGCGTCCCTTCTCCGGTCCCACACAACCTTCCCAGGTCCCCTCCGGATGACCCCTCATTCGCCGAGATCATGAGGCATATCCAGGAGAACATGGGGTGGGATGCTGAAGAGCTTGACCCTGAGAGACTACGCCTTGCCCACTACCTTCAGCAAAAAGACCCCAAGCCTGTGGTAGTGCCACGCTTGGTGGACACCTTCGTGGACGTCACCAAGGCTGCGTGGAAACATCCACATTCGACTCCCGCAGTGCCGAAGAAGGCTGACCGCCTGTACAAGGCCCCAAGGGAGGACCAGTACCTGGTGAACCATCCTCTGGCCGACTCCCTGGTCATTACGGCCTCACATAACCGGTCTCAAAAACTGCAGCACTCGAGCACACAGCCACCAGACCTGAAGTCCAAACAGTTGGATGTCCTGGGCAGGCTCACGTCTGTGCTGCGACTTAGCATCGTGGGTTGTTAAATTACCTCACCCATGTGGTTCAGTTCAGAACACATTGTGGGAGCAGGGACAGGACCTAGTAGAAAAATGCCTTATGGTGGCCAAAGGAGCAGCTGTTGGGGATCCAGGTGTAGAGCCGCGCCGACTCCGCAGACTCTTGACCAGAGCTGCAGCCTCAGGCGTGTGCCTCTGGAGCAGCTCATGGCTCCGTGTCTCGGGTTTACCCGGATGTCAGAAGAACATCATGGGCCTGCCCATGGCGAAGTTCTGTTGGGTGAGGCCTCGGACAAGGTGATCACCAAACTGCAGGAAGCAGGGAAGGCGGTTAGATCTGTCCATGCTATGTACAGGTCTCGACTTAGTTCCTTTCGCAGGAACCAGAGTCGTTTTCGCAGCTGGACCCAAAGGCAACAACCACGTTCTGGCCAGCAACAAAGGGCTCCTTCACCCGAAAAAGCCCAGGCTAAGACATCCTCAGGCAGAGGCCAACGAGCCACAAAGTCGGCCCAACCTGCAGGATCCAATGCTGCCACAGCATGACTCCTTCCGGCCCCGCCCCTCCTCAGGATCAGCGGGAAACGAAGGTCGGGGGTCGCATCGCGCACCACCTGCCAGGGTGGCGGTTGATCACCACCGACAGGTGGGTGCTACAGTTGGTCGAAAAAGGCCATTATATAGAATTTGTAGACAACCCGCCCACAAGGCCTCCTCTGCTTTCCGCTACTCGGGTCAGCACACCCTGCTTATACAGCAGGAAGTGCTCGCGCTTCTAGAAAAGCTTTGGAGCACGTTGCAGGAACCAGAGGGCAGGATACTATTGCACTTCTTCCTGGTCCCAGAAAACAGGGGACCTCTGTCCAATTTTGGACCTCAGCGACCTCAATCTGTCGGTCGTCTACAAACGCTTCCGCATGGTGACCCTTCCGGGTCTAATCCCCATGCTGAAGGACGACGCTTTTTTGGCATCCCTGGACATGCAGGACGCTTACCTGCACATCCCTTTTGCTCAAGCGCACAGGAGGTTCCTGCGCTTCGAGTTTCTCGGCTGCCATTATCAGTTTCAGGTGCTTTCGTTCGGGCTGTCATCAGCACCTCGGGTATTTACCAAGTGCATGGCAGTCGTGGCAGCATCTCTGAGGAGACAGGGCCACTATGTGTTCCCGTACCTGGACGATTGGCTTCTCATGGCCCCCCTTCAAGGAGACATTGCTGATGGACATTCAGCATACCCAGACCCTTTTTCAGTCTCTGGGCATCCTCATCAACCACAAGACGTCTCTCCTGGTACCATCCCAGAAACTACACTTTATAGGGGCAGTTCTGGACACCGGCAGGGGAAAAGCCTTTCTCCCCAAGGACAGAGCGGGGCGCATTCAGTCTCTCATAAGGGATCTGTCAGTGAAGAAGACCGTCCTGGCCAGACTGGTCCTTCGCTTGCTCCTACACATGGCTGCAGCCATTCCAACAGTCCTGAGGGCAAGACTCCACATGCGGGTGACCCAGTGGATGTTAAGGGTGCAGTGGGACCAAAGGCAAGACCATCTGCAGCAACCAGTCCAAATCACGAAGGCCGTGGTTCGGGACTGGCAATGGTGGTTAGACCCGGGAACCCTCTCACGAGGTTCCCTTCTGGCGCCGTCTCTGACGGTAACTCTCTCCACAGGCGCCTCCAGGGCTGGGGTGGGGAGCGCTATATGAGCAGGGGTGAGGTCTCGGGGCACATGGACAATCCAGGAATTTCACCACCACATCAACATATTGGAGATGAGGGCGGTCCTTTATGTCCTGCAAGCCTTTCAGTCGGAGATCCCACCGAGTACTCTCCTGTTGCAAACAGACAATACTGCGGTGATGTATTACCTCAACAACCAAGGAGGCACGCACTCCTACCCCCTTTGCAGGGAATCCCATGAGAGTGTGGGATTGGGTAATACGACATGGCGCAAATCTTATTGCAGTTCACGTTCCCGGGGTGGACAATACCGTCGCCGACAGCCTGAGTCGCTCTCAGGCCAGAGTCCACAAGTGGGAACTTCTACAGGAGGTGGCAGAGGATCTGTTCCACAGATGGGGCACTCCAGAATTAAATCTTTTCGCGTCCCCATCCAACTCAAAACTGCCCAATTTTTGCTCGCTAGATCCAGGGCCTGGTGTTTTCTGGCGAGACGCGTTGTCCCTCTCCTGGGCGGGCAAATTCCTCTATGCCTTCCCTCCTTTCCCGTTGATCCAGAGTTCTTCTCAAACTTCGCAGGGAGCATGTGACGCTTATCTTGGTAGCGCCTTTCTGGCCCAGACATCTGGTTCCCGCTACTGCATCAGCTATCCTGGGAACCTCCACTTCCTTTGCCAATCAGCTCCCACCTGTTGTCTCAGGAGGAGGGTTCACTAGTCCATCCTGTCTTTCGTTCATTGAACCTACATGCTTGGCTCCTAGAGACATAGCCATGATGCGACAAGGGGTCTACGCAAGAGTTAGCAGAAGTACTTTCTGCGCTAGAAAACGGCGACACACACAACATTTGCCATGAAGTGGCGCAGGTTTTGCTTGTGGGCTGAAATGCGCGGTTTCTCGCCCTAAGACTGTCCTGAGAAGCTGGTTCTGGAATGCCTGCTTTCCCTTTTCCAATCTGGACTAGCTTACTCCTCGATCAAAGTGTATCTTTGTGCAATTCTTATCATGCCCCCATAGGCCATCGTATGGTGGCTCAGTTGGACACTACTCATGCCTTTTTAAGGGGGGTCCTCCACCTTAGGCCACCTATCAAGGATCCGGTTCCTCCTAGGATTTGCCCTTCATCCTGGAGCAGCTCACGCTGCCACCTTTTGAACCAGCGCGGTTGCGAGCTACATTTTCTGTCATGGAAACGTTTTAAGTTGATTTTACTTGACGAGAAGAATCTCAGTCACGTGCACTTAAATGCAAAGAGCCCTATTTAATTTTCCACCAGGATAGGGTATCCCTGAGGACAAATCCTAAGTTCCTGCCTAAGGTGGTTTCAGCCCTTACCCTTAATCAGGTTATCGACTTACCAGTGTACTTTCCCAAGTACACCAATCGAGGAGAAGCACTGCTTCACACCCTGGATGTTCACAGGTGTCTCAGATATTATCTGACCAGAACCAAACAGTACCGGAAAGCGGATCAGCTGTTTGTCTCCTTTGCTGAGAGGATGAAAGGAGTCCCTGTTTCTAAACAGTCCCTTTCACGTTGGCTCATTCAGTGTATCTCTTTCTGTTATGACAAGCGCAACAAACCCTTGCCAGTCGTGGTCAAGGGTCATTCTACCAGAGGAGTGGCCACCTCCTTTGCAGCACTGAAAAATGTTTCCACTTCAGCTATTTTTGCTGCAGCTACCTGGAGCTCGGTGCATACCTTTATTAGGCACTACAGCCTGGATATCACTTCATGGCGAAGGGCAGGTTTGGGCCTAGCAGTCCTCCAGGGACTTCTGTCCTAGGCTCAGGCAGGGTTGCAATCTCTGTCTTTCCTCCTCCCGATGGCATAAGATTGTCGCCATTGCTTGGGAATCAGTCCTAATGGTGTAACCTGCTGCAAGAGCTGTATCTCGAAGTAAGATAGTACAGTTAGGTAAGAACTTACCGTAACAGTAGATCTTTGAGAACAGTTCTTGCAGCAGGTACCTTCCCGCCCACCATTCCCCCTTTTGGAGGAGTCAGGTTATAGCCCAAAATCCATCCTTCAGGATGGAACGATTTGTTTGTAGTCTTGGCCATCTGATGGTGGATCCTCGATCTCCTCTTCTGATGTCAGCCAGCAGCCGGGAGTCTCCGGCGGGAGAACTGGGGATTATGGCAGGACTGCCTCCTTATGTACTACGACTGATGTCTGGGGCAGGACCGATGTCTGAGGCGGTCCCCGCTGAAGACTGCTAGATAGAAAATTTCCGTGGGTCCTGATGCCTGGCGGCTTCAGTCTAATGGTGTAACCTGCTACAGAGTTGTTCTCAAAGATCTACTGTTACAGTAAGTTCTTACGTAACTGTACTACGTAAGAACTCACCGTTAACAGTAGATCTTGAGACAAGCTCTTGCAGCAAGTACTTTCCTACCATCCCCGCTGGAGGTAGGTCGGAGTCAAGCACCCATCTCATTAGATGGGACATTCCTATTTACTTGTTTTGCCATCTGATGGCGGATCCTTGGTCTCCCCTTCTGATGTCAGCCAGCGGCCGGGAGTCTCTGGCGGGAGAACTGAGGATTATGGGGGGGGCCATCTCCTTATGCGGTCCCCGCTGAAGACTAGCTAGAAAATTTCCGTTGGGTCCTGGCGCCTGCCGGCTTCAGTCCTAATGGTGTAACCTGCTGCAAGAGCTGATCTTCCCTTGTCAATCTTCACCATTCATTACTTCCTGGGTGTAAGCCGGAGGCGTGCACCCGCCACGGGAGCTTTTTTTTTTTTAAAGTCTAGCTAACGGCACCGCCCTCGAGAGTGACGTCATGCGTCATGCGCGAGGGGCGGCCGTTAGTAGCGACCGACTCCTCCTCCAACTCAGTTCTGTTTCTCCCGCCGTCGAGGCAGCACCTGTCCGCGTGTAGCGCTTCAGTGTTTTTCTTCGTAGTTTCCGACTCCGTTTTCCTTGCACTCGACGCCGATACGGTAAGACTGTTCTTTTTTCTATCTTTCGGCGACGGGTGTATTTCCTACTGTGTTTTAGTCTCGTTGGTTTCGCGTTATGTCCGGTTCTGGAGCTAAGCGTTCTTGAAGATGGGCGGCGCCCCTATGCGCCAGTGCTCCTGTGGCGGCACTTCTCCGTCTCGGACCGGCATAGCGTTTGCCCGTTGCCTGGGACCCAGCGAAGATATGGATTCGTCGGCGCCTGTTTCTCGATGGACCGTCGCGTCCTCGAAGTCCGCGTTCAAGCTCGGCAAGGCCTCGCCGACTTCGAGAGACGGCGTCGCTCCGCCAAATCTCGGCGAGATCTTTGGGCCCTTCCCCGGGTCCCCTCCGGGCCTGCTCACAGATCCGAGGAGGGGTTTCCTCATCCTATCTTGCCGGAGGAGGCCTTCCGGGTGTTGGGGAAGCGTCGTAGCCCTCCCGGGCGCCGGCGCTGACACCGCCTCGGCAGTCACCTCTTCCGGAGGTGCAGGCTCCCCCACCGAGGCCCTTGGCTTTTGGGCCCGGCAGGTGGACCCTCGGCGCCGCCTCGACGGCACCGTTCGGATCAGCGCCGTTCGCGGTGCGGTGATCGAGCGGCGCTGTTCGGATCGCGCCCGGTGATAGGCGGCGCCGTTCGCAATGCCGCTTTGGATCGGCACCGTCAGCAGACGCCCGGTGATCGAGGCGGCGCCATTAGCGGTACGTTTCAACCTCGGCGCGTTTGCGGTGCCGATGGACATGGCAGTGCCGCCGGCGGTGCCGCCGCCTCCCGAAGCCGCCCGGCAGCGCGCTTCCCGGGCAGTGCGGGCCTGCGGAGCCGCTGGGGGTGTGGGGTTGAGCCTTCCTACTGCTGGGCGTGGGGGCGGCGGTGCTCGCACTTGTTCCAGGGCCGTTCGCGGCCCGTGGCCTCGAGGACCCCTGGGGTGGCCAGCATCAGTCCTGCTGGTCTCGTCTCCTCAGAGGCGATGACTCGAATGTGGACCCATCCTGGCACCCCATTCTTGAATCTGGGTCCTTGGTGGCTAGGGTACCAGGCGGCGCAGGCGGCCTCCTCTGTCCTCCTTGCCCGTCGTCTCCTGAGGGTTTCCTTGGCTGGGGTGGCCGGGGTCCTGGGGGGCAGGCGTGGGGTGACTCCTCTCTGGAGGCCGGTGACAGCTACCCCGGGTGCTGTTGCCTCCTCTAGGGACAGGGCGTTGCAGTCGGAGGAGGCCCTCTCGGAATCCGAGGGTTGAGGGCAGGCAGCCTGCTGCCCGGTCTTCTTTGGCCACCTCGGGGGGGTGGCCAGGAGCCGTAGTGCAGAGCCCCACCCCTCCCCCCAGGGTTCTAGGGTGTCCTCAGGTGGCATTTGTGCGGACTGCCCTTCTGGATCCATGCAGTCCCGGCATCGTCACAGGGGAGTTTCTCCCCCAGGGCTCTTCCAGGCTCCGCTTCCCCAGAGTTCCGTTCTGCGGCCTGGTTTGATATCCGGAATCCTCCTACTAGGCTCCTTTCCCGGATTCCAGAGCCCTACGCAGAGAACAGTTGCCTCCTCGGAGGTGCCCTCTCCCATCTCTCTGCCTTCACCACCCCGCTCCTGGGCCATGTCCGTCCCTCTGGTCCGTTATCCTGGGAGCAGTTCAGAGGTTCTCGCGGCCTTCCCTCATATGTTAGATACATGCATGAGCGGTCTTCAACTCTCCCCACTGCCGCAGAATCCTCTGGACATTCCAGTTCCCATCATCCTCGTCTCCCTCCTCTGAGGGAGAGAACCCCTACTCATCTGTCCTCCGATGCTGATTTCACAGAATATCAGCGTTTCCTCTCGAGGATGGTGAGGGATCTCGGATTTCTACTTTCGGAGACAATACCGAGCGAGGCGACATGAATTCCTTGGTGAATTCAGTGCCCAGCATCTGGTGGTACCTTCCTGGCCTATCCCCTTCCAGGAGGCGTCTATCCGGTCCTGGCAGTTCCCTGCCGCTTCTTCCCCAACCCGGCGGACTGCCAGCATAGGTATTGTGCCCCCTCTGAGTCTCTAGGTTCCCTTCCCAACCTGTCCTCAGGTTTGGTATACCTGGATACTCCTTCTGGGCGCCGTTGCCTGGCGCACGACCGCCCACCGGATTTGGACTCTCTCCAGTTCGACCGTTGGGGGCGAAGAGTGTTCTCTTCTTCTCATGCGAGTGCATGTATTGCATCACATCAGAGCTCACCACGCTGCCTACAACGGCATCTGTAGTGATGATGTCCCAGCTGCTGGCATCTATGCCTGACACAAAGCAAACCAGACAAGCCGTTGCCCTCTCCGCGGTAGGCCTGGAGCTGGAAGACACCAAGCAAGGGCATCTTATGACGCCAATGAGGGTGGCTTCAGGCTTGCGGGGACAGCGATCTGCATCAGGCGGACGGCATGGCTTCGTCTTTCCAGGTTGTCACCCCTGGCCCGGCGTAGGGTGATGCGCTCCGCCTTCCGGGGGACCCGTCTTTTCTCATCCAGAGCTAGGAGACTTTTACTGGGGCTCCATCCGTCTCCTCGTCCTCGGGAGGCACCTCCTAGCTCTTCTCCCACTTAGGCTTTCTGAATAAGCCAGGGTCTTCTCCTTCTGTTTCTCACCAACAGAAGGCTGGGGGTCTTGTTCCCTCAGGGTATGGCCTCTTCCCCCTCCAAGGGAAGAGGAGCTTGGTACTCACCCAGGAAGTAATGAATGGTGAAGATTGACAAGGGAAGATAGGAAAATTACGTACCTACCGTAATTCTTGATCTTCTCTTGTATCTTCACCATTCATTACTTACACCCACCCACCATCCCCTCAGTGGCCTCTTCCTGTGGCTTCTCCACCTCCCGTCTCCTTCCTCTCTCTGCATATAAGACAAACAAAAAATAAAAACCTTTTTCTTAAAATATAGGAAAAGTTGCTTAATTTTTCAAAAAAAAAAATCTTTCTTGGGGGGTTTCTAATTTTCCAGAAAAATTACTACTCTAAGATTCATGGGCCATCTCGTGGATTGCATTGGCGATCAGATCACAACTATGTCTTGCCATTCTTCTGGCAAGATACCTCTGGGGTTTTTGGCCTGGCTCAGGCTATTCAGTTTTGATCCTGCAATTCGTTCCAGATAGTTGCCTGAAATCAACCCCCTCTATTCTTGCCTTGCAGAGCAGAGGAACGGGCACGTCTATTCCTTTTCTTTTGCAAAAAATAAAAATAAATGCTGAGGAACTCTCTTGACTGTTATAGGCGTCTTGGTATCGGGTCATGCATCTAGTCTACAAAATTTTATCTGAAAAAAAAGGAAAATAAACAAGAAGGCAATGAGAAGGTAGGCTATCCTTCTCGCTAGTTTGCTTATTGGTTTCTCCTTTTAAGTGTCCTCCTGGACAATTTTTGCAGAAGAGCAGTGCTGACCATATCCGATCCCAGCCAGCCTAAGCCTTGGCCTGCCTTGGCCAGTCAGTCTGAGTCCCATTTCTATCTTAAGACGCCTGAAAGGCTTACATTTTCCATTTCTAAACCCCTGAGCAGCGCTCTCATGCTGCCTGGGTTTTATTCTTCCCTCCTCGGGTGTCCTCCAGTTAAAGGCCTTCCGCAGCCAGGAGCCCGAGGTGGGTATCAAGAACAATGGCATGTTGAAGATGAGGACTATGCCCTCCTGAGTCTGTCTAGCGGGTTCGGTGAACCTTCTCTTCAGCTCTATCTCCGGGGATTCTTGCTTCCCCTTTAGTCGAGCCTTCAGCTGTAAGCTAACTATGCTCGTTGGGCATTCTGGCCCTTCAACATCCCTCTCTCTTCTCTTCTTCTTCTTCTTCTATTTTCTCATTTCCTTACTTATCTCTCCTCCCAGAGCCCAGGTAAGGAGGCCCTGCAGTCCCTAGGCTAGGGATACTCTTATCTCCTCTGTCCTTCTCCATTGGCTTATTCCTTTTCAGTTCATTCTTCCTTGCTTTGCTATCCCTCAGCTATCTTGCCTCGCTATCTATATTCTCTGCTTTCTCTTTGCTCTCCGGCTCAGGAACTGAGTTGGAGGAGGGAGTCGGTCGCTACTAACGCCCCTCAAGCATGACGATGACGTCACTCTCGAGGGCTGTGCCAGTAGCTAGACTTAAAAAAAAAAGCTCCCGTGGCGGATGCGCGCCTCCGGCTTACACCCAGGAAGTAATGAATGGTGAAGATACAAGAGAAGATCAAGAATTACGGTAGGTACGTAATTTTCCTTTCTTGAAGATCTACTGTTACGGTTAAGTTCTTACGTAACTGTACTTTCCTAAAAAGTCGGATAGGCTGTACAGATCCCCAAGGGATGAGCCTTTCCTGGTTGAGCACCCTCAGGCGTACTCTTCCGTGATTACGGCTGCCCAAGATAAGTCCAAGCAGCCGAAGCACCTTAGCTCACAGCCTCCTGACCCTGAGTCTCGCTGTTTGGACCAGGTGGGCAAGAAGGTTTATTTTGCCTCCACTTGCTCCATTAGGTCCCTTAATTTCCTGACACATGTGGTTCAGTACCAGAATGCGCTCTGGGAATGGGGACAAGAGCTTGTGAATGCCTTGCCAGACTCCACACAGAAGACGGAGATTCTGAATGTCCATAAGTCGGGCTCGGACGTAGGCCCGCATGATCTTACTTCAAGATACAGCTCTTGTAGCAGGTTACACCATTAGGACTGAAGCCGGCAGGCGTCAGGACCCCACGGAAATTTTCTAGCTAGCAGTCTTCAGCGGGGACCGCCTCCGATCCCGCCCCCCGACGTCGGGCATAGTACATATGGAGGTGGTCCCCCCATAATCCTGTTATTTTCCCACCGTCAACATCGCCAGTATCGGCCTCTCTCTCCTTTTTCTAGCGTGCGACGACCTTTAGAGCTACGACGATTTCATCTTTTTTCAGGACTTTGGATTCAACTGATGTCCTCTCCAACTACTTCTCTGGAGGGTCACCAATCGAAGTGTGCCTGCGGCAAACAGATCCCCTTCAAGGATCCACATTCGGCCTGCGTGCGCTGCCTAGGCCCGGAACACGACACTAAGGCCTGCTCCTCCTGCCAGGGCTTCAAAAGTCGCAGCAGGATCCGCCGCCAGAAGGTTCTTCAAGCGTTTCTCTTAGAGGGGAGATACTGAAAACCATGGATAAAGAACCTTCCTCCAGGGGACTCGTCAGGTAAAACCCACAAGCACCAGGACGAACACCGGGAAAAGAAAAAGGCCCAGGTTCCCTGCGAGGGCCTCGGACTAGCGAAGCTCCGGCTCGCGATCGGACCGCTCTCCTTCCAGGGCTCAATCGCAACCTTCCCCAGTTCAGGTCAGATCCTCCAGCGGTTCCTCTTCTTTGCATCCCCTGAAGACTTCCAGGCCGTCGGCCTCTTTCACTCCATCTAAGGCCTCGTCGAAGTCCGGGGAGCGCCATAAATCTTCCCGCCAGCGGGACTCCGACGCCAGGTTGGTTTCCCAGCCTCCGCGTGGGTCGGATCCGGTTCCTCACAAGACCAAGGACCTGACGTCCCTCATCACCGGCGCTCCCAGGAGCCGGTGACACCAAAACACCCATCGCCGGCCAGGTGTTCACCTCCGAGGGCATCAGCCAGGGGACCGACGTCGGCTACCCCAGAGAAGAGGACTGCACCACTGTCGCCGGCTGACACCGGTCAGAAGGAGTCGGAGGAGGAGGATACCACACTGCCCGAGGATCAGGCGGGCGACACCGGAGATGCCGGACTCCCACGGGAACCTTCCCCAGAGCGGGAGACTCCCGGGGACCCGACCCCGGCAACAGGCCACCGGCACCAAGCCCGTTGTTGGGCATGAATTTGGCAGAGGTAAAGGAGCTCTTTACCTTCTGGTGGGACACCATCAGAAAAGATGTGGTCGCCACACGGCCTCCTCCTACTCTTCACAGCCTACGCCCCCTCCTCCGCCCAAGGGGCCCGTAGGACGGTCGCCAACCCCCAAGGAGCAAACACCAGCTCCTCGGGGCAGATCCTCAGAAAGGAGAAGATCTCCCTCCAGATCCACCTCGGGGTCACGCAGTCCCAAGAGACCCAGATGACGCCGGTACACCCTGTCTGGGGAGGATTCTGGATCTGACACCTCATGGCACTTCAGATCTCCTTCTCCCATCAGCATTCCCTCTCGGACCCACACGACCCACCTAGGTCTCGGATGATCCCTCTTTCACGGCGATCATGAGGCACATCCAGGAGAATATGGGGTGGGATGCTGAAGAGCTTGACTCTGAGAGACAACGCCTTGCCCGCTACCTTTGGCAGAAAGACCCGAAGCCTGTGGTAGTGCCGCCTTTGGTGGATACCTTTGAGGACGTCACCAAGGCCGTCTGGAAACGTCCGCATTCCACTCCAGCAGTGCTGAAGAAGGCTGACTGCCTATACAAGGCCCCTAGGGAGGACCAGTATCTGGCAAACCATCCTCTGGCTCACTCCCTGGTCATCACTGCCTCACATGACCGGTCTTAGAGACCTCAGCATTTGAGCACACAGCCACCGGACCAGGAATCCAAGCAATTGGATGTCCTGGGTAGGCGCACATACGTGGCTGCGACATGTGCCATCAGGTCACTGAATTACCTCACCCACATGATTCAATTCCAGAAGCACTGTGGGAACAGGGACAGGACCTGGTCGAGAAGATGCCTGATGGTGACCAAAAGGAGGAGTCTTGAACCTCCTCCGCACGGGGTTCGGATGTGGGGACCCAGGTGCTCAGAGCCGCATGATTCTGCCGACTCTTCAGCCAGAGCTGCAGCCTCAGGTGTGTGTCTCCGGAGACACTCTTGGCTCCGTGTCTCCGGTTTAACCTCAAGTCCAGAAGAACATCTTAGACGCCCTTATAACGGCGAGGTCCTAGTGGTGAAGCCTCCCGAGAGTAATCACCAAACTTCAGGACGCAGGGAAGGCAGTCCGATCTGTACAGGCCATGTACAGGTCTCGCCCAGTTCTTCAGAGAACCAGGGCCGCCTGCTTCCGGCTATAAAGGTAACAGCCACGTTCCGGCCAACAGCAGAGGGGCACTTTCACCCGCAAAGCCCAGGCCAAGTCATCCCCAGGCAGAGGTCAATGATTTGCAAAGTCGGCACAGCCTGCCGGACCAAACGCTGCCACAGCATGACTCCTTCCCGGCCCCCGCCCCTCCTCAGGATCAACGGGAAAAGAAAGTCGGGGGTCGCAACGCACGCCACTTGCCAGGGTGGCAGTCTATCACCACCGACAGGTGGGTTCTGCAACTGGTCAAAAAAGGCCACTATATAGAATTTGTAGGCAGTCCACCCACAAGACCTCCCCTGCTTTCCCGATATTTGGGTCAGCATGCCCTGCTCATACAGTAGGAGATGCTCGTGCTCCTGGAAAAGGAAGCCTTAGAGCACGTTTCAGAGAACCAGAGAGGACTAGGGTACTATTCTCACTTCTTCCTGGTTCCAAAGAAAACAGGGGACCTCCGTCCAATACTGGACCTCAGCGACCTCAACCTGTCGGTCGTTTACAAATGCTTCCGCATGGTGACCCTTCCGGGCCTATTTTCCATGCTGAAGCAAGATGCCTTTCTGGCGTCTTTGGACATGCAGGACGCCTACCTGCATATTCCAATTGCTCAAGCACACCGGAGGTTCCTGCGCTTCGTGTTTCACAGCCGCCATTATCAGTTCCAAGCTCTTTCCTTCGGGCTGTCATCGGCACCTCACGTATTCACGAAGTGCATGGCAGTAGTAGCGGCTCTGAGGAGACAACTACGCACTTCCCATACCTGGAAGACTGGCTTCTCATGGCGCCCAGGAGGCACTGATGACGGCCATTCACTGCACCCAGTCCCTTTTTCAATCACTGGGTATTCTCATCAACTGCAAGAAGTCACTCCTGGTGCCATCCCAGAAACTGCAGTTTATAGGAGCAGTTCTGGACACTGTCAGAGGGAAAGCTTTTCTTCACTCTGACAGAGCGGAACACATCAGGTCCCTCATCAGGGTCTTGTCGGTGAAGAAGACCGTCCCAGCCAGATCAGTCCTTCGCCTGCTCGGACACATGGCTGCGGCCATTGCAACAGTCCCACTGGCACATCTCCACATGCGGGTAACCCAGTGGATGCTAAGGGTGCAATGGGACCAAAGGCAAGACCATCTGCAGCAGCCAATCCGAATCACGAATGCCATAATTCAGGATTGGCAATGGTGGCTAAATCCGGGGAACCTCTCCACGGGGGTTCCTTTCACAGCGCTGTCTCCAACTGTGACACTCTCCACAGACGCCTCAGTGCTCGGTGGGAAGCACGCCTGGACGGTGTTCGGTCTCAGGGCCTGTGGACAGCCCAGAGTCTCATCTCCACATCAACATTTTGGAAATGAGGGCAGTCCTTTACACTCTGCAAGTCTTCCAGTTGAGATTCCACCGGTACACTCCTGTTACAAACAGACAATACTGCTGTGATGTATTAATTAACATACAAGGAGGCACCTTACTCCTACCCACTTTGCAGAGAGGTTATGAGCAGGGCCCCGATTTTCATGCACATCGGAGCAAAGTTCGCGGCAGGGTTTCATTTGCCGCAGAACTTCATGCACTCAACACCAATTTCTGTGGCACATTTTACCCTAAATTTTTTCCTTTTTGTTTTTTTGCCATATCTGACATAATGCACGCTTGTAACACAGTCATTTTATGGGTGTTTGTCACCAAATTTTCAACATAGCCAGTTTAAGACCTCTGCTCATGAACAGTATCACTGTGATTTTATTACTCTGTCCGGAACATTGATTTTGCAGACCAACCGCACCATTGTGTGCTACATGTGCAAAAACACATTTCGGGTGAGATGTGAAAAATGACAGTTGTACTGTTCATAAGGAGGTGTGGTAAAATGGCAATACTGAAAATCTGGAGTGAAAATATTAAAAATGTTCGAAGTTACGAGCGAGCGTAGGAACTGCGCAACGCATGCTCGTAACACAGTCATTTTATGGGCGTTTGTCATCAAATTTTCAAAATAGGCAGTTCAAGACCTCTGCTCATGAACAGTATCATTGTGATTTTATTAATCTGTCCGGAACATTGATTTCGCACGACCGACCGCGCTATTGTGCACTCCATGTGCGAAAACACATTTTGGGTGAGATGTGAAAAATGACAGCTGTACTACTCATAAGAAGGTGTGGAAAAATGGCAATGTTGAAAATCTGGAGTGGAAATATTGAAAATTCGCAAACCTATGAGCGTGCGTAGGAACTACGCAGCACACGCTCGTAAAACAGTCATTTTTAGGAATTTTTTCACCAAATTTTCAACATAGCCATTTCAAGACCTCTGCTCATGAACAGTGTCACTGTGATTTTCTTAATTTGTCCCGTACATTGATTTCGCACACCGACTGCGCCATTCTGCGCTACAAGGGTGGAAATACATTTTGGGTGAGATGTGAAAAATGACAGCTGTATTACTCATAAGACAGTATGGTGAAATGGCAATGTTGAAACTCTGGAGTGAAAATATTGAAATTTCGCGAACTTACGAGCCTGCGTAGGAACTGCGTAACGCACGCTCGTTAAACAGTCATTTTTTGGAATTTTGGCACCAAATTTTCAACATGGGGGTTTTGGGCCCCCTTCTCATGAATGATGTCACTGTCATGGCGGTATTCGGTCCCGAAGGGTGATTTCGCAGTCACTGCGCGAAATCACCCTTCGAGCCCGAATAACGCCATGACAGTGACATCATTCATGAGAAGGGGTCCCAAAACCCATGTTGAAAAAAAATCCAAAAATGCCTGAGATATGCAATAAAGTTGAACCCCTCCTATCTAGCCCATTATACAGCTTACGGCATTTCCTCAGTTAAGCGGTCGGCTTTGAAGAGTGCAGACGTGTTCCCGGTCCACCGAAGATCGTCGCTACCGGAGTCCGGAGGTAAGTATGGGGTGAGGGGGGTGGGGAGGTGGTACGCAGAGGGTGGGTGTGGGTTGGTGGAGGGGCCAAAAAAGCAACGATGGAAGTTTTTTTATTTCAGGTTTTTATTTTTTTTAATAACACACAAGGAGGGACGGTGAAGCTCGATGGGGATTAGGCACCCCGTCGGCAAGGGCGTTTTGCCACGCTGGGGTGGGCTCCCAGCGTGGCATGTAAGCTTTTGGGGGACAGTGAAGCCGACGGGGATTGGGCACCTCGTCGGCAAAGGACGCTTTTGCCGCTGGCTGGGGTGGGCTCCCAGCATGGCATACAAGTTGTTGGAGGGCAGTGAAGCCGACGGGGGATTGGGCACCCGTCGGCCAAATGAAGAGGACGTTTGTTCCGTGGGCGGCCGCGAATTCCGCGGGTGATGGCAAATTCCGCGGATATTTCCGCGGTTTGCCGCATCCGTGGAATCGCGGAAAACTCGGGGCCCTGGCCATGAGAGTGTGGGAGTGGATATTGCAACACGGCGCAAATCTAATTGCAGTACATGTCCCGGGAGTGGACAACACCGTCGCAGACAGTCTGAGCTGCTCTCAGGCCAGAGTCCACGAGTGGGAACTTCTAATGGAGGTGGCAGAGGATCTGTTTCACAGATGGGGCACTCCAGAGTTAGATCTTTTCGCGTCCCCATCCAATGCAAAACTGCCCAATTTTTGCTCGCTAGATCCAGGGCCTGGTGTTTTCTGGCGAGACACGTTGTCCCTCTCCTGGGCGGGCAGATTCCTCTATGCCTTCCCTCCTTTCCCATTGATCCAGAGAGTTCTCTCAAAACTTCGCAGGGAGCAAGCGACGCTCATTTTGATCGCACCCTTCTGGCCCAGACAGATTTGGTTCCCTTTTCTACACCAGCTATCCCAGGAACCTCCAGTTCCTTTGCCAGTCAGCTCCCATCTATTGTCTAAGGAGGCGGGTTCATTGGTCCACCCAGACTTAACGTTCATTGAACCTGCACGCTTGGCTCCTAGAGACATAGCCATGATATGATATGGGGTCTCGCAAGAAGTGGCAGACGTACTCTCTGATGCCAGAAAACTGGCAACCCACGCAACGTACGCTATGAAATGGCATAGATTTTGTTTGTGGGCTCAAGCGCGCGGCTTTTCGTCGTTAGACTGTCCTGAAAACCTGGTTCTGGACTACCTGCTTTCCCTCTTCCACTCTGGACTGGCTTACTCTTCGATTAAAGTGCACCTTTGTGCAATTTCTGCTTACCATGCCCCAGTAGGCCATCAGACGGTGGCCCAGCTGGACACTACTCGTGCCTTCCTAAGATGAGTCCTCCACCTTAGGCCGCCCATCAAAGATCCAATTCTTCCTTGGGACTTACTCTTTGTCTCTGAGCAGCTTACGCTGCCACCTTGAACCAGCCAAGGATTATGCAGCTATGTTTTCTCTTGGAAAAACGTTATTTTAGTTGCCAGTATTTCAGCTAGAAGGATGTCAATAGCATGCTCTATGTGCAATGAACCTTATTTGGTTTTCCATCAGGACAGGGTATCCCTAAGGACAAACCCAAAGTTTTTGCCTAAGGTGGTTTCAGCCCTCACCCTTAACCAGGATATTGATCTACCAGTGTATTTCCCAAGGTACACTAATCGAGGAGAAGCCCTTCTGCACACCCTCGACGTGCATCGGTGCCTCAGATACTATCTGACCAGAACCAAACAGCTCCAAAAGTCAGACCAACTTTTCATCTCCTTTGCTTACAGGATGAAAGGAGCTCCTGTCTCCAAACATTCACTCTCGAGGTGACTTATCCAGTGCATCACTTTCTGTTATGAGAAGTGCAATAAACCCTTACGGGTCAAGGGTCATTCCACTAGAGGAGTGGCTACTTCTTTTGCTGCGTTAAAGAACGTCTCCACCTCAGCTATTTGTGCTGCAGCTACTTGGAGCTCTGTGCATACCTTTGTCAGGCATTACAGTCTGGACATTGCATCGAGGCGAAGAGCAGGGTTCGGTCTAGCCGTCCTTCAGGGACTTCCGTCCTAGGCTCGAGTAAAATCGAGATCTTTACCTTTCCTCCTCCCAGTGGCGCACGATTGCCACTATTACTTGGAAATCAGCACTAATGGTGTAACCTGCTGCAAGAGCTGTATCTCAAGTAAGATAGCATGTCAACGCAAGAACTTACCGTAACAGTAGATCTTCGAGAACAGCTCTTGCAGCAGGTACCTTCCCTCCCACCATCCCCCTTCTTTTGGAGGTAGGTCGTAGTCAAACACCCATCTTGTGGGATGGGACATTCCGATTTAGTCTTGGCCATCTGGTGGCGGATCCTCGGTCTCCTCTTCTGATGTCATCCAGCTGCGGGAGTCTCCAGCGGAGAACTGAGGATTATGGAGGACCACCTCCTTGTACCATGCCTGACGTCAAGGATGGTCCTGCGAAGACTGCTAGCTAGAAAATTTCCGTCCCTGACGCCTGCCGCTCAGTCCCTAATGGTGTAACCTGCTGCAAGAGGTGTTCTCGAAGATCTATTGTTGCAGTAAGCTCTTACGAATTGTACTTTCTGTGTGCCTTGTACAACACTGCCGATATGCTGGCCAGAACATCACGTCAGGGGTCTGTCTCAGGCGCCATGCTTGGTTGAGAGTCTCAGGCTTTCACCAAGATATGCAGTCCAAGGTCCTGGACCTCCCGTTCCAGGGTTCCATCTTGTTTGGGCAGGAGACAGTCGCTCATCTCTCGTCTCCAGGAGTCTGGGAAATCCATCTGGTCTGTCCGTCAGATGTACAGAGGAGAGCAAAGAAACGGCCATTTCGGAAGCCCTCAGGTGCCCAACCCCATGGCAACCAACAAGGCCATAGAGGTGGCTTTCAAAGGAGAGCTGGCAACCAGCAGCCTGGAGGCGCTCCTTCTTGTGGCCCCAAGTCCTCCCAAGCCTCTCTGCCCACTCCCGGTTCCGCCCAGTGATTCCCTCCCGACCCCCTCCCCGAGGAGGTTCCAAGGGAGGCAGTAGGGGTTCGCTTCTCCCTTCATCTGAAGGGCTGCAGCTCTATCACTATGGACCAGTGGGTCCTCAATATCATAAGGAGGGGACATATGCTGGAGTTCAGAGATCCCTCCAGACACCCCACCAAGGTGGAAATTAAATTTCAGTATCACCAAGTGCAAGGTGTTGCATCTTGGTCGGGAAACCCTAACACAGGTACACCCTGGGAGGGAGGTGCTGGAAGCCTCAACAGGGGAAAAGACCTAGGGGTCATGGTGGATACATGTATGAATAACACTGAGCAGTGCAGGAGAGCAGCTAGCAAGGCAAACAGGATGTTGGGATGCATCACAAGGGGATCACCTCTAGGAGCAAGGAAGTGATTCTGCCGCTGTACAATGGACTGGTTAGACCACACCTTGAGTACTGTGTACAGTACTGGAGACCACACTTGAAGAGGGACATACAGCTCCTGGAGAGGGTACAGAGGAGGGCAACAAAGATGATACGAGGGCTTGAGTTTGACTTACGAGGACAGACTTGAGGAGCTCTGCCTGTTTTCATTGGAGGAGAGGAGAGACAGAGGGGACATGATTGAGGTCTTCAAGTACCTCAAGGGAATAAATAGGGTAAACATGGAGGGGATCTTTAGACTAAAGCAGGGAGGCATCACCAGAGGGCATGGTTTGAAGTTGGAAGGTGGAAGGGTGAGGGGGGAAAAGAGGAGGAGGTTTTTCACTGAGAGGGTGGTGGACCCTTGGAATGCTCTGCCTGGTGAGCTGGTTCAGAGATCCACAGTGGAGAGCTTTAAGAGAGGTGGGACAGACACAGAAAGTGGATGTATCAGATGATGGCCTGTCCCGGGGGGGGGGGATGGATGATAGGGGTTTCTGGAGCACAAGGGATGGGAGGGTCTCGGCACCCAACTAAGGATCTAGGTTCGAGCAGACTTGATAGACCATAAGGCCTAATCTGCTGGCAAATAGTATGTTAGTATATCCTCCTCCTCCTCACATTCCACTCATAGAAGGAGAGATTAGGGCCCTCTTGCGGAAAAGGGCAGTAGAGCCAGTCCCTCTGCAGCAGCGGGGAAAGGGTATTATTCCCATTTCTTCCTGGTTCCAAAAAAGACCCAAGACCTTCATCCCATTCTGGACCTCAGCTCGTTAAACTGTTATATAGAGTACGGAAGGTTCCGGATGGTGACTTTTCTGGGACCTGCTTCCTCTGCTGCATCAGGGAGACTGGTTCTGCTCTCTAGACATGCAAGATGCATATATGCACATCGGGGTCTTTCCCCCTCACAGGAAATACTTGAGGTTCCACTTCCAGGCGGAGCATTATTAGTTTTGCATTATCCCGGTCGGCCACTCCTCGAGTCTTCACAAAATGCTTGGCAGTAGTGGCTGCGGCTCTGAGGCGCCAGGGACATTATGTCTTCTCTTACCTGGACGATTAGCTGCTTGTGGCCCCATCAAGGTCACGTCTTCTTCATGCTCTTGGAGACAGCTATACTCCATTCAGAGATCTGGGGATCACACTGAATCTTCAAAGTATTCCCTAGAGCCCAGCCAAAGGCTCATCTTCATAGGAGCGTCCTAGATTCAGTCCAGGCATGGCCTTTCTACCCCCAGAGGGGTGATCGCTTGCAGGAGATTGCCAGACTGTCCTAGTAACCCCTTGTGTCCAGGCCAGGACCTTCCTCAGACTTCTGGGAGCGGCACAGCCATTCCTGTCACTCCTCTGGCCCACCTCACATGAGAATCCCACAATGGATGCTCAGGTTGCAGAGGGATCAATGCTCAGACGACCTAGGCCACATGGTCAGAGTCACAGAGCCAGTAAAGAGGATGCTTCTTTGGTGGTTGGACTGGATACATTTGGAAAAAGGGGTCCCTTTCCGTCCGGAGCCCCCAAATCAGACTGTGACAACAGATGCCTCAGATTTGGGTTGAGGGACGCACCTGGGGGACCACCAAACGCAGGATACCTGGACCCCCATGGAGCACAAACTCCACATCAGTGTCTTGGAGTTGCGAGCGGTCCTCAGTGCGCTACATGCCTTTCAAGAGGACCTCGTGCCAGGTTCTCTTCTTGTTCAGATGGACAACATGGCGGTCGTCTTACATATCAAACAAGCAAGGGGGCGCTCATTCTTGCCCCCTGTGCAGAGAGGTGATGAGAGTCTGGTACTGGGCACTGGAGCGGCACATCTCTCTGTCTGCAGTGCACATGCCAGGGGTCCTAAACGACTTGGCCGACTGCCTAAGCAGGTCTCAGTCCAAGACGCATGAGTGGGAGCTACTGCAATCAGTAGCGGACCAGCTCTTCGCCACATGGGGTCGTCCAGAGCTGGACCTCTTTGCATTCACCATGCAACGCCAAACTGTCAGATGATCTTCGAGGTACAGCTCTTGCAGCAGGTTACACCATTAGGACTGAAGCCGGCCGGCATCAGGACCCCACGGAAAATGTTCTAGCTAGCAGTCTTCAGCGGGGACCGTCTCCGATGTCAGTCCCGGCCCCGACATCAGGCGTAGTACATAAGGAGGCGGTCCCGCCAGAATCCCCAGTTCTTTCCCACCATCGACTTGCATGTCTCGACCCTTCGGTCAGTATCTAGCGGCCGACGATCAGGAAATCCGTTCAAACCGTTTCTTCTTCAAGAATTCCTTTCTCCAGATTTATTCCTCTGTCTGATGTCCTCCCCAACTTCCGTGGAGGGCCATTCGTCCAAGTGCGCCTGTGGGAAACAGATTCCATTCAAGAACCCACCCTCAGCCTCGTCGATTGCCTGGGCCCCAGACATTCCCCAGGCTTGTTCTTTTGTCAGGGCTTCAACAGCGGACCCGGATCCGCCGACAGAAGGCTCTCCAGGCTTACCTTTTAGAAGAGAAGCTCAAGGCCATGGAACCTTTCTCCAAGGAATCCGGAAAAATCCCACAGGCACCATGAGAAGCACAGGAGAAGGTGAGATCCCCTTGAGGCCTCGGACTCCTGCAGCTGTAGCTCCAGGTCCGACCGCTCTCCGTCTCGGGCCCGCTCTCAGCCTCCCCCGGTCGTGGTCAAGTCTGCCAGCGGTTCTTCTGCCCTGTGGCCTGCTAAGACCTCCAGGCCTCCTTCCTCCAAGGCCTCGTCTAGGTCAGAGGAACACCACAAGTCCGCTTCCTGGCACTCGGCCCCCGACGTCCGGTCAGTCTCCCTGCCGCCTCCCCCTCAATGTAAGACTAAGGAGCTGACCTCCGTGAAGCGGACGTCGGACCCGACGTCGGCCAAACCTCATAGTCCCCGGGAACCGACGACAGTACGACATCCGTCGCCGGTCAGGCACTCGCCTCCCAGGACGCCAGCCGGGGGACCGACGTCCGACACAGCAGCTAGAAGAACCCCACCACCACCTACCGATGTCAGCCAGGAGGCGTTGATGGAGGAGGAATCCACTCAGCCTGAGGACCAGGTGGGTGACCCCGGACCTGTTGAGCGCCCACGGGAGCCCTCCCCAGAACCGGAGACCCCCGGGGAGCCGATGACAGGCCACCGGCGCCCAGTCCGTTGTCTGGCCTTAACCTTTCGGAAGTGAAAGAGCTATTCACTTTCTGGTGGGACACCATCAAAAAGGATGTGGTCACCACGCACCCTCCTCCCGCACCTGCAGCACCACTGGCCCCAGCGCCCCTTCACCCAAAGGGGCAGCAGGCCGAGCACCTTCCCCCCAGGAGCCAGCCGGACCTCCTAGGGGCAGACCTACAGACAAGAGAAGGCCTCTGTCCAGATCCTCTTCAGGGTCACCCAGCCCCAAGAGACCCAGAAGACGCCGCCACTCACCGCTTCACGAGGACTCCAGATCGGACATCTCGGATGGCTCCAGATTACCTTCTCCATCAGCGTCCCTTCTCCGGACCCCAGTGAACTTCCCTAGGTCTCCTCCGGATGAACCTCGTTCTCTGAGATCATGAGACGCATCAGGAGGGAACATGGGGTGGGGCGCAGAAGAACTCGACCCCGGAAGGCTACGCCTAGCTTGTTATCTTCGGCAGAAAGATCCTAAGCCTGTGGTGGTACCATCCTTGTTGGACACCTTTGTGGACGTCACCAAGGCAGCGTGGAAACGTCCACATTCGCTCCTGGCGATGCCGAAGAAGGCTGACTGCCTATACAAGGCCCCAAGGGAGGACCAGTACTTGGCTGATCATCCTCTGGCCGACTCCCTGGTCATCACAGCCTCTCATGACCGGTCCCAGAGACCGCAACATTTGAGCACACAGCCACCGGACCCAGAGTCCAAGCAACTGGACGTGCTGGGTAGGCGCACTTACACAGCTGCGACCTGCGCCATCAGGTCCCTGAACTGCCTTACCCACATGGTTCAATTTCAGTACGCTCTGTGGGAACAGGGACAGGAACTGGTAGAAAAATTGCCAGACGGTGAGCAAAAGGAGGAACTTCTCCAGCTCCTCCGCACGGGTTCAGACGTGGGGACCCAGGTGCTCCATGCCAGTGTGACTCCGCGGACTCCTCGGCCAGAGCGGCAGCCTCAGGCGTATGTCTCCGGAGACACTCATGGCTCCGTGTCTCCGGATTTACCCCGGACATCCAGAAGAACATTTTGGACGCCCCCTTTCATGGCGAAGTTTTGTTTGGTGAGGCATCTGAGAAGGTCATCACCAAACTGCAGGAAGCTGGGAAGGCCGTTAGATCTGTCCAGACCATGTACAGATCTAGACTCAGTTCCTTTCGTAGGAACCATAGTCATTTTCGCAGCCAGGCTCAGAGACAGCAGCCTCGTTCCGGCCTGCAACAGAGGGGCTTCTTCACCCGGAAAGCCCAGGGCAAGTTGTCCTCAGGTAGAGGCCAACGTCCTACCAAGTTGGCCCAGCCTGCAGGACCCTCTGCTGCCACAGCATGACTTCTTCCCGGCCCCTGCCCCTCAGAATCAACGGGAAACAAAGGTCGGGGGTCGCATCGCAGACCACCTGCCAGGGTGGCAGTCGATCACCACCGACAGGTGGGTGCTACAGTTGGTCAAAAAAGGCCACTATATAGAATTCTTAGACAAGCCACCCACAAGGCCTCCTCTGCTCTCCCGTTACTCGGGTCAGCACATCCTGCTCATCAGGCAAGAGTGCTCATGCTGCTGCAGAAAAAAGCTTTGGAGCATGTCCCAGAGAACCAGAGAGGCGCAGGATATTATTCTCACTTCTTCCTGGTTCCAAAGAAAACAGGGGACCTCCGTCCAATCTTGGACCTCAGTGACCTCAATATGTCGGTCGCCTACAAATGCTTCCGCATGGTGACCCTCCTGGGTCTAATCCCCATGCTGAAGGAGGACGCATTCTTGGCGTCCCTGGACATGCAGGATGCTTACCTGCACATCCCCATCGCTCAGGTGCACAGGAGGTTCCTGCGCTTCGAGTTTCTCGGCCACCACTATCAGTTCCGAGCACTCCCTTTCGGGCTGTCATCGGCCCCCAGGGTCTTTACCAAGTGCATGGCAGTTGTGGCAGCGTCTCTGAGGAGACAGGACCACTATGTGTTCCCGTACCTCGACGATTGGCTTCTCATGGCCTCCTCCAAAGAGGCGCTGTTGATAGCTATCCAGCACACCCAGATCCTTTTCCAGTCTCTGGGCATCCTTATCAACTACGAGAAGTCTCTCCTGGTACCGTCCCAGAAACTGCAATTCATAGGGGCAGTTCTGGACACCACCCAAGGGAAAGCTTTTCTTCCTGAAGACAGAGCGGAACGCATCCGGTCCCTCATAAGGGACCTATCAGCGAAGAAGACCGTCCCAGCCAGATTGGTCCTTCGCCTGCTCGGATACATGGCTGCGGCCATTCCAACAGTCCTGATGGCAAGGCTTCACATGCGGGTAACCCAGTGGATGCTCAGAGTGCAATGGGACCAAAGGCAAGACCATCTGCAGCAGCCAGTCAGAATCACGAAGGCCGTGGTTTGGGACTGGCAATGGTGGCTAGATCCAGGAACCCTCTCTGTGGGGGTTCCATTCATAGCGACGTCCGGTGATAACACTCTCCACAGGCAGCCTCAAGGCTGGAATGGGGAGCACACTTGAATGGGGTGAGGTCTCAGGGAACATGGAGTACTCAGGAAGCTCATCTCCATATCAACATATTAGAGATGAGGGCTGTCCTTTATGCCCTGCAAGCCTCCCAGTCGGACATTCCACCGAGTACTCTCCTGTTACTGACAGACAATACAGCGGTGATGTATTACCTCAACAAACAAGGAGGCATACACTCCTACCCCCTCTGCAGGGAGGCCATGAGAGTGTGGGAATGGGTAATTCGACACGGCGCAAACCTCATTGTAGTTCACATTCCCGGAGTGGACAATACCGTTGCAGACAGCCTGAGTCGTTCCCAGGCCAGAGTCCACAAGTGGGAACTTCTACAGGAGGTGGCAGAGGATCTGTTTCACAGATGGGGCACTCCAGAATTGGATTTGTTTGCGTCCCCATCCAATGCAAAACTGCCCAATTTTTGCTCACTAGATCCAGGGCCTGGTGTTTTCTGGTGAGACGCATTGTCCCTCTCCTGGGCGGGCAGATTCTTCTATGCCTTTCCTCCCTTCCCATTGATCCAGAGAGTCCTCCTCAAACTTCGCAGGGAGCACGCGATGCTGATTTTGATAGCGCCATTTTGGCCCAGACAGATTTGGTTCCTGCTTCTGAGTCACTTGTCCCGGGAACCTCCGCTTCCTTTGCCAATCAGCTCCCATCTGCTGTCTCAGGAAGATGGTTCACTAGTCCACCCGGACTTACGCTCACTGAATCTGCACGCTTGGCTCCTAGAGACATAGCCATTTTGCGACACGGGGTCTCGCAAGAGGTGGCGGAAGTACTTTCTGCTGCCAGAAAACCGGCAACACATGCTACGTATGCCATGAAATGGCGTAGGTTTTGCCTGTGGTCTCAAGCACACGGCTTCTCCCCTTTGGACTGTCCAGAGAAATTAGTTCTGGAATACCTGCTCTCCCTTTTTCAATCAGGGTTGGCTTACTCCTCAATCAAAGTGCACCTTTGTGCAATCTCAGCCTACCACGCCCCGATAGGCCAGCGCATGGTGGCACAGTTGGATACTTCCCGTGCCTTCTTAAGAGGGGTGCTCCACCTTAGGCCACCCATCAGGGATCCTGTCCCTCCTTGGGACCTACCTTTTGTCCTGGAGCAGCTTACGCTGCCACCTTTTGAACCTGCCGCAGATTGCGAGCTGCGTTTTCTGTCATGAAAAGCGTTTGGTTTGGTTGCTGTTACTTCGGTGGGAAGAATCTCCGAACTATCGCTGTTATGTGTAAGGAGCCTTTATTTAGTTTTTCATCAGGACAGGGTGTCCCTGAGGACGAATCCCAAGTTCCTGCCTAAGGTGGTCTCAGCCCTCACGCTTAACCAGGACATTGATTTATCAGTGTACTTCCCTAAGTACGCTAATCGAGGAGAAGCATTGCTTCACACCCTGGATGTTCACCGGTGTCTTAGATACTACTTGACCAGGACCAAATAGCACCACAAAACGGAACAGCTGTTCGTCTCTTTCGCTGAGAGGATGTTGGGAGATCCAGTCTCGAAACAGACCCTTTCTCGCTGGCTCATCCAGTGCATTTCCCTTTGCTACAACAAGCGACAGAAACCCTTACCAGGTGTAGTTAAGGGCAATTCGACAAGGGGAGTGGCTACCTCTTTTGCAGCACTGAAAAACGTATCCACATTGGCCATATGTGCTGCAGCCACCTGGAGCTCAGTGCACACTTTTATCAGGCATTACAACCTTGATATCGCCTCAAGGCGAAGAGCGGGTTTCGGCCTTGCTGTCCTGCAGGGCCTCCTGTCCTAGGCTCAGGATGTGTTGGTATCTCAGTATCGCCTCCTCCCGATGGCTTTTAAGGCACCATTGCTTGGGAATCAGTCCTAATGGTGTAACCTGCTACAAGAGCTGTACCTCGAAGAAGATAGTACAGTTACGTAAGAACTTACCGTAACGGTAGATCTTCGAGAACAGCTCTTGCAGCAGGTACCTTCCCGCCCACCATCCCCCCTTGGAGGAGGTAAGTTCCAGCCTACGCTTAGAAAGATCATTCTTAGTCTTGGCCATCTGATGGCGGGTCCTCGGTCTCCCTTTCTGATGTCATCCAGCAGCCGGGATTCTCCGGCAGGAGAACTGGGAATTCTGGCAGGACCGCATCATGTACTATGCCTGACGTCAGGGGCGGGACCGACGTCGGAGGCGGTCCCCGCTGAAGACTGCTAGCTAGAAAATTTTCTGTGGGGTCCTGACGCCGGCCGGCTTCAGTCCTAATGGTGTAACCTGCTACAAGAGCTGTTTTCGAAGATCTACTGTTACGGCAAGTCCTTACATAACTGTACTTTCTAGGAGCGTGGATATGTTGTTCATCTACACTCTTTGGTGTGTCCCTTTCCCCTTTAAATCTGGCCGGAAGTCTTCAAGCTGGCTCCTCCCACCCACCCGGGTGGTAAATACCTTGGCTCCGCCCCATGACGCCAGATCTTTCTTTCTGCTGGAAGACTCCGGTTCCCTCATGCTACTTCTGCAGTATCGTAGGCCCTGTATACTAATCGACTGTTTTCACCGCAGTCGCTTTCTTTGAAACTGTACAAGTTTACGATTCCGATCCGAGCGCATCGGACATGGAGGACAAGTTGCCTCCTGAGTTTCGCTGGTGTCCCTGCGGACAGAAAATGTCACGCACCGATCCCCACCTCTCGTGCGTTTGTTTGGATGTCATGCATGACACCTCTTCGTGCACCATCTGCTTGCCTTCCATCCCAACATTCTGGACAACCGCAAGGCGCGCCTTAAGCTGGGGAGACTTCGAACCGCCAATCCACGGTGAAATCGGAAGGAGGCAAGGTGGGCGGTTTCATTAGCCCGCGGTATCTGCCGAGCAGCTCGACCAGATGGCGGCATTTGAAGAAGCTGCCCAAGCCTCAGCCAGTCAAGGTTTTTCGTGCCGCTAAACCGTGGCTCTACCTTCACAGGATCCTTTCGGGAGCTGTGCCAGTCTCTCCCACCAGGGGTGAGGCAGCCCTGAGCAGCACACTCCTCCCGCCCTAAGCGGGACAAGGACCGTAAGTTTCTTCTCTGAAGGCGTTCCTGGGACGAAAGGTCTGAATCCTAGGACCTTGCGGCCTCTGTCAAGATCGCTTCCTCGGTCGCCGGCTTCTTGGACCTTCCGTCAGGCTAAGGCACCGAGGCTGAGGAAACAGCCGAACTGGCCAAGATATCTCTCGAGCCGTTGTCGTCGACGATTCCTTGGAGAGGACAACTATCCTTTCCTTCCCAGATGAGGAGACCCAGCCCTCGGTTATCCCGATCGAGGGACAGGAGCTGGAACATCGGTTTTCACTGACTCCGGCCTCTCCCGATCGAACAAGCTGACCCCGTCTGTCTCGATCGAGGACCAGGACCCCTTCGGTTGAAAAAAGGTCACAAACACTCTCAGAAGAGGCGTCGTCTCTGATCCTCATCCTCCTCGGACGAGAGAGACTTGATAAGCTCCGTCGGCGTTATGAGGACCTTATGTGGCAACAGCTAATTCTGACCGGTCATAAGCGGCTACCTAGCCGATACTTGGCCCCAGCCTCTTAGGCCTACAACGACCCATCCGGAACCAAAGACTCCGGTTCTTCCTCTGATAGGACCAGCATGCATTCCTGTTCAGCCTGTTGCAGTCTCCCCACCAATTGTGGTGGAGCCACCGCCTAAGCAGCCATTGTTGGCCCTGCCCTTGAGCTATGGCAGCGCCCTGCCTCTTGTCCGGCTCCGTCTGCCCGCATGGTTCGGAAGTACACTCTACCCATGGGGTCCTTGGCGGATTTCACAGAGCATCCCTTGTCCAAGAGCCTTGTGACTGCCTCTGCGTTTAGACGCACGGGTAGCTTAGCGGATACTGACCTCCCTCCGGACAAGGAGTCCAAGAATATGGACCATTCTGCCTGGAAGGTTTATGCGGCCTCATCCTTGGGACTTCATCAGTCCAGCTCGGCAGTGATCATGGCACACTTCTCTCACGCCCTCTTGGGGTCACTAGATGAGGTCCTCCCTCATCTCCCAGCGGACATGCAGACCATGGTTAAGCAGGTCCGTGACCAGGGCCATGCTGTTGCAAAACAGAGCTCCAGACAGCCTTGGATATTGGAGATTCCTGTGCCCACTCACTAGCAGCCACAGGGCCTAGCTGAGGTTATCCTCTTTCCTGGCGGATACTCAGCACAAGTTCGCTGATGTGCTCTTCCTTGGCACCGATCTCTTCGGTCCGGGAGTGGCAGGTCACCTCCAGTGAATAGATTAGTCCAGTGCCAACTTGGATGCCACTTCTGCAAAGGGTTCTTCGGGCAAGAAGCAACCTTTTCGGCACTCTTCTGCGGTTAGACAGCCCTCCTTCCATGGAGGTCAGCAGCAACAGCAGGCTCGAGCTTGTTGCCCTAGGCCCAAGCAGGGTCCCCAGCAGCCCCGTAAAGGAGGTCAAGGTCCCGGTCCAGGAGCCTCCTCCTCCTCTAAGCCTGCTCATTGACTGGTCTGGGGTGGCCCCTACACCAGTCATGCCAGTTCTGGGTCCTCCGTGGAGGCGGCTCCACCACTTTCTTTCCACCTGGTCCGGTATCGCCGGGTCCTGGAAGTGGTCGGTCGGGGACTGCCTCTAGAATTCGAGCAGTACCCTCCCTGCCAAGCCTGTGCCCCTCGGGAGGAAAGGATCTCAGTTTGCACTCAAGTCGGCCCTGTGGGACGACATTGCTCAGCTCCTCCACAAGGAGGCGGTAGCTCTAGTGCCAGATCTTTCTACAGACCAAGGCTTTGTGTCCAGGTACTTCCTGGTGCCCAAGTGGACAGCAGGTTGGCACCCCATCCTAGATCTCCATGACCTGCATCAATATCTCAGATCTTATCTGTGTCAGTCTTCACCATTCAACACAGGTGGGTTTCTGGCCGGAGGTCAGGACCCCACAGGAGCTTATTTATTTTTTTTAAAAAGTAGGCGGAGCCAACACACCATCGGCGCTGCACTCGAGGCCGACGCACTGCGTGGCGCTCGCGGGTTGGCCGTTAGGCTGTGTCGACTTCACCTGCCTGCCAGTTCTTCGTCTCCCACCGTAGAGGTCACCTCGTGGGACGCTGTGAAGAAAATCCTAGGCCTGCTAGTTTTTCGAAATCCTATCCTTCGGCGCCAAAGTCCGTCGGTCCTCCTGCCGGTTCTGTTTTTGCCACTACTCGATGTCGCCTGGTAAGATCTTTCCTTATCTTTATGTTTCCGCGATGTTGAGTCTGTTTTAGTATTTTTCCCCGTAGGTCATGTCTCGTCGAAGGGCAGGAAATCTTCAAAGGCAGGTTGGCCTCCATGCGGACAAAATTTCTCCATCTCCGACCAACGCGACCGGTGTCTCTTGTGTCTTGGCCGCTTCCGACATGGATTCGTACGCGCCTGCTTCTCCATGGACCGCGGATCCTCAAACAGCGTCGCGTGGAAAGTGGGGCGGCTCCGCCCGACTTTCGGGGGTCGGATGCGCTTTTCGTCGGGCCAAGCCATGCTCTCTCGGCCTTTCCTCCGGGTCCCCTCCTGGTTCTATACAGACCGAGGAGGAGGGAGCCTAGGCTACTTGTAGCCTAGCCGTTGCCGAGGCTTCTTCCGCGGCGCAGGAGGCCCGTCCTGCTTCTTCCCGGGAGCGGGCGGGAGGTGCCACCATGGCAGTCGCCCCTTCGGGGGTGAAGGCTCCTCCGGTGTCACTTCCGCAGCTCGGAAGGCCTGGGTCGGTGCCGTCCTTGACACCGTCGTCCTCGGCGGCGCCATGCGCCCTGACATGGCCATCGTCGGCGCCGAATTTTCACGCAGCGCCGTGACCTCTGTCAAAGCCGTTCATGGCACCGGCACTGTTAGCGGCACCGTGAGATCTACTGCGACACCGTCCTTTGCCACATCTCATGGCACCGAGGTTGAGCACGGCGCTGTGTCCTCGAGGCTCGGTGCTGTGGGGCCTTTGGTTCCCTCAGTCGGCGGTGTCATCCCTGCCCTCAGCGCCGGGGAGCTGGGCAGTGCCGTGCTCGGTGCCGTGTCCACCGTCGGGGCCATCCATGGCACAGCCCTGGGGAGCTGGGCAGGGCCGTGCTCGGCGCCATGTCCGCCTTCGGTGCCGTTTGCGGTGCCAGGGGAGCTGCCGGGACTGTTGTCGGTGCCATCTCCGTCCTTGGCGCCGCTCACAGTGGCGTGGGACCGGATGATGCCGTGACTGGTCCCAGCTCTGGATCTCTGGCTCGAGCTGGGGCCGCACCTCCCTCGGATTCCGCTCGCAGGGTTGCGGGAGGCACTGGCACCGACTCGGGCACAGCTGTGGCCTCTGGGCCTGGTGGTAAAGATGGTTCTGCCCACCCTCCCACGGTTTGGCACAGGGCCCAGGACTCTACCTCCTCGGAGACTGAGTCGAGCTCTGGGTCGGACATGCAGTCTGACCCCTCGGGGTTGGCTGTTGAGGTGGGCAGCACAGTGATCTCTTCGACCAGTCGGAGTCAGCCCCCTTCTGAGGTGAGGTCGGTGGCTACCGAGACTAGGGTCAGGGGTGCTGACCAGCAGGCTGTGGTGTGGGCCACCATAGCTCTGCAGCCTGGTCTTGGCGGTTTCACTGACCCCTCAGTTGTGGTACCCCCTCCGGTGGTGTGCCTTGATCGCCCAACTTTGGGGCCAATCGGAGCACCTGCGGGGGGGTACTGCTCTGCCCCCTTCGTGGGCTGCCCAGAGATGCCAGCTACCTAGGCTGACCCTCTCAAGGAGGAGGGCTCTTTCAGACTCCGAGGGGTGTGGGGTCAGCACGCCTGCTTTTCTGGGGTTCACCGGGCCCTGGGAGAAGCCGTGGTCGGATCTCCGCTCTTCCTCCTCGGTCTCTTTGAGAGGTCCCGTTCTTTTGAGGCAGGGGACCGTCCTTCTGGACCTATACAGCCCCGATGCCTTACAGAGGATTCTTCTGGGGCGCAGCCAAGGCAATACTAATGTGGTTGTTCAGCTGTCGGCTGTGGGGTCTTCGGGCACCTTCTCCGCGGTGCCCACGGTCCGCTTCCTTAGCCCAGGCGGAGGTCAGCCGACATCTCTTCTTGGCTCTGTCCCCATCCTCTGCCACACTCTCCTGCGCTCTCAGGCATCCTCGATCCTAGCAGCCCTCTCACCTGGGAGCAGTTCAGAGCGGTGGCTGCTCGGTTCCTGCTTACATTAGAGCAATGGACAGCCAGGTTTTCAACCTCCCCGTGCAGCCACCCACTGAACAGATGGTGACCTCAGCTCCTCATTCCCTCTTCAGGGAGGAACCTTCTGTCCACATCTCTCCAGCTGCTGATCTCTCTGTGTATCAAAAATTCCTCATGAGGATGTTGGAGGATTTGCACCTTTCTCCTTCCACTATTAGCAATCCTGAACACTCGCACACACCTTTCTAGGCGATTTGGCGAGGCCACCCTTATGGTGCCACCCTGGCCGGCTCCCTTTTGGGAGGTGTGGGTTGCGTTCTGGCAGATGCCCTTCTCTGGGTTCCTGCCCCAAGGGATCTCAGCCAGAGGTATTGCGCACCCCCGGAGTCTCCAGGTTCCATGCCTCATCCACAGTCTGGGTTGACGCAGTTGGATACTTCTGATGGGCTTTGCGCCCTTCACCATGACCGGCCCCCAGATCAAGACTCCTTGGATTTTGATTTCTGGGGTAGGAGGACTTTCTACTCAGCACGGTTACTTCTCTCTATCTCTGCACATCAGGCCCACTACACAGCCTATGACAGGTTCTTGTGGTCCAGGCTAGGTCAGCTCCTAGCCTCATTGCCTGACACAGAGCAAACCAGACAAGCCATTGCACTCTCTGCGCATGGCCTGGAGCTAACAAGGCACCAAGCGAGGGCATCTTATGATGCCAACGAGGTAGCTACCAGGGTAGTAGGGACAGCGATCTGCACTAGGCAGACGGCATGGCTACGTCTTTCCCGGTTGTCACTCTTGGCCCGGCGTAGGGTGATTAACTCTGCCCACCAGGGAACCTACCTTTTCTCCCGCAGAGTGAGATGGCGCTTATCGGGCACTTCCTTCCCCTCAGGGGACTCCTCCTCTCTCTCCCACTCTCGGGCCTCTCAGGCCCTGAGTCCCCACAGTGTGTCACCCACTGAGGGCTGAGACTTTGTCCCTTAGGGTGTAAAAGAAAACCCCCTTCGGCGGGGCTCGGTACTCACCCATCTGAGATGAATGGTGAAGATTGACACAGATAAGATATGAAAATTATGTACCTACCATAATTATGATCTTTCTGTGTATCTTCACCATTCATCACAACCCCACCCTCCATCCCCCTGGGGCCTCAGTCTCTGGGTCCCCCTCCCTCTCTGTGACTCCCCTTCTCCTCCTTAGGAGTGGGGTAAAATAGGGACACACAGGAGAGTATTTTTCCAGGAAGAGTGGATAGCTCGAGTGGCACTCCTTCTCCAGTACCTTGTCTCCACCCCTATGGGGTGGGAGTTGGTAGTTGCCCTCCTTCTCTCCTCCTCCCTGTTTCCATCCAACCTATTTCTCCTAAAAAAAAGAAAAAAACCCTTTTTTCCCAAAATCTTTTCTTGAGAGGTGCTGAATCCTGTATCCTGTCCTTCTTCCAGAATAGCCAACTCTGCTTATCTGGAGTGTTTGCCAGTTATTCCGTGCCTTGAATTCTGGCAGAAAGCTTTGCTACTCCTTGCAGTTCCTATACAATCTGGAGACGGACCAGGGTCCGGGATATCGTATCCTTCTCCCCTCTCTCCTAAATTCTTTACCCACCCTACCCCCTTCTCCCGCTTCCAGATATTGGGGCTCCTCCCAATCCCTTTAGTTTCTAACCTCTTTCTTTCTGTCCTCTTAGTCATTATTTCTCCTTTTAGTTCATACATCTTTTCCTTTTCTGTCCCTTGGACTCTCTTGTCCCACCTCCACTCCCTTCCTCTTACCTCTCCGGCGACTCAGAACTGGCAGGCAGGCGGGTCGACACAATCTAACGGCCAACCTGCAGGCGCCACGCGGTGTCATCGGCTCTGCCTACCTTTTAAAAAGCCGCATGGTCCTGACCTCGACCAGATACCCATCTGTGATGAATGGTGAAGATACACAGAAAGATCGTAATTACAGTAGGTCGTAATTTTACGTGTCTCACACCTTCCAGATGGTAACTCTGAACCAGATCATGCCACCTCTGGAGCGAAACATGTGGTTCTGTTCACTGGATCTACAGGACGCGATCTTACTTCGAGAAACAACTCTTACAGCAGGTTACACCATTAGGACTGAAGCCAGCAGGTGCCAGGACCCCATGGAAATTTTCTAGCTAGCAGTATTCAGTGAGGACCGTCTTCAAGGTCGGTCCCGCCCCTGACGTCAGGCGTAGTACAAAAGGGGGCGGTCCCTCAGAATCCCCAGTTCTTTTCTCGCCGTCTACTCGCCAGCATCGGCCTCTTGGTCTCTACCTAACGCACGCGACTACAGAACTTTCTGTGTATTTTTGCCAACTGATGTCCTCTCCAACTCCCGCCGCGAGGTCACCTTTCTAAGAGTGCCTGGAAAACAGATCCCTTTCAAAGATCGTCACTCTTCCTCGCGTCGTTGCCTCGGCCCGGACCATGATACCAAGGCCTGCATCTTTTGCCAGGGTTCAATAGCCGCACCAGGATCCGCCCGTCCAGGAGGCACTACAGGCGTATCTCCTTGAAGAGAATTAAAGGATAGAGACCAAGAACCTTCCTCCAGTGGAGAATCTTCAAAGGCCCATAAACACCAGGACAAGCACCGGGAGAAGGTGAGGTCCAGATCTCCTCGGGCCTCGGATTCCCGCAGCTCAGGCTCCAGATCAGACCGCTCGGTCACAGCCCCCCCCCCCCCGGTTAAGGTCTGGACTTCAGGTGGCTCTTCTTCGCTCCAGCCAATCAAGACCTCAAGGCCCTCGGCTTCCTCCACTCCATCCAAGGCCTCTTCAAAGTCTTCTGAGTGCCACAAATCCTCTTCTTCCACCCGTCGTCGGGACACCGACTCCAGGTCGGTCTCCCAACTGCCCAGAGGTCCTGATCCAGCCCCCAGAAGGACCAAGGACCTGATGTCCCTGAAAAGGGCGTCGGACCCGACGTCGGCTAAACATTCGAAGTCAGCCAGGTGCTCACAGGAACCAGCGACACCAGCCAGGCACCAGTCACCGGCCGGGTGTTCGCAGGATCCAAAGGTGTCGGTCAGGAGACCGACGTCGGCATCGCATTCTCCGGAGCAGAAGACTACCCCCCCATCACTGGGAATTGACTGAGGAGGGCACCCCATTGCCCAAAGACCAGGAGGGCGACACCGATGATGCCGAGATCCCCCGGGAACCTTCCCTGAACCAGAAGACACCTGGGGACCCGACGCCAGACCACCAGCGCCAGGCCCGTCGTCGTGCATGAATATCAAAGAAGTAAAGGAGCTCTTTACTTTTTGATGGGACACCATCCAAAAGGATGTGGTCCCTATTAAACCTCCTACTCCTACTCCTCCTCCTCCTACTCATTCACCTCCTACGTCCCCTCCTCCCCCTAAGGGCCAGCAGGACTACCACCAACCCCAAGGAACAGACTCCATCTCCTGGGGCAGATCTAAAAACAGGAGAAGGCCTCCTCCAGATCTCCATCAGGGTCTCCCAGCCTTAAGCGACCCAGGCGGCGTCGGTATACTCGGGGAGGACTCCAGATCGGACACCTCGGACTACTCCAGATCTTATCCATTAAGTATCTTCTCTCTGACCCACATGACCTCCCTAGGTCTCCGCTGGATGATCCCTCTTCGCTGAGATCATGAGGCACATCCAGGACAACATGGGGTGGGATGCTGAAGACCTTGACCCCGAGCGACACACGCCTTGCCTGCTATCTTGGCAGAAAGACCCAAAACCTGTGATAGTCCACCCTTGGTGGACACTTTTGCAGATGTCACCAAGGCTGCGTAGGCGTCCACCTCCACTTCCGCAGTGCCAAAGAGGGACTGCCTGTACAAGGCTCCGAGAGAGGACCAGTACTTGGCGAAGCAACCTCTGGCAGACTCCCTGGTCATCACGGCCTCACATGACCGGTCTCAAAGACCCCAACATATGAGCACTCAGCCACCGGACCAGGAATCCAAGCAATTGGATGCCCTTGGGAGGCATATGTACGCAGCTGCTATATGCGCCATCAGGTCTCTGAACTACCTTACTCACATGGTACAGTTTCAGAACGCCCTGTGGGAACAGTGGCGAGACCTGGTCGACAAGCTTCCCGATGGTGACCAAAAAGCGGAGCTCCTTAACCTGCTTCGCACAGGGTCAGATGTGGGGGCCCAAGTGCTTAGAGCTGCATACGATTCCGACTCTTGACCAGAGCTGCAGCGGGCATTTGTCTCCGGCGACACTCTTGGCTCCGTGTCTCCGGCTTTAACCCGGACGTATGGAAGAATATTCTAGATGTCCCGTACAATGGCGAGGTACTCTTTGGTGAATCCTCGGAGAAGGTCATCACCAAACTCCAGGACGCAGGGAAGGCAGTCCGATCTGTACAGGCCATGTACAGATCCAGGCCTAGTTCCTTTCGTAGAAACCAGAGCCACTTTCGCAGCCGGCAACAAAGGCAGCAGCCAAGCAGCAAAGGGGCGTTTTTCAGCGTAAATCCCAGGCCAAGTCGTCCCCAGGCAGAGGCCAACGTTATACGAAGCCGGCCCAGCCCGCAGGGACCAATGCTGCCACAGCATGACTCCTTCCCGGCCCCCGCCCCTCCTTTGGATTAACGGGCAAGAAAGGTCGGGGGTCGCATCGATCGCTACTTTTAGGGTGGCAGTTGATCACCACAAACAGGTGGGTTCTTCAATTGGTCAAGAAAGGCCATTTCATGAATTTCTTGACCACCCACCTACAAGACCTCCTGCTCTCCCGTTACTCTGGTCAGCATGCCCTGCTCATACAGCAGGAGGTGCTTGCGCTTCTGGGAAAAGAAGCCATAGAGCACGTACCTAGGAACCAGAGGGGACTAGGGTATTATTCTCACTTCTTTCTGGTTCCAAAGAAGACAGGGGCGTCCGTCCGATACTGGACCTCAGCGACCTCAACAACTCAGTCCTGTACAACGCTTCCACATGGTGACCCTTCCAGGTCTGATTCCCATGCTAAAGCAGGACACTTTTCTAGCATCCCTAGACATGCAGGATGCCTACGTGCATATTCCCATTGCTCAGAGCGCTCAGGAAGGTTCTGGCTTGAGAGTTTCAGAGTCGCCAGTATCAGTTCCGAGCTCTCCCTTCAGGCTGTCATCTGCACCTTGGGTGTTCACGAAGTGCATGGCGGTCGTAGCCACATCTCTAAGAGACAAAGCCACTCGTGTTCCCCTGCCTGGATGATTGGCTTCTCATGGCGCCTCTCAGGAGGCCTTGATGTCTGCCATTCACTGCACTCCATCTCTGTCCGAGGCGTTGGGCATTCTCATCAATCACAAGAAGTCACGCCTAGTTCCATCCCAGACTCTGAAAGTCATAGGTGCAGTTCTGGACACCGTTCAAGGGAAAGCTTTCCTTCCCCTGGAGAGGGCGGAACACATCAAATCCCTCATCAGGCACTTTTCGACGAAGAAGACCGTTCCTGCCAGACTGGTCCTTTGCCTGCTCGGACACATGGCGGCGACCATTGCTGCAGTCCTGCTAGCCCGTCTCCATATGCGGGTAACCCAGTGGATGTTAAGGGTCCAATGGGACCAAAAGCAAGACCATCTGCAGCATCCAGTCCGGATAACGAAGGTCGTAATCTGGGACTGGCAATGGTGGCTACACTTGTGGAATCTCTTGGCGGGAGTCCCCTTCTTTGCGTGGCCACCAACTGTGACACTCTCCACAGACGCCTCAGGGCTCGGTTGGGGAGCACATCTCGACGGTGTCTGGTCTCAGGGCCTTTGGACAGACCAAGAGTCTCATCTCTACATAAATATCCTGGAAATGAGGGCAGTTCTTTACGCCCTGCAGGCCTTCCAGTCGGAGATTCCACTGGGTACACTTCTGTTACAAACAGACAATTCCACAGTGATGTATTACCTCAACAAACAAGGAGGCACCCATTCCTACCCGCTTTGCAGGGAGGCCATGAGAGTGTGGGATTGGGTCTTGCAACACGGCGCAAACCTCTTTGCCATTCATTTTCAAGGAGTGGACAACGTCATTGCAGATGGCCTGAGCCGCTCTCAGGCCAGAGTCCACGAATGGGAACTACTTTAGGAGGTGGCAGAGGATCGGTTTGCATGATGGGGCTCTCAGAACTAGACCTTTTAGCGTCCCCATCCAACGCAAAACTGCCCAATTTTTGCTCACTAGATCCAGGGCCTGGTGTTTTCTGGCGAGACGCGTTGTCCCTCTCCTGGGCAGGCAGATTCCTCTATGCCTTTCCCGTTGATCCAGAGAGTTCTTCTGAAACTTCACAGAGAGCAAGCAACACTGATACTTATCGTGCCATTTTGGCCCAGACAGATCTGGTTCCCTCCGTTTCATCAGCTATCCCGGGAACCTCCAGTGCCATTGCCAATCAGCTCCCATTTGCTGTCTTAGGAGGCGGGCTCCTTGGTCCATCTGGACCTACATTCCCTGAACCTACATGCTTGGCTCCTAGAGACATAGCCATGATGCGACACGGGGTCTCGCAAGAGGTGGCAGACGTTCTCACTGCTGCCGGAGGCCAGTTCCCATGTGACCCTACGCCATGAAGTGGCGTAGATTTTGCTTATGGGTTCAAGCGCGCGGTTTATCGCCTTTGGACTGTCCAGAGAAGTTGGTATTGGATTACTTGCTGTGTCTTTTCCAGTCAGGCTTGGCTTACTCCTCGATTAAGGTACACCTCTGTGCCATCTCAGCCTATCACGTCCCTATAGACCAGCGTACTATAGCTCATTTGGACACGACACGTGCCTTCCTGAGTGGTGTCCTCCACCTCAGGCCCCCGACTAAGGATCCGATTCCACCATGGGATTGCAAGCTACGTCTTCTTTCTTGGAAGGCGCTGTTTTAGTTGCCGTTACCTCGGCCAGAAAATTTCTGAACTACATGCACTTATGTGCAAAAGAACCTATTTGGTTTTCCACCAAGGCGGTATCCCTAAGGACTAATCCAAACTTTCTGCCTAAGGTGGTCTCAGCACTCAGCCTTAATCAGGATATCAATTTACCAGTTTATTTCTCGAAATACTCTAATTGAGGAGAAGCCCTTCTGCACATTCTAGATGTGCATAGGTGTTCTCAGATACTACCTGACCAGAACCAAACACCACCGAAAATCAGACCAGCTTTTTTGTCTCCTTTGCCCACAGGATGATGGGAGCTCCCATTTCAAAACAGTTGCTGTCCAGGTGGCTCATCCAGTATATTACGTTCTGTTACCAGAAGCGCAACAAACCCCTACTGGGCACGGTTAAGGGTCATTTCACCAGAGGGGTGGAGACCTCTTTTGCAGCTCTAAAGAACGTATCCACCTCAGCTATTTGTGCTACAGCTACTTGGAGCTCCGTGCATACTTTCATCAGGCAGTACAGCCTGGATATCGCATCGAGGCAAAGAGCAGGTTTTGGTCTAGCACTCCTTCAGGGACTTCTGTCCTAGAATCGATAAAATTCGAAGATCTCTACCTTCCCTCCTCCCGATGGTGTGTGATTTCCAGGATTGCTTGGGAATCAGTCCTAATGGTGTAACCTGCTGCAAGAGCTGTTTCTCAAAGTAAGATAGTACAGTTACATAAGAACTTAACTTAACAGTAGATCTTGAGAACAGCTCTTGCAGCATATCCTCCACCATTCCGCTGGAGGTAGATTCTGGTTCAACATCCTTCTCCTAGGATAAGGCGTTCAAGCCTTTTTTTCTGTTTGCCATATGATGGCGGATCCTCAGCTCCTCTTCTGATGTCATCCAGCGGGGTCTTCAGCGGGAGAACTTGGGATTCTGGGGACGCTCTTTTGTACCACGCCTGAGCGCCGAGGGCGTGTTCCTAATACTGCTAGCTAGAAAATTTCTGTGGGGTTCTGGCGCCTCGGCTTCAGTCCTAATGGTGTAACCTGCTGCAAGAGCTGTTCTCGAAGATCTACTATTCTGTAAGTTCTTACATAACTGTACTTTTTCTACATCCCAATCCGTCAGTCCACCATGGGGTTCCTCCACTTCAGGATAGAAGGGACCCTTTACGAGTTCCAGGTCATGCAGTTCAGCCTGTCATTGGTCCTTGGTTCTTCACCAAGTGCACGCAGTGGTGGCGGCCCATCACGGCATCAAGGGGTTGGATATACCCCTACCTCAACGATTGGCTCCTGGTGGGTTCCTCCGTGCAGGAGGTGGAGAGTCAGGGACATGGCCCTCTGAACCAGTTCCAGTTAGGCCTCCTGATCAGCGAGGCCAAGTCGGAACTCGTGCCCTCTCAGATGATGGGCTTTATCGAGGCAGAGCTCGGCTCTCATCAAGCCAGAGCTTGGCTCCCACAGATAGGGCGGAGGTTCTTTCCTCCTTTGCCCAATCATTCCTGGTTGGGCATTTGCGCCCTGACCGGGACTTCCTGCACCTTCTGGGTTACATGGCGGCGTGCACCTCATTGGTCGGTTGGGCCAGATTTCACATGCACCCTCTCCAGTGGGAGCTGGCCGCTTAGTAGACTCAGCGTCAGGGTCATTTCAACCAGTTGGTCACTGTCACCCAGAATATGTGGGATGCTCTCAATGGTGGACCGGCCCAAGTCGTCTGCAGGAAGGGATCCTGTTTGTCCGCCTCAAGCTGATGGTCGTTCTCACGACCAATGCCTCTCTCATGGGCTGGGGAGCCCACATGGGGGACAACAGAGCTCACGGGTTCTGGACCCCCGAGGCATCCTGATGCCACATCAACGTGCTGGAACTCAGAGCAGTCAGACTGGCACTGTCAGCTTTTACTCCTCAGCTCCGGGGTCAAGTGGTTCAAGTTCAGAAGGACAATACCACGACCATGTACTACCTCAAGAAACAGGGCGGCACACACTCCCATCTGCTATGCAAGGAGGCGCTGCGGATCTGGACCCTCGTCAGCCTGTTGGAGGCAGATCTCCTTGCCATCCATGTGGCAGGAGTCTCGAACCAACTGGCGGATGCTCTCAGCTGCATAGGCCAGACATCCCACGAGTGGTCTCTCCATCCAGAGGTAGCTTACAATCTGTTCTCCTGTTGGGGCAAACCGTTGGTGGACCTGTTTGCCTCCAGGGAGAACACCAAGCTGAGGTTGTACGTGCCCGCGCCCCCTTCAGCAGGGCTCGCTGCAGGGGGATGCCTTCTCAAGGCCATGGACCCCAGGCCTCCTCCGCCTTCCCTCCATTTCCTTGATCCACAAAGTGTTACTCCAAGCTGAGGAGGTCAAGGCGAAGGTGATTCTAGTAGTCCCAGATTGGCCCGCCAGTTCTGGTATCCAGATCTTCTCAGCCTCAGCTGCAGGGCCCGGGCGGCTTTGTACGACCAGACCTGATATCATTGAACCAGGGGAAGGTATTCCATCCGGACCTTCAATCCCTGCACCTCTCAGCCTGCTACCTGAGAGGCTAGAGTTCCAGGCTCCGGGTCTTTACGAGGATGTCTACACAGTTGTGCAGGCATCTCGTAAGGAATTGACCAGGAACTGTTATGCCTTGAAATGGAAAAGGTTTTCCATTTGGTGTCGGAATAAGAGTCTGGACCCCTTATCCTGCTCTGTGGCTAACATTTTAGACTACCTGTGGTCTCTCTCCAAGGGGTCTACGGTCATCGACCCTTAGGGTGCACCTGGCAGCCAATTCTGCTTACGGGCTCTGGCGGTCAGTGGCTGTTATTAACAGGAGACGAGGCAAAGGCATGGATCACATATCCCTCTGGTGCTTGAACCTCCACCTCCGTGGGATCTCTTGCTGGTTTTGGCAAAGCTCATGGGCAAGCCATTCGAACCCATGCACAAGTGTGAGCTCTCACACTTGTTGTGGAAACTGCCTTCCTGGTGGCTATCATGTCAGCCAGAAAGACAGGGGAGCTCCAGGCACTTTCAGTGGACTCCCCTTATCTGGTCTTTCACAGGGACAAAGTTGTCCTGCACCCCCACCTGAAATTCCTTCCGAAGGTGGTATCAGAGTTTCACCTTAACCAGGTGTTGACTCTGCCGGTATATTACCCTAACTACACCTCGGATGCCAGTACAGGCTCCATACCCTGGACCTTAGGCGTGCTCTCTCCTACTACAAGGAGAGGACAGCGGAAGTCGGGAGATGTTTGTCACCTCGCTAAAGCCGCCCGGCAAACTGGCAGACAAATGGACTATTGCAAGATGGATTACATCATGCATAGGTCTGTGCTATGAGTTGGCAGGCAAGGATCCTCCTGGACTTCGGTGGCGTCATAGAAGAAATGGCAGCCTAGACAAAGGGACTCCTCGAGCGATCCCAAAAATCCCTCTAGTACATCCAATCCATCAACATCTTTACTCAATTTTAACAGGAGGGCAGCCCAAAATGCCGAAAAGAAAGGGGACAACAAGTTCGCAATTTGGCGACCTAACGAGGAGAAACCCATGATGAAGGATCGAGAGTGAAGACTCGAGGGCCTCGTCCTCCTCGTACTGAGGCAACATGGCAACAGAGCAGGCTTCCCATTCAACTCTTCTTCAAAAACAAATGGCTCAGATGCTGGCGGAATTGAGAGCTTCTGCTGCGAAATGGGGTCTATGGCGACGGCTCTCCGCACCGACATTGGGAAGCTGGAGCAGAGACAGGATAGCAGCGAGGCCCGAGTTATAGGAATGGAGGGAAGGCTCGATGACATGGAGCGTGCCATGGCACAAATGCAGGGGGAAGTCAGGGCCTTAAGGGCGCGTGCTGAGGATGCTGAGAGTTGTAGCAGAAGAAGCAATATAAGAATATCAGGGCTTCCCGAGGGTTCGGAGGGACAGAACATGATAGAACATATCCAGAAACTCCTTAGGGAGCTGCTTCCACTACCTGATGGCATTTCTATGGAGATCGAGTGGGCGCACCGTACCCTGGGGCCTAGGCCCTCCCCCCCAGCTCTCGACCACGTACAGTCCTGGTAAAATTCCTGAGATATCAAGACAAGGAAGCGGTTTTCAGAGCAGCCTGGAGGAAGGGGAGCGTAATGCTCGGTTCACAGCACCTTTACTTTGATAATGATTATGCCCCCGAGATTATGGCGCGAAGGCGCGCCTATTCAGCAGTGATGAAAGCGTTGAAGATGGTCGGAATTAAATTTCGCACCCCATACCCAGCAAGGATGGTGATCTTATTCCCTGAGGGAGCGAGCACGGTGGAATCGGCGGAGGAGGCTGAAGCCGAGCTTAGAAAACGGCAGATCAACATCCCCCAGGCCAGGACCCAGAAAGAACCTTCAATGGCAGCTAAACTGCCCACTAGAAGTGGAATAAGGAACAGAATGACACGAGGCGAAAACAGAGGCCATTCGCAGGATTGCCGGGACATTGCGAGCAGCACGGACTACTCCGGTTGAGCAGCAGCCATCAGAAGTCACCACAGAGACATGAGTCTGCCAAGTAACTTTATTGACCTTAAGAGGTGCGGGGTGGGGGAGGCCAGGCGAGTCGATTAACTGTTGAGGCGGAGACCTTTGTGGGGGACCTCTTTATAAGACGTGGCTCTGACCACACCAACTCTGAGATCCATTTAGAGAGGGGTAGGAGGGATGGTAGTCGGGAGGACATAGGCGAGGGGGAGGAAAGGGGCAGCGGGGATAGGAAGACCGAGGTGGCTCAGGTTTGGTAAACCAAACATTGTTACGAAACGACTCTCCGTCGGAATACGGGGCCGGAGAAGCAATGGAGAGTAGACGAAGATTTAAGGTAATGGCTAGCTGTGCGGTATGTTTCTGGTTTGCCAAGCACTGGGTGGGCATAGTGGATAAGACAGTCTTAGTCTAGGCCCATACTGGGAACCGAGGTCTGAAAGGAGGAAGAGGGGAAGGGAAAGAGGCGGGGGCGGAAGATGGGGTAGAATAAACTCCAACATAATGGGGTTTGCTAAAGGACTATCGATGCACCACCCTCTGAGGCAACAACTCGGTACCTGATGGCGGTAGGAAGGGGTTGGGGGATGGGATGGGACAGACCGTGAGGAAGCTGAACCGAATCGGAACAACGAGAGGACCACAGTTGCTCACAACAAAAGACTTTCTTAGTGTCTCTATGGACCTGCGTGCAATTCATTAAACTATGACTCAACCTCTCTGAATAAGCAAATCTAAAACAGGAAAGCGGCTCATGAGAATGGGAATTTAGAGGTAGCATTACAAATGATGTTAAATATGGTTGCTGAAGACAGGCGGCTGGCAACTGGGAGAAGGAGGCCCTCAGAAGGTGGGCGTGAGTGTGTGCCCTCTCAGTTTGTCCTTCCCGTCCTCTGAGAGGGTTATGATGGGGAGGTCGGATCGTATAGGAGAGGAAGGCACAGGTCCTGAGCGGAAACACCACGATGAGTCCCAATGGGTTACTGATCGTACCTAATGGGCCATCATAGCCACAGGAGTGTAGATCCTGATATATTCGACTGAGAATGATCTCATAGGCTGGGGGTTGGATGGGGAATAGAGCAGGTAAGGTGGGAGTATAGGGCAGGGGAGGGGTTTGGGGGAAGGAGGCGAACCCCCTTTTTTTTTTTTTGAGGACCGCCCGGCAGGGAGCCTTCATCTGATCACTGGCAGTCCTCCCTTCTGAGGAGACAAACTTACTGAAGAAGCGGGTAAAACTGGGGGATTGGGAGGGCCATGCCTTTGGGGGAGGGCTGGGTGCAAGGGAGATGGGGGCGACTGATGCCTCGTGTAGATTGAGGCTTGAGATGGTAACCAGCGTAAGATCTGGGGATGATCGGTGACCCCCTCGCGGAGTCCATTCAATACAAGTAATCACTGTGGAGGTCGGGGCTGGGCGATACTGATGGGCGGATGGGATGAGCCCAGTCTCCCTCCCGCTGGCTTGATCTGGCAGGAGTGGCCGCCCAGAAGCCTGAGAGGAAAACTCAATTCAGTCCCTACAAATATGTCCAGGGATCTTAGGGGAATAAGGGCGCTGCGTATAACAGTCACCTACCCCACATACCCCTTTTCCAAATAGCATGGTGTGCTAATGCCCAGTAACTCTGGGCTCCTGGCAAGGTTTCCTTGCCACAGGGTCAGGACCCCTGACTCGTGGAAGTGTCAGTTCGTAATGTTGAGTGTTAGGATGTTTAAATGCTGTGTAATATGGTTCAATGTTAAACAGGTTTGTTGCTGTAATGTTATTTGTCTTTTGTTAGTCACCAGATACAAGCAGTTGACCGCGGTGGGGGCGCTTTCCAGGGCTGGCGGACCTAGGGGCCTACTAAGGCCGGTGAGAGGTAAATCAGTCGAAGTCATAGAAAAGAAGATGGATACAAATAAGGTAAAACTTCTTTCCTTAAATATAAACGACCTAGCATCTCCATCAAAGAGCAAGGACCCTGGCTTATATCAGAGGCTCAAGTGGACATAACATTCACTGGGAAACCCACATGAATGGCGTAGCACTTAAAATTGGGTAAACTGGGAAGGGACAGGTTTTCTACTCCTCGGCCAAGTCAGGTAGGCGCGGGGGTTGCTATTTTGATCTCCGGGACACTCCTTTTAAGATGAGGAGGTGTGGGCTGACCAGAGGGCATGATTTTGGTGCAAGGTATACTGCATGATAAACAGGTTACCTTGGTGAATGTACTTTCCTCCGGATTGCTGGTGATGCAACTAAACTGTTACTAGACAAAATTATACAAAAACAGAGGGGTTACTTATGATGGCAGGCGACCTTAACTTTGTTATGGATCCCATCATAGACTCCACCAGCATGAGACCCTATAGGTTATCAGCACCCAAGATTTTTAAAGATTTGTGAATGAGGCAGGATGGTGTGATGTCTGGAAAGCTCCATCCTCACGCGAGAAACTACACATTCTACTCTCGGTTCACCAAGCGTATACCGCATCGACCAGGTGCACACAAGTGGAAAACCTGGGGATGCTGCATAAAATTCAAATTGGAGACATTAATCTCTCTGACCATGCCCCCAGACTTCCTCTGGGACTTCAACCTCCAGCCCAAGGGCGATCTGGAGCTCAATCCCTACCTACCGCTCCAAAAAATTCTGTGATTTTCTCCTCGAGAAGATCCAGGAGATTAAAAGCGACAACCGGTCATGGACTCTGCCCCAGCCATGTACTGGGATACGATTAAAACTGTACTTAGGGGTCATGTAATAAAATTCACAGCAGAACAAGAAAAACAGCGTAAAGCACGGAAACTTGAGCTGGAAGACACCTCCATTTCTTACAAATGGCACACAAACAGGGAACACTTCTGCTCTCTCAGCTGCAGCAAACCAGGTTCAAACTGGACCGACTGGTGCAGCAGCAGCAGACCGAGATGGCCCTCACCTTCCTGCGTCAGAAATTTTATGAGGTCGGACCGAGGGCTACTCGGATGCTGGCATATCAAGTCCGGAAGCAAAGGAAAATGGCTACGGTCACATCAATACTCCATCCTACAAGGGGGCAACACTTCACCAAGACCCAGGAAATCGCAGAAGCCTTTGCCGAGTATTATAGGTCCTTATATACCCCAGAGCAGCTAGTACCCCCACAGCGCATGGCGGAATTCCTGGGATCAGTCACCCTTCTGCGACTTACAGAAACCCAAGGCCAGACCCTGGTTGCCCCGATAACGGACGTGGAGTTGATGACTGCCATAAGGAATGCCAAATCCCAGAGGTCCCCTGGCCCAGATGGATATGGGGTAGAATTTTATAAAGTAGTGAAAACTCAAATACTCCCTAACCTTCGCGATGTTTTCAACAAAGGTCCTGGAGGGACTCCCCGTCCTGGGCGTCATACAATATCTGTCATTCCCAAGCCGAATAAAGACCCACAATTGTGCGCCTCTTATAGGCCCATATCTGTACTTAACCAAGATTATAAACTCTTTATGTCAATCTTGGCCCATAGAGTGGACCAGGTCCTTCCCTTGCTGATTCATAAGGATCAGACGGGGTTCGTTTGAACCCGCACCACTACAGATAACATAAGGAGAACCCTACATCTGGTACACCATATGCACACTGGAGGGATTCCATCCTTATTGGTCAGCCTTGATGCCAAAAAGGCATTTGACAGAGTGGCATGGCAGTTTCTATATGAAACATTACATAAATTTGGTTTCCCCTCCGCTTTAATAAGCACCTTGCAAAACATATACAATGCCCCTTAGCATGCGTAAAGGTGAATAGTCACCACTCCACCTATTTCCCTCTATACAGAGGACGAGGCAAGGATGCCCCTTTTGCCCTCTTGTTTGCGGTCTTTATAGGCCTTGCCCAGAGGATAAGAGGCGAGGGATGTGGTGGGAGTGGAGCTGGGAGGCTATGACACCGGATAGCCCTTTATGCGGATGATATCCTGTTGTATCTAGCCAAGCGCAATTCCTCTCCTCAGTTAAATCAATATTAGAGGCCTTTGGGCGGTCTCGGGATACAAACTAAATCTCAGTAAAACAGAGATGCTCCCTTTCACTATGTCCCCACATCGAGGGATCAAAGCAGCTGTTCAGGAAATGGGAAACTCAAATACCCTAAGGATATATATTCCCAAAGTCCCCTCGTATTTCTATACCCCTTAACTTACACCCCAGTACTTAACCTGTCGGACCTAGCCGTTTGGCAACCCTCCTTTGAGGCTAGCCGAAGGATAGATCTGGTTAAGATGATCTCCTTCCTAGAGTACTGTACCTGTTTCAGAATATACCGGTTCGACTCTCCGCACAAACCTTTAAGAAATAAACCGACATATCTCCAAATTTATATGGGCCAACAAAGACCCTGTAAGATTCAAAATTCTCACCTCCCCGGGATGAGGAGCATGGGCCTTCCGGACCTCGGCCTTTACCAGCAGGCGGTGATATGCTGCTGATGTCCAGGCAAACTAGAACAAATATCCCACACTGGCTGGACATAGAATGTGCACTGATAGATGACTATACATTTCTTGGGAACCTTTACCAGTCCAAGGAGGACGGAAATTAGCCTCACTAGCAAACCCCTGGCTCTCGGCTGCGGTTGGGGGCTGGCGGACAATCCGGAGGAACCATCAATTATCCATGTATATCCCTCTCACATGCCCAATTTCATGCCTTAGCGACTTTCCCCAAATGCCCTGGGCGGGCGGTTTCGGCAATGGGAAGAGCGAGGTCTGAAATACCTGAGTCAGATAATGAGACAAAGGTGTAATGTGGGCTTACTGAAATTCAAAAAATTTAACCTTCAAAGGAAGATTTCTTCCTATCTTCAGCTCAGACACTACATTGACCATCTCCCTAGGGGTTGTGGGCCGGGAACAGCTCCACCACTAATACAAACCTAACAATGGTCATTAGGACATCCAGGCAAAATAACCTGATCTCATTATATTACGGTCCCTGAGGCCCAGAACCGTGTAAGTGCGGATAGCATCCGGAACTGCTGGAGCCAGGAGTCAGGCTACTTGATAACCCCAAGAACTGGCATAGGGCCTGGAGATATTCGGCTAAGATATCCAGCTCTCATGTATGGAGGGAATAATGCATGGAAATGCTTAATCCGATATTTCAGAACCCCTGCAATCACAAGCCATTACATGACAGATCATGGGGCAGGTGTTGGCGCCTCTGTGGTAACACGAGGGCGGATCACACGCACGTAATGTGGAGCTGTCCATCCCTGAAGTCCTTTTTTACGCTCCTACAGCTGCATCTTCAGGAGATATTCGATCCCCAACTTCAGTTGACAATGGAGTTGTTCCTGTTTCTAAATATCCCGTTGGGCGTGCGGGGGCCAATAACCAGGTATCTACTGCTCATACTCCTCACGGCATAAAAAGCTATCACGGGTTAATTGGTTGACGTATAAAATACCCACCATACAGGACTGGTGGAACATTACTAAGCTAAGCAAATCTATGTTATGGAGAAAATAACACATAGTTTAAATAACCAAGAGGAAATTTGCGACAAATTGGGCTCGGTGGCAAATATATTATATGCTGAAGGACCCAACGTTTGTGCCGTGAGGGTGGGGTGGAGAGCTTCCCTCTCCCTCCCCTACCCCCGCGGTCATGAGGCGCCGGGTGGCTTGGGGTGGGGAGACAGGCCGAGTAATGGGGCCCGTGGTCTGCTAATGTGAGGCGCCCCAATGGATCCCTATTATGTAAAGGTTGGGCTGGTACGCCCGGAGCAGAAAGTGTAGTTACATGATGTAGCTAGGGCCTCTTACTAGGAGGATACCAACCACTCATGGCAGATGATGGTGAGATGTATTTCAGGACAGGAAATCAGAACTTGCCTATGGACTAAAAGGCCAAATTGATTTAAGTAAGACCTATTACCTGGGTCTCTACCCAACCCTGGACTTTTATTGTTACACTATACTGTAACAGAATACTATACCCACACTGATTTTGAATTTTATGTACTAATTAACTGTGGTGAATGATCTGGTTGACTTATGTGTAAATAAGTTAAAATACCAATGAAGATTAAATTTAAAAAAAAAAGAGCCTCCTGGAGGATAAGAGCTCATTGTACCCGCCATACTGCTGCATTGGTGGCTGCTTCCAGGACATCCCTATCCAGGAGATCTGCCGGGCTGCTACCTGGAAGTCAGCAAACACCTTCGTTACCCATTACCACATCGACCTTGAGTCTCGTCGGGATGCTGGTTTTGGGGCCTCGGTTCTCCAGTCTCTGTTTCCTAAGTAGGGGGTGTGCACCTTACCTCCCTCCTCCCGGAGAACTGATAGGAGTCTGCCAAAGATTGTGGATGAACAACATATCCATGCTCCTAAAAACAGGTTACTCACCTGTAACAGTAGTTCTAGGAGTGGTATATATTGTTCACCCATGCACACACCTCCCAAGCTTTAGGCATCACCTTGCTTCCAGCAGATAAGATCTGGCATCATGGGGTGAGTCAGGTATTTAACACCTTGGTGGGTAGGAGGAGCCAGCTTGAAGACTTCCGGCCAGATTTAAGGGAAGGGACATGCCAAGAGTGTGGATGAACAACATATACCACTCCTAGAACTACTGTTACAGGTGAGTAACCTGTTTTTTCTGCTGCAGAGCCAGCCTGGTGTTTGCTGGCCAGACATGTTGTCCCTTTGTTGGGCAGGAGGTTTCTTTCGCCTTCCTACCTTTCCTCTCGTCCAGAGTTATCTTGAAGTTACAGGCCGAAGGGCTCGGTTGATTCTAATCGCCCCTCTGTGGCCTCGGCAGATTGAGTTCCCACTACTTCAGCAGTTGTACATGGAACCTCGAGTCCGCTGCCAATATGCTCGCAGTTGCTGTCCCAGGATAAGGGCTCGCCGGTCCATCGCGATCTCAGGTCTTTGCACCTTCATGCTTGGCTCCTTCGGACGTAGCAAAGTCCAGGTATGGGGTATCTCAAGAGGTGGCGGACATACTCGTATCAGCGAGGAAGACCTCTACTCGCTCCACTTATGCTATGAAGTGGAAGTGTTTCTGCTTATGGGTGTCGTCTCACCATCTGGACTCCCTTACCTGTCCAGTACATTCAGCATTGCAGTATCTCCTCTCCTTATATCAACAAGGTTTGAGCTACTCGTCCATAAAGGTGCACATGTGGGCCATTTCTGCTTATCCACCCTTTTGGATGACAAAACCTTAGCCCAATTGGATGTGGCCGCACCTTTTATGTGAGATTTTACACGAGACCTCCCATTCGGGATCCTGTCCCACCCTGGGACCTCCTGTTTGTGTTGGAGAAGTTTACTCTTCCTCCATTTGAACCCTCAGTGGACTGTGAGCTGCGTTACCTTTCCTGGAAGATTTGTTTTTTAGTTGCTGTTACTTCAGCTCGAAGAGTTTCCAAGCTCCAGGCTCTGATGTGTAAAGAGCCGTATTTAATTTTTCATAGTGAAAGGGTTTCCGTGAGCAGATCCTAAGATCCTACTTTGAAAGGGCTCTTGCAATAGGTAATTACAAACAGAACTGAAGCCAGCAGGCGTCAGGACCTGGACAAATTTCTAGCCAGTAGTCTCTGGCAGGGGACTGCCCCATGTCAGGTGGGTGACGTCAGTATAAAGGGGTGGTTCCTCGCCCGCCTTCCAGTTCTTTCCCCGTTAGCTCGTGCAGCTGCTTGCGGTTAAGTTCACTGCTTCGTAGTCATTTGTCAGTAGTTTTACCTCCTAATTTTCTTCTTTTTCTGATTTATCGTCAGCCTTGCCTTCAGCTGCCGTGTATGTCATCCCAGACTCCTCAAGCACAAAAGAAGTGCAATTCTTGCGGCGTAGCTCCATATAAGGACAGACATTCCCAGTACCTTTTGTCTAGGCCTCAATCATCCCATTGAGAAGTGCCAGCAGTTTAACACAGCCACTCGAAAGTGGAGGCAGCAGTCCCTGGAAGCCCACGTTCTTAAACAAAAATTACCTCCATGGAAAAGGAGCTGAAAAACTTTGGTGGGCTTCGACTTCCCCGGAGGGCCACCACAAGAAGCAGCACTGGAACTGGGACTCCTCATTGGTCACCTTGGCTGGGGTCACGGTGCTTCAGGTAATGCCTCCCCCAGGTGGCAGCTGTCTTGGAGGCTTCCAAGACGGCATCAACCCTCCCATCGTGCTTGGGCCCCTCGGGAGTCTCCGGGTCCAAGGAGGCAGCTGCTCCCATCAAAGTCGCCACTGTGCAGCCTTCTGGTTCGAGCAGCCCCGATAAGTCAGACTTGGCTCCTCAGCGCCTGCCCAGGTAAGGCCCGACCCTCCGTGGCAACACATGGCCTCAAAGTGCCACCTAAGGCCGCCTCCAGCGGGTGCTGGGTTCGATAAGTAGGACACGGCTCCTCTGGCGTCCACCCGGATCCCGTCAATAAGGCGGACGTTGGCTCCTCTGATGTCTGCTCAGTGTTGGAGCTGATGCGGACCGCCGGGCCCATCCGTCGTCCAGGCTCGCCCAGCGCTCATTGCACTCCGAGGCCAGCGTCTCCTCTACTGGATCCTGGGGATAGTATTCCTCCTTCCCGGGTGACACGGAGGAGGTAGGTACTCTGCGTCGGGTCTCCCTCCCGCTGGGCGGATGACCCGCGCCATATCCTCGGCCCTGACACCAAACAATATCCTGTGCCCTCGCTGGGCCTGCCGTTCCGGGCCCCACCTGCTGGGCCGTTCCGGGACCTTCTGCTTCCATGAATCCCGGTCCCTGGGTATCAGACCCCATCCTATCCGATGCAGTCATACCCAGGCCCACAGTATCAGTACCAGCGCCCCAGTACCTGGCGCTGGGCTTCCCATTGTCGGGGTATGGATATCGCCTCTGGATACCCTCAGTATCAGTGTCCCCTCCTCCTCCTCCTCCTCCACCCTCCCAACCGCCAGTGGACTTGGAGACTCACAACCCTGGTGGGCTGAGGCCAGACTCAGCTCACTGGGAGTGGGAAGCTGTCTTCGGCCTTGGTTCTGTACCCCCATCAGAGGCGAGACCTCCTCCCACCTCCGGATACCAGGCGAGCCCTCAGGTTCCAGGCTGGGCAGGATACGCTCCCAAGGGCTTCCAAGGGTCCTTCCTCTCGCATCGGGAGGAGGAGTCTTCTTCCTCTTCATCCTCCTCAGAGACCTCGGATGACTCCAGTGGTTGTTCCGAACCAGATGGAGAGCCCGCACTCCAGACAAGCCCAGGCCAGGACTCCTCCAAAGTCTCCACTGGAGGATCCTTCCTTCTGAGTCGCTGCACAGAATCCTGGCAGTTCATCAGTGGCATTCCTTGGAGCGGATCCACAGCAGAAAAACCGCTGCGCACCTGGATCTTGAGACCGCTCCTACCCTGGTGCCACCCTGGATTGAGCCTCATGCTGACCTTGTTTCCACCATTTGGAAGCAACCGTCAGCGTTAGCCCCTTCTAGGAAGTAGGACAGGCTCTATCGGGCTCGGAGGGTGTTGACTCTTTGGTCGCACCTCGAGCTCGGTCATGATTAGCGCCACTCATGGCGGACAGCTAACCCCAAGCCCTTGAGCTTGTCACCACCCGACAAGGAATCCTACCTTCTGGACCAGTACTGGAAGAAGGTCTGCGCTGCTTCCACTCTGGGTATTAGGGCCCTGAATTACATTGGTCATATGGGGCTTACCAGAGGCGATCTTTAACGAGGTGGAGGCTAAATTGGACTTTCTTCCTGAGTCTCAGATGAAGCAGGAAGTGGCGGATCTAGTCTGGTCTGTGTGTTCAGCCAGTCGGCACATGCTTCGTGCCACGTCTAGCAGAGTGCACTCTGGTAGTCAGGCTCGTGGGTTCTGGCGACATGCCTGGTTTCAGGTGTCAGGTTTGGTCCCTAAGGTGCAGGACACGCCCTTTAGGGGTTCAGTACTGTTCAGTGGCGATGTCAAGGACATTCTTACCAATCTGCAGGAGAAGGGTACTGCACTTAAGTCAGTCGACTCTATGTACAGACCCCCTCAGGCTCAGCATCGTCCCTTTCGCAGACGTTCTCGGCAAAAGGCGAAACCTCAGCGAAAACGGACCCCTCCAGCTGCCAAGCCCCCCCTTCCCAAAAAAGCAGCGGGGGCTTCAGCCACAACGCTGCCTCACACCTCCTGACTCCTTTCCTCTCCTGCAGCCTCTTGGCCTTCCAGAAGAACCAGCAGGAGGGAGATTCTCCCTCCATCTAACCGGTTGGGAGAGGATCACTTCAGACACTTGGGTGCTCCAGCTGATCGCAGGACACTCAGTAGAGTTTCTTCAGAAACCTCCTCGAACCTCACCCCCCCAGGTCATCTTACTCCCCAGAACATCATCTTCTTGTTCGGGAAGAAGTATCCTCTCTTCTTCTGAAGGAGGCGATAGAGCCCGTACAGCCACATCTTCAGGGGACGGGCTACTAGTCCCATTTCTTCCTGGTCCCGAAGAAGTCAGGAGAGGTGAGGCAGATTCTCGACCTCAGCTCCATAAACTTGTTTGTGGAGTACAGAAAGTTCAGGATGCTCTCTCTACAGAGTCTTCTGGCCCTTCTTCAGCAGGGAGAGTGGCTGTGCGCTCTGGATATGCCGGATGCTTACCTGCATATCTCTATTTGCCCTTCCCATCGCAAGTTTCTGCATTTCAGGGGGACTACTACCAGTTCAAGCCCTCCCATTTGATCTTTCCTTGGCGCCGCGAGTTTTTACCAAATGCCTTGCGGTGGTAGTGGCCTACCTGCATACCCAGGGGATGCAGGTTTTCCTGTACATAGATACATAGACAGTGTCGGCAGATAAGGGCCTATGGCCCACCCAGTCTGCCCATTTGAGCTTGTAAGTTCAGTTTATGTTTTCCTAGAAGTCTGTTGTCCTTTACCCCGACCTCCAGAATTCCTTTATGTCTATCCCATGCATTCTTAAATCCTGTGATTGTTTCAGCCCCCACCACTTCCTGTGGCAGGGTGTTCCACTTGTCCACCACCCGTTCTGTGAAGAAATTCTTTCTCATGTTTCCTCTGAATCAGTCCTCTCTCCAACTTCATACCATGCCCTCTAGTCCTGGAACATCTTTTCGCTTAAAAATAGTGTTTTCCTGCACCCTGTTCCTCCCTGTAAGATACTTGTATGTCTCTATCATATCCCGCTCTCCTCCTCTCCTCCAGGAGTACATGTTCAGTTCCTTCAACCTGTCTTCATAGGACTTGTGATGCAATCCATGCACCATCTTTGTTGCCCTCCTCTGAACCTTCTCTACCCTGTCTATGTCCTAGGTATGGTCTCCAGAACTGTACACTGTACTCCAGGTGGGGCCTCACTAGTGTCTTGTATAGCGGAATTATGACCTCCCTTTTCCTGCTGGTGATGCCCTGCCTATACATCACAGCATCCTATTTGCTTTACCTGCTGCCTTGTCACACTGTTTCCCTACCTTGAGGTCATCAGAGATGATAACCCCAAGATCCCTTTCCTGCTTGGTGCTATATCCTCACCCCCAACTGATATATTGTGCCAGGGTTTTGTGCCCCATATGCATTATCTTGCACTTCCTTGCATTGAATTTCAACTGCCAAACCCTGACCATTCTTCAAGTTTCTGCAGGTCCCTTCTCATTCTGTCTACACCCTCTGGTGTGTCTACTCTGTTACAGAGCTTTGTGTCATCAGTGAACAGTGAAATTCTGCCTTCTAGGTCCTGCGCAATGTCACTGATGAAGATGTTGAATAGGACCGGTCCCAGTACTGATCCCTGTGGTACCCCACTGGTCACTCTTCCCTCTGTGGAGTGACATCCATTTACCACCACCCTCTGTGTCCTGCCACCCAGCCAGTTACCTACCCACCTCACTACTGTCCTGCCCACACCCATATTCCCCAGTTTGTGTAATAGTCTTCTATGTGGCACAGTGTCAGAGGCCTTGCTGAAGTCCAGATAGGCCATGTCCACTGCCCTCCACTGATCCACCTCCCTAGTCACCCAGTCAAAAAATTCAACTACGCTTCCTTTCCCTTATCCTGTAGGTTTTGCCTGCCTGGGTATTACCGTCAACCAGGCCAAGTCCCACATGATCCCATCCCAGAAGCTCCAGTTTATCGAGGCGATCCTGGAAACGACCTCCGGCATGGCTTTTCTGCCACTGGACAGGGTGGCCTCACTCCAGGCTCAGGTCCTCCTGTTGTCCAGCTGCAGGCGGGTCGGTGCGGGTCAGTTCTTGCCTCCTCGGGCTCATGGCGGCTGCTATTCGGACAGTCCCTCACGCTCGTCTCCACATGAGAATCTCTCTGTGGGCGCCTGATCTCAGTTGGATCAGCTGGTGGATGACCTAGATCAACTACTTCTGGTCTCCAACCCTATGGCTTGGGACTTGCAGTGGTGGGTGGTTCAGGAGAACCTTTGCGGGGAGTTCTCTTCTGCCTTTCTCCCCTCCCAGGCGCTGACTACAGGCGCCTCAGGCGGGGTTGGGAAGCCCATCTCGGGCCTCCTGGACCCAATCTCTACACATCAGGTGTGCAGGCTTCAGGCCGTGCTATATGCTCTTCAGGCTCTGCATCTTTATCTGCCTCCCGGGCATCTGGCTGTCAGGCGGACAGCGTGTGTAGTCTGGTACATCAACAAACTGGGGAACTCGTTCCTACCCTTTCTGCAGGGAGGCAATGTGGGTTTGGAAATGGGCAGTGCAGCACATCCTTCACCTCACAGCCATTCATGTCCCGGGGGTCGAGAACACGTTGGCAGACCACCTCAGTTGGTCATCTGCTCACGCCCATGAGTGGGAGCTAGAACAGGGTAGCAGACGAGATCTTTCTACGCTGGGGAACCCCTCAGGTAGACCTGTTTGCATCTCCTCTCAACACTTCCCGCCTTCTGCTCACTCACTGCAGGGCGTGGCATTTTTTGGGGAGACGCTCTGTCTCTAGATTGGAAGAGAAGATTCATCTATGCCTCCCACCCATCCCCTTGATTCCAGGGTCTTACAGAAACTCAGCTCGGAAGGAGCTCACATGATTCTCGGCGCTCCTTTCTGGCCCAGGCAAGTTTGGTTCTCTCTTCTGCAACAGTATTCAGAGGAACCTCCTTTTCTTCTTCCTCTGTCGCAAATTTTGCTGACCCAGGGTCAGGAGACCCTGGTCCATCCAGGCCTCAAGTCCCTTCAGTTGCACACGTGGCTCCTGCAGACGTAGCTCAAGCCCGATTCGGGATTTCCCCGGTGGTAGCTGAGATTCTGGTGGAGGCCAGGAAGCCCTCCACTAGATCTGCCTATGCCATGAAATGGAAATGGTTCTCTGTTTGGGCCACTTCCAAAGATTTCGAGCCTTTCTCATGCTCTGTGGGGCGGCTTTTGGATTACTTGCGACACCTCTATGATCTGGGTCTCAGTCGTTCCTCTCTGAAGGTTCACATGGCGACCATCTCGGCTTACCATGTTCCTTTTGTGGACTAGACTTTTGCGCAACTGGAGGTCTCCAAGGCCTTTGTTAGAGGGTCCTCCACTTGAGACCCCATATTCGGGTTCCTGCCCCTCGGGATTTGAATGTTATCCTTGAGAAGCTTCCTCTGCCTCCTTTCGAGCCGGCAGCCTCAGCAGATCTGAAGTTCCTCTCATGGAAGACTCTTCCTTCTGGCCATTACTTCTGCTCTAAGGATTTCCGAGCTCTAGGCCCTGATGTGCAAAATCCCATATTTGATTTTTCACAAGGAACGTGTGGCTCTGCTTACCAACCCTAAGTTTCTCCCCAAGGTGGTAGCGGAATCTATGCTGAATCAATCCATACAGTTGCCTGCTTTCTTTACCCAGCACTCCAATCAAGGGGAGTACCTCTTGCATACTTTGGATGTTCACTGAATTCTGAGATACTGCACTGCCAGGACGAAGGATCTTAGAAAGACTGATCAACTGTTTGTCTCTTTTGCTCGTCAGAGAAGGCAGTGCTGTTTCTAAGCAATGCCTGTCTTAATGGTTGGCTCATTATATCACTTTCTGTTATGACAAGTACAACAAGACCCTGCTGGGTCAAGTCGAGCCACTCCACCAGAGGGTTTGCTGCCTCCGCTGCTTGTTTCAAGAATATGTCAGTGACGAACATCTATGCAGCGCTACTTGGACTTCTGTCCATATCTTTCTGACACACTACAGTTTGGACATTGCCTCTCGCCGTAGAGCAGGCTTTGGGTTGGCTGTTCTGCAAGATCTTCTTTCCTAAGACCTTCTCAGTCATAGGGTCTACTTTTGGGTAGTTTTCCTCCTCCGTTTGCTTCTGCATATTCCAGACTGCTGGGACTCGGTCCTGTTTGTAATTACCTACTGCAAGAGCCCTCTCGAGTAAGATAGTACAGATTCGTAATAACTTACCGTAACAGTAGATCGAGAGAGGTTCTTGCAGTAGGTAATACCTTCATGCCCTCCATCACCCTAAGCTTTTTCAGCTCCTTTTCCAGTGAAGGAAACATCTGATCTTACTTCGAGATACAGCTCTTGCAGCAGGTTACACCATTAGGACTGAAGCCAGCAGCCACCAGGACCCCACGGAAATTTTCTAGCTAGCAGTCTTCAGCGGGGACCACCTCCGACGTCGGTCCCGGCCCGACGTCAGGCGTAGTACATAAGGAGGCAGTCCCCCCATAATCCTCAGTTCTTTTCCCGGCGTCGACATTTGCCAGTATGGGGTCTCTTTTTGTAGCATCGACGACCTTTAGAACTCTGACGATTTCGTCTTTCTTCACGACTTTGGATTCAACTGATGTCTCGCCAACTACTTCTCTGGAGGGTCACCACTCAAAGTGTGCCTGCCCGGCAACACATCCCCTTCAAGGATCACATTTCACCTGCGTGCGCTGCTGGGCCAGACACACAACACAGGGCCTGCTCCTTCTGCCAGGGCTTTAACAGTCGCACTAGGATCCGCCGCCAGAAGGCCCTTGCGTTTCTCTTGGAGGAGAAACTGAAAACCATGGATAAAGAACCTTCCTCCAGAAGTCGTCAGGTAAAACCCACAAGCACGGGACAAACACCGGAAAAGAAGGCCCAGGTCCCTCTCGAGGGCCTTGGACTCCCGAAGCTCCAGCTCGTGATCGGACCGCTCTCCTCCAGGGCTCAGTCGCAGCCTCCCCGGTTCAAGTCAGATCCTCCAGCGGTTCCTCTTCTTTGCAGCCCTGAAGACTTCCAGGCGTTGGCCTCTTCCCTCCATCTAAGGCCTCTTGAGTCAGGAGCACCATAAATCTTCCTGCCGGCGGGACTCCGGCGCCAGGTCGGTTTCCCAGCCTCTGTGTGGGTCGGATCCGGTTCCTCGCAAGTCCAAAGACCTGACATCCCTCAAACCGACGTCGGCCAAACATCATCGGTGCTCCCAGGAGCCATCGATACCTAAACACCCGTCGCCGGCCAGGCATTCGCCTCTGAGGGCGTCAGCCAGGGGACCAACGTCGGGTACCCCAGAGAAGAGGACTGCACCACCGTCGCCAGCGGGCGCGGTCAGAAGGAATCGTCGGGAGGAGGATACCACACAGCGAGACGGGCGGGCGACACGGAGATGCCGGGCTCACGGGAACCTTCCCGGTGGGGACCCCGAGGACCTGACGCCCGACCCGACAGCGTGCCACTGGTGCAGGCCCGTCGCCGGGTATGAATTTGGCAGAGGTAATGGAACTCTTTACCTTCTGGTGGGACACCATCAGAAAAGATATGTTGCTACACTTCCTCCTCCTCCTCCTACTCCTTCACCACCTACGCCCCCTCCTCCACCCAAGGGGCCTGTAGGACGGTTGCCAACCCCCAAGGAGCAGACACCACCTCCTCAGGGCAGATCCTCAGAAAGGAGAAGACCTCCCTCCAGATCCACCTCAGGGTCACCCAGTCCCAAGAGACCCAGATGCCAGTACACCCCATCTGGGGAGGATTCCAGATCTGACACCTCAGGGCACTCCAGATCTCCTTGTCCCATCAGCATTCCCTCTCCGGACCCACACGACCTACCCAGGTCTCCTCCAGATGATCCCTCTTTCACGGAGATCATGAGGCACATCCAGGAGAATATGGGGTGGGATGCTGAAGAACCTGACCCCAAGAGCCAGCAGCTACTTGCTGCACCTTCGGCAGAAAGACCTGAAGCCTGTGGTAGTGCGCCCTTGGTGAATACCTTTGCGAAATCACCAAGGCGCCTGGAAAATGTCTGCATTCCACTCCAGCAGTGCGAAGAGGCTGACCACCTATACAAGGCCCCTAGGGAGGACCAGTATCTGGCGAACCATCCTCTGGCTGACTCCTGGTCATCACTGCTTCACATGACGACTTCAAAGACCTCAGCATTTGAGCACACAGCCACGGACCAGGAATCCAAGCAATTGGATGTCCTGGGTAAGTGCTATCTGATAGCTGTGACTTGCGTCATCAGGTCACTGAATTACCTCACCCATATGGTTCAGTTCCAGAACACACTGTGGGAACAGGGACAGGACCTGGTTGAGAAGATGCCCGATGGTGACCAAAGGAGGCTCTTGAACCTCCTCCGGACGGGTTCGGATGTGGAGACCCAGGTGCTCAAAGCCGCATATGATTCTGAGAACTCTTCAGGCAGAGCTGCAGCCTCAGGTGTGTCTCCGGAGACACTCTTGGCTCCGTGTCTCCGGTTTTATTCCGGACGTCCAGAAGAATATCTAAGACGTCCCTTATAATGGCGAGGTCCTAGTTGGTGAAGCCTCTGAGAGAGTAATCACCAAACTTCAGGACGCAGGGAAGGCAGTCCGATCTGTACAGGCCATGTACAGGTCTAGGCCCAGTTCCTTTCGTAGGAACCAGAGCCGCTTCCGTGGCCGGCTACAAAGGTAACAGCCACGTTCCGGCCAACAGCAGAGGGGCACTTTCACCCACAAGGCCCAGGCCAAGTCATCCCCAGGCAGAGGCCAATGATTTGCAAAGTTGGCACAGCCTGCCGGATCAAACGCTGCCACAGCATGACTCCTTCACGGCCCGCCCTCTTCAGGATCAAGGGAAAAGAAAGTTGGGGTCGCGCCATGCCACTTGCCGGGGTGGCGATCGATCACCACCGATAAGTGGGTTCTGCAACTGGTCAAAAAGGCCACTATATAGAATTTGTAGGCAGTCCACCCACAAGACCTCCCCTGCTCTCCCGATATTCGGTCAGCATGCCCTGCTCATACAGCAGGAGGTGCTCACCACTTCTGGAAGGAATCCTAGAGACACGTTCCAGAGAACCAGAAGGACTAAGGGTACTATTCTCACTTCTTCCTGGTTCCAAAAAACAGGGACCTCTGTCCAATACTGGACCTCAGCGACTTCAACCATTCGGTCATTTATAAGCGCTTTAGCATGGTGACCCTTCGGGCCTAATTCCCATGCTGGAGCGAGGCAGCCTTCTGGCGTCTTTGGACATCGATCGCCTACCTGCATATTCCGATTGCTCAAGCGCACTGGAGGTTCCTGCGCCCGTGTTTCAAACCGCCATTATCAGTTCCGGAGCTCTTCCCTTCGGGCTGTAATCGGCCTCACTCGTCAGAAGTGCATGGCGGTGTAAGCGGCATCTCTGAGAAACAAGGCCACTACTTGTTTCCCATACCTGGATGACTGGCTTCTCATGCGCCCTCCGGGAGGCGCTGATACGACCATTCACTGCACCCAGTCCCTTTTTCAATCACTGGGTATCCTCATCAACCTAGAAGTCACTCCTGGTGCCATCCAGAAACTGCAGTTTATAAGAGCAGTTCTGGACACCATCAGAGAAAGCTTTTCTTCCCTCAGACAAGTAGAGGAACATCAGATCCCTCATCAGGGGCGTAGTCGGTGAAGAGGGACGTCCCAGACAGATCGGTCGCCCGCCTGCTGCGGACATGGCTGCAGCCATTGCAACAGATCACGCTGGCATGTCTCCACATATGCGTAACCCAGTGGATGCTAAAGGGTGCAATGGGACCAAAAGCAAGACCATCTGCAGCAGCCGATCCGAATCAGCAATGCCATAATTCAGGATTGGCAATGGTGGCTACATCAGGGGAACCTCTCTGCAGGGGTTCCCTTCACAGCACTGTCTCCGACTGTGACACTCTCCATAAGCGCCTCGGGTGGGAGCACACCTGGGCGGTGTTCGGTCTCAGGGCCTGTGGACAGCCCAGGAGTCTCATCTCCACATTAACATTTGGAAATGAGAGCAGTCCTTTATGCTCTGCAAGTCTTCCAATCGGAGATTCCACCGGGTACAATCCTGTTACAAACAGACAATACTGCGGTGATATATTACCTCAACAGACAGGAGGCACTCACTCCTACCCGCTGTGCAGGAGGCCATGAGAGTGTGGGAGTGGATATTGCAACACGGCACAAACCTAATTGCAGTACACGTCCCGGGAGTGGACAACACTGTCATGAACGGTCTGAGTCGCTCTCAGACCAGAGTCCACAGTGGGAACTTCTGGAGGTGGCAGAGGATCTGTTTCACAGATGGGGCACTCCAGAGTTAGACCTTTTTGCGCCCCATCCAATGCAAAACTGCCCAATTTCTGCTCGCTAGATCCAGGGCCTGGTGTTTTCTGGCGAGATGCGTTGTCCTTCTCCTGGGCGGGCAGATTCCTCTATGCCTTCCCTCCTTTCCCATTGATCCAGAGAGTTCTCTTAAAGCTTCGCAGTGAGCAAGCGACACTTATTTTGATTGAGCCTTTCTGGCCCAGACAAATTTGGTTCCCTCTTCTGCACCAGCTGTCTAGGGAACCTCCAGTTCCTTTGCCAATCAGCTCCCATCTATTGTCTCAGGAGGAGGGTTCATTGGTCCATCCAGACTTACGTTCATTGAACCTGCATGCTTGGCTCCTAGAGACATAGCCATGATGCGACACGGGGTCTTGCAAGAAGTGGCAGATGTACTCTCTGCCACCAGAAAACCCGGCAACCCATGAGCGTCGCCATGAAATGGCGTAGATTCTGTTAATGAGCCCAAGCCTCGATTTTTCGCTGTTGAACTGTCGAAAAAACTTGTTCTGGACTACCTGCTGTCCCTTTTCCATTCTGGGCTGGCTTACTCCTCGATTAAGGTGCACCTTCGTCAATTTCTGCTTATCATTCCCCAGTAGGCCATCGGACGGTGGCTCAACTGGACACTACTTGTGCCTTTTAAGGGAGTCCTTCACCTTAAAGACTTAAGTGGATCAATTCCTCCTTGGAACTTACCCTTCGTCCTGGAGCAGCTTACGCTGCCACCCTTTGAACCAGCCGCTGATTGTGAGCTACGTTTTCTGTCTTGGAAAACGTTATTTTTAGTTGCTGTTACTTCGGCGAGAAGAATCTCGGAATTATATGCTCTTCTGTGCAAAGAGCCTTATTTGGTTTTCCATCAGGATAGGGTATCCCTAAGGACAAACCCAAAGTTTTTGACTAAGATGGTTTCAGCCCTCACCTTAACCAGGATATTGATTTACCAGTGTATTTCCCAAAGGTACACTAATCGAGAAGAAGCCCTTCTGCACACCCTCGCATGCATGCGTGCCAGATACTATAGGACCAGAACCAGTTTGAAAGGCAGACCAACTTTTTGTCTCCTTTGCTCACAGGATGAAAGGCTCCTGTTTCCAAACAGTCACTCTCGAGGTGGCTCATCCAGTGCATCACTTTCTGTGATGACAAGCGCAATAAACCCTTACTGGTGCGGTCAGGGTCATTCCACAAGAGGGTGGCTACTTCTTTGCAGCGTTAAAAGCGTCTCCACCTCAACTATTTGTGCTGCAGCTACTTGGAGCTCTGTGCATACCTTTATCAGGCATTACAGTCTGGACATTGCATCGAGGCGAAGAGCGGGGCTCGGTCTAGCCATCCTTCTGGGACTTCTGTCCTAGGCTCGAGTAATATCGAGATCTCTACCTTTCCTCCTCCCAGTGGCACACGATTGCCACTGTTGCTTGGAAATCAGTCCTAATGGTGTAACCTGCTGCAAGAGTTGTATCTCAAAGTAAGATAGTACAGTTACATAAGAACTTACTGTAACAGTAGATCTTTGAGAACAGCTCTTGCAGCAGATACCTTCCCGCCCACCATCCTCCTTCTTTCGGAGGTAGGTCATAGCCAAACACCCATCTTACGGGATGGGACATTCTGATTCTATAGTCTTGGCCATCTGGTGGCGGATCCTCGGTCTCCTCTTCTGATGTCATCCAGCAGCCGGGAATCTTCGGCGGGAGAACTGAGGATTATGGGGGGACCGCCTCCTTATGTACTACGCCTGACGTCGGGGCGGGACCGGCGTCGAGGCGGTCCCCGCTGAAGACTGCTAGGTAGAAAATTTCCGTGGGGTCCTGACGCCTGATGGCTTCAGTCCTAATGGTGTAACCTGCTGCAAGAGCTGTTCTCGAAGAGCTACTGTTACGGTAAGTTCTTACGTAACTGTACGTAAGAACTTACCATAACAGTAGCTCTTCAGAGAGCTCTTGCAGCAGGCGCTTCTTCTGCCCTCCTTCCCTGAATGAGGTGTACAGATCGTCATCTTCAGGCTTTGATTCCTTCTCTTGTCATGGCCATTTGCGGGTCTTGGCGGGGAACTGGGGTGGAGCTGGGTCGGCCCCGTTTTGTACCAGGGCTGATGTCGGGGTGAAATCAACGTCAGTGGGCAGTCCCTGCTGGGTACTACTGGCTGAGAAGTTTTCTGGTGGGTTCTAATGACTGTGGTGTTAGTCCTAATGGTTATAGCCTGTTGCAAGAGCTCCTCTTAAAGATCTGTACTATAAGTTCTTGCGTAACTGTATTTTCTAGTGGCCATTACCTCTGCTCAGAGGATTTCCGCGTTGCAAGCCCTAATGTGCAAAATCCCATACTTAATTTTTCACAGCAGAAGGGTGGCCATACACACTAATCCCATCCATTGAACTTCCTGTGTTCTTCACAGAACATTCCAATCATGGAGACTATCTTCTGCACATCCTGGATGTGCATAGAATACTGAAAAACTATACCAATAGGACTAAGGATCTCAGAAAGACGGGTCAACTCTGTTTCTTACACTAACGAAAAAGAAGGCAATGTTGTTTCTAGAGACATGGATATGTTGTCCATCCACACTTTCTGGCAGGTATCCTTGCCGCTTTAAATCTTGCCAGAAGGTCTTCAAGCTGGCTCCTCCCACCCACCCGGGTGGTAAAACTCGCGGCTCCGCCCCATGACGCCAGATCTTCCTTACCACTTGGAAGCTCAGGTTCCCTCCTTAGCGCTCTGCGTATAAGACTGGTTCCTATTTCTTCGGTTTACCCAAAATAACTTTTAAGGTTTTCAAGACTTCGGTCATTTATTTCCCTCGCGGCTGCGATGGACACATCGACTCCCGGTTTTCGGAGGTGCCCATGCGGGCAGAAGATGTCTCGGACGGATCCGCAGTCCACGTGCGTCTACTGCTTAGGCCTTGAGCACGACCCGCAGGCCTGTGACCTGTGCTCTTCCTGCTTGGTCTACATCCTGGAAGACCGCGCCGCCCGTTTACAACTTGGGCGCCCCGAGAAACGTTACCCGCCGGTAAAGTCGAAGGAGGCCCGTTTGGCGGTTTCCACAGCGGCTGGCTCGGCAGATCAGCTCAAGCAGATGATCGCCCTCGAGGAGGAGGCAGCGCAGGCCGCATCTTCGTCTTCCTCGGCTGCGGCCTTTATCCCGCTCTCCTTGGGATCCTCCTATTCAGCTTCTTTTAAGGAGCTCTGTCAGTCCCTTTCCACCAAGGGAGAGGGACCAACATCAGGACTTTCCTCTAGGTCCAAGAAGAAGGACTCCAAAGGTAAGTCCCTCCATCGACGCTCTTGGGAGGCGGGAGGTCCCCCTCAGTATTCGACGCATCGACTTGACCACTGGCCTCATGGCGTCCCCATCAGGTCAGTTGACCGAGACACCCGTCGCCGCGGTCGAGATTTTTCTCGACCTGTCGGATGGGTTGTCGACCGGTGAAGCCGAAAACCCTCACTCCCCGGTTCCCCCGGCGGAGATCGAGGTTACCGTGGGCTTGCCTGTGCCTCCGGTTCCAGAGTCCACGGTCGAAACTTCCGAGTCGAGGGAAGAGCGGGTCTCCCCCGCCCTGCCCCAGAACCCTCCTCAGAAACGCCGAGGTTCTCGGTCTCTGACATCTTCACGGTCCAGCCGATCCCGTCGACATAGGCAGTCTCGATACCGTAGTAGCTGGCGTCGCCGCTCGTCTCGTCTTCCTCCTCGGACGAGGAGAGGCTTTGACGCAAGTTGCATGGGCGCTATGAGGACCTCATGTGGCAACAACTCCTTCTTTCTGGGAGCAAGCCAACATCGTCACCTTCCCCGGCCATCAAGTGGCTGTCACCAGAGCGGCCGAAGCAACCCCTCGACCTAGCCGAGGCGCCTGCCCCCGGGCCTGTTGCTCGACCAAAACCGGCTGCCCCACCGATTCTGGTGGAACCTCCGCCTCCACAGCCGAAATTTGGGCCCCGACCAAGAATTCTCGGTCAGGCCAGGGCCTGCCCCATAGGCTGTCTGTCACCCTCACTCCCGACCACCCTCGGCAGGTGGAGGATGGCTCAGGCCCAAGGCAGCTCTTTGCGGACTCGTCCAAGTCCGACGACGATTCCTCCCTGTTCTCCAGGCAGGTCGACTTGGAGTTCTCTGGAGGTCAGTCGCTGGACGATAGCCCATCGTCCTTCATGGGTTTTGCTTAGGCTCATCTCGGAGTCCACCGGGATGCAGCTCGAGCCCGTATCTAAGTGGGCCAAGTATCCCCTAACAGAGATATTGGACCCAGGGATTCCACGCAGGCCTTCCGGTGGCTGAGGCCATTGTCGGCCCGGCCTTGGAGCTCTGGCAGCGCCCTGCTTCCTGCCCTGCGCCCGCCAGGATGGCGATAATGCACCGTCCCTACGGTTCCCTGTCCGGGTTTTCAGAACACCCTCAGCCGGGGGTTGGTTACCGACAGCGTCTTCCGGCATGCCGGAAGTGCCTGGGACGTGGACAAGCCTCCCGACAAGGAGTTAAGAAGTTGGACTACGCTGGGCGCAAAGTCTACGCTGCATCCTCCCTTGGCCTTTGTCAGGCCAGCTCGGCCGTGCTGATGGCACACTTTTCTCACGCCCTGTTGGGCTCACTGGACGAAGTAGTCCCTTATCTCCTGGTCGACCTGCAGACCACTGTCAAGCAGGTGCGGGACCAGGGCAGGGCAGTGGCCAAGCAGCAACTTCAGACTGCTCTGGACATCAGCGACTCATGTGCCAGGTCAGTCACGGCCACAGTGGCTATGCGCCGTCGGGCATGGCTGAGGATATCCACCTTCACAGCGGATACCCAGCACAAGTTGGCAGCTGTCCCCTTCTTGGGGACCGACCTCTTTGGCCCTGGAGTGGAAGGTCACCCCCAGAGGATTGAAAAGTCCAATGCCACTCTGGACTCGTCTCATCCTCCCAGAGGGACAAGGCAGACCATGACCAACCCAGCCCTTCGTCTGCAGTGCACAGGGCACGCCCCGCCCAGCAGCATCAGGGCCAGCAGGCTCGCACTTGGCATCCCAAACCCAAGCCCATGGTTTCCTCTTCCAGGAAGCAGGAGGTAAGGCCCAGGAGGTCCCTCGGCGGTCCCTCCTCCAAGCCTGCCCAGTGACGGGTTGAGGGGTGACCCCAACCTCGTCACTCCACCCCAAGTTCCCCCGTGGGAGGACGGCTCCGCCACTTCCTTTCCGCCTGGTTCTCTATCACCACAGACCAGTGGGTGCTGGAAGTGGTAGGAAGGCCACCTCTGGAGTTCGAGCAGGCCCGCCCTTCCGAGCCATCGCCCGGCCTCGTCCCAGAGTCTGCTGTCGGCTCGCCGAGCCGACATCGCCTGCTCCTCGAGAAAGAGGTGATCAGAGAGGTATGGACCTCCTCAGACCCGGGTTTGTGTCCAGGTACTTACTGGTCCCCAAACAGACGGGGGACTGGTGCCCCATTCTCGACCTGCACGACCTAAACAAGTTCCTAAGGTCTCAGACCTTCAAGATGGTCACTCTGGCTCAGATAATACCATCCCTGAAACGAGGCGTGTGATTCTGTTCTCTGGACCTACAGGACGCGTTCTTTCACGTCCCTATCCGTCCATCTCACCAGAGATTCCTTCGCTTTCGAGCGGAGGGATCACTTTACGAGTTCCGAGCCATGCCCTTGACCTTTCTCTTGCTCCCAGGGTCTTCACCGATGCATGGCAGTGGTGACAGCATTCCTGCGGCACCGAGGGGTCCGGGTGTACCCTTACCTGGACGATTGGCTAATAGCAGCCCCCACCAGACAGGAGGTGGAGCAGTCCAGAGATCTGGCCCTCCAGGTTTGCTCTCAGATCGGCCTTCTCATCAACGAGGCCAAGTCGGAACTCGGACCGAAGCAGGTGATTCTTTTCATCGGTGCAGAGCTCGACTCTCTTCGAGCCAGAGCACGGCTCCCGGCGGACAGGGCCGAGGTTCTTTCCTCCTTTGCCCAATCATTTCTGGTTGGGCAATCACGCCCTGCCCGGGACTTCCTGCGCCTCCTGGGTCTCATGGTGGCCTGCACCAGCGTGGTCCGTTGGGCCCGCTGGCACATGCGTCCCCTTCAGTGGGGATTGGCCAGCCAGTGGTCACAGTGCTGCGATCCATTGGACCAGCTAGTGACGGTGACCCAGGGGATGTGGGGCAGCTCTCCAGTGGTGGACGTTCCAGCCCATTGCAGGAGGGCATCCCGTTTGTCCGCCCGAGCCAGCGGTCTCTCTATGACCGATGCCTCTCTGATGGGTTGGGTGCCCATCTGGGGAACACAAGCGCAGCCTCTGGTCCCCTTGGGAGTCCCGATGCCATATCAACCTGCTGGAGCTTCGGGCGGTTCGTCTAGCCCTTACCGCCTTTGCTCCATTTCTACGGGGTCAAGTGGTTCAGGTCCAGACGGACAATACCACGACCATGTACTACCTAAACCGCCAGGGCGGGACACACTCCATGCCTCTGTGCAAGGAAGCTCTCTGCGTTTGGTCACTCGTGCGCAGCCTGGAGGTGGATCTCCTAGCCATCCATGTGGCAGGAGCCTCCAACACCCTGGCCGATGCCCTAAGCCGGATAGGGGCTGTGTCCCACGAGTGATCTCTCCTGCCGGAGGTAGTACAAGATCTGTTCTCCCACTGGGGCACACCTCAGGTGGACCTGTTTGCCTCCAGGAGAATGAGAAGCTGAGGCTGTTTCTTGCCTGCCCCCCTCAGCAGGGTTCGCTGTAGGAGGATGCCTTCTCGAGGCCGTGGACCCCAGGCCTTTTCTATGCCTTTCCCCCATTTCCCTTGATCCACAAGGTGCTTCTCAAGGTGAGGAGGGACAAGGCGCAGGTGATTCTGGTAGCCCCAGACTGGCCCCACCAATGCTGGTATCCAGATTTCCTCAGCCTCAGCTCCAGGCTCCCAGGCAGCTTCCAGCTCCTCGGACCTGTTATCAGTCAATCAGAAGGTGTTCCATCCGGACCTTCAATCCCTGCACCTGATGGCCTGGTTCCTGAGCGGGCTAGAGTTCAGACCTTGGGTCTTTCCGGCGAGGTCCTCAATGTAGTTGAGGCGTCCCGTAAGGAGTCGACCAGAAAATGCTATGCCTTCAAATGGAAGAGATTCTCCATTTGGTGTCAGGGCAAGGGCCTGGGCCCTACTTTCTGTTCCTTGGCAAGCATCTTGGACTACCTATGGTCCCTTTCTCAGCAAGGGCTTAGTTCGACGACCCAAAAGGTGCACCTGGCAGCCATCTCTGCTTACCGGGCGCGGGCCAGGAAGCAGTTGGTGGCACAGGAGAAGGTGGTCTGGTGCTTTTTTAAAGGCCTTGATCACATTTCCCCTCCGGTGCGAGAACCTCCACCTCCGTGGGATCTACTGCTGGTATTGGCAAAGCTCATGGGTAAGCCATTCAAACCAATGCACAGGTGTGACATCTCTCACCTGTCGTGGAAGACTGCTTTCTTGGTGGCTATCGCGTCAGCCAGAAGGATGGGAGAGCTCCAGGCGCTTTCCATCGAGTCTCCTTACCTGGTCTTCCACAGGGACAAGGTTGTCCTGCGCCCCCAACCGAAATTCCTTCCGAAGGTGGTGTCGGAGTTCACCTTAACGGGTGTTGACTCTGCGGTGTTCTACCCAATCACACCTTGGAGGCCGAATATAGGCTCCATACTCTGAACCCTAGAAGGCGCTCACTTACTATAAGGAGGCGGACGGCTGAGTTAAGGGAGGTTTGTCAGCTGTTTGTCACCTACACTGTAACACAGCTAGCAGACCTGCAGCCAAGCCAGACTGATAAGCAGGTGGGTCACCTGCATAGATCTCTGCTATAGGTTGGCGGGCATGGAGCCTCCCAGAGGATAAGAGCTCATTCTACCCGCCATACCGCTGCATGGGTAGCTGCTTCCAGGGACGTCCCTATCCAGGTTATCTGCAGGGCTGCTGCCTGGAAGTCGGCACATACCTTCATAACCCACTACCACATCGACCTTGAGTCACGCCAGGATGCTGGTTTTGGGGTCTCGGTTCTCCAGTGTCTATTCCCTAAGTAGGGGGTGTGTGCCTTGCCTCCCTCCTCCCAGAGAACTGCTAGAGTCTGCCAGAAAGTGTGGATGAACAACATATCCATGTCCCTAGAAATACAGGTTACTCACCTGAAACAGAGTTCTAGGAATGGTATATGTTGTTCATCCACATTCCACCTCGACCTCCCGGCTTCGATGCACAACCTGAGCTTCCAGCAGGCCAGATCTGGCATCATGGGGCGGAGCCGAGAGTTTTACCACCTGGGTGGGTGGGAGGAGCTAGCTTGAAGACCTTCCAGCAAGATTTAAAGCGGCAAGGATACCTGCCAGAAAGTGTGGATGAACAACATATACCATTCCTAGAACTCCTGTTACAGGTGAGTAACCTGTATTTCCAAGCAGTGCCTTTCTAAGTGGTTAGCGAATTGTATCACTTTCTGTTACAGAAAGTATAACAAGACCCTGCCGGGCCAGGTCAGAGGCCACTCCACCAGAGGGGTAGCTGCCTCTGCTTCTTGTTTCAGGAACGTGTCAGCGGCAGAAATCTGTGCAGCCGCAGCTTGGACTTCCGTCCATATTTTCACGAAACATTACAGTTTGGACATTGCCTCTCGCTGCAGAGCAGGCTTCGGGTTGGCTGTTATGCAGGGACTCTTTTCATGATCCCTGATCAGACTTTGTCATTTGTGGATGGCGACGACTCCTCCCGGTTTTTTCTCTTTGTTCCAGACTGCTTGGAGCTCTGTCCTATATGAATACCTACTGCAAGAGCCCTCTTCAAGTAAGATAGTACAGTTACGCAAGAACTTACCATAACAGTAGATCTTAGAGAGAAGCTCTTGCTGTAGGTATTACCTTCCCTCCCTTCGTCCCCCTCAATTTCTTCTTTTTCGCTCTATGGGGCATATCCTTTTCTCTCTTGTCATGCCTTTCTGGCTTTTGGCGGGAAAGAACTGGAGGGCGGGCATGGGGGACCGCCCCTTTAACTGATGTCGGTCACCTGACGTGGGAGCGGTCCACCACCAGAGACTGCTAGCTAGAAGTTTTTCCATGGGGTCCTGATGCCTGGCGGCTTAGTCCTCTATGTGAATACCTACTGCAAGAGCCTCTCTCGAAGATCTACTGTTACGGTTAGTTCTTACATAACTGTACTTTCTTATCCACACTTGTGGGCATGTTCCTTTCCCCTTTAAATCTTGCCAGAACGTCTTCAAGCTGGCTTCTCCCAACCACCCAGGTGGTATAACTCTCGGCTCCGCACCATGATGCCAGATCTTCCTTTCTGCTGGAAGATACAGGTTGCTTCCTCTCTGCTACCACGTGTTGTAGGCCCTGGCTCTAAATCCTTCAGATCCGCTGAAGATTATGCTCATCTGAGCTAGCGATTGTAGTGTTTGCTACTCGATTATGAAAGCTAAATCTTCTCCGGTTTTGCAGGTGCCCGTGCGGACAGAAAATGTCACACACAGACCCGCACGCTGCATGTGTCTACTGCTTGAGTTCTGCTTCATGTTTCCAACCGAACGTCCTCGACGACTGTCTCACACGCTTGAAGGTTGGCAGACCCTAGAAACAGAATCCACTGGTGAAATTTAGAGAGGCCCAGTGGGCGGTCTCCCATGGCTTTGGGGTCCGTCGGCAGTTAGAACAGATGCAGGCCTTCAGGAACAGGCTACTGCGCATGCAGCGGGCGTTCCTCTCACAGCCAATCTTTGCTCCTTTCAACCTGGGCTCCACGATTTGGACTCCTTTTGGAGATGTCCTTTCTCCCCAACTAAGGGTGAGGGTCCTTCATGCTCAGACATACCTCCTGGTTCTGTGAAAAGGAGAAGGAACGAGAGATCTTACTTCAGAAACTGTCCTTGCTGCAGGTTACACCATTAGGACTGAAGCCAGCAGGCGCAGGACCCCACGATTTTCTAGCTAGCAGTATCCAGCGGGACTGACTCAGGACGTCGGTCCTGCCCCCGATCGCCAGACATAGTACATAAGGAGGCAGTCCCCAGAATCCCAGTTCTTTTCCTGCCATCTACTCGCCAACATCGACCTCTCTGTCTCTACCTATTGCATGACAACTTAGAACTTCAAGAGTTTCTCCAAACTAATGTCCTCTCCAACTCCTTCACTTGAGGGACACCTTTCCAAATGTGCCTGTGGAAAACAGATCCCTTTTAAGGAAAGGGTTCAACAGCTGCACCAGGATCTGCTGTCAGAAGGCACTTCAGGCTTATCTGCTAGAAGAAAAACTTAGCAGGATGGACCAAGAACCTTCCTCCATGGGTGATTCTTCTTCCAAGGCCCATAAACACCATGAGAAAGCAAGGTCCAGATTCCCAAACCGGGCCTCAGACTCCCGTAGCTCAGGCTCCACCAGGTCGGACTGCTCTCCCTCCAGGGCTCGTTCTCAGCCCCCCTCCGGTGAAAGTCCGGGCTTCAGGCAGCTCTTAGACTCTCCAGCCCACCAAGACTTCAAGGCCCTCGGCTTCCTCCACTCCTCTCAGGCCTCTTCCAAGTCTTCCGAACACCACAAGTCTTCCTCATCGACCCAACATCGGACCCGACTCCAGATCAGTCTCCCAGCCTCCCAACGGTCCGGATCCACCACCCAGGAAGATGAAAGACCTGACATCCCTAAAGCGGACGTCAGACCCGACGTCGGCCAAGCATACAAAGTCGGCCAGGCGTTCGCCGGAGTCACAGACACCAGCCAGGCACCAGACGCTGGCTGGGCATTCGCCGGACTCAAAGGCATCGGGCAAGCGACCGACGTCAGCCTCGCATTCACCAGAGCCGAAGACCACCCCCTCTATCACCGGCGGACAGCGGTCACAGGGATTCAACAGAGGAGGACACGACACTGCCCGAAGACCAGGTGGGCGAAACTGAGGATGCCGGGCTCCAGAGGGAACCTTCGCCCACCCCGGAGACACCCATGGACCCGACCCCGGTGCCAGGCCCATTGTCAGGCATGAATCTACAAGAAGTAAAGGATCTCTTTACTTTCTGGTGGAACACCATCCGAAAGGATGTGGTCCCTGTAAAACCACCTCCTCCTCCTTCTTCACCTCCTACGCCCCCTCCTCCACCCAAGGGGCCAGCAGGATGACCACCAACCCCCCTAAGGAGCAGACTTCACCTCCTAGTGGTAGATCCAAGGACAGGAGAAGGCTTCCCTTAAGATCTCCATCAGGATCCCCCAGCCCCAAGCGACCAAGACGTCATCGGTATACTCAGTCAGGGGAGGACTCCAGATCGGATACCTTGGATTATTCCAGTTCTTCTCCACTCAGCATTCCATCACCTGACCCACATGGGCTTCCCAGGTCTCCGGATGATCCCTCTTTCTCTGAGTTCATGAGGCACATCCAGGACAACATGGGGTGGGATGCTGAAGACCTCAACCCCGGAAGGTAGCGCCTTGCCCGTTATCTTCGGCAGAAAGACCCAAAGCCTGTGGTAGTGCCACCCTTGGTGGACACTTTTGCGGACATCACCAAGGCTGCGTGGAAGCGTCTGCACTCCACTTCCACTGTGCTGAAGAAAGCTGACCGCCTGTACAAGGCCCCGAGAGAGGACCAGTACTTGGCTCAACAACCTCTGGCAGACTCCCTGGTCATTACAGCCTCACATGACTGGTCCAAAGACTGCAACACATAAGAACACAGCCACCAGACCAGCAATCCAAACAATTGGATGCCCTGGGGAAACACATGTATGTGGCTGCTACATGCTCCATCAGGTCTCAGGTTGAACTACCTAACCCACATGGTACAATTTCAGAACGCCCTGTGGGAACAGGGCCAGGACCTGTTCAATAAACTTCCGGATGGCGATCAGAAGACGGAGCTCCTAAACCTTCTCCACACAGGGTCTGATGTGGGTACCCAAGTACTACGAGCTGCAGACTCGTCCGCCAGAGCTGCAGCTTCAGGCATCTGTCTTCGGTGACACTCTTGGCTCCATGTCTCCGGCTTCACCCCGGATGTACAGAAGATTCTTGTCGTCCCCTACAATGACGAAGTACTTTTTGGCGAACCCTTGGAGAAGGTTATCACCAAACTCCAGGATGCTGGAAAGGCAGTGAGGTCTGTACAGGCCATGTACAGATCCAGGCCTGGTTCCTTTTGTAGGAACCAGAGTTGTTTTCGCAGCTGACAATAAAGGCAGCAGCACGTTCCGCCAGCAACAAGGGGCACTTTTCAGAGTAAAGCCCAGGCTAAGTCGTCCCCAGCCTGCAGGGACCAGTGCTGCCACAGCATGACTCCTTTCCAGCCCGCCCTCATCTGGATCACGGGCACAAAGGTCGGAGTCTTATCGCTCGCCACTTTTTAGGGTGACAGTAGATTACCACTGACCGGTGGGTTCTCCAGTTGGTCAAGAAAGGTCACTTTATAGAATTTCTCGACCATCCACCGGCAAGACCTCCCCTGCTTTCCCATTACTCGGGTTAGCATGCCCTGCTCATACAGCAGGAGGTGCTTGCGCTTCTGGGAAAAGAAGCGATAGAGCATGTACCACAGAACCAGAGGAGTGCAGGATATTATTCTCACTTCTTTCTGGTTCCCAAGAAAACAGGGGACCTCTGTCCGATACTGGACCTCAGCGACCTCAACAAGTCAGTCCTGTACAAACGCTTCCACATGGTGACCCTCCCAGGGCTGATTCTCATGCTCAAGCAGGGCGCCTTTCTAGCGTCCTTGGACATGCAGGATGCTTACCTGCATATACCCATTGCTCAAGCGCACAGGAAGATCTTACTTCGAGAGGACTCTTGCAGTAGGTAATTACTAAGGCTGTAATAAATTCACGGAGGGCACGGATTTCACGATTACCGTGAAATTGGCGCTTTTTTTCTCTCTGCCGTGAAATCCGTTGCTCCCTCTGACATAGTGCCGAAATGTGCAAAATCGATCGATTTGTTCAGAAAAGCTGGTTTCTGCAGTACTTATGTGACTGTGGGGCTGGGGGGTCCTTTATTACTCAACTGCCTCAGGCTACTAAATGCATTGATCCAGCTGCTGCATTTCAAGTTTACAGCCCATCGCCATTGCCGCATCAGCAGAGTCATTTACTGACCTTGCGGTCCCGTTTGCACCATATCCAGAGTTGCGACTTGCAGTACCGTGAATTACCGTGAAAAATGCCGAATTTTACCGTGAAAAACTTACAGCCTTGGTAATTACATGTAGGACTGATGCCAGCAGGCGGCAGGACCCCACAGAAAAACTTCTAGTTATCAGTCGGTATAAAGGGGCAGTCCCTGATGCCCGCCTTCCAGTTCTTTCCCGCCGTTAGCTCGTGCCAGCGCCTCGCGGAAAAAGTTCTTCACTCATCAGACTCCCTTTGTCGGTGTTTTACCGAGTAGTTTTCACTTTTTTTGATAAATCATCAGTCATCTGTCGGTGTATGCCCCTTACACCTCCGAGCACAAAAACAAGGCGACTCGTGCGGCGCCCAACTCCCGCACAAGGACAGCTAGTCCCTGTGCCTTTTTTGTCTAGGCCCCGATCATCCGGTAGAGAAGTGACAGCACTGCCTCAGTTTTAACGTGGCCACCTGGAGAAGGCGGCAGCAGTCCCTGGAAGCCCACATTCTCAAGAAAAAGATGAGCTCCATGGAGAAGGAACTCAAAAAACTGTGGCAGGCGCCCACTTCCCCCAAAGGCCATCAGAAGAAAAAAGACAGAGAAACACCAGGACAAGGCTCCGCCACGAGACTCCTAGGAGTCGCGTGTTACAGGTAACATCCCCTCCGGGGGACCGCTCCTCGACAGCCGCCTCAGAGGCTTCTGAGGCGGCGGCGGCCCACCCGTCTGGCTCGTGCTCGGGTTCTTCGGGCACCTCTGGACTGTTGGAGGCCTCCGCCCCCAGTATGGCAGTAGCTTCGCGGCCTACTGGCGTGGGCGGCTCCATTAAGCCGGACATTGGCTCCTCTGATGCCTGCACGGAAAAGGCTGGTAAGTCGCACGACCCTTCGGGGTGGCACGCGGCCCCTCCTCCTTCGGACCAGGCCACTCCTCCATCGTGGTCCGCCTCCGGCGATGGGTCCCGTAAGTTGGACGCTGGCTTCTCCGGCGCCCCCCCAGATCCTGCTGATAAACCGCACGTCGGTTCGCCCAATGTCCGTACAGCGGAAGAGCCGACGCCGGACCCTCCCATGTCCATCGTCCCCGGCTCCCCGCAGCCTTCGCTGCCCTCCGGGGACCCTGAGTCTCCCCAGCCCGACCCCGGGGATCCCCCCCCATCCCCAGGCGATGCTGTGGTTCCGCCTCCATCAGACCGCCCACCTGCGGGTCCACCGGATCTGACGTCGGTTCCCCGGATGCCAGCTCCAATGCCGGTACCTCCGACACCCGTTTTACCGACTCCGGCCGACATCCCGCTCCCAGATGTCGCCCCGACGCCAGGCCCTCCGGGCTTTCCAACCCAGACCCGCCTGTGGGGCCTCCGGCCGGGCCGTCTGCTCTGGCAGCTCCTCCAGCTCCCGAGTACCCTACATTGTATCCGACGCCGTCGTACTCGGGACCACAGTATCCGGCGGCACAGTACCCGACACCGGTCTACCCGATGCCACAGTACCCAGTGCCACAGTACCAGACTCCTGGTTTTCCGCCACCAGATTTCTTATACTCTCCTTATGGGTATAGTCCATACCCATATCCCCCTCCTCCTCCTCCTCCTCCTCCTCCACTGCCCTCTCAGCCGCTGGTGGATTTGCAGGAGACTCTGGCCTCCTGGTGGGCTGAGGCCAAGGCTCAGCTCACCAGAGAGATGGAGAGTCGTCTACCGATGACGGTTCCAGTTCCCATACGTCCACGACAGCACACTCCCTCACCACCTCCGGACACCAGGGCTAATCCCTCTGGGTCCAGAGAGAGGCAGGACACGCTTCCCAAGGGGTCCGTTCCTCCCCCTGGACGGGAAAGGGAGTCGTTTTCTTCTTCTTCCTCCTCTTCCCCCTTGGACTCTTCCGACGGCTGCTCCGAAAGGGACGACGAGCTATGCTGTCCATCAAAACCCAGGCCAAGGACTCCTCCAAGTCACCTCCGAAGATCCTTCCTTTACGGACTGCTCATAAAATCCAGGAGGTACATAAGTGGCAATCTTTGGAACCAGACCGTCAGCAGATGAAACTCACCGAGCATCTGGATCTGCCCGTGACAGCTCCTACCTTGGTGCCACTCTGGATCAAGCCTCACGCCAACCTTGTTACCACCATTTGGAAACAGCTTTCGGCTCTAGCCCCACTTCCTTGGAAGTCGAACAGGCTATACCAGGCTCCCAAGGGTGTTGACTTTTTAGATTCTCACCCTTCTGCTGACTCGGTAGTGATTAGCGCCGCTCACGGCCGGTCAGCTAACCCAAAACTCCTTAGCTCATCACCACCTGATAAAGAATCCCGCCTACTGGACCAGTATGGTAAGAAGATTTTTGCTTCTTCCATGCTGGGGATCAGAGCCCTGAACTATGTTGGTCATATGGGGGATTACCAGAAAGCAATTCTTACTCAGGTGGAAGCCAAATTGGACTCCCTGCCGGACTCTCAGGTCAAGCAGGAGTTGGCTGACCTTGTCTGCTCTGCACTTTCGGCCAGTCGACACATGCTTCGTGCGACCTACGATGCAGTGGACACTGCTGGATGGAGCTCAGCTTTCGCCGTAGGCTTATGTCGTCACGCTTGGCTCCATGTGTCAAGGTTGGTCCCAGAAGTGCAGTCTGCTATACGCGAAGCGCCCTTCCAGGGGGCGGTGCTCTTCGGTGGCGATGTAAACGACATCATCACCGATTTGCAGAAGGGGATGGCACCAAAGTCCGTCGACTCTGTGTACCATCCCCACCAGCCGCAGCGCCGTCCCTTTCACAGACAGAATCCGCCTAAGGTGAAACCTCTGGGAAGCGGGCCACTAAACACGGGCCCCGGCTGCTAAGCCCCTCCCCCAAAAAAGCAGCGGGTGCTTCAGCTGCGATGCTTCCCCACACCACCTGACTCCTTTCCTCTCCCACAGCCTCCGGACTCCATGGAGGAACCGGTAGGAGGGAGGTTTTCCCTCCACCTTCCGGGCTGGGAGAGGATAACATCAGATTCTTGGGTGCTCCAGCTGATTGCAGAAGGACACTCAATAGAGTTTCTACAGAAACCACCTCGCCACCCCCCCCCAAAGAAAAGGTCGTCATATTCTCGGGAACATCTTCTCTTGGTCCAGGAAGAGATTTCAGCACTGTTGCTGAAAGAAGCGATAGAACCCGTCCCTCTTCATCTTCAGGGGACAGGTTACTATTCCCACTTCTTCCTGGTCCCGAGGAAGACAGGAGATCTAAGACCCATTCTAGATCTCAGTTCCCTGAATCTTTTTGTGGAGTACAAAAGGTTCAGAATGCTCCTCTTGCAGAGCCTTCTGCCCCTCCTCCATTCAGGCCAATGGCTGTGCGCTCTGGATATACATGATGCTTACCTGCACATTTCTATTCACCCGTTTCACCACAAATATCTCCGTGTTGTGTTCCAGGGGGACCACTACCAGTTCAAGACACTTCCCTTTGGCCTATCCTCGGCTCCCCGAGTATTTACCAAATGCCTTGCGGTGGTGGCGGCCTACCTGCCTACTCGGGGGGGGGTGCACGTTTTCCCGTACCTGGACGATTGGTTCCTGGCGGCCTCGTCCAGGGAGGAACTCCTGCACTGCCTCGCCCTTACCCAGCAGGTTTTTGCCTGCCTGGGTATTACCATCAACCATTCCAAGTCTCACTTGATCCCATCTCAGAGGCTACAGTTTATAGGGGCGATTTTAGACACGACCATTGGCAAGGCCTTCCTGCCACCGGACAGGGCGTCCACTCTCCAGACTCAAGTAAGTCTGTTGTCCAGCTGCAGGCGGGTCAGTGCAAGATCGGTCCTTCACCTCCTCGGGCTCATGGCAGCTGCTATCCTGACAGTCCCTCGCGCTCGGCTCCACATGAGGGTTTCCCAGTGGACGCTTCACTCCCAATGGGATCAGTTGGTGAACGACTTGGATCACTTGGTTCTAGTCTTCTCACCGATGCTTCGAGACTTGCACTGGTGGATGGTTCGAGAGAACCTGCTTCGGGGAGTTCCTTTCTTCCTACCTGTCCCCTCCCAGACTCTAACCACAGACGCCTCGGGCGAAAGTTGGGGAGCCCATCTTGGTCCCCATCGGACCCAGGGCTCTTGGTCCAAGCTCGAATAGACACTCCACATCAGTGTGTTCGAGCTTCGGGCAGTTCTGTATTTTCTCCAGGCCCTTCACCTGTACATTCTTCCTAGCCACCTAGCCGTCCAGACGGACAATATGTGCATGGTTTGGTACATCAACAAATGGGGGGACTCGGTCCTACCCTCTTTGCAGGGAAGCAATGAGGGTTTGGGATTGGGTAGCACAACACGACCTTCACCTCATGGCAGTTCATGTTCCGGGAGTCGACAACACCTTGACAGACAAGCTAAGTCGCTCTTCTGCTCTGGCTCACAAGTGGAAACTGGACCAAGGGGTTCTAGACGGTATCTTCCGACACTGGGGAACACCACAGGTCGACCTGTTCACTTCCCCCCTCTAAATGCAAAGCTTCCCGACTTCTGCTCACTCGTTCAAGAGCAAGGCATTTTCTGGAGAGACGCTCTGTCTCTAGATTGGAAGGACAGATTCGTCTATGCCTTTCCCCCAGTTCCTCTGATCCCACGAGTCTTGCAGAAACTAGGTTCAGAAGGAGCACGAATGATTCTGATCATGCCTTTCTGGCTCAGGCAAGTTTGGTTCTCTCTTCTACAACAATACTCAGAGGATCCTCATCTTCCTCTATCACAAGGTTTGCTGACCCAGGATCAGGGGACTCTGGTCCATCCAGGGCTCAAGTCACTTCAGCTTCAGGCATGGCTCCTGCAGACATAGCTCAAAGTCACTTTGGGGTTTCTCCCCAAGTGGCGGAGATTTTGGTGGAGGCTAGAAAACTCTTCACTAGATCTACATACGCCATGAAGTGGAAAAGGTTCACAATCTGGGCTGCTTCCGAAAGACGTGGAACCCTTTTCCTGCTCGGCTGGGCTACTGCTGGAGTACCTATGCCATCTTTTTGACCTGGGTCTTAGTCACTCTTCTCTGAAAGTTCACATGGCGGCCATCTCGGCCTATCATGTTCCTTTTGCAGACAGGACATTCGCTCAGCTGGAGGCCTGTAAGACTTTCCTCAGAGAGTTCTCCATCTGAGACCTCCTATCCATATTCCCGCCCCTCCTTGGGATTTGAACTTTGTTTTGAGAAGCTTACTCTGCCTCCTTTTGAACTGGCAGCTTCCATGGACTTGAAGTTTCTTTCATGGAAGACTCTCTTCCTTGTGGCCATTACTTCCACTCGGAGAATTTCCGAGCTCCAGGCCCTGATGTGTAAAATTCCATACTTGATTTTTCACAAGGAACGTGTGGCTCTGCGCACTAATCCTAAGTTTCTTCCTAAGGTGGTAGCGGAGTCTACTCTGAACCAGTCCATAGAGTTACCCACCTTTTTTAATGCAGTACTCCAATCAAGGGAAGTATTTACTACATACCATGGACGTTCACCGGATTCTGAGATACTACACTAACAGGACAAAGGATCTCAGGAAGACTGATCAACTGTTTGTCTCTTTTGCCCCAAAGAGAAGGCAATGCTGTTTCTAAGCAATGCCTATCTAAATGGTTAGCTCATTGTATCACTTTCTGTTATGACAAGTACAACAAGACCCTCTCTCAGCAGGGATACTGAATGAATATTTCTGCTCAGTATTCACAAAGGAAGAGGAGGGGGAGGTACCTAAACCAAACAAGAGAAACACTCTGAAGACGAGGGTCGATACCAGTCCATTTACAGAAGAAAGGGTTCTGAAAGAACTAATAAAATTGAAGGTGGACAAAGCAATGGGGCCTGATGGGATTCACCCAAGAATTCTAAAAGAATTAAGGGTAGAACTAATGACACCGCTGACTACTGTCTTTAACAAATCATGGGAGAATGGGGTGGTACCTGAGGACTGGAGGAGGGCGGATGTGATTCCTCTTCACAAAAGTGGGAGCAGGACAGAGGCAGGAAACTACAGACCAGTTAGTTTGACCTCAGTGGTAGGTAAAATGATGGAATCACTTCTGAAGGAAATAATTGTTGAGTACCTAGAGGCCAGTGGGGCACAGGACCCAAGGCAGCATGGATTCACGATGGGAAGGTCGTGTCAGACTAATCTAATAGATTTCTTTGACTGGGTGACCAAAGTAGTAGACCGGGGAGGGGCTGTGGACATGGCTTACCTAGATTTTAGCAAGGCATTTGATACAGTCCCACACAAAAGATTAATACACAAGTTAGCCAGCCTTGGAGTGGGTCCCAAGGTGGTAGCCTGGATAAAAAAAATTGGCTAGACAACAGGACGCAAAGGGTAGTAGTAAATGGAGTCCACAGTGAAGAAAGGAGGATTACTAACGGGGTACTGCAGGGTTCAGTACTGGGACCGGTCCTTTTTAATGTCTTTATAAGTGACTTTGCAGAGGAACTGGAAGGAAAAGTATGTCTCTTTGCAGATGACACAAAGATCTGCAACAGGGTTGATATACCAGATGGAGTGAAAAGGATGAGAAGGGACTTGGCAAGGTTGGAGGAATGGTCAAATGTATGGCAGCTCAGATTCAGTGCAAAGAAGTGCAAGGTAATGCACCTGGGAAACAAAAACCCAGGGCAAGAGTACACAGTGGGGGGTGAGATACTGACAACAGTAAAAATGGAAAGGGACCTGGGGGTAATTATATCAGATGACCTAAAGGTTGCAAGCAATGTGAGAAGGCAGTAAGGAAGGCTGGGGGATACTGGGATGCATAGGGAGGCATCAATAGTAGAAAACAGGAAGTTGTTATCCCTCTGTACAGACAGTTGGTGAGACCCCATCTGGAGTACTGTGTGCAGTTCTGGAGACCCCATCTCCGCAAAGACATAGAGAGTGGAGGCTGTCCAGAGGAGGGCAACCAAAATGGTGCAGGGTCTGCACCAGAAGACATACGAAGAAAGACTAAAGGAGCTTAATATGTATACCCTTGAGGAAAGGAGGGAGAGAGGGACATGATAGAAACTTTCAAGTACCTCAAGGGAATCAACAAAGTCCAAGAGGGTGGCATCTTTCAGAAAAAGAGATGTGCAAGAACAAGGGGGCACAATTTGAAGATAGAGGGGGGACGGCTCAGAGATAATGTGAGGAAGTATTTTTTCACAGAGAGGGTTGTGGATGCATGGCACAGCCTCCCTGAGGAGGTCGTGGAGTCAAGAACAGTGGGGGAATTCAAGAATGCATGGGACAGACATAAGGCAGTCCTAGTGGGGGGTAGGAGGAAGTAAGTTGTTGGTTAATTAGGATCTGCAGCTTATCTGTTAGGTAGGAAAATGGGCAGACTGGGTGGGCCAAGCAGTCCTTATCTGCCGTCAAATTCTGTGTTTCTATATTCTCCCGGGTCAAGTAAGAGGCCACTCCACCAGGGGAGTCGCTGCCTCAGCGGCTTGTTTCAAGAATGTGTCAGCGGCGGACATCTGTGCTGCCGCACTTGGACCTCCGTCCATACCTTTACAAAACATTACAGTTTGGATATTGCCTCTCGCCGTAGAGCAGGCTTCGGGCTTGCTGTTCTGCAAGGCCTCCTCTCAAGGCTTGCACAGCTAGAGGTTCTACTTGGAGTAGATTTCCTCCTCCCATGTGCTTCTTCTTGTTCCAGACTGCTTGGGACTCAGTCCTATGTAATTACCTACTGCAAGAGCCCTCTCGAAGTAAGATAGTACAGTTACGTAAGAACTTACCATAACAGTAGATCTTCGAGAGAGGCTCTTGCAGTAGGTACTAACTTCTCCGCCCTCCATCCCCTAAGCTTTTCAGCTCCTTTTCCATTGAGGGAATATCACTTCCTCTCTCGTCCGGCCTCCTTTGACCTGTGGTGGGAAAGAACTGGAAGAGCAGGCATGAGGGACCGCCCCTTTATACCATCTCCTGACGCCGGTCACCTGACGTGGGGGTGGTCCCTCGCCAGGGACTGCTAGCTAGAAATTTTTCTGTGGGGTCCTGCCGCCTGCCGGCATCAGTCCTATATGTAATTACCTACTGCAAGAGCCTCTCTTGAAGATCTACTGTTACGGTAAGTTCTTACGAACTGTACTTTCTGCGCTTCTGTTTCAGGGCCATCATTATCAGTTCCGAGCCCTCCCTTCGGACTTTCATCAGGCACCTCAGGTATTCACGAAGTGCATGGCGGTCATAAGCAGCGACTCAGAAGAGACAAGGCCACTCAGTGTTCCCCTACCTGGACGATTGGCTTCTCTGGCACCCCTTCGGAGGCCCTGATGTCCGCCATTCATTATACTCAGTCTCTGTTTGAGGCGTTGGGTATCATTATCAATCAAGGGAAGTCACATCTGGTTCCGTCACAGACTCTGCAGTTCATAGGTGCAGTTCTGGACACCGTCCAGGGAAACTTTTCTTCCCCAGGACAGAGCAGAACACATCAGATCCTCATCAGGGACATTTTGGGAAGAAGACCATTCCTGCTAGATTGTCCTTTGCCTGCTTTCGGACCTATGGCTGTGGCCATTGCAACAGTCCCGCTTGCTCCGTCTCCACATGCGGGTGACCCAGTGAATGTTACGGATCCAATGGGATCAAAAGCAAGACCATCTGCAGCTCCCAATCCGGATCACGAAGGCCATAATCCGGGATTGGCAATGGTGGTTAGATCCGAAGAATCTATCGGCGGGAGTCCCCTTCAGTGCGCCGCCTCCGATTGGGACAGTCTCCAGAGACACCTAAGGTCTCGGATGTGCTGCAGATCTCGACGATGTCTGGTCTTGGGGCCTATGCACAGCCCAAGAGACTCATTTTCACATAAATATCCTGGAAATTAGAGCAGTTCTTAATGCCCTGCAGGCCTTCCAGTCGGAGATTCCACTGGGTACTCTTCTGTTACAAACAGACAATTCCGCAGTAATGTATTACCTCAACAAACAAGGAGGCACCTATTCCTACCCGCTTGGCAGGGAGGCCATAAGGGTGTGGGATTGGGTTTTGCAACACGGCGCAAACCTCATTGCTGTTCATGTCCCAGAGTGGACAATGTCATTGCAGATGGCCTGAGCCGCCTCTCAGGCCAGAGTTCATGAGGGAACTACTCCAGGAGGTAGTAGAGGATCTGTTTCGCAGATGGGGTACACCAGAGTTAGACCTTTTGCGTCCCCATCCAACGCAAAACTGCCCAATTTTTGCTCGCTAGATCCAGGGCCTGGTGTTTTCTGGCAAGACATGTTGTCCCTCTCCTGGACGGGCAGATTCCTCTATGCCTTTCCCCCCTTTCTGTTGATCCAGAGGGTCCTTCTGAAACTTTGCAGAGAGCAAGCGACGCTGATACTTATCACGCCATTTTGGCCCAGGCAGATCTGGTTCCATCTGCTATGTCAGCTGTCCCAGAAACCTGCAGTGCCTCTGCCAATCAGCTCCCACTTGCTGTCTCAGGAGGCAGGTTCCTTGGTTCATCCGGACCTTCATTCGCTGAACCTGCACGCTTGGCTCCTAGAGACATAGTCATGATGCGTCTGAGGGTCTCGCAAGAGGTTGCAGATGTTCTTGTGGCTACTAGGAAACCGGCTACCTATGCTACTTACGCCATGAAATGGTGTAGATTTTGTATATGGGTTCAAGCATGCAGTTTTTCGCCTATGGATTGTCCAGAAAGGTTGGTCTTGGACTACCTCCCGTCCCTTTTTCAGATAGGCTTGTCCTATTCTTCGATTAAGTTACATCTCTGTGCTATCTCAGCCTTTTATTTATTTATTTATTTTATTTATTTATCAAGTCTAGGATTACAAATGCCTTTGAGCCATGGCTCTTTTACAAGGGTTCCACGTCAGAGAAATACAAATTATGGGGAACATCAAGACAGGCATTACAACAATGTGGACATTGCAAACAGAGTACAGATTAATACAGTTCAAGGGTAGCATTGTAACAAGGCAGCCAGTGGCATTTGTCAGAGAAAACAGACAACAGATAAGAAGTGCCAGAGTCATAGGGAGAGGGGGGGGAGAAGGAATGTAGGAAGGGTGGCAAGAGGATGAAAAGTGCAGCATTGGGTATACCAAGATGTGAGGGTAGAATCCAGTGAGTGAGGAGGGGGGTGGGGACAACTAGAGCAGAAAGGGAAGTGGAGAAACAAGGTTAAGTTGGGCAGTCACAGGAGCTGTTGGTAGTGAGATAGTCCCAGAGCCTAATTTTAAACATACCAATAGTTGGGGCAGAGGAGATGGTTGGGCTGAGGCCATTGAACCAGAGTGGCACTCGATAAGCAAAAGAGCGTTGTCCTAGTGAAGTGTGACAGTGGGGACTTTCAGTAGCTGTATCGTGGATTTCCTAAGGCACCATTTGTTAATTCAGCGTTGTAACAGAGTTGAGACCCCAGAAGGTGCAAGGCCAAGGTAGATTTTTTCACCATGGAGCAGGTGAGAAACTTTATGCGGTTTGATAGTTGGAGCCAGCGGTCTGAGTGTACAGGTCACATGTGTGGGTGAGGCGGTGTGCACCAGTGATAAGCCGACTTGCTTTATTTAAGGCAGTTGAGAGGCATCTAAGGGTTGTGGTTGTGGCCGAGCCATAAATGATGAGACCATAGTCTATTACAGAGATCACAGAGCTCAGGACTGCAACCTTCAAAGCTTCTGGCGTGAGGTGTGATCTGTATTTGTAAAGGAGACCAAGCCGTGTATTAGCAGCTCTAGCTACATTATCTACATGAAGTCCATAGGAGAGATTAGGGTGAAGCTGTATCCCTAAGTATTTGAAGGACCCCACCTGATCTAGAGTGTTCCCTGGGTGGTGGAGATAGCAAGTGGTGGTTGTGTGTGGGTTATGAGAGCTGCAGAAGAGCATATATTTGGTTTTCTTGTCATTGAGGACCAGTTTATGATTAAGAAACCATGTCTCTACAGAACTGAAACCAAGTTGAAGGTTGTGTTGAAGAGTTGCAGGATCTTTGTGAGTGGAGAATACAACAGCATCATCGGCATATAGTATGATCTGCTCAGAGCAGTGATAAGGGAGGGAGTTTAAGAAAAGGCTAAAAAGGAAGGGTCCCAGTATGGATCCCTGTGGGACACCCGAGCTAACAGGCAGGGTGTTAGAAAGAGCATCCGCAATTTTTACTGTCTGTGACCAGTTTTCTAAGTAGCTTTTAAACCAGAGAGAAGAGTCAGGTGATAGCCCGGCATTCAGTAGTTGGTGTATTAATAGTCCATGGTGTACTGTATCGAAGGCCTTGGAGAGGTCGACGAAAATGGCCCCTGTGAGAAGGCCGTTGTCAAGGGATTTGTGCAAAGCTCCAGTGAACTCAAGAAGGGCTGTGGTGGTGCTGTGACCTTTCCGGAAGCCGTGTTGTTGTGGACAAGGTATATTGTATTTATCCAAGTGGTCGGTAAGTTGATCAGCCACGATGCGCTCAAGTGTCTTAGAGAGTGGGGGCAGTATGGAGATAGAGGATAATTTGAGTGAATCGTCTTGTCCCCACTTTTATGGATGGGTGTCACGGTGGCTGTTTTCCATAGGTCCGGGAATTTTCCACAGCTGAGAGAGAGGTTTAGGATTTTTGTTAATGGATGAATTACCTCATCAAGGGTGAGCAACAGAAGCTTAAGGTCCAGGGTGTCGCTACTAGATCTAGATTTAGAGATAGCTGCAGTAATATAGCAGCGAGCTTCATTCAGCCCTACCTTCCTGAAGTAGAAGAGGGGATGTTTAGACCGAGGGGCTGAGGTATTTGAGGAGTAGGCCCTGTTTTCGAAAAAGTCATGGGGTAGAACAGCACTAAGGTCTGAAAAAGCCGTGTTAAAGATGTTTGCGATCACCTTGGGGTCAAGGGTTGAGGATCCATCAACCATTAACATGGCCAGAGAGGTTTTTGGCTGCTTTCCTGTGACATCCTTGATGTTGTCCCACAAAGCACGACCATTTCCCCATGTATTGGTGAGAGCGTCTTTGTAATAGGTGGATTTCATTAGCCGTATGGCTTTTGTGCAGGCATTTCATGCTTGTTTGTAATTTTGGATGCCCAGTTGTTTGCCAGTGGCCCTGGCAACTGCCCAGAGGTGATCCCTTAGTTTCAGCTGAGAGAAGAGCGCGGTGACCCATGGGTTAGAGAGAGATTTTGTTTTGCGCCTTTTAGCAGGGGCAAAGAGGTCGCAGGCTTTGTTGAAAATGGAGATGAAGTGATCAAGAGCCAAGTTAACATCTGTTGCTTCATAGATGAGTAGCCAGTCTTGTAGAAGCAGGTGTTGTTTGAGATGTGTAAGTTTTCCACGAGGAAGGACTCTGCTAGCGATAATTTTGGGAGGGGGCTTAAGGAATTTGTTAGACCATGCACACATGTCTGGGGAGTGGTCACTGAGTGAGTCTGGGAGAATAGTCGTACGAGAAATCCTTGTGGGGTGAGTGGTGAGGACCCAATCCAAGAGGGTACTGGTGCCAGTCTTGTAGTTAATCCTAGTAGGGGAGTTTACCATTTGTGTGAGGTTAGCAGCTGAGATGGAGCCTTTATAGGCACTGGCACTCAATGCTAACCAGTTTATGTTGAAATCCCCTAGTAGAATAAGTTCAGCTTCGGGAGGATGTGAGTTGATAAAGTTTAGGACGTCGTTGAATCCATGTTTAGGGTCCCTGGCGGGATATATGGAGACAATAGTCAGGGCTTTATGGTCAGGACCAAGGACGATTTTTATTGGCAGAATCTGGGCTGAGGCAGAAAGTGATGGAGTTGCTACAGGGTGCCAAGACAGGAGTCTTTGATATGGATTGCGCAACCACGCCTTTTGGATATCTGGTCCAGCCTGTGAACATTGTAGCCCTGTATTGTTACTGCTGAGTCAGGAACTTTAGGTGTCAGCCAAGTTTCCACCACTGCAAGGATGTCAGGGTTGTGTTGGCATATGAAGGCTTGGAGTGCATCCAGCTTTGGTAGTAGGCTGCAGATTTTAATGGTTGCAAGGATAAGGGCACCTGGAGTTTGTGTGTGGCCTGAGCTTCTAGGGCCAAGATTGGGATGGACGCTGCCTGAGATGAGAAGGAGGAGGAGTAGGAGTTCTAAGGAGCGGAGTCGCAGCTCTTTGAGAGCTAGTTTTGATTGTTGTTTCCTGGAGTAGAAGTTGCAAGTTTCCAGGCAGTGTCCCATATGGACTGCAAGGTGGTACAGTGTAGAGAGGTGGCCACACTTGTTGAGAGTAGTGGTCGGTTAAGTAACCAGGAATATCCAAGCGGTGCACCAAGCACAAGTCTCGAGTGGAAGTGGAGAGTGGAGGCCTATCCACACCTATAGCCAACACACCATATCTCAGTTGGTACCATCACCAGCCTTCCTGAAAGGTGTTCTCCACCCTAGACCTCCAATTAAGGATCCAATTCCACCATGGGATTTACCCTTTGAACCAGCCAGGATTACGAGCTTCGTCTTCTCACTTGGAGGCGTTTTTTAATTCTGCGTTACCTCGGCCAGAAGAATTTCTGAACTTCATGCACTCATGTTCAAAGAACCTTATTTGGTTTTCAGCAAGATAGGTATCCCTACAGACTAATCCTAAGTTTCTGCCTAAGGTGGTCTTAGCTGTCACCCTTAATCAGGATATCGACTTACCAGTGTATTTTCCTAAGTATTCTAATCGAGGAGGCCCCTTGCACTCTTTAGATGTGCATAGGTGTCTCGATACTACCTGACCAGAACAAAACACCACTGAAAATTGGACCAGCTTTTTGTCTCCTTGCTCACAGGATGATGGGAGCTCCTGTTTCAAACAGTCGCTGTCCAGGTGGCTCATTCAGTGTATTCGTTCTGTTACCAGAAGCGCAAACAAACCCTTACCGGCGCGGTTAAGGGTCATTCCAAAAGGGTGGCTACCTCCTTTGTAGCCTTTAAGAATGTGTCCACCTTGGCCATCTGTGCTGCAGCTACTTGGAGCTCCATGCACACTTTCATCAGGCATTATAGCCTGGATATTGCATTGAGGTGAAGAGCAGGTTTTGGTCTAGCAGTCCTTCAAGGACTTCTGTCCTAGGCTTAGGTTCCATTAAGGATTTCTACCTTCCCTCCTCCCAATGGTGTGGGATTTCCATTATTGCTTGGGAATCAGTCCTAATGGTGTAACCTGCTGCAAGAGCTGTTTCTCGAAGTAAGATAGTAGTTAACGTCAGAACTTACTGTAACAGTAGATCTTTGAGAACAGCTCTTGCAGCAGGTACTTTCCCTCCCACAATCCCCGCTGGAGGGAGACCTCATCTACGCAAGGACATAGACAGGATGGAAGCAGTCCAGAGGAAGGCAACTAAAATGGTGCAGGGTCTGCATCAGAAACCATATGAAGAGAGACTGAGAGAGTAATATGTATACCTAGATGAAAGGAGGGACAGGGGGACATAATAGAAACGTTCAAGTACCTGAAGGGAATCAACAAAAGTCCAGGAGGTAGCATCTTTCAGAAAAGATGTGTGTAAGAATAAGGGGCACAATTTAAAGGTGATGGGGGGACGGCTCAGGAGTAATGTGAGGAAATTTTTTCATGGAGAGAGTGGTGGATGCATGGAACCGCCTTCCTGGGGAGGTTGTTGGGTCTAAAATGGTGGGAATTCAAACATGCATGGGACAGACATAAGGCAATTGTAGTGGGGATGGCAGGAAGTAGGCTGTTGGTTAACTAGAATCTGCAGCTTATCTGGTAGGTGGGGAAATGGGCAAACTGGGTGAGCCAAGTGGTCCTTATCTGCCGTCAAAGTCTATGTTTCTATGTAGATTCTAGTTACAACATTCTTTTCCTAGGATCAAGTGTTCTCAGCATCTTCCTGACTGCCATTTTATGGCGGATCCTCAGTCTCCTCTTCTGATGTCATCCAATGTCCGGGAGTCTCCGGTGGGAGAACTGGGGATTCTGGGGGACCACCTCCTTATGTACTATGTCTGACGTTGGGAGCGGGACCAATGTCGGAGGCAATCCCCGCTGAAAACTGCTAGCTAGAAAATTTCCATGGGGTCCTGGCACCTGCCGGCTTCAGTCTTAATGGTGTAACCTACTGCAAGAGCTGTTCTCGAAGATCTACTGTTATGGTAAGTTCTTACGTAACTGTACTATTCTTCATCTCGGCAAAGATATTCTTGGGATTGAGAGTGATCTCGGTCCCAGGAATTTCCAGTCTCGACCTCGGTCGAGAATGTGGGTTCGGTCACCGGCTTTTTGGTCCACCGTCGGGCCAACCGGCGAAGTCTTAATCGAAGATGTGGTCAAGTTAACTCTCGACTCAAGTCGATCGGTTGTCAGCCAAGGAGGTCAGTGACTCTTAAAAGACTCGGTCTTATTTATCCCAGAGGAGAGACAGCTTGCTGGTGATCCCATCGAGAACCGTCCTGTATCCGGAAAATCACTGGTGTCTCCCGAGTGACCCAGTCAGCCAGCCGATCGAGATCTCTGACTCCCTCAGCCCGACAGGCTGAGGAAAGTGCACATAAACTGCGCTAAAAGAGATGATGCCACCATTTGTTCTCGTCTTCTGATGAAGAGAGCTTTGGCGGAAACTCCGTCAACACTCACGAGGATTTAATGTGGCAACAGCTGATTCTGTCTGGGCAGAATCCTACTTTGTTTCCACCCCAGCCATCACTTGGCTTTCACCTCCTAGGCCAAAGCCAACTCCACTAGAACCGGTGAAATCGGTTCTTCCATCCGATAGAGCCAGCTAAACCTGCCCTGTTCAGCCAAAATCTGTTCCTCCATTAACTGTGGTGGAGCCGCGCGAAACAGCCTTTAGGAGGGCTTCTACAAAGATGCTCAGCTGGTTCCGGTCTTCCGTGTAGGTTGTCGGTCCTCTTAATGCCTGACTGCCCCACACGTGTAGAGGGGGCTTGGTGGCTGACGCCGATTTATTTGGATACCTCAGTTCTGGCGACACCGACCTTCACTCTCACCCGCTGGATGATGAGTCGGTCGATAGTCTGATGACGGAGGAGGGCCCATAGTCTTTCAAGGGATTTCTGCCTTTCCTTTCGAATCCACGGGATGCCCTGGAATCTATCCAGAAACTGGCGGAGTACCCTCTTACAGACATTGTTAAAGAGGATACCCCTATGGAAGCCTTTCCTGTGGCCAAGGCCATTGTTGGCCGGCTTTGGAGCTATGCAGCACCCTGCCTCCTGCCCAGCACCATCTGCCTGGATGGCCATAGTATGCAGTTCCTATTGGGTCCTTCTCGGGGTTCACAGAACATACCTTGGTGGAGGGTTAGTAACCGCTTCTGTGTTGGGTCCTTGGATGAAGTTCTCCCGCTCCTCCCCGCGGACCTTCAGACTACAGTCAAGCAGACCAGGGCCATGCCATTGGCAAGCAGCAGCTTCAGATGGCCTTGGACCTTGGAGACTTTTGTGCCCGTTTAGTTGCAGCCACGGTTGCCTCACGCTGCAGGGCTTAGCTGAGGCTCTCCACCTTTACGGCAGATACCCAGCACAAACTCACTGATGTTCCTTTCCTGGGTACCGATCTCTTCGGCCCAGGTGTGGATGGTCACCTTCAGCGAATCGAGCAGTCCAATGCCACCTTGGACTCCACCACTTCTGCTCAAAGTGTTCCTAGCAAGAACCAGCAGAAAAGGAAAAAGCCTTTCCAGGATCGTGGATATGTTGTTCATCCACACTTATTGGCATGTCCCTTTAAGAATTGCGGAAGTCTTCAAGCTGGCTCCTCCCACCCACCCGGGTGGTATAACCCTCGGTTCTGCCCCATGACGCCAGATCTTCCTTTCTGCTGGAAGATTTAGGTCGCCTCCTTTGTGCTACCGCATTTTGTAGGCCCTGGCTTCAAAACCTTCGGTAATTACGAAAATTCATCTAGTTTGCATTAGCGATCATGACTACTTATTTTCAGTTGTGGAAGACAAGTCTTCCCTCGGATTTCGCCGGTGTTCGTGTGGCCAGAAAATGTCGCACACCAATCTCCACACCATGTGCGTCTATTGCCTGGGTGTCGACCATGACACCTTGAAGTACGATTTTTGTCTTGCATTTCACCCTAACATCCGCGACTACAGTCTTGCACGCCTGAAGTTGGGGAAGACAGAAAAACTGAACCCTCCAGTGAAATCAAAGGAGGCTCAGTGGGCGGTTTCCGCGGCTGCGGGATCCGCTGAGCAATTGGAACGCATGCAAGCCTTCGAGGAGGAAGTGGCTCATGCTGGGGAATCTTCCTCTCGGAGCTTCTTCGTTCTGCTCAATCTGGGCTCCACCTTCTCGGGTTCCTTCTGATAGTTGTGCCAGTCTCTCCCAACTAAGGGAGGAAGATTCTGCGGGCACGCACTCCTCTCGGTCCCGTAAGCGGAAAAAGGACCCGGGATCATCTTCGTCTTGGCGAAAACATTCTTGGGATCAGGACAGTTCTCTGTACCAGGAACCAGCAGTCTCGACTTCAGTCGAAATCGCCTCTTCGGCTGCTGGCTTCTCAACTTTGCCATCTGGCCAGTCAACCGAAGTGTCGATCAACGAGGTTGAAATAATCATAGAACCCGATCAACCTATTGTTGCAGACTCGGTCGAGTTTTTCTCAATCGGACTCCGGTCCTTTCTTCCCCAATGAGGGACCCAGCCCACTGGGAATCCCGTCAAGGAAGTGGTCCCCAACTCTGGGAACTCACGGTCCATCGGTGTCTGTAGCGACCGAATCTGCCCATCCGATCTCGATCGAGGTCAGGGACCCTCAACCGACAGGCTGAGGAAGAGCCGCAAATGCTCAAAAGCCAACGCCATCGGGTCATCTTCATCCTCCTCGGATGAGGAGAGGCTCAGGCAGAAACTCCGGCGCTATGAGGATCTCACTATGACAACAGCTGATTTTGCCCGAGGCTCAAGCCAGCCCTGGCTATTACTTGGCTTTCACCTCCTAGGCTGAAACCGACTCTTTCGGAGCCGATTAAGCTGGCTCCCCCACCCGTGGAGCTGGCGAAGCCTCCGGTTCGGCCTAAACTGGTCTCTCCACCAATTGTGGTGGAACCATCTCCCAATCAGCCTGTGGGAGGGGCTCCTCCTAAGGAAGATAGACCAGACACCAGGCTTCCCCAGCATCTTTTGGTCACTGTCACCCCAGAATGCCCTCGGCAGGTCGAAGGTGACCTGGGCAGTCGACCACCGTATTTGGTTTCCTTGGATTCGGATGGGACAGGCCTTCATTCTCATACTGGGAATGGCGGAGTGGCGTGAGGTTAGTTAGACGGAGAAAGGTCTTTCGTCCTTTCAGGGCATTCTTTGCCTCATCTACGAATCTACAGGATGCCCCTGAACCTATCCAAAAAGGAGGAGTACCCTCTCACGGACATCCTCAAGAGAGGGGATATCTCGGCGGAGACCTTTCCTATGGCCGAGACCATAGTTGGCACGCCTCAGAAATTTGGCAGCACCCTGCCTCCTGTCCACTCCATCTGCCCGTGGTCTGCAAGTATGCAGTGCCTGGGATCCTGCGGCATTCACAGAGCACCCTTCAGCCGACAGCCTGGTGACCGCCTTTGTATTCAGGAATGTACTGGCAGTTCTGCCGACACTGACCGACCTCCTGAAAAAATCCAAACTCTTGGATCATTAGGCTCGAAGGTCTATGTGGCCTCATCTTTAGGCCTTCGCCAGGCAAGATCAACCGTCATCATGGCACACTTCTCCCATGCCCTCTTGGAGTCTTTGGATGAAGTCCTCCCCGCGGACATGCAGACCACGGTCAAACAGGTCCGGGATCAGGGCCAGGCTGTTGCCAAACAGCAGCTTCAGGCAGCCCTGGACATTGGGGATTCTTGTACCCACTCGATGGCAGCCGCAATTGCCTCTCATTGCAGGGCTTGGCTGAGACTCTTCTCTTTTCCGGCAGATACTCAGCACAAACTAGCTGATGTGCCTTTCCTGGGCACCGACCTTTTCGGCCCAGGTGTGGCTGGTCACCTTCAGCTTATTGAGCATTCCATTGCCACCTTGGATGCTACTTCTGCTAAAGGTTCTTTGGGCAAGAAACGGCAGAAGAAGAAGATGCCTTTTCGACACTCTTCCCCTGTGGCACAGCAACTTTCCTTTCAAGGAGGGCAGCAGCAGGCTCAAGCTTGGTGCCCCAAGCCCGGGCCCTCCCAGGCCCGTAAAGGAGGCCAAGACTCAGGTCCTGGATCCTCCTGCAAGCCTGCTCAGTGACAGGCAGGGGCTGCCACCTCCCTCTTCTGTCACGCCATCTCTGGGTCCTCCTGGGGGGCCAGCTCTGCCACTTCTTTCCACTGGTCCCTTATTACAACAGACAGGTGGGTTTTGGAAGTGGTCGGTCGGGACTGCCTTCTGAATTCGAGCAGCACCTCCAAGCCGAGCCCGCGCCCCTCAGGAGGAAAGAGTATACATCCATACTCCTCGTTCAGCTCCTCAAGGAGGCAGTAATTCCAGTGGCAGATTCTACAGCAGACCCAGGCTTTGTCTAGGTACTTCCTGGTGCCCATGCGAATGGGCGGCTGGCACCCCATTCTAGAGCTACACGACCTGAATCGTTATCTCAGGTCACGCACCTTTCGGATGGTCACTCTGTTCCAAATCATACCATCTTAGGAGCGAAATGTAGTTCTGTTAACTGGATCTGCAGGCCGCGTTCTTTCACGTCCCATTCCATCCGTCTCATCGGCCATTCCCCTACTTCAGAGCCGAAGGGAGCCTACACAAGTTCCGAGCCCTGCCCGTTCGGCCGTCATCGCCCCATGGAGTTTCACGACTCATTGCCGTGGTGGCAGCTCATCTCAGGTGTCGTGGGGCCAGAATCACCCTACCGACGATTGGCTCTAGCAGATCCCACCCAGCAGGAGGTGAAGAGGTCCAGGCCCTGGCCCTCCAGACCTGCTCCCAACTCGGCCTCTTGAACAAGGCCAAGACAGAACTCATGCCTTCACAGGTGGCTTCATCAGGGCAGAGCTGTTTTCAACAGGCCAGAGCTCGGCTTGTGGCGCTGAGGCAGAGGTTCTCTCCTCTCTTGCCCAATCATTTCTTGGTTGGGCAATGCACCTGCCCAGGACTTTCTGTGCCTTCTGGGTTCACATGGTGGCATGTGATGCCTCCAGTGGGAGCTGGCCACCCAGTGGACTCAGCGCCATGGTAATTTGACCAGCTGATCACTGTATCCCAGAAGATGAGGGACGCTCTCCAATGGTGGACCGCCCCAGACCGGTTGCAGGAAGGGATCCTGCTTGTATGCCAGAGCAGATGGCCGTCCTCACGACCGACGTCTCTTTCATGGGCTGGGGAGCCCACATTGTGGAACAACAGGGCCCATGGGTTCTGGACTCCCGAGGAGTCCCGAAACCACATCAACCTGTTGGAGCTCAGAGCAGTCAGACTGGCACTGTCAGCTTTCACTCCTCAGCTCCTGGGTCAAGTGGTTCAAGTCTAGACGGACAATACCACAACCATGTACTACCTCAACAAACAGGGCGGCATGCACTCCCATCTGCTTTACAGAGAGGCGCTCTGCCTCTGGACCCTCGGCTGTCTGGAGGCGGATCTCCTAGCCATTCATATGGCAGGAGCCTCAAGCTATCTGGCAGATGCTGTCAGCTGCTTAGGAGAGACATCCCTCAAGTGGTCTGTCCATCCAGAGGTAACTTACAGCCTGTTCTCCCACTGGGGCAAACCGATGGTGGACCTGTTTGCCTCAGGAAAACATCAAGCTGAGGATGTTTCATGCCCACCCCTCAGTAGGGCTTGCTGCAGGGGATGCCTTCTCGAGGCTGTGGACCCCAGACTCTTCTATGCCTTCCTTCCATTTCCCTTGATCTGCAGGGTGCTCCTCAAGGTGAGGAGGGGCAAGGCGAAGGTGATTTTGGTAGCCCCAGACTGGCTGCTCCAGATCTTCTCTGTGTTAGTCTTCACCATTCATCACCTTTGGGTACTTGGCCGGAGGTCATGACCCTGCGGGAGCTTTTCTTCTTTTTTTGAATGGGCGGAATCGACTCACCATCGGCACTGCCCTTGAGGCCGACGCACTGTGTGGCGCTCGCGGGTTGGCCGTTGGGTGTTGTCGACTCCGCCCTCCCGCCAGTTCTTCATCTCTCGCCAAGGTCACCTCATGGGACACTTTGAGAAGAATCTACTCCTGAGAGGCCTACTTTTCAAGCCTTCAGTTGCACAGTTCAAAATCCTTCGAATTTTCTTTGACTCTGTGTCGACCCCGTGTCAAAGTCCGACGGTTCTAAGTTTCCTGCCAGTTCTGTTCGCCTACTTGATGTTGCCTGGTAAGACTGTTCCTTATTTTGCGATGTCGGGTCTTGTTTGGTGTTCTTTTTTTCGTAGGTCATGTCTCGGTCGGGGGGCAAGAAAACTTCCAAGACGGGACAGCCTCATATAGGACGGTGTTGCGCTAAGGCAGTACTCCACCACCCCACCAGCACAACCGTTGCCTCACGGTCTTGGCCCGCTTCATGACATGGACTGTGAGGACACCTGTTTTCTCCATGGACCGCTGGCTCATCGAGCAACCTGGAAAGTGGGACAAGCTCCGTGACTTTCAGGGGACAGGCGCGCACTCGGGTCAAGTCGCGTTCTCTCAGCCTTTGCTCTGGGTCCCCTCCTGGTTCTATATGGACCGAGGAGGAGGAGCCTTGCCTCTTGTAGCCTAGCCATAGCAGAGGCCACTTCCATGGTGCAGGATGCCCAATCTGCCCCCTCGGGGGACAGGTGGGAGGCACCGCCTTGGCAGTCTCCCCTTTGGGGGTGAAGGCTCCCCTGGTGTACCTGCGGCTTGGAAGGCCTGGGTCGGTGCTGTCCGTTGGTGCCATCTTGGGCCTTGGCACTGTTCGCGGCACCATGGGCCCTGATGATGCTGTCATCGGCGCTGTGGCTGTTGTTGGCACCGATGGTGCTAACGGTGCCATGGGAGACTCTGTGGCGCCATCCCTGACTGTCTCTCGCATCAGCACAGTGGTTGAGCACAGCACAGTGTCCAGTTCTGGAGCCGCTCATGGCTCAGAGCATGGACATGGTGCCGTGAGGGTTTCGGAGCTCGGCGCTGTCCACAGCATCAGGAGTGCAGTCGAGGCCGTCTCTGTCCTCTGTGCTACTCGCGGCGCCATGGGGCGGGTTGGTGCCATGGGGCTCAGACCTCGCACCGAGGCGTGGTCGGGCCATTGTCAGCGCCGCCACTGGTCTCAGCGCCGCTTGCGGCACGGTGGAGCCAGGACAGTGCCGTGTCAGGCCTCAGCCCGAGGCTGCTGCCGCTGTTGGGGCCGTAGTCTTCCTGGCACCGCTTGCGTGCCGATGGGGACGCCGGCGCCCGACCTGGTGCAGTCTCTTTCTGGTACCCATTTCAGTCAGGATGGTAGTAGGCGTCCACGCACTGTTTGGCTCAGAACTTTGTTCTCACTCTTCGTTGGATAGTCGACTCTGAGTCAGACAGGCAGTCTGACTACTTGGAGTTGGCTGCTCACTGGATACCTTGGTAGTGTCCTGACAGACCAGATCCTGCCCCCTTATGGGGAGCAGACAGTGACTCCCAGGACCAGGGTCAGGGGTACTGTCCAGTAGGCAGTGGCGCAGGCCTCCTTTGCTCTGCAGCCTGGTCTCGGAGGTTTCTCTGATCCCTCAGTGGTGGTACCCCGTCAGGTGGTGTGCCTCAATCGACCAACTTTGGGACAAATCAGCACCCACAGGAGGGGAAGGGAGGGTGCTGCTCCCTATATTGCTCCTTCGGGGGCTGACCAGGGCTGCTATCTGCCTAGGCTGGCTTTCTCGAGGAGGAGGGCACTCTCAGATTCCGAGGGGTATGGGGTCTGTGGTGGCCTTTTTCCGGGGCCCACCCTGTCTCTGGGAGGAGCCGTAGTGTGGATATCCGCCCTTCCCTTTCAGTTTCCTTGAGAGTGCCCTATTCTTTGGAGGTAGGGGACCGTCCTTTTGGACTTTCACGACCCTGGTCACCTCATGGGAGGATTCCTCAGGGCGCAGCCTAGGCAGTTCCAGTTTGGTTTATCAGCTGTCGGCTGTGGAGTTTTCTGGAGCACCTTTCCTAGGGCTCCTGGTGCACTCCTAGCCTAGGCGTAGGTCAGCCGATTTCTTTATCGGCTCTGCCCCACTCATCTGCCACATTCTCCTGCGCCCCGGTATCCTTGGTTCTAGCGTCCTCTCTCCTCAGAGCAGTTCAGAGTGGTGGCTTCTCACTCCCACTTATGTCAGGGCTATGGACAGACAGGTTTTCAACCTCCCCTGGAGTAGTTAGCTACTGAACCTCTGAGGTCTTCTAACTCCTCATCCCTCTTCTGGGGAGAAGGCCATCTGTCAACATCTCTTCAGCTGCTGCCTCACAAGTATCAGCGCTTCCTCGTGAGGATGTTAGAGGACCTGTGTATCACCCCACCCACTCAACACAATCCGGAGCACTCGGCGTGTGCCTTTCTGGGCGATTTCAGTGCGGACACCCTTGTGGTGCCCCCTGGACTGCTCCCTTTCTGGAGGCATCGTTGCACTCCTGGCAGAGACCCTTTTCCAGAGTCCCAGCCTCTAGGGATCTCTGCCAGCAGTATTGTGGCCCCCCTCCCGAGTCTCCAGGTTCCATGCCTCAGCCCCAGTCAGGATTGACACATTTGGATACTCCCGATGGGCTTCATGCCCTGAAACCGGATCAAGATTCCTTGGATTTTGACTTCTGGGGGAAGAGGAGGACATTGTACTCTGCACGGTTGCTGCTTTCTATTGCAGCACATTAGGCCCACTATGCATCCTATGACAGGTTCTTGTGGTCCAGGCTAGGTCAACTCCTAGCTTCGATGCCTGACACGGAGCAAACCAGATAAGCCATTGCACTCTCTGCACATGGCCTGGAGCTAGCAAGGCACCAAGCAAGGGCATCATATGATGCCAATGAGGTAGCTACCAGGGTCGTAGGGACAGTGATCTGCACTAGGTGGACGGCATGGCTGCATCTCTCCCGGTTGTCACCCTTGGCCCGGCGTAGGGTGATTAACTCCGCTCACTAGAGAACCTGTCTTTTCTCCCGTAGGGTCAGACTGTGTCTATCGGAGCAACTTTCTACCCTCTTCAGGTGGTCACCCTCTCACTGTCCCCACTCTTGGGCCTCTCCAGACCCGTGAAGGTTCTCCCTCTTAGTGTGTCACCCACTGAGAGCTAAGGGATTCAGCTCCTTAGAGTTAAAAACTCCCTTCGGGGGGGGGGGCTCGGCACTCACCCAATGGTAATAAATGGTGAGGATTGACACAGAGAAGATATGGAAATTACGTACCTACCATAATTCTGATCTTTCTGTGTATCTTCACCATTCATCACAATCCCACCCTCCATCCCCCTGGGACCTCGGTCTCTGGGTACCCCTCCTTCTCTGTGCCCATCCTCGCCCCCCCCTTCTGTTAGTCAAGAGTGGGGTAAACTGGGGCACATGGGATAATTTTCTTTAGGGGTAGGGTGGTCAGGATGGGGGCACTCCTCCTTCAGTGCTTCGGCTCCACCCTTGTGGGGTTGGGGTTGGCAGTTGCCCTCCTTTCTTCTCCCTGTCAATCCTTGAATTTCCTTGTCCTTTGGACATGTAACCCCCCTGCAAATGGGGGTTCCCAAAAGACTTCCAGGAGCTTGCTTGAGTGCTCCAAGCCTGAATGGTGTTTGGCATTTAAGCCATTTATCAGTGAGTGTTTTTAGAACCTCTGGTACTGTCTCTTTAAGAGCTGTCTGCTTGCAGACATAATTAGTTTGTATGGGGACTGTGTGTTTCTTTGATTGAGTACCACTCAAGCTGCTGCCAATTCACTTCATTTTGCAGTCACTAGAGTGCAAGGGAACCTATCTGAAAGATGTAACTGTTTGCCAGAAATTATTTAGAGTAATAATGAAATTACAGTTTGTCTAACCTGCTTTCTTTGCAGTCAGAACTGTGTCTGCTAGTTCCCATTCTAGTTTTGAACTGCTGAACTGGACCAATCAGTGGGGTAAGCTAGCTCTAAAATGGTGCCTTGGACGAATCAGAACTTGGACTCATAATCTGAGCCAGCCACAAGAGGATTGTATGGGCAGTGACTCTGGGAGATGTAGTTTAGACTTCAGTGCCTTTTTGGACCAACAGCAGCAGTCTATTGTGAGTGACAGCCAATCCAGTCAAGAACTGGGAGGAACTCAAAGGAAATGCCCGTTTTGTCGGTTGGAGTTGAGTTGAGCTTTGGCAGTGAAGAAGGAAGGAGCCCTGTGCTTTTCAGTGTGCAGTTTTAGTCAAAAACGTGTGAAGGCCCAGAGTTCGGTCTGCAGCTTGTTAGGACTGAATCCGTCCTGTGAAAAGAATCAAAGGATCTCTGAAGAGTAGAAACCAGGCTCACCCTGTAGAAGACTGGAGGAATTGCTGAAAATTACACTCGGTCTGTCAGGAACTGAATCTGCTGTGTGTTCTCCGGTATTGTGCAGTAATGCGATCGGGATACAGATGCAGCCTGCCTGGTATAGTGCTTCTTTTATATGGATGTGTGAAGAGGTTTGTGTACCTCAAGTGAGCCCTGCTGATATTGAAGGACCCTATCTTATTTGGAGGTCGTGAGTACTAATTCAGGTCACTCCTGTTGAATTGCCACATTAAATCCAAATGGAATTACTGTACTGCTGACTGTTTAATTCTCCTTTCTCTGTGTGAAAGGGCCCCTACCAGCTGCCATGGTTTGGACTAGCCACTAGGGTTTGGGTACCCAGGGACAGTAACTGATAGGGATAGGCCTGTGCACAGAGCCATAGTGAGATTATTAGAGTGATAAGCTAATTAACCTGATTTCCCCTGTCCTTGTATATTCCCCTAAATAAATCAGAGCTGCTTGTTTCAGCAAAGTTATACTGCCTGAGGTATTTGTCTATGTTAAAGTACTGTACTGTGATTGTTGCACTGTATCTCATTTCACAGGAGGTCCCAGTGCGGAACCAGACCTGGGGGTAAGTGTATACTGTGAAGGTAATTCTGATATATTGTGTGGGCCACTAGTGGGAAGAAAGGGGGGTTGCAGTGTCCCAGAGGGCTGTGACCAAGTAAGTTTAACTATTGCAAACCCTGACCTCTGGGTGGAGGCACCCGCCATTGGATCCAGGCCCCTCAACCCGTTAGTGGCAAATCAGGCAGGGGTAGTAGCCCCTGGGATACGCCATCTAGGGTTACATCTGGAGGCTCACCGCTGGGATTGTGTGTCCTCTAGTGGCCATATTCTGACCACTGTTGAAAAAATGGGTACCCGACAGAAGTGGCTGTGCACCGGCTGGTGGAGTGGTGTACTGGGGAGGAGATCGACCCCAAAATGCTATGCTTATCCTGGACATCCCCTGGGTATCAATACGGACACTGTGCAGGGAGTACTTTCCAAGGTGGAAGGTTTACAAACCCTGTGGTGGTGGGTCGGCATGCTAATCTGCTCACCCACACTTTCCTGGCCCTAGTAGAGCTTAAGGATCCCATAGATAGCTCCAAAGTGCCACAGACCATTACCCCAGAGGAGCCCTCACTGCTTGGAGAGTGATAACTAGGACAGTAAAGACCCGGGGAATCAGCCCCACCACTATCTGAAACTTTTGAGGAGAAATTTGCTGAATGGTTGCTGGGAGAGGGGAAACCGTGGAGGACTTGAAGAAACTATTCTTGCCACCTGGGGTGTTCCTCCCCAACACCTCTCCTGCTCCAGTGCCCGTAATGGTGGCTGAACCAATGCAGACTCCTATTTCTGCACCTGCCATTAGTCACGACTCTTACCAAGGTTGAGGATCTTCTCTGGCACCTCCCCACCCCCAAGGGAGGATGACTGGGAGACCTGGATAGACTATGTTGCCCCAAGTGCTAGAATGGCAATGCTCGGAAGGCGGCGAAGAGGGTTAGTGAGAGCCTCGAGGTCCTGCCCTGGCTACCATCCGTGCTAAACGGGCCAGTAACCCTGAAGCGACTGCACAGGCCTATCTTGAGGCCTTGGAGAATGTATGGGAGCCCAGATTCTGATGAGGACCTATGGTGGAGAGTAAGAAATGCACAACAGTACCAAGGGAGTTGTTGTCTGTGTATGTCTCTCGGCTGGAAAAATTGTTGCAAGAATGCCTCAGAAAGGGTAGTTTGCCAGCGATTGAACTGGACCGAACCAGACTGGACAGAATCCTTAAGTCTGCCCCTTCTCAGAACTGCTGTTGCTTCAGTTACGCCTGGCAAATCGACTGGAATCCCACCCTCCTATGATGAGTTAATGAGAGAAATCGAGGAGTTGAGAAAAGGCGACCTCGGGAGGTACCTGCACCAACAGCTGTGGCTACGACCCGAGTGACTGAGGTGACCCATCAAGTGGAAGTTCAGGGCAGAGGTTGACAGTCAATGAGTGCTCTGACAAGGAAAAAGATATGCCACAATGGGGCGAACTGTTGAGAGAGATCCGGAATTCAAAAACAGTCCTTTATGAAGGCCACGCTGCAAGTACGGGCCCTGACCTATATCCGACTGCATCTGCTATGGGGTGGGGGTACCCACCCATGTATCTCCTGCTGATAACAGCTCCAAACTCAATTCCTTGACCATGGAAGTGGAGAAACTGACGAGATGTCTCCAAATGCTTATCACGCCGCAGACAGAGATGGCACCCAGGTTTCCAGTTAGTAATACCCCCGCCCTGGCTCCCAGTGTGGCGCCTCAGCCAGCTCAAACTCCAGAAAGTATGTTTTGCTATAATTGTGGGAAAGATGGGCACATGAAAAGGGAATGCCAGTCCCCAAAAGACACTGACAAAGTTGCATATAGGCTACAAGGAGAGCTGGAGAACAAATCAGTGGTTAAGAGGTGCACGACATGATCCCAGTGAGGGCACCAAAATGCTAATTCACGTCCTTTGTGGCAAGGTCAGTTGCCCAGGTCCCCACTACCGCCTCCAGACTGGTCCAGAATAGTGGGTCCCTCCATGGAGACCACTGTAAAGGTGAATGGAGTGTCTACAAGAGCTGTATTAGACAGTGGCTCCCAAGTGACAATTATGTTCCAGGATTGGTATCAGAAGCATTTGTCAGACATACCTTACAACCATTAGAAGGACTGCATGTATGGGGGTTAAGTGAGAAGGCCTACCCTATTCCGGTATATCCGATTTGGCTGTCTTTCCCCACCTCCGTGGCTGGAGTGGCCGAACAAGTAGAGACCCTAGCCTTGTGTGTGTCCCCCACTGGACTGTGATGGTGTCCCTTTGTTGATTGGAACAAATGCTCATATGTTAGGAAGGCTGGCACAGCTGTGTTATGAAAACAGGGTCAAAGACTAGTAGAGCTTTAAGAGTTCGGCTTTAATTAAGAAGGCCTATGAGGCACAGAGAGATGCTGAAAAACAGAACCAGAGGAACCGGTCGGAATTGTATGGAAGAAGGATCCTGAGTCTCTGATCCTGGCACCAAATGCCCAGTGTACCTTACAGGAGAGGTCCGTATCAGAAAGGATGTTAAGAATAAAATATTAATGTTGGATGCACCAGGCGATGGAAAATTGCCAGAGGGACTGCTGGTCAAGCCTAGTATTTTGCCACGCTAGAGCCCATGCTTATGCCAGAAGGGTAATGGTCCAAGTTCATAATGTGTCTGAAAGAGACATTCGAGTAAACAGAGGTTGCATCCTGGCTAATGTGCATTGTGCAGACACTGCAGTGCTACCCAGCAGCAAGAGTTCAAGGAAGAATGACAGAGTAACGCCTGACTTGTTTGATTTCGGCGACTCCCGCTGCCAGCTGAATGGAAAGTGAGGATCAGTGAGAAGCTTGCCCAGAGAGACCAGGTGTTTTCTTTTAAAGGAATGGGATGTAGGATGCGTGCAAGGAGCTGAGCACAATATCCGCTGCATGACGAAAGACCATTTATGAGGAGGTCTCGACGCCTGGCACCTGCTGACATAGATGATGTGAGGCGGCATCTGCAAGATGTTAGCTGCTGGTGTAATACAAGAATCCAGAAGCCTTATGCTTCCCCATTGTGGTAGTGAGGAAAAAGAATGGAACAGTAAGGATGTGTGTGGATTATCGCACCTTAAACCGGCGGACTATCCCTGATCAGTACACAATGCCCGCATTCAGGATGCTTTGGACTGCCTAAACGGGAGCAAGTGGTTCTCTGTGCTGGATCTCCAATGGGTACTACCAGATCCCGATGGCCCCAGAGGACCGTGGGAAGACGGCCTTTATCTGTCCGCTTGGCTTCTATGAATTCATGAGGATGCCTCAGGGATTTCAGGTGCCCCAGCCATTTTCAAACGATTGATGGAGCGCAGTGGGGGACATGAACTTACTAGAGTGCCTGGTATACCTAGATGATGTTATTGTGTTTGGCAGCTCACTGGAGGAACATGAGAGCAGATTATTTAAGGTATTGGACCGACTGGAGGACTTTGGCCTTAAACTGTCCATTGATAAGTGTCAATTCTTTCAAACATCAGTAAAGTATGTGGGACACATAGTATCCACCGAGGAATAGAGACCGACCCAAGTAAAGTTGAGGCCTTGACCACCTGGCCACAGCCCAAAATCTAAAAGAACTGCAAAGATTCCTGGGATTCTGTGGTTATTATCGGCGCTTCATCAAGGACTATTCAAGAGTGATCCGCCTTTACTTAACCTCTATCAAGGGTATCCCAACCCACAAAAATACCAAAAGTCAGCGTCCCTCAAGACTGAAAGAGTGTATTTTCATCCAGTGAAGTATTTGGGCCGCTGGACTCCTGATTGTGAGACTGCTTTTCATGAGATCATATATCAACTTACCCATGCTCCAGTGCTGGCCTATGCCGATCCAAGAAAACCTTACGTCCTGCACACTGATGCTAGCTTGCAAGGGTTGGGGGCTGTGTTGTACCAAGAGTCACGAGAATGGCCTGAGACCAGTGGCCTTTGCCAGTAGAAGCCTGACCCCATCCGAAAAGAACTATCCTGTACATAAGTTAGAGTTCCTAGCTTTGAAGTGGGCTATTGTTGACCAATTCCATGAGTACTTGTATGGGGCTAAAATACTAGTAAAAACTGACAATAATCCTTTGACCTATGTGCAGACCTCAGCTAAGTTGGATGCCACTGGCCATAGGTGGCTTTCTGCATTATCTACATATGACTATGCTCTCGAATACCGAGCAGGTCTGAACCACATAGATGCTGATGCTCTCTCCCGGAGGCCTGTTCCCCAGAATGATTGGGTCCGATTAGCAGAACCTGACATTCGGGCACTGTGCCAGAAGTTTGACAGGGAGGAACAAATGTCCACGGACGCAGTGGACTGCATGGTGGATTGCTTGGGAGCTCTGAGAATTGCATACCTCCTGCTTATTGCCACTTTTCTAAAATAGACATTGGCACTGCCTCAGCTGGACAATGATAGTATTCATGGGCTCAATCCCGATCCCATGATCAAAGCAGCTTTAGAAGCCCTCTATGCAGGAAAAGATGTCCAAATACGCCCACTGATTTGAGAACTGCACTGTTATACAAAGAAGGTCCTAAGTTGAAACTGATCAATAAACTGTTATACAGAGAAACAGTAGACAGAGGGGACAAGTAGACAAACAACAACTAGTGCTGCCCTGCCTTTCGAGACTCAGTACTGAGGTCCTTGCACAACCACATGGGGCACCTTGGTATAGACAGAACACTTGACTTGGTGAGATCCAGATTCTATTGGCCTAAGATGGGGCTGATGTGGAGCAACACATTCGAACTTATGATAAGCTGCTTACAGAGAAAGCTTTTGCCCCAGAGGGCTGCTCCTTGTTAACATCACCACCAGTGCACCCATGGAGCTGGTCTGTATTGATTTTCTGAGTTTGGAGTCAGATCGAAGAAATATCAGTAATGTGCTGGTGGTCACTGACCATTTCACGAGATATGCCCAAGCTTTCCCCACCAAAGACCAGAAAGCATCCACTGTGGCCAAAGTACTTGTAGAAAACTTTTTGTTCACTATGGGGCTCCACAAAAGTCCATTCTGATCAAGGAGAGACTTTGAGAGTCGTCTGATCAAAGAGATGCTTTCTCTGTGGGGAGTGCGAAAGTCCAGAACCACTCCTTACCACCTCCCCAGGGGACCCACAGCCTGAACGCTTCAACCGCACTTTGCTAGATATGCTAGGCACCCTGCACCAAAGGACAAGCCTAGATGGAGCCAACAAATTAGCACCCTGGTACATGCTTATAACTGCACCAAAAGTGATGCCACTGGATTCTCCCCCTACCGCCTGATGTTTGGAAGAGAAGCTCGACTACCAGTAGATGTGTGTTTTGGGGCTCTCCTGATGGGGTTCAAGCTGACAACTATTTACAGTATGTGCAAAAGTTAAAGGCCCAGCTAACTCATGCGTACCAACTGGCTCAAACCATGGCTGCCAAAAGAAATCTGGCCAACAAAGAAAGGTATGATAAAAAGGTGAAAGCACAGGAACTCCAGGAGGGAGATCGGTATTGCTAAGAAATCTGGGACTGCATGGCAAGCACAAGATTGCTGACAGATGGCACCATCTCCTCACATTGTAGTGGGCAAACTAGATGATCTGCCAGTGTACAAAGTAAGGCCTGAGAATAATTCAAAAGATGTAAAACATTGCATAGAAATCATTTACTGCCCATTGGACAAATCTTAATTGAGTCTGAGCCCTAGAAGATGCCCCTCTGGACCAGTGACTAGAGCTGCTGTAAAAAGATCAAGAAAGTCTGCACCTACAGAAGCAAAGTTAAAGTGTTCCACTCCACAAGTCCCAGTTGAGCATGACTGTCGGTCCATATCGGAAGAGAAAGTGAGAGTGACTTTGAATACTATCCTTCCTACGAACTGAGTCAATTGTTTCAGGGAATCCCCCAGTCAATACTGGAGATGAGCTGGGCCTTCTGGACTGTCTAAGCTCCCAAGCTTCATCCCTGAGCCAATGCTCCCAGAAAGTGAAGTGCAAAGCATCAGATCAGATGAAATGGAATCATTGTGCATGGTTGAACTGTTTGAGCTTTCAGGAGGAAAATGATAGATTGGGGCAGACTGGTGATACATCCAACAAGAAGAGTATTTTGAGTGCCCTGACAGTCCACTGCCAGTGTCCGAAAGCTCTCCATACGAGCCAAATGTTGTGGACTCAGAAACTGTAACTCCTGGAGCTGAAAGTGCCCCAAGTTCTAGCCTCTCTACCCCATGGAGACTCCCTGACAAGTGAGGACAATGCTGAAAATGAGGCTCAGAGTGCAGAGACTATAACAGTTCCCCTAGAAAGACTGGTCGAGCTGTAAAGCCTGTGGTGCACCTCAGTTATGATTCACTGGGAGGCCTGTGGACTTGCCTCTCAATGTTGTCCATAAAGGAGTGTATGTGTCCCGAGCTCATTGCCCAAACTGAGCATCAGTGCTAACTCCAAGTTACTTGTGTTGCCCTCTAAGTATGGTGCCTTGCCCCATCCAGCCCCAAGGTAACTGATAGGGAAGGGCCCCCTCTCTTCAGGTTTCATGTACAAGAGGTAATAACTTGAGTTATGGTACAATGTGTATGTAATACTGTGTAAAGAGTGACGTACTGCAATGTTTCAGAAATGTGTTCTTGGTAAAATGATATATTGACTGATGATGATTACATGTGCGAGCCTAATGCAAATGTATATGGTTGCAGTTGAAACTTATGGGGGTACTTGCTTGACGCGGACGTCAAGCTTTCCCAGGCCAGGAAGGGTGTAACCCCCCTGCAAATGGGGGTTCCAAAGACTTCAGGAGCTTGCTTGAGTGCTCCAAGCCTGAATGGTGTTTGGCATTTAAGCCATTTATCAGTAGTGTTTTAGAACCTCTGGTACTGTCTCTTTAAGAGCTGTCTGCTTGCAGACATAATTAGTTGTATGGGGACTGTGTGTTTCTTTGATTGAGTACCACTCAAGCTGCTGCCAATTCACTTCATTTTGCAGTCACTAGGGTGCAAAGGAACCTATCTGAAAGATGTAACTGTTTGCCAGAAATTATTTAGAGTAATAATGAAATTACAGTTTGTCTAACCTGCTTTCTTTGCAGTCAGAACTGTGTCTGCTAGTTCCCATTCTAGTTTTGAACTGCTGAACTGGACCAATCAGTGTGGGGTAGCTAGCTCTAAAATGGTGCCTTGGACGAATCAGAACTTGGACTCATAATCTGGGCCAGCCACAAGAGGGATTGTATGGGCAGTGACTCTGGGAGATGTAGTTTAGACTTCAGTGCCTTTTGGACCAACAGCAGCAGTCTATTGTGAGTACAGCCAATCCAGTCAAGAACTGGGAGGAACTCAAAGGAAATGCCTGGTTTTGTCGGTTGGAGTTGAGTTGAGCTTTGGCAGTGAAGAAGGAAGGAGCCCTGTGCTTTTTCAGTGTGCAGTTTTAGTCAAAAACGTGTGTAAGGCCCAGAGTTCCGTCTGCAGCTTCTTAGGACTGAATCTGTCCTGTGAAAAGAATCAAAGGATCTCTGAAGAGTAGAAACCAGGCTCACCCTGTAGAAGACTGGAGGAATTGCTGAAAATTACACTCGGTCTGTCAGGAACTGAATCTGCTGTGTGTCTCCCGGGTATTGTGCAGTAATTGCGATCGGGATACAGATGCAGCCTGCCTGGTATAGTGCTTTCTTTATATGGATGTGTGAAGAGGTTTGTGTACCTCAAGTGAGCCCTGCTGATATTGAAGGACCCTATCTTATTTGGAGGTCGTGAGTACTAATTCAGGGTCCTCCCTGTTGAATTGCCACATTAAATCCAAATGGAATTACTGTACTGCTGACTGTTTAATTCTCCTTTCTCTGTGTGAAAGGGCCCTACCAGCTGCCACGGTTTGGACTAGCCACTAGGGTTTGGGTACCCAGGGACAGTAACTGATAGGATAGGCCTGTGCACAGAGCCATAGGTAGATTATTAGAGTGATAAGCTAATTAACCTGATTTCCCTGTCCTTGTTATATTCCCCTAAATAAATCAGAGCTGCTTGTTTCAGCAAAGTTATACTGCCTGAGTATTTGTCTATGTTAAAGTACTGTACTGTGATTGTTGCACTGTATCTCATTTCACAGGAGGTCCCAGTGCCGGAACCAGACCTGGGGGTAAGTGTATACTGTGAAGGTAATTCTGATATATTGTGTGGGCCACTAGTGGGAAGAAAGGGGTTGCAGTGTCCCAGAGGGCTGTGACCAAGTTAGTTTAACTATTGCAAACCCTGACCTCTGGGTGGAGGCACCCGCCATTGGATCCAGGCCCCTCAACCTGTTGGTGGCAAATCAGGCAGGGGTAGTAGCCCTGGGATAAGCGCCATCTAGGGGTTACAGACATAATCTCAATTAATTTAAGAAACTAGGTTTCTTACACCAAAATCTCCCTTTGAGAGGGAAGATATCCTCTATCCTGTCTTTTCTTCCAGAATAGCAGAGTCTGCAGTGTGGAGTTATTGGCAGTGATTCTGTGCCTCAAATTCTGGCAGTTAGCCTCTTGGCTACTCCTTGCAGTTCCTGTACAATCTGGAGACTGGTCAAGGTTACAGGGTATGTTCCTTCTGTTCCCCCCCCCCCACTCTTATCCTCTAAAAATCCTTTACCGTCCCTCCTTCCTCCTTTCTACTTCCAGAGATTGGGGCCCTTACCCAATCCCCTTAGTTTTCAGAATTGTTCTGTCCTCTCAGTCGTTTATTCCTCCTTTTAGTTTTATATATTTTCCTTTGGACTTCCTTGTCCCACCTTCCCAACCCTTTTTCCTCACCTCTACAATGATTCGACAACACCCTAACAGCCAACCCGTGAGTGCTACACAGTCGCCTGCCTCAAAGTCGATGCCGATGGTGAGTCATCTCCACCCATCCAAAAACGCCCCAGCGGGTCATGACCTCCTCGCCAAGTACCCAAAGGTGATGAATGGTGAAGATGCACAAAAGATCAGAATTACGGTAGGTATGTAATTCCATTTCTGGTATCCAGATCTCTCAGCCTCAGCTGCAGGCCCCAGGAGCTGCTTCCAGCACACGCTGACCTGATCTCTCTCAATCAGGGAAGGTATACCATCCGGACCTTCAGTCCCTGCACCTCACAGCATGGTACCTGAGCGGCTAGGGTTCCAGGCTTTGGGTTTTTCCATGGATATCCTCACCGTGGTGGAGGCATCCAGAAAGGAATTGACCAGGAAATGTTATGCCTTCAAATGGAAAAGGTTTTCCATTTAGTATCAGAGCAAGGGCCTGGACCCTCTGTCCTGTCAGGTGGCTAACATTCTCGACCATCTTTGGTCTCTCTCTCTCCAAAAGGGGTCTTCGGTCATCGACCCTTAGGGTGCACCTGGCAGCAATCTTTGCTTATCAGGCGCGGGCCAGTCAGCCAACTGCACAGGAGACAGTGGTCGGGCACTTTTTCAAAGGCCTAGATCACACATCTCCTCTGGTGCATGAACCTCCACATCTATGGGATCTACTGCTGGTACTGGCAAAGCTCATGGGAAAGCCATTTGAACCAGTGCACAAGTGTGCGTTGTCACACTTGTCATGGAAGACGGCCTTCCTGGTGGCTATCACGTCTGCCAGAAGGACAGGGGAGCTTCAGGCACTTTCGGTGGACTCCCCTTATCTGGTCTTCCACAGGGACAAAGTTGTCCTACGCCCCCATCCGAAATTCCTTCTGAAGGTGGTGTCAGAGTTTCACTTAAACCAGGTGTTAACTCTGCCAGTATCCTACCCTAATTACACCTCGGAGACAGAGTACAGGCTCCATACTTTAGACCTGAGACAAGCTCTCTCCTGTTATAAGGAGAGGAAGGTGGAAATTCGGGGAGAGGTTCGCCAGCTATTTGTCACCTACGCTGAAGCCACTTCTGGCAGACCTGCAGTAAAATGGACTATTGCCAGGTGGATTACATCTTGCATAAGGATGTGCTATGAGTTGGCGGGCATGGAGCCCCCCAGAGGGATAAGAGCTCATTCTACCAGCCATACCGCTGTATCAGTGGCTGCTTCCAGGGACATCCCTATCCAGGAAATCTGTCTAGCTGCTATGTGGAAGTCAGCAAACACCTTCGTTACCCATTACCACATCGACCTAGAGTCACGCCGGGATGCTGGATCTTACTTCGAGTGGGAGCTCTTGCATCAGGCTATAACCTTCAGGACTATGCCGCAGGCACTAGGACCATCCAGAAAACTTCTTCAGCCAGCAGTATACAGTAGGGACTGCTCCCGACCCCGGCCCCCAACGTCGGCCCTGGCACAAAAGGGGGCGGACCCAGCTCCACCTCGGTTCTTTTCCTGCCACATCCCACACGTGAAGAGATCTACAATCAGCTTGCCAGAAAACAGCAAGATTTTTCTACAAAAACCCACATTTATTACCGTTTTTCAACATTTTTTTCTCGTTAACCGACGTCAGACCGTTTCCAACGGTTTTTGAAGTTTCCCTGATGGATGTCTTCACTGTCGTCGGCCTCGCCTGAACACCGTCAAAATACATGCGTGTGTGGGAGGCAGATCCCAGTCAAGGACGGCCATCAACGCTGCGTGTTCTGCCTCGGGCCATACCACGACACCACGGCCTGCTTCGCCTGCCAGGCTTTTACTAGCCGGACCTGCATCCTTCATCTAAAGGCCCTGAAGGCTTTTCTTCTGGAGCAGAAGATGGATCTGCACTCCTCCGAGGGGAAAGCAAAGAGAATAAAGTCCACGATAAAGACCGTGGTCGGTCCCAATCAGGTCCCGTCTCACTGTGGCCTCTCCCAAGAAGGCCCGCCCTTCGGGATCAGGAGAGCGTCAAAATCATCTCAGGTCAAGGTTGGCCCTTTGGGGGAAGCCGGCCAAGCAGCAGTAACCCCACTAAGGTTACCACCAAGCCCTTGGAGGTGAAAGTTGTGGCCCCACCTCCCTAAGGCACCGGGCTGCCTGCTGAAGGCGCGCCCAGAGCCTAAGGACTCTCTGGCACCCCAGACGGCACCCGTCATCGGGTACCACCACTGACGCCAGTCAAAGGAGCAAAGGTGAGGGATCTGCCATGGAAGAGCCGACATACCCATTGCTCAAGTCCTCCTCCTCCCCGGGCTTCCAGGAGGATCTCTCCATGCAGGCCGACGTCCCGGATACTCCTTTCCTGGCCGAGAGGCTGAACTTTTTCAAGGGATGGGCTGCAGGAGCTGTTTTCTTTTGGTTGGGGCAGGTCCAGAATTGCTCCCCATCGCCGCCCAGACACCGATCATCGGACCCGCAGGCAAACCACAGCCGGGAGGTAATTTCTTCCCACGGAGTTCCCAGAATGACTGCCTCACCTCCTTCTAGGGCGTTCCGCACCGGTCTGGAGACCACCGATGTTGCTCCAGAGACCCTGGAGACCGTCGTCAGTCTAGGTCCCGTTCTCTGAGTCTTTCTCTGTCTTCCAGGCGAGAATGCTCCCAACGCCGGCCTCTGCTCCGTCGCCAGTCTCAGGACCAGAGTCAGTTCTTGGACCGACATCGGTCCTCCAGTTACCGATGACAGCGGAGTCTGGTCATAAGGAGAGGTCAAACTATTCGAGATCCTATAGTCGATCTCCTCATCCTCTTCTGCATCATCTTCCTCTCTCAGCTTGCAGCGGTCCCCAGGAGAGAAGGACCAGCCTGCTTCCGCCTCCAGGCGTCCAACCTTCATGGGCGTCATGAGGCATATCCAGAGCCTCTAACGAGTGGGAGCGGAGGACCTGGATCTGGAACGTCGGAGACTGGCAAAGTACCTGAGGCAGAAGGAGCGAAACCAGTGGTGATACCTCCTTTGGTGGATACTTTCCAGGACCTTACCTGGACTACCTGGAAACATCCAACTTCCGTCCCAGCTGTTCCTCAGAAGTCGGATAGGCTGTACAAGGCCCAGACGGCAGAATTTTTCCTAGCTGAACACTCTCTGTCAGACTCTCAGTGATTCACGGCTGCCATGATAAATCCAGACAGCCGAATCACCTAAGTCTCACAGCCTCGACTCGGAGTCTCGCTATTTGGTGCAGGTGGGCAAGAAGGTTCATTCTGCCTCTACCTGTTCCATATGGTCCCTCAATTTCTGACACGTATGGTCCAGCACCAGAATGCACTATGGGAATGAGGACAAGAGCTTTGAAGGCCATTCCAGATTCTGATCAGAAGACAGAGCTTCTGGACATCTTAAATCGGGCTCAGACATAGGCTCCCATGTTCTGAGAGCCTCGTATGACACCACAGATATGGCAGCCAGGGCCGCTTCAGGGTGTGCCTAGCGCCATGCCTGGTTGAGAGTCTAGGGCTTTCACCAGGATTTGCAGGCCGGTATCAGGACTTACCCTTCCAGGGTACCCGTGCTATTTGGGCAGGAGACGGAAGCTCTGATTTCTCATCTCCAGGAATCGGGCAGTCTGTCTGGTCGGTCCACCGATGTACCTGCGACCAGCCGAAGATGATGCAAGCGCCCATTTTGCAAGCCCTCAGGTGGCCAAGGTCATGCCCGTGGTAACCAGCAGGGGCAGAGAGGCGGCTTCCATAGGAGATCCGGTAACCAGCAGCCTGGAGGCGCTCCTACCCCTGGGTCCAAGTCCTCCCAGGCCTCTCTGCCTACACCCGGCTCAGCCCAGTGGCTCCCTTCCACCCCCCCCTTCCACAGGAAGACCCAGGGGAGACAGTTGGGGGTCGCTTCTCCCTTCATCTCGAAGGGTGGAAGTCGATTACTGTGGACCAATGGGTCCTAGATATCATCAGGAGAGGACACATGCTGGAGTTCACGGAGTTTCCCCCGAATACTCCGCCAAAGTACTCCCGTTATCCTCTTCACATCCTACTAATAGAAGGAGAGATTCAGGCCCTCTTGCAGAAAAGGGCAATAGAGGTAGTCCCCTGGCATCAGTGGGGAAAGGGGTTTTACTCCGATTTCTTCCTGGTCCCAAAAAAGACACAGCATCTTTGTCCCATTCTGGACCTCAGCTCTCTAAATCTCTTTATGGAGTACAAAAGGTTCAGAATGGTGACCCTCCTGGGTCTACTTCCTCTGCTGCACCAAGGGGGACTGGTTCTGCTCCCTAGACATGCAAGATGCATATATGCATATCGGGGTCTTCCCTCCCCCCAAGAAGTTTCTGAGGTTCCACTTCCAAGGGGAGCACTACCAGTTTCGAGTTCTTCCGTTCGGCCTCTCTTCCGCTCCGCGAGTCTTTACAAAATGCTTGGCAGTAGTGGCTGCGGCTCTAAAGCGCATGGGACACTACGTTTTCCCATACCTAGATGACTAGTTACTTACAGCCCCGTCAAGGGCAGGCCTACTTCACGCCCTCGGAGACACTTATACTCTGTTCCGAGAGCTGGGGATCACCCTGAATCTACAAAAATCATCCCCAGAGCTCAGTCAAAAGCTCGTTTTCATTGGAGCTGTAGCGGATTCTATCCAGGGCATGGCCTTCCTCCCCAAGGACAGGGGCGATCGCCTGTGAGAGATTGCCAAAGGGATCTCAATAACTCCTCAAGTTCCAGCACAGAACTTCCTCAGGCTTCTGGGGCACATGACGGTGGCCATTCCGGTCACTCCCTTGGCCCACCTCCACATGCAGATCCCACAGTGGATGCTCAGGGTACAGTGGGACCAAGGCTGTGACAATCTAGACTTTATGGTCAGGATCATAGAGCCAGTCAGGAGAATTTTACGTTGGTGGATGGACCCCCGGAACTTGGAGAAAGGGGTCAGCTTTCGTCTGGAGCCACCAGGTCAGACTCTTACAACAGATGCATCAGACCTGGGATGGGGGGGCGCACCTGGGTGCTCATCAAACGAAAGGGATTTGGTCACCTGAGGAGCGGTCCCTTCATATCAATGTACTGGAGATGCGTGCGGTTCTGTATGCCTTACAGGCCTTTCAAGAGGACCTGGTGCCAGGCTGTCTTCTGGCTCAAACAGACAATATGGCGGTCGTCTTCTACATCAACATGTAAGGGGGCACTCATTCATATCCCCTTTGCAGGGAGGTGATGAGAGTTTGGCACTGGGCGCTGGAGTGGTGCATTCTGCTGTCTGCAGTGCACGTTCCAGGTGTCCTCAACGATCTGGCCGACAGCCTAAGCAGGTCTCGATCCAGAGCACACGAGTGGGAGCTGCTACAGTCCATGGCAGATCAGCTCTTCGACAAGTGGGGTCACCCAGAGCTGGACCTCTTTGCGTCACCACGCAATGCCAAACTGATAATGTTTTGCTTGCAAGAGCATGCACCTGGAGTTTTCAGGCCAGGCAGCGTTATCCTTTTGCTGGGCAGGGAGGTTTCTTCACGCCTTCCACCTTCCCTCTCATTCAGAGAGTCCTACTAAAGGTACAGGCGGAAGGGCCGAATGATTCTTGTAGCCCCAGATGGCCTCGGCAGATTTGGTTCCACTCCTGCAGCAGTTATCCACGGGCCTCCAGTTCCGCTGCCCATATGCTCATAGTTGCTGTCCCAGGAATAGGGGTCACTGGTCCATCCGGATCTTCGGTCCTTACACCTACATGCTTGTCTCCTTCAAGCGTAGCTCAACACAGATACAGGGTTTCCCAGGCGGCAGCAGTCCTAGTCTCAGCGAGAAAGCCCTCCACCCGCTCCGCTTACGCTATGAAGTGGAAGCATTTTTGTCTGTGGGCCTCTTCATAGCATTTGGACTCCATCACTTGTCCAGTGAACTCAGCGTTGCAGTATCTCCTCTCCTTGTATCAAAATGGCCTGAGTTACTCCTCTATCAAGGTGCATATGTGGGCTGTCTCCGCCTATCATGCTTTCATTGGAGATAGGAGCATTGGTACAATTGGATGTTGCCCGCACCTTTTAAGAGGAATTCTGCATATGAGACCTACCATTAGGGATCCTATCCCACCCTGGCATCTCCTTTATGTGTTGGAGAAGCTCACCCTCCCTCCCTTTGAACTGGCAGCAGATTGTGAACTGCGTTACCTTTCTTGGAAGGTTTGTTTTTTGGTTGCAATTACTTCAGCTCGAAGAGTTTCCGAGCTTCAGGCTCTGATGTGTAAAGAGCCGTTTTTGATTTTTCACAGAGAAAGGGTTTCCCTTAGAACAAATCCTAAGTTTCTTCCGAAAGTGGTCTTGGAGTTGACCCTCAACCAGTCGGTTGACCTTCCAGTTTATTTTCCTTCCCCATCCAATAGAGGGGAGGCTCTCCTTCACACATTGGATGTCCACAGGACTTTGAGGTATTACCTCAAGCGGACGGCTGTGCACCGTCAGTCGGAGCAACTTTTGTGCTAGCCTTGCTTACAGCTAAACCGTGATCACAGACGATATCGAAGTGGATAGTCCACTGTGTTTCCTTCTGCTATGAAAACATAATAAGCCCCTACTGGGCCTAGTTGTTAGGTCACTCCACCAGAGGAGTGTCCGCTTTCATTCGTCAGCCCTGAGAAATGTCTCTATCAGAGACATATGTAACGGCCGCCACCTGAAACTTGGTGCATACCTTTGTCAAGCACTACAGCTTGGATATCGTCTCCAGATGCCGAGCTAGCTTGACGCTTGCTGTTTGCAAGGACTTCTGTCCTGAGGCCTCTGGAGTCAGCATATTCCACCTCCGGGGTCAGTCTACCTCTTTGGCGTGGACTGCTTGGTATTCAGTCCTGAAGGTTATAGCTGCTTCAAGAGCTCCCACAAGTAAGATAGTACTGTTACGAAGAACTTACCATAACAGTAGATCTTCGAGAGGAGCTCTACAGCAGGCATTACTTTCCACCGCCTTCCCCTCGAGGTGTGCAGATCCATCTTCATTTACATCTCCTATATTTACTGTCTCCTTCTCTTGTCAGAAGCATTGCGGGCCTTGGCGGGGAACTGAGATGGGCTGGAGTCCATCCCCTTTTTGTACCAGGGCTGACGTCGGGGGCGGTCCCTGCTGTATACTGCTGACTGAAGAAGTTTTCCAGATGGTCCTAGTGGCTGCGGCATAGTCCTGAAAGTTATAGCCTGCAGCAAGAGGTCCTCTTGAAGATCTACAGTTACCGTAAGTTCTTACGTAACTGTACTTTACAGGTGAGTAACCTGTATTTTTTGTCGCCTGGCTTGAACGCTGGTAAGGGTGACTGTTTGTCTGAGGCATGTCTGAGAAACTCAAAAAGAAAACCAGACCCACTAGGTTTCAGCATTGCACTGAGTGTGGGCAGGCCTTTGCCAGGGCCAATCCCCACCTCATCTGTGTTTATTGTCTGGGGTTTGACCACCTCAGGGAAGACTGCCAAATTTGCAAAAATGTTACTAAATCTGCTGCTGAAAAATGCTTGGTAGTCTTAAGGAAAGGGAGGCCGAAGTCTGCTGACCCGGATGACCAACCCAGTTCAGTTCGCCAAACCTGGGGGTGCCCTACTGACCTGGTCGATACCTCGGGCAAGAGGAGAGCCGATTCTGCGAAATCGGTTCCTACAAAGAAAAAGTGTAAGTCTGCCGGTTCGGATGCCGTTTCTCATGTTCCGACCACCGATGAAATTGCCAAGACAATTGCTATAGTGCAGTCGCTTTGCCCGGTTCCGACTGAATCAACACCGTCTCAAGGACAGTCAGTTCGGTCCGACATACAAGCTTCCGATGATGACCCTGAAGCTTTTTATGAGTGCGAATGGGAGTGAGAAGAAGAAGAAGATGATGAAGATGAAGATTATGAGGACCTGGATGAGCCTATTGAACCGGGCATCTCCCCAGACAGGACTTCCAATGTCTCTCCTCCTAGGCTTTCTGAGTCCCCATTCCACTACCTGTTTTATAGGAAGGTGGCTGACACTCTTCAGCTTCCTATGGAAGAAGCTGAACAGGATCAGGAGGAGTCTGACTATGTTGAGATGATGGACGTCACAGAATCCAAAAGGGTGTCTATCCCTCTGCATAAGTCCCTAGGGAAACGGACCCAAAAGATCTTACAAATGCCAACGTCCATACCCCCTGTGGATAAGAAGATGGACATGTGGTATGCTTTGTCAGGCCCTGGGATGGAATTCCTTACTACTCACTGTAGCCATGTTGGGGTAATGCAAGCTACAGCCTGTGACAAGGCTAATATTCCTCTGGCATCTCATCCCCCAGGTAAGGGTTCCAGGAAAGTGGATGCCATGGCAAAAAAGCAGTACCTGGCATCATCTTTGGGACTCGGGCAATCTAATTACATGGCATATCTGTCAGACACCAGAAGTCTAGATGGGATAAGATTCTGGCATTGGCTAAGAATGCCCCTCCCAGCTAGCCAGTGAGCTGGAGCAGGTGGCTGCAGATGGCATTGAAGCTTCCAAGGTACAGTTCCATGCTGCCGTGAGACTCTAATAATGTCCATTCTTTTGGGTTATGGCTACATCTGTTTCCATGAGGAGATTTGCCTGGCTCAGGTGTACCAACTTGTCTCAGGATACTCAGACCAAGGACATGGATTTTCCTGTCTCTGGTAACTCTCTGTCTGGGGAACAAACAGAAGCTTACTGAAAAAGACGGATGAGTACAGAACCACATACAGGATTGCTGCAGCCAAAGAGAAGCAGACCACTCCTCAAAGGCAGTAATCTAGGTCTGGCAGGGGTAGGCCTTTTCAAAGGCCTTTTTACCAGGCCCAAGCCTCCTCTTCCTTTTAGCAGAGGGCGTTCTTTAGGGGAAGATGCAGAAGGGGGTTGACAAGGGCTGCATCCTCCTCTCAGTCTAAGCCCCCTGCCAAGCAGACACCATGATGGGTCAGTCCGGGTCGCCTCTCCAGTCCCTGTAGGGGCAGGCTGGCTCACTTCTTCCAGGCCTGGAAATCTATCACTTCAGACAAATGGGTTCTGGAAGTGGTGAGCCAGGACTTTGCTCTCAGCTTCACCAGGTTCCCAAGGCTGAGAGCAAAGGTCTTTCCCCCTTCCTCTTCAGAGGAAGCATAGCCTTTGGAGACAGAGATCTCATCTCTACTGCTCCTGCAGGCAGTGGAAAAGGTCCCTCTCATTCACAGGGGAAAAGGATTGTACTCCAGGTAGTTCCTTACCCTAAAAAAGACAGGGGAGTGGTGACCCATTCTAGATCTACGATACCTAAGCAAACACATCTTAAAGCCAAAGTTCAAGATAGTGTCTCTGGGACTAATTCTTCCCTCTCTGAGACCAGGAGAATGGCTAGCATCCATGAGTCTCAAAGATGCCTATTTTCACATACCTGTCAGGCAGTCACACAGAAAGTACCTCAGATTTGAACTGCCCTCAGGCCATTACCAGTTCAGAGCAATGCCTTTTGGTTTGACATCTGCTCCAAGGGTATTCACCAAGTGTCTAGCAGTGGTGGTGGTCTTCCTCAGAAAGCAAGGCATCCTGCTGTTCCCTTATCTGGACGACTGGCTTATAATAGGCCAGTCACCAAACTAAGTCAGGTCACGCAAGATCTTTTGGAATCTTTGGGGTTCATCCTGAATCTGGAAAAGTCAGTTCTGGAACCTACCCAGCTTCTCACATTCATTGGCTTGGAGCTGGACACTATACAGGCCAAGGCCTTTCTTCCTTCCCCAAGGGTCCAATCTGTCATCAGTCTTGCCTCTTCTTTTCGTCCACTTGTGTCTCGGCCAGCCAGACACTTTTTACAGCGGCTGGGCCATATGGCAGCATGCACTGCAGTAGTGCAAGGTTTCAGATGAGAGATATTTAATTTCACCTGCAAGCTTTATGGTCTCAAAGAAAAGACTGCCTCTCCAAGTTGGTTCCAGTGTCCCTGACTCTGGTTCAAGCCCTCCAGTGGTGGTTGGAGGAGGACAATTTGAGGCAAGGGGTTCCCTTCCTCAGTCAGGTGCCTACAGTAATACTTACCACAGATGCTTCCCTACTGGGGTGGGGAGCTCGTCTGGATCACCACACAGCTCAGGGGACTTGGTCTCCTCAGGAGTCCCTTCTGCATATAAACCTGCTCAAACTCAGGGCTGTTTTTCTAGCAGTTCAGACATTTTCGAACATGATCCAGGGGTAAGTGGTGCAGATCAGGACGGACAATACCACAACCATGTGGTACATCAACAAGCGGGGGGCACTCTGTCTTTGGCCCTGTGCATCGAGGCCATGAAAATATGGTCTCTAGCTTATTCCCTGCAAGCTTTCCTGATTGCTCTGCATCTCCCAGGAAAGGATAATGTACTTACAGATGCTCTCAGCAGAATTTCTCGGGGTCACCACAAGTGGTCCCTGGACCCTCTCATTCTTCAAGTCATTTTCAAGAGATGGGGCACTCCAGAGATAGATCTCTTTGCAGCACGAGACAACCATCAGCTGCCCTTGTTCTGCTGCAGACCCCCTCTTCTGGGGTCTGTCCCTCTGGATGCTCTCCTGTTAGATTGGACCAACAAGTTGCTCTATGCTTTTCCTCCCTTTCCTCTGATCTTCTAGTGCTGGTCAAGATCAGGTCACAACCTGCACAGTGATCCAGGTAGCCCCGGACTGGGCCAGGCAACCTTGGTATCCTCTTCTGTTGTCACTGTCAGTGATGATCCCTCTGTGCCTTCCCAGATGGTTCAATCTCCTCACCTCTTCTCAGGGGAGGATCCTGTATCCCAACCTTCACTCTCTCAGGCTCAAGGCCTGGCTCTTGAAGAGCTAGAGTATGTGGATCTCAGTCTTTCCCAGCCAGCTCTGGATATCCTTAAGGCTAGTAGAAAGCCTTCCACCAGAAAGACTTAAAGCTCCAAATGGAAGAGGTTTGGGATTAGGTGTGCTCAGAGGCACATCCAACCGGATTTAGCTGATATTACTATTGTTCTGAATTATATGGTGCATCTTAATAGTTTGGGCCTTCAGCCTGCAGTGCTCAAGGTGCACTTGGCAGCTGTTTCTGCTTTCATTTGAGCAGGGAAAGTCTCTTCCTTAGCCTCTCATCCAGTCTTTAAAAGATCTTTTTGATTCACATCAACCCTCTTTTCAGGAACTCCACTCCTCTGTGGGACCTGAATATTTGTATTGCACAGCTAATGCAGCCTCCCTTTGAGCTTCTTTCTTCAGCTGAACTAAATTACCTGACTTGGAAAGCTGTATTCCTGGTGGCTGTCACATCTGCCAGGAGAATCAGTGAATTACAGGCCTTATCAGTGGAATCTGACCATGTCATTTCACAAGGATAAGGTGGTCCTTCGCACAAATAGGAAGTTCCTTCCCAAGGTGGTATCAGACTTTCATCTGAACCAATCTATAACTTTGCCTGTATTCTTTACTGACCATTCCTCCTCTGGAGAGAGGAGGTTGCACAGTCTTGATGTCAAGAGGGTTTTGAGTTACTACTTAGAATCCACTAAACCTCACAGAAACGACTGTTCCCAGTTGTTCCTTACTTATGGAGAGGTGGGTAAAGGTAAACCTGCCACTAAGAGAACCATTGCTTGATGGATTGTCTCTTGTATACAGTTCTGCTATTCAAAATTGGGGAAGGAGCCTCCATCAGGCCTGAGGGCTCACTCCACCAGAGGTACAGCTGCCAAGGATATACCCTTAGTGGAAATCTGTAAAGCAGCCACCTGGAAGACTGTTCACACATTTACCAAGCATTATTCCCTTGACATTCAATTAAGAAGTGATGCTAGGTTTAGCACAGCAGTACTTCAGAGCTTGTTCCCAAAATAAGTTCTATAGTTCCCACCTCCTGGGGGGTACTGCTTGGTAGTCTGCAATTAGTCAGAATACAACAAGACTTCATGTTGTTTAAAGAAAAAATTACTCACCTTAGTAATGTTGTTTATTCTAATGGAGTCTTGCTGTATTCTGACCTCCCTCCCAGCCTCCCCTCCTAGAACCTAGTTGTTCTGGGATGTGCATGGGCAAGTGTAGTGCTGTACCCCAGGGGTGCATTGGTTGTTTTTCTTTTTATTATTATTCTCATTATTTATTGTCTACCTACTTGAATTCTTTTTGGGGGTCTCGACTTGAGTCTTCATACCCTTTTTTTACATATGTATGGCTTTTTGGCAAGCATTTTAAAACAATTTCTGGACTGTTAGCCAGGTAGTTTAGTGCTCGTAAGAATCTGATGGTAACACTTCAGAGTACCTGGGACAGAGGTTTGAAAACCGAGCTTGAGATGAACGTTCTATACCTGGCATAGCCTTTAACACTTTCATGTATGGGGTAGTTGAAGTGCTGGGGCTAACTGCAGTTAGTCAGAATACAGCATGACGCCATTAAAAGAAACAACATTACTAAGGTGAGTAATTTTTTCTTTGGTGACTATAATGTCAGCCAGGATGGGTGTGCCCAGGCGCTCCATTGAGTCTCCTTATCTGGTCTTCCACAGGGACAAGGTTGTCCTTTGCCCCACCCGAAATTCCTTCCGAAGGTGGTGGGAGTTTCACCTGAATCAGGTGCTGACTCTGCCGGTGTTCTACCCCAATCACACCTAGGAGGCCGAATATAGGCTCCATGCTCTGGACCCTATAAGAGCGCTCGCTTATTACAAGGAGCGGACTGCTGAAGCTCAGGGAGAGTTCCGCCAGCTGTTTGTCACCTACGCTGAAGCCGCACCTGGCAGACCTGCAGCCAAGCGAACGATAAGCAGGTGGGTCACCTCCTGCATAGATATCTGCTATAGGTTGGTGGGCATGGAGCCACCCAAAGGGATAAGAGCTCATTCAACCTGCCATACCCCTGCTTCAGTGGCTACTTCTAGGGATGTCCCTATCCAGGAAATCTGCAGGGCTGCTACCTAGAAGTCAGCACACGTTTATTTCCCATTACCACATTGACCTAGAGTCACGCCGGGATGCTGGTTTTGGGACCTCGGTTCTCCAGTCCTTATTCCCCAAGTAAGTATCGGGGTGTGCGCCTTGCCTCCCTCCTTCCGGAGAACTGCTAGGAGTCTGCCAACAAGTGTGGATTGAACAACATATCCACATTCCTAGAAGTACAAGTTACTCACCTGTAACAGGAGTTCAAGGAGTTATATATGTTGTTCATCTATGCGACCTCCCTTGCTACGAGCAACCTGGCTTCCAGCAGACTAGATCTGGCGTCATGGAGCGGAGCCAAGGAATTTACCACCCGGTTGGGTGGGAGGAGCCAGCTTGAAGACTTTCCGACCCATCTTAAAGCAGCAAGGTACCTGCCAACAAGTGTGGATGAACAACATATACCACTCCTAGAACTCCTGATCTTACTTCGAGATACAGCTCTTGCAGCAGGTTACACCATTAGGACTGAAGCCGGCAGGCGTCAGAACCACGGAAATCTTCTAGCTAGCAGTCTTCAGCGGGGACCGCCTCCGGCGTGGTCCGCCCGGCGTCAGATGTAGTATTACATAAGGGCGGTCCCGCCAGAATCCCCAGTTCTTTCCTGCGTCGACTTGCATGTCTCGACCTTCGGTCTCTGTTTCTAGCGAGCGACGCCTGGAAAAGTTCTTTTTCCGAATTGGAAACCTTTTTTCTCTTCGAACGTCTGCCATCTGATGTCCTCTCCGACCTCCGCGGAAGGCTATCCATCAAAGTGCGCCTGTGGGAAGCAAATTCCCTTTAAAGACCCGCATTCAGCCTGCGTGCGGTGCCTAGGGCCGGACCACGACACCCAGGCCTGTTCCTTCTGTCAAGGGTTTAATAGCGGACCGGATCCGTGTGCCAGAAGGCCCTTCAAGCGTACCTTCTTGAAGAGAGTGAAGCCATGGATTCTGCCTCCAAGGGGAATCGTCTGAGAAAGCCACTGGCACCTCGAAAGCACAGGAGAGGTGAGATCAAAATCCTTCTAGGGATTCCGACTCCCGTACCGGCTCCCCGGTCCGACTGCTCTCCTTCCCGGGCCCGCTCTCAGCCTCCCCCGGTCGCGGTCAAGTCATCTTCGGGTTCCTCTACTCTATAGCCTGTTACAATCTCCAGGCCTTCTTCATCTGCTTCCAAGGCCTCACCAAGGTCAGGGGACCGCCACCACCACAAGTCCGGCTCCCGCCACTCGGCTCCCGACGCCCGGTCGGTCTCCTTGCCCCCTCCACCCCAATGGAAGATCAAGGAGCTGACTTCGCTCAAAAGGACGTCAGACCCGACGTCGGCCCACCCAACGTCGGCTAAGCATCACCGGTCCCGAGACCCGATGACTGCCCGACGCCCGTCGATGGTCAGGCCTTCTTCACCATGGACGCCGGCCGGGGGACTGACGCCCGACCCAATAGCGAGAGGAACACCTACGCCACCTACCGACGTCGGCCAGGAGGCGCTTACAGAGGAGGAGCTGACTCAGCCCGAAGACCAGGCGGGTGAATCCGGTCCTGTCAAAACCCCCAAGGAGCCCTCCCCTGAACCAGAGACCCCTGGGGAGCTGACACCGGAACCCGACGACCGACCACCGGTGCCCGGCCCGTCGTCGGGCCTCAGTATTTCAGAGGTCAAGGAGTTATTCACCTACTGGTGGGACACCATAAAGAAGGACGTGGTTCCCACACCTCCTCCTCTTCCTCTTCCTCCTCCACCCGTGACTCCACCGGCCCCAGCACCCCCCACCCCATCCGGGGCAGCAGGCCGAGCATCTTCCCCCCAGGAGCCTGCGGAACCTTCTAGGGGCAGACCAGACAAGAGGAGACCTCCATCCAGATCTTCTTCAGGGTCACCTAGCCCCAAGAGATCCAGAAGATGCCGCCACTTGCCTTCGACGGAGGACTCGGGATCGGATTTCTCAGAGAGATCCAGATCCCCTTCTCCCATCAGCGTCCCCTCTCCGGACCCACGTGAGCTCCCAAGATCTCCTCCGGATGACCCATCGTTCTCAGAGATTATGAGGCATATCCAGCAGAACATGGGCTGGGATGCAGAAGAACTTGACCCTGAGAGGCTATGCCTTGCACGTTATCTTCGTCAAAAGGACCCAAAGCCTGTGGTGGTACCACCCTTGGTGGACACCTTCGTGGACGTCACCAAGGCAGCGTGGAAACGTCCACACTCACTCCCGGCGATGCTGAAGGAGGCTGACCGCCTGTACAAGGCCCCTAGGGAGGACCAGCACTTGGCATCTCATCCTCTGGCCGATTCCTGGTCATCACAGCCTCAAATGAAAGGTCCCAGAGGTCACAACATCTGAGCACCCTGCCACGGACCCAGAGTCCAAGCAACTGGCGCAATGGGCAGGCCGCGTATGCAACTGCTACTACGCCATTAGGTCCCTCAACTATCTAACCCACATGGTCCAGTTTCAGAATGCCTTGTGGGAGCAGGGACTGGATCTGGCAGAAAAGATGCCAGAAGGTGAGCAGAAGGAAGAGTTGCTTCAGCTCCTCTGCACGGGTTCAGATGTGGGAACCCAGGTGCTGCGAGCCGCGTATGATTCCACGGACTCCTCGGCCAGAGCGGCAGCCTCAGGCGTATGCCTCCGGAGACACTCATGGCTTCGTGTCTCCGGATTTACCCCGGACGTCCAGAAAAACATTCTGGATGCCTTGTTCCATGGAGAAGTTCTTTTTGGTGAGTCTTCGGAGAAGGTTCTCACCAAACTTCAAGAGGCCGGGAAGGCGGTGCGGTCTGTTCAAGCCATGTACAGACCCAAGCTCGGTTCCTTTCGTAGGAACCAGAGCCATTTTCGAGGCCGGACGCAGAGACAACAGTCCCTTTTGACCCGCAACAGAGGGTTCCTTCCCGAAGAGCCCAGGGGAAGTCGTCCGCAGGCCGAGGCCAACGCCCTGCCAAGTCGGCCCAGCCTGCAGGACCCTCAGCCACCACAGCATGACTCCTTCCCGGCCCCCGCCCCTCAGGATCAATGGGACACCAAGGTCGGGGGTCGTATTGGGGACCACCTGCCAGGGTGGTAGTCTATTACCACCGACAGGTGGGTTCTTCAATTGATCAAACAAGGCCACTTTATAGAATTCATGGACAAGCCACCCACAAGGCCTCCTCTGCTCTCCTGTTACTCGGGTCAGCACAGATTGCTCATCAGGCAAGAAGTACTCGCACTTCTACAAAAAGGAGCGGTGGAGTATGTCCCAGAGAACCAGAGAGGAGCCGGCTACTATTCCCACTTCTTTCTGGTTCCAAAGAAAACAGGGGACCTCCATCCAATATTGGACCTCAGCGACCTCAACATGTCGGTCACCTACAAACGCTTTCGCATGGTGACCCTCCAAGGGCTCATTCCCATGCTGAGAAAGGATGCCTTTCTAGCATCTCTGGACATGCAGGACGCCACCTGCACATCCCGTAGCTCAACGCACAGCAGGTTCCTGCGCCCGAGGTTCTCGGCCACCACTTTCAGTTCCGAGCTCTTCCTTTTGGACTGTCATCGGCCCCCAGGGTCTTTACCAAGTGTATGGCAGTCGTGGCAGTGTCTCTAAGGAGACAGGGCCACTATTTGTTCCCGTACCTGGACAACTGGCTTCTCATGGCTGCCTCCAGAGAGGCGCTGTTGTTGGCCATTCAGAGTACCCAGATGCTTTTTCAGTCACTGGGTATTCTTATCAACTTCGAGAAGTCTCTTCTGGTATCGTCCCAGAAGCTACAGTTCATAGGAGCAGTTCTGGACACCACCCAAGGGAAAGCTTTTCTTCCTGAGGACAGAGCAGAGCGCATCAGGTCCCTCATCAGGGACCTCTCAGCAAAGAAGACTGTCCCGCCAGACTGGTCCCGCCTGCCTCTGGACACATGGCTGCGCCATTCCAACCGTCCCTATGGCAAGGCTCCACATGCGGGTGACTCAGTGGATGCTCAAAGTACAGTGGGACCAAAGGCAAGACCACATGCAGCAGCTAGTCAGAATCACGAAAGCCATGATTCGGGACTGGCAATGGTGGCTAGACCCAGGGACACTCTCTGTGGGTGTTCCGTTTGCAGCACCATCCCCGGAGGTAATCCTCTCCACAGACACCTCAGGGCTGGGGTGGGGAGCACACCTGAACGGGGTGAGGTCCCAGGGACCGTGGACCCCTCAGGAAGCTCACCTCCACATCAACATTCTGGAGATGAGGGCGGTCCTTTATGCCCTGCAGGCCTTCCAGTCAGAAATCCCGCCGACTACTCTTCTGCTTCAAACAGACAATATGGCGGTGATGTATTACCTCAAGAAACAAGGAGGCACACACTCTTACCCCCTTTGCGGGGAAGCTATGAGAGTGTGGGATTGGGTAATCTGACACGGCGCGAGCCTGATTGCAGTTCACGCTCCCAGAGTGGACAACACATGCAGAACGGCCTGAGTCGCTCCCAGGCCAGAGTCCACAGTGGAACTTCTTCAGGAGGTAGCAGAGGATCTGTTTCTTCGATGGGGCACTCCAGAATTGGACTTATTTGCTTCCCCATCCAACATAAAACTGCCCAGTTTTTGCTCGCTAGATCCAGGGCCTGGTGTTTTGGCGAGGGCGTGTTGTCCTTCTCCTGGCGGACAGATTCCTCCACGCTTTCCCTCCTTCCCATTGATCCAGAGAGTTCTTCTCAAACTCGCAGGAGCATGCAACAATGATTCCTGGTAGTGCCTTTCTGACTCAGACAGATCTGGTTCCCATGCTGACCCAATTGTCCGGGAACCTCCACTCCCGCTGCTCTTCAGCTCCCACCTGCTGTCTCAAGAGGTTCGTTAGTCCATCCAGACTTACGCTCACTGAACCTGCATGCTTGGCTCCTCGAGACATAGCCATTATGCGACACGGGTCTCGCAAGAGGTGGCGGAAGTTCTTTCTGCTGCCAGAAAGTCGGCAACGATGCGACGTGACGCCATGAAATGGCGCCCATTTTGCCTGTGGTCTCAGGCACGCCGGCCTTCCCCTTTAGATTGCCCAGAGAAATCAATTCTGGAATACCTGTTTCCTCTTTCACTCAGGCCTTGCCTACTCCTCGATTAAAGTTCACCTCTATGCGTTCAAGCCTATCACTACCCGATAGGTCAGCGACAGTGGCACAACTCGATGCCTCGTGATTTCTTGAGGGGTGTTACACCTAGGCCACCCATCAAGGATCCCGTCCCTCCCTAGGGACCTACTTTTCATCCTGGAGCAGCTCACGCTGCCCCCTTTTGAACCTGCCGCAGATTGCGAGCTGCGTTTTCTGTCGTGGAAAACGTTATTTTTGGTTGCTGTCACGTCAACAAGGAGAATTTCTGAGCTACACGCTCTTATATGTAAGGAACCTTATTTAATTTTCCACCAGGACAGAGTGTCTCTGAGGACGAATCCTAAATTCCTGCCTAAGGTAGTCTCTGCCCTTACTCTTAACCAGGACATCGATCTGCCTGTGTACTTCCCCAGGTACACCAATAGAGGAGAGGCATTGCTTCACACCCTAGATGTTCACCGCTCCTTAAGATACTACCTGACCAGGACCAAACAGGATCGTAGCTCCGAGCAGCTGTTTATTTCCTTCGCTGAGAGGATGTTGGGCCAACCAGTCTCAAAACAGACCCTTTCCCGCTGGCTTGTCCAGTGCATTTCATTTTGTTACAACAACAAACAGAAGCCCTTCCGGGCACAGTTCGGAGCCACTCGACTAGGGGTGGTAGCTACCTTCCTGTAGCACTGAGGAACGTCTCCACCTCAGCCATTTGTGCTGCAGCTACTTGGAGCTCAGTGCACACTTCATCAGGCATTACAGCCTGGACATTGCCTCACGCGGAGAGCTGGTTTCAGCCTCGCGCCGTCTAGAGGTCTCCTGTCCTAGAGTCAGGATTTTTCAAGGTCTCTCCGTTATGCCTCCTCCCAGAGTGCCTAGAGGTGCTATTGCTTGGGAATCAGTCCTAATGGTATAACCTGCTGCAAGAGCTGTATCTCGAAGTAAGATAGTACAGTTACGTAAGAACTTACCGTAACAGTAGATCTTCGAGAACAGCTCTTGCAGCAGGTACCTTCCCGCCCACCATTCCCCTCGGAGGAGGTAAGGCCTAACCAGACCTGGCAGGAGCTACGCCTTTTCTTCCTCTGATGGAGGATCCTCAGTCTCCACTTCTGATGTCATCCAGCAGCCGGAAGTCTCCGGTGGGAGAACTGGGGTTTCTGGTGGGACCGCCTCCTTATGTACTACGTCTGACGTCGGGGGCGGGACCGACGTCGGAGGCGGTCCCCGCTGAAGACTGCTAGCTATAAGATTTCCGTGGGGTCCTGATGCCTGACGGCTTCAGTCCTAATGGTGTAACCTGCTGCAAGAGCTGTTCTCAAAGATCTACTGTTACGGTAAGTTCTCACGTCACTGTACTTTACAGGTGAGTAACCTGTATTTACTCACCTGTAACAGTAGTTCTAGGAGTGGTATATGTTGTTCATCCACATGGACCTCCCCGACTGCAGACACACAAACCTGGCTTCCAGATGGCTAAGATCTGGCATCATGGAGCAAAGCCCAGGGTTATACCACCCGGTCGGTGTGAGGAGCCAGCTTGAAGACTTCCGGTGATTCTTAAAGGGGAAAGGGACATGCCAATAAGTGTAGATGAACAACATATACCACTCCTAGAACTACTGTTAGCAAGCAAGTTTTTATTTCTATAAGGCGCCCTTACAAAACCCAGGATGCCTTTACACTTATAACATTAAAAATTCACCACACATCATAAAACATATTAAAAAACATCCATATAAATTCGAACTCAGTATGTTCCTGAGAAGGCCTGGTTAAATAAGTATGTCTTCAAACAATTTTTAAAACCTTCTACGGTCTGGCTATCTCATATCTGGCGAGGTAGAGAATTCCACAGGGTAGGAGCCATAAAGGCAAAATTTCTTCCTCTTGGGAGTCTCTAGCAGTCCCTCACCAGAGGAACGGAGCGAGTGGGAGGAGGACAATACGGGTGCAGGAGCTCTTACAGGTGAGTAACCTGTTTTTCTAGGAGCATGGATATGTTGTTCATCCACACTCTCTGGCATGTCCCTTTCCCCTTTAAATCTTGCCAGAAGTCTTCAAGCTGGCTCCTCCCACCCACCCGGGTGGTAAATACCTCGGCTCCGCCCCATGACGCCAGATCTTCCTTTCCGTTGGAAGATTCAGGTTCCCTCGTGCTAGTTTAGCAATTCATAGGCTCTGGATTCGCAATGTCAATTTTTACCACAAATCACTCTAAAACTCATCGGAGTTAATGACCGATTACAGCGCATCGGACATGGAGGACAAATTGTCCCCCGGATTTTGCCGGTGTACCTGAGGACAGATGTCGCACATCGATCCCCACCTCTTGTGTGTAGGTTGCCTAGGTGTCGGACATGACACCACGTCTTGTACTTTTTGCCTGGCCTTCCATCCCAACGTTCTGGATGACCGCAAGGCGCGCCTAAAATTGGGGAGACCAGAGAAAAGGAACCCGCCAGTGAAATTGAAAGAGGTGAGGTGGGCGGGATCTGCCGAGCAGCTGGAGCAGATGAAGGCATTCAGGGAGGAAGCTGCTCAAGCTTCCGCCAGGTGAAGCTTTTTTGTTCCACTCAACCTTGGCTCTACTTTTACGGGCTCCTTCAGGGAGCTGTGCCAGTCTCTGCCCACCACTAGAGGTGAGGCGCCCTCAGGTTCGCACTCCTCCCGCCCTCAGAAGAGGCATAAGGACACTAAGTCTTCGACTAAACGGAGATGCTCCTGGGACCGAGAGAGGTCCAAGTCCCAGGAACATGCAGTCTCGACTTTGGTCGAGATTGCTTCCTCGGCCGCTGGCTTTATGGACCTTCTGTCTGGCCAAGGGACCAAGACCGAGGAAATGGCTGCACCGGCCGAGATTACTCTCGACCCGATTGAGCCTTTATCGCTGACTCCAGTCGATGAATCTTTAGAAAGGACTCCAGTTCTTTCTTTTCCTGATGAGGAGACACTGCCCTCGGGTGTCCCGATCGAGGAAACTGTATCGGAACCTCGGTTTTCACTGACTCCTGACCGACCGAACTGACCCCATCGGTCATGATCGAGGACCAGAACCCCTTTGGTCGAATGGCCGAAAAAGGGCCACAAACACTCTAAGAAGAGGTGCCGCCACAGATCTTCATCCTCCTCGGATGAGGAGAGGCTTCAACGGAAACTCCATAGATGCTGTGAGGATCTTATGTGGCAACAGCTGATTTTGACTGGGGCAGAAGCCAGCCCTGCCGGCCGACCCCTCCAGAACTGAAGGCCTGAGTTCCACCGCCCATGGGGCCAGCCCGTATCCTGGCTCGGCCTATTCCGGAGGCTCCACCGATTTTGGTGGAGCCACCGCCTAAGCAGCCTCAGGGAAGGGCTCCCTCGAAAGAGGACTGACGTCTGTCAATCACAGTCATCCCCGATCACCCTCCGCGTATCGAGGGAGACCTAGGTGGGAGACCATTGTATCCCGACTCTTTGGACTCAGATGACACTGGATTACACTCTCATCCTGGGGATGATGAGTCATTCGTGGCCGGATCGGAGGAGGGCCCTTCCTCCTTTCAGGGCATCCTCCGCCTGATCTCCAAACCCATCGGAATGCCCATGGAGCCTATCCAGAAAAGGCAGAGTACCCCTCACGGATATCCTCAATAGGGGCTACCCCGACAGAGGCTCTTCCAGTGGCTGAAGCCATCATTGGCCTGCCCTTGAGCTTTGGCAGCATCCTGCTTCCTGCCCAGCTCCATCTGCCCGTATGACCCACAAGTGTACGGTGCTCATGGGGCCCCTGGTGGGGTTCACAGAACATCCTTCAGCCGAAAGCTTAGTGACTGTTTCTGTGTTCAGACATACTGGTAGCTCAGCCAACACTGACCAGCCCCGGACAAGGAGTCCATTCTTCCCGTAAGGTCTGTGCGGCCTCCTCCTTAGGCGTTTATCAGGCCAGCTCGGCTGTTATCACGGCACACTTCTCTCATGCCCTCCTAGGGTCATTAGATGAAGTCCTCCCTCATCTCCTGGCGGACATGCAGACCACAGTGAAGCAGGTCCAAGATCAGGGCCATGCTGTTGCAAAACAGCTGCTCCAGACGGCCATGAACATTGGAGATTCCTGTACCCACTCTTTAGCAGCCACAGTGGCCACTCGCTGAAGGGCTTGGCTGAGACCATCCTCCTTCCTGGTGGATACTCAGCACAAGTTAGCTGACGTGCCCTTCCTTGGCACTGACCTCTTCAGTCCAGGAGTGGCTGGTCACCTCCAGCGAATAGAGCAGTCCAGTGCCACCTTGGATGCTACCTCTGTGAAGGGTTCTTCGAGCAAGAACCAGCAGAAGCGCAAGAAGAAGCCTTTTCGGCGCTCTTCCCCTGCAGTTAGGCAGCCCTCCTATCAAGGAGGCCAGCAGCAACAGCAGGCTCAAGCGTGGCACCCCAGGCCCAAGCAGGGTCCCCAACAGCCCCGTAAAGGAGGCCGAGGTGCTGGTCCAGGAGCCTTCTCTAAGCCTGCTCAGTGACGGTTTGGGGTTTGCCACCCCTACACCCATCACTCCAGTTCTGGATCCTTCCGTGGGGGTCCAGCTCTGCCACTTTCTTTCCGCCTGGTCCAATATCACCTCGGACAGGTGGGTTCTAGAAGTGGTCAGCAAGGGACTGCCTCTGGAATTTAAGCAGTACCCTCCCAACCGAGCCTTCGCCCCTCGGAAGGAAAGGATCTCAGCTTGCACTCAGTCGGCTCTTTGAGACAGCATTGCTCAGCTCCTCCTACAGACCCAGGCTTCGTGTCCAGGTACTTCCTGGTGCCCAAGAGGATGGGGAGCTGGCGCCCCATCCTAGATCTCCATGACCTGAATTAATATCTCGGGTCTTGCACCTTCCGGATTGTAACTCTGAACCAGATCATACCATCCCTGGAGTGAAACACGTGATTCTGGTCACTGGATCTGCAGGATGCGTTCTTCCATGTCCCAATCCGTCCATCCCATCAGCGGTTCCTCCACTTCAGGGTCGAGGAGACCCTGTATGAGTACCGAGCCATGCCATTTGGCCTGTCATTGGCCCCAGGGTTCTTCACCAAGTGCATCGCAGTGGTGGTGGCCCATCTCCAGTGTCGAGGAGTTCAAATCTACCCTTATCTCGATGACTGGCTCTTGGCAGGTTCCTCCCTTCAGGAGGTGGAGAGATCCAGGGATCTGGCTCTTCGAACCTGCTCCCAGCTATTCCTCCTGATCAGCGAGGCCAAGTCGGAACTCGTGCCCTCTTAGGTGATGGGCTTCATCGGGGCTGAGCTCGACTCTCGTCAAGCCAGAGCTTGGCTCCCGGTGGACAGGGTGGAGGTTCTTTCATCCTTTGCCCAATAATTTCTGGTTGGGCACTTGCGCCTGCCCGGGACTTCCTGCCTTCTGGGTTATATGCGACGTGCACATCAGTGATTCGCTGGGCCAGATGGCACTTGCGCCTCCTCCAATGGGAACTGGCTGCTCAGTGGACTCAGCACCATGTTCATTTCGACCAACTGATCGCTGTGACCCAGAAGATGTGGGATGCTCTCCAGTGATGGACCACCCCAGAACAGTTGCAGAAAGGGATCCCGTTTGTCCGCCACGAGCCGACGGTCATTCTTATGACCAATGCCTCTCTCATGGGCTGGGTTGCCCACATGGGGGATGGCAGAGCCCACGGGTTCTGGACCCCTGAGGAGTCCCGATGCCACATCAACCTGTTGGAGCTCAGAGCTGTCAGACTGGTGTTGTTAGCTTTCGCTCCTCAGATCTGGGGTCAAGTGATTCAAGTCCAGATGGACAATACCACGACCATGTACTACCTCAACAAACAGGGCAGCACGCACTCCCGTCTGCTTTGCCAGGAGGCGCTCTACATCTGGACCCTCGTAAGCCAGTTGGAGCTGGATGTCCTAGCCATTCATGTGGCAGGAAGTCTCAAACCAGCTGGCAGATGCTCTCAGCCGTATAGGCCAGACATCCCACGAGTGGTCACTCCATCCAGAGGTAGCTTACAACTTGTTCTCCCATTGGGCAAACCAATGGTGGACCTGTTTGCCTCCAAGGAAAACACCAAGCTGAGGCTGTATCATGCCCACCCCCCCCTCAGCAGGGCTCACTGCAGGGGGATGTCTTCTCAAGGCCATGGACCTCAGGCCTCCTCTACGCCTTCCCTCCATTTCCCTTGATCCACAAGGTGTTTCTCAAGGTGAGGAGGGACAAGGCAAAGGTGATCCTGGTAGCCCCAGACTGGCCGCGCCAGTTCTGGTACCCAGATCTCCTCAGCTGCAGGCCCCCAGAGTGGCTTTGTACACGCCTGGACCTGATATCTGTCAACCAGAGGAAGGTTTTCCATCCAGAACTTCAATCCCTGCACCTGATAGCCTGGTACCTGAATGGCTAGAGTGCCAGGCTTTGGGTCTTTCCGAGGATGTCTACACCGTAGTGGAGGCATCTCGGAAGGAATTGACCAGGAAATGTTATGCCTTCAAGTGGAAAAGATTTTCCATTTGGTGTCAGGGTAAGAGTGTGGACCCCTTATCCTGTTCTGTGGCTAACATTCTCAACTACCTTTGGTCTCTCTGCAAAGGGGGTCTATGGTCATTGACACTTAGGGTGCACCTGGCAGCCATCTCTGTTTACCGGGCGCGGGCCAGTCAGCCAACATTGGCACAGGTGACAGTGGTCGGGCATTTTTTCAAAGGCCTGGATCACATATATCCTCCGGTGCATGAACCTCCACCTCTGTGGGATCTCTTGCTGGTTTTGGCAAAGCTCATTTGTAAGCCATTCGAACCCATGCTCAAGTGTGAGCTTTCACACTTGTGGAAGACAGGCTTCCTGGTGGCTGTCACATCTGCCAGAAGGACAGTAGAGTTCCAGACACTTTCGGTGGACTCCCCTTATCTGGTCTTCCACAGGGACAAAGTTGTCCTCCGCCCCCACCCGAAATTCCTTCTGAAGGTGGTGTCAGTTTCACCTCAACCAGGTGTTAAGTCTGCCGGTATACTACCCTAATTACACCTCAGACGCTGAGTACAGGCTCCATACTTTGGACCTGAGACATGCTCTTTCCTATTATAAGGAGAGAATGGCAGAAATTCATGGAGAGGTTTGCCAGCTGTTTGTCACCTACGCTGAAGCTGCTTCTGGCAGACCTGCAGCCAAACGGACCATTGTAAGATGTATTACATCATGCATTGGTCTGTGCTATGAGTTGGTGGGCAAGGAGCCTCCCAGAGGGATAAGAGCTCATTCTACCCGCCATGCTGCTGCATCGGTGGCTGCTTCCAGGGACATCCCTATCCAGAGAATCTGTCGGGCTGCTACCTGGTAGTCAACAAACATCTTTATTACGCACTACCACATCGACCTTGAGTTACATGCTGGTTATGGGGCCTCGGTTCTCCAATCTCTATTTCTTAAGTAGGGGGTACGTGCCTTGCCTCTCTCATCCCAGAGAACTGCTTGGAGTCTGCCAGAGAGTGTGGATGAACAACATATCCATGCTCCTAGAAGAACAGGTTACTTACCTGTAACAGTAGATCTTCCCTTGTCAGTCTTCACCATTCATTACTGCTTGGATAGTGCCAGAGGCGCGCACCTGCCTCGGGAGATTTTTTTTGAGTCGGCTCCAACAGCGCTGCCCATGAAAGCGACGCGCTGCGTCATGCGTGAGGGGCTGCTGTTAGGCACCGCAGACTCCTCCTCCATCTCAGTTCTGTTTCTCCCGCCGTCGAGGCTGCACCTGCTGTGTGGTTAGGATTTTTCAGTCCTAGGCCTAGTTGTCGTTTGTCGACGCCGTTCCCAACTCCTCCTTCCTGCTTTTTCTCGACATCGTCACTGGTAAGACCATTCTCTTTATTCGATGACGCCGAGAGCTGTGCTTTGTTTTTGCCTTAATTGTTTCGCATCATGTCAGGTTTGGGGGCCAAACGCAAGTCGAAGGGGGGCAGCGCCCCTATGCGTCGGTGCTCCTGTGGCCGGCATTTTCCCATCACAGACCGGCATGATGTTTGTCTCCATTGCCTGAGACCCAGCTATAATATGGATGCGTGCGATGCCTGTTTCTCAGTGGACCATCGCATCCTGGAAGTCCGAGCGTTCAAGATCGGCAAGGCTCTGCCGACTTTCGGGGGACAGCGCCGCTCCAGGGATTCCCAGGTAAGGTCTCTAGACCCTTTCTCCGGGTCCCCTCAGGCCCATATGGTCTGAGAGGAGGAGGCCACCTCATCTTCTCTGTCAAGAGGAGGCCTCTTCGTGGTGTTGGAGGAACGCCGGGTCCTTCCTGGGCCACAGCGGGACACCGACACGGCAGTCACCTCCTCGGAGGTGCAGGCCTCCCATGTTGAGGCCCAGGTCTGCTGGGCCTGGCATCAGTGGACCCCACGCCACCTTCCGGCAATTGCTTCGGATCCGCGCCAGGATCGAGGCGGCACGCGTGTTGGCTCAGTGCCGCCAAGGTGCCGTGGGCCCAGTCAGTTCTTCTAGCAGTGCTGAATCGGGTCCTGGCGCTGAGGGTGGTGCTGCGGGTCTGGCCGGCGCCGTCGGGGAGTCAAGGCCAGGTCTCAGCATTGCGGGAGGTGCGGCGTCGTCCGGCGCCGCTACTGGCACCAGCGCCGTTCATGGTGCCGTTTCACTTGTGGCCAGTATTGTGGTCCAGATGATCTCTTCATCCTCGGAGGAGGATGATTCAGATGTGGACCCGTCCTGGCACCCTGACTCTTCGGAGTCAGGGTCTCCGGTGGGATGAGGTGCTAGGCGGCCCAGCGCACCTATTCCTCTGTCTCCTCTGCTGTTCTTCCCTGAGGTCTCCCAGGCTGGGGGTGGTCTGGGGTCCCTGAAGGGGGGAGGCAGAGGGAGGGGCTCTTCCTCCTGGAGGGGTTGTGGCAGCTGCCGATCCCAGTGCTGCTGCACCCCCTCGGGGTGGGGTGTCACTGGGGTCGAGAAGGAGGGCATTCTCAGAGTCTGGGGGGTCAAGAGACAGGGTTCAGGCACCTCGGTCTTCACCTACCACCCCTCGTGGGGCGGGTAGGAGCCGTAGCTCTGGGCTCTGTCTTTCCCTCTCGAGCCCCAGGGACCCCTCTGCTGGCGTTGCTGTGGTGTGCCCTTCTGGGCCCATGCAGCCCCAGGTTCGTCACAGGGAGAAGGATCCCCTGCTAGGCTCTTCCAGGCTTCGCATCCCCAGGGTTCTGTTTTGTGACCTGGTTTGTTGTCTGGGATCCCGCCAGCTCGGGCCCCATTCCTCGGATTTCAGAGCATCAGCAGAGAACAGTTGCCTCGCCGTAGGTGCCCCTCTCCCATTCCTCTGCAGCCACCCCCCTCTCTGCCAGGCCATGTCAGTTCTACGGACCCATTATCCTGGGAGACGTTCAGAGGCTGTGTGGTGGCCTTTCCCTCATATGTTAGTTACATGCATGAGTGGGTGTTTCTCCTATCCCCACCACCGCAGGAGTCCTCTGGACATTCGAGCTCTCCATCATCCTCGTCTCCCTCCTCGGAGGAAGAGGAACCCACTGCTCATCTCTCCTCCATTGCTGATTTCACTGAATATCAGCGATTCCTTTCAAGGATGGTGAGGGATCTTCGTATCTCCTTTGTTAGGCAAGAAAATATCGAACGGGAGACATGTGAATTCAGTGCCCAGCATTTGGTGATACTATCCTGGCCTATTGCCTTCCAGGAGGTGTCTGTCCATTCCTGGCAGTGCCAGCCACCCTTTCTCCAGTCCGGCAGACTCATGAAGAAGGTATTGTGCCCCATCGGAATCTCTAGGTACTCTCCCAACCCACCTTCAGGATTGGCATACCTAGAAACTCCCTCTGGCACTGCCGCCTGGTGCACCGACCATCCACCAGACTCAGATTCTCTACAATTTACCAGTGGGGCGTAAGCTCTCTTCCTCTCGATGCGATGTTACATTGCATCACATCAGGCTCACCATGCTGCCTACAGTAGATATTTGTGGTCGATGCTTTCCCAAATCTTAGCATCAATGCCTGATACGGAGCAAACCAGACAAGCTATTGCCCTCTCTGCTATAGGCCTGGAGCTGGCAAGACACCAAGCAAGGGCATCTGATGATGCCAGTGAGGTGGCTTCCAGGCTTGCAGGGACAGCGATCTGTATTAGACGAACAGCATGGCTTCATCTGTCAAGGTTGTCACCCCTGGCCTGGTGTAGGGTGATTCGCTCTGCTTTCTGGGGGACCCATCTCTTTTCCTCCAGAGCTAGGAGACTTCTGCAGGGACTTCCTCTGTCTCCCCGTCCTCTGGGGACACCGCCTAGCTCTCCTGCACCATAGGCTTCTCACTTGATTAGCCCAGGGTCTTCCCCTCCTGTTTCCCACCAACAGGAGGCTGCAGGTCTTGCTCAATCAGGGTTTCTTGGGGGGGGCTTGGTACTCACCCAAGCAGTAATGAATGGTGAAGATTGACAAGGGAAGATATGAAAATTACGTACCTATTGTAATTGTTGATCTTCTCTTGTATCTTCACCATTTATTACTGATACCCACCCACCTTCCTCTCAGTGGCCGCCTACTGTGGCGTCTCTCCCTCCCTCCTCGTTCTTTTCCTTTACTTTGGCCTTTATGCCAAAAAAAAACCAAACTATTCTGGTTTCCGTTCTTCTTTGTCAGATCTTTTTTCCTCAAGGTAATGGGGAACGAATAGGACTTTTTCTCCTATCTTGAGGGAACTCTTTCTGACTGCCCCTAGGGGTGAGCCACATTGTTCAGTTCACAGCTGAAGAGACCGTCCCTCTTGGCTCAGCCTCAAAATTAAGGTGCCCCTAGTAGGCATTATTTAATTGTCAGCTTCTTCTGGTTGGTGCTTCTGCACTTCTTAACCTTGAACTACTGCCCTTGCCTTGCCTTCAGGGAGTCCGATTGAGTTCCCACTCTATCCTTCATACAAAGCTGCCTTTTGTACGGCCTAACCCCTACCCACACACTTCGGTGTTAGCCCTTAACAAGGTGCTATGGGGCTTACCCCCCCTCATAGTTCTCCTTCCAGAACAGATTTCTGTCCGGGCAATCTGTGAGCTCTCAGCTAGAGTGTAGGGGGTTGGGATGATGAGAGGATAGAGAATCTGCCCTTTGTATCCAATCTATTCAAGCTGTTCGGTTTAACCTTTTTCTCAGTCCTGTTAGGAGGGATTCTTGCTACCTTGGTTTTGGTTCCGAGCTTATAACCCTCTCAACCAGTATATCTATGGGCAGTGTTCTCCCTTCTCAGCATCCCTTCTTTTGTCTTCTTCATTCTTTTCTCTTATCTGGTCCTCCCTTAGAGCCGCCCCAGAAGGGAGGCCCTGCGGTCCCTTAGGGTAGGTATTCTCCCTCTTCTATCTGTCCTCTACTGGCTTATTCCTTCTTCAGTTTATAGCCTTTCCTTTTTCTGTCCCTCAGCTCTCTTGCCTCGCTCTTCCTTTTTTTCGCCTCTCCAGCTGCCAGAACTGAGATGGAGGAGGAGTCTGCGGCGCCTAACTGCCGCCCTTCGCGCATGACTCAACGCGTGGCTCTCTTGGGTGGTGCTGTTGGAGCCGACTCAAAAAAAAAAAAAAAATATCCTGTGGCGGGTGTGTGCCTCCGACACTACTCAAGCAGTAATGAATGTGAAGATACAAGAGAAGATCAACAATTATGGTAGGTACGTCATTTTCATTTCTAGGAGTGGTATATGTTATTCATCCACACGCACCCACCTGACCTCCCCAGTTTTAGGCGCACAACCTGGCTTCCAGCGGGCTAATATCTGGCGTCATGTAGAAGCCGAGTATATACTCGTGGGTGGAGAATCAGATTGAAGACTGCAAGATTTAAGGGGAACAAGACATGCCAGAGGTGTGTGGATGAACAAATATGTACCACTCCTAGAACTACTGTTACAGGTGAGTAACCTGTTCTTCTAGGAGCGTGGATATGTTCATCCACACTGTTTGGCATTGTCCCTTCCACTTTAAATCTGCCGGAAGTCTTGGCTGGCTCCTCCACCCACCCGGTGGTATATACCTCGCGCCCCCATGACACCAAATCTTCCTTTCGCTGGAAGATACAGGTTGCCTCTCATGCTGTCACATTTGTAGGTCCTGTCTTTCAAATCGTCGGTTTTATCAAGTTGAAACTGCTTTGAAGCACATGGTGCTTTTGCAGCATCGATCATGGAGGAAGAATCTTCCTGGGATTTTGCGGTGTCCCTGCGGCCAGAAGATGTCACGCACCGATCCCACCCTCGTGCATCTACTGCCTAGGTGTCAGCCATGACACTCGTCCTGCAGTTATTGCGCCTTCCATCCCAACATACCAGACGACCGCAAGGCATGCCTGAAGCTGGGGAGACCGGAAAAAAGGAACCCTCTGGTAAAGTCCAAGGAGGCTAGGTGGGCGGTTTCTGTGACTGCTGGTTCCACCGAGCAGCTGGAACACATAAAGGCATTCGAGGAGGAAGCCGCTCACGCTTCCGCCAATTGAAGCTTTTTTGTTCCTCTCAACCTAGGCTCAACCTTTACCAGTTCTTTTAAAGAGTTGTGCCAGTCTGTCCCCACCAGGGGTGAGGCGCCCTCGGGCTCGCACTCCTCTCGCTCTCGGAAGAGAGAAAAAGAACCTTCATCTTCGTTTCTACTAAGACGGTCTTGGGACCGAGATAGGTCTGAGTCCCAAGAGCATGCAGTCTTGACCTCTGTCGAGATTGTCTCCTTGGCCGCTGGCTTTACGGATCTTCCATCTGGCCAGGGGACCGAGGAAGTGGCCGATGAGGTCGAGATAATCCTCAATCCGATCGAACCTTTGTCGCCGGCCGTGGCCAATGACTCATTAGAACGGACTCAGGTCCTAGTATTTCCTGATGAGACCCAGCCTACTGGCGTCCCCATCAAGGATCCGGTTCCGGACCCTAGGGTTTCACTGATCGCACGGTGTCTCCGATCAGTCGGCCTCCCGATTTCAGTCGAGGTCCAGGACCCTCAGCTGAACGACCGAGGAAGAACCATAAGCGCTCGAAAAGAGCGGCACAGGTCATCCTCATCCTCCTCAGATGAGGAGAGCTCCAGCGGAAACTCTGTCGGCCTATGAGGACCTTGTGTGCAACAACTGATCCTGACTGGGCAGAAGCTCTCACCACCCACCCCAGCCATTACTTGGCTTTCGCCTCCAGGCTGAAACCGAACCCTCCAGAACCGAAAACTCTGGATCTTACTTCGAGAAACAGCTCTTGCAGCAGGTTACACCATTGGGACTGAAGACTGCAGGTGCCAGGACCCCACGGAAATTTTCTAGCTAGCAGTCTTGAGCGGGGACCGCCTCCGATGGTCCCGCCCCCGACATCAGGCATAGTATATAAGGGGGCAGTCCCCCAGAATCCCCAGTTCTTTTCCCGCTGTCGACTCACCAGCATCGGCCTCTCGGTCTCTACCTAGTGCCGTACACTTAGAACTCCAAGTTTCTACATAACTAATGTCCTCTCAACTCCTTTATTTGAGGGACACCTTTCAAAGTGTGCTCAGGAAAACAGATCCTTTTCAAGGATCCTCATTCTTCCTGCATGCAGTGCTTGGGCGGACCATGACACCAAGGCCTGCACCTTTTGCCAAGGGTTCAACAGCCGCACTAGGATCCGCTGTCAGAAGGCACTAAGGCTTACCTGTTAGAGGAAAACTTAGTAGGATGGACAAAGAACCTTCCTCCATGGGTGATTCTTCCTCCAAAGTCCACAAACACTGGGACAAGCACCGGGAGAAGGCAAGGTCCAGATCCGAGCCGGGCCTTGGATTCATGGAGCTCAGAGCTCTATCCCATCGGACCGTTCTCCCTCAGGGCTAGGTCTCCAGCCCCTCTGGTTAGGTCCGAGCTCCCAGCGGTTCTTTGACTCTTCAGCCCATCAAGTCTTCCAGGCCCTCAGCTTCCTCTACCCCTCCCGGACCTCTTCTAAGTCCTCTGAATGCCACAAGTCTTCCTCTTCCACCGTGGAACTCCGACTCAGGTCGGTCTCCCAGCCCCTAGAGACCCGGATCCACCACCCAGGAAGACAAAGGACCTGATGTCCCTCAAGCGGACGACGGACCCGACGTCAGCCAAGCACCCAAAGTCGGCCAGGCGTTCGCCGGAGCCAAGGACATCGCCCAGGCATTCACTGGACCCGAAGTCGTTGGTCAAGCAACCGACGTCGGCTTCACCGGAGCTGAAGACCGCCCCCAAGTCACCAGTGGACATCGGTCACAGGGACTCCGTGGAGGAGGACATCGCGTTGCCTGAAGACCAGGCGGGTGACACAAAGGATGCCAGGCTTCTGAGGGAACCTTTGCCCACCCCGGAGACACCCGAAGACCCCACGACCGACCCCAGCAACAGACCACTAGCGCCAGGCCCATCGTCGGGCATGAATATACAAGAATATACAAGAAGTAAAGGAGTTCTTTACTTTCTGGTGGGACACCATCCGTAAAGACGTGGTCCCAGTAAAGCCTCCTCCTCCTCCTCCTCCTACTCCTTCACCTCCTACGACCCCTCCTCCACCACAGAGGCCAGCAGGACAACCACCAACCCCTAAGGAGCAGACTCCACCTCCCAGGGCAGATCCCAGGATCGGAAAAGGCCTCCTTAAAGATCTCCATCAGGGTCTCTCAACCCCAAGCGACCCAGGCTAATTGTGGTATTCTCCGTCGGGGAGGACTCCAGAACGGACACCTCAGATTACTCCAGATCTCCTTCTCCACTCAGCATTTCATCACCTTACCCACATTACCTCCCCAGGTCTCCTCCAGATGATCCCTCTTTCTCTGAGATTATGAGGCACATCCAGGACAACATGGGGTGGGATGCTGAAGACCTTGACCCCTAAGGACAGTGCCTTGCCCGTTATCTTCGGCAGAAGGATCCAAAACCTGTGGCAGTGCCACCCTTGATAGACACCTTCACGGACGTCACCAATGCTGTGTGGAAGCAGCCGCACTCCACGTCTGCGGTGCCGAAGAAAGCTGACCACCTGTACAAGGCCCCGAGAGAGGACCAGTACTTGGCTCAACAACCTCTGGCAGATTCCCTGGTCATTACGGCCTCACATGACTGGTCCCGAAGACCACAACACATGAGCACACCACCACCGGACCAGGAATCCAAACAATTGGATGCCCTGGGGAGATGCATTTATGTGGCTGCTACATGCTCCATCAGGTCCCTGAACTACCTAACCCACATGGTACAGTTTCAGAACGCCCTATGGGAACAGGGCCAGGACCTGGTCGATAAGTTTCCAGATGGCGATCAGAAGGCGGAGCTCCTAAACCTTCTTTGCACAGGGTCTGATGTGGGTACCCAAGTACTACGAGCCACATACGATTCTCAGGGACTCGTCCACCAGAGCTGCAGCTTCAGGCGCCTGTCTCTAGCGCACTCTTGGCTCCATGTCTCCGCTTCACCCGGACGTACAGAAGAACATTCTTGACGTCCCTACAATGGTGAACCCTCGGAGGAGGTTATCACCAAACTCCAGGAGCTGGGAAGGCAGTCAGGTCTGTACTGGCCATGTACAGATCCAGGCCCGTTCCTTTCATAGGACCCAGAGCTGTTTTAGCAGCTGGCAGGGGACAGGATCAGTTGTGTTCCAGGACAATAGCTGCATCTTGTTGTTTTCACAGGGTTCTTGTGGATTTTACTTGGTAGAAGGTTATTTCTTTTCTTTCTTTCTTCTAAGGGGCTAGCAGGGTATTGTTTTGGGGGCTGTTGGAAGTTTGAAAACTGGTTTGGTGGCTGTAAGTGGGCTCATTTGTTGGATGTTTCACTGTGTAACAGGCTGTGCTGGTGGAGGCCTATTTCTTCTGATTTAAAACCTATTTGTGGGATTTGCTTGGGCCTGGTTATTTGAATTGGAGACCTATATCTGTTAATTTCAAGCCTATTTTGATCTGTTGTTAGTGAAGCTGATTAAATTGGAGACCTGTTTCCTTTGGCAGCAAACATATTTTTGGGGCTTTGAGTTGAATTTTGATTCCTTGTTGCTGACTTCAGTAGCTGCAAAGATTACTGCATAGTGGGGAAGAGTGTTAATGGTCTGGCCAGGTCGAGAGCTGAATCAGGTTTGTGGTGTTAGCTGCTTTGTCTTCTCAGAAGGAACTGGAACGGGACAGGATCAGTTGTGTTCCAGGACAGTAGCTGCATCTTGTTGTTTTCACAGGATTCTTGTGGATTTTACTTGGTAGAAGGTTATTTCTTTTCTTTCTTTCTTTCTTTCTTAGGGGCTAGCAGGGTATTGTTTTTGGGGCTGTTGGAAGGTCAAAAACTGGTTTGGTGGCTGTAAGTGGGCTCATTTGTTGGATGTTTCACTGTGCAACAGGTTGCACTGGTGGAGGCCTATTTCTTCTGATTTAAAATCTATTTGGTGGGATTTGGTGGGCCTGGTTCTTTGGCTGCTGGGCTTGGAGGGAGACACAGGGCTGATACACTCTCTCGCGAGTCAGGTGTCTGCCCAAGACCCACCTCCCCCAGAGTTCTGCTACTTTATAGGGGAACACCTGCCTGCAATTGCAGGGAAAAGGCTGCAGGTGCAGCTCATGTAGTTCTAGCCACTGGGGGTTGGATTTAAAGGCTGGGAAAGAGGAGCTTAGGGAGTTTTTCATTTCCCTTATAAGTTTACTGTGTTGTGCTGCACCTAGTAACAGGGTTACCGGTGTACTGTGGGACTGTATAAGTTTAAGATTAGTGGGTGACCTGATTAGGCAGTAGGGGTGTATCTTGGACTGGGGGGAACCTGGTGGCTCACCCAAGGAAACCTACTTGGAAGGGGATGGAACCACACGTCATTAGGGCTGGCATCTTTGGGAGGGTGGTGGGGTGCACAGGGTGTGGAGCAGCCATGATACTGGACTGGGCTTGGAAGTTCGGTGGTTGCCCAGTGTGCTACCAGCTGGCACAGCTTAGGAAGGAGGTTGTGGGGATTAGGAGACAGCTGGGGGAAGGGGGGAGGTATGGTTGGGGAAGGGGGCAGAGGATCTCCCACAGAGCTGCACCAAGCACTGGGGGTGGGGGCATAGGGAAAGGAGTGCAGGAGAATACTCAGGGGTCACATAGGGACCCTGGCAGAGGGGGTCCAAAAGGACACTACCAAGGAAGCAAGCAGGTAGCTGAGGACCCTCACAAAGGAGGGACAGAGGGACAACATTCTCAGGGAAGTAGGCAGATGGCCAGGGCTGGACAGAAGGAAGCAAGGCGGGGAGGTGGATCAGACCTACACTCAGTAACCACTCACTCTCTCTTCTGCTCGAGGATTAGGGGTGATGTAGCCACTACAGGGTAGTTAGAGATGAAAGGAGTGGGGGCAGGAGGCAGGCCGGATAGCAGGAAGAAACAGGGAGGAACCTGAATGAAGTAAAATGGGGAGCAGGAATCAGAACAGGAGGGGCAGGGGAAGAGGGAGGAAAGCGCAAGGAGAAGGACCAGTTGGGAGGAAAGGTAAAGGAGAAGGACCAGAAGTACAAGGAGGATTCAGTAAAGGGAGCTGAGGGTTTAGGCCAGGGGAGCATGACAAGCAAGGAGGGACTAAATGGAGACAGGAAAGAAGGGAGGACGAGCCAGGCTAGTTTAGCAGATGGGGGAGAAGGACCAGTCGCGAGCAGTGAGGGGTGAATTAGCAAGGTACAGAAGGATACTCAGGAGGAGGAGAGGCATAGGATTGGGGGGAAGGGGGTGGCCAGGCTAAATAAGGAGGGGGTGGCATGTGGCACCCAGATAGGGGGAGGAACAAGGAGCCAGCTGAGCGGAGGGGCCAGTAGAAAGGATGAGGGACATGGAAGGGGAAATGGAGGAAAAGGAGCGGTCAGAGTGCTCCTGTTGGGGGATTCTATGATCAGGGGTATCAAATGGGATAGGGAGGGAGAAGCCTGGCCAGTTAGAACAAAAATGCTTCCTGACTAATGGCATAGGGCTAAGCACGAGGTATATCTGCTGGCAAAGGATTGTGGGGTTCCCCTGGACATACTGGTCCACCTGGGTACAAATGACATTGAGGAAATAGAATAATCCAGAGATACAGGCAAGATTCAGGAGCTTGCCAGGGTCTGTCATGACATAGGATGCACAGTTCTTCTCAGAATCCTGCCGGTGCCAAGGGCTAGTAGGGAACACAAAAGGAAGATTAGGAGATAAACCAGTGGCTCAGGGAGTGGTGAGGCCAGAGGGTATGGGCTGATGGGGATTGGAGGGAGACTGGGGAGGATAAGGAGCTGTATGCTAGAGATAGACTCCATCTCAATTTGGAGGGAGGGAATCCTTAGTTGAAAATAGAGGGGTTCATTGGTGAAAAGTGGGGTTTAAACTTGTGAAGGGGAGGGATGGGAGAAAGGCTGTCAAGGGGTGCAGATAAAGGAGGGACTCTGTCTCCACCCCCCTGGGGAGCTGGAGGATTGCGGGAAAAGGCCGACTGGTAAAGTGCAGACCAGGGGAAAACAGAATCCCCATGGGAACACAAGCAGGGGAAATGGAAGTATAGGGAAAGGGTGGAAGGTAGTCCTGCTAAATGCCAGGAACTTGGGCAATAAAATGCCTGATCTCCAGGCGATGCTAACTGAGGGAGCAGTGGATGTGGCAGCGGTCACTGAGACCTGGGCCACTGCAGGACACGACTGGGACCTGAACCTGGAGGGTTACACTATGTTCAGGAAGGACAGGGGGGAGGGAAGGGAGGAGGGGTAACAATGATAGTCAAAAACTGCATTGGCATAGGGGAGTAGAGGAGGCGGAGGGAACCGTGGAGGTGATGTAAATACCTTGATAACAAGGGGGGGAGAGAGAAAAGATAGGAGTGGTAGACCCCTGCCTGGCGGAGGAGCTGGAGGAGAGTCTGGTGGCAGATGTTGGGAGACACTGCAGACTGGGCAGAGGAACGGTGGTGGTGTTGGGGGACTTAAACATGCCAGGAACAGACTGGGAGACTATGACATCCTCTGTGACCAGGGAACAGAGGTTGTTGGATGTCTTTCAAGACGCGTTCCTAACTCAGCAGGTGGGGGAGCCAACCAGGGAGGCGCGGGTACTGGATGTGGTCCTGGCAGACAGTGACCAGATTGGGGGCCTGGAGGTAAGGGACCCATTGGCGGGGAGTGACCATGCCACGGTCTGGTTCTGCCTGGACCTAGGAGGGGTAGAAGGCTGCACAAAGACGGAGGTAACTGACTTCAGGGGGGCGGATTTTAGGGAAATGGGAAGGATCCTTAAGGAGCATTTGGATGTGATTCGGTCAGACATTGATGCTGACAGTAGGTGGGAACTAATCAGGAGAGGGGTGCGGGATGCTACCCGTACCTGTACCAGAGTAAGATGAAAATGTGGTAGGGCCCGAAAACCCTGCTGGTGGACCAGGGAGGTCCAGGAGGTGGTGCAGGGAAAGAAGGCAGCCTATAGGCAATCCAAGTGCTCAAGGAGTGAAAGGGATCTGAGGGACTATGAGCTGATGGCTAGAAGGGCCACTAGGGTGGTGAGGACGGCTAAGGCAAGGAAGGAGCAGAACCTGGCCAGGAAATTAGGAGAGGGAACAAGGGTTCTTAGATACATTGGGGAAAACGAAGGTGAAGGAGCAGATTAGCAGGATTAAACCAGGGGAGAGATGGGCACAAGACCCGGAGGAGCAGGCTGAGGTAATAAATGAGTACTTCACCTCAGTTTTCACCAAGGAAAATGGGGGTGCTGCATCATACATGGGAGGAGACAGAGATACTGAGGAGGGGGACCCTTACCGATCAGCGGGTCTGGGGAGAAGGGGAAGCATCACTGGCAGGAGTGGGAGGCCAAGCAGGGAGAAGAGGTACCAGAAGTGGAAATCACAGCAGAGAGAGTGAGGGAAGCCTCAGCCCCTTAAGACGGAGAAAGCACCGGGCCGGATAAATTACATCCCAGAGTGCTGAAGGAACTATGGATGTCCTGGCAAAACCCCTGGCGGAGCTTTTCACCATCTCTCTGAGGGTAGAGTGGGTGCCCCAGGACTGGAAAGTGGCGCATATAGTGCCTATCCACAAGGGGGGATCAAGGGAGGTGGCAGAGAACTACAGGCCTGTCAGTCTGACATTGGTGGTGGGCAAGGTGATGGAGGGCATGTCAAGGAGAGGCTAGGGGGGGTTCTGGAAAAGTCAGGGTGCCTGGACGATAGACAGCATGGGTTCATGCCGGGGAAATCATGTCAGACAAATCTTGTGGAGTTCTATGACTGGGTGACGAGTGCCTTGGACCTGGGTAGACCAGTGGACGTCCTCTTTCTGGACTCCCAGCAAGGCATTTGACTCTGTTCCTCACGTGGCCTGTTGGATAAGCTGGGAGAAATGGGGTGGGGAACCAGATGATCAGATGGATAGGCAATTGGCTCCAGGACCCGACCCAGAGAGTCGAAGTTGGTTGGATAGTCTCAACCCCAAGGAGGTCATTAGTGGGGTCCCACAAGGATCAGTCTCTGGGCCCTCCTGTTCAACGCCCACGCCTCTGACACATAAGGACAGAAATCAGAGTGAGATGAGTCTCTTTATGATGACTCAAAACTGGGGGCGGTGGTGGATGGGGAGGAGGGAGGGTGGCCCCAGAGGGGACCTGGAGGCTCTGGAAAGATGGTCTAGAAAGTGGGAAGCTGAGGTTCAATGCAGAGAAATGCAAGGTACTCCACCTGGGGGGCCAGAAACCCGGCCTAGTGTACACCCTTGGGGGGAAACATGTCTCGATGGCTGAGAGGGACCACGGGGTGGTGATGGATGTCAAGATGAACAACTTGGAGACTTGTAGGAGGGCAGCAGCCAAGGCCAACAGGATGCTGGGATGCATCGCTAGGGGGATCACCTCCAGAAGGAGGGAAGTGATACTCCTTCTGTATAACTGCTTGAGTACTGCATGCAGTTTTGGAGGCCACACTTAAAGAGGGACATTAAACTCCTGGAGAGGGTCCAGAGGAGGGCAACCAAAATGATTTGGGGCTTGGGGGACAGGACCTATGAGGAGAGGCTCGAAGAGCTAAATATGTACACATTGGAAGAGAGAAGGGACCGTGGGGGACATGATAGAGGTCTTCAGGTACATGAAGAGGGTAAATAGGGGAGGAACAGTCAGGGTGCTTTGAAGGAAGGAGGAGGGGGGCCACTAGAGGGTATTGGTGGAAGCTGGAGGGGAGAAGATCTCAGGAGAAAGGAGGAGGTGCCAGTCACCTGAGAGGGTGGTGGAGCCATGGAATGCGCTGCCTAGGGGCTGGTGGAGGCAGAGACGGTGGAGGGGTTCAAGAGGGGTGGGACAGGTACAGGGAAGGGTTCCAAGCCAAACCAATGCAGCAAAAATATCCAGAACTGGGAAGGAGACAGAGAAGGCGAGTAGCAAGGTCAGCACCCAGGGTGGGGGCTGACCAAACGAGCAGAAACGAAAGACCGTTGAGCCTATTCTGCTGGCATTTTAGTATGTTAGTAACAAAGGCAGCAGCCACATTCCGGCCAGCAACAAAGGGGCACCTTTCAGCGGAAAGCCCAGGCTAAGTCATCCCCAGGCAGAGCCCAACACTACACTAAACCAGCCTAGCCTGCAGGGACCAGTGCTGCCACAGCATGGTTCCTTCCCGGCCTCTGCCCCTCCTCTGGAACAACGGGTGCAAAAGTTCGGGGGTTGCATCACTCGCTACTTTTCAGGGTGGCAGTTGATTACCACCGACTGGTGGGTTCTCCAATTGGTCAAGAAGGGCCATTTCATAGAATTTCTCGAACACCCACCGACAAGACCTCCCCTGCTTTCCTGTTACTCGGGTCAGCACACTCTGCTCATACAGCAGGAGGTGCTTGCGCTCATGGAAAAAGAAGTGATAGAACACTTTCCACGGAACTAGAGGGACGCAGGATATTATTCTCACTTCTTTCTGGTTCCCAAGAAAACAGGGGACCTCCATCCGATACTGGACCTCAGCGACCTCAACGAGTCTGTCCTGTACAAACGCTTCCGCATGGTGACCTTCCCAGGTCTGATTCCCATGCTCAAGCAGGGTGTCTTTCTAGCATCCTTGGACATGCAGGACATCTACCTGCATATACCCATCACTCAAGCACACAGGAAGTTTCTGCGCTCCGAGTTCCAAGGCCACCATTATCACTTCTGAGCCCTCCCCTTCGGACTGTCATCGGCACCTCAGGTATTCACGAAGTGTATGGCGGTTGTAGAGGTGACTCTGAGGAAGCAAGGCCACTACGTGTTCCCCTACCTGGATGACTGGCTTCTCATGGCGCCCTCTCGGGAGGCCTTGCTGTCCGCCATTCATCATACTCAGTCTCTGTTCGAGACGCTGGGCATCTTGATCAGGCAAGAGAAGTCACGTCTGGTTCCATCTCAGACTCTGCAGTTCATAGGTGCAGTTCTGGACACCATCCAAGGGAAAGCCTTTTTCCCCAGGACAGAGCGGAACACATCAGATCCCTCATCAGGGACATTTCGGCAAGGAAGACCGTTCCTGCCAGATTGGTCCTTTGCCTGCTCGGACACATGGCTGCGGCCATTGCAACGGTCCTGCTTGCTCTTCTCCACAGGTGGGTCACCCAGTGGATGTTACGGTTCCAATGGGATCAAAAGCAAGACCATCTGCTGCTTCCAATCCAGATCACGAAGACTGTAATCCTGGATTGGCAATGGTGGCTATATCCGAAGAATCTATCGGCAGGGATCCCCTTCATTGCACCGTCTCCGATTGTGACACACTCCACAGACGCCTAAGGACTCGGATGGGGAGCACACCTCGACGGTGTCCAGTCTCCGGGCCTGTGGACAGCCCAAGAGACTCATCTCCATATAAACATCCTGGAAATGAGAGCAGTTCTTTACGCCCTGCAGGCCTTCCAGTTGGAGATTCCACTGGGTATGCTTCTGTTACAGACAGACAACTCCATGGTGATGTATTACCTCAACAAACAAGGAGGCACCCATTCCTACCCACTTTGCAGGGAGGCCGTGAGGGTGTGGGATTGGGCTTTGCAGCACGGCGCAAACCTCACTGCTGTTCATGTCCCAGGAGTGGACAACGTCATCGCAGACGGCCTGAGCCGCTCTCAGGCCAGAGTCCACGAGTGGGAACTACTCCAGGAGGTAGTAGAGGATCTGTTTCACAGATGGAGTACACCACAGTTAGACATTTTTGCGTCTCCATCCAAAGCAAAACTGCCCAATTTTTGCTCGCTAGATCCAGGGCCTGGTGTTTTCTGGCGAGACATGTTGTCCCTTTCCTGGGCAGGCAGATTCCTCTATGCCTTCCCCCCTTTCGGTTGATCCAGAGGGTTTTTCTGAAACTTAGAGAGTAGTTATCAGCTGGATACTCATCATGCCATTCTGGCCCAAGCAGATCTGGTTCCCTCTACTACACCAGCTATCCTGGGAACCTCCGGTGCCTCTGCCAATCAGCTTTCACTTGTCTCAGGAGGAGGGCTCCTAGGTCCATCCGGACCTTCATTCGTTGAGCCTGCATGCTTGGCTCCTAGAGACATAGCCATTTTGCGACACGGGGTCTCGCAAGAGGTAGCTGATGTTCTGGTGGCTGCGAGAAAAATGGCCACTCATGCTACTTACGCCATGAAATGGTGTCGTTTTGCCTATGGGCTCAAGCATGGGGGTTTTCGCCTCTAGACTGTCCAGAAAAGTCAGTCTTGGACTACCTACTGTCTCTTTTTCAGACAGGCTTAGCCTACTCCTCGATCAAAGTACACCTCTGTGCCATATCAACCTATCATTGTCCTATAGGCCAATGCACTATATCCCAGTTAGACACGGCACGAGCCTTCCTGAGAGGTATTCTCCACTTTAGACCTCCAATTAAGGATCCAGTTCCGCCATGGGATCTACCCTTTTGTCCTGGAGCAGCTGACGCTGCCACCCTTTGAACCAGCCCGTGGATTCACGAGCTCGTCTTCTCACTTTAAAGACATTATTTTAGTTGCTGTAACCTCAGCCAGAAGAATTTCTGAACTCCATGCACTCATGTGCAAAGAGCCTTATTTGGTTTTTCACCAAGACAGGGTATCCCTATGGACTAATCCCAAATTTCTGCCTAAGGTGGTCTCAGCTCTCACCCTTAATCAGGACATTGATCTACCAGTGTACTTTCCTACCTATTCGAATCGGGAGAGGCCCTGTTGCACATCTTAAATGTGCATAGGTGTCTCCGATACTACCTGGCCAGAACCAAACACCACCGAAAAATTGGACCAGCTTGCCTCCTTTGCCCACAGGATGGTGGGAGCTCCTGTTTCAAACAGTCGCTGTTCAGGTGGCTCATTCAGTGTATCACGTTCTGTTACTAGAGCGCAACAAATCCTTTATGGGACGCAGTTAAGGGTCATTCCACAAGGGGGGTGGCTATCTCCTTTGAGGCCCTTAAGAATGTGTCTACCTCGGCCATCTGTGCTGCAGCTACTTGGAGGTCCATGCACACTTTCATCAGGCATTATAGCCTGGATATTGCATCGAGGTGAAGAGCAGGTTTTGATCTAGCAGTCCTTCAAGGACTTCTGTCCTAGGCTTTCGTTTCATTAAGGTTTTACTTTCCCTCCTCCCAGTGGTGTGGATTTCCATTGTTGCTTGGAATCAGTCCTAATGGTGTAACCTGCTGCAGAGCTGTTTCTCGAAGTAAGATAGTACAGTTACGTAAGAACTTACCGTAACAGTAGATCTTCGAGAACAGCTCTTGCAGCAGGTACTTTCCCTCCCACCATCCCCACTGGAGGTAGATTCTAGTTCCAACATCCTTCTCCTAGGATCAGGTGTCTCAGCATCTCCTGACTGCCATTTGATGGTGGATCCTCAGTCTCCTCTTCTGATGTCATTCAGGGGCCGGGAGTCTCCGGCGGGAGAACTAGGGATTCTGGGGAACCTCCCCCTTATGTACTCTGCGTGACGTCGGGGGCGGGACAGACATTGGGGGCGGTCCTCGCTGAATACTGCTAGCTAGAAAATTTCCGTGGGGTCCTGGCGCCTGCCGGCTTCAGTCCTAATGGTGTAACCTGCTGCAGGAGCTGTTTCTTCCTTCCTTCACGGAGTTGCTACAGAAGATCCAGGAAGTACATTAGTTGCAATCCTTGGAGCCAGACCCCAGCGTAAAAACTCGCTGAGCATGTGGATCTGCCGTGACAGCTCCCACTTTGGTGCCACCCTGGATCGAGCCTCATGCCGACCTTTTTACCACCATATGGAAACAACAAGATCGACGCCTTAGCCCCACTTACAAACTCAAATGGGCAGACTGGGTGGGCCAAAGGCCCTTATCTGCCGACACTGTCTATATCTATGTTCCCAGGAAGTTGAACAGACTATACCAGGCTCCAGAGGTGTTGGCTTTTAGACTCCCACCCTCGTGCTGACTCGGTTGTGATTAGCACCGCTCATGGCCGGTCAGCTCAGCCCAAACATCTTAGCTCGTCTCCACCTGACAAGGAATCCTGCCTTCTGGACCAGTATGGCAAGAAGATTTTTGCATCTTCCACTCTGGGTATTAGGGCCCTGAACTACATTAGCCACATGGGGGATTACCAGAAGGCGATTCTTAGTGAGGTGAAATCGAAATCAGACTCCCTTCCGGACTCTCAGGTCAAGCAGGAAGTGGCTGACCTCGTCCGCTCTGCATGTTCGGCCAGTCGGCACATTCTTCGTGCGATCTACGATGCAGTGGACACTGCTGGGAGGAGCTCAGCTTTCGCTGTAGGTTTACAGCGTCACGCTTGGCTCTGAGTGTCAGGGTTGGTCCCGGAAGTGCAGTCTGCTATCCAGGAAGCGTCCTTCCGGGGTTTGGTGCTGTTCGGGGGTGATGTCAAGGACATCATCACTAACCTGCAGGAGAAGGGGACGGCACTAAAGTGTGTTGACTCTATGTACCATCCCCATCAATCATGCCCATCCCTTTAGCAGTATCATCCAAAAGCGAGACCTCACGGAAAGAGGGCCACTAAACGCCGGGCCTCCCCAGCTGCTAGCCCCCGGCCCAAAAAAGCAGTGGGAGCTTCAGCTGTGGCGCTGCCCCACACCACCTGACTCCTCCTCTCTCCCACTAACTCTGGGATTCCCAGAGGAACCGGTAGGAGGGAAGTTTTCCCTTCACTTTCTGGGCTGGGATAGGATAACATCAGATTCATGGGTGTCCCAGCTAATCGCAGAAGCACACTCAATAGAGTTTCTGCAGAAACCACCTCATCACCCTCCCCCAAGGTTGTCGTACTCTCAGGAACATCTTCTTCTGGTCCAGGAAGAAATTTCAGCACTTTTGCTGAAAGAGGCGATAGAACCTGTCCCTCTTCCCTTGCAAGGAACGGGTTACTATTCCCACTTCTTCCTGGTCCCAAAGAAGACAGGAGATGTAAGACCTATTCTAGATCTCAGTTCACTAAACCTTTTCATGGAGTAAAAGAGGTTCAGGATGCTCTCACTGCAGAGCCTTCTGCCCCTCCTCTGCTCAGGCCAGTGGGTGTGCGATCTGGATATGCAGGACGCTTACCTGCACATAGCTATTCGCCCATCTCACCACAGATATCTTCATTTTTCTTTCCAAGGGGACCACTACCAGTCCAAGGCACTTCCATTTGGCCTCTCGAGTATTTGCCAAATGCCTTGCGGTGGTGGCAGCCTACCTGCATAACCGGGAGGGGGTACAGGTTTTCCCATACCTGGACGATTGGCTCCTGGCGGCCTCATCCAGGGAGGAACTCCTGCACTGCCTCTCCCTCACCCAGCAGGTCTTTGCCTGTCTGGGTATTACCATCAACCATTCCAAGTCTCACTTGATCCCATCTCAGAGGCTTCAGTTTATTGGGGCAATACTGGACACGACCCTAAGCAGGGCCTTTCTGCCTCTGGACAGGGCGGCCACATTCCAGACTCAGATAAGCCTGTTGTCCGGCCGCTGACAAGTCAGTGCAAGGTCAGTTCTTCGCCTCCTCTGGCTTATGGCGACTGCTATCCCAAGAGTCCCTCGCACTCGGCTCCACATGAGGGTCTCTCAGTGGACGCTTCGCTCTCAATGGGATCAGTTGGTAGACGACTAGGACCAGTTGGTCCTAGTCTCCTGTCCCATGATTCGAGACTTACAGTGGTGGATGGTTCGAGAGAACCTTTTTTGAGGAGTTCCATTCTTCCTTCCTTCTCCCTCCCAGACTCTGACCACAGACGTCTCGGGCGAAGGTTGGGGAGCCCATCTCGGTCCACATCGGACCCAGGGCTCTTGGTCCAAACTCGAGCAATCACTGCACATCAATGTGCTCGAGCTTCAGGCGGTGCTCTACGCTCTCCAGGCCCTCCACCTGCATCTTCTTCCAGGCCACCTAGCCGTCCAGACGGACAATATGTGTGTGGTATGGTACATCAACAAACAGGGCGGGACTCGGTCCTACCCTTTCTGCAGGGAAGCGATGAGAGTCTGGGATTGGGCAGCACAACACGACCTTCACCTCACAGCAATTCATGTTCCGGGGGTCAAGAACTCCTTAGCAGACAAACAAAGTCACTCGTCTGCTCAAGCTCACGAGTGGGAGCTGGATCAGGGGGTTCTAGACGATATCTTCCTACATTGGGGAACACCTCAGGTGGACCTGTTCGCTTCACCTCTAAACGCAAACTTCCCGACTTCTGCTCGCTCGTTCAAGAGTGAGGTGTTTTCTGGAGAGACGCTCTATCTGTAGATTGGAGGGACAGATTCGTCTATGCCTTCCCCAACCCCACTCCCCCGATTCCTCTGATCCCACGTGTCTTGCAGAAACTAGGTTCAGAAGAAGCATGAATTATTCTGATCACTCCTTTCTGGCCCAGGCAAGTTTGGATCTCTCTTCTGCATCAATACTCAGAGGAGCCTCCTCTTCCTCTTCCGCTGTCATGGATTTTATTGACCTAGAATCAGGGGGCCCTGGTTCATCCAGGTCTCAAGTTCCTTCAACCGCATTCGTGACTCCTGCAGACATAGTGCAAGCCCACTTTGGGGTTTCTCCCCAGGTGGCTGAGATCTTGGTGAAAGCTAGGAAACCCTCCACTAGGTCTAGTTATGCCATGAAGTGGAAATGGTTCTCAATCTGGGCCACTTCAAAAGGCTTCGAGCCTTTCTCCTGCTCAGTTGGGCGACTGCTGGAGTACCTGCGACATCTCTTCGACCTGGGTCTTAGTCACTCGTCTCTGAAGGTACACATGGCGGCCATTTTGGCCTACCATATTACCTTCACAGATAGGATGTTTGCTCAACTGGAAGTTTCTAAGACCTTCCTCAAAGGGGTTCTTCACTTGAGACCCCCTATCCAAGTTCCCGCCCCGCCTTGGAATTTGAATTTCGTTCTTGAGAAACTTACTTTGCCTCCTTTTGAACCGGCTGTCTCAGCAGACATGAAGTTCCTTTAATGGAATACGCTCTTCCTAGTGGCCATTACATCTGCTCGGAGGATTTCTGAGCTCCAGGCCCTGATGTGTAAAATTCTGTACTTGATTTTTCACAAGGAACGCATGGCTTTCTGCGCCAATCCTAAGTTTCTCCCCAAGGTGGTAGCGAAATCTACAGTGAACCAGTCCATAGAATTACCCGCCGCCTTTACGCAGTACTCCAATCAGGGGGAGTATCTACTTCACACTATGGACGTTCACCGGATTCTGAGATACTACACTAATAGAATGAAGGATCTCAGAAAGACTGATCAACTTTTTGTCTCTTTTGCCCCCAAAAGAGAAGGCAATGCTGTTTCCAAGCAATGCCTGTTTAAATGGTTGGCTCATTGCATCACAATCTGTTATGACAAGTACAACAAGACCTTTCTGGGTCAAATAAGAGGTCACTCCACCAGAGGGGTTGCTGCCTCAGCGGCATGTTTCAAGAATGTGTCAGCGGCAGATATTTGTGCTGCCGCCACTTGGACTTCTGTCCATACATTTACAAAACAGTACAGTTTGGATATTGCCTCTTGTCGTAGAGCAGGCTTCAGGCTCGCTGTTCTGTAAGGCCTCCTTTCTTAAGGCCTTCACAGCTAGAGGATCTGCTTTGAGTAGCTTTCCTCCTCCCGTGTGTTGTTTCTTGTTCCAGACTGCTTGGGACTCAGTCCTATATGTAATTACCTACTGCAAGAGCCCTCTTGAAGTAAGGTAGTTCAGTTACGTAAGAACTTACCGTAACAGTAGATCTTCGAGAGAGGCTCTTGCTGTAGGTAATACCTTCCCTCCCTCCATCCCCCTAAGCTTTTTCAGCTCCTTTTCCAGTGAGGGAAATCTCCGCTTCTCTCTCGTCCGGTCTCTCGTGGCCTGTGGCAGGAAAGAACTGGAAGGCGTGCGTGAGGGACTACCCCTTTATACCGACATCTCCTGATGCCGGTCACCTGACGTAGGGGAGGTCCCTCGCCAGAGACTGCTAGCTAGAAATTTTTTCATGGGGTCCTGCCACCTGCCGACGTCAGTCCTGTATGTAATTACCTACTGCAAGAGCCTCTCTCGAAGATCTACTGTTACAGTAAGTTCTTACGTAACTGAACTTTCATCCACATGGATCCACCCAACCTCCCCGGCTGCAGACGCACACAACCTGGCTTCCAGCAGGCTAAGATCTGGCGTCATGGGGCGGAGCCGAGGTATATACCAACCGGGTGGGTGGGAGGAGCCAGCTTGAAGACTTCCGGCAAGATTTAAAGGGGAAAGAGACTTACCAAACAGTGTGGATGAACAACATATACCGCTCCTAGAACTACTGTTACAGGTGAGTAACCTGTTTTTTCTGAGTACAAGGAGAGGTTCACCAGCTGTTTATCACTTACGCTGAAGCCGCACCTGGCAGACCTGCAACAAAGCGGACAGTTGGCAGATGGATAACATTTTGCATTGATCTCTGCTATCGGTTCGTGGGCAAGGAGCCTCCCGTAGGGATAAGAGCTCATTCCACCTGCCACACTGTTGCATCGGTGACTGTTTCTAGGGATGTCCCTATACTGGATATCTGTAGGGCTGCTACCTGGAAGTCCGCAAACTCCTTCATTTCCCACTACCACATCAACCTAGAGTCATGCAGGGATGCTGGTTTTGGGGCCTCAGTTCTCCAATCTCTGTTCCCTAAGTAGGGGGTGTGCGTCTTGCCTCCCTCCTCCCGGAGAACTGCTAGGAGTCTACCAACTAGTGTGGATAGAACAACATATCCATGATCCTACAAAAACAGGTTACTCGCCTGTAACAGTAGATCTCATAGGTGGATTTGGGGGGGGGGGCTAAGGGTGCTATAGCTCCCCATCATGGGCTCCTCGTAGCAGGGCCCCTGGTGTTCTAAGTGCAGAATTTTCTAATTTCTGGCAGGGCCTTGACTTCTGCGGGCAGCATTTTCTGATTTCATGGCATGATTTATTCATTTCTTGGCAGAATGCAGTCCTGTAATTGGTTAAATATGATGTGATGTCATCGATGACATCATATGCTGAGCATAGAGAGGGTCTTCAGGATAAACAAGGTGGGAAAGAAAGCCTGACACTATGGAAAACAGTATATTTATATGAAAATTCACAAAAAAATGAATTCTAGCACTATATATATCTCATGTGCATGATGCAATTTCAAGTGCAAATTCAGAATCAAGAGAATTCCAGAGGGGTCTTGACTATTAGTAACACACTGTGCTGCATTCTTTATCAGTATGTACTAATGCCTCCATGAAAGCTGCCTGAGCCACATGGGTCTCATCTGTCCTCTAGCAGAGCTGGCCTTAGCTAGGTGCAAACTGTGCCCCTGCACCTTGAGGGCTTATGCTTTTTTCTTTTGAAAAAAAAAATAATTTAAAACATTTAAAAATGCCTAAATGTTGTTAGAGATTAAAATGTTTACCAGTAAATGAAAGTGGAAGAGTACTGGCTCTGTTACTGCTACAAAAGGTGGGGGCAGCTTTGCTGCAGTGGAAAGGATTAGGTTAAGTAAGTGCTAGTGGTGTTAGTTGCCATACTTTACACCTCTCAGGTTGACTACTTTCACAAACAAAGGGCTATATTGACAAGAGAACTTGTTTGTAACCTGGACATGTAGGTGAATCAATGAATGATATGACAAAATATGTTTCAAAAGTATGTGAGAACTCAAAATGGTTTAAAAACCTGACCAGCAGAGAGCAAAACCGGATTTCCTGATAGGGACCCTGAAAACCTTATGACCAGGTAAAAAACTGACAGGTGGTAACCTTACTGGTGTTCCATGATAATCCTCTCTATTCTCTCTCACTCACACCTCCAGAAAAGTTAAGTTGTTCAACCTGTTTGCAAATCAGATTATCGGAGGTGTGAGTGCCCAGTCTTGATGTCCTTGTCCTTACAGAAAAGAATACGCTAGAAGTACCATGCTTACTTAAGTTCTTGCTCCAGGCTCAGTCAGATTCATTTCCAGTGGTAAAGTCAAAAAATTCAATGCAGTCAGTGGCGCTAATTAAAAGATGCTGGTTAAACTAGCAGGCGGGAGCTGCTGGGATTGGAAAGGACATTCAAACAACATGAAGTCTTGCTGTATTCTGACTATTGCACTTAGGTCCTGCATTTCAACTGCCCTGGAGAATAAAGAGTTAACTTTCCATGGCCAGCATGGAACGTTCAGCGCGAGCTCGGTTGAAGCCCCTGTCTGCTGTTGTTTAAACTCCAACCGTCAGATTCTTTACTCTGCCTCACTGAACAGTCGCTCCGGAGATTTCTCCTTTGCTTGGTTCAAAAAAGTCGGTTAAAGTGTCATTTTTCACTCGGTTTCTACCGAATTTCTGGTACCGAATCTGTTGGTTTAAGTCTCTGTCTGTGGTACCGTGAGTACTAGATAGGTTTTACATTTAGTTTCTGTGTGGAACTTGTAAATTTCGGATCACGATCAGTTTAGCTTAAAAAAGTTTGTGAATTTACTTAAGAGTGTGGTAACTGGTCCGTATCAGTTCTAAAAAAAAAAAAAGGATTTTATTACAGTTTTTTCCAAGACCCGTTACACGGTCAGGAACCAATAGGGGAGTCTTGCCTGGCAGATTGCCGAAAAAAGGGTAAGTTTTGAATAGGATTGGCCATGTCTGATAAACCCAAGGAAAAAAAACGGGCCCACTGGGTTTCAACACTGCAGTGTGTGTGGGGAAACCTTTGCTAAGGCTGATCCCCACACCACCTGTGTTTATTGTCTGGGGTTTGACCACCTCAATTCAAACTGACAAATTTGTAAGAATTTTCCCAAAGCTACCCTGGATAAGAGAGTAGGTAGACTGAGGGAAAGGGAGGCCGAGAAGTCCGCTGACCCGGATGGCCAGCCCGGTTCGGTTCCGACCGGACCAGAAGGAGTGCCCTCTGACTAGGGCGAAACTTCTTTGGGCAAAAGGAGAGCCGATTCTGAGGAGTCGGTTCTGGTTAAAAGGAAGAGAAGAGATAAATCATCCAGTTCGGATCCAGAAATTCATACTCCGACCGCTGATGAGATAGCCAAAGTGATAAGAATAGTGCAACTGCTAACTTTGGTTCCGGCCGAACCGGCACCATCTGGCAGGGGCTCGGTTCGGTTGGTTCCCCTGGTTCCGGATTACACTTCGGAGGAATTTTATGAACCGGAGGAGGGAGGGAGAGTATGAGGATGATGATGGTGATTATGAAAGTCTGGCTGTGCCTATTGACCTGGACATCTCCCCAGACAGACCTTCAGGTGTTTCTCCTCCTAGGCTTTCTGAGTCCCCTTCCCACTTTATGTTTTACAAAAAAATGGCTGAAACCCTCCAGCTTCCAATGGAAGAAGCAGTAGAGGATCAGGAGGAGCCTGATTTTGTTGAAATGATGTACATCCCAGAGTTCAGGAGACTGTCTATTCCCCTCCATAAATCTTTTGGGAAACAGACAATTAAAATTCTAAAGACTCCTAACTCCATACCTCCTGTGGACAGACAAATGGACAAGAGGTACACCCTTTCAGGCTCGGACACGGAGTTCCTTTCTCAGCAATGCAGCCATGTTGGGATAGCGCAGGCTGCTGCCTGTGATAAGGCAAATATTCCCTTGGTATCACACCCCCCAGATAAGGACTCCAGGAGGATTGATGCCATAGCAAAGAAGCAGTACATGGCAGCATCTTTGGGACTCAGGCAGACTAACTATATGGCCTACACAGTTAGATACCAGAAGTCCAGATGGGACAGTGCTGTGCTGGCTCTGGCTAAACACGCCCCTGACCAGCTTGCCAAGGAGCTGGAGCAGGTGGCTGCAGATGGGATTGGTGCATCCAAGGTGCAATTTCATGCTGCTGTGGACTCCAGTGATGTTTCATCTAGAGTCATGGCTACATCTGTGGCCCTTCAGAGGATGGCTTGGCTCAGATGTGCTAGACTATCACAGGATACCCAGGCTAAGGTCATGGATTGCCCTGTCATTGGTAATTCTCTGTTTGGGGAGCAGACATAGAACTACATGAAAAAGATGGACGAGTACAGGACCACCTACAGGAGTGCTCAGGCCAAGGAAAGGCAAGCCACCCCTCAAAGGCAGCAGTCCAGGGGCAGGGGCAGGCCTTTTCAAAGGCCTTTTTACCAAACCCAGGCCTTCTCTTCTTCCTATGCTCAGAGGGGGTTCTTCAGAGGGAGAGGCAGAGGGGGAATGAGCAGGTTTGCTTCCACCCCTCAGCCTAAACCCCTGCCAAGCAGACACCCTGTTGGGTCTGCCGAGCCGATTCTCAATACCTGTGGGGGCAGGCTGGTTTACTTTGTCCAGGACTGGAAGTCTCTGACATCAGACAAGTGGGTCCTGGAAGCAGTAAGCCAGGGACTGGTTCTCAGCTTCAAAAAATTTCCCAAGATGAGAACCAGATCCTTTCCACCTGCAAATCCATCAGAGACCCTTGCCTTAGAGGCAGAGGTTTCTTCCCTCCTGGCTCTCAGAGCCATAGAGAGGGTTCCTACCCTACACAAGGGCAAAGGATTGTACAACAGATACTTCGTGACCCCCCAAAAAACAGGAGAATGGTGGCCCATCCTGGATCTAAGATATCTGAACAAGCACCTTTTAAAACCAAAGTTCAAAATGGTGACTCGGGGAATAATCCTGCCCTCTCTAAGGCCAGGGGACTGGCTAGCCTCCCTGAACCTCAAAGATGCCTATTTTCACATTCCTATCAGGTGCTCCCACAGAAAGTACCTCAGGTTTGAGTTGCCCTCAGGCCACTATCAGTTCAAAGCAATGCCCTTTGGCCTAACATCAGCCCCAAGGGTGTTCACAAAGTGCCTGGCATAGTGGTTGCTTTCCTAAGGAGAAAAAAGATCTCCATCTTTCCATACTTGGACGACTGGCTCATAGTGGGTCAGTCTCCAGACCAAGTCAAGTCACATCTGCAAGTAACTCAGCAAGTGCTCACTTCCTTAGGATTCCTTCTCAACCTTCCAAAGTCAGTTCTCGAGCCAGTACAGCTCCTCACCTTCATGGGGTGGAGCTGGATACAATAAGGGCAAGAGCCTTCCTTCCCCTGAACAGGGTAAGGACCCTTATGGAACTGGCCTCTTCATTCACCCTTCAGGTGTCTCAACCAGCAAGGCATTTCCTGCAGCTTCTGGGCCACATGGCAGCCTCTACAGCAGTGGTCCAGGGAGCAAGATTTCAGATGAGGGGACATTCAGTTCCACTTAAGAGTCTTCTGGTCCCAAAGAAAGGATTCCCTTACCAAACTAGTCCCAGTGACTCGAACCCTGATCCAGGCTTTGCAATGGTGGCAGGATCAGGACAATCTGAGACAAGGAGTTCCTTTTGTCACTCAGTCTCAGTGATACTCACCACAGATGCCTCCCTGCTGGGCTGGGGAGCCCACCTGGGGGATCTTACCACCCAAGGGCTGTGGTCACCTCATGAATCTCTGCTTCACATCAATCTCTTGGAACTCAGAAGCAGTGTTTCTAGCACTGCAAGCCTTTTCCAAATCTGTACAAAACAAGGTGGTCCAGATCAGAACAGACAATACCACCACAATATGGTACATCAACAAGCAAGGGGGCACTTGGTCTACAGCCTTGTGCACAGAAGCAATGAAGTTGTGGTCCCTGGCCTATTCCCTGCAAACCTCTCTAATAGCAGTTCACCTCCCAGGGAGGGACAATGCCCTAGCAGATGCTCTCATCAGGATATCCCAGGGCCATCCCGAATGGACCCTAGATCCTCTAGTTTTGAAAGTGATTTTCTCGAGATGGGGCACTCCACAGATAGATCTTTTTGCAGCCCCAGACAATCACCAACTTTTTCTCTTTTGTTGCAGACCCCCAGTCTTGGGCTCAGTTCCCCTGGATGCTCTGATTCTGAATTGGAAAGGGAATTTTCTCTATGCTTTTCCCCCTTCCCTCTCCTGTTCAAAGTGTTAGTCAAGATCAGGTCACAACCATGCAAAGTGATTCTGATTGCTCCAGACTGGGCCAGACAGCCCTGGTACCCCCTATTGCTGTCCTTAGCAGTCCACCTTCCCCTGTCACTTCCCAGGAATTGCAACCTGTTGACATTCTCTCAGGGGAAGATTTGGTATCTGAATCTCAAGTCTCTCAATCTCAAGGCATGGCTCTTGAAGAGTTAGAGTTTGCTGATCTGCACCTTTCTCAAGGTGTTCCGATATGCTTAAGGCTTCTCGAAAGCCTTCCACTAGAAAGACTTACAACTCCAAATGGAAAAGGTTCACTATTTGGTGCTCTAATAAGCATATTTCTCCAGAATCTGCTGGGTTGCCTACAGTTCTGGACTATATGGTCCATCTTAATGGCTTACGACTTAGGCCAGCTACACTTAAAGTGCATTTGGCAGCTGTTTCTGCATTCTTGTCAGTAGGCAAGCCCTCTCCTCTGTCAGCCTGTCCTGTGTTTTGTAAGTTCTTCAAGGGATTGCTGCACACCAATCCCCCCTTTAGGGACCCTGCTCCTGCTTGGGACCTTAATGTTTGCATTGCTCAGCTTATGCAACCACCCTTTGAGCCTTTGTCCTCTGCAGAGCTTAAGTACTTGACTTGGAAAACTGTGATCTTCCCTTGTGAATCTTCACCATTCATTACTGCTTGGGTTAGTGCCGGAGATGTGCACCCACTACGGGAGATTTTTTTTTCCCCAGAGTCGGCTCCAACGGCGCGGCCCCTGAGAGCGACACGCTGCGTCATGCACAAGGGGCGGCCATTAGGTGCTGCAGACTCCTCCTCCACCTCAGTTCTGTTTCTCCTGCCGTTGAGGCTGCACCTGCTGCGCGGAGAGTTACAGTTAGGCATTCTGCGTCACACAATCCAGACTCCTTCTCCTACTTTTCTCAATGCTGTCACCAGTAAGACCGTTCTTTTTTTATAACTTTCTTCAATGGCGCCAAGAGCTTTTGCTGTTTTAGTCTAAATTTTTTCGCATCATGTCAGGTTCGGGGGCAAAACTTAAGTCGAAGGTGGGCCGCGCCCCTATGCATCGGTGCTCCTGTGGCCGGCATTTTTCCGTCACAGACCGGCATGATGTTTGTCTTTGTTGCCTGGGACCCAACCATGATATGGATGCGTGCGACGCCTGTTTCTCGATGGACCGTCGCGTCCTAGAAGTCTGCACATTCAAGATCGGCAAGGCCCTGACGACTTTCAGGGGATGGCACCACTCCAGGGATTCCCAGGTAGGGTCTCTAGGCCCTTCCTCCGGGTCCCCTCTCAGGCCTATACGGTCTGTAGAGGAGGAGGCTTCCTCATCTTCTCTTGCTGAAGAGAAGCTTCTTTTTGGTGTCGGAGGAATGCGAGGTCCCTTCAGAGGCCTTGTGAGGACACCACTTTGGCAGTCACCTCCTCGGAGGTGCAGGCTCCCCCAGTGTTGAGGCCCACGTCTGCTGGGCCCAGCATTGGTGGACCCTCGACGCCGCCTTCTGGCGCTGTTTGCATCGCCGGTGATTGAGGTGGCGGCGTGTTGGCTCTCGGTGCCGCCCACAGCGCCGCAGGCCTGGTTGGCTCTTCTGATGGTGCCGAGTGGGGTCCCGGCGCCGAGGGCGGTGCTGTGGTTTGGCTGGCACTGTTGGGGAGTCAGAGCCGGGCCTAGATGTTGCGGGAGGTCCGGGGTCATCCGGCGCCACCTCCGGCACTGGCGCCGTTCACGGCGTCGTTTCACCGGAGACCCCTGGGGTTGCCAGTATTGTGGTCCAGCTGATCTCTTCCTCCTCGGAGGATGATGACTCAGACATGGACCCATCCTTGCACCCTGACTCTTCGGAGTCAGGGTCTCTGGTGGCACGCGGTGCTAGGCGGCCCAGCACGACTATTCCTCTGTCCCCGCTGTTGTCCTCCCCTGAGGCCCCCCAGGCTGGGAGTGGTCTGGGGTCCCTAGGGGGGTGATGGAGCCCGGTTGGAGGGAGGGGCTCTCGGCAGCTACCGACCCTTGTGCTGCTGCATCCCCTTGGGGGGGTTGCTGGGGTTGAGGAGGAGGGCGTTCTCAGAGTCTGAGGAGTCGAGGGACAGGGTTCAGGCATCTCGGTCATTACCTACCACCCCTCGGGTTGCGGGTCGGAGCCATAGTGCTGGGCCCCGTCTTTCCCTCTTGGACCCCAGAGACCCCTCTGGTGGCGTTGCTGTGGGCTGCCCTTCTGGATCCATGCAGTCCCAGGTTCATCACAGGGGAGGATCTCCTTCTAGGCTCTTCCAGGCTTCGCATCCCCAGGGTTCCATTTTGCGACCTGGTCTGTTGTCTGGAATCCCGCCAGCTCGGACTCCATTCCCTGGATTCCAGAGCCCCAGCAAAGGACAGTTGCCTCGCTGCAGGTGCCCTTCTCCCATTCCTCTGCAGCCACCCCCCGCTCTCCCAGGCCATGTCGGTCTCACGGGCTCGTTATCCTGGGAGACGTTCAGAGGTTCTGTGGCGGCCTTCCCCTCATATGTTAGGTACATGAATGAGCAGGTTTTTTCGCCTATCCCCACTGCCGCAGGAGTCCTCTGGACACTCAAGCTCTCCATCATCCTCGTCTCCCTCCTCTGAGGGAGAGGAACCCATTGCTCATCTCTCCTTCGATGCTGACTTCACTGAATATCAGCGATTCCTTTTGAGGATGGTTAGGGATCTTCAGATTTCCTATGTTAGGTGAGACAGTACGGAATGGGAGACGCGTGAATTCCTTGGCGAATTCAGTGCCCAGCATTTGGTGGTACTATCCTGGCCTATTCCCTTCCAGGAGGCGTCTATCCGTTCCTGGCAGTCGCCAGCCACCCTTTCTCCAGCCCCGGCAGACTGCCAACATAGGTATTGTGCCCCATCGGAATCCCTAGGTACTCTCCCCAACCCACCCTCGGGATTGGCATACCTAGAGACTCCCTCCGGGCGCCGCCAACGGACTCAGATTCTCTACAATTTGACCAGTGGGGGCGAAGAGTGTTTTCTTCCTCTCGTGTGATGTCTTGCATTGCATCTCATCAGGTCTACCGTAGGCATTTGTGGTTGATGCTTTCCCAAATCTTAGCATCAATGCCTGATACGGAACAAACCAGACAAGCTATTGCCCTCTCTGCTATAGGCCTGGAGCTGGCAAGACACCAAGCAAGGGCATCTTATGATGCCAGTGAGGTGGCTTCCAGGCTTGCAGGGATAGCGATCTGTATTAGACAGACGGCATGGCTTCGTCTATCAAGGTTGTCACCCCTGGCCCGGCGCAGGGTGATTCACTCCGCTTTCCGGAGGACCCGTCTCTTTTCCTCCAGAGCTAGGAGACTTCTGCAGGGGCTTCCTCCATCTCTCCGTCCTCGGGGGACAACTCCTAGCTCTTCTCCCCCATAGGCTTCTCTCTTGATTAGCGCAGGGTCTTCCCTTCTGTTCTCACCAACAGGAGGCTGGGGTCATGCTCCCTCAGGGTTTCTTCCCCACCTTGGGGGGGAGCTTGGTACTCACCCAAGCAGTAATGAATGGTGAAGATTGACAAGGGAAGATATGAAAATTATGTACCTACCGTAATTCTTGATCTTCTCTTGTTTCTTCACCATTCATTACTGATACCCGCCCACCTTCCCCTCAGTAGCCTCCTACTGTGGAGTCTCCCTCTCCCGTCTCGTTCCTCTCCCTTCCTTTGGCATTTTGCCAAAAAAAAACTTTCTGTTTTCCGTTCTTCTTGAGTGGATCTTTTTTCCTCAAGGTAAAGAGGAACGAGTAGGGTCTTTTTCACCTATTCTGAGGGAACTCTTTCTGACTGTCCCTAGGGTGTGACCTCTGGGCACCTTAACCGTGTTGCTCAGTTCACAGCTTAAGAGACCATTCCTTTGGCTTGGCCTCAAAAATTTAGATTCTCCCTGGCAGGTGTTATTATTGTCAGCTCTTTCTGGCTGGTGCTTCTGACACTTCTTAGCGTTGAGCGGTTGTTCTTGCCTTGCCTTCAGGGAGTCTGATTGAGTTCCCACTCTATCCTTTCATACAAAGCTGCCTTCTGTAGGGCTTAACCCCTCTCCATACACTTCTGTGTTAGAACTTAACAGGGTGCTAAGGGGCTTAAGCTCCTTCCTAGTTGGGTGCTCTCTTTCCGGAACAGATTTTCTGCCCGGGCAGTCTGTGAGCTCTCAGCTAGAGTGTAGGGGGTTGGCATGTTGGCAGGTTAGAGAATCTGCCCTTTGTGTCCAATCTGTGCAGGTGGTTTAGTTGAACCTTCTCTCAGTCCTATCAGGAGGGACTCTTGCTCTCTTGTGTTTGGTTCCAAGCTTATAAGCCTCTCAACCAAGTGTCTATGGACAGTGTTCTCCCCTCTCAGCATACCTTGTTTTCTTCTTCTTCTTCTTCCCTTTCTCTTTCTCGCTATCTGTTCCTCCCTTAGAGCTGCCCCAGAAGGGAGGCCCTTCGGTCCCTTAGGGTAGGGATTTTCTCTCCTCTGTCCGTTCTCTACCGGCTTATTCCTTTTTCAATTTGTATCTTTTCCTTTTTTTTGTCCCTCGGCTCTCTTGCCTCGCTCTCCTTTTTCCTTACCCTTTGTTTTCGCCTCTCCGGCTACCAGAACTGAGATGGAGGAGGAGTCTGTGGCACCTAACGGCCTTCCCTTGCACATGATGCAGCGCGTCGCTCTCAGGGGCAGCGCGCTGGAGCCAACTCAGAAAAAATCTCCCGTAGCAGGTGCGCACCGCACTAACCCAAGCAGTAATGAATGGAGAAGATCAAGAATTACGGTAGGTACGTAATTTTCATTTTTTGGTAGCCATTACCTCTGCCAGGTGTATCAGTGAATTGCAAGCCCTGTCAGTGGAGCCTGATTTCATCTCCTTCCATAGAGATAAAGTGGTCCTAAGAACTAACAGGAAGTTTTTACCTAAGGTGGTTTCAGATTTCCACCTTAATCAGTCTATGTCTCTCCCTGTTTTCTTCACTGACCATTCCTCCTCTGGAGAGAGGAGGCTGCACAGCTCGAATGTTAAAAGGGCCCTCAGCTACTACATTGAGTGCACCAAGGGTCACAGGTTTGAGTCCCTCCAGTTGTTCCTCACATATGGAGAGGTCGGTAAGGGCAAACCTGCCACTAAGAGTTCTGTTGCCAGGTGGATTGTCTCTTGTATACAATTCTGCTATGAAAAACTGGGTAGAACCCCACCCTCAGGCCTGAGGGTTCACTCTACTAGAGGTACAGCTGCTTCCCTGACTGCTGCCAGGGATATTCCTATCTTAGAAATTTGTCAAGCAGCCACCTGGAAAACAGTCCATACATTCACTAAGCATTACTCTCTGGATATCCAGGCTAGGACTGATGCTCGGTTTGGCACAGCAGTACTTCAGAGCCTATTCCCAAAGTAGGTTCTGTCCCTCCTCCATGGAGGTACTGCTTGGTAGTCTGCAGTAGTCAGAATACAGCAAGACTTCATGTTGTTTGAAGAAAAATTACTCACCTTATAATGTTGTTTCTTCTAATGAGTCTTGCTGTATTCTATTCTCCCCTACTCCTCTCAGAACCTGGTTTTGGGATGTGGGTGGGAACGTGTTGGCACCTAAGGGTGTCCTTTTTCACCCTTCTTTACTTTGGGTGCGTGTTTTTTGGTTTTTGGGTTTCCTGGCTTGAGTCTTTGCTTTGAAACCAAAAAACCCTTTTTAATAAATTTAGTTACCAGTTGGCTAGTGCGAGTTTTACAGTTTCCACACAGAACTTCTAGTGAGTATTGCTCATAAAGATCTGATGGTTGGAGTTTAAACAACAGCAGACAGGGGCTTCAACCGAGCTCGCCCTGAACGTTCCATGGAAAGTTAACTCTTTGTTCTCCGGGGCAGTTGAAAGGCAGGACCGAACTGCAATAGTCAGAATACAGCAAGACTCCATTAGAAGAAACAACATTACTAAGGTGAGTAATTTTTTTCTTAGTGATCCATCAAACTGGGCGTGTAATAAATGTTTTTAATTTTTATTTATTTAGTTTTTGTTGACCAGGTAAGTGCACTAGACAAATTCTGCCTATTTTCAGGCATGACCCGGGGGAGGGGGATACGGATGAATGCCAGCTGACCTTGAATCAGATTAAGCTGTTGGTGGTATTTTTTTAGTGAATGAGGGAAATTTGGCCAGGACACTGGGAAAATTCCCCTACTGCATGCTAGTGGTAGGGAGACCTGTCGACTGAAACAGCGTTTTTTCCACTTGAAGCACGGCTGGGCATGGAGCTGGACGTCTTATCTGCTGAGGGCAGGAGAGCTGCTGATACATTGATGGAGGAGGATGGGAGCGATATTGTGAGCACTGTTTCGAGTAACCCTGGAGAGCTTCCCGGAGACAAGTGCGGAGTGAACCGTGCCACGGGAGAATCGGGAGACGAGGGATGTGAACAGAGCGAGACTACGGATCTTTCTACAGCACAGCCCGAGGCGGCTGGCGGCCCGGAAATTGAGCAGGCATGTGACAGGCACATGGAGCACCTGCCCGTGGTGGTGGAGGGTTTGATTATTCCTGATGTGGCTACGTTGCTTTTTGCATCAGGGGAGGAGTGAGACACACCACGGAAGTTACTGGCAGCGATGGAGGGCTTCCCAGTCAGGGACTGGAGCAAGGAGACTGCCCTGCTAGATACAGGATGGATGAGGAAGGACGGCAGGTGGATACCGAATTCTGAATGGACTACTTTTTCTTCTCGGGATACGGCTGTTCAGGAGTCTTCAGGGGCAGTGCAACCATTGGAACCGCAGGTGGAGGCGGGTGATACCTCAGTTGGTGAGACTTTTCAATCTTTTACTGCAGGGGTAGACTTGGGGGACCCTAATGGGACATCAAAAGTGCCCCCTCTCCTCTTCTCGGAGAAAACATTTTATCAAAGGTCCATGCTTTTCAGACCTATTTCGGAAAAATGGCCTGGAACAGGCCCCCAGACGGAATGCTGTCCGCCTTAGGTACGGGGGGGGGGCAGCTTCAAGAACAGCCTGATTGATTCTTTGTGGCACGCAGGCTCCTCAAAGGATCTATGAACTTTCAGGCATCAGACATTTATGCCCTGATTAACATTCGGGGGAGGAGACTTTTGATATAAGTTTCAAATCGTTTGTGGGTCTTGACAAATTCTGGCAGAAGTATGATTCTCTTAAAGCTACTCCTTTATGGACTCCATTTTGGGCTATCCCTATCACGAAACCACTGTTTAAAACTGTGCATATTATGTTCAGAAATGAAGGGGTAAATGTGGGGGACATTCTGTATTGGCTGGAGAGTAAATGCACTGTATTGGGTCCTCCTGAACCAGTCATTGATGGGGAGGGCATTTAGACAGGCAGTTGGAAGTTCAAGGTAAAACTGCATATTGTGGGGGATTTGGTTCAATATGTTCCAAATAGTTTTTTCTTGGGGAGGGATCGAGGTGTCTGCTTTTACCCAGGCCAACCCAAGGCATGTTATAAATGTGGAAGCCCACGCCATCTCAGCAGTGCGTGTGATAAAATCAAATGTGTCTTGTGTGGAGAACTTGATCATGAAAGTCGTACCTGCCGTAATGTTTTCCGCTGCAATCTGTGTGATACCCAGGGACGTGCTTACCATCAATGTCCATACACGGGCCAGAGCAATTCAGGGGGCCTAAATAAGGAAACCCTGATTTCGGATGCCCAGGACCGATTTAGACCATATATGGAGGAAGCAGCCCCCCATGACCCTACTCCTCCTGGTCCGGACCCCCCAGCTTCAACTCCTCCTGAGGGAGAGGTATGTGGCTCCTCAGGCATACTTTCTGAGGCCGCACAACCACTACAGGGTCTGGGGCTCATTGCTCCTACCATGTCCATTCTAGTTCCCCACCCCACCCCTGAGTTTCAGGCACCTCACCCAAGACGTGTGACTCGGTCTCATGCTAAAAAAATTGTTATACCACCTATCACCACTACGCATAACACTTCAGGTTCTGCAAGATGCGGATGGGGACTCTGAATCTGATCTATCGGTAGCTTCTGGGGTTTTATCTGGGATGGAGTGTGATGATGAAGGAGATTCTGAATTGCTGAACACCAAGAAGAAGACAGGACGAAAGCGTAAAAAGGGCAAGTCTTAGTTCTGCTCTCTGGCTTCTTTAACGGTAGTTTCCCTGAATTCTTGTAGTCTCAAGAATTCAAAAAAACGTCTCGGGCTTTTACATTTTTGTAACTCCTTATCTGCAGACATCATTTTGCTGCAGGAGACGCGTCTCTCTACCCTTACAGACTTTAACTACACCAGGAAATTATGGCATTCAGGACCCTCTTTTTGGTCCTTTGGTCCTGATGTAGCAGACAGGTGGGAGTATTATTCTGCCGTCCTTTTGTTCAAGTTACAGGTTTGGTAGACATAGTTCCTGGGCGGGCATTGCTCCTGGACTGTGTCTGCCGAGGGTTTTTCCTCTGTATCAGCAACATTTATGCACCCCAGGTTAAATCAGCCAGGATTGCCTTGTTTACAGAAATACAGCAGTACCTGTCTACCCCTAGATACATTATCGGGGGGGGGTGATTTCAACTGTGGGTTGGATATTAGATTTAAGGATTAAATACAGCGTAAGATATATTGCGATTCTCATGCTTTGCTCAAATTACTGCAGACAGCCTCCTTGACAGATGCTTATAGAGCACTTCATTCCGACTCAGGGTCCGCTTATAAACAAGGCAGCCTTGCAACATGGATTGATTTTATTTTTGCCTCCAGATATTTACTACCTTCCACTTTTTTCTTGACCCCTTGCGAATTTTCGGACCATTTGTTGTTAAAGGCAAGATTTTTACTGTCTAAGATTCCACCGTCTTTTCCTACCTTGCCGGCTCGGTGGAAACTGAACCCGGCAGTTCTTGCTACTGAGCGGTTCCAGTTATGTTTATCTCAGGCATTGGACAGGAGGCGTTCGGTGACTGGGATGTATGATTCCTGGGAGGATTGGTGGATGGATGCTAAAATGGAGTTTCGTATGACCTCTAAGCTTATAATTTTAATACCCAGTCTGCAGATTATCTTGCCTATTTAAAACACAGAGCACAGTTTTATAAATGAATGTCACTTCCCTCGGTTTCTGATATTCAAATACAGGAACAAATATCCGTGCTCAGACAAAGCATGAGAAATTATCTTTATGGGAAGACTTTTACGATTCATGATGAATTATCTTATGGGCTTAAATCTTTGCCAAGTTCGAACCCTTTTTCGGCTTGCAAGCAAGCATCGGATGACAAACTTATGGATGGTCTCTATGATTATAGGAGGATAGTACGCACAGCAGACACTGACATGCTGCACATAGCCCAGTTTTTTTTTGCAATCCCAACATGGTAAAGCTTTCCTGCCCACTGTTAAATGGGAGGACTTGTTTACTTTTCTCCCACCTATTACTTCCTCTGATTCTCTTATTTTAGATAGGCCCATTTCCCTGGACGAGGTTAGATCAGAAGTAGCGCATTTTAAGTCAGGGATCTCACCTGGCCCAGATGGTTTAATTAATGAATTATACAAACTCATGACAGATGATATCAGCGCCATCCTGACTTCTGTTTTTAATGAGATTCTAGATTCTTCATGGATGCCAAGTGGATTCTCGGATGCCTTGACTGTTTTCTTATTTAAAAAAAGTGATTAAGCATCGCATTGAGAATTGGAGACCGATCTGTTTATTGAATATGGATTACAAGATTTTTTCAGCGATTTTATGTCATCGGATCCAACATGTTGCTTCTTTCTTAGTACATCCAGTTCAAACATGTTCCATTCCGGGTAGACACATCTATCAAAATTTGGCCCTACTACGGAATGTGTGTGAGTTTGGACGGTTGGGGAAACTGACTGGTTATTTACTTTCCTTGGACTAGGCTCAAGCCTTTGGCAAGGTGGCGGACGGGTTTTTATTTGATGTCCTACGGCAGTATGGGTTTTCCACTAAAATAAACCTGGATGGTACTTTTATATAGTAATGCCCAAAATGTTCCCCTTGTTAATAGATAAGTAGGGGAAGGGATTGATTTCTGTAGGGGGGTATGCCAGGGCTGCCCACTCAGTCCCTTGTTATATACTTTTGTTTAGGACCCTTTGGTTCGGGAACTCCTTCATCATCCACACATTCAAGGTTTATCTCCATCTCCAGAGGTTCTGCCACAGTGTTTGGCGGTCTACGCGGATGACATGTGTTTTCTGCTTCGTGATACAGCTGAAGGTCTAGTTGCATTGCATGCAGTAGCCCAGTTTGGTTGGCTTTCAGGAACATCAGTGAATTATGAGAAAAGTGTCAGTGTTTTTTTAGGAGAAGGGGTTTTTGATTCCATGATTGGGCGGATGACCATTTCTACAGGGCCCATCAAGATTTTAGGTTGTTTCTTTGGGACAGGAGATTTAAATAATCTTAATTGGCAATCTCACATTGTGATGGGTGAGAAGAAGGTACAGTTATGGAAAAACTGGTCATTTTCTAAACAGAAACGTGTTAATAATTAAAAAGTTTTTACTTCCTCTGTTTCTTTATTTGAGTTCAGTTTTTCCCTTACCTAGGCACCAGGCAACCCATTTATATAGTATTTTTTTTCAAATGTTGTGGAGAAGCCGATTGAACCCGGTCAAGCAAGATTTCACATATCTTCCGATTAAGGCGGGTGGTCTCGGCATGATTAATCCAGTTGTTTTTTATTTGTCCTTTTTTTATTAAAACTGCATTTAAAGAGGTGACGTCAAATCACTCTCATCCATGGGATGTCTGGACTCTGCTTTCACTTCAAGATTTTTTGTCAAGGTGGTCCACTGTAGCACCTATCGTGAAAACTAATTATAAAGTACCTTCTTTTTTGCCAGTAGTGGCAACTAAACTTCGTATGTGGAGTGTGGCAAAAGACGAGGTTTATTGGCTTTCCCGGAAAGGTATATATCGGAGTATAATGTGTCTGAATTTTTTAGTTTGGGTTGATTTTCCCAGGTGCTACCCCACGAAAACACACTTAGCCTTCAGAGTGCTGACAGATGGGGGGATTCCTGGTCGGATGTGGGATGTCACTTGATTAAGTTGTCATGGGAGGCTAGGGGTTAAAGGGAATTTAAAACATAAGGCTCTGGCAGAATGGAACTGCATTCAATTTGAATGCGTGGGCATAGAAGAAACCCAGACTCATTTTTTCCATAATTATTTGTATACAGTACAGTTTTGGTCCGCCTTGTCTGCAAAATGGGGGTGGGAGATGGCATGTCAGATTACCTATGAATGCTTGGTTTTATGGGAATATTCAGGGTATTTTTCCCATTTTCATCTTAGTACCCTAAATGTAATATTTGCTTGCATCAAATTCTATCTTTGGCAGGTGAGATGTTCTTTCTCCATACAGCATACGTGTACTTTACCTATGGTGGTGATCAGTCAAATTGAATCGGCTTTACGAACACAAAAGGACTTTGAATACCGTCATGCTCCGATTTCTTTATTTCACGAATACTGGAAGCATGTCTACTGGATTTAATATGGTCTGATTTTTCTCTTGTATTTTTCTGTTATTTTTCTTTGTGTGATATCTCTACAGTGATGTTTCTGTTTCCAGTTTATATTTATTTCTGTTTCCAATGAGTACTTGTATTGATGTTTTCTGGTTTTTGCAATAAACAATTCCCCTACTCTTTTTTGATAAGTGCCATGGATCTTTAACATCCACCTGGACTACCACCAATCCAGGCAGATGGGCCCTCGGTTTAACGTCTCATCCGAAAGACGGATGTAGTACTAGTGTTATTAATTTCTAGTATGGGGAGCTTAAATTTATGACATTAAATTTGTTTAAGGTCACTGCTAGTTTTGTCCTATATGGCAAATTGATTTTGGTGTGGATTTGCAGGAGAGGGAGTTGGAGAGTAGTGCCCTCCTGTACCATAGTAGGAATGGTACAAAACTAATGCTGGGGCAGGTCTGGTCTCAGCGACAGCATGAACCAGGAGAGGCAAAAACTGGTACATAGAAACATAGACTTTGACGGCAGATGAGGACCGCTTGGCCCATCTAGTCTGCCCTTTTCCCTACCACCAGGATAGGCCGCACAGCCTAGTTAACCAACAGCCTATTTCTTCCTAACCCCTACAAGAATTGCCTTATGTCTGTCCCATGCATTCTTGAATTCTCCCACAGTTTTAGACCCCACAACCTCCTCAGGAAGGCTGTTCCATGCATCCACTACCCTCTCTTTGAAAAAATACTTCGTCACATTGCCCGACTTTAACACCACATGAGATCTTTGAACTGAGGTAAAACTTTCAGCATGTACTGTATGTCTAATCTGTGCTGTCTTTTCAGTCGTGATTGTACAGTGTGAATGAGCACAGAGGGAATTAATAGACATAGGGACTTTGAAGGTGTTCTGCTGTATATTATGGCATGTGCTGGAGTTTCTGCATGCTTGGAGAGCAAAATCGGCAACAGAAGTCATAAGACCTTGTTTGGCTCATTGACATAGGCAGATACAAAACTGGAAAAAAAAGTGATAGAATCAGATATTTAGTTTATGTAGTTATATGTGTTGAATGGGGGGGGGCAAGTTGTAATGTACCCAAGCAAGTGCTGTTGCTAATAAAAAAAATGCATTTTTATATTTGTTTAAAAACTGTTTTTCTGTCTGCTTACTGACTTCTTGGGCCTACCATAAAAATGAGATGCCTCATACCATGGGGTTATACCAGTAAAGGACATTTTAAAACAATAAAAAATATTTTATTTATTTAAAAATGTATTTTCTTTGGAATAAATTGTTCTATAAAATAAAATATGTTTTGCAAAAATAGCAAGCAGACTAGAAATGATATTTTCAAAAACTAGATAGCAAAGTGACTTTGTTCCCATATTTCTATAGTTATTGTATTTATTTTTCTACTGAGATAAGGTTGGGGGATACGTTACTATGTACTGCAGGACAAACTGGGATGGGTTGGCTTTATGGTAATGTCATAATGTGCTTGAGTGAGTGACATTTGTAAACTTGTTTACTTGGATTGTCATTTAATTTGCCTGCAATTTGTCTTTATCACCAAGTCTCTTTCAACTTTTTTCATTTTATGTGTTTCGGATGTGCTGCTGCCCAACTGCAGTCTTTTGGTATTTTGTGTTTCTTTCAGGGGTGAGGGAGGGTATTTTGGGCAACATACTGTCATGTTGGCTGTGGAGACTCTGGGGATGGTGCTAGGGTGCAACTAACAAAGCATGGGGAAGGAGAAAATGAGTAGAAATTGCATTAGATATACCCTCCAAAATGCACCAGAATGCATTAAAATGTTAAAATATTTCTGGGGGCCTAGGCGGCCCACCAGACCACCAGCCTATTATTTTTATTTATTTTTATTTTTTTATCAAACTTGAGCTCCACCATCTATAGGACTCCTGGATCTGCCCCTGGATCTTCCACAGAGTGGTTCCTTGTAGTAGGTAATACTTTTGGGTATCCAGCAGAGGTCACTGTGGCGCACGGCAGCTCTTCTAGCAGTTTTTCCCCAGGGACCGCCCACACATGACATCAGCTTCCTGTTTTCTATATAAGTGTGGGTGGTCCCTTGTATCCTCATTTCATTTTCCTGCCGTCTTCAGCTCTCGCAGCAGCTAGTGCAACTTCTGTGTAGCAGTCATCGACGAGAAATTTAGAACTAAGACAAATGTCTACTGATTCTTCAAAGAAACAAGCTTTATTGTGTTCCTGGCATTGCTGTAGGAAGATATACCGCTTTGACAATCACATACTTTGCATAAGGTGTCTGGGACCCACACACACCAGTTCCTGTAGTTTGTCAGGAATTTAACCAAGCAACTCGTCGATGGTTGCTTGATATTTAACACCTTTTGATGGAGCAGAAAATGTCTCTCTTGGAGAACCAGGGGGCTGGCACCAAGGGCTCCTTCTCTTCTGGTTCTCATTCCAGGCAGGAGAAGAAGCCCTCCTCCCACTCCCTGCCTCGTCGCCCGTTGATGGCCACTGTTTTTGGTGCTCCGCCGTTGATGAAGGCTCATCCTCTCGTCAACGGCACTTTAAATGCAGTTCAAATAGTGACTGCTATGTCAGTGGAGGCTTATACCCTCTCGTCAACTACGCTTTCCAGCACTTTGCATACAGTTAAATAATCTGCTGCTCCATTGACAGGGGCTTCTCTCCTATCAACAGCATCTGACAATTTGAGTGAAACTCTTTTTTCCTTCCGGGCCCATCAGTGTGACCCCACATTCCTCAGGGGAACCTATGGCTTATGCCTTACTGACTGCCCCCCCCCCAACTTATGCAGGTGGCTTCTTATAGGGGTCAGGAAGACAGAGATCGGAACCCTTTTCTTTACCTCCCAGGGGAGAGACCTGCTCACGCCACGCGTCCCATTTCATCTGTCACTCCCCTTGTTTCCCAACATGCCCCCCGTTCCCAGGAATGGGACCTCACCAACGTAGTTCGACAGGTCTCGCATGCCATATGGCATTCTCAGCCCTCTGAAGAGCTTGGTGACCCCACCCGATCTGCTCTCCCTCTGCCTAAAAGATGTCATAGTGACAGGGATATACCATGCTACCCTGGTCTCCCCTTCCATTCAAAGAGGACTATTTGTCAGATGACCAAGATTTGCCACCTGATTTCATCAGTGGTCTTGAGGATGAAGAGTTTCAGGATGTGGATTTTCCTAATCCTGAATCCCCCTATTCTGATATATCTTCCCTGGATGAGGATCTGCCTCTCCCTTTGGCAGCCTCGCTGCCAGATGAGCCGACCTTTAGTGAGACAATGGCTTAGATGCAAAAGGTCATTGGATTCTCCACTAGTGAACATGTCAACATTAGGAACGGCAGAATATCTTGAATTACCTGAGGTGTCTTCCCCCACTAATTCCAATTTACCAGAATGCGATGCTGGCTGCTTGGCATCAGCCTTCGGTTATTATAGCTGTTCCCCACAAAGCGGATCGTCTATATCAGGCTCCTCTGGATCACCCTTTTCTGTTCAGTATTCCAGAGGCTGATTCTTTGGTCATTACTGCTGCTCATGATCGTACTAAAAAACCCAAATACATGAGCTCTTTACCCCTGATAAGGAATCCTGAAGAACTGACTATCTGGGGAAAAGGTATTTTCCTCAGGTGCTATGAATATCAGAATCTTGAGCTATACGGATCATATGATTAAATATCAACGTACCCTGGGGTCCTCTGCCATTGAGCTTATCAATAAACCCCCTCACAAGATAGGGATAAATTGCTGGCTAAAGATACAACTAGTAATTCTATCTCCCGTCACCTTCTCAGGTCAGGATATAATGCCGTAGATACCTCAGCCCCTCATTCAGCCACTGGTGTCACTCTGCCTCGCTATGCCTGGCTTTGTGTTTCAGGCTTTGTACCTGATATACAACATAAAGTAGCTAATGCCCCTTTTAACAGATCTATGCTGTTTGGGTCAGGTACTCAAACTTTAGTTGATGACTTACAGGCATCAAGCAGAACCCTCTGTACGGTACATGGCATGTATCATACTCCAGCTACAACCTACCATACTCGAAACTCCTTTTATATAAAAAGAGATGGAAAATATAGAGGTAATAATAAAGGTGACTTCAGAGGTTGTGCTCAATCCGCAATGCCTCTACCACTCGGGGTGCCCGCTCCTGCCCTTCAGGTGGAGCTGTGCAGCCCACCTCCCAGTGACCCTCTAGGGTTTTCCTCCTTGCTTAGGCCTCGGAGGCTGGTGGGGGGTCATTTTGCCCTCCATCTGGAGGCCTGGCAAATAACTTCTGACAATTGGGTACTTCAGATTATACAGAAGGATCATACTCTGGAGTTTCTCTCCACCCCACACCCTTGCCTTCCACGGCAGATTCATTATCCTCTGGATCATATACCCATCTTACAGAAGGAATTGATTGCCCTCTTGACCAGACAGGCCATTGTCCCAATGCCCCTTCTGGAACATCAAATGGGATTTTATTCCCATTTCTTTTTGGTGCCCAAACGTAGGGGAGACAGACCAATTCTGAATCTCAGACAACTGAATCTTTACATTCAGTACAAGCATTTCTGCATGATCACCCTTCTTGCCATCATGCTGATCCTAAAACAGGGTGATTGACTTTGTACCCTAGGCATGATGGATGCCTACCTTCATATTCCCATCCACCCTGCCCATCACAGATTTTTGCGCTTCCACCTACTGGGTCAAAATTACAGGTTTCGAACACTCCCATTTGGCCTCTCAGCAGCCCCCAGAGTGTTCACCAAGTGCCTAGTGGTGGTAGCAGCAGCCTTACGAAGAGAAGGGTACTTCATCTTTCCATATCAAGATGATTAGCTAATAAAAGCAGACTCCAAAGTAGCTCTGCTCGCCTCTCTAGATGCTATCATGAAACTGTTCGTAGATCTGGGAATCACTGTCAGTTGGCCAAAGTCCAGTCCAAATCCAACACAGTCTCTCCAATACATTGGAGTTGTTATAGATACAGTTACAGCCAGGGCTTACCTCCCGCCTGCTTGGTAGGACACACTTATAGCTCTGACACTAGATATACAGACTCAGAAAATAGTCACAGACAGACAAATGCTGCGCCTTCTGGGTCACATGTCTGCTGCCATCCCTACGGTGGCATTCCCCATCTCCACATGAGACCTGTCCTATGGACCCTTCAGAATCAGTGATCCAAAAAAACAGGACAGTTCGAAGACAAAGTCAGGATCACTCCCTCTCTGAAGTCTTCCCTGATATGGTGTACAATCAGAATTGATCTGAATCAAGGAATGCCTTTCCATTCCCCCCTTCCCCTGCAAACATTGACCACAGATGCTTCCCTTCAGGGCTGGGGAATCACTTTGGTCCTTATCGGACCCAAGGCCAATGGCCTGCTTCTCCCCATCTCTGTCAATCTCTTAGAGATGAGAGCAGTTCGTCTCGCCCTCCAGGCATTCCATCCCTACCTCGAGCCAGGATCGATACTGATCCAGTCAGACAATATTGCAGTAGTGCTCTACCTCAACAAGCAAGGGGGTACGAAGTCTTGCACCCTATGCAGAGAGAGCCTTGCAGTTTGACAAGAAGCCATACAGCAACATTTGACACTAATAACTGTCCATTTACCAGGAAATTGCAACCAGTTAGCCGACCAGCTGAGTCGCCAGTCCATGACTCACAAATGGATACTTCACGAACAAGTGCTCCAAGAAATCTTCAACTTTTGGGGCACTCCACAGATGGATCTGTTTGCCTCCCCAGAGAATTACCGACTTCTCAGGTATTTTTCCATTACCCCAAACAGAAAGGGACAATCTATAAATGCCCTGTCCCAACCCTGGACAGGTCTCTTCTTGTATGCTGCCTTCCCCCGGTCTCTCTCCTGCAACGGACTCTACTGAAACTACAGTTAGAACCGGCCATGATGATTCTCATAGCCCCAATGTGGCCTCGTCAGACGTGGTTTCTCCTACTCCTACAACTGTTGGTACAGTATCCCGTCCCGTTACCAATCAGACCTCCTGACTCAGTGTCACAGATCTCTCCTTCATCCCAACCTGAAGGCTCTACACCTTCATGCTTGGCTCCTGAGGACGCTTTCGTAACTCGATTACAAGTGTCCTCTCCTGTTGCCAATATCTTCTTGGCCTCCTGTATGCCAGCAACAAGAGCAACATGCAATTCCAAATGGAAACGTTTTTCTATATGTTCAGCCTCTCAATCTTTGGACCCTTACTGTTGTCCACTGATGAAGGTTCTGGACTACCTGGCCTCACTATCTGAGTCCGGTCTAAGTTATTCTTCCATTAAAGTCCACTTGGCTACCATCTCTGCTTTCCATGAGCCTCTTGATTGCAGGTTACTGTACCAACATCATCTAGCTAAAATGTTTTTGAAAGGAATGTTACATATTAAACCTATTGGAAGACCCACTCCTCCACAGGATCTCAATTTTATTATAGAAAAATTGACTTTTGAGCCAGCTGCCAGATGTGAACTCAGTTTTCTTTCATGGAAAACACTATTCTTAGTGGCTGTCACTTCAGCTCAACATATTTCTGAGCTCCATGCCCTCAGGTGTAGGGAACCTTACTTGATTTACCAACCCTTCCTTCCTAAAGTAGTCTTCGAACATACTTTAAATCAATCATTGGCGCTTCCGGTCTACTATCCAGACTACTCCAATCAAGGTGAACATCTACAGTACTACATACTTTGGATGTCCGCCGTATCTTGTGCTACTATACTAATCAGACACAATCGATTAGAAAGATGTCTCAAGCCAGCCCGGTGGTGCTGAGGGCTAAGGCGCTGGATGCCTAACCTTGCGGCATGCCGGCAACCCGGACTCGGGAACGAGCCCGTGCTGTTGGAGGTCAGCAATGGGGGGCCAGGGCAGAGTTGGATGGAGCTGCCGACAGGCAAGCTCTCCTCTCCGGGGAGGTGTAGTGGCAACCCTTGGCTAATGGCTGCCTCCTGGTGGAGGCCGGGGACAGTACAGGCCTAAGGGGAGCCAGGCGCTAGGCCAAAGGGTATGGGAGGAAAGGGGCCATGGGACAAATGCGTGCCTCCATGCGCATGCACTCCTACTTCTGGGATCCTTGGGAGAAAAATGGAGAAAATCACCGGTGGCAGGATGGCGACTGACTCCCCGCAGGCACTATTCCCAGGCTGGGCATAAGGAAAGCCCCAGTAATTCTGGGTGACGGGGCTGGGGGGGGGGTCGATCAGATGGGGACTGTCCAGGAAATGCGCAGAAAAAATACATGTTAAAATAAAGAAAGACGTCTCAACTGTTTGTCTCTTGCCCCAGGTCGCAAATGCCTCCTGGTTGGCACATTGTATTTCATTTTGTTACAAAAAATACAACAAGCCTTTACCTGGACTTGTCCAAGCCCACTCCACTAGAGCTATGGCCACCACTGTGGCTTGCTTTAAAGGAGCCTCCATTTCTGATATCTGCAGTGCAGCTACCTGGCCCACGATCCATACATTCACAAGGCACCGTAATCTGGATATTACCTCACGACATCGGACGGCCTTCAGCCATGCAGTCCTACATGGTCTCTTATCATAACTGTCTTCCCACATGGGCATTACTAAAAGTATTACTACTGCAAGAGACCACTCTGTGGAAGATAGTACAGTTACGTAAAAACTTACTGTAACAGTAGATCTTTGGGGAGTGTCTCTTGCAATAGGTTTGTTCCCACCGTCCATCCCCCTCCTTCTCTAAGAGAGCAACTTCTGGTCCAGTGACTATGGGTTGGGACTCCTTTGGTACCTCGGCTTCCCCTCAGTCCTCGTTTTGTGAGCTGAATCCGGCAGGGGAACTGAGAATGCCAGGGATCGCCCACACTTCTATAGGAAACAGGAAGCTGGTGTATGCATGGGTGGCCCCTGGTGAAAAACTGCTAGAAGAGCTGCCGTGCACCACAGCGACCTCTGCTGGATACCCCAAAGTATTACCTACTGCAAGAGACACTCCTCAAAGATCTGCTGTTAAGTTTTTACATAACTGTACTTTGTAGGAGCAGTATATGTTGTTCATCCACACAAACATACTCACCTTCCTGGCATTGACGCGCAACCCACTTCTTCCAGCAGGAAAGATCTAGTGTCAAGGGGCAGAGCAGAGGTCCGGGACCGCCCCTTTATACCGACATCACATGACGCCGGTCACCTGACATGGGGGCGGTCCCCGCCAGGCACTGCTAGCTAGAAATTTTTCCGTGGGGTCCTGCCACCGGCCGGCGTCAGTCCTATATGTAATTACCTACTGCAAGAGCCTCTTTCGAAGATCTACTGTTACGGTAAGTTCTTACGTAACTGTACTTTCTGTAAAATCTTACTGTAACAGTACATCTTCGAGGAATGTCTCTTGCAGTAGGTAATTACTTCTGGGAGGTTCCAGCAGAGGGCGCAGTCACACGGCAGCTTCTTCAAGCAGTTTTCACCAGGGGCCACCCACCGATGACATCTTCCTCTTTCCTATATAAGTGTAGGTGGTCCCTGGTATCCTCAGTTCCCACGCTGGATTCAGCTCGCAAAGCGAGGACTGAGGGGAAGCCGAGATACCAAAGAGTCCCAGCTCTAAATCATTAGACCAGAACCTGCTCTGTTAGAGAAGGAGGAGGATTGAGGGCAGGATTGTACCTACTGCAAGAGACATTTATCGAAGATCTACTGTTATGGAAAGATTTTACATAACTGTACTATCTTCCACAGAATGGTCTCTTACAGTAGGTAATTGCTTCTGGGAGATTCCCCAGCAGTTATGTCCATATGGGAGGACAATTATGATAGGAGACCTTGTAGGACTGCAGGGCCAAAGGCCATCCTACATCTCGAGGCTGTTTGTGAAAGTATGGATTGTGGAGCAGGTAGCCGCATTGCATGTTTCAGCAATGGAGGCGCCTTTAAAACAAGCTGCAGTAGTGGCCATAGCTCTAGTGGAATGGGCTTGGACAGGTCCCGGTAGAGTCTTGTACTTTTTGTAACAAAAGGGAAGACAATTCGCCAACTATGAAGGAAGGGTTAGTTTAGCAATAGGAAGCCCATCTCTGCCAGAGGCAAAGGTGACAAATGATTGAGACGTTTTCCTAATTAACTGGGTACAATTAGTGCAACAGTGTAGTATACGATGGACATCTAAAGTATGTAATAGATGTTCACCCTGATTGGAGTAGTCAGGATAGTAGACCAGAAGCTCCAAGGACTGATTCAAAGTATGTTCGGAGATTACTTTGGGAAGGATGGAAGGGCTGTTACAAAGGACCACCCCGTCCTTGAGGAGAATCAAGTAAGGTTCCCTACACAAGAGGGCATGAAGCTCAGAAATACATATAGCAGAAGTGACAGCCACCAGAAATAGGGTTTTCTGTGAAAGAAAACTGAGTTCACAAGTGGCTACTGCCTCAAAAAGCTCAGGGGTCAACTTTTCTATCATAAAATTGAGAGCCCATGGAGGAGTGGGACTTCTAAAAGGAGGTTGAATGTGTAACATTCATTTTAAAAACATCTTGGCTAGATGATGTAGGTACAGTAACATGCCATCCAGAGGTTCATGGAAGGCCAGGATGGCGGCTGAGTGGACTTTGATGGAAGAATAACTTAAACTGATCTCGGATAATGAGGCCAAGTAGTCCAGAACCTTCATCAGTGGACAAGAGTAAGGGTTCAAAGATTGAGAGGTAGACCATATAGAAAAGCATTTCCATTTGGAATTGTATGTTGCTCTGGTTGCTGGCTTGCGGGAAGCCAGGAGAATACAGGCAACAGTAGAGGACAGTGGTAGACTAGTTATGAAAGTGACTGCAGGGGCCCAGCGAGAAAGTGTAGAGCCTTCAGGTAGGGAGGTAACAGGGTTCTTTAATGTTTAATCAAGAGGTGGAAGATTGGAGCACCTACTTGATTGTTGAGGTAGAACACCACTGCAGTATTGTCTGACTGGATCAGCAATGGTCTAGAGTCAAAAAAAGCTGGAATGCCCGCAGCTCAAGGTGATCGATGTGAGGCTGAGGGAGAGAAGTAGTCCATGCGCCCTGTGTTTGATAAGGAACCAGGGGTGCACCCCCCACCGTCAGGGAAGTATTCGTGGTGAATGTCTGCATGGGAGGTAGGGACCGAAAAGGCATTCCTTGTTCATAAATTGGTTTCGATTGGTCATCAAGGCAGAGCCAACGGCAGGGAGGGAGTGACTCTGAATTGGTCTTAAATTATTTTTTTTGGAGACCATAGAGTCTGAAGAATTCACAGAAGAGGTCTCATATGAAGACTGGTGAGGGCTACTGTAGGGACGGGAGCAAGCATGCGACCCAGAAGGCATAGCAGCTGTCTAGCTGTGACTACTTTCTAAGTCTGTATGTGTGAAGCTAGAGACAAAGGTGTAGCCTGCCAGATGGCTAGACAGTGAGTTCTGGCTGAGACTGTATCTAGGATGGCTCCAATGTATTGGAGACTGTGTCAGTCAGTTTGGACTGTGACCAATTGACTGATCCCTAGAGTGTGAAAATATTTGCAGGGTAGCTTCTAGGTGAGAAAACAAAGCTGTTGCGCTCTGATATGCCAGCTATCCAGTTATGGGAAGATAGAGTGCCCTTTCCCTCTTAGAGATGTTGCAACTACCTCTAGGTATTTGGTGAACACACTCAGGGCCGAGGAGAGGCCAAACCTGAGAGCTTGAAACGCATAGTGTTAATCTAGCAGGCAGAGATGAAGAAACCTGTGATGAGCAGGAAGGATGTAGGTAGGCACCCTTCATATCTAGGGCACAAAGTCACTCTTACTGTGTTCGGTATAGGCATGATAGGCATCAAGGGCATCCTGCAAAACCATTTGTACTGGATAGAAAGGTTCAGATTTCTGAGGTCCCATATCGGACCTAGGTCTCCAGGTCTTTTGGGTACCCGAAAGAAGTAGGAGTAGAATCCCATGTGAGGGGGTACTGGAGAAATGGCGTGCGTCACCAGAAGAGCCCTCAAATCCTCTGAAAGGATAGATACATGATCTGAGGGTTATAATGAATATGACTAGGGGGGACCTGGAGATAAATTACAGAGTATGACCCTTTTTTATAATCTGGAGTACCCATTCAATGAAGTGATCGTGTGCTTGGCCTATAAATGGAGGGGAAAATGACTGCCCACAGCCTCCAAAGCTGGGTCGAGGAGGGGTGGGAAAAAGAAAAACCCTAGTGAGTCACTAGGTGTTGAGCGGCCCAGCTGCCCTCCCGGGAGGGTGGGGGTGGGAGCCACGGGCAGAAGAAGGTGTTGCCTCATGTGGGTTGGGTATGACCTCAAGCGCCGCCAGTATTGGCTATCTAGTAGGAAGAGAATCAAGTACGGTAATCTGTATGTAGAGTATGGTACATGCCATGAACCATACGCAGAGTGCTGCCTGATGCCTGTAAATCATCCAGTAAAATTTGAGTACCTAGCCTGAAGACCCTGGACCCGTTAAAAAGGGGGCCTTAGGTATGTTATGTTGCACATCAGGCATAAGTCCTGAAAAGCATGGCGTCGCAAAGGAATGTCAATAGCAGACAGTCGGGCTGAGGTACCACCGGCATCAGATTCTGACCTGGGTAGGTGTCGGGAATTAGCAGTACTAGTTTAATATAGCAGCCAATAATCACTCCCCATTCAGGTGAAGGAGGGAGGTGAGTGATAAGCTCAATGACAGATGACTCAAGGGTATGGTGATATTTTAATCATATGATCCGTGTAAATTGGAATTCTGATATTCATGGAACTGGAGAAGAAAACGCCAGTGTCTCCAGAAAATCAAGTTTTCAGGATTCTTTATGAGGTGGTAGGGCGCTTATGTGATAATGAGTGGCAGAACAGAGTCTACTTCCAGGAAAGCTTGAAAGGAAAGGAGGAACTGGAGGAGCAGGATAAATATGATCCACCTTATGTGGAACAGCTGAGATAGCGGAAGGCTGATGCGCATCAGGGCAGTCAGCATTGCCTTCTGGTAAGTTTGTAATTAGTGGAGAAACAACCAAAAATAAGCTCCTCTGGAAGATCACGGTAGTCTTCCATATCCCTATTTTGTCATTTCATTTTTTTGTGATGGAGAATTCCATGACTTTCTATATTTGTATCATCATTTCGGAGATTGAAGGGTTATCAGGAGGGGGTGCTTTGGAGTCCAGGCAGGCCCTCCACCAAGGAAGAGATTTCCGAAAAAGGGAAACTAAGGAAGAAATTCCAGCCCCTGGAAATCATCGCGGTCAAGGCCACTGGTGAGGTTAAACTGGGAGCTCTTGTCGACCTGAAGAATAGTCTTCCTCATAAGAAGGAAGTGACCAGAGTGGGAATGGATCCAGGTCATCATGAAAATTCTTAGGCTGAAGAGGAGGAGGAGATCGTGGAGGGTCGCCCTGCCCCCTAGGATCGGAGGGCAGGGAGTGCCGTAAGGCATGCAAGATGTGCCGTACTAAAGTGGAGACATCCAGTCCCTGCTGAAAAGGCGGGTGGCGTAAAACACATGGGGTGGTGGATGTGTAGCCTGAGCAGGTCTTGCCCCTGGGTGGTAAAGTCCAGGGCTTTGATTTCTGGATGCCTGACCCCTGTGATTGTCCACCAAGAGAGTGGAGGGGTTAAAACATGGCATAAGCCATTGCCACATAGCCCTATTTACTAAGAAAGAATGTGAGGGCACGCAGTCAACGGAGGGACACCCGGCATGGTGGCCGTTGACGAGGCAAGTGACTCTAATGGCACCCAGAAAGAGATATTTATGTGCTTTTTATAGTGCTAGAAGCAGCGTTGGCGAGGGCGTGAAAAAACTTCCCGTCAGAGGAGGCAGCATAATGATGCTCCGTCGACAGGGGACTGCCATCAACAAGAAATAGGGATGTCACATTGACGGGGCTGGCTGTCAATGAGAATATGGAGGCATCAACGATGGGCGTGGGGGTCAGTGAGAACATGGATGCATCATTGACGGTGGCAGCCATCGAGAGCATAGATGTATCGTCAACGGTGGTAGCCATCGAAAATACAAATGCATCGTCGATGGTGGTAGCAGTTGATGAGAACACAGATGCATCATTGATGGTGGTAGTCATCGATGAGAGCATAGATGCATTGTTGACGGTGGTAGCCATCGATGAAAATACTGATGCATCGTCGACGGTGGTAGCCATCGATGAGGAAGATGACGGTTATAAGCCATCAACAGAGACAAGCATCATCGACGGTATGGTGGCCATTGATGAGGAAGAAAGACATAGAGGGTGAGGAGGGGTGCTCCTGCTCTATGTGTGTCTGGAAATGTAGATCCGTGGATGGGGGGAGCTCTTTGTTGGATGAGCCCCCGGTTGTTGTAGAATCTTTGATGTTTGTTTCTCATCGATGGCTGCTGTGCGAGCTGAAGATGGCTGAAAAATGAACTGAGGATACCAGGGACCGCCCACACTTATACAGGAAACAGGAAGATGACGTCATTGGTGAGTGGTCCCTGGTGAAATCTGCTAGAAGAAGCTGCTGTGTGACAGTGCAGTCTGCTGGAACCTCCCAAAAGTAATTATCTACTGCAAGAGACCATTCTGTGAAAGATCTATGGTTACAGGTGAGTAATCTGTTTTTCTTCTGCATTACTCACATCTTCGGGGATATTTCTTTCATCAGGCCACACCTGTGGAAATATAGCCACAAGGCACTAGGACCACACAAACGTTTTGCAATCACTACACGAGGGGCTGCATGCAATGATGTTTTGCATCGATACTCCCCATATAAATATGGTTGGCCCCTTCCCATCTCAGTTTTTTCCCATCGACCATAGTCACTGGACCCTCCATGGAGACACTGCTACAGTCACCTGCTACTCAGTAATTTTTAGTTCTAGGATTGTGAATATGTTGTTATATCCACACTGTTTGGCATGTCCTTTTCCTTGCCGGAGGGCCTAAAAGCTGGCTCCACCCACCCGGGTGGTATATGCCTCGGCTTCGCCTCTTGACGCTAGATCTTCCTTTTCACTGCAAGATTCTGGTCCCCTCCTTCTCGCTCCCACATTGAGTAGGTCCTGGCGATGGAGGACAAGCCTTCCCAGGGTTCCACTGGTGCGCTTGCGGGCTGAAGATGTCTTGTACCGACCCGCATGTCTCGTGCATCTACTACCTGGGTCATGACCATGACAAGGCCTGCAATTTTTGTCACACATTCCATCCTAATGTTCTGAATGATAGTCTCGCATGACTTTAGCTCGGCAGACCAGAGAAACTGAACCCGCCGGTCAAATCGAAAGAGGCCTATTGGTCTGTCTCCGCAGCTGTGTTGTCCGCTGATCAACTGGAGCAGATGAAGGCTTTTGAGGAGAAGGCGACTCAGGCCTCTGATCGGTCTCTTCTATGTCAGTCTGGAGAAAGGAGGAGTAGGAGTTTGAAGAAGGTTGTGCAATGGCTACTTAAAGTCTCTTTTTGAGTGTGGATAGGAAGGCTAGGAATATAAAAAGCAGTTGCTCAATATATCTAAACATGTACAACAAAGGAGGTAAGGGAAATAAAGAAAAATGTTTTGCACTGATAGAGGGAGGAGAGGGGAGACTTGGGGGAGTGTTTGGTATCCTGCATCTGGAAGGGTGGGGGGTCGTTGGTGGGCAACGACAGCAATGGGTAGGGTGGTAGGCTGCAACAACTGCGGTGCACCAATCTTTCTAAAAATTGCCTGGAGTGTGGGAGGATGTTTAGTGTGCAACCACATAGAAACACTTAGAAAGGAGATTGAGGGTCTGCAGGAGGCACTAAGACAGGCAAGGCAGATTGGGGGTGGGTTTAGCCCAGTACTGGAGGGAGGAAGAAGGGGAGATGAGGGAAGGCGATTTAAGCCAACAGTGGTGAGGAGAGGGTCAGAAGAAGGGAAGCAGAGACAAAGGGGCCCAGGCCAGAAAGAACGATTGCCGGGGAAACCAGGTCAGGAGACAAAAGTCAAATGGAAGGAGGCAATAGGGACTTGTGAGGGGAGGCGAAGAAGTGGCAAAAGTCATGGAGTGGAAAGGAGAGAACAGGTTACTATGAAGAGAGAGGGAGCTGGCATTTGTAAAGGGTATTCAGAAAATAGTTTTGCACTGCTAGAGAGGAAGAAGGTGGAGGAGGGAAATGATGGAATTAGAGGAGTAATTGATAAATGCCTGGACCAAACTGGAGCAGGGAGAAATTCTGCTGAGAGAATTGCAACAGGGGTAAAAGGGTGAAATAATGTGCAGGAGGAAGAAGAGGAGCTGGAAATGAGAGAGGGAGATGAATGGAAGCAAGCAGGGAGTAAGAGGGGTGGAATCTTAGTGCTGGGGGCTCAATACTAAGAGGAGTCAGGTGGGGTAGCAAGGGGGAGAGGCATAGTCGCACATTTAAGTGAGCCATGCCAGGAATGACAGCCAGGAAGGTGGGCCAGTCTGTTCTGAAATATGCTAGAAGGGGTAGGGACAAGCCTCATTTAATTATACATCTTGGGACAAATGACCTGGCTGACAAGACAGTAGATATAGTCCAGAGGAGGTTTGAGGAACTAGCACAATTATGTGAGGGGGCAGGAAGATCAGTAACTTTTTCAGTGATACTTCTGGTGCCAAAGGCAAGCACAACAAGAAAGCTGAGAATAGAGGAATTTAATGGATGGCTAAGAACCTGGTGTTGTGCTAAAGGGTATGGGCTGTTGGGGGGTTGGGAGGGACCTGGGAGGACAGTAGTCTCTATGCCAAGGACAGACTACACTTGAGTGAGGAGTGAAAGAAAGTGTTTGAAACAGAGGATGGAGGAGTACATAAAGGAAGTTGGGAATTTAAACTAGGAGTGGGGGGTGGCAATTGGGGAAGAGATATGCAGAGACCACAGGTTGGGAAACCGTATGAGCTCACCCCCCATAACAGTGACAAAGGACAAATGGCAGGTACTATTGGTGATGTTAGGAAAGGGGGGCAGGATGGGGGGGGGAGTGGAAGGTGGTTACCCTTAATGCTAGGAGCCTTGGGAGGAAAACTGCAGAGTTACAGGTTCTCATGGCAGAGGGAGAGGTGGACATTGCAGCCATCACAGAAACATGGGCTGCCCAATACAATGACTGGGACCTGTCTGTACCAGGGTACAGGTTATTTCGTAGGGACAGGGTGATTGGGAAAGGAAGAAGGGGGCACTATATGTGAAGGAAGGACTGAAGTGTGTAAGGGAGGAAGGGGAGGAAGGTAGTACGGAGTCACTTTGGATGCAAATCCAGGATTCCAAGAATAGGATTCTTAGAATGGGAGTGGTGTACAGGCCACCATCTCAGACGGAGGAGTTAGACAGGGAACTAGTGGGACAGATCAGCAGGACCTGCGAGAAGGGTAGTGTGGTGATTGTGGGGGACTTCAACATGCCAGGAGTGGACTGGAGTACCCCAACAACCAGGAACAGAAGGGAGCAGGTACTGCTGGATGCCTTCCAGGACAGCTTCCTGCTGCAAATGGTCAGTGAACCAACCAGGTTAGGGAATACCCTTGACCTTGTGCTGGCAAATGGGGACTTTGTGAGAGAACTTACAGTGGAGGAACCACTGTCAGGGAGTGACCACCACTCAGTATGGCTCACATTGGATATGGGCAAGGAAGGAGTGGAATCTGGCACAAGAGTGCTGGACTTCAGGAGGGCCGACTATGGGAGGATGGGGGAAGTGGTAAAAGGGTACCTGGCCAGAATTCAATCTAATATGGACACTAACCAAAGGAATCAAAGCAACAGAACAAAAGGGTAAACAGGGAGGAGAAGAAGCACTGTGGGTAAATTTGGAGACCGGCAATGGCACCACATTACGCACAGGGGTTGTATACAGACCCCCTTCTCAGGGGGAGGAAATGGACAAGGAAATGATAGAAAGTATACTTAGAATGGCAGAAAAAGGGGAGATATTGCTGATGGGTGATCTGAATATGCCAGATGTTAACTGGAGTGCAGTTGCAGCAGCCACTTCTAAGAGTGGGGCTATTCTAGATGCCCCACAGGGGCATGCCTTAGACAACTAGTATTGAGCCCACTGACAGGAGCAATCTTAGACCTGGTTCTCTCAAATGGAGATGAAGAGAGGATCACAGATGTAGAGTGGGTAGCCCTCTGGGAACTAGCGACCATCGAACAGTATGGTTCACAATAAACACAGCAATAGAGGTCAAGCCATACAAAGACAAAGCTACTGGATTTTAGGAGGCTGACTTTGTCAAAATGGGTGAGTGCCTAAGGAATACAATAGCAAATGGGCAGGAAGGAGGAGTGGAAGAACAATGGGGAATAATAAAACTGCCATCACAGAGGTATCAACCTTTGTGTAAAGCAAATAAACAAAACAAAACGAGGTAAGAAACCACTATGGTTCTCAAAGGAAGTGGCAGTGAAGGTTCAAGAGAAAAGAAAGCATTCAGGAAGTACAATGAATCACAGAAGGAACAGGACAGAGAACTATATCAGTTAAAGCAAAGGAAGCTGGGAAGGCAGTCAGATCAGCAAAGGCCCAAACTGAGGAAAAGATAGCCAACTCAGTTAAGAAGGGATAAAACCTTTTTAGGTACATCAGGGGCAAAGGAAGACCAAGGGAGGGATAGTGAGGCTTAATAAAGGGAGGAGGGTGGGCAGAGGGTGACTGTGAAAAAGCAGAGATACTAAACAAATATTTTGCTCAGTATTTACAAAGGAAGAGGAGTACCTAAAACAAACAGTAGAAACACTCTGGGTACAGAGTTGATACCAGCCATTTACAGAAGAAAGGGTTCTGAAAGAACTCTTAAAACTGAAGGTGGACAAAGCAATGGGGCCTGATGGATTCATCCCAGAATTCTAAAAGAACTAAGGGTAGAACTAGTGACACCACTGACTACCCTCTTTAACAAATCATGGGAGGATGGGGTGGTACCCGAGGACTGGAGGAGGGTAGATGTGATTCCCTTCACAAAAGTGGGAGCAAGGCAGAAGCAGGAAACTACAGACCTGTTAGTTTAACCTTAGTGGTAGGAAAATGATGGAACACTTCTGAAGGAAAGAATTGTTAAATATCTAGAGGCCAGAGGGGCACAGGACCCAAGGCAGCATGGATTCACAGTGGGAAGGTCATGCCAGACAAATCTGATAGATTTCTTTGACTGGGTGACCAAAGTAGTTGATCAGGGAGGGGCTGTGGACATGGCCTACCTAGACTTTAGCAAGGCATTTGACACAGTCCCACACAAAAGATTAATATACAAGTTAGCCAGCCTGGGAGTGGGTCCCAAGATGACAGCCTGGGTAAAGAATTGGCTGGAGAATAGGACACAGAGAGTAATAGTAAATGATGTCCACTCTGAAGAAAAGGGGGTTAGTAGTAGGGTACACGCAGGTTCAGTATTAGGACCAGTCCTCTTCAATGTCTTTATAAGTGACATTGCAGAGGGACTGGAAGGAAAAGTATGTCTCTTTGCAGATGACACAAAGATCTGCAACAGAGTTGATGCACAGGTGGGATGGAAAGGATGAGAAGGGACTTGGCAAGGTTAGAGGAATGGTCAAATGTATGGCAGCTTAGATTCAATGCTAAGAAGTGCAAGGTAATGCACCTGGGAAACAAAAACCCAGGGGAAGAGTACACAATGGAGGGTGAGATACTAACAACAACAAAAATGGAAAGGGACCTGGGGGTAGTCATATCAGATGACCTAAAGGTGGGCAAGCACTGTGAGAGGGCAGCAAGGAGGGCTGGGAGGATACTGGGATGAATAGGAAGAGGCATCACCAGTAGAAAACAGGAGGTTATTATCTCTCTGTACAGACAGCTAGTGAGGACCCATCTGGAGTACTGCGTGCAGTTCTGGAGACCCAATCTCTGCAAAGACATAGACAGGATGGAAGCTGTCCAGAGGAGGGCAACTAAAATGGTGCAGGGTCTGCACCGGAAGACATATGAAGAGAGACTTAAGGAGCTTAATATGTATAGCCTCGAGGAAAGGAGGGAGAGGGGGGACATGATAGAAACTTTCAAGTACCTCAAGGGAATCAACAAAGTCCAAGAGGTAGCATCTTTCAAAAAGAGGTGTGTGCAAGAACAAGGGGCACAATTTAGAAGACAGAGAAACGTCAGAGGTAATTTAGAAGTATTTTTCACAGAGAGGGTGGTGGATGTATGGAGCAGCCTTCCAGAGGAGGTTGTGGAGTCACAAACAGTGGTGGAATTCAAGCATGCATGGGACAGTCATAAGGCAATTCTAGGGGGTGGGGGTTGGAAGAAGTAGGCTGCTGGTTAACTAGGATCTGCAGCTTATCCATCAGGTAGGGAAATGGGCAGACTGGGTGGGCCAAGCGGTCCTTATCTGCCGTCAAATTCTATGTTTCTATAACCAGAGGTGGGAGCTCATAAAGCTGGGGATAGTGGAGGCAACCAAAACCTGCTGCAAAGCCCAGAGCAAAAAAGGCTAGGGCTAAGAATCTGAGCTGGTTGAGCAAGTAGGTCATGGAAAAGGTAAGGAAGGAAAGAGCTGCCTTTAGGAAGTACAAGAAAACAGGGAGGGGGGAGGACAGGGAGGAGTACTTGACAGAATCGAAGAAGGTGACAAGGGCAGTAAGGGAAGCCAAAGCATCTACGGAACTCAGGCTGGCACAAGGCATTAAGAAGGGGGAGAAGGACTTCTTTAAGTACATCAGGGAGAAAAGGAGCTGTAAGGACCACATAGTAAGGATTAGGAAGGGGGGTTGGGTGGAAGCAGGGTGCGATAAGGCAGAAGCACTAAATGAGTACTTCTGCTCAGTATTTACTAAAGAGAAGAGGGGGGTGACACCCAAGGTGGGAGAAATGGCAGAAACAGGGGAGAAGGGGTGACAGATGGGGAAATCATGGAGGGCAGAGTTCGAAAGGTTTGAAGGCACTGAGGGTGGACAAGGCACCAGGCCCAGATGGCATCCACCCCAGGGTACTGAAGGAGCTGGCAGAGGTACTTGCAGGACCTTTGGCAGACCTATTTAATGCCTCACTACATTTGGGGTGTGTACCTCAGGACTAGAGCATGGCTCATGTGGTGCCCCTCCACAAGAGTGGCCCCAAGGATGAACCGGGAAACTACAGACCAGTGAGCCTCACATCCATCATGGGTAAGCTAATGGAGACTATCCTGAAGGAGAGGCTGGTGGCCCTCCTAGAGGCCAAAGGACTACAGGACAGCAGACAGCATGGCTTCATATGTGGCAGATCCTGCCAAACCAACCTGGTGGAGTTCTATGACTGGGTAACTAGGCAACTGGACAGGGGCCATGCAGTGGATGTCCTGTATCTGGACTTCAGTAAGGCATTCGACTCTGTGACGCATGGAAGGCTGGGAAGGAAGTTAGTAGGCACAGGGGCAGGTGCAAAGCTGGGCAAGAAACTGGCTTCAGGGAAGGCAACAGAGGGTGGTGGTGGGTGGGGAGCTCTCCACCCAAGGGGCAGTGACGGGCGGTGTTCCACAGGGCTCGGTGTTGGGACCAGTGTTGTTTGGGATATTCATTGCAGACTATATCATGGGACATCAAGAGCAAGATCAGTTTGTTTGCTGATGATACCAAGGTAGGCGCGGTGGTGGATGACCTAGGGGGATGGTAGAGGTTGCAGGATGATCTGGCAAAGCTTGAAACCTGGTCAGACACCTGGCAACTGGGGTTTAATGCCAAAAAGTGCAAGGTGCTGCATTTTGGGATGAAGAACCCAAGGAGGAGTTACCAGCTGGGGGGAGTGCAGCTAGCCCAGACAGAGGAGGAGAAGGATCTGGGTGTGCTCATTACAGGGTCAATGAACAACTCGGCACAATGTAGGGAGGCAGCTGCAAAGGCCAACAAAATGCTGGGTTGTATTGCAAGGGGTATATCCTCGAGGAGGGAGGAGGTGATTCTGCCACTGTATAGGTCATTAGTTAGACACACCTGGAGTACTGCGTGCAGTACTGGCTCCGATCTGAAGAGGACATTAAGTTACTGGAGGGTGCAGCACAGGGCAACAAAGATGATCAAGGGCTGGGGACTTATCATATGAGAGGAGGTTGAAGGAGTTGAACATGTATTCACTGGAGAGAGGAGGGACAGGGTGACATGACTGAAACCTTTAAATACATGAAAGGAATAAACAAGACGGGTACAGAGGGCTGTTCAAAGTAAGGGAGGGAGGGCCACCAGGGCCATGATATGAGACTGGAGGAGGAAGGTTCAGGAGGGAGATGAGGAGACACTGTTTTATAGAGAGGTGGTGGCTGGGTGGAATGCGTTACCTGCAGAAGTGGTATCCAGTAGAACAGTAGACTGCTTCAAAAGGGGATGGGACAGGACAAGGGGGAGGTTAATGAAGGGGAAGGGTGGAAGGGAAGGGCAGCTTCAGAATAAGGGGTGGCAGCTGCACATTCGAGCAGACTTGATAGACCTCTAGGCCTTTATCTGCTGGCAAATTTCGTATATTCGTATGTTCGTAGTCTTCATCCCGCTTAATTTGGGCTACACCTTTTTGAGCTCCTTCAAGGAGATGTGCCAGTCTCTCCCGACCAAAGGGGAGGGCCCTTCAGGGCCCGCATATCTCCCACTCCCATAAGAAGGAGTCCAAAGGTGAGTCGACTCATCGCCGTCGTTCTTGGAACAGAGAGATATCTCAGTCCCAGGAGTTTCTTGCTTTGTCTTCAGTAGAAATTGCGACCTTGGCCACTGGCTTCATGGTGCCCCCGTCAGGCCAGCCGGCTAAGACACGGGACAACGACCAGGTCGAGATTTATCTTATCTGTCAGTCTTCACCATTCATCACTGGTGGGTTCTGGCTGGAGGACCAGGACTTTGCGGAGGCGTTTTTTTTTTTTTTTTTTTGCCAGAGACAGAGCCTACATCGAGATGGTGCCACGCTCAAAGCTGACACATTGCATGGTGCTCGGGGGTTGGCCAGTAACTGACATCGACTCCTCCTCAGCCCCAGTTCTGCTTCTCCCGCCGTCAAGTGAACACGTTCTTGTGCAAAGTGATTTTCTGTGTCAGCGGCCTAGTCCGTCGATAATGCCTAGATCTTATCTGTGTAAGTCTTCACCATTCATCACTGTTGGGTACTGAGCCAGAGATCAGGACCCCGCTGGAATTTTTTTTAATTTTTTGGTAAGAGGAGGAGTAGACGTCGAGACGCCTTCCGGAGAACACACCTTTTCTCCCGTAGGGTGAGGCAAGAGCTTCAGGAGTGCCTTCCTTCTCCTGCGAGGAGATCCTTGCCTCACCCAGACCAGTCTCAGGCCAAGCCAGACCTGTGAGGGTTCTCTTCTCCAGTTTTCCCCCCACTGGAGGCTAAGGGACATTGTCCCTTAAGGAGGTTCTGGGCCCCCTTCAGGAGCTTCGGTAATCACCCAACAAAGATGAATGGTAAAGACTGACACAGATAAGATATGAAAATTACTTACCTACCATAATTCTTGATCTTTCTGTGTATCTTCACCATTCATCACTGAATCCTACCCACCTTCCTCTCTCAGGCCTCAGTCTCTGGGTGATTCTCCTCCTCCCTGTTTGTCTCCCACTTGGACCCTGGTCCTTTTTCCAGCACCCCCTTCCCTTCTTGGGGTCGAGGGTTCTTTCTCTGGGGGGGCAGACAGGGAGAGTCCTGCTGTTAGGGATCACCAGAGTGCTCTCTCTCTCTCTCTCAACCTAGGTAGCTCTTGGGGTTCCATCTCCCTTTTGTGCCTCTTAAGGGAGTTTGATGGTAGCAGGGGCTCTGGTGATTCCCTCAGTTCTCCAACCTCTTACCCTCTTTTCGGTCATTTCTCCTCCTCCAGGAGAATTTGATTTTTTCCCCTCCAGTTCCTCCTCTGGAGGTACCCCCCCCCCTCACAAATCATTTAGTTTGTATCCTCTGGGTGTCTTTCTCCAGAGCACTTTTAGGCAACTGTGCTGCCTCAATTATGTTTGCAGGAGTGGGAGACACTGCCCCGCCTTTAGTCCCCTGACCTGCTTCTGCCCTCTGAAAGAGTGCCATTTTCCAAGCCTTGGCTCCTCTGGCCGTCTGTTGTCTTGTGGCTTACTGCTTCAAAGCAGTTTGGGCCAATGCCTTGGGAGCAGTGTGTCCTCCTCCTCCACCACCTTCCTTCGTTCTTTCTCTACTGTCCTACCCCTCCTTTCCCACCCATTCTTTTTTGTCTAGAAATTGGGGCCTTGCTCCCCCAATCCCTTAGGCTTCCTCCTTTCCTGTCTTCTCATCGGCATCTTCCTCCTTTTAGATCTGACTTCGAGGGTGGCGCTCTTGCAGCAGGTAATACCATTAGGACTGAAGCCAGCAGGCATCAGGACCCCACGGAAAACTTGTAGCTAATGTTCTGAGGCAGGGGACTGCCCCTGACATCAGCTATGCCCGATGTCAGAAGTGGTATATAGGAGCGGTCCCCTGGCGCCATCTCAGTTCTTTTCTCGTTGTCGACCCGTGTAGTTCGGCTCCTCGGATGCCTTCCTTAGCAGTCAACAGCCATGGAACATCAGAAGTATTTTGTTTCTTCAACATTTTCAACATCGCCTCGTGTATGTCATCGCCCTCCCCACCACGGCGAAAAGCAAAGGGTGAGTGCAGAAAGCAGATCCTGGCCAAAGACGGCCACGCGGCCTGCCTCATCTGCCTAGGAACACCGGCCCTACGCCTGCACACATTGCCAGAAGTTTAATCAGAAGACCCGTGCCAGGAGGGCCAACGCACTCAAGACCTTCATGCTCGAGAAGAAGCTTGCACCCATGCAGCAAGGATCAGGAGCCAGCTCATCCTCTCCTGTCAGGGATCCCCCGAAAGATAAGCAATCGAGAGCTATCTACAAGGATAAGATTGGCCCAGGTCTGAATCCGCCTAAGTCCCAATAAGCAGGCCTCGTCTTCCCTCGACTTCTGGCAGGTCTGGTTCAGTTCCGGCCCAGTCATCCGAACCTTCCCACATGTCTAAGTTCGCTCCTACCTCTTCTCAGGGCAAACATCGGAAGTTGGCCACGTCAGGACCACCACACTTCCCTGGCTCATTGACCCTTCAAACCTTCAGGGTCAGCCCAGAAAAGCCTTTCCAGGGCTCAGGACAGGCCCAATTCTTAGGACAAACGCAAGCGTTCAGCAGAACCCTCAGGTAGGCAGGAGGCAGGACGTGCTCGGATGCCTCCCCCTCCTCTGGTTAAGGTGACCCCTTCCCCAGATTAGCACAAGCCTAATCGATCGCCTACTCTGTCATCCTGCTCCCCGACACCTGACACAGGGCGGTCGCCGGATGAAGACCAGCCGGCCGCCCCTCCTCCGAGGGACTGGACGCCTGACAGGGCCACACCAGACACCAGACCACGAGATGAAGGCACTACCAGTCGTTAGCCCACTGACACCGGGATCCTGGACCCGATGCCTACACCCAAGGAGTCTGAGCCTTGGATGGCCACGCCTAAAGACCCGATGCCCAGCCCCTCCGACATGGCGCTGGACCCTGCGGTCATCCCGGTAGCAGACATAGTCTGTTTACTACCTGGTGGAACACAGTAAAAGGGGATCTCCTGTATTGACCCCCAGACACTGTCTGTACTCTGCTACCCATGTGTCCCCCTTCCACCCCTTAGGGGGTGAGGGTGAGCACCCATGTCTTGACCCTAAGGGGAAGAGAAGGAAATGCCCCTCATTTCCGTCTCCTTCTTCCCCTCCTGTGACATACTCCTCAGAGGGTGGCACTGATTCAGAGCCTTACTCAGATGGGGAATTTTATCCTCCCTCCCCGGAACCTAAAGATTCCCTGCGGTCCCCCACGGATGATTCCTCTTTTTCAGACATTATGAGGCACATCCAGGCTATATACGAGTGTGGCATGGAGGACTTGGATCCAGAGCGCAAGCGCCTGGCCAAGTTCCACGAGAGAAGGAACCCAAACCTTTAGTTATTCCACCATTCGTGGAACCGTTCCAGGACATGACCCTCCTGACCTGGCATACACCGTCCTCTGTACCCGCAGTCCCTTGAAAGGCGGACAGAATTTATAAGCCTCTAAGGTCCGAACCTTTTCTAGCGGAACAACCAAAGGCAAACTCTTTGGTCCTCATGGCAGAGGTTCCCAGCCAAAGCATTTGAGTTCCTACCTTCCAGATCCCACCTCTAAAAAGTTAGACGGTTGGGGCCAAAAAGTCTTCTCCTCCTCACCCACTGGGGCCATCAGGTCTTCAAACTTCATGGCCCACATGATTACCTATCAACAGTCGCTGTGGAGGAAGACAATGAACCTCGTCAACTCTATGCCAGACTCCAGTTCAAAGCAGGAAATATTGGCGTGTGCCCAGTCGGGATTAGACATTGGCAAACACGCCCTGAGGTGTTCTTATGATGCCGTAGATATGGCCTCCAGAGCAGCCACCTCGGGGGTCTGCATGAGGCGGTAGTCATGGCTTAGGCTCATGGGCTTGCAACCAGATTTACAAGAGTCTGTCCTCGATTCCCCTTTTCAGGGTCCTGTTTTGTTCGGCCTGGAAGTTGAAGAAATGATCAAGCAGCTTCAGGAGTCTGGGAAAGCGGTGGCTGACATGCACCATATGTGCAAATCCCAGCCTCAGAAACCCCACCAACGCCCTTTTTGTAAAGGACAAGGGCAGGAACAGGGGAGCAAACAGTCCCACGGTGAGGGGTTCAAAAGGCGGGGGTCACCCTGCCCCTCAAGGTTCCCAGGGCCCCAAGCAGCCCAAAACCCCCAGGGCTCCCCCCCCCAGCCTGACTCCTTCTGCCCCCCTCCTCCCTTCAGGGACAGGCAGAGTGAGAAGGTAGGAGGACGGTTTTCGCTTTACCCGCTCGAATGGTCCAGTATCACGGCAGACCAGTGAATACTGGACACCATTCAAAAAGGGTACACAATAGAGTTCATCTCTGTCCCACCGGACAACCCCCCCACTCCAGCCTATTGTCCACAGGCAGACAGTCTCCTTCTAGAAGCGGAGATTCAACACCTCCTAGAAAAAAGGGCCATCCAAAGGGTCCCACAGAACCAGAAGGGGAAGGGTTATTGCTCCCACTTCTTCCTTGTCCCCAAGAAAACGGGAGACCTTCATCCCATTCTGGAATTTAAGCCAGCTCAATCTCTCAGTAAAATACTAGAGATTGCAGATGGTCACACTGGCAGGACTCTTCCCCTTGCTCCGTCAAGGGGACTGGCTGTGCTCCCTCTATATGCAAGACACCTACATGCATATCAAAGTCCTGAAGTCTCACATAAGGTTTCTGCGCTTCATCTTCCAGAACGAGCACTACAATTCAGGGTACTCCTCTTTGGCCTTTCAGCCACTCCCAGGGTTTTCACCAAGTGTCTAGCAGTGGTATTGGTGGCACTCCGAAGGAGTGGCCTCTTCGTCTACCCTTACCTGGATGATTGGCTTCTCTCCGCTCAGTCAGAGGAGAAGCGCCTAATCACCTTATGAGAGACACAGGATCTATTTTCCTCCCTGGGGATCACAATAAACTGGCCAAAATCACATCTTTGGCCGACACAAAGGCTGCAATTCATAGAGGCTAGTCTGGACACCGAGAAGGGGAGAGCTTTTCTTCCCCCGGACAGAGCAGACCACCTTCGGGATCTGGCCAGCAGGCTCCAGAAGGCCTCCTCTTCCCCCGCCCGGGTTGTTCTTCAACTCCTAGGCCATATGGCAGCTGCCATAGCCACAGTAGCCAGACTGCATATGCAGACCCTCCAATGGCATCTCAGGGTCCAGTGGGACCAATCGGTGGATGATCTGGATCTCTGAATCTGGATCTCTTGGGCAGTACCCCGCTCTCTCAAATGGTGGCTCCGTCACGACAGTCTAGCAGAAGGGGTCCCATTGTGGAGACCCACCCCTCTTCAGGCTCTAACCACAGATGTCTCCCTGTCTGGCTGGGGGGCTCATTTAGGGGATCACAGGATCCAGGGGTCTTGGTCTGCCATAGAGAGCTCTCTGCATATAAATGTTCTGGAAATGAGAGCCGTGCTGAATGCGCTTATTGCTTTCAGAGACCAATTCTCATTAGATCTCTTGGATCATTAGGATATCTTGGAGGTAGAAGACTTGGTTTGCTGGCCAAGGCACCTAGCTTCACCTGAGCTCTTTCCTTCTAAGACTGCTTGAAAGGCAGAGTAGAGAAACTTACCAGAGCAAGGGAGAAGGATTAAGACTTAGTTTGGCTAAGCAGATTTACTGTGTGGTGGTGTTTTTATTTTTTACTCACAGGGATTGCTACTGTTTGTTGCTAACATTTCATTGCTTTATTTTTTCTCTGATTCAAATTGTTGTTGCTGGTATACCTTCTTCTGCATTATTACAAGGTGTGTCTACAGGTGTGTGCTAACGGATTACTGTAGTAATCTTCTGATTCAAATTGTTTTTTTGCAAGGTATATCTTCTATTACTGCTTTATTTTTCTCTGTAGCAAAGTGTTTCTTACAGGTTATATCTTCTCTGAAATTATTACAGGTGGTGCTTTACAGGTTTTACAGTTTTATCTAACATTAGGATAAGCTTTCAGGGTTACTGCATTTGTTGTTGACTGATTGTTTCTCTCTTACCTCCTTGTTCTTTCGTCCGTGGTTCTTCTTTTAGGCAGGGAAGGCTCACCACCCCATCCCCAACCACCACGCTACACCCCTTTATAGGATACCACAGTTGTGACATTTCCTGTGGCAGAGCAGGAAGGCGGATCAGTGGGGCCTCCACAAGGTGATCTCATTTACAGGGCACTAGTAATTTAACTTGTTATAACAAGTTAAACAAAGCACAATTAAACCATTACTTGCATTTTTCCTTTTTTTTCCTTCTAATTACTCTGACTAGGTTACAAACCCAGCAACTTATTTGGAATGGATTTCATTAACTGCAGGTACTGTGGAACAATTTTCAGAAGGACAGTCTTACAGGATTTAGGACACTGTCCTACATGCTGGGCCTTTGAGATCTTAGTCTCAGCTCCGGCAGCATGGGCAGAGATTGCGCCTCAAATTTCATATTGAAGAGGAAATACATTATAAGAACCACCCTCCATTTCCCCAGCATCCAACAGAAAAACCTCAACCTCAGAGGTAGTTGGTCAGGAGGTTGGCAGGTGGTTGAGGAGGAGCAAATCAGGTGCCCATCACTCTCTGCTCTCAACACATTACCTCCAAAAACATATAAACACTACAAAAGGTATCTGCCTCTATCTCTGAAATCAAATAAAGAGGCAGAAGACACTGCAAACAGAACACTGCGGCACAGGAGCTAGCTACAATACTCACCCAAATCAGGAACCAAAACTAAACAAGCACAAAGAAATCCAAAACTACTGATCATGAGACTCCATGATTCAGGAGTTGATACCCATCTCCAGCCAGGGTGATGGTCAGATGTCTCCCAGGTACATCAGCATGGAGAGACACTGACCGCATTGCTAAATTGTTCACAAAGCAGGAGAAAACATTGATGTCCTAGTACACATAGGGACTAATGATCTCGCCAGCCGGGTCAGTTGTGGAGACCAAGAACACCTGACTAAGCTGGGTGACAAACTATCATCTATTTCGTCCGGCATCTCCTTCTCTGAGATCCTGCCAGTCTGGGAGAAGGGAGCAGATGGATGGAAGGTCAGAGAAGGGGAGATAGGGGAGCTAAACAGTGGCTCAAGGACTGGTGCCAGGAAAAAGGACACAGATTTGTGGAACGGCAACAGTTCTGAGAAAGCAGTTCTTTAAATTTGATGGACTGCATCTGACTAAAGAGGAGTCAGTGCATTGGGGCAGAAGTTTGATGTCTTTGCAGAATATTTAAACTAGCAAATGGGGAGGGTGCAGCACCCCATACGTCGAATAGGAAGAACACCCCTCCCCTCAACTAGTGGTCAAACGAATTCAGCGTGTTTGCCGTTCATTTGCATCACCAGGTAAGAAAAAAGGTTTGTCTCCCCACACGATGCACAGGGTAATGCCAAACTTCACCCAACAACTAACACACCAAAATCTGGCCAATGGAAAATCAAGGTACACAATGCTCACAGCCTGGGAAATAAGATCCCAGACCTGCAGGCAATAATGTCAGAGGCTAAACTGGACATAGTAGCAATTAGTGAGACGTGGTTTACCAGTAACCACACTTGGGAGACTTCAGTACCTGGCTATGTATTGTTCCAGAAGAGACCGAGGTGCAAAAGAGGGGAGGTGGCCCTGTATATTAATGAAAATATCAAAGCTACAGAAATTCAGAATACACATAAGGAGCCAGAAGAACAGTGGGTCACCCTGAGAACAGGAAATGGGACAGCTATAAGAACTGGGGTTGTCTACAGGCCCCAGACCAGAGGAGGACATAGACACATTACTGTTAGAAGATACAAAACATGACAGCTAAAGGGAGGTTCTGATAATGGGGAGACTTCAACATACCAGATACAGATTGGTCAATACCAGCAGGAACATCTGCCAGAACTACAGACTCATAGTGGATTCCTGCAGGGGAGGGCCTCAAACAACTGGTCAGCAACCCACAAGAAACAGGGCTATCCTAGATCTAGTACTGACTAACAAAGAAGGATCACAGATCTCCAGGTAGAAGGTCACCTGGGGCCAGTGACCATCACATGGTATGGTTCAATTTGCTACTACATCTAAATCATCCCATTCAAGGCAAAATATGGGACTTCAGAGGAGCTGACTTTGATAAGATGGCCAACAGAGTTAAGCTAGCCCTGGCAAAAAGAAACACAGGCGAGGAGATACAGGCAAAGTGGGCAAGCATTAAGGATACAATACTTGAAGCAACATCCATTATGTTAGACAGAAAAGGAAGTGCAAAAGAAGAAGAAACCACTTTGGTTCTCAAATACAGTAGCAGAAAAGGCAGGAGCCAAAAGGCTGGCCTTCAGGAAATATAAGGGAACACAGCGGGATGAAGATAGGAGGCATACCAAACTGCCCTAAGGGAAGCAGGTAAGGCAGTAAGGCAGGCAAAGTCCCAAACTGAGGAAACACTAGCACGAACAGTAAAGAAGGTGACAAGACTTTCTATAGATACATTAGTGAAAGGAGAAAGTCCAGAGGGTATTGCTAAGTTCAATGGAGAAAAGGGAGCATGTGAGGAGGAGGACCTGTAAGGCATCTATCCTAAATAGATACTTTGCTCAGTATTTACTGAAGAGAAGGTAGGGCAGGGCCCACAGCTCAGCATCATGGACACAGGGGAGGAGGTGAGCACTACTCCTTCACAAAAGAAAGGGTCCTACAAGAGCTTGCTAAGCTCAGGGTGGATAAGGCAATGGGACCTGATGGCATACATCCCAGGGTACTTAAGGAGCTAAAGGAGGAACTAGCAGAGCCATTAGCAGAATTGTTTAGTGAGTCTCTGAGCACAGGAGAGGTCCCAGAAGACTGGAGAAGGGCTCATGTGATCCCGCCTCCACAAGAGTGGTAGCAGGGAGGAGGCGGGAACTACAGACCAGTCAGTCTTACCTCAGTAGTGGGAAGATTATGGAGGCACTCCTAAGGAAAGGATAGTGCAACACCTGGAATCCATAGGGGCACAGGATCCAAGACAGCATGGGTTTACAAAGGAAGGTCCTGTCAAACTAATCTCATAGATTTCTTTGACTGGGTAACCAGGTAGTGGAAACCAAGGGGAGCAGTTGATGTCGCCTACTTGACTTCAGCAAAGCTTTTGACACTGTTCCACATAGAAGATTGATAAATAAGCTAGGTAGGCTCGGGTGGGTCAGAAGTTGGTCAACTGGGTGGCAAACTGGTTGACTCACAGAAAACAGAGAGTGGTGGTAAATGGTATACAGTCAGAAGAGATGCAAGTCACAAGTGGGGTACTTCAGGGATCAGTCCTAGGCCAGTCCTATTCAACATCTTCATTAGTGACCTCGTAGATGGACTAGAGGTAAGGCTTGTCTGTTTGCAGATGACACCAAGATCTGCAACAGAGTAGATGATCCAGATGGGGTGGGCAGAATGAGAAGAGATCTGGATAAACTCAGCAAAATGGTCAGAAGAGTGGCAACTGGGATTTAATGCAAAGAAGTGCAAAATCATACACATAGGAAGAGAAACCCTGAAGCCACTTATAGGCTGGGAGGAGTTGCTAGCAGTCACAAAGGAAGAAAGAGACTTGGGCATCATCATCACTGATGACCTAAAATCATCCAAGCAGACCTCTAAAGCAGTAGGTAAGGCTAGGGGGTGTTAGGGTGTATTAGTAGAGTATCAAAGTCATAAGAGGGAGGTAATAATCCCTCTGTACAAGACATTGGTTAGGCCCCATCTGGAGTACTGCTGCAGTATTGGAGGCCACACCTTCACAAGGACATTAATCAAATTGAGGCAGTCCAGAGAAGGGCAACCAAAATGGTGCAGGGACTGCATCAGAAGACATATGAGGACAGATTAACGGAGCTCAATATGTATACCCTTGAGCAAAGGAGGAGAGAGGTGATATGATCGAGACATTTAAACACCTTAAGGGCATAAACAAGGTGAAAGAGTCTAACATGTTTAAATATAAGAAAAATAGCAGGACAAGAGGACACAGCATGAGATTAGGAGGGAGGCCATTAAGGGGAATGTGAGGAAATTCTTTTTCACAGAAAGGGTGGTAGATGCATGGAATGGCTTACCACAAGCAGTGGTGGCTATGAATACAGTGCAGGGCTTCAAACAGGCATGGGATAGGCATAAGGGAGCAATACAAATGACTATGAATAGATAGGTCACTGACAGAGCAAAGGCCGATGGCACATTTATAAGGTAGAAAAAGAAGTGGGCAGACTGGATGGGCCTTGCGGTCCTTATCTGCCGTCAACTTCTATGTTTCTATGTTTCTAGATCCTCTCCTGGTACAGACAGACAACACACCAGTGGTCTTCTACATTCAACAAGCAAGGGGGGACTCATTCATATCCCCTTTGCAGAGAGGCCATGAGAGTGTGGGATTGGGCAGTAGAACACTGACTGGATCTCATCGCAGTCATCTGCCAGGGGTCCAGAACGTTCTTGCCGACAGTCTCAGCTGCTCTACCTCTCTGAATCATGAGTGGGAATTGCTCCAAGAAATTGCAGATGGCCTGTTCATTGTTTGGGGCCATCCAGAGTTGGACCTCTTTGCGTCCCCGAACAACAGCAAATTGCAAAATTTTTGCTCACTCGCTCCAGGGCCTGGTGTTTTCTGGCAAGACTCATTGTCCCTCTCTTGGACAGGAAAGTTCCTGTACCCCTTCCCTCTTTTTCCCCTCATTCAGAGAGTACTGCTCAAGTTGCAGTCAGAGGGGACCAGAATGATTCTGGTGGCCCATCTGTGGCCCCACCAGATTTGGTGTCCGTTGCTCCAGCAACTGTTGCCGGAACCTCCAGTACAATTTCCACTCTCTATCCATCCTGCTCTTCACTCTCTTCACCTGCACATGTGGCTTTCTGCAATCCTAGTGGAAGAGAGGCTATGAGTGTCAAGCAGGGTAGCTGAGATCTTGGTGGCAGCGAGGAAGCCTTCCACCAGGGCCACCTACACTCTGAAATGGAAACGCTTCTGTCTTTGGGCTACGACCCACGCCCTAGATCCCCTGAGTTGTCCGGCCAGGCACGTGCTAGAATATCTCTGTCACCTTCTGGACTTAGGACTGAGCTATTCATCCATTAAGGTGCACATGTGTGCGGCTTCTGCATATCATGATCCTTTCAGAGATAGAACTCTGGCACAGCTCGTCTGTGAGACATTTCTAAGAGGGTCTTACATATCAGACCTCCCAGGAGAGACATCGTTCCTCCTTGGGACTTACTTTTCATCCTGGAGAAACTCACTCTTCCCCCTCTTCAAGCCAGCAGCTTCCTGTGAGCTACACTTCTTCTCATGGAAGACCCTCCTTTTGGTAGCTATCACCTCCACTTAGAGGGTTTCCAAGCTCCAGGCCCTGATGTGTAAGGAACCTTACAGTTTTCCACAGGGACAGAGTGACCCTGTGCACAAACCCTAAATTCTTGCCGAAGATGGTGTCTGTGCTGACTCTTAATCAGGACATTAGCCTTCCAGTTTATTATCCGTAATTAGTCAATTAAGGTGAAGCACTGTTGCATACCTTGGACGTTCACAGGATTTTGAGGTATTACCACCACAGGACCCGCTCCTCCCAGCAGTCGGACCAGTTGTTCATCTCATTCACCAAACGAATGCTAGGGGCTCCTGTTTCCAAACAGTCACTAGCCCGTTGTCTGGTGCAATGTATTACTTTCTGCTACCAGCATCATAATAAACCAGTTCCCGGAACAGTCAGGGGCCACTCTACCAGAGCAGTGGCGTCTTCCTTCGCAGCACTCAAAAATGTCTCTTCGGCAGATATTTGTGCTGCAGCTACATAGAGTTCAGTCCATACTTTCATCAGGCATTACATCCTGGACATTGCATCCAGAAGGAGAGCAGGTTTCAGGCTTGCAGTCCTACTCTCTTAAGTGCCTTTTTTTCAGCTTCAGCTGTTTTCAGAATCTCTCCCTACCACCCTCTCAGACCTGGGTCTATCCTTGGGTACTGCTCGGGACTCAGTCCTAATGGTATTACCTGCTGCAAGAGCTCCACCCTCAAAGTCAGATAGTACAGTTACGTAAGAACTTACCGTAACAGTAGATGTTTGAGAGGAGCTCTTGCAGCAGTAGGCTTTCCCACCCTCCATCTCCCAGGATTGTAATTTGCTTTTTATGTCACTAGAACATGGTGGGGACTTTCTACTTGGTTCTCCATTTTGGTTTCTAGCCGGGTCTCTAGCGGGAGAACTGAGATAGCGCCAGAGGACCGCCCCTATATACCTCATCTGATGTCGGGCATAGCCAACATCAGGGGTGGTCTCCTGCCTCAGACTGCTAGCTACAAGTTTTCTGTGGGGTCCTGATGCCTTCCGGCTTCAGTCCTAATGGTATAACCTGCTGCAAGAGCTCCTTTCGAAGATCTGCTGTTATGGTAAGTTCTTACATAACTGTACTTTTTATATCCTTTCCTTTTTCTGTCCTTCGGGCTCCCTTGCCCAATCCTCCTTATTTTCTGTCTCTCTCTGGCATGCAGGACTGGGACTGAGGAGGCGTCGATGATGGTTACTGGCCAACCCACGAGCTCCACGTATTATGTCAGCATCGAGGGTGGTGCCGTCTCAACATCGGCTCCTCTTACAAAAAAAAACTCCCACAAGGTCCTGATCTCCGGCTCAGTACCCAACAGTAATGAATGGTGAAGATGCACAGAAAGATCCAGAATTATGGTAGGTACGTAATTTTAATTTCTGTACAGCTGTGTTTCTCAGTGCCATCGACTGGTAAGACCTTTTTATTTTTCGATGATGCCGAGTACTATTTCTGTTTATTATTTTCCATCCAGTCATGTCTCATTGGGGGGGAAAAGAAGAAACTTCCAAGGCATGTTGGCCTCCTATGCGGCGGTGTCCCTGTGGCTGACTCTTCTCAGTCTCGGACTGGCATGACCGGTGCTTGACCTGCTTGGGCCGAAACCACAATATGGATCTTTGCGACGCCTATTTCTCCATGGACCAAGTGTTGGAAATGTGCGCGTTTAAAGTCAGACATGCGCTACCAACTTTTGGTGGACAGGCTCACACCTGGGACGCCAAGTGCAGGTCTCTTGACCCTTCCTCCAGGTCCCCTTCCGGTCTTATACAGCCCATGGAGGAGGGGGTTTCTGTCTTTTCTAACACAATGCAGGAGTCCCAGCCTGATTCCTCCGGGAGTCTGGCGGCAGGGACCATCCTGGCAATCACCTCCTTGGAGGCGAAGGTTCCCTCGGCATTGCAGCCCAGGGCCTCCAGGTCTGGTCCAGTGTCTTCCTCGGCACCATCTGCCGGAGCCAGTTCCTGGCACCATCTCTGATCCTGGTACCGCATGTGGTGCCAGGGATCATGGCGGAGCCGTGAGCAGTGCAGGACCACCTCACGGAGTTCGTGAGGTGGTCTAGGTCTGAGCCTCCTCAGGGGAGGATGCTGATTTGGAGGCGGACCTGGACTGGCTCCCGTATTCTTCGGAGTCCTCCGACACTTCCTTGCCCAGCACTATGACTCCATTTCAGCCCCCCTTTTCAGGATTGGCAGTTACTACCAGCACCGGAGGACGTTCCAGAGCCGGTGGTTCTCATTCTCCCCTATGAGGTGTACCCCCTACTTTGGGTGCTCAGGCTGGGCCCATTTCTGGGCCACCTGAAGCAGGGGAAGGTGCTCTCACAATGGCTGTCTCCCAGGATTCAGCCACGGTGTTTGAGTTGCCTGGGTTTACTCTGAGGAAGAGGTCCCTCTCTTAGTCTGAGGGGTTGAGAGGACAATCGGGGGCAGCGTCCCTTCCTTGGAGCCCGCAGGGGTTCGGGTAGGATTCACAGTGCCGGTCCTGCCTTTTTCCCTGAAGCCTCCCTAGGAGGGATCTCATTTTTAGCAGCTAGGGGCCGCCCTTCTGGGCTCATGCAGCCCTGTTCGCCTCGCAGGAGGGATTCTCTTTTAGGGCTCATTCCTGACTGTCCCTGTTGGGTTGAATGGCCTTCGACTGCTTCGGCTGACAGATCTTCTCCAGTTTTGAGGTCTCCTGCTCAGTCCCCTAGCCTTGGCAGAGGTTGTGCCCCTCCACGGAGGTGCTTACCTCTGCCACCACCTCCATCTCTCCCAGACCACTCCAGTCCTATGGGACCCCTCACCTGGGAATAGTTCAGATCCAAGGCTGCACTATTCCCTGCCTACTATAGTTCCATGGACAAGGAGGTGTTCCACCATTCCCCTGTGCAGCCAGTGCCCGATTCTCTGGACTCGTCATCTTCCTCTTCTGAGGGAGAAGATTCCTCCATCCATCTCTCCCCCCAGCTGCTGATTCATCCAGTTATCAGTGTTTCCTTTCAGTGTTGGTCGGCGAGCTCCACATCTTTATGCTAGGAAGTCGCAATCCTGAGCAGACAGCGCATGCCCTTTTAGGTGAATTCAGTGCGGCCAGCCTGGTGGGTTCCTGCCTGGCCCTCCCCCTTCAGGGTGACATCGTACCACGCCTGGAGAAGTCCTTCAACCCTCTCTCAGCCCCTAAGGAATGTCGGCACAGGTATTGTGTACTCCTAGGGTCTCCAGGAACCTTAACTCACCCTCCTTCAGGCGTGACTCTCCTGGATACACCTTCTGGGCATAGATGCCCAAGACATGACTGACCCCCATAGACAGATGCTGAGTTGGAATTTCTGGGGCAGGAGAGTGTTCTATTCGGCACATCTCTCTTTATCTCTTTTGGCACATCAGGCCCATCATACTGCCTATAGCAGGCACTTATGGTCTTCTGGGAGGCAGGGATGTGCAATAACGTCCAGCGTCCGCCCCACCTCCAGTATGTGCTAGTGCCGGTAGCTGCGCAACTCCCGGCCTCCGCATGGGGTCCATCTCACACCAGGCACTTTCCCCACTCTTCCCCCTGGAGAAGGAGAGCAGTCCATAGGATGCTCTATCCTTCTCTACCTGGCCGGCCCTCCAGCAACCCAGGTCCATTCCCGAACCCGGGTCGCTGGCTTCTCAGGCGGAAATCCAGCCGCTGCGCTGATGGGCTGGTCAGGCACGGGCATTTTATTCCCATGCTACTGGCATTGATCAGGACTGTCCTACACCCTGACCACTCTCCAGTCCTCTCTGCCATGTGCAGACCCTAGTCACCCTTTCCTGCACAGTTCTCCATGGCTTTGCAGTGCAGTCCCGTGCCCTAGACCTGAATCCTCTAGCAGCCCTCCTGGAGCTGTCCTTTTACTTAACTCTCCCCCTTTACAAGTTTAAACACCACCTCTCACCTATGAGTCTAGCAAATTTTAGTTTCAAGATCTCCCTTCCCTCCAGGTTAAGGTGTATCCTATCCCTGGCATATAGCCCCTTATCCTCCCATGTATCCCCTCAGTCCCTCACCAGCCCATACCCTTCTGCCTTGCACCAGTCCCAGAGCCACTGATTCACCCCTCTAAGTTTTTGCTTGTTCTCCCCAGTCGACCTTGGTACTGGCAGAATCTCCAAGAAGGAGAGTGAGGTTCCTATAGAGTGGCTAACCCTGGCCAGTTCCTAGAATCTCGCCTGAATCTTTAGTTCACTGTTCCCTTCCAAGTCATTTGTTTCCAGATATGCTAGAAAGTTTTGGGATCCTCCGCATTCCAATGGTATAGAGTATAGCTGGAATTTGGCCTTATGTACGGATAGGTGTGGGATACATTTAGCCTTGACTGGGCTGCTTTTTTCCTCCCCATCCCCTCCCACTGAATACCTCTGGTCAAGAAGTCACCCAGCAGAATCACCTTCACCCCACCTCCCCACTTTACTAGCCCATTTGATTCCTTCCAGGCTCCTCCTTCTGTCATCGACCCCCAGCTTGCTCCTCTTGCCCCCCTAGCTTGGGGGTCACAAGTCTGTGCGTGCCTTACCATGCTCTTTCTTCTGCCTGTGACTCCTAGCTTGCACCTCGCCCCCCCAAACCTCCTGGGTGCCACAAGTTGCCCCCCTAGATCCGCCCTGGTCTCCCTTCCTGAGCTGGTATCCTCAGATCCCCCCACCCAGGCCTCCTTCTGCTGCTTCCCTTCTTGCCTCCCTCCCGCTTAGGTCCTGCACTTTCCACCCCATCTTCTGTATTTCATCTTGTCCCCTCCCTCCTCCTACTCTCCACCTCTTCCAATTTTTCCTGCCTCAGGTTGGACTATTTAGAGTACTCCCTGCTGCACCCCCGGCTGACTTCCCCAGCCTTGATGCTGGCCCGACCAATCCTGCCCCTTTCCACCCTGGCATTGCTCTGTGCTCCCCATCTACCATACCTCCACCCTGCCCTCCCTCTTGGATCTGGCTCCCTCTCCTGTCCCCATCCCCTTGGCTTACTGACCAAACCTCCCTGACCGCCTGCTCCCTCCCACCATTCTCCTCCCTCATCACCCAGATACAGCAGGGTGAATCGATTAGTAAGTGTGATGATTGTCCCAGATTTGCTCTCTCCTGGTCTGTCACCCCCGCTTGGCTCCCTCTGGGCATCCTCCTTTCTACAGAGTGATTCAAACAACATGAAGTCTTGCTGTATTCTGACAGTAGCAGTGAGTCCCAACCTTTGAACTGCCCCGGAGATGAAAGAGTTAACTTTCCATGCCAGGCATGGAACGCTGAGCTCGTGCTCGGTTGAGACTCTGTCTGTTGCTGTTTAAACTCAAACCGTCAGATTCTTTACTCCGCCTCACTGAACAGTAGCTCCGGAGATTTCTCCTTCTGCTCGGTTCAATTTGTCAGTTAAAGTACCGCTTTTCTTGGTTTTCGACCGAATTTAAACCGTAACCTGTCGGTTCAGTCTCTGTGGTATTTGCGAGTACTAGATAGGTTATCTTTTATTCTATTCTGTGTGGAACTTGTAAACAGTTCATCGGTTCGGTTTGAACCGATCAAGTTGGTAGAAAATCTTAATTTGTACTTTTAGAGTGTGGTTACCGGTTCTTATCGGTTCTAAAAAATGGATTTTATTACGTTTTTTTCCACGACCCGTGACACGGTCAGGAACCGATAAGAGGGTCTTGCCTGGCGGATTGCCATTAAAAGGGTAAGTTTGGTTAGGACTGGCACAATGTCTGAGAAACCCAAATGTAAAACCGGGCCCACTGGGTTTCAACACTGTAGTGTGTGTGGGGAAGTCTTTGCTAAGGCTGACCCCCACACCACCTGTGTTTATTGTCTGGGGTTGGACCACCTTAATGCAGACTGCCAGATTTGTAAAAATTTCCCTGCAGCTACCCTAGAAAAGAGAGTTGGTAGGCTCAGGGAAAGGGAGGCCAAAAAGTCCGCTGAACCGGATGGCCAGCCCTGTTCAGTTCAAACCGAACCAGAAGGAGTGCCTCTGACCAGGGCGAGACTTCTTCGGGCAAAAGGAGAGCAGATTCTGAGGAGTCGGTTCCGGCTAAGAGAACTAGAAAAGAAAAATCAGCTAGTGTGGAGCCAAAACTTTCTTCTCCAACCACTGAAGAAATAGCCAAAGCGATCAAAATTGTGCAGTCGCTTTCCCCGGTTCCGACCAAACTGGCACCATCAGGCAGGCGCTCGGTTCAGCCGGTTCCACCGGTTCAAGAGTATGATTTAGAGGAATTTTATGAACCAGAGGAGGAGGAAGAGGAGTATGAGGAAAGTGAATGTGGTTTTGAAAGTCTGGACGTGCCTATTGACTCGGACATCTCCCCAGACAGACCTTCAGGAGTGTCTCCTCCTAAGCTTTCTGAGTCCCTCTCCCATTTCATGTTTTATAAAAAAGTGGCTGAAGCCCTCCAGCTTCCTATGGAAGAAACTGTGGATGACCAGGAGGAGCCTGACTATGTGGAAATGATGGATATCCCAGAGTCTAGGAGGCTGTCTATTCCCTTACACAAATCTTTTGGGAAACAGACATTTAAGATTTTAAAGACTCCTAACACTATACCTCCTGTGGATAAGAGAATGGACAAGAGGTATACATTGTCAGGCTCAGATATGGAGTTCCTTACACAACAATGCAGCCATGTTAGGGTAGTGCAGGCTGCAGCCTGTGATAAGGCAAATATTCCCTTGGCTTCACAACCCCCAGACAAGGACTCCAGGAGGATTGATGCCATGGCAAAGAAACAGTACATGGCAACATCCTTGGGACTCAGACAGGCCAATTATATGGCCTATACTGCTAAGTATCAAAAAATCCAGATGGAACACTGTTATGGCTTTAGCAAAAACAGGTCCCTGGCCAGCTTGCCAAGGAGCTGGAGCAGGTGGCTGCAGATGGGATTGAGGCATCCAAGGTGTAATTCCATGCAGCAGTGGACTCCAATGATGTGTCATCTAGAGTCATGGCTACATCTGTGGCACTTCGAAGAATGGCTTGGCTCAGATGTACTAGCCTATCACAGGATACCCAGACTAAGGCTATGGATTTTCCTGTTGTGGGTAATTCTCTGTTCGGGGAGCAGACAGAGAATTACATGAAGAAAATGGACGAATATAGGACCACCTGTAGGAGTGCACAGGCCAAGGAAAGGCAGGCCACTCCTCAGAGGCAGCATCCCAGGGGCAGGCCTTTCCATAGGCCTTTCTACCAAGCCCAGGCCTCCTCTTCTGCTTATGCCCAGAGGGAGTTCTTTAGAGGGAGAGGCAGACAGGGTACAAGCAGGCCTGCTTCCACCCCGCAGCCCAAAGCCCCTGCCAAACAGGCACCCTGATGGGTTGGCCAGGGCCGATTCTCCACTACCTGTAGGGGGCAGGCTGGCTTACTTTGTCCAGGACTGGGAGTCTCTGACATCAGACAAATGGGTCCTGGAAGTAGTAAGCCAGGGACTGGTTCTCAGCTTCAAAAAGTTTCCAAAGATGAGAACCAGATCCTTTCCACCTGCAAATCCCTCAGAGACACTTGCCCTAGAGGCAGAGATCTCTTCCCTCCTAGCTCTCAGAGCTGTGGAAAGGATTCCACCCCTACACCAGGGCAAAGGGTTGTACTCCAGGTACTTTCTTACCCCAAAAAAGACAGGAGAATGGCGGCCCATCCTGGATCTCAGATACTTAAACAAGCACCTTTTAAAACCAAAATTCAAAATGGCGACTCTGGGAATTATTCTACCCTCTCTCAGGCCAGGGGACTGGCTAGTGTCCCTGGACCTCAAGGATGCCTACTTCCATATTCTCATCAGAAGCTCCCATCGAAAGTACCTCAGGTTCGAGCTGCCCTCAGGCCATTACCAGTTCAGGGCAATGCCCTTTGGTCTGACCTCTGCTCCAAGGGTATTCACAAAATGCCTGGCAGTGGTAGTTGCTTCTCTAAGAAGGCAAAGGATTGCCATCTTCCCTTACCTGGACGACTGGCTCATAGTAGGCCAGTCCCCAGACCAAGTCAAGTTACACCTACAAATAACCCAACAACTGCTCACCTCTTTGGGTTTCCTTCTGAATCTTTCAAAGTCAGTCCTAGAGTCTGTCCAACTCCTCACCTTCATAGGCACAGAGCTAGACACAGAAAAGGCCAGAGCTTTCCTTCCCCTGGACAGGACAAGGACCCTTGTCTCTCTAGCCTCCTCATTCACCCTGCAGGTGTCTCGACCAGCAAGGCATTTTCTGCAGCTCCTGGGGCACATGGTTGCTTCCATAGCAGTAGTGCAGGGAACAAGATTTCAGATGAGGGACATTCAGTTCCATTTGAGAGCCTTTTGGTCTCAAAGGAAGGACCCTCTGACCAAACTGATCCCAGTGACTCGAACCCTGATCCAGGCCCTACAGTGGTGGCAGGATCAGAACAACCTGAGACAAGGGTTCCTTTGTCACTCAGTCTCACTCTTTAATCCTTACTACAGATGCCTCCCTCTTGGGGTGGGGGCTCACTTGGCGACCTGACCACCCAGGGGTTGTGGTCCCCTCAGGAATCTCTGCTTCACATCAATCTGTTGGAACTCAGAGCAGTATTTCTAGCACTTCAAGCTTTTTCCAAGTCTGTTCAAAACAAAGTTATCCAGGTCAGAACAGGCAACACCACCACAATGTGGTACATCAACAAGCAAGGAGGCACTCGGTCTACGGCCTTGTGCACAGAAGCAATGAAGTTGTAGCAGTGCTCCCAGATCTACGGGGATTCCCGTATTTTACAGGATTTCATGTCTCAAAACGGGGTACGGGAAGGAATTCTTAATTTTGAAAAATATACGGGAGAAATTGGCGCCGTCACTTTGAAGCCGGGGTATGTTGCAGCAAGAGTCTCGGAGTTTATCCCGGATCAGTTCCCAGACATGATTACCACAAGCCTGACCCTGATTGGTTCAGAGACCACAGTCATGCTATGACCATGCACTGGCTGTGGTCTCTGATTGGCTTCTCTGCAAGTGTTTGATGCAGAGTGCTGCCGGGAATATTTAAACTGGCTATTAGTGCGCTTTAATTCCTGCTTAGCTAATATTGCTGCCACCAGAGAGAGGAGATATCATCGCTGTCTGTCCATAGCTCCTCACTGCCTCAGCCTGCCACGTGTTTTCGGCATTTGTTTCACCGATCCGGACCCAGGCATCCAAGAGAGCAAAGCTACAACCCGTTGCTGGTCTGTTCTGTGCCAAATTTCATCGGCTTTTAATTTCGGCAGCCCAGAAAAGGAGCGACCAGCCTGAGAGCTGCCTTCCAAGAATCTGCAAAATAAATTTTTAAAAATGACCCAGGACCCCGCCAGCACCGAGGCGATCCTCACCCACCGCTGGTCCATGCCATTTCGTCCGCTGTACTGCAGAAAAGTGCCGGTAACAGACCGAAGGAGACGAGCCTGATCCTGAGCTGCTTTCGTGGCTTCTCACCGGACAATCATCGGTGAAACGAGGTACCAAAAATATTAACAACCTGCCTCTGAGTCTAGGCTGGCATCAAACGAAATCAAGCTACTCTAGCTGAAACCTTTATGAATCTGCACTGCTATAGCTGGGACAGAGGGTGGGAAAGGTTGAGGAGGGAGATTGTGAGATTTTAATTTTTAATATTTAATAAAGAAATAACACCTGGTCACTGGAGGCTAAAAGTGGTCTGTGATTCAGGTAAACAGTGAAATCTTTTCATGTACTTTCCTTGAGCATCAATTGTGTAAACAGTTTTTTTCTACTATATAAACTGGGTACCTGATTTAGCTACTAACCCATCTATAATTTGTTTCAGTTATCTCCCATTGCAGAAAACATATTTGTTGTGCTCCTGTTGATTTGTGTGAGAAATGTTTCCTCCTAGGTTCACACTGGCTTGTCTTCCTTTCATATAATTCAGGTGTAGCCTCCCTAAGTGTCCATGGGACAGTGTGTACTTGGAGGCCAAGGAGACAATGAGTTGTTTTAAATATGAATATTAACAAAACTCCCATCCACATTGCAGGATGAAAAATAATTCAGGTACCAAATCTGTCTACGGGTAATCCTAATGCATCAATGATCTGCTGCTACTTTGGTTTGGGCGTGTATTTGGTGGAGGTTGAGGAGATGGTCTCTGAGTTTTTTAAATCTATTAATATTATTCATTAACTGGAAAATGAAAAAAATGATTCAGGTACCAAACCTGTCTCTGGGTAATCAAATAATCATGCTGCTTTGGCTGGGACATATATACTCAGGGGCGGTCAAGGAGATAAGTTTGTATCATGCATCACTGTTGGCTGCTTTGGCTATGAGTGTTTAAAAACTTGGGGGAGGTCGAGGAGATTACGTTTTAAAAAGCTTTTCTTCCTATAATTGTAACTCCTGCTTTAGCCCTGTGGAGGAGAGAGTCTGTGCTGAAAGATCAGGGAGCCAGTCCCCCAACGTGGAGAACTACAGTGTACAGCTTGTTAACTTTAGTTTTTACACTTGGTGTGGGCTCTGGTTTCCCTATGTTGCTCAAGGAAATTTTTGTAGAATATCAGTTGTAACTCTGGCCGTGTAGCATATTCTTTTTACGTGGACATTGATGTGCGATATTTACCTTGGAGTATGCCTGGGAAGCTAGCTGTCAAGATGTTTTACAAATGTTTCTGGTTTGGGGTTGGAATATATATATATATATATATATATATATGCACAAAAATGCATGAAATGTGGACTTTAATAGGCTGATGGTAACTTTCTTAAGCATACAGGAAAATCTACAGGAATTTCACCCAACTTTTACAGGAAAAATACAGGAAAAAGTAGGGTCTGCTACAGGAAAATGCTCTGGCTGATCTGGGAGCACTGTTGTAGTCTCTGGCTTATTCCCGGAACACCTCCCTCACGGCAGTTCACCTCCCAGGCAAGGACAATGTCCTGGCAGATTCTCTCAGCAGGATATCCCAGGGCCATCACGAATGGTCACTGGATCCCCTGGTCTTGGAGGTGATATTTTCCAGATGGGGCACCCCACAGATAGATCTTTTTGCAGCCCCAGACAATCACCAACTTCCCCTCTTTTGCTGCAGGCCCCCAGTGTTGGGCTCAGTCTCCCTGGATGCCTTAGTTCTCAGTTGGGAAGGGAAGTTCTGTATGCTTCCCCCTTCCTCTCCTGTTCAAGTGCTAGTCAAAATCAGATCTCAACCATGCAAGATGATCCTGATTGCTCCAGACTGGGCCAGACAGCCCTGGTATCACTCCTACTGTCCTTAGCAGTCCATCTTCCCTGTGTCTTCCCAGGAATTACAACCTGTTAACCTGTGCTCAGGGAGGGTTTGGTACCAGATCTCAAATCTCTCAATCTCAAGGCCTGGCTCTTGAAGAGTTAGAGTTTGCTGATTTACACCTCTCCCAAGGTGTAATGGATATTCTGAAAGCTTCTAGGAAACCTTCCACCAGGGCTACTTATAATTCCAAGTGGAAAAGATTTTCCATATGGTGCTCTGGGAAGCATATTTCCCCAGAGTCTGCTGATCTGCCCACAGTCCTTGATTATATGGTCCAATTAAATAGCTTGGGGCTGAGACCAGCTACACTGAAGGTGCATCTGGCAGCTGTTTCTGCTTTATTTCAGCGGGTAAGCCCTCTCCTCTTTCAGATCACCCTGTATTCTTCAAGTTTTTCAAGGGTTTGCTTCACACCAACCCTCCATTCAGGGACCCTGCCCCTGCTTGGGACCTTAATGTTTGCATTGCTCAGCTTATGCAACACCCTTTTGAGCCTTTGTCTTCAGCAGAGCTTAAGTACTTGACTTGGAAAACTGTGTTTCTGGTAGCCATCACTTCTGCCAGACGCATAAGTGAGTTACAAGCTTTGTCAGTGGAGCCTGATTTTATCTCCTTTCATAGAGATAAGGTGGTCCTAAGATGGTTTCAGATTTCCACCTTAATCAATCTATGTCTCTTCCAGTGTACTTCACTGACCATTCCTCCTCTGGTGAGAGGAGGCTGCACAGTTTAGATGTGAAAAGAGCCCTTAGCTACTACATAGAGCGTACCAAGGGTCACAGGTTTGACTCCCTCCAACTGTTCCTCACTTATGGTGAGGTTGGTAAAGGGAAACCTGCCACTAAAAGATCCATTGCCAGGTGGATTGTCTCTTGTATCCAATTCTGTTATGAAAAACTGGGTAAGGTTCCACCCTCCGGCCTGCGGGCTCACTCTACCAGAGGTACAGCTGCTTACCTGGCTGCTGCCAGGGACATCCCCATTCTAGAGATAAGTCAAGCAGCTACTTGGAAAACAATTCACACTTTTACCAAGCATTACTCCCTGGATATCCAGGCTAGGAGCGATGCTCAGTTTGACACAGCTGTGCTTCAGAGCCTATTCCCTAAGTAGGTTCTGTCCCTCCTCCATGGAGGTACTGCGTGGTAGTCTGCTACTGTCAGAATACAGCAAGACTTCATGTTGTTTGAAGAAAAAATTACTCACCTTAGTAATGTTGTTTCTTCTAATGGAGTCTTGCTGTATTCTGACCTCCCCCCCTGCCTGCCCCTCTCAGAACCTCTGTTTTTGGGATGTGGATGGGCAGTGGCAGTGTTAGCTCTCAGGAGGTGCCCACCTTGTTGTTTTCACCCCTTTTCTTGGGTGAGTGGGTGTTGTGTTTTTCATTTTTTGGGTCTCCTGACTTGAGTCTTTGTTTTGGGACCAAAAAATGTGTTTTTATGTTTAGTAGCCAGTTGGCTAGTGTAGGTTTACAGCTTCCACACAGGACCTTAGTGAGTTTAGCTCGTAAAGATCTGACGGTTTGAGTTTAAACAGCAACAGACAGAGTCTCAACTGAGCTCGAGCTCAGCGTTCCATGCCTGGCATGGAAAGTTAACTCTTTCATCTCCGGGGCAGTTCGAAGGTTGGGACTCACTGCTACTGTCAGAATACAGCAAGACTCCATTAGAAGAAACAACATTACTAAGGTGAGTAATTTTTTCTTACTGTACATTGCTTGCTTCGTGCCCCACCCCTCCTGAGCAACCAGATAGTCCTAGTCTGCCTGTCCCTGCCCCCTGGGGTATGCCATTTTGGCCTCGTCTAACATATGTTTTTTCCCCCCACCTTACCTCCTCAACCCTCCTGCCTTCCAGCTGCCTTCTCATTTCTTCGACCTCCTTCCTAAGACCTGCCAGCTGGAAACACACTTGCCAACCTCTGAACCTCCATGCTCAATTTAATATTATGGCCGGCGCACTCCCTGTACAACCAGTCACCCTACCGAAGATGCCCGCTCTGGCAACCCCCAAGTCTACCCTCATTTTGGGTGTGAGCAATATGGCCCTCTACCAGCAATATTACACAAGCCCTCTACCAGCAATATTACAAAGCAATAACCTGAGCAGTTTGCCCCTCCCCCCAGCAGTAGTCCATTCACAAGCAATTTGCCCTCTTTCCCAACAGTAGCCAGTTCACAAGCCCTAACATTAGACGGTTCGTAAGCAAATTTGCCCACTTCCCCAACAATAGTTAGCATACCCATTTAGTTTATACATTCAGCTTCAGTTTGCCCCTCCCCAGTAGTAGTCAACAATGCCCAAGCAAAGCACAGTGTATGTGACCCTTTTGGCCCCACCCCAGCCAGCATCACGTCCAAGCTTCCTAGTGTTCCAGATCGCCCAATCTTGATGTGCCCTCCTCCAAGACTCCACCCCCACTGACCATTTAATAGAGGTTGGGGCCAGGTGGTGTGGGACGAATTACAGCTCTCCTGTGCAGACTGTCCATGTTGCGACTGGGCTAAATGCCTTTATAGCCCAGTTGTGCTGTTCAGAAGACGTGCACTGTGTGCTATTTGACCTTGCTGCCCTCCACATGGCCAGCTGACCAGAAGCTCCCCCTCTGACCACCAATGTGGTCCCGACTTCTCCCGCCACCAATGCGGCCTCAGTATGCCCTTCCCAGCACTGATGCGGCCCCTGTGCAGACCACAGCTCTCCTTAAGTGAAAACCTTGATAATACTATCCCCTCTGATGTTATAATACTAGACGTTGCCAAGGCTTTTGACAAAGTCCCACACACAAATTTTGTCCTGAAATTAACCAATATGGGCAAGCGTCAACAGATAGTAAATTGGATTCGTAACTGGCTATCTGACAGGGTACAGTATGAACGTATTAATGGAACATTGTCTGACCCAAGATCTTACTTCGAGATACAGCTCTTGCAGCAGGTAACACCATTAGGACTGAAGCCGGCAGGCGCCAGGACCCCGGAGATCTTTTCTAGCTAGCTATCTTCACCAGGGACCGCCCCCGACGTCGGCCCGCCTCCGACGTCAGGCGTGGTATAAGAGGGGGCGGTCCCGCCAGAATGCCCAGTTCTTTCCCGGCGTCGAAAGTGCATGCCTCGACCTACGGTTAGTTCTAGCGACGCAAAGCGTGGTTTTCGAAATTTCATCAAAAATTTGCTGTGAAAGATTTTCTACAATCAACAGTTTCTTATCTGATGTCCTCTCCGACCGGCCATTCTTCGAAGTGTGCGTGCGGCAAATAAATTCCTTTAAAGATCCACACCTCCGTCGGCCAGCTGCCTGGGCCCAGACCACGACATTAAGGCCTGTCCCCTCTGCCAGGGGTTCAATAGCAGCACCAGGATCCGCCGGCAGAAGGCCCTTCAAGCCTACCTCCTGGAAGAACAACTATGAGCGATGGCCTCCAAGGGGGATTCGGCACATTGGCACGCCAAGAAAAAGAAGAGATCCAAGGATACTGCCCGGTCGCCGGTTCGGGCCTCCGAGTCCCGGAGCTCCGGGTCTCGGTCAGACCGCTCGCCTTCCAGGGCCTCTTCGCTCCCTGCTGCGGTCCCTGCTACTCAGCCCGCTCAGGCCTCGGCCGCCAGCCGTCGTCCTCTTCATCTGCCCAGAAGACCTTGGCGGTCGAGGAACGCCACCACCACCACCCAGAGGGTCCGCTCCTCGGCCCCGGCGCCCGGTCTTCCTCACTTCCCCGGAAGACCTTGGAACTCACTCCGTTGGAGAGCCGGTGGATCCGGCGTCGGCCAGACCGCCGTCGGCCGTTCGCCATCGTTCCTCCGAGCTGACGTCAGCCGGCCGGCCGTCGTCGGTCCCTTCTGCGCATCGGACGTCGGTGGAGGGACCGACGTCCGCGCTGCCTGAGCCGAGGGCTCCTGCGCCTCCGACACCAGTCGGACAGGAGTCCCTCACCGAGGAGAATTCGGCCCAGCCCGATGACTAGGTGGACGCTCCCGGCCGCGAGGAGTCTCCCCGGGGTCCCTCACCACTGCCCAAGGCCCCCGTGGAGCCATCGCCGGGACCCGACGTCCAGCCCTCGACCTCGGAGCCGACGTTGGGGCTATCCTTGGCCGAGGTGAAGGACCTCTTTACATACTGGTGGGATACTATCAGGAAGGATGTGGTACCCCCAGTCCTTCCTCCTCCACCTCCTCCTCCTCCTCCTGTTGCTACAGCTCTGGCCCCACCTTCACCTGTGAGGTCGGCTGGCCATTCTGTCCCCAGGGAGCCTGAGACTCCTCCCAGGGGACGGCACTCTAAAAGGAGACCTCCATCTAGATCATCGTCCTCTGGATCGCCCAGTCCCAAGAGGTCCAGGAGGTGACATCGGTCGCCGTCGACGGAGGTTGTGGGATCATCTTATTCATCGTCCAGATCCCCATCTCCAGTCTCGCTTCCCTCGCCGGACCCACGTGAGACTCCAAGGTCTCCTCCGGACGATCCATCCTTCATGGATATACTTAGACATATCCAGGAGAACATGGGTTGGGAAGCAGAGGAACTTGACCCCGAAAGGCTACGCCTGGCGAAGTACCTTCGGCAGAGAGACCCTAAGCCTGTGGTGGTGCCACCCTCGGTGGACACTTTCGTGGATGTCACCAAGGCTGCGTGGAAGCATCCACATTCACTCCCGGCAGTGCCGAAGAAGGCTGACAGGCTGTTCAGGGCCCCTAGGGGGACCAGTACCTGTCACAGCACCCTCTGGCTGACTCCCTGGTGATTACTGCCTCACATGATCGGTCCCAGAGACCGCAACATTTGAGCACCCTGCCACCGGACCCAGAGTCCAAACAGCTGGACTCTCTGGGGAGGCGCACTTACGCTTCCGTGACTTGCGCCATCAGGTCCCTGAACTACCTCACCCACATGGTGCAGTTTCAGAACGCCCTGTGGGAGCAGGGGACTGGAGGCGGCTGAGAAGCTGCCGGAAGGTGAGCAGAAGGAGGAGATGCTTCAGCTTCTCCGGACGGGTTCAGACGTGGGAACCCAAGTTTTAAGAGCCACATATGATTCAGCGGACTCGTCAGCCAGGGCGGCTGCTTCAGGTGTTTGCCTCCGGAGGCACTCATGGCTTTGTGTCTCCGGTTTCACCCCAGACGTCCAGAAAAATATTTTGGACGCTACCTTCGAAGGTGAGGTGTTGTTTGGTAATCCGTCAGAGCGTATCATTACCAAACTCCAAGAGGCTGGAAAGGCGGTCCGGACAGTCCAGGCGATGTACCGGCCTGAGGCTTGGCTCCTTCGTGGAGCCAAGGCCGCTCTCGTCGGATGGACTCAGAGGCAACAGCCCCGTTCCGCCACACAACACAGGGGCTCTGGCTTCCAAAGGACCCAGGGGAAGCAGCCCGCCGGCAGGGGTCAACGTCCTTCCAAGGCCACCCAGCCAGCGGGTCCTTCAGCCGCCACAGCATGACTCCTTTCTGGCCCCCACCCCTCAGGATCAACGGGACTTTTCGGTCAGGGGTCGCATTGCGAACTTCCTGTCAGGTTGGCAGGCAATAACCACCGACAGGTGGGTTCTTCAGCTGGTCAGCAAAGGCCACTTTTTAGAGTTCGCAGAATGGCCACCCTCGAGGCCTCCTCTGCTTTCCCGATACTCGGGTCAGCACCGCAACTTGATTTGGCAAGAGGTGATCGCTCTCTTGGACAAGGGAGCGATTCAATCTGTCCCAGGAAACCAGAGAGGACTGGGGTATTATTCTCACTTCTTCCTGGTTCCCAAAAAGACAGGGGACCTCCGTCCAATTCTGGACTTAAGTGACCTCAATCAATCGGTCGTCTACAAAAGGTTTCACATGGTGACCCTTCCGGGTCTCATTCCCATGCTAAAACAAGACGCCTATTTAGCGTCCCTAGACATGCAGGATGCCTACCTGCACATCCCCATAGCTCAGGCGCATCAGAGGTTCCTGCGCTTCGAGTTCTCAGGCCACCATTTTCAATTCCAAGCTCTTCCCTTCGGACTGTCATCCGCTCCGAGGGTTTTTACAAAGTGCATGGCAGTCGTGGCAGCTGCTCTAAGGAGGAAGGGCCACTATGTGTTCCCGTACCTCGACGATTGGCTTCTCATGGCCGCCTCCAGAGAGGCGCTTCTGCAAGCGATCCGGGACACTCAGATCCTGTTCAGATCGCTCGGGATCTTGATAAACCAGGAGAAGTCAGTCTTGGTACCGTCGCAGAACCTGCAGTTCATAGGCGCAGTGCTGGACACGGTCCAGGGGAGGGCTTTCCTCCCAGGCGACAGGGCGGAACGCATCAGGTCCCTCATAGAGGACCTATCGGTGAATCAGACCGCTCCGGCCAGATTGGTCCTTCGCCTGCTCGGTCACATGGCTGCGGCCATTCCCACGGTCCCTCTCACGCGGCTTCACATGCGCATAACGCAGTGGATGCTCAAGGCGCAGTGGGACCAGAGGCAAGACCATCTGCAGCACCCGGTCAGAATCACAAAAAGAGTGATTCAGGACTGGCAATGGTGGTTAGCCACTGGGTCGCTCTCCAAGGGCGTCCCTTTTGCAGCGCCGTCCCCAGAGATTACCCTCACCACGGATGCTTCAGGTCTCGGGTGGGGAGCTCACCTGGATGGGGTGAAGTCTCAGGGCGTTTGAGTCCGCTGGAAGCTCATCTGCACATCAATGTTCTGGAGATGAGAGCGGTACTCTATGCTCTCCAGGCTTTCCAGTCCATGATCCCACCGTGTACCATCCTACTTCAGACGGACAACACGGCGGTTATGTATTACCTCAACAAACAAGGAGGCGCACACTCTTACCCCCTTTGCAGGGAAGCCATGAGAGTGTGGGATTGGGTAATCGGACACGGCGCAAGTCTAGTCGCGGTACACGTTCCCGGCGTGGACAACACGATTGCGGACGGCTTGAGTCGCTCCCAGGCCAGAGTCCACGAGTGGGAACTTCTTCAGGAGGTAGCAGAGGACCTGTTCCTTCGATGGGGAACTCCAGAATTGGACCTATTCGCATCCCCATCCAACGCAAAACTGCCCAATTTCTGCTCGCTAGATCCAGAGCCTGGAGTTTTCTGGCGAGATGCGTTGTCCATCTCCTGGGAGAACAGGTTCCTCTACACTTTCCCTCCTTTCCGTTGATCCAGAGAGTTCTGCTCAAACTACGGAGGCGTGCTCGTTTGATTCTGGTGGCCCCATTCTGGCCCAGACAAATCTGGTTCCCATTGCTGGCGCAGCTGTCTGGAACCTCCACTCCCACTGCCGCGCAGTTCTCACCTTCTGTCTCAGGAGCAAGGTTCGTTATACATCTGGATCTGCGGTCTTTGAACCTACACGCTTGGCTCTAGAGACGTAGCCATCATGCGACACGGGGTCTGTAGGAGGTTGTGAGGTACTCTCTGCAGCCAGAAAGCCAGGCCACTCACGCTACTTACGCCATGAAATGGTGCCGATTCTGTCTTTGGTCATGGGCTCGTGACCTTTCTCCTTTAGGTTGCCCTGTGGGGGCAGTCTTGGACTACCTCCTCTCCCTTTTTCACTCGGGGTTAGCCTACTCCTCTATTAAAGTACACCTTTGTGCTATTTCGGCCTATCACCAGCCGGTGGGCCAGCGCACCATTGCTCAACTGGACGCTTCTCGGGAGTTCCTGAGAGGGGTGCTGCACCTTAGGCCTCCTATTAAAGATCCGATTCCTCCATGGGATCTCCTTTTTGTTTTGGAGCAACTCACGCTCCCTCCCTTTGAACCAGCCTGGAGATTCGAGCTCACGTTTCTGTCTTGGAAGCGTTGTTTTTAGTTGCAGTTACTTCAGCCAGAAGGATTTCTGAGCTTCATGCCCTGATGTGTAAGGAGCCTTATTTGGTTTTTCACCGAGACAGAGTGTCTCTGAGAATGAATCCTAAGTTTTTGCCTAAGGTGGTTTCAGCTCTGACCTTAAATCAGGGTATTGACCTTCCGGTCTACTTCCTGAACTATTCCAATAGAGGAGAGGCTTTGCTCCATACTCTTGATGTTCACCGCAGCCTGAGGTATTACCTCAATAGAACTAAGTCCTTTCCGGCTTCAGAGCAACTTTTTGTGTCCTTCACACAGAGAATGAGAGGTCGGCCAGTGTCTAAGCAATCCTTATCCCGCTGGCTTGTGCAATGCATCTCTCATTGCTACCAATCCAAACAAAAGCCCCTCCCGGGTTCCGTCAGGGGCCATTCTACTAGGGGTGTAGCCACTTCTTTTGCAGCTCTCAAGAATGTCTCAACCTCAACTATTTGCGCTGCAGCTACTTGGAACTCTGTGCATACCTTTATCAGGCATTACAGTCTGGATATAGCCTCTAGGCGAAGGGCTGGTTCGGCCAGGCCATGCTGAGCCTCCTGTCCTGAATCGAGGGTTGGCGGCTGCTCCTCGGTTTCTTCTTTCCTCCTCCATGTGAAGGGGTCAAGCTTTACTGCTTGGGAATCAGTCCTAATGGTGTAACCTGCTGCAGAGCTGTATCTCAGTAAGATGGTACAATTCACGTAAGAACTTACCGTAACAGTAGATCTTCGAGAACAGCTCTTGCAGCAGGTACCTTCCCGTCACCATATCCCCCTTTGGAGGAGGTCTTCACTAGAAGTTGCTCCTCTAGAACGGAGGTGAGGGGAGAAAAGGATGGTGAGTATTTCAGCCAGCCAGTCTGAATGATCAGGCAGCAGGAATTTGAATTCTTCCGCATGGCTGGGCGGCGCAGGAGTCAGCTTTTTTTTGAAGAGAATTTCCCTCTTTTCTACTCAGAGTTTTCGTACTCCTTTTGCCTTCTGATGGTGGATCCTTGGTCTGCCCGCTGTTGCAACCTCTGGCGGGAGTCTCGAGGCGGAGAACTCGGGATTCTGGTGGGACCATCCCTCTTATACCACGCCTGGCGTCGAGGCGGGCGGCGTCGGTCCCCGCTGAAGATAGCTAGCTAGAAAAGATCTCCGGGGTCCTGGCGCCTGCCGGCTTCAGTCCTAATGGTGTAACCTGCTGCAAGAGCTGTTCTCGAAGATCTACTGTTACGGTAAGTTCTTACGTAACTGTACTTTCTGTCTTAAGTGGTGTACCAAAAGGGTCAGAACTTGGCCCAACTCTATTCAATCTTTTCATCCAAAGTTTTAGCACTTAATACAGCTCCTGTGACTACAACCTTAAGTTCAATCCCATTTAAGTGGGTGAGGGACAAGGTTAGATACTTGGGGATTCAGATTCCCAAAGACCTGTCCAAGTTGTACCAGTGTAATTTTACTGCTTTGAGCCAGAAAATATTTAAAGACCTAAACAGATGGCGGAGCATGCCATTCACTTTTCCAAATAGAATTGATGTAGTTAATTTAGTGCAGTGTCAGTGGCTCAGTAGCTGGCACACTCGCCTCTGAGGCCGGGAGATCAGAGGGCTGTGGGTTCAGTTCCCACATCTGGCACTTGGGTTAATATCCCAGTACTGACACTGCAGTGCAGCATGAGAGGGGTGCTGCACTGTTGAGGTGCCGTCTTTCGGATGAGACGTTAAACCGAGGTCCCATCTGCCTGGATTGGTGGTAGTTCAGGTGGATGTTAAAGATCCCATGGCACTTCTCGAAAAGAGTAGGGGAATTTCCCGGTGTCCTAGGCAAATTTCCTCATTCATAAAAAATACCACAATAGCTTAATCTGGTTCAAGGTCAGTTGGCATTCATCTGTATCCCCCCTCTCCCAGGTTGTGCCTGAAAATAGTCAGAAATTGTCTAGTGCACTTACCCGGTCAACAAAAGCTAAATAAATAAATAAAATAAAGATGAATATTTTACCAAGATCTTTGTTTCTCTTCTCAACCTTTCCGATCCCATTTGCCAAGGCAGATTGGATAAAGCTCAGGAAAAAAAACTGTCTTGTTTTATCTGGGCTGGGAGGCATCCTCGGAAGAGATGGGACTTACTGTCGGAACTAAAGGATAAGTGTGGTTTGGGGGCACCACATTTTTATAATTACCACCTAGCGGCTCAGATGCTTCCTATCCTCCAACTCTTTTCCCCAGGGCCAGGGGGCAGTTGGTACTATATAGAGGATAGTGCTGCCCAGTCTACCCCCCTGAATGTTCTACCTTGGGTGGTATTAGCCACAGATTTAAAGAACATTCAAAATAAATGGACCAATCAGACTCTAAAAGCCTGGCTGGAAGCAAGACAGTGGTGGGAAAGTCCCACAAGAGTTTGTAAATGTATTCCTTTTGGCTAGATTGCCTAATTGCTCTATGACCTGTAGGGACTGTGTCCTATCTCAGTGGGAACAATTAGGCCTTAAATTTCCCACGCAGTTAGTGCAGGAAGCAAAGTTTAAATCATCCAGTAAATTGCAAGCAGAGCTTGGGTTACACCACAAATAATTTTTTAAGTTCCTCCAGTGCAGGCACTATCTGTCCACTGAGGTTGGGTCAGAGGCATTGGCAGCTGAACCTCCTCATCCTATAATAGCCACTTACCAGGGTGGTAGATTGGGTAGTGCCAGACAATTCATATCCACCATGTACAAAGCGTTGCAGGAGGGGTTAGGCACACTCTTGGTCCAGTGAACACAGTATAATTGACATGGGTAACTGGGACAAGCACTTACAGAAAAGGAATGGAGCATGATATGGAATGGCATCCATAAAACCATGAGTTCACCCCAGTGGAGGTTCTTTCATTGATGTGTAAACAGCAGGTTCTTTATTACCCCAGTAATATCGAGCCATTATTCATCTATTCCCTCAGACAGCTGTTGGTGATATTGTGGGGCATAGGGATGCTACAATCATATTTTCAAACATGAAGTCTTGCTGTATTCTGACATTGTGCGGTTGGCCCCAGCACTTGAGCTACTCTGGAGATGAGGGAGTTGACTGTATGCCAGAGCGTGGGGCATTGAGCTCGAGCTCGGTTCAGACCTCTGTCTGCTGCACTTTGAAGTGTAACCATCAGATTCTTTACTTCGCCTAACTGAACAGTCATTCTGGAGATCTCTCAATCACTTTCGGTTCGGTACAGTAAAAAACATCGGTTTTAAACTGCTATTTTCTTATTTTTCTTCATTTCAGATCCCTGTTTGCGGTACAGTAAGTGCTTAGGTATTGGACTGAGTGTGATTTGTGTGTGGAAATTGTAAAAAGGTTTTTTTCAATCGGTTCGGCTGAACCGATTGTCTGGTTTACTTCTATCTAAGTTTATTCTTTTACTGTTTTAGTGTGAGATACAGGCCCTTGCCAGTTCTAAAAAAAAAAAAAAGTACTTCAGACTTAGAAACATAGAAACATAGACTTTGACGGCAGATAAGGACCGCTAGGCCCATCTAGTCTGCCCATTTCCCTACCTACAGGATAGGCCGCAGATCCTAGTTAACCAACAGCCTATATCTTTTTTTTCAAATACCCATAACATGGTTAGGAACCAATAAGGGGGTCTTGCCTGGCTTTTGCCGAGTAAAGGGTAAGTGTTAGGATGGTTACGTCTGAGAAACCCTAAAGAAAAACTGGGCCCACTGGGTTTCAACACTGCAGTGAGTGTGGGGAGGTCTTTGCTAAGGCTGATCCCCACACCACCTGTGTTTACTGTCTAGGTTTTGACCACCTTGATTCAGACTGTCAAATTTGTAAAAATTTTCCTATGGCCACCTTAGATAAAAGATTGGGCAGGCTTAGGGAAAAGGAGGCCGAGAAGTCTGCTGACCTGGATGGCCAGCCCGGTTTGGTTCCAACCCACTGACCTGGGTGAGACTCCCTTTGGGCAAAAGGAGTGCTGATCATGAGGGGTCAGTTCCGGCAAGAAAAAGAGAAAGGAGAAATTGTCCGGTTTGGATCCAGAACCGCATCGTCCAACCGCCGAAGAAATTGCCAGGGTGATTAGTATTGTTGAATCGCTTCGTCCAGTTCCGACTGATCCGGCGCCTCTCGGTAGGTGCTTGGTTTGGTCAGTTCCTCCTGTTCCGGATTATTCCCCAGAAGAATATTATGAACTGGATCTTTGTGTGTTACTCGTGCTGTGTGGGTGCTCATTCTATTTTCCTGCATCTGGAGAGGGATGAAGACTATGATGACGACGATGATGATGATGGTATTGAAGGTCTGGATGAGCCTATATGAGAAGGGACTTGACAAGGTTGGAGAAATGGTCGAAAGTATGGCAGCTTGGATTCAATGCAAAGAAGTGCAAAGTAATGCACCTAGGAAACAAAAACTCAGGGGAAGATTACACAATGGAGGGAGGTAGTAACAACAACAGAAATGGAAAGGGACCTGGGGGTAATCATATCAGATGACTTACGGTTGGCAAGCAATGTGAGAAGGTGGTAGGAAGGGCTGGGGGGATTCTGGGATGTATAGGGAGAGGCATCACCAGCAGAAAACAGGAAGTTGTTGTCCCCCTGTACAGACAGTTGGTGAGACCCCATCTGGAGTACTGCATCCAGTTCTAGAGACCCCATCTCCGCAAGGACATAGACAGGATGGAGGCAGTTCAGAGGAGGGCAACTAAAATGGTGCAGGGTCTGCAAGAGAAGCCATCGGAGGAGAGGCTAAAGGAGCTTAATATGTATACCCTTGAGGAAAGGAGGGAGAAGGGGGACATGATAGAAACATTTAAGTACCTCAGTGGAATCAACAAAGTCCAAGAGGTAAGGGACCTGTTGGTGGGGAGTGACCATGCCACGGTCTGGTTCTGCCTGGACCTAGAAGGGGTAGAAGGATGCACAAAGACAGAGGTAACTGACTTTAGGGGGGCGGATTTTAAGGAAATGGGAAGGATCCTCAAGGAACATTTGGATGTGATTGGGTCAGACATGGACACTGACAGTAGGTGGGAAATCATCAGGAGAGCGGTGCAGGATGCTACCAGCACCTGTGCCAGAGTAAGACGAAAATGCGGTAGGGCCCGAAAACCCTGCTGGTGGACCACGGAGGTCCAGGAGGTGGTGCAGGGAAAGAAGGCAGCCTATAGGCAATTCAAGTGCTCAAGGAGTGAAAGGGATAAAGGGGAGTACGAACTGATGGCTAGAAGGGCCACTAGGGTGGTGAGGGCAGCTAAGGCAAGGAAGGAGCAGAACCTGGCCAGGAAAATTAGGAGAGGGAACAAGGGGTTCTTTAGATACATTGGGGAAAAATGAAGGGTGAAGGGGCAGATTAGCAGGATTAAAACAGGGGAGAGATGGGCACAAGACCCAGGGGAGCAGGCTGAGGTACTAAATGAGTACTTCACCTCAGTTTTCACCAAGAAAAATGGGTGTGCTGCATCATACATGGGAGGAGACAGTAATACTGAGGAGGGGGGACCCTTACCGATCGGCGGGTCTTGGGGGAGGGGGAGGCATCACTGGCAAGAGGGGGGAGTCTAAGCAGGGAGTAGAGGTAGCGGAGGTGGAAATCACAGCAGAGAGAGTGAGGGAAGCCCTCAGCTCCCTTAAGATGGAGAAAGCACCAGGGCCGGATAAATTACATCCCAGAGTGATGAAGGAACTTGCGAATGTCCTGGCGAAACCCCTGGCGGAGCTTTTCACCATCTCTCTCTGAGGACAGGGTGGGTGCCCCAGGACTGGAAGGTGGTGCATATAGTGCCTATCCACAAGGGGGGATCAAGGGAGGTGGCAGGGAACTACAGGCCTATCAGCCTGACATTGGTGGTGGACAAGGTGATGGAGGGCATTGTCAAGGAGAGGCTGGGGGGGACCTGGAAAAGTCAGGGTGCCTGGATGATAGACAGCATGGATTCGTCCCAGAGAAATCGTGTCAGACAAACCTTGTGGAGTTCTATGACTGGGTGACAAGTGTCTTGAACTTGGGTAGACCAGTGGACGTCCTCTTTCTAGACTTCAGCAAGGCATTTGACACTGTTCCTCACGAGGGCCTGTTGGATAAGCTCGGAGAAATGGGGGTGGGGAACCAGATGATCAGATGGATAGACAATTGGCTTCAGGACTGGATCCAGAGGGTCATAGTTGGTGGGATAGTCTCATCCCCAAGGAGGGTCATTAGTGGGGTCCCACAGGGATCAGTCCTTGGGCCCCTCCTGTTCAACGCCTACATCTCTGACATAAGGACAGGTATCAGGAGTGAGATGAGTCTCTTTGCGGATGACTCAAATCTGGGGCAGTGGTGGATGGGAAGGAGGGGAGTGTGGCCCTACAGGGGGACCTGGAGGCTCTGGAAAGATGGTCTAGAAAGTGGGAGCTGAGGTTCAATGCAGGGAAAAGCAAGGTACTGCACCTGGGGGCCAGAAACCCGGGCCAAGTGTACACACTGGGGGGGGAAATGCTACAAGTCTTGATGGCTGAGAGGGACCTGGGGGTGGTGGTGGATGTCAAGATGAACAACTTGGAGACTTGTAGGAGGGAAGCAGCCAGGGCCAACAGGATGCTGGGATGCATCGCTAAGGGGATCACCTCCAGAAGGAGGGAAGTGATACTCCCTCTGTATAACTGCTTGGTGAGGCCACACCTTGAGTACTGCATGCAGTTTTGGAGGCCACACTTAAAGAGGGGCATTAAACTCCTAGAGAGGGTCCAGAGGAGGGAAACCAAAATGATTTGGAGCTTGGGGGACAGGACCTATGGGGAGAGGCTCGAAGAGCTAAATATGTACACATTGGAAGAGAGAAGGGACTGGGGGGACATGATAGAGGTCTTCAGGTACATGAAGGGGATAAATAGGGGAGGAGCAGTCAGGGTGCTTCGAAGCAAGGAGGAGGGGGCAACTAGAGGGCATGGGTGGAAGCTGGAGGGGGAAGATTCAGGGGAGAAAGGAGGAGGTGCTACTTCACTGAGAGGGTGGTGGAGACATGGAATGCACTGCCCAGGGGACTGGTGGAGGCAGAGACGGTGGAGGGGTTCAAGAGGGGATAGTACAGGTACAGGGGCAGGGTTCTGGAAGCAAAATTCAGTGCAGCGAGAATATCCAGAACTGAGAAGGGAGAAGCTAGAGAAGGTGAGGGGGGCAGCAAGGTCAGCTCCCAGGGTGGGGGCTGACCAAACGAGCAGGCATGAAAGACCATTAGACCTATTCTGCTGGCATTTTAGTATGTTAGTATGTTAAGGTAGCATCTTTCAGAAAAAGAGGTGTGCAAGAACAAGGGGACACAATTTGAAGATAGAGGGGGGACGGCTCAGGGGCAATGTGAGGAAGTATTTTTTCCCCAGAGAGGGTGGTGGACGCATGGAACAGCCTTTCTGAGGACGTTGTAGGGTCTAAAACTGTGGGAGAATTCAAGAAAGCATGGGACAGACAAAAGGCAATTTTTGTGGAGGGTAGGAAGAAATAGGCTATTGGTTAAATAGGATCTGCAGCTTATCCTCTAGGTAGGGCAGACTAAGTGGGCCAAGCAGTCCTTATCTGCCATCAAAGTCTATGTCACTAGGATGGATTCTAGTATCTTTGCCTGATTTGGAGGTGACCAGACAGGCCATTGCCCCCTCTGAACAGGGCTTGGACCTTGTGAGGCACCAAGCAAGGGCGTCGTATGACACCAGTGAGGTGGCATCCAGGCTGGCGGGGACAGCGATCTGCATTAGGCGGACTGAATGACTTTGTCTACCCAGGTTATCACCCCTGGCCTGGCGAAGGGTGACTGCCTCCACATTCTGGGGAACCCACTTTTTCTCCCGCAGGGTGAGGCGGGTGTGACATGGACAGCCAGTTCTGAGGGCTATATGATCATTTTTTGTAATATAAAAATGGGTTATGAACTGTCTCTCTTGAGAAATGATGAAACAGCATGTGAGATCACATGCACACACACACACACACACACAGGTTTTAGATACAAGGTGTTACGTGAAGGGCCAGAAGCTAATTACAGAGTAGAAGATCAAAGAGCATCAGTTGAAGAACATGAGTTATGCTGAGATTGCAGAATTTAATACTTGGGAAAGACATCCTGTTTTTATATAGATATTTGTTTTATATATTCTGACAGGGAGGAGCTAGGTAACCTCGTGCAAGTAGGTGGGGAAAACCAGCTTTTAAACATTATTCTATTTTCCTTCAGAGACACTTCTAGCTAGACTCTGACAAAGAAACGTCTTTGGAGCACTTTAAGCAGGTATTTAGAGAGAGAGACAAATCTAAGTACTGTAGTAGGAATTGCACTGTTTAAACCTTGTTCTTTTAAAAGATTTGTATGTCTTGTGATATAATAGTTATGTATTTTATGTTTTACATATTTTTTTTTATCTATTTTAGTAAAATTCTAATTTTAGAGCCTACTTAGTCTATCTTTGAATTTCTTTCTTTGGCAAGAAAAGTATATATGGTTATAGCTGACACTAGGCATAAGTTGAATGGTGATACCAAACTGGAAAGATAAGTGTTTTAATCTAAGGTCTTTTATTACAGTTTTTAAGGTTCATTTCTGTACACCTGGTTAGGTGCCCGTAGGCAAAGATATCTGGCCCCTGAAGACAGAATTATCTGAGCCTGTACATTGGGTACACTAATAAGAGGTTCACAGTTTGAATCCCTCCAAGACTTGAAACCAAAGGTTGATTTGTACCCACAAAACAGATGAGGGTTACCTTGTTCTGTTAACTGTTCACAAGACTACGCTCAGAGGTTGGCACTTTGGGAGTAGAGGACTGACCTGCTGAGTGGGTTTGTGACAGATTGGTTAGCAGCAGTGGCATAATTTTGGTATCACAAGCTTTTATTGTTCAGCTTTTCAGCTTGAGATCATAATCTCACTTGCAACGAAAGAAAAAGGCAGTGATTTATTTTTAAAAAGGAACAAGAACTCTATCAATTGGTATAGAGTGAAGCTCCTACCCGTTTTATTTTTTTTTTTCTAAAGTGCAAGTCAGAGTAGCAGTAGTGAGGGAAGATGACTTCCGACTACAGCAGGCACACTGTAGACCCCTTGAAGCAGTTGTGCAGAGACAGAGGAGTCTCATTTGTGGTGAAAGCCAGCAAGCAGAACCTCATAGATGCCCTGATGGTAGCAGATACCCAGAGCAGCAAGTCACGGACTGTGACTGAAAAGGACCAAACCTCAAGTGTGGGAGGGCTAGCGGCCAGTGCAGTGTCCAGATCCAATGAGGAGGACAACAGGGCCAGTGACAGTGAAGGACCACAGCAGCAGGGAAAGGTCACCAGTATCCTGGATCTGGAAGTACTCAGGCTGCAAATTGAGTTGCGCAGGATGGAGCTGGCATTCCAGGAGAAGAGAGAGCGAGAGGCAGACCGTGAGGCAGAGCGAGAACACCGAGAGGCAGAGCAAGAACAGAGGGAGGCTGACCGTGCGGAGCAGGAGTGCCAGAGGCAACACGAACTGGAGAAGATACTACTCCAACCAGTGGCACCACAGCAGGTAAGTGGCTTGGGTTTAACTGGGACTGCAGGACTGGGTTACAAATTGAACTCCAAATTAATAGCCGAATTTAAAGAGGGGGAAGATATGGATGCCTTTTTAAATTATTTTGAAAAAGTTTGCATTCAGGCTAAAATTCCTAGAGAGTCCTGGAGCTTCCAGCTATCTCTGCTACTTACCGGGAAAGCTCAGGATGCACTGGGTCAAATGGACAATGAGGACAGTGATGATTACAACAAACTTAAAGCTGCACTGTTAAAAACATTTGAATTAACTGCTGAATCATACAGAGCTTAATTCCGTAAGCTCAGGAGAAGCCCTGATATGAGCTACGAAGAGCTAGCCACGAAACAGCGTCAGTTTTTAAAACATTGATGGGAAGGAATTGAGGCAAACTCTGTTGATAAAATTGAAAATGTGATTTTATTAGAACAGTTTTATTGGGCATGCCCAGCCGAGCTAAAAACGTGGCTGGAGGACCGAGATCCCAAAACAGTGCAAGAGGCTGCTGCTGAACTCTCGGACCACTATGCCAAGAGCAGACCTTCTCTGACAGCGAATGAGGTGGGTGTGGCAGTGCAGAAAGGGAAAAGCGCACCTTCAGGGTAGCTAAAACCCTTGCTGCCTCCACCGAAATCAGTTAGCCCCAGGTTTCAGAGAAAAGATTTCTCTGAGAGAAGAAATGAATGTTGGTTGTGTAAAGAAACTGGGCATATTGCCAGACAATGTCCCAAAAAGGTGAGCAATAATACACAACCGGGTGCTAGAAAAGAAGTGGGTTGTTTTTGTGTCCCTGGAAGCATGCCAGTGAACATGAGGGAACACATACACCCAGTCATGGTGAATGCTGTACAGACGCAGGAGTTAAGGGACATGGGCATCCCTGGCCTTGGTAAAGGGGGATCTAGTACAGCCTGGTCAGCTTATACCCAATAAATACGTCACTGTACAGGACTTTGCGGGTGGGGAGAAAACATTGCCCCTCGCTAGTGTTCTCTTAGACTGGGGTGAAATGGGGAACTGTTCAACAGGTGGCTGTAGCCAAAACCTTAGCAGTGGATGTGATCCTGGGCAACAATCTCAAATGGGATGGTGTGTGCAGTTACCCATAGCCAAGTGGCAAGGGAAAATTGTAGTTCCCTGAACCCCACAGAAGCCATGGTGGAAGCCACTGAGAGGCTGGTTCCCCAGCCTGTATCTCCTGATATGGAGACTAACGAAGAGGGGGTAGAAATTTCCCCACTAACAAGTAACCACACAGCTACAGAGGGTTACTCTGAAGAGGGAAGGGTGACCCATTGTCAGAGGGGTGGGATTGACAGTGATCCTGAGTGCCCTGACGCTAGTGTTAGGGACCCTAGTTTAGCGACTGAAGGGGACCTGTCCCATGCCTTGGGAATGTGTAAGGGGATTTGCAGCTGCTAAGAGAAGTGACCCTAGTTTAGAGACACTGAGGGCTTGGGCAGACTCTGACGGAGCAAAGGGAGGTGACGGCAGACATAAGGTTTATTGGGAAAATGGACTTATGTATTCTCAGGCAGTACAGACAGAGGTAGGGGTGCTAGGCAGGCAGCTTGTCATTCCCCAGGGGTATTGTGAGCAGCTGCTCAAAATTGCACATGATATTCTCTTGTCTGGTCATCTGGGAATTGCGTGCACTATGCAGTGGTTAGCCCAGAACTTCTACTGACCTAACTTCACCCAGCAGGTGAAGGAGTATTGCAGGTCTTGTCACCGGTGCCAAGAAATAGGGAAGGCGGGCAAGAAGACCCAAGCAGCCCTGATTCCATTGCCCATAGTGGAGGAGCCATTCCAGAGGGTGGAAATGGATATTGTGGGGCCTTTAAATACTCCCAGCTCCTCAGGGAAGAGATTCATACTGACTGTGGTGGATTATGCCTCCTGGTACCCAGAGGCAGTTGCCTTGTCCTCACTGAGGACAGACAAAGTGGCAGATGCCTTACTTGGGATTTTCTCCCGTGTTGGGTTTCCGCAGGAGGTAATCACCGATCGAGGGGGTTCCTTCATGTCGGACCTGATGAAATGTTTATGGGAGAAGTGTGGGGTGGTGCAGAGATGCATGACACCATATCACCCACAAGCCAATGGGCTTGTGGAAAGATTCAATGGTACCCTAAAGTCAATGCTTCGGGCGTTTGCTGACTAGCATGGGAGGGACTGGGAGAAATACCTTCCCCACTTGTTGCATATAGGGAGGTGCCCCAAGAGTTGACAGGATTTTCCCCCTTCGAACTCTTATATGGACATCGGGTACGTGGGCCCCTAGACTTGATCCGGGAGGACTGGGAAGGTAAGCACACCACTCAGGGAACTCCCATTGTGGATTACGTCCTTAGGTTTAGGGAAAGGCTGAAGGAGCTTATGGGGACAGCCCAGAGTAACCTGGCAGCTGCCCAATAGAAACAAAAAGTGTGGTACAACCGCAGAGCCAGAGCTTGCTCGTACATGGTGGGTCAGGAAGTCATGGTCCTTATTCCGGTCTGGAAAGACCAGCTGCAGGCTGAGTGGGCAGGACCGTACAAAGTGGTTAGGAAGGTAAATGACATGGTGTTTGCAGTGTGTAGTCATGGGGAGGGGACGGACGAAGGAGAGCCCCTTCTGGATTTGCTGGAAGAAAGTAAGTGGGAGTCCTCTGTGGAGGCAGTAAAATTGTCTCCCCAGCTGGCCCCGGACCAGGTCCAGAAAGTAAGGGAGGTTTTAGCGGACTTTACCCAATTGTTTAGCGCCAAGCCTGGACTAACCCTCTTAATGACGTACGATGTGGAGACAGAGACACAGACACCCATACGGTGGACAGCATATCGGGTGTCAGAGGCTGTCCAAAAGGACATTAGGAGAGAAGTGGAGGAGATGCTGGATTTAGGGGTAATCTAGAGATCCCACAGCCCCTGGGCCTCACCCGTAGTCCTTGTGCCTAAGCCGGATGGCTCAACTTGTTTCTGTGTGGACTATCATGGACTGAATGCAGTCACAAAGTCAGACGCCCACCCGATGTCCTGGACGGACGAACTCCTGGACAAGTTGGGGGGGTGACCTACCTTACGACCATTGACCTGACAAAGGGGTATTGGCAGGTAGAGCTGACAGACAGAGCTAGGGAGAGGTTGGCCTTCATCACCCCGATAGGCTTATTTGAGTTTAAAGTAATGGCTTTCGGAATGAAGAACACCCTGTGCACTTTCCAAAGGTTGGTGAACCAGGTGTTACATGGTGCAGAGGAGTATGCCATGGCGTACCTGGATGACATTGCCATCTTTAGTACCAGCTGGGAGGAACACCTATCCCATCTTAGGGAAGTGCTGGGCCGGGCTCACTGTCAAAGCCGAGAAGTGCCAGGTGGCCATGGGAGAAGTGGAATACCTCGGGCATGTGGTAGGCCAGGGACAGGTCTGTCCTAACCAAATAAAGATAGAGGTAATCCAGGCATGGCCCAGACCAGAAACACAGAGGCAAGTCAGGAGTTTTCTAGGGACAGCAGGGTACTACAGAAAATTTGTACCCAATTACAGTGCCCTGGCTGCTCCCCTATCTGACCTGACAAAGAAAAGGATGCCAAAGAAAATTACCTGGGGCCCAGCCTATGAAGAAGCCTTTTCCAAACTAAAGGAGGCACACTGCAGTGCTCCTGTTTTGACAAGTCCTGACTATAGCAAAACTTTTATAGTTCAGACTGATGCCTCAGACGTGGGTATTGGGGCAGTACTGAGTCAGACATCCAGCCAAGGGAGGGATCACAAAAGAGCCTACCTGAGTAAAAAGTTACTTCCCAGGGAGCAGGCATACTCCATGGTGGAAAAAGAATGTCTTGCCATAGTGGGGGCCCTCAAGAAGCTGGAGCCATACTCGTACGGACAGCATTTTGTGGTGCAGACTGACCACAACCCCCTGGTTTGGCTGACGCAGATGGGTAAAAACAATGGTAGATTGCTAAGATGGAGTCTTGCTTTGCAAGGTTATGGTCTGACAATCGTACATAGGGCTGGAGCCAAAAACCAGAACTCAGATGGGCTGTCTAGGGTCCATGAGGAGTGAACTGATTTGGGTAGCTCATCCCATGAAGGGGATAGAGCCCTCAAATTCAGTCTAGGTGGGGAGGATTGTTACGTGGACAGCCAGTTCAGAGTGCTGTATGATCATATTTTGTAATATAAAAATGGGTTATGGACTGTCTCTCTTGAGAAATGCTGAAACAGCATGTGCGATCACACACACAGCTTTTAGATACAGGGTGTTACGTGGAAGGCCAGAAGCTAATTACAGAGTAGAAAAGGCCTTGATCAAGGATCTCCTAAAATTTCATAACGCTTAGAGGAAGAAGAGCAGGTTGTGACGTTTTAGTGCGAAGTCATAAAAGATGCTTTCATGTCCTGGAAGGGGGAAGCTTATCCTAAGATCAAGGAGAGTCATTTGAAGAACATGAGTTATGCTGAGGTTGCAGAATTTAATACTTGGGAAAGACATCCTGTTTTATATAGATATTTGTTTTATATATTCTGACAGGGAGGAGCTAGGTAACCTCATGCAAATAGGTGGGGAAAACCAGCTTTTAAACATTATTCTGTTTTCTTTCAGAGACACTTCTATGTAGACTCTGACAAAGAAACATATTTGGAGCACTTTAAGCAGGTATTTAGAGAGAGAGAGAGACAAATCTGAGTACTGTAGTAGAAATTGCACTGTTTAAACCTTGTTCTTTTAAAAGATTTGTATGTCTTGTGATATAATAGTTCTGTGTTTTATGTTTTACACATTTTTTTATCTATTTTAGTAAAATTCTAATTTTAGAGCCTACTTAGTCTGTCTTTGAATTTCTTTCTTTAGCAAGAAAAGTATATATGATTATAGCTGACACTAGGCATAAGCTTGAATGGTGATACCAAACTGGAAAGATAAGCGTTTTAATCTGAGGTCTTTTATTACAGTTTTTAAGGGTTCATTTCTGTACACCTGGTTAGGTGACCGTAGGCAAAGATATCTGGCCCCCCCCAAAGACAGAATTATCTGAGTCTGTACATTGGGTATGCTATTAAGAGGTTCACAGTTTGAATCCCTCCAAGACTTGAGACCAAAGGTTGATTTGTACCCACAAAACAGATGAGGGTTACCTTGTTCTGTTAACTGTTCACAAGACTACGCTCAGAGGTTGGCACTTTGAGAGTAGAGGGCTGACCTGCTGAGTGGGTTTGTGACAGCAGGAACTTCAGGGGTGACTTCCCTCTCCTACCCAAAAGAGAACAGCATCTCACCCAGATCAGTCTCAGGCCTAACTAGGCCTGCAAGGGTTCCCTCCTCCAGTGTCTCCCCCACAGGAGGCTGAGGGACTTCCTTCCCTCAGGGAGGTACCAGGTCCCCTTCGGGGGCTTGGTAATCACCCACCAGTGATGAATGGTGAAGATTGACACAGATCAGATATGAAAATTATGTACCCACCGTAATTTGTGATCTTTCTGTGTATCTTCCCATTCATCACTGCTTCCCACCCACCTTCCCCTCTTAGGCCTCAGTCTCTGGGTAATGCCTCCTCCCTGTTTGTTTCTCCAGCAATTGACTCTGCTGGTACCCCTGTACCTCTTGCCTCTGCTCCTCTTGGAGAGTGTTGCGAGTGTTTTGGGGAGACAAGCAAGCAGGGAAGCAACCCTCTTTGCTCACCAGGGCTCTTTTCATCCTGACAGGACCCTCCTCCTTGGTTGGACCTGTAATTTAATCCTTTTCTCTGCTTCATCTAAAACCCTAGGGGGTTATCTTAAAGCAATGTTATTGAGGCCCTGGTATCCCTTTCCTTTCTATTTCTATTTTTAGCAATCTCCCCTTGTAGGGTTCCCCTCTGAGGGATTAGCTCTTGCTCCTTACTAAATAAGACTCCTTGTCTTCATCTCTCCCTCGGAGGTGACATTCTTTTAAAAATAAAAAGCTGAGGAGGCTTATTTGTCAAAAGGTGCCTATTTCAGGATGTGTCCTCGCCCCTCTCCAGATTATCCCTTAGTTGAGGGGGGTGGGGACATTAGTTTTCTACTTCAGTGAGGGCTCATCACAGTTGGTGCACTGCTTTCTTCTCCTGCACTTCAAGCCAGCCGTTCTCTGCTTTATCTTAAATTAAGGGTTTTCTTTCCTCCTAGAAGGAAAGGAACATGGTTAAAGCAGTAATGCCCTTCTGTAGTCCTCAAGCAGGGGCGAGTGGGATGCAGTTTCTCCCCCGCCCCCCCCCGCTCTTTTCTCCTCCTGTTCTACCTCTTCTCCCTCCCTTGCTCACCCAGAGGTTGGGGCTCCCTTTCCCAGACCCCTAGGCTCCTATTCCTTCTATCCTCTTATCCGGCATTATTCCTTCCTTGGTTTTATATCTTTTCCTTTTCCTATACCTCGGCCCGCCCTCTTTTTTCTTGACTACTCTCCAGCATGCAGAACTGGAGTCAACATCAGTTACTGGCCAACCCGCCAGTGCCACGAAATGCATCAGCCTCGAGGGTGATGCAGTCTCGACATTGGCTCTGCCTCTTTGGAGAAAAAAAAGCTTCGCAAGGTTCTGTTCCTCTGGACAGAACCCACCAGTGATGAATGGTGAAGATGCACAGAAAGATCAAGAATTGCGTAAGTACAAAATTTTCATTTCTAGGGACGTGGATATGTTGTTCTATCCACATTGTTTGGCATATCCTTTCCTCTTTAAATCTTGCCAGAAGGTCTTAAAGCTGGCTCCTGCCACCCACCCACCCAGGTGGTATAAGCCTCGGCTCCACTCCATGACGCCAGATCTTCCATTACACTGGAAGATACAAGTTGCTTCCTTACTGCTCTCGCGCTCAGTAGGCCCTGGCTTCTAAATTTTCGGATGTATTGGAAATTAAACTCATCAAGCCGGCCCAGTGGCATGGAGGGTTGAGGCAGTGTTGCCTTACCTCCTGCCATGCCAGCGACCTGTGTTCGCTGTGCAAGCTGGTCTTCAGGGGTCAGCCGGGGTGGAAGAGGATCAATCATCCGGAGGACAGCTTTTCTCTCCCAGGGAGGGGTGAGATACAGGTCTGCTGCTGGACCGACCCCTGGCGGTGGCCAGCACAGTGAACCCATACAAGGGGAGTGGAGCTGAGCTAGACACTTGGCATGCCGCTTGCAGAATCGTGTGCAGCTCGGCCATAGGTGTCATTGCACGCCTTGGCTCTGTGCTTGGGGGCAGGGGAACAAAAACTAAGGAAGAAAGAGCCGACCGGCAGGATGAAGCCAGTCTCCCTGCTGCACCGGGACAGCTGGCGCCTCAATTGCCAGAGGCAATGGCCAGGTAAGTAGTCTGGTGGTGGTAATGGGGGAGGGCCGGTGTAAGGGGGCCCGTCAGCAGGGGGATAAAATATAGAACAAAAGAAAAAGAAAGAAAATTAAACTCATCAGTTACCGATCATCGCTTTGCGATCTCGACTGTGATGTAAGAGAAATCTTCTCCTAGTTTCTGACGCTGTCTGTGCGGGCAAAATATGTCGCGCACAGACCCGCATGCCATGTGCGTTTACTGCCTGGGTGTCCCCATGACACCCAGGCCTGCAAGATGTGTCTCACCTTCCATCCTAACATCCTAGACAATTGTCTCACACATTTGAAATTGGGCAGGCCAGGAAAGAGGCTTGGGCGGTGGATCATTCCTCGAGGCCCTTCTTCGTCCTGCTCAATTTGGGCTCAACTTTCTCAAGCTCCTTTTGGGAGATGTGCCAGTCTCTCCCCACTAAGGGTGAGGGACCTTCAAGCTCGCATGTCTCCCGGTCCCCTTAAAATGACGAGAAACCGAGAGATTCTTCGTCTTGGCGAAGACGTTCTTGGGATCATGAAAAGATCTCTGTCCCAGGAATCTCCAGTCTCAACCTCAGTCAAGATTGCGGCCTCAGCTGCTGGCTTTTCAGTCCCACCATCCAGTCAGCTGGCCGAGACTTCGGTCGAAGACGAGGTTGAGATTAGTCTCAATCCTGTCGACCTGTTGTCTCCCGAGGAGGCCGACAACTCTCTTATCAGGACCCCGGTCCTGCCTGATCTTACTTCGATAAACAGCTCTTGCAGCAGGTTACACCATTAGGACTGAAGCCGGCAAGTGCCAGGACCCCACGGAAATGTTCTAGTTAGCAGTATTCAGCGGGGACCACCCCCAATGTCAAGCACAGTACATAAGGGGGTGGTCCACCATAATCCACAGTTCTTTTCTTGCCGTTGACTAGCCAGCATCGGCCTCTCGGTCTCTACCTAGCACACGACAACTTAGAACTTCCAGATTTTCTATACGACTAACGTCCTCTCTGACCCCTTCTTTTGAGGGTCACCTTTCAAAGTGTGCCTGCAGAAACAGATCCTTTTCAAAGATCCTCATTCCTCATGTGTGCGTTGCTTAGGCCTGGACCACGATACTAAGGCCTGCACTTTTTGCCAGGGGTTCAACAGCTGCACCAGGATCCGCCATCAGAAGGCACTTCAGGCTTACCTGCTAGAGGAAAAACTTAACAGGATGGACATGAAACCTTCCTCCAGGGGCGATTCTTCCTCCAAGGTCCACAAACACTGGGACAAGCACCGGGAGAAGGCAAAGTCCAGATCCCCGAACTAGGCCTCGGACTCGTGGAGCTCAGGCTACACCCAATCGGACTGCTTTCCCTCCAGGGCTAGGTCTCAGCCCCTTCCGGTCAAGGTCCGGGCCTCCGGCGGTTCTTTGACTCTTCAGCCCATTAAGACTTACAGGCCCTCGGCTTCCTCTACTCCCTCTCGAGCCTCTTCAAAGTCCTCAGAACGCCACAAATCTTCCTCTTCCACCCGATGTCGGGACCCTGACTCCAGGTCGGTCTCCCAGCCCCCTAGGGGCCCGGACCCTCCACCCAGGAAGATGAAGGACCTGACGTCCCTCAAGTGGACGATGGACCCGACATCGGCCAAGCACCCGACGTCGGCCAGGCGTTCGCCGGAGCCGAGAACATCGGCCAAGCACCAGACGCTGGCCGGGCGTTCACCGGACCTGAAGTTGTCGGCCAAGCAACCGACGCCAGCCTCACCGGAGCTGAAGACCGCTTCCCAGTCACCGGTTGACACCATTCACAGGGACTCCACGAAGGAGGACACCACGTTGCCCGAAGACCAGGTGGGCGACACAGAGGATGCCGGGCTTCCGAGGGTACCTTCACCCACCCCGGAGACACCAGATGCCCAACCCCGTGACAGACCACTGGCGACAGGCCCATCATCGGGCATGAATATTCAAGAAGTAAAGGAACTTTTTACTTTCTGGTGGGACACCATCCGCAAAGATGTGGTCCCAGTGAAATCTCCTCCTCCTCCTCTCACTACTTTACCTCCTACACTCCCTCCTCCACTACAGTAGCCAGCACGAGGACTACCAACCCCCAAGGAGCAGACTCCACCTCCCAGAGGTAGATCCAAGGATCGGAGAAGGCCTCCCTCAAGATCTCCATCAGGGTCTCCCAGCCCCAAGAGATCCAGACATCGGCGATATACCCCATCAGGGGAGGACTCCAGATCAGATACCTCGGATTACTCCAGATCTTCTCCTTCTCCACCCAGCATCTCATCATCTGACCCACATGACCTTCCCAGGTCTCCTCTGGATGACCTCTCTTTCTCTGAGATCATGAGGCACATTCAGGACAACATCAGATGGGATGCTGAAGAACTCAACCCTGAAAGACAGCGCCTAGCTCGTTATCTTCGGCAGAAAGATCCAAAGCCTGTGGTATTGCCACCCTTGGTAGACACCTTCGCGGATGTCACCAAGGCTGCGTGGAAACATCTGCACTCCACTCCTGCGGTGCCGAAGAAAGCTGACCGCCTGTACAAGGCCCCAAGAGAGGATCAGTACTTGGCTCAACAACCTCTGGCAGACTCCCTGGTCATTACGGCCTCACATGACCAGTCCCAAAGACTGCAACACATGAGCACACAGCCACCGGACCAGGAATCCAAACAATTGGACGCCCTGGGGAGATGCATGTATGTGGCCACTACATGCTCCATCAGGTCCCTGAACTACCTAACCCACATGGTACAGTTTCAGAACGCCCTGTGGGAACAGGGCCAGGACCTGGTCGATAAACTTCCGGATGGTGAGCAGAAGGCAGAGCTCATAAACCTCCTCCGCACAGGGTCTGATGTGAGGACTTAGGTACTACGAGCCGCATATGATTCTGCGGGCTCATCTGCCAGAGCTGCAGCTTCAGGCATCTGTCTCCAGTGAAACTCTTGGCTCCATGACTCCGGCTTCACCCCGGACGTACAGAAGAACATTCTTGATGTCCCATATAATGGCGAAGTACTTTTTGGTGAACCCTCGGAGAGGGTGATCACCAAACTTCAGGACACTGGGAAGGCAGTCAGGTGTATACAGGCCATGTACAGACCCAGGCCCGGTTCCTTTCATAGGAACCAGAGCCGTTTTCGCAGCCGGCAACAAAGACAACAGCCACATTCTGGCCAGCAACATAGGGGCTCCTTTCAGTGAAAAGCCCAGGCTAAGTCGTCCCCAGGCAGAGCCCAGCGTTATACTAAACCGGCCCAGCCTGCAGGGACCAATGCTGCCACAGCATGACTCCTTCCTGGCTCCTGCCCCTCCTCTGGATCAATGGGTGCAAAAGGTCGGGGGTCGCATCGCTCGCCACTTTTTAGGGTGGCAGTTGATCACCACCGACCAGTGGGTTCTCCAATTGGTCAAGAAGGGCCATTTCATAGAATTTCTCAGTCACCCACTGACAAGACCTCCCCTGCTTTCCTGTTACTCGGGTTAGTACGTCCTTCTTATACGGCAGGAGGTGCTCACGCTCCTGGAAAAAGAAGCGATAGAGCATGTTCCATGGAACCAGAGGGATGCAGGGTATTATTCTCACTTCTTTCTGGTTCCCAAGAAAACAGGGGCTCTCCGTCCGATCCTGGACCTCAGCCACCTCAACGAGTCAGTCCTGTACAAACGCTTCCACATGGTGACCCTTCCAGATCTGATTCCCATGCTCAAGCAGGGTGCCTTTCTAGCATATTTGGACATGCAGGATGCCTACCTGCCATATACCCATCGTTCAAGCGCACAGGAAGTTTCTGCACTTCAAGTTCCAGGGCCACCATTATCAGTTCTGAGCCCTCCCTTTCGGACTGTCATTGGCACCTCGGGTATTTACGAAGGGTATGGCAGTCATGGCGGCGACCCTGAGGAGGCAAGGCCACTATGTGTTCCCCTACCTGGACAACTGGCTTCTCATGGCGCCCTCTTGGGAGGCCTTGATGTCCGCCATTTGCTATACTCAGTCTGTGTTTGAGATGCTGGGCATCTTGATCAGTCAAGAGAAGTCTTGTCTGGTTCCGTCTCAGACCCTGCAGTTCATAGGCGCAGTTCTGGACACCGTCCAAGGGAAAGCTTTTCTTCCCCAGGACAGAGCGGAACACATCAGATCCCTCATCAGGGACATTTCGGCAAAGAAGACCGTTCCCACCAGATTGGTCCTTTGCCTGCTCGGACACGTGGCTGTGGCCATTGCAACAGTCCCGCTTGCTCGTTTTCACATGCGGGTCACCCAGTGGATGTTACGGGTCCAATGGGATCAAAAGCAAGACCATCTGCAGCTTCCAATCCGGATCACGAAGTCCATAATCTGGGATTGGCAATGGTGGCTAGATCCGAAGAATCTGTCGGCAGGGGTCCCCTTCATTGCACCGTCTCCGATTGTGACACTCTCCACAGATGCCTCAGGGTGCAGATGGGGAGCACACCTCGATGGTGTCCGGTCTCAGGGCTTGTGGACAGCCCAACAGTCTCATCTCCACATAAACATCCTGGAAATGAGAGCAGTTCTTTATGCCCTGCAGGCCTTCCAGTCGGAGATTCCACTGGGTACTCTTCTGTTACAGACAGACAATTCCGTGGTGATGTATTACCTCAACAAACAAGGAGGCACTCATTCCCACTTTGCAGGGAGGCCATGAGTGTGTGGGATTGGATTTTGCAGCACAGCACAAATCTCATTGCTTTTCATGTCCCAGGAGTGGACAATGTCATCACAGACAGCCTGAGCTGCTCTCAGGCCAGAGTCCACTAGTGGGAACTACTCCAGGAGGTAGCAGAGGCTCTGTTTCACAGATGGGGTACACCGGAGTTAGACCTTTTCGCATCCCCATCCAATGCAAAACTGCCCAATTTTTGCTCGCTAGATCCAGGGCCTGGTGTTTTCTGGTGAGATGCGTTGTCCCTCTCCTGGGCGGGCAGATTCCTCTATGCCTTTCCCCCTTTCCGTTGATCCAGAGGGTTCTTCTGAAACTTCGCAGAGAGCAGGCGACACTGATACTCATCGCGCCGTTCTGAGCCAGGCAGATATGGTTTTCTCTGCTGCATCAGCTATCCCGGGAACCTCCGGTGCCTCTGCCAATCAGCTCTCACTTGCTGTCTCAGGAGGAGGGCCCCTTGGTCCATCTGGACCTTCGTTCACTGAGCCTGCACGCTTGGCTCCTAGAGACATAGCCATTTTGTGACATGGGGTCTCACATGAAGTAGCTGATGTTCTGGTGGCCACGAGAAAACCGGTCACTCACGCTACTTACGCCATGAAATGGTACCGTTTTTGTCTATGGGCTCAAGCATGGGGGTTTTCGCCACTAGACTCTCCAGAAAAATCGGTCTTGGACTACCTCCTGTCTCTTTTTCAGACAGGCTTAGCCTACTCCTCGATCAAAGTACACCTGTGTGTCATATCGGCCTATCATTGTCCGATAGGTCAACGCACCATATCCCAGTTGGACACAGCACGAGCCTTCTTGAGAGGTATTCTCCACCTTAGACCTCCGATTAAGGATCCAATGCCAACTTGGGATCTACCCTTTGTCCTGGAGCAGCTTACGCTGCCACCCTTTGAACCAGCCGTGGATTGCGAGCTACGTCTTCTCCCTTGGAAGACGTTGTTTCTAGTTGCTGTTACTTCGGCCAGAAGAATTTCTGAACTCCACGCACTCATGTGCAAAGAGCCTTATTTGGTTTTTCACCAAGACAGGGTATCCCAACGGACTAATCCCAAATTTCTGCCTAAGGTGGTCTCAGCTCTTACCCTTAATCAAGACATCGATCTACCAGTGTACTTCCCCCAACTATTCGAATTGAGGAGAGGCCCTGTTGCACACTCTAGATGTGCATAGGTGTCTTCGATACTACCTGACTAGAACCAAACACCATCGAAAATCAGACCAGCTGTTTGTCTCCTTCGCCCACAGGATGATGGGAGCTCCTGTTTCCAAACAGTCACTGTCCAGGTGGCTCATTCAGTGTATCATGTTCTGTTACCAGAAGCGCAACAAACCCTTACCGGGTGTGGTTAAGGGTCATTCCACAAGGGGGGTGGCTACCTCCTTTGTGGCCCTTAAGAATGTGTCCACCTCGGCCATTTGTGCTGCAGCTACTTGGAGCTCCGTGCACACTTTCATCAGGCATTATAGCCTGGATATTGCATCGAGGCGAAGAGCAGGTTTTGGTCTAGCAGTCCTTCAAGGACTTCTGTCTTAGGCTTCAGTCTCATTAAAGATTTCTACCTTCCCTCCTCCCAATGGTGTGGGATTTCCATGATTGCTTGGGAATCAGTCCTAATGGTGTAACCTGCTGCAAGAGCTGTTTCTTGAAGTAAGATAGTACAGTTACATAAGAACTTACCGTAACAGTACATCTTCGAGAACAGCTTTTGCAGCAGGTATCTTCCCTCCCACCATCTCCGCTGGAGGTAGATTCTAGTTCCAACATCCTTCTCCTAGGATCAGGTGTTTCAGCATCTTTCTGACTGCCATTTGATGGCGGATCCTCAGTCTCCTCTTCTGATGTCATACAGCGGCCGGGAGTCTCCGGTGGGAGAACTGGAGATTATGGGGGACCGATCCCTTATGTACTGTGCCTGACGTCGGGGGCGGGACCGACGTCGGGAGCTGTCCCTGCTGAATACTGCTAGCTAGAAAATTTCCATGCGGTCCTGGTGCCTGCCGGCTTCAGTCCTAATGGTGTAACCTGCTACAAGTGCTGTTCTCGAAGATCTCCTGTTACAGTAAGTTCTTACGTAACTGTACTTTCCCGAAGAGAATACCTAGCTCTCTGGCGAACCCATTGTGGAACCGATCCCAAACCCTGGGAAATCGCCGGTCCCCCAGGTATCTCCCGAGCGACCCAGTCGGTCCCTCCCCCCGATGATCGCGGTCAAGGTCTCGGACCCCTTCGACAGACAGGCCAAGGAAGGCGCATAAGCGCTCTAAAAAGAGGCGACGCCAACATTTCTCTTTGGCCTCCTCAAATGAGGAGAGGCTTTGGCAGAAACTCCGTCGATGCTATGAAGATTTAATGTGGGAACAGCTGATTTTGTGTGGTCAGAAGCCAACTACGGTTTTCACACAGGCCATCACTTGGTTCTCACCTCTCAGGCCAAAGGCAACTCCCTTGGAGTTAGTCAAAACCGTTCCTCCGCCCGTGGAGCCAGTTAAAACCATCCTGGTTCTGCCAAAATCTACCTCTCCACCAATGGTGTTGGAATTGCCACCTAAGCAGCCCTTGGGAGGGGCTCCTATTAAAGATTCTCAGACCATTCCAGGCCTGCTGCATAGGCTCTTGGTCACCCTCATGCCTGATCACCCCAGGTGGGTTGAGGGAGATTTAGATGGCCAACCAATTTACCCGGACTCTTCAGAGTCTGATGACTTTGACCTACATTCTTGTTGCCTCAATGATGAATTGGTTGGCAGTCTCTCGACGGAGGAAGGCCCTTCTTCCTTCCTGGGCATTTTCCGTCTGACCTCCGAATCCACGGGGATGCCTCTCAAGCCCATTCAAAACCAGGCCAGATACCCCTTTATGGATATCCTTAACAGAGGGGACTCACTGATGGAAGCATTCCCAGTGGGCCGAGGCCATTGTCAGTCTGGCTTTGGAGCTTTGGCAGCACCCTGCCTCCTGTCCTGCACCATCTGCCTGTATGGCTTGCAAGTACGCGATGCCCATAGGGTCCCTTTTGGAGTTCACAAAGTATCCCTCTGCGGAGGGTCTGGTGACCGAATCTGTGTTTAGATGCTCAGGTAGTATGGCAGATACAGATAGACCTCTGGACAAGGATTCCAAAATGTTGGACCACTCTGCCCAAAATGTCTATGCCACCTCTTCGCTGGGCCTCCATCAGGCATGCTCGGCCTTCGTCATGGCACATTTCTCCCCACACCCTTCTGGGCTCCCTGGATGAGATCCTTACTCACCTCCCCGTAGACCTCCAGACCACGGTCAAGCAGGTGCAGGACCATGGTCGGGCTGTTGCAAAGCAGCAACCCCAGATGACTCTGGACCTCAGGGACCCTTGTGCCCACTCAGTGGTGGACACAGTTACCATGTGCCACAGGGCTTGGCTGAGGCTCTCCACCTTCATGGCAGACACCCAGCACAAGCTTACAGACATCTCTTTCCTGGGCACTGACCTTTTCGGCCCAGGTATGGACAGTCACCTCCAACACATCGAGGAAGTCCAACACCAGCGGGAATCCCCGGGTTCCAAAAAGCAGAAGAAAAAGCCATTTCTGCACCCTGCTCCTGTGGCCAAGCAGTCCCACTTTCAGGTGGAACAGCAACAGCAGGCACAGTCTTGGTGCCCCCAGCCCAAGCTCGGGCCTCCAGCAGCCCGTAAACCTGGAGGTCGGGTCTCAGGTGGTCCCCAGTCTGGACCCTCTTCTTCCAAGCCTGCCCAGTGACAGCATAGGGGCTGTGACCCCTATACCAGTCACTCCAACTCTGGGTCCTCCCATCGGGGGGTCAGCTTCGCCACTTCCTTTCTGCCTGGTCTACTGTTACAATGGACAGGGGATTCTAGAAGTGATCAGCCAGGGTCTGCCGCTAGAGTTCGAGCAGTACCCCCAGCCAAGCTTGCGCCCCACGGGAGGAGATGGTGTCCATTCTTAGTCGGCCGGCTCTCCAAGACGACATTGCCAAACTCCTCTGCAAGGAGGTCCTGGCCAGAGTCACGGACCCCCCGTTATACCCAGGATTTGTTTCCAGGTACTTCTGGTTCCAAAGCAGATGGGGCTGGCACCCCATTCTGGATCTGTATGACCTGAACTAGTTCCTCAGGTCATGCACCTTTTGGATAGTAACTTTGTCTCCGATCATACCATCCCTCGAGCAGAAAATGTGGTTCTGCTCTCCAGATCTCCAGGATTCGTTCTTTCATGTCACATTACGTCCATCTCACGAACGGTTCCTTTGCTTCCGAGCAGAAGGACCCCTCTTCGAGTTCCGAGCCATGCCATTCAGCCTGTCATCGGCCTGACAGATCTTCACCAAATGCATTGCAGTGATGGCAGCCCACCTTTGGTGTTTGGGGGGGGGGAGAGTCAGAGTCTACCCCTACCTCAACAATTGATTTTAGGTGAGTTCCACCCAGCAAGAGGTGGAGAGGTCCAGGGACCTGGCCCTCCAGATCTGCACTGAACTTGGTCTCCTGGTCAACGAGGGGAAGTCGGAAATTGTACCTTTGCAGGTGGTATGCTTCATCGGGGCACAGCTAGACTCCTGCCGAGTCAGAGCCCGGCTCCCAATGGACAGGACGGAGGTTCTCTCCTCCTTTGCCCAGTCATTTCTGGTTGGGCACTTGCGCCCTGCCCGGGACTTTCTGCGCCTTTTGGGGTACATGGCGGCCTGCACCACCGTGGTTCAATGGGCCCTGTGGCTTATGCGCCCCCTGCAATGGGAGCTGGCTGGCCAGTGGACCCAGCGTTATGGTCACTTCTACCAGCTGGTCACTGTAACTCAGAAGATGTGGGATGCTTTCCAGTGGTGGTCCATCCTGGATCATTTGCAGGAAGGGATCCCATTTGTCCATCCCGAGCTGACTGTCGTTCTCACGACTGATGCCTCTCTCACAGGCTGGGGAGCCCACATGGGGAACTGCAGAGCCCACGGGTTCTGGACCCCTGAGGAATCCCGTTACCATATCAACCTGCTGGAGCTCAGAGTGGTCAGACTGGTGCTGTCAGCATTCACTCCGCTCCTTCGGGGTCAAGTGGTACAGGTCCAGACGGACAGTACCATGACCATGTACTACCTCAACAGACAGGGCAGCATGCACTCCTGGCTACTGTGCAGGGAAGTGCGCCACATCTGGATTCTCATGAGCCGACTGGAGGCAGCTGTCCTAGCCATCCATGTGACAGGAGCCTCGAATCAACTGGCGGACGCTCTCAGCCGTTGGGCGAGACATCCCAAGAGTGGTCACTCCATCCAGGGGTAATTCACAGCCTGTTCTCCCACTGGGGCAAACCGCTGGTGGATCTGTTTGCCTTCAGAGAGAACACCAAGCTGAGGCTGTTTCATGCCCGCCCCCCCTCAGCAGGGCTTGCTGCAGGGGGATGCCTTCTTGAGGCCGTGGACCCCAGGTCTCTACTATGCCTTCTCACCATTTCCCTTGATCCACAGGGTGCTTCTCAAATTGAAGAGGGACAAGGCTAAGGTGATCCTGGTAGCCCCAGACTGGCCATGTCAGTTCTGGTATACAGATCTCCTCAGCCTCAGTTCCAGGCCTCTGCGATGTCTTCCAGTATGCCCGGACCTGCTATCTGTCAGTCAGGGGAAGGTATTCCACCCGGACCTTCAATCCCTGCACCTGACACGCTGGTTCCTGAGTGGCTAGAGTTCCAGACTTTGGGTCTCTCTGAGTATGTGCTCACAGTTGTGGAAGCATCCAGAAAGGAGTCAGCCAGGAGGTGCTATGCCTTCAAATGGAAGGGTTTTTCCATTTGGTGCCAGGGCAAGTGCCTGGACCCTCTGTTCTGTCCAGTGGTTAGCATCCTAGACTACCTTTGGTCTCTGTCTAAAGGGGGTCTTCGGTCTATGACGCTTAAGGTGCTCCTGGCAGCCATTTCTGTTTACCGGGCATGGGCCGGTCAGCAGACGGTGGCTCAGGAAAAGGTGGTCTGATGTTTCTTCAAAGGCCTCGATCACATATCCCCTCTGGTGCATGAACCTCCACCTCCCTGGGATTTACTGCTGGTTTTGGCAAAACTCATGGGCAAGCCATTCGAACCGATGTACAAGTGTGAGATATCACATTTGTTGTGGAAGACCGCTTTTCTGGTGGCTATCACATCAGGTAGAAGGACTGGAGAGCTCCAGGCACTTTCGGTGGAGTCTTCTTACCTTGTCTTTCACAGGGACAAGGTTGTCCTGCGTCCCCACCTGAAATTCCTCCCGAAGGTGGTGTCAGAGTTCCTGTGGTGTCAGAGTTCCATCTTAACCAGATATTGACTCTGCCTGTGTTCTACCCGAACTACATCTCAGACGCCGAGTACAGGCTCCATACTCTGGACTTGAGATGAACGCTCTCCTATTATAAGGAGAGAATGAGGAAAATTCAGGGAGATGTTCGCCAGCTGTTTGTCACCTACACTGAAGCTGCACCTGGCAGACCTACAGCAAAGTGGACGATCGGTAGATTGATCACATTGTGTATCAATCTCTGTTATAGGTTGGTGGGCAAGGAGCCTCCAAGAGGGATAAGAGCTCATTTTACCCACCATACCGCTGCGTCGGTGGCTGCTTCCAAGGATATCCCTATCCAGGAAATCTGTTGGGCCGCTACCTGGAAGACAGCAAACACCTTCATTACCCGCTACCACATCGGCCTAGAGAGTCATGCTGGGATGCTGGTTTTGGGGCCTCAGTTCTCCAATCTCTGTTTCCAAAGTAGGGGGTGTGCGCCTTGCCTCCCTCCTCCCGGAGAACTGCTTGGAGTCTGCCAAACAGTGTGGATAGAACAACATATCCACATCCCTAGAAAAACAGGTTGCTCAACTGTAACAGCAGATCTTCCACGGAATGGTCCCTTGCAGTAGGTAATTACTTCTTGGAGGTTCCAGCAGAGCGCATTGTCGCATGGCAGCTTCTTCTAGCAGTTTTCACCAGGGACCGCCCACACATGACATCATGTCCTGCTTCCTATATAAGTGTGCGCGGTCTCTGGAATACTCAGTTCATTTTCCCACCGTCTTCAGCTCACGCAGCAGATAGTTCAACTTCTGTGTAGCAGTCATCGATGAGAAATTGGATTACAAGACGAATGTCTAAAGATTCTTCAACCAAACAAGATCTATTTCGTTCCTGCCGTTGCTGCTTTGACAACCACACATTTTCTGTAAAGTGTCTGGAACCCATACACGACACCAAAACCTGCATTTGCTGTCAGGAGTTCAATAGAGCAACCCTTCGATGATGGTTGCTTGAAATTGAACATTTGCTTCAAAAGCAGAGAATGTCTCTGTTAGAGAACCAGGGGGCTTATACCAAAGGCTCCCCAGCGCTGGTTCTCGTTCTCGGCCTGGTAAAGAGCAGGATAAAAACCCCTCTGACTCTCGGCTGCGTCGCACATTGACAGCCACTGTTTCTGTGGCTCCTCCAACGATGGAGCGTCCTTCTACAGTATCCTCATCGACAGAGGCTCACACCCTCTCGTCGACGGCGCTTTCTAGCACTTTAAATGTTGTGCAGGCTTTGCCTGCTCTGTCGACAGGAACACATACCCTCTCGTCAACGATGCTCTCAAGCATCCTAAATACAGCCAAATACATGGCTGCTCCATTGACAGGGGCTCCTCTCCCATCGACGTCTGACAATTGCCTTGATAACCACTCCATGGGCTCATCAACGATGTCCCGTGTTCCTCAAGGCAAACCTGTGGCTTTTGCCTTACAGCATGCCCCTCTGCCCTCACAGGTGCCATCTTACAGGGGTCAAGCGGACAAAGACCGAGACCCAGGTTTGTTCTTCCCAGCGGCAAGACCAGCTCACTCTACCCATCCCATCCCCTCTATTGCCCCTATTGTTTCTCAAGCTTCACTTCTTACCCCCCCCCCAGGAATGGGACATCACCAAGATAGTTATGCAGGTCTTACACAACATGAGGTATACCCAGACCTCCACCCAGAAATTCTTGGGGATCCTTTCCGGTCTCCCTCTCCTCCGCCTAAAAGATTTCACGGAGACAAGTATCCACTGCCACCCTGGTCCCCTCCTCCTAACATGGAAAATTATTTGTCAGACGAACCTGAACTACCGGTGAATATCCCAGGTGATATTGATGAAGAAGACTTGGATTTCCTGAATCCGGATTCCACCTACTCGGAAATCTCTTCCCTGGATGAGGACGTGCCTATACCGGCTGTCACCTGTCCTCCAGATGACCCATGCTTTAGCGAGATGATGGTCCAAATATAAAAGGTCATGGGGTTCTGTACCACAGAATATGACAAACAACGTAAGGGTATGGCAGAATATCTTGCGTTGCCAGAGGAGCCAGCCTTAGTGGTGCCCCCACTGATTCCGACTTACTAGAATGCCATGCTGGCTGCCTGGCATCGGCCGTCAGCTGTTACAGCTGTTCCCTGAAAAGCAGATGGCTTATATCAGGCTCCCCTAGATCATCCCTTCCTGTCCACCATCCCAGACGCAGATTCAGTGGTCATTACTGCCACTCATGATCGTACCAAACGACCTAAGCACATGAGTTCCTTACCTCCCTATAAAGAATACAGAAGGAATGACTACCTGGGGAAAAAGGTTTTTGCTTCAGGCACCATGAATATTCGAATCTTGAATTATATGGGCCATATGGTTAAATATCAACGCACCCTTGGTGCATCTACCATCGAACTTATAAATAAGCTTCCTCCCTCCCAAGAGAAGGACAAGTTATTAGCCAGGGGGTCTACTAGCAATTCTATATCCTGCTACCTGTTCCAGTCCGGATATGATGCCATTGATACCTCAGCAAGGCTCTCGGCTACTGGAGTCTCTCTGCATCGCCATGCTTGGCTTTGCGTGTCAGGTTTCATACTGACATACTAAAATGCCAGCAGAGGAGGCCTAATGGTCTTTAGAGTCTGCTCGATTGTCAGCAACCGCACTGTGGCCAATTTCGCTGTCCCCCCTTCCCCTTGGGTTACACTGTCCCCAGTCCCAGATGTTCCCCCTGTATTGGGCCTCATCAGCTTCACCCTCCCCTGTACCTGTCCCATCCCCTCTTAAATCCCTCCACAGTCTCTGCCTCCACCAGCCCCCTGGGCAGCGCATTCCATGGTTCTACCACACTCTCAGTGAAATAACACCTCCTCTTCCCCCTGAGTCTTTTTATTTATTTGATTTATTTATTAAAATAATCACTTTTACAACCTTTGAGTCAGAGACTCATTTACAAAGGTACCTCATCTCGGGGGGGGGGGACAACAATTAAGTGAAGTTTAGACAGAGGTTACATACAGGTGAGATACATACATACAGGTGAGTTACACGCATCGTTAAATAAACACAGTTGTTACAGTTATTCATGAAGAGTCGTACTCAGACCTAGAGTCTGCCCCCTTCTAGCTTACACATGTGTCCTCTCATTGCCCCCACCTCCTTCCTTTGGAGCACCCTGACTGGACCCCCCCTTATTAATTCCTTTTATGTACTTGAAGACCTCTATCATATCCCCCTGTCCCTCCTCTCCTCCAGGGTGTACATGTTGAGCTCCTTGAGCTTCTCCTCATAGATCCTCTCCCCCAGGCCCCAGATCATTTTTGTTACCCTCCTTTGGACCCGCTCCAGGACTGCAATGTCCCTCTTTAAGTGTGATCTCAAAAACTGCACACCATACTCGAGGTGTGGCCTAACCAAGCAGTTATGCAGAGGAAGGATCACTTCCGCCCTTCTGGAGGTAATCCCCCCTAGCAATGCATCCCAGCATCTTATTTGCTTTTGCCGCTGCCCTCCTACAAGTCTCCGAGTTGTTCATTTTGACATCTACCACCACCCCCAGGTCCCTCTCGTCCTTCGAGACTTGTATTGTGTCTCCCCCCAGGGTATACCCTTGGCCTGGATTTCTGACTCCCAGGCGCAGAATCCTGCATTTCCCTGCATTGAACTTTAGTTTCCACTTTCCCAGCCACCTTTCCAGAGCCTCCAGGTCCTCCTGCAGGGCCACTCTCCCCTCTTCCTCATCCACCACTGCACCCAGCTTTGAGTCATCTGCAAAGAGACTTATTTCACTCCTGATACCCTACCTTATGTCTGAGACATAGGCATTAAACAGGAGTGGCCCCAGCACCGACCACTGGGGATCCCCACTAGTGACCTTCCTTGGAGATGAGGCTAGCCCCCCAACCACCACCCTCTGAGTACACTCCGCGAGCCAATGTCCTATCCATCTTATCAACTGCATCCCCACCCCAATTTTCTCCAGCTTAGCCAGCAGGCCATCATAGGGTACCGAATCAAACGCCTTGCTGAAGTCTAGAAAGAGGACATCCACTGGCCTATCCTGGTCCAGGGCACTCATCACCCAGTTGTAGAACTCCATAAGGTTTGTCTGACATGATCTTTCCGGGACGAAGCCATGCTGCCTATCATTCAGATACCCAGTTTGCTCCAGTAACCCCCCCCCAGCCTTTGCTTGACAATACCCTCCATCACCATGCCCACCACCACCGTCAGGCTAACGGGTCTGTAATTCCCTGCCTCCTCTCTTGACCCCCCCCCTTGTGGATCGACACAACATGGGCCATTCTCCAGTCCTGGGGTACCCACCCCATCTTCAGAGAGATGTTGAAAAGCTCCACCGGGGGGGGGGGTGCCAGGACATCAGCCAGTTCCCTCAGCACCCTGGGATGTATTTCATCCGGCCCAGGTGCTTTCTCTGTCTGAAGGGACCTGAAGGCTTCCCTCACTCTCTCTACAGGAATTTCATCCTCCACATCCTCCCCCTTTGCTCCCTGTACTGCCAGCCCCCCACCTGTCTGTGGTGGCCACTCCCTTTCCCCAGACCCATCAGGGCTCCTGATCTCTATGGGTCCAACCCCTTCCATCGGTTTGCCCCCCCCATAAGATGTAGCCCCTCCATCCCCCCCGGTAAAAACTGAAGCAAAGTACTCGTTTACAACCTCAGCCTGCTCCCCGCCTCCTGTGCCCATCCCTCCCCTGTTTTTGTCCTGCTGATCTGCCCCTCACTTTTCTTTTTCCCCATGTATCTAAAGAACCCCTGTCCCCTCCTGATCTCCCTGGCCAAGGACTGCTCCTTAGCTGCGCTCACCACACTGGTGACCATCCTGGCCATCAGCTCCTATTCTCCCTGATCCCTTTCACTCCTTGAGCGCTTGACATGCCTATAGGCCACCTTCTTATCCCTCCCCACCTCCTGAACCTCCTGGGTCCACCAGCAGGATTTTCTGGTCTTACCGAATTTTTGCCTCTCTCTTGTGCAGGATCTGGTAGCCTCCTGTACTCCTCTCCTAATGATCTCCCACCTGCTGTCAACATCCATGTCAGGCCTTATCCCATCCAAACAATCCTTAAGGATCCTTCCCATCTCCCTGAACTCTGCATCCCTGAAGTCAATTACTACTATCTTTGTGCGGCTTTCCCCCCCCCCCCCAGGTCCAGGAAGAACCAGACTGTGGCATCCTGACATACAACATAAAGTGGCTAATGCTCCCTTTAATGGGTCCAAACCGTTCGGGCCAGGTATTCAATCATTGTTAGATGATTTGCAGGCATCAGGCAGAACCCTTTGTATGGTGCATGGCATGTACCATACCCCACAGCCAACCTTCTGTATTATTTATTTAGCGTTTGCTGACCAGATAGGTACACTAAATAGGTTATATGCCTATTTTCAGGTACGACCCAGGAGAGTACAATGAAAATGCAGGTTCAAACAGGGTACATAACAACAAGAAGGGCAATGTACAGAGTCACAAAAGAGCCAGGTGAACATACATAGTCTACACTAACTTGTTTTTTTTCTCTTTTAGATATTTCCTGAAGAAGACCTAAGGTCGAAACGTAGATTTTTAACTCTATTTTCTATTTTCAGCATGCATTTAATATAACCATTTTGTTTTGCTTTTAGACCACATGCTGACGCAGCGCCTTGTCTTTGTTGTTATACATAGTCTACAGTAAGCAGTAATAGGTAAAATATATATATACACATACAGAACAAATAGGCTGTCATTCAATGGTAATAGCAGTAATTACGGTGTATGAGTGACTCTTTATCAGAGCCACAGAAACAGATAATTCCTGAACAAATTGCATGCTTCCCAGAGTTAAAGGACAGTAGGCAGTGTCATTAGAGCCTACAAGAGGGATCCCAAGGTTGGGTGAGTCCAATTTAGAAACCTGGTTAAGGTGGCTTGGGACACCCACATGCAGAGGCTAGTTTCAAGTGCTCCCACAGGGAATTCCGGAGGCTCAAGTGGGAGGGAGAGGAATGAACATGGTCAGGAAGGGAGTTCCATAGCCTCAGAGCACATGTAACAAAGTCCCTATCCCCCATTAGAGTACGGGTATAAGGAACTTTGAGCACTCCAGGACCCTGAGACCTGAGGGAGTAGGAGAAGGATTCAGCAGGCTTGAGGAGCTGCGCCAGCCCTGGAGGGGTGCCGGTTCTGAGCACCTTTCCCACGAAGCAGCCCAACCTAAAGTTCAAGTGATTGGCCGGTGAAAGCTAGCCAAGTTTGTCATTTAATTTACAATGATGGGTGAGGCGTGGGGCTGCCAGGTCAAAGCGACAGATGATCCTGTTGTAGTACCATACCCAGTATTCTTCCTATTCCAAAAGAGGTGGAAAAGATAAGACCTCTAATAGAGGTGGCTCCCGTGGTCATGCCCAGTCCACAAGGGGTGCCGCCTCCAGTACCCATAGTTCCCGTGCCCGTCCCTCAGGAGGGACCAGGCAACTCTCTTGTCTAGTGACCTATCAGGGCTTTCCCCCTTGCCTCCTCGACAAGGCCTCGGAGGTGGTGGGATATCGTTTTGCCCTCCATTTGGAAGCCTGGCAAATGATCACTTCGGACAAATAGATACTTCAGATAATTCAAAAGGGACACACTTTGGAATTTCTTTCCACTCCACCTCCGTCCCCCGGACAATCCATTATCCTCTGACTCATGTCCCTATCCTTCAAGAAGAATTGAGGGCTCTTCTGGCCAGACAAGCTGTTTTACCAGTGCCCCTTCCAGAACACCAAATGGGATTTTACTCCCACTTTCTTTCTGGTACCCAAGCGAACCAGAGATCTCAGACCAATGTTAGACCTGTGACATCTGAATCGATATATTCAGTACAAACATTTTTGCATGATAACTCTGTCTGCCATCATGCCTATTCTGAGACAAGGAGACTGGCTGTGTGCCCTGGATATGAAGGATGCCTACTTACATATCCCCATTCATCCTGCCCATCAAAAATTTCTGTGCTTCCACCTTCTGGGTCAAAACTATCAGTTTTGAGCACTCCCTTTTGGTCTCGAGAGTGTTCACCAAATGCCTAGCGGTGGTGGCAGCAGCCTTACGGGAAAAAGGGCACTTCGTCTTCCCATAGCTAGACAATTAGCTAATCAAAGCAGAATCCAGAGGAGCTCTGCTTACCTCCCTAGACACTACTCTGAGCAAGTTTAATGATCTAGGGATAACAGTCAACTGGCCAAAGTCCAGTCCACTCCCGACGCAGTCTCTCCAATACATCAGAACTGTTTTAGATGCAGTCACAGCCTGAGCTTACCTTCCTCCTGCTCGTCAGGACACTCATATCTCTGGCATCGCGGATGCAGACCCAGAATATAGTCACGACCAGACAAATGCTGTGCCTTCTGGGTCACATGTCTGCAGCCATCCCGACAGTGGCATTCGCCCGCCTTCACATGAGACCTGTCCAGTGGACCCTCCAGAATCAGTGGTCTCAAAGAACTGGGCAGTTCAGTGACAAACTCAGGGTCACTCCTTCCCTGAAGTCCTCCCTGATGTGGTGGACAGTCAAAATCAATTTATGTCAAGGAATGCCTTTCCGCTCCCCCCCCCCAATGCAGACGTTAAACACGGATGCTTCCCTGGACGGATGGAGTGCGCACATTGGTCCTTATCAGACCCAAGGCTGGTGGACTTCCTCCTCCCATCACTCTCATATCAATCTCCTAGAGATGAAAGTGGACCATCTAGCCCTTCAGGCGTTCCCACCCTACCTCAAGCCAGGACCATTGCTGATTCAGACAACACTGCAGTGGTGTTCTACCTCAACAAATGGGGGCATGAAATTACGCACCCTCTGCATGGCAGCCCTTGCAGTCTGGTAGGCAGCCATCAGACAACACCAGACACTAACAGCCGTCCACCTACTGGGACAGTCTGCTCATGAATGGACACTTCACAAAGATGTACTTCAAGAAATCTTCAACCTCTGGGGGACTCCACAGCTAGATCTGTTTGCCTCCCCTGTCAACCACTGGCTTCCCTGTTGCTTCTCCGTTATCCCGAGCAATGAGGGAAGGTCTATGGATGCCCTCTTCCAACCTTGGACAGGACTCTACTTATATGCCTTCCCCCACATCCCTCTCTTAAAACGGACTCTATTGAAACTCCACATAGAGCTGGCCTCCATGATTCTAATAGCACCAATGTGGCCTCGCCAGCTGTGGTACCCCCCTACTACAACTGTCAGTCAGGGACCTCATTTAGTTACCAATCAGACCGGACCTGCTGACTCAGTGTCAGGGATCCCTCCTGCACCCTAGACTGAAAACTCTTCATCTTCATGCTTGGCTCCTGAGGACGCATTCATAAATAGACTTCAAGTGTCCTCTCCTGTTGCTAACATTCTCCTGGCTTTTCATAAGCCAGCGACTAGAGAAACATATAATTCCAAATGGAAACGCTTTTCCACATGGTCGACCTCTCGCTCCTTGGACCCGTACTCATGTCCACTGACAAAAGTTTTGGACTACCTGGCCTCATTATCAGAGTCAGGATTAAGTTACTCTTCCATTAAAGTCCACCTGGCTGCCATCTCAGCCTTCCATGAACCCTTCGATGGCAAATTGCTGTACCAACATCATTTAGCCAAGATGTTCTTGAGAGGAATGCTACATATTAAGCCTCCTATTGGATGACCCTCCCATCCATGGGATCTCAGTTTCATTATAGAAAAACTGACTCTCGAACCTTTCGAGCCAGCGGCCACCTGTGACCTCTGTTTCCTTTCATGGAAGACGCTGTTCCTAGTGGCTATTACTTCGTCTCATTTTATTTCTGAGCTTCATGCCCTCATGTGTAGAGAACCTTACTTGATTTTTCACAAGGACAGGGCGGTCCTTCGTACCAACCCTTCCTTCCTAATGTAGTCTCTGAACATACTTTAAATCAATCTTTGGAGCTCCCGGTGTACTACCCTGAATGCTCCAATCCCGGTGAACATCTATTACATACCTTAGATGTCCATCGTATTATACTCTATTACACTAATTGTACTCAGTCGATTAGAAAAACTTCTCAGTTGTTCGTCATCTTTGTCTCTGGCAGACAAGGGCTTCCTGTTGCTAAACGAACCCTGTCTTCATGGATGGTGAATTGTATTACTTTTTGTTACTAAAGTCAGCAATAAGACATGACATGGTATGCATGGAACATATTTTACCGCATGGCCAGGGGCGTAATAAGGCATGAGGCCTTGGCCGAGTGCCTTTGGTCCCTGGCGTCCGGTAAAATATGTTCCATGCACACCCTGGAGTATCCTATTGCACTTATAAAATGGGATCCTATCTTTATTTTAATTTTTACAATTAGAAAAATCTTGTTTGGCTGTAGAAAAAAGATTTAGTGCTGCTAATCTGTGATAAAAGAATCCTTCCACAAGGCATAATGAGTCATTGATTTGCTTATTAATATTCATGACCTCATTTGCATACAAGGGCCAGTGAATGTTATGTGGGCTATGAACAAGTTTGTTTTTCTTCTGACGATCTGGCATCTTTAAAAAGAAACAGAACAGGCGGCATGTAACTGAGGTGTGTGGACATTTTTTTCATAACAGTAGAAAAAAAATCCCATTGCTGCATCTTTGTTTGCGGTTATGTTGGCAGCAGCTTTCCATTCGTTAAAATGGGGGAAAACAGTGAGTTTTGTGTGTGTTGAAAGCTGCACTGGAAAGGAGACAAAACCATCGGCAATTGATTGATTTTCACACCGTGGAACAACTGTGAATTTTTTGTGTGTGTTAAAAGCTGCACTGGAAAGGAGACAAAATCGTTGGCAAATGATTTATTTTTGCACTGCGGTGGTGCGGCATCTCAAGGGTAGGTCAGAGAGTGGCCGAGAGAGCCTAAGCACAGGTAACAGAGATGGGTCCCGTAAGAGGACCTTATCAGAGTCTAGATGGCGGGGCTGATTTTTTTGTTTGTAACTGCCCTTGTTTGGTATAAAGGGAGAAGAGTGAAGACTGTGTGTCATTGCTGATTGGGGAAGAGCTGCTTTAGCAGAAAAAAAATGGCAGCATTTATAAACTGAACGTTCTACCCGCACTTTGTTTTTTGGGGCAATTCGGTCCTGCTTTTAGGCACTTGTTATTACCTGTGCATGGAACAGATTTCATGCACAGGCAATAACCAATCAGATAGCTGGATTTTCTCTTCCTATTTTATAAAGTACAACAAGACTCTACCCGGACCTCTCGAGGCTCACTCTACTAGAGCTATGGCCACTACTGCAGCCTGCTTCAAGGGTGCCTCCATTTCAGACATCTGCAATGCAGCTACCTGGTCCACAATCCATACTTTCACAAGGCATTATTATCTGGATATTGCCTCGAGATGCGGGACGGCCTTCGGCCGTGCAGTCCTACAAGGTCTCTTGTCATACTTGTCCTCCCATATCCTCCCATATGGACATAACTGCTGGGGAATCTCCCAGAAGTAATTATTTACTGCAGACCATTCCGTAGAGGATAGTACAGTTATGTAAAATCTTACCGTAACAGTAGATCTTTGAGGAATGTCTCTTGCAGTAGGTGCAATCCTGCCCTCCGTCCCCCTCCTTCTTTAACAGAGCAAATTCTGGTCTAATGACTTAGGATTGGGACTCCTTGGTACCTTGGTTTCCCCTCAGTCCTCGCCTTTGCGAGCCGAATCCAGCGAGGGGAACTGAGGATACCAGGAACCGCCCACACTTATATAGGAAGCAAGAGTTGATGTCATGTGTGGGCAGTCCTTGGTGAAAACTGCTAGAAGAAGCTGCCGTGCAACAGCGCCCTTTGCTGGAACCTCCCAGAAATAATTACCTACTCCAAGCGACATTCTCGAAGATCTACCGTTACAGTAAGATTTTACGTAACTGTACTTTCTAGGAATGGTATATGTTGTTCATCCACACAAACCCACCCAACCTCTCTGGCTTCAACTCACATCCTGAGCTTCATCGGGCAAAGATCTGGCATCATGGGGTGGAGCCAAGGGTTATACCACCCGGGTGGATGGGAGGAGCCAGCTTTAAGACCTTCTATCAAGATTTAAAGAGGAAAGGACATGCCAAACAGTGTGGATGAACAACATACACCACTCCTTGAACTACTGTTACAGGTGAGTAACCTGTTTTTCAGACAGGAAGTCCTAATGTATTCTGACATATGCAGTAAGACCTTCATGTTCTGCTGCCCCAGAGAGGAAAGAGTTAAAGCCTACATTCTAAGTAGGCACGTGCTTGGTTTCAAATCACTGTCCTCTGGTAAATTCTATTCAACCATCAGATTCTTTACTCTGCCTTACTGTGAAGACGCCTCGGAGATTTCTCCTCAGCATCTCGTCAGCTTAGTGTTGTATCACTTTGGTTACCTTACCGATTAAAATATTTTACTAGCATTCTAGATCTTACTTCAAGAAACAGCTCTTGCAGCAGGTTACACCATTAAGACTGAAGCCGCCAGGCGCCCGGACCCCACGGAAAAATTCTAGCTAGCAGTATCCAGCGTGGGACCGCTCCTGACATCGGCCCCTTCCCGACGTCAGGCATTACATAAAAGGGAGCGGTCCCCCAGCATTCCCAGTTCTTTTCTCACCATTGACTTGCCAGCATCGGCCTCACAGAAGCCTGCTCTACTGTTACGACGCGTGAAATCTTTAAGTAAACTTCAATCCATGTCTGTTTCTTCTACTCCTTCTCCTGAAGGACATCCCTCTAAGTGTGCCTGCGGCAAGCAGATCCCCTTTGCAGACCATCATTCTGCCTGTGTCAGGTATCTGGGCCCAGAGCACGACAACCAGGCCTGCTCAGTTTGCCAACAATTTAATAGCAGGACCCGGATCTGCCGCCAAAAGGCCCTTCAGGGATTCCTCCTCGAGGAGAAATTAAGAAAGATGGAGAAAAGACCTTCCTCCAAAGGGGAATCTTCTCATAAATCTGAGAAGCACCAGGACAAGCATCGGGACTCGGACAGAGCAAATTCCCCAAGCAGGGCCTCAGAGTCCAGAACCAGCTCCAGCTCTACCCGATCCGATAGATCTCCTTCCCAGGCTTGCTCCCAGCCTTTCCCGGTAAAGGTAAGGTCTTCAAGGGGCTCCTCCGCTTCCCTGCAGCTGCTCAAGATCTCTCGGGCATCAGATGCCTCCAAGCCTGTTCCTTCGGACAGGCACAAAAAGTCTTCCTCCAAATCGCAAGGTGCGTCTGACCGACGCCGGGGCACTGACTTCAGGTCCATCTCCCAACCTCCTAAAGCACCTGAAAGGAAGACTGCCAAGCTGACGACCCTTAAGTGGATGACAGAGTCCAGGAAGGCATCCGACCCAGCACCCAAAAAATGGCTGACTACTACACTGACGCTGGTGGACACCGGACATCAGGGGTCCTCAGGCGAACAGGCTACCTAACCGCTAGATGACCAGACGGGTGACATGGAGGAAGCCGGCTTGCCCAGAGAGCTGGATCCAGTGCTTCCCTGGGACCCGACCCCGATGATAGGCCCATGCCAACGCCCGACCCCGACGACAGGCCCACACCGACACCGGGTCCATCGTCAGGTATGAACATCCAGGAGGGGAAGGATTTGTTCACCTTCTGGTGGGAAACCATCAAGAAGGACGTGGTTCCTCCTAAGCCTCAGCCTCCTCCACCACCTCCACCTCCTCCTAGGGGCGCCGAAGGTGACAGACCCCTGAGCCCCAAGGAGCCAACTCTGCCTCCTCGGGGCCAATCGAGAGACAAGAAATGCCCATCATGCTCTCCCTCAGGGTCCCCAAACCCAAAAAGACCCAGGAGCAGACATCAATCATTGGGAGATGACTCCAGACTGGATACGTCCGACATCTCCAGGTCTCCATCTCCTTTCAGTCCCCCATCACCAGACCCACAGGACCTTCCAAGGTCGCCTCCGGATGATCCCTCCTTTTTGGAAATCATGAGGCACATCCAGGACAATATGGGATGGGAGACTGAAGAACTAGACCCCCCCCCGAGAGATAACGCCTTGTCCGTTACCTCAGGCAGAAAGACCCGAAGCCTGTGGTGGTCCCACCTTTGGTGGACACCTTTACGGATGTCACCAAGGCAGCTTGGAAGCATCCACATTCCACATTGGCTGTTCCAAAGAAGGCTGACTGCCTTTACAGGGCTCCTACGGAGGACCAGTATTTGGCGCAACAACCCCTGGCTGACTCCCTGGTCATTACCGCATCTCGTGACAAGTCCCAGCAGGCTCAACATTTGAGCACCCAGCCTCCGTACCAGGAATCTAAGCAATTAGATTCCATGGGAAGACGCATGTACGCTGCTGCTACATGCTCTATTAGGTCTTTGAACTGTCTGATGTACATGGTGCAATTTCAGAATGCCTTCTGGGATCAGGGCCAAGACCTTCTTAAAGATTTACCGGATGGTGAAAAGAAGGAGGAGCTGCTAAACCTCCTCCAAACTGGGTCTGACGTGGGGACCCAGGTTCTCCGAACCGCTTATGACTCAGCAGACTCGGCAGCCAGGGGAGCAGCTACAGGCGTTTGTCTCCAGAGACACTCGTGGCTGAGGGTCTCTGAATTTAACCCGGACATCCAGAAGAATCTCCTGGACGTCCCTTCTAATGGAGCCGTCCTCTTTGTTGAGGAGTCCGAGAAGGTCATCACCAAATTGCAGGATGCTGGGAAGGCAGTCAGGACTGTACAAGCCATGTACAGACCAAAATCTGGTTCCTTTCATAGGAACCAGAATCGTTTTTGCGGCCGCCAACAAAGGCAACAGCCATGTTCCAGCCAGCAACCCAGGGGCAACTTTGGCCATAAGAATCAAGCCAGGTTCCCCTCGGGCCAGGGCCTGAAACATTCAAAGGCAGCCCAGCCCGCGGAGGCCAGCACCACCACAGCATGACTCCTTCCCGGCCCCCGCCCCTCCTCTGGATCAAAGGGTCGAGAAGGTCAGGGGTCGCATCTCTCATCACCTTTCAGGATGGCAGGGGATCACCTCTGACTGGTGGGTGTTGCAGTTGGTCGAACGAGGTCACTCTATAGAGTTCCTCGATCACCCGCCATCCAGACCTCTCCTTCTCTCCCGTTACTTGGGTCAGCATGCTCTGCTTACTCAGCAGGAGATTCTGGCCCTCCTACACAAGGGGGCCATAGAACATGTTCCACTGAACCAGAGAGGAAACGGTTACTATTCCCACTTCTTCCTGGTTCCAAAGAAATCAGGGGATTTGCGCCCGATTTTTAATCTCAGTGATCTCAACAACTTTGTGCTGTACAAACATTTCTGCATGGTGACACTGCCGGGTCACATTCCCATGCTCAAAGAGGGCACGTGGCTGGCGTTGCTGGATATGCAGGACGCTTAACTACATCTCCCAATCGCTCAAGTGCACCACAGATTTCTGCGCTTCGAGTTTCTGGGACGCCACTACCAGTTCCGAGCCCTCCCCTTCGGACTGTCTTTGGCACCTCGGGTGTTCACGAAGTGTATGGCAATCATGGCAGCAGCTCTCAGGAGAGGGGGCTACTATGTGTTTCTGTACCTAGATGACTGGCTTCTCATGGCACCCTCACGGGAGGCCCTGATGTCCGCAATATAGGATACCTGTTCCCTCTTCCTATCACTGGGCATCACCATCAATCAGAAGTCGTACCTTGTTCCGTCTTACAACTTGCACTTTATAGGAGCGGTTCTGGACACAATTCAGGGAAGGGCTTTCCTTCCCCAGGACAGGGCGGAATGCATCAGATCCCTCATAAAGGACATAAAGGAAAAGAAGATGGTACCGGCCCGGACTGTTCTTTGCCTGCTCGGGCACATGGCAGCTGCCATTGCAATGGTTCCCCTAGCTCGACTCCATATGCGGGTCACCCAATGGATGTTGCGGGTGCAATGGGACCAGAAGCAAGATCATTTGCAGCATCCAGTCTGGATCACGAATGCTGTCATCCGAGACTGGAATTGGTGGCTCGTCCCAGACCACCTTTCAACAGGAGTCCCCTTCATTGCGCCACCTCCATAAGCGACTCTCTCCACGGACGCCTCGAGGTCCGGATGGGGAGCTCACCTCAACCGGGTCAGGACTCAAGGCTCTTGGTCATCTCTAGAGTCCCATCTTCACATAAACATTCTGGAAATGAGAGCCGTCCTGTATGCCCTACAGGCATTCCAGACAGAGATTCCACTGGGTACTCTTCTGGTACAAACAGACAATACCACGGTGATGTACTATCTCAACAAACACGGAGGCACTCATTCCTACCCCCTTTGCAGGGAAGCTCAAACAGTTTGGAATTGGGTATTGCAACACGGCACACACGTCATTGCAGTACATGTTCCCGGTGTGGACAACACTATCGCGGACAGCCTAAGCCGATCACAGGCCAGGGTCCACGAATGGGAACTGCTTCAGGAAGTCACAGAGGACCTGTTCCACAGATGGGGGACACCAGAATTAGACCTCTTCACGTCCCCATTCAACGCAAAACTGCCCAATTTCTGCTTGCTAGATCCAGGACCTGGTGTTTTCTGGTGAGGCGCGTTGTCCCTCTCTTGGACGGGCAGGTTCCTCTACGCTTTCCCGCATTTTCCTTTGATCCAGAGAGTTCTACTGAAGCTCTGTCAAGAGCAAGCATGCCTTATTCTAGTAGCACCCCTTTGGCCCAGGCAGGTTTGGTCCCCTGTCTTACATCAGCTGGCCCAGGAACCTCCAGTGCCTCTGCCATTTTGCTCTCGCTTCTGTCTCAGGAGACAGGCTCCTTGGTCCATCCGGATCTTCGGTCTCTGAACCTGTATGCCTGGCTCCCAAGGACATAGCAGTCCTGTGATACGGGTTATCTCAGGAAGTTGCAGACGTTCTGGTGGCAGTCAGAAAACCCTCTACTCATGCTACTTAATGCCATGAAGTGGCGTAGATTTTGTATTTGGGCTCAGGCTCGAACATTGACCCCATTGGAGTGTTCTGTAAAGTCTTTTTTAGGCTACCTCCTATCCCTCTATGAGGCAGGACTTTCCTATTCCTCCATTAAGGTCCATCTATGCGCTATTTCAGCGTACCATTCTCCGATAGGTCACAGATCTCTAGCTCAACTAGAGGCTTCTTGTGCCTTTTTGCGCAGCATCTTGCACTTGAGACCTCCCATCAAAGACCCGGTTCCACCTTGGGATCTTTCTTTTGTTCTAGAGCAGCTTATGCTGCCTCCTTTTGAACCAGTCACGGATTGCGAGCTGCGTCTCCTCGCTTGGAAGATGCTCCTTTTAGTTGCTGTTACTTCTGCCAGAAGAGTTTCTGAGCTTCATGCACTCATGTGCAAGGATCCTTATTTGGTTTTTCACAAGGACAGGGTGTCCTTAAGAACAAATCCTAAGTTCCTTCCCAAGGTGGTCTCGACTGTAACACTCAACCAGGATACAGACCTAGCGGTGTATTACCCAAATCACGGTAACAGGGGGGAAGCCCTGTTGCACACTTTGGATGTGCATAGGTGCCTTAGATGTTATCTAACCAGAACCAAAGCCCATCGTAAATTGGACCAGCTCTTTGTTTCTTATGCTCAGAGGATGATCGGTGCTCCTGTTTCTAAACAGTCGCTTTCTAGATGGCTGGTAAAGTGCATCATGTTATGTTATCAGAAGCGCAATAAGCCCTTACCGGGGCCAGTGAAAGGTCATTCTACTAGGGGGGTAGCTACCTCCTTCGCTGCGCTTAAAAATGTCTCCACTTCAGCCATCTGTGCAGCAGCGACCTGGAGCACTGTAAGCACATTCATCAGGCACTACAGTTTGGATATTGCCTCTAGGCACAGAGCTGGTTTCGGCTTGGCGATCCTTCAGGGACTTTTGTCCTGAAGCTTAGAGCATTCCTCCTATCCTTCTCCCGATAACAACTTGGTCCCTTACTGCTTGGAAATCAGTCCTAATGGTGTAACCTGCTGCAAGAGCTTTTTCTCAAAGTAAGGTAGTACAGTTACGTAAGAACTTACCGTAACAGTAGATCTTCGAGAACAGCTCTTGCAGCAGGTAGTTTCCCTCCCACCTTCCCCTCTATAGGTTGAGTCTTCTGACCTAATTCTTCGGCTATAGCATTTTTGACGCCTTCTACGAGCCTTCCTTTGGAAGCAGATCCTCGGTCTCCCCCTTCAGATGCCACACTTGAGCCGGGAGTCTCTGGCAGGAGAATGGGTAGGGGCCCGACGTCAGGGGCGGTCCCCCGCTGGATACTGCTAGCTAGAATTTTTCCATGGGGTCCTGGTGCCTGACGGCTTCAGTCCTAATGGTGTAACCTGCTGCAAAAGCTGTTCTCGAAGATCTACTGTTACGGTAAGTTCTTACGTAACTGTACTTTTCTTATTACTGTCCCTGTGGTATAGTATATTTTCGTTGGTTTATTATCTTCTACAGGGTAAGTCTCGGTTTTTAGCGGTTGCCGTCCAACTGTTGTGGTACTGAGTTCTTTTCTCCTTTCTCTCTCTCTCTTTTTTCTCTCAGTAAAGTTTGCTAGCTCTGGTTAATAAAAAAACGAGTTTGTCATTTTTTTCCCAGACCGCTAATTCCGGTCTATTAACCAGAACTATTTTGAATTCTTCTCCGGCCTAACCGCCACTTGGATAAGTTTGAAATGGAGTCACAGAAACCCAAAAATAAAATCGAACCTACCGGGTTTCAACAATGTGTGGCGTGTGGGGAAACTTTTGCCAAGGCCGACCCCCATACAACTTGTGTTTTCTGTTTAGGGTTGGAACACCTGGAGGCAGACTGACACATTTGTAAAAATTTCCCTCAGTTGATGCTTGACAGGCACCTTAACTGACTGAACGAGAAATTGGCTGGGAAATCCGCTAACACATATGGCCATACCAGTTCAGGTTCAAAAGAACCAGAAGGGATGCCTTCTGACCAAGGCGATACCTCTTCTTCCAAATGGGCCGCGGATTCAGCCCTTGAAATGGCTTCTGCGAAAAAGAAGGAAAAGCATACCGAACTGGCTCCTAAGCTGTGAGTGGTTACGGTTCCGACCACAGAGGAGATTGCTGATGCTATACGCATTATTCAATCCCTTCAGTCTGGTCCAGCTGAACTGGTGATACATCTGGTTACTCCTCAACCAGTTCAGTTCCCTCTGGATGTGACTATCCTTGGGACCAGGAGGCTGAACAAGATGATGTGGAGGAGGAGGACTTTTATGGTCCTATTGAACCAGAGGTTTCTGCTGAACATGAGGGAGGCATTTCTCTACTCCAGCAGTTGAAGGATGCCCTCACTCATTTTTCTTTTATGAAAAAAGTGGCTAAAACCCTACAGTTACTGGTTCAGGAATCCTCAGAAGAGGAGGAAGAACTGGATTATGTTGAAATGATGGATGTCCCTGCCACTAAAAGGCTGGTGATACCCATCCACAGGTCTCTTAAGAGACAGACACTAAAAATCTTGGGTACCCCTACTTCTGTTCCTCCTGTGGATAAGAGGACAGATAGGCAGTATCCAGTAGCCAGAAATGGTGCAGAATTTCTGTCTGGTCACTCCAGTCATGAAGGGGTAGTTCAGGCTGCTGCCTGTGAAAAGGCAAACATCCCATTATCTTCCCACCCTCCTGAGAAAGACTCTAGGAGGATTGACTCTATGGCAAATAAGTCATACCTGGGCTCCTCCCTTATTGCCAGACAGGCCTCTTACATGGCTTATGTGGCAAGGTACCAAAGAAATTGTGGGAAGCTGTATCTTCTCTGGCAGCTAAAATTCCTGCTGATTTGGCTGCAGATTTGGGAGAAATGTCTAGAAATGGAATTGAGGCTTCTAAGCAGCAATTCCATATGGTAGTGGATGCCAATGATTCGGGCATCCAGGGTATTGGCCACCTCTATATCCTTGAGAAGGTTTTCATGGCTGAGAGCCATGAACCTGTCATAGGACACCTAAACAAAGGCCTTTGATTTTCCTCTGGTCCAGAATTTCCACTTTGGGGAACAGACTGAGGCCTCTATGAGGAAAATGGCCGAATATAGGACTTCCTATAGGAGTGCTGCAGCCAAGGAAAAGGCTGCCACACCTCAAAAACAACAAGGTAGGGGAGGCAGTCGTAGGCCTTACATGAGGCCTTTCTACCAGGTCCAGTCTTTCCCTGTCTACCAGCAACAGTGTGGATACTTTGGGGAAGGGGCAGGAGAGGTGCCACTGGTTCCAGCCCAGCTTCCCAATCCAGGACACCAGCTAAGCAGACTCCCTAAAGAGTTGAGGGTTGCCTCCCCAGTTCCAGTAGGGGCAGGCTTGCCCACTACCTCCAGAATTAGCAGTCTATAACATCAGAAAAATGGGTTCTGGAGGTGGTGGACAAAGGCCTTGCTTTAAATTTCAAACAATTCCCCAGATTGAGAGCAAGGCTGTTCAAGTCTGCCCATCCAGCAGAAATCTTCCTGCTGGAAACAGAAGTTACAACCCTCCATCGGGACAGGGCAGTGGAACCTGTCTCAAAGAGGGAAAGGATTGTATTCAAGGTACTTCCTGACCTTAAAGAAAAATGAGGATTGGCGACCCATTGTGTTTGTTTTTTTTTTTAATTTATTTCTGCACTCTGAGCCCAGGCATCCTTCAGGAGTACCCACACAACTCTGCCTCTACTCCCTGCCTGAACCCTCGCTCTCCCCCGACCAGCTCGGTAGGTCCAGCCCCCCGGATCACCCTCCGGGAGAGGGCCCACCCTCCCTTGGTGGCACTTTCTGGAAATTAGAGGGACCTACCTTGCCGTTGGGTCGGCCATGGAGAGTCCTGGTTGTGCCAGGCTGACGGGATGTGGGCATGCCTCTGGGGTCTCCATCATCCTACCGGTGCTACAGAGGGATTTTCTTGCTTGCAATCCCCCCCCTCCTTGAGGGTCTTGGTTATGCAGTGGCAGCATGGCACTACGTGCCACCGCCTGCCAAGCTCCTCCCCGTAATGCGTAGCACCGCAATTCTGTGCTGCACCCAACTGCCGCCAGGTGCTGCTACAGAGGGGTGCATCATGTGGTCCTCCCCACCGGGAAGGGAGAGCTGTCCTCCAGATGCTCAATCCCTTCCCTCCCCTGCCAACCCAGGCTCGTTCCCGAACCCAGGTCGCTGGCATGGTGCGAAGTGTAGCGACCAGTGCCTCAACCTCCAGCGCCACTGGGCCGGCTCCCATTCTGGATTTAAGGTTCCTAAACAAACACTTAACAAAGCCAAAGTTCAAGAGGGTCATCCTGGCTATGATATTGCCCACTGTCAGGCTAGGTGACTGGTTAGCATCCATAGACCTCAAGGATGCTTATTTCCACATTCCTATCGGGCAGTCACACAGAAAATACCTAAGGTTCTGACTGCCATCAAGTCACTACCATTCAGGTCCCTCCCCTTCGGCCTGACTTCAGCTCCCAGAGTGTTTACAAAATGCCTGGCAGTGGTGGTGGCACACCTAAAGGGTTAAGGAATTTCAGTTTTTCCCTACCTGGACAACTGGCTGTTGGTAGATCAGTCTCAACAGCAGGTGACAGAGGCCCTGGTAGTCACTCAGACTACTCTTCGCTCATTGGGCTTCTTAATAAATACAAAAAAATCAGTCCTGAAGCCAGTCCAGCTCCTGCAGTTCATAGGAGTAGAACTGGATACAGTTGGGGGAAGAGCAAGACTTCCACCAGACAGAGTGGACAGCATAGTACAGTTAGTGGACTCTTTCAAGCTCCACTCCCCAAAGCCAGCCAGATACTTTCTGTGGCTGCTGGGACATGTGGCAGCTTCAGCAGCAGTGGTACCAGGGGCAAGGTTCAGATGAAAGACGTTCAGTTCCATCTGAAGTCCTTTTGGTCCCAGAGAAGAGATTCTTTGTCCAAACTGATTCCAGTAACTTCCACATTTCTTCAAGCTCTGCAGTGGTGGCAGGAAAAGGACAACCTCAGTGTGGGCATCCCATTCCTTCAGGAGAATCCCACAGTGGTGCTCACCACAGATGTATCCCTCTTGTGGGGTGCACATCTTGGGGGGCATACAGCTCAGGGCACATGGTCCCCTCAGGAATCTCTTCTGCACATAAATTTGTTGGAACTCAGAGCAGTCTTGCTGGCTCTCCAGTCCTTTTCTTCCATGATTCAGGGGAAGGTGTTGCAGGTCAGGACAGACAACACCACAACCGTGTTTTATATAAACAAACAGGGTGGCACAAGGTCCACTCTGTTGTGTACAGAAGCTATGAAGATCTGGAATCTGGCTTATTCCCTGGAGGTAACTCTGTCAGCAGTTCACCTTCCTGGGAAGGACAATGTTCTGGCAGACTCACTCAGTAGGATCAACCAGAACCACCACAAGTGGTCACTGAATCACCTAGTTCTCAAGGACATCTTCAAGCTGTGGGGCACTCCAAAGATAGATCTCTTTGCAGCCACAGACAATCACCAGTTGCCTCAGTATTGCTGCAGGCCCCCAGTACTGGGCACAGTCCCAGTGGATACCCTTCCTCTGGACTGGTCAGGGAAATTCCTGTATGCCTTCCCTCCATTTCCCTTGCTCCTCTAAGTACTGACCAGACTCAGGGCCCAGTCAGCACTGATGATCCTGATAGCCCCAGACTGGGCCAGGCAGCCTTGGTACTCAATACTGGTGACCCTGGCATCAACCAACCCGATTTGCCTCCCCAGGAAGTATGACCTGCTGACCTCCTCCCAAGGGAGGATCATGTACCCCAACTTGGGGTCCCTCAGGCTGAAGGCCTGGCTCTTGCAGAGTTAGAATATGCTGGTCTGCAACTCTGACTCAGTTCTGCATATCCTAAAGGTTTCCAGAAAACCAAACACCAGGAAAACATACTCTTCCAAATGGAAGAGATTCACCTTATAGTGCACTCAGTCAGGTGTGGAACTATAAGAGGTGGGCATTCTACTCTTATTAGATTATCTGGCTCATTTGCATTCTCTAGGCCTAAAGCTTTCTACTTTGAGAGTGCATTTGGCAGCAGTTTCTGCTTATTTGTCAGCAGGTAAACTGTCTTCTTTGGCCTCTGATCCAATATTTAAGCATTTTTTTAAGGGGCTACTACATCTGCACCCCCCTCATAGGGAACCTACCCCTTCATGGGATCTAAATATATGCATAGCACAGTTAATGCAACCCCACCCCCCCGAACCTATGTTCTCAGTAGAGTTAAAGTTTGTGACATGGAAAACTGTTTTTAGTAGCCATCACTTCAGCAAGATGCCTTGTCTGTGGAGCCTAACTATATCTCCTTTCATAATGATAAAGTGGTTCTCAGAATGAATACAAGGTTCCTCCCTAAAGTGGTTTCAGAGTTTCACCTTAACCAGTCTATAAACTTGCCTGTCTTTTTCGCTTAACACTGTAGTTCAGGGCGGCCTAGGCTGCATAGCCTAGATGTAAAGTGGGCTATCAGCTATTATCTGGATCTGATCAGAGGTCATAGGGGTGACAATAGCCAGTTGTTCCTTACCTATGGAGAAGTGAGCAGGGGTAAGCCTGCCACTAAAAGGACCATTGCAAGATGGATAGTGTCTTGCATTCAGTTTTGCTGTCAGAAACTAGGGAAGGATCCCCCTGTAAGTCCTAGGGCTCATTCTACTAGGGGCACAGCTGCCACTATTGCAGCTGTGAGAGACATTCCCTTGTCAGAAATCTGCAAAGCAGCTACCTGGAAAACTGTACACACATTTACCAAACATTACAGCCTGGATGTACAGGCAAGAAGTGATGCCAGGTTTGGAACCGCAGTATTGCAGAGCCTCCTTCCTAAGCAGGTTCTGTGCCCTCCTCCAAGGGAACTGCTTGGTAGTCTGCATATGTCAGAATACATTAGGACGACTTCTTGTTTGAAGAAAAAAATACTTACCACAGTAATGTTGTTTCTTCTAAAGGAGTCCTAATGTATTCTAACCTCCCAACCTGCCTCCCCTGACAGAACCTGGAGACTCTGCACTCCAGCTTATACACTTTGTTATATTACTTGGAAGTTTGGTTTTTCTCTAATGGGCATCTGTGACTAGAGTCTTTACCCCTTGTTGGGGTGGTATATTTTCAGGAAGTTTCCATTTAAGTGATATAGCTTTTGCTATTGTTTTTCTAACCTCTATAATCTTTCTGGGGTTGCTCGTAAGAATCTGACGGTTGAATAAAATGTACCAGGGGACAGTGATTTGAAACTGAGCGTGTGCCTACTTAGAATGTAGGCTTTAACTCTTTTCTCTCCGGGGTAGCAGAACACAAAGGTCTTACTGCATATGTCAGAATACATTAGGACTTCTTTAAAAGAAACATTACCGTGGTAAATCATTTTCTAGGAATGTGGATATGTTGTTCAGCCGCACTTATTGGCATGTCCCCTTCCACTTTAAGATCAGCTGGAAGTCTTTAAGCTGGCTCCTCCCACCCACCTGGGTGGTATATACCTCGGCTCTACCCCATAATGCCAGATCTTCCTTTCCGCTGGAAGATTCAGGTTCCCTCCCTCGTGCTCATGCATTTTATAGGCCCTGGCTTTCAAACCTTCGGTTATTCTGAAAATTCGCATCGTTCGCGTTAGCGATCACAAGTTTACTGCTTCGATTATGGAAGACAAGTCTTCCCCCGGATTTTTTCGGTGCCCTTGTGGCCAGAAAATGTCACGCACCAATCCCCACACCGCGTGCGTCTGTTGCCTCGGTGTCGACCATGACTCTTCGAAATGCGATAATATGTCTCGCCTTTCACCCCAACGTCCTCGACAACCGTCTTGCACGCCTAAAGCTGGGGAGGCTGGAGAAACAGAACCCTCCAGTGAAATCCAAGGAGGCTCAGTGGGCGGTTTACATGGCTGCAGGATCCGCCGAGCAATTGGAACACGTGCAAGCATTCGAAGAGGAAGCGGCTCGTGCGGCAGATACTTCTCGGAGCTTTTTCGTTCTGCTCAACCTGGGCTCCACCTTCTTGGGTTCCTTCCGGGAGTTGTGTCAGTCTCTTCTGACCAAGGGAGAGGTGCCTGCAGGCTTGCACTCCTCTCGATCCCGTAAGCGGGAGAAGGATCCAGGATTGTCTTCATCTCGATGGAGACGTTTCTTGGGAGTGGGAGAGATCTTGGTCCCAGGAACATGCAGTCTCGACCTCAGTCAAGATTGCTTCTTCAGTCGCTGGCTTTTTGGCTTTGCCATCTGGTCTGTAGACCAAATTATCGATCGACAATGTGGAGATTGTCACCGATCCGATCAATCCGTTATTGCCGACTCCGGTTGACAGTTCCCTTGATTGAACTCCTAACTTGATCTTCCCAGATGACAAGACCCAGCCTGCTGGGACTCCCATCGAAGACATGGCTCCTGATCCCGGGAAATCACTGTTCCTGCTGGTGTCTCCCGAGCGAACAAGTCAGCCTGTCCGATCTCGATCGAGGTCTCGGACTCCTCGACCGAAAGGCCGAGGTAGGACAGCTGACGTTCTAAAGAGGAAACACCACCGTCGCTTCTGGCCTCCCTCGGATGAGGAGAGGCTCTGGCGGAGGTTTCATTGGCGCTACGAGGACCTCATGTGGCAACAGCTGATTTTGACCGGGCAGAAGCCGACTCCGGCTTCCACACCGGCCATTACCTGGCTTTCACCTACTAGGCCGAAGCCGACTCCTTCGGAGCTGATTAAGTGGTTCCCCAGCCCGCGGAGCTGGTAAAACCTCCAGTTTGGCCTAAAACGGTCTCTCCACCAATCATGGCTCCTTCCAAGGAAGATAGGCCGGACACCGGGTTTCCCCGGTATTTGTCGGTCAGGGTCACCCCGAACCACCCTCGGCGAGTCGAAGGTGACCTGGGTGGTCGGCCGTTACATCCAGATTCCTCAGATTCGGATGTCACCAGCCTACATTCTCATCCTGGGGATGACAAATCAACCGCTGGCTTAGAGATGGAGGAAGGTCCCTCGTCTTTTCAGGGTATTCTTCAGCTCATCTCGAGTCCACAGGGATGCCCTTGGAGCCAATCCAGAAAAAGGCGGAGTACCCTCTTATGGACATCCCTAAGAGAGGGGATACCCTGATGGAGGCCTTTCCTGTGGCTGAGGCTATTGTTGTCCCGGCCTTAGAACTCTGGCAGTGCCCTGTCTCTTGTCCAGCTCCGTCTGCCCGCATGGCCCGCAAGTATGTAGTGCCCATAGGGTCCCTTGCGGGGTTCACAGAGCACCCTTCGGCCGAGAGCCTGGTGACTGCCTCTGTGTTCAGGCATACTGGCAGTTCTGCCGACACTGACCGACCTCCTGATAAAGAGTCCAAGCTTTTGGACCACTCAACAGAGGAAGGTCTATGCGGCTTCCTCCTTGGGCCTTCATCAGGCCAGTTCAGCCATCATCATGGCACACTTCTCTCATGCCCTTCTAGGATCACTGGATGAAGTCCTCCCACATCTCCCCGTGGACATGCAGACCATGGTCAAGCAGGTCTGGGATCAGGGCTGAGCTGCTGCCAAACAGCAGCTTCAGACGGCCCTGGACATTGGGGATTCTTGTGCCTGCTCGATGACTGCCACAGTTGCCTCTCATCGCTGGGCTTGGCTGAGGCTCTCCTCCTTCCCGGCAGATACCAGCACAAACTAGCTGATGTGCCCTTCCTAGGGACCGACCTGTTCGGCCCAGGAGTGGCTGGTCATCTTCAGCGCATTGAGCAGTCCAGTGCCACCTTGGATGCTACTTTTGCCGAGGGTTCTTCAGGCAAGAACCAGCAGAAGAAAAAGAAGAAGCCTTTTCGCCATTCTTCCCCTGCGGCTCAGCAGTTCTTCTTTCAAGGTGGACAGCAGCAACAGCAGCAGGCTCAAACTTGGCACCCCCGGCCCAAGTCCGGATCCCAACAGACCCATAAAGGAGGCCGAGGTTCAGGTCCTGGAGCTTCCTCCTCCAAGCCTGTTCAGTGATGGGGATGGGGCTCTCAACCCCTCTCCCCAGCTCTGGGTCCTCCCGTGGGGGGCCCGCTCCACCACTTCCTATACCGCCTGGCCCGGTGTCACTTGGGACATGTGGGTTCACAAAGTGGTCGGTCAGGGACTGCCTCTGGAATTCAAGCAGTTCCCTCCAAGCCGAGCCCACACCCCTCGGGAGGAAAGAGTATCTGCTCAGACTCAGTCGGCTCTCTGAGATGACATCGCTCAGCTGCTCCTCAAGGAGGCAGTAACTTCAGTGGTGGATCATCCAGCAGACCCAGGCTTTGCCTCCAGGTACTTCCTGGTACCCAAGTGGATGGGGGGGGGCTGGTGCCTCATTCTAGATCTGCACGACCTGAATCAGTATCTCAGGTCACACACCTTTCGGATGGTCACTCTGTCCCAGATCATACCATCCTTGGAGTGAAACATGTGGTTCTGTTCTCTGGATCTGCAGGACACATTCTTTCACATCCCAATCCGTCCATCCCATCAGCGGTTCCCCCGCTTCAGGGTTGAAGGGACCATGTACGAGTTCCGAGCCATGCCGTTCGGACTGTCATTGGCCCCATGGGTCTTCACCAAATGCATTGCAGTGGTGACGGCCCATCTCAGGCATTGAGGGGTCAGGATTTATCCTTACCTCGATGATTGGCTCCTAGCAGATTCCGCCCAACAGGAGGTGGAGAGGTCCAGGGACCTGGCCCTCCAGACCTGCTCCCAACCCGGCCTCCTGATCAACGAGGCCAAGTTGGAACTCATACCTTCTCAGGTGAGGGGCTTCATTGGGGCCGAGCTCAACTCTTGTCAAGCCAGAGCTCAGCTTCCAGTGGACAGGGCGGAGGTTCTTTCCTCCTTTACCCAAGCATTTCTGGTTGGGCAATTGTGCTCTGCCTGGGACTTTCTGCACCTTCTGGGTTACATGGCAGCATGCTCCTCAATGGTCCATTGGGCCCGGTTGCACATGCGCCCCCTTCAATGGGAGCTTGCCTCCCAGTGGACTCAGCGCCACAGTAATTTTGATCAGCTGATCACTGTAACCCAGAAGATGTGGGACGCTCTCCAATGGTGGACCACCCCAGACCGGTTGCAGGAAGGGATCCCATTTGTCCGCCTCGAGCCGACAGTTGTCCTCATGACCGATGCCTCTCTCATGGGCTGGGGAGCCCACATGGGGGACAAAAGGGCCCACAGGCTCTGGACCCCCGAGGAGTCCCAATGCCACATCAACCTCTTGGAGCTCAGAGCAGTCAGACTGGCATTGTTAGCTTTCACTCCTCAGCTACGGAGTAAAGTGGTTCAAGTCCAGACGGACAATACCACGATCATGTACTACTTCAACAAACAGGACGGCATGCACTCCCGTCTGCTGTGCAAGGAGGCACTCTGCATCTGGACCCTCATGAAACGATTGGAGGCAGATCTCCTAGCCATCCATGTGGAAGGAGCCTCGAATCATCTGGTGGATGCTCTCTCAGCTGCTTAGGCGAGACATCCCACGAGTGGTCTCTCCATCCAGAGGTAGCTTACAGCCTGGTCTCCCACTGGGGCAAACCGATGGTGGACCTGTTTGCCTCCAGGGAAAACACCAAGCTGAAGCTGTTTCATGCCCGTCCCCCTCAGCAGGGCTAGCTGCAGGGGATGCCTTCTTGAGGCCTGGAACCCAGGCCTCCTCTACACCTTCCCTCCATTGCCCTTGATCCACAAGGTGCTCCTCAAGATGAGGAGGGACAAGGCGAAGGTGATTCTGGTATCCACAGACTGACCGCGACAGTTCTGGTATCCAGATCTCCTCAGCCTCAGATGCAGGCTCCTGGAGCGGCTTCCAGCACACCCGGACCTGCTATCACTCAGTCAGGGGGAAGGTATTCCATCCAGACCTTCAATCCCTGCACCTCACAGCCTGGTTCCTGAGCAGCTAAAGTTCCAGGCTTTGGGTCTTTCCGAAGATGTCTACACCATGGTGAAGTCATCCAGGAAGGAATCGACCAGGAAATGTTATGCCTTCAAATGGAAAAGGTTTTCCATTTGATGTCAGGGCAAGGGCCTGGACCCTCTGTCCTGTCCAGTGGCTAACATTCTTGACTGCCTTTGGTCTCTGTCCAAAGGGGGTCTTCAGTCATCGACCCTTAGGGTGCACCTGGCAGTCATCTCTGCTTACCAGGCGCGGGCCGGTCAGCCGACGTTGGTACAGAAGACAGTGGTCGGGCGCTTTTTCAAAGGCCTTGATTACGTATCCCCTCTGGTGCGTGTACCTCCACCTCCATGGGATCTACTGCTGGTACTGGCAAAGCTCATGGACAAGCCATTTGAACCAGTGCACAAGTGTGCCTTGTCACACTCGACATGGAAGACTGCCTTCCTGGTGGCTATTATCTCTGCCAGCAGGACAGGGGAGCTCCAGGCACTTTCGGTGGTCGCCCCTTATCTGGTCTTCCACAGGGACAAGGTTGTCCTACACCCCCATCCAAAATTCCTTCCGAAGGTGGTGTCAGAGTTTCACCTTAACCAGGTGTTAACCTTGCCAGTTTACTACCCTCATTATACCTTGGAGGCCGAGTACAGGCTCCATACCTTGGACCTGAGATGAGTCCTCTCCTATTACAAGGAGAGGATGTTGGAAATTGAGGGAGAGGTTCGCCAGCTGTTTGTCACCTACGCTGAAACCGCTTCTGGCAGACCTGCAGCTAAACGGACTATTGCAAGATGGATCACATCATGCAATGGTCTGTGCTACGAGTTGGCGGGCAAGGAGCCTCTCAGAGGGATAAGAGCTCATTCTACCCGCCATACTGCTGCATCGGTGGCTGCTTCCAGGGATATCCCTATTCAGGAAATCTGCCGGGCTGCTACCTGGAAGTCAGCAAACACCTTCATTGCCCACTACCACATCGACCTTGAGTCACACCAGGATGCTGGTTTTTGGGGCCTCAGTTCTCCAATCTCCGTTCCTGAAGTAGGGGGTGTGCACCTTGCCACCCTCCTCCCAGAGAACTGCTAGGAGTCTGCCAATAAGTGTGGATGAACAACATATCCACAATCCTAGAACAACAGGTTACTCACCTGTAACAGTACTTCTAGGAGTAGTATATGTTGTTCATCAACACGGACCCACCTGACCTCTCCAGCTGCGGATGCACAACACCTGGCTTCCAGCGGGCTAAGATCTGGCGTCATGGGGTGGAGCCTAGGTATATACCACCCGGGTGGATGGGAGGAGCCAGCTTGAAGACTTCCGGCTGATGTTAAAGTGGAAGGGGACATGCCAATAATTGTGGATGAACAACATTTACCACTGCTAGAACTACTGTTACAGGTGAGTAACCTGTTTTTTTCTTCTTGATCCCTTCGACATGTTGTCAAATGATGAGGCTGACAATTCATTGTTCAGGACTCCAGTCCTGCCCAGACCTACCAAAGAGGAATCCCAGCCTGCTGGGAAACCCCTAGAGATCCCTGTCCCTGTGTTGTCGAGGCACAGGTCAGGAAGCATAGGTAAAATCAGGAGCAGTTGTAGAATTCACCAAAAACTATTTATTTACACTAGTAGTATCATAAAATAAACTTGTTCTGTATAACTATTTACAAAGGCAAAATAAAATAAAGGTTTCTTTCAGTCTCTGTGTCCCATGTTCTCCTAATCTTTCTTGCAGTTGTAGCTTAGCTCTTTTATAAATCTTTTCAACCCCCATTTTTAGCAAACATCCTGTCCTTGTAAATATTCTGTTCTTGTAAGTTTCAGGAGCTGCTAGAACACATTGTGCTTTGAGCCGAGGCTCCTTCTGCAGTCTTTTGCAAAAGACTGGAAGATTTGCACTCAAGTAACCTCTAGAGTTTACAATAGCTTTCTGCAGTCATCTCAAAATATAATTATATATATTTTAACAGTAACACTATATATTTTCTAAACAAAAGTGATCCCTTTATCAGTTATATTTCCATACAATGATTTGCACATATTTTTATATTAGCAGATATAGATATGCAAGGGAGGAAAAACAGACAGCAAGGGAAAACTGAGAGACCATGAGAGGCAAAGAATTGCGAGATTTTTGGGGTGATCAAATCCGATGTCTCACAAGAAAATGTGGTTGTGCAACCAGACAGAGAAGAGACAAGACAGGAAAGATCTTTGCATTTAAACACGTTCTCCATAACAAATGGGACAGGATCCTATTCCACCCTGTCACACCCTGACCTGGAGGAGCCGCGGTCCTCCCCAGCTCCTTCGGAGCAGCCCTGACGGTCGAGGTCTCAGACACCCTCAACTGACAGGCTGAGGAAGTCTCACAAGCGGCGCGCCAAGAAGTGGAGACGCTGCTGTTTGTCCTTGGATGAGGAGCAGCTTTTGATGCAAATTGCGTCGATGCTACGAAGATCTTACGTGGCAACAGTTGGTGTTGGCCAGTCCAAAGTCGACCCCGGCTTCCACATCAGTCATCACATGGCTGTTGCCCTATAGGCATATTCCTGTGGAGCCAGTCCACACCATCCCTCCGCCCGTGGAGCTAGTGAAAACCCTCCCTGCTCAGCTGAAGCCATTCTCTCCACCAATCCTGGTGGAGCCGCCACCTAAGCAGCCTTCCGCAGATGCTCCTGGCAAGGAGTATCAGTCTGCTAAGGGCCTCCTGCACAGGCTGTCTGTCACCCTCACTCCCGAATGCCCCCAGCGGGTTGAAGGTGACATGGGTGGTCGGCCAATCTTTCCAGAATCTGAGGACTCTGACTTGCATTCCCATCCCTTGGATGAAAAGTCCATCAGGAGTCTCTTGACAGAGGAAGGTCCCATGTCTTTCATGGGAATCCTCCATTTCCTCTCCAAATCTACAGGGATGCCCTTGGAGCCTGTTGAAAAGTGGGCCAAAGAGTCGGCCCGGTGGCACAGAGGGTTGAGGCACCGAACGCCACACCTCACGCCCTGCCAGCGACCTGGGTTCGGGAATGAGCCAGAGTCGGCGGGGGGGGGGAGAGGATGTGTGCAGGCTGCCAGCTGGCAGCTCTCCACCTTGGGAGGGAGTTCCTCATCTCCTTTAGCCACCCCCTGGTGGAGGCTGGAGTGGTGATGTCACTCCGAGAAGTGCCAGCGCTAGGCCGAGAGAGGGCGGAAGAGATCTGGCACCAGAGCTGCAGTGCGCCTCCATGTGCATGCGTCAGCGCTTCCGGGGTCTCGGGATTAGGGCATCTAGGGGAGAAAACAAAGGATTACATGGGGGCCATCCAAGGATGAAGCCTCCGGGCCAGGCTCTGGGGTTCCGCCTGGCTGCGCAAAGTGCTACAAGCCCCCAAAAGACCCCGAGTTCCAGTAGGTTGGCGGATGACCGGGAGACCTGCTGTGGGGAGATAAATGTACTTGAAAAAAAAAAAGTGGGACAAATACCCCCTCACTGATATGCTCAAAAGGGGAATCTCTGGCAGAGGCCTTCCCTGTGGCTGAAGCCAGTGTTGGCCCGACCTTGCAGTTGTTGCAGCACCCAGCCTCCTGCCTTGTGTTCTCAGCCCAGATGGCCCTCAAATACGCGGTTCCCATTGGCTCTCTTTCGCGATTCACCGAACACCCCTCGGCTGAGGGGTTGGTGACAGAGTCTGTGTTTTGGCACTCGGGTAATTTGGGAGACACTGATAGACCCCTGGACAAAGAATCCAGGAAACTGGACCATTCTGCCAGGAAAGTCTATGCTGCCTCTTCGCTTGGCTTTTGTCAAGCGAGCTCGGCTTTCATCCTGGTGCATTTTTCTCATGCTCTCTTGGGTTCTCTGGATTAGATTCTTCCTCTCCTCCCTGCAGACCTCCAGACCACAGTCAAGCTGGTCCATGACCAGGGTCAGGCAGTTGCCAATCAGTAACTCCAGACAGCTCTGGACTGCTGGGATTCGTGCACCCGCTTGGTGGCGGCCGCAATTACCATGCACCGCAGGGCCTGGCTGAGGGTCTCGACCTTTATGGTGGACACTCAGCACAAATTGACAGATGTTCCCTTCCTGGGCACCGATCTATTCAGTCCAGGAGTGAACAGTCACCTGCAGCGTATAGAGAAGTCCAGTGCCACCTTGGACTCCATTACTTCTGCCCTGAAGGAAACCGAGGGTTCCAAAAAGCGGAAGAGAAAGCCCTTTCCACCTTCTGCCTCTGCGGCCAAGCAGCCCTATTTTCAGTTGGGGCAGCAACAGCAGCTAGCCGAATTTTGGTGCCTTCGGCCTAAGCCAGGGCCCATGGCAGCCGGTAAGCCCAGAGGGAAAGGTTCCAGCGGTCACCATACCTGCTCAGTGAAGGGATTGGGGTTGCCAGCCCCATACCCATCACACACACACACACTCTGGGTCCTCCCATGGGGGGCCAGCTCCATCACTTCCTTTCTGCCTGGTCCGCTGTTACAATGAACAGGTGGGTCTTGGAAGTGGTCAGCCAGGGGCTGCCTCTGGAATTCGAGTAGTACCCACCAAGTTGAACCTGCGCCCCACAAGAGGAAATGGTTTCCGTGCACACTCATTTGGCTCTCCGAGAATACATCGTCCAACTCCTCTGCAAGGAGGTAGTGGTCAGAGTCACAGATCCCCCTGTCAACCCAGGGTTCATTTCTAGGTACTTCCTGGTCCAGAAATGGATGGGGGGGGCTGGTGCCCCATTCTAGATCTGCTTGACCTGAACCAATTTCTCAGGTCTCGCACCTTCAGGATGGTAACTCTGTCTCAGGTCATACCATCTCTTGAGCAGAACATGTGGTTTTGCTCACTGGAACTGCAGGATGCGTTCTTTTACGTCCCGATCCATCCATCACACCGAAGGTTTCTCCACTTCTGAGCAGAGGGAGTCCTCTTCAAGTTCCAAGCCATGCTGTCATTGCCCCCCCCCGGGTCTTCACCAAATGCATTACAGTGGTGGCGGACCATCTTCAGCATCGGGGGGGTTCAGAGTGTACTCCTATCTTGACGATTGGCTCATTGTGGGCCCCTCCCAACTGGAGGTGGAGAAGTCCAGGGATTTGGCCCTTTAGACCTGCATCGAACTTGGTCTTCTCATCAGGGACACCAAGTTGGAACTTGTGCCTTCGCAGGTGATCTGCTTCATCTGGTAGAGCCCTCTACTCTTGCAGAGCCAGGCTCCCAGCGGACAGGGCGGAAGTTCTCTCCTCCTTTGCCCAATCATTTCTGGTTGGGCACTTGCGCCCCGCCTGGGACTTCCTGTGCCTTCTGGGTTACATGGCGGCCTGAACCTCCATGGTCCAGTGGGCCTGGTGACATATGCGCCCCCCCTTCAATGGGAACTGGCCAGCCAGTGGACTCAGTGACACAGTCATTTCGACCAGCTGGTCACTGTGACCCAGAAGATGTGGGACACACTCCAATGGTGGACTGTCCTAGAACATCTGCAAGAGAGGATCCCATTTGTTTGCCCCGAGAAAATGGTCGTTCTTACGACCAACACCTCTCTCATGGGCTGGGGTACCCACGTGGGGAATCAGAGTCCACGGGCTCTGGACCACCAAGGAATCCCGATGTCATATCAACCTGCTGGAGCTCCGAGCAGTTCGGTTGGCACTGACTGCATTCATCTGTTTCTTCAGGGTCAGGTGGTGCAGGTCTAGACGGACAATACCACAACCATACACTAGCTGAACAAGCAGGCTGGCATGCACTCCTGGCATCTGTGCAGGGAAGTGCTCTGCATCTGGACTCTCATGAGCCGACTGAAGGCAGATCTCCTAGCTATCCATGTGGCAGGAGCCTCAATTCAACTAACTGATGCCCTCAGCCGTATGGGTGAGACGTCCCATGAGCGGTCTCTCCATCTGGAGGTAGTACACAACCTGTTCTCCCAGTGGGGTACCCCTCAGGTGGACCTGTTTGCTCCAGGGAGAACAAAAAGCTGAGGCTGCTTCATGCCTGCCCCCCTCGGCAGGACTCACTGCAGGGGGGGTGCCTTCTCGAGGCCATGGACACCAGGCCTCTTCTGTGCCTTTCCTCCACTTTCCTTGATCCACAAGATGCCTCTCAAGGTCAGGAGGGACAAGACACCAGGTGTTCTAACCTCAGTAATGCTCAGATATTCCTAACGTTATGCAGTAAGCCTGAAGGATTGGACTGCCCGGAGAGGCAGAACACATGAAAATGATGGAACACTTTGCATGTGAGAATCTTTCAAACTCTGCCTCCACTAACTGCTAGTGTTCTAAACCTCTTCAGATTTTTCTCTCCGCCTGAAACCTCTGATCGCTCGGAGTGCCATTCGTCCACTTTCTCCTGCATGAAGAAAACTTCAAATAGTTTGAATAAGTATATTTTGTTTTCATTTGCTGCCTCTACTGACTGTTTTTGTTAGATAATCTTAGTTTAGTTTAAAATGTATTGTTTTCCCCGATTCCTCTCGGTTCGGTATAACCGTGGGGGAACTGGGTTAGTTTCAGTTAAAGTCTGGGTTCTCTGACTAAAGAACCTCTTTATTTTAGTTGTAATATTTATTTAAATTGTTTTCTTGTAACCAATAAATCTCGGTTACTGAACCGCTAACCGTTTTTTTTTTTCTTCTCCTTCGGTTCGGTTCCTCCGGTTCCAGAACCGAACACAACCACTTGTTTTAATAAATTAAAAAAAAAAAAAAGTTTGCTTCTTCAGCAGTTGGTGTTTTTCTCCTTTTAAACATTATGTCAGAGAAACCCAAAAAGAAGACTGGTGAACCCAGTTTCAAAAATTGTTTACAGTGTGGAGAAGTGTTTGCAAAGGCAGACAAGCATACCTTTTCCCCCTTGAAACTCGAAACAAGCTTGTACAGGCCACTTTTCTCCCCCTACTCGACTATGGCGATGTAATCTATTCCTCCACCACTCTTGCAAATCTAAGTAAACTGGATATCCTTTATCACCATGGTTCATTACCAACTCCCCTTACTGTTCACACCACTGTGACTGATATGCAGCTGTTGGTTGGACATCCCTTACTACTAGACGCCTGCTCTATGCTGAGCTATGGACTCTTAAACTGTTCCTGCAGAAATTGCCAAGCTATCTCTCTTCCCTTATTAGTATCTCACATAGTGCATACTCGTTAAGAAAATCTGACTTTATTATGCTTGACATACCAAGGACGTGGACCTCCTTTGGTAAACGTGATATTGCATATGCCCTTCCCTCCATTTGGAACCAATTACAAACCGTACTGAAACTAACTAGCGCAGTTTCAATAAACTTCTACAAATCGCTAAGTTCAGCCAAAATAAAAGACTCCTGTAACTGTCATTAAGTTTCTTCCTTCCCCATGTGTGCCATATTTATCCACTGGTAAGGTATAATTGATTTGTCATATTAACTGCTTTCCATTCCCCTTCTACTCCTGGCTTTATCTATGCTTACGCTCCACTGCTACTCTATCAAATTACTCATCCCCCCCATATCAGTTGTAGTCTGTTGTTTGTTCTAGCTGCCAAAATATATGTATTGCACACACCAGTTATCATGTTTCATTTATCAGTATGCAACCTGTAAGTCACTTCCCTGTCTCATATCAATGTTTACCACCTGTGGTCACTCTATGTGGTACTCTTGTATGTATATCCAGCCTGTATCATGTAACGTGCATTTCATGTATATACTGTTATTACCTATCTGTGTTTGTACTTTAAGTGTTTATGTCACAGGACCTCCTTGTAAATGAGCTTGCTCAATGGAGTTTTCCTGCAATAAACTTGAACTTATGTGTGGCTTGTCTAGGTTATGAACATCTGCAAGAGGAATGTGAAGTTTGCAAAATAGTCCCAGAAAACAATATGGAGAAACACCTTGAAAGGCTTAAAAAGAAATTTCCTAGGGGTCCCTCGGGCTCTGACCAGCCAACACCCCAAACTACTGTGGCTGAACCCATATCTGCAGTTGCCCCTGCCCCTGAGACAGGTGAGAAGGGCACAGAAAGAACAAATGAAGTGGCTGACTGCCTAGTTCCTTCAAAGAAAACAAGGACATTGAAACATACAGAACCCCCGCTTTCCAAACCAGGGACTTCAGTACCTGGTCTGTCTATGCCTATGGCTCAAGAAATTGCCCAGGCTTTTAAAATAATCCAGACCTTGCAGACCATAATTTCTCCTCAGCAGCCTCCCGCCCCTGCTCAGGGTCCCCAGGTTGGCAGCAATGTGCAGCCCTCTCTTCGTGAAGGAGAGGATTATGATGACGATTTTGGTGAGGAGGAAGGGCCAATAGAACCTGAAGTTTCCCCTGAACAGGACTTTGGTTCCCCTCCAAGGATGTCTGAGGATTATTCCTCTCATTTTACTTTTGTCAGGAGGATGGCAGATGCATTAGACATCTCCACCACTGAGCAAATTGAAGATGAGGAGGAGGTGGAATGTATGGAAATGATGGTGTTGACACCCACAAAGACTCTCCTCCTCCCCGTGTATAAATTCTTTAAGAAAGATGCCTTAAAGCTTCTCCAGACACCAAATTCCATTCCTCTCCTCAACAGGAGGATTGACAAAAAGTATCAGTTGGATAGGGAGGGAGCTGATTTTCTCTTCTCCCATCCTGACCACAAGGGGGTCATACAGCAAGCTGCCTGTGATAAGGCTAGGGTCCCTCTGTCCTCACACCCTCCGGACAAGGATTCCAGGAAAGTCGACAACATAGCCAAAAAAGGGTACTTGTCAGCCTCATTTTCCATTCGCCAAGCTAATTTCCAGGCCTATGCTGCCCAGTATTAGAAATCACTGTGACAGTCAGATTTTATCTGTGTCAGACTTCACCATTCATCACAGCTGGGTATGTGGCCGGCAGTCCTGACCCTACAGGAGCTCTTTTTTTTTTTTTGGATGGGCGGAGTCGACATACTGTCAGCGCCACCCTTGAGGCCGATGCACTGCGTGCCGCTCGCGGGTTGGCCGTTAGGTGTCGTCAACCCTACCCTCCCACCAGTGCTTCATCTCCCGCTGTAGAGGTCGCACCTCGTGAGGAGCTCTTCAAGCAAACTACGCACTTTGGACCTAGTTTTCGTCTGTCTGTTCCGTTTCGCCATACTCAACGCCACTGCCTGGTAGGATTGTTCCTTTATTATTTTCAGCGATGTCGAGTCTGTTTTTTCACTTTGTTTACTGTCGGTTATGTCTAGGTTGGAGGTTAAAAAGTCGCTGAAAGTGGGACGGCCTCCCATGCATCGGTGTCCGTGCGGCCACAAGTACTCCGTTACCGACCAGCATGATCATTGTCTTATGTGTCTTGGCCAGCTTCACAACATGGATTCATGCAACGCCTGTTTCTCTATGGATTATCATGTCCTGCAACAGCACGCAGGGAAAGTTGAACGAGCTCTGCCAACTTTCGGGGGACAGGTGCACACTCATCGGGCCAAGCCACGGTCTCGCTGCCTTTCCTCCAGGTCCCCTCCTGGTTCTATATGGACCGCGGAGGAGGGGGCTTCCACCTCTTGTAGCCTCGCCATGGCAGAAGCCCCTTCTGTGATGCAGGAGGCCCAATCTCTTCCCCAGAGGCGGGTGGGAGGGTGAAGGCTCCCGGTGTCATTTCCTCGGGCTGGAAGGCCTGGGTCAGCACTGTCCTTGACGCCATCCACCAGTGCCGTTTTGGACCTTGGCACTGTTTGCAGCACCATGGGCCCTGATGGCACCATGGTTGGTGCTGGTCCGCCACTCGACACTATCTCTGCTGTCGACACTGTCCATGGTGCCGATAGCACTGATGGCACCATGGGAAGTTCTACAGTGCCATCTTTGACTGTTTCTGGGCAGTGCCAAGGCTGGGTATGGTGTCGTGTCTAGCTCTGGCGCCGCTTGTGGCACCATGCAGGGCCGTGGTGCCGAGGGGCTGACGGCACCACCATCGGCGCTGTCCCTGACCCCGGTGCTGTTTGCGGTGCCGTGGGGGGGGACGGCGCCGTGGCTGATGTCGACTCTGGTTCTGCTGCCACTCTTGGTGCCATTTCTTCCTTGGGTGCCATTCGCAGTGCTGTGGGGGAATTCGGTGCCAACTCTGGTGCGGCTACCCAGATTGGCACCTTCCTCAGTCTGGACAGGAGCAGGCGTCTGCTGCGTATGGTCTGGCACCAGACTACGGTCTCTACCTCTTCGGAGGTGGACTCTGAGTCTGATTTGGACCCGATGTCTGACTCTTCACAGTTGGCAGCCCATGTGGACACCTGGGTAGCTACTTTGGCTGACTGGAACCAGCCTCCATCTGAGGAGTCGGCAGTAGCCCCCGAGTCTGGGGTCAGGGGTGCTGACCAGCAGGTGGTAGTCTAGGCCACTATTGCCCTGCAGCCTAGACTTGGAGGGATTTCTGCCTCCTCGGTTGGGATACCCCCTCATGTGGTGTGCCTGCATCGCCCAACTTTAGGGCCGACCAGGGCACCCACGGAGGGGGAGGGTGCTACTCTCTAGGTGGTCTCCTCGGGGACCGACCAGGATTGCCAGCTGCCCAGGCTGGTGTTTTTGAGGTGGAGGGCACTCTTGGACTCTGAGGGGTTGAGGGTCCAGGGTTCGAGGTGGCGGCCCTTCTCTGGGACCCACCCGGGTTCAGGGAGGAGTCGCAGTGCGAACCCCTGCCTTTCCTTCTCGGTCTCCTCGAGAGTGCCCTGGTCTTTGGTGGGAAGGGACTGTCCTTGTGGACATACATGGTCCCGGTCACCTCACAGAGGGGATTCTTCAGGGCACGGTCTAAGCAGTTCCAGCGTGGTTGATCAGCTGTCGGCTGTTGGGTTCTCCAGAACTCCTCCTCCTCCCTTGGAGGCTTCCGGTGTGCTCTCTTGCCCAGGCAGAGGACGTTCCTCTTCTGTTGTGGATCTGGCCTCCATTCCTCTGTCACCATCTCCTACTCTCCCAGGCATTTGCAGTCCTCTCTCCTGGGAAAAGTTCAGGGGTGCAGCTGCTCACTTCCCTACTTATGTCAGGGCCATGGATGAGTGGGTGTTCCACCCTCCCCCTAAGCAGCGAACCTCTGGATCTCTGAGGTCTTCCGCTTCCTCATCCTCCTCTTCTGGGGGAGAGGAACCTTCTGCCAACATCTCCCCTGCTGCTGATCTCCCCGAGTATCAGTGCTTACTTGTGAGGATGATGGAAGACCTATGTATCACCCCAACCACTCCTCAACACCTCAACACAATCCGGAGCGTCTGACGCATTCCTTTTAAGGCAACTTCAGGGCGGCCACCCTTGTGATGCCCACCTTGCCTGCTTCTTTCCAGGAAGTGTCATTGCGGTTCTGGCAATGACTCTCTTCTGGAGTCCCAGCCCCTAGGGATCTGAGCCAGAGGTATTGTGCCCCCCCCGAGTCTCCAGGTCATATGCCTCATTCTCAGTCAGGACTGATGCAGCGGGACACTCCTGATGGGTTTTGCACCCTCTACTGTGACCGGCCCCCAGATCAATATTCCGTGGATTTTGACTTCTGGGGGAGGAGGACCTTTTACTCGGCATGGTTGTTGCTCATCAGGCTCACCCATTCTTCCTATGATAGGTTCTTGTGGTCCAGGCTGGGTCAACTCCTAGCCTCCTTGCCTGATTCAGAGGTAACCAGACAAGCCATTGCACTCTCTGCACGTGGCCTGGAGCTAGCAAGGCACCAAGCGAGGGCATCTTACAACGCCAACCAAGTAGCTTCCAGGGTCATAGGGACAGCGATCTGCACTAGGCAAATGGCATGGCTGCGTCTTTCCCAATTGTCATCCTTGGCCTGGCGTATGATGATTTCCTCTGCCTACAGGAGAACCCACCTTTTCTCCCGTAGAGTGAGGCAGCATCTGTCGGGGCAACCTCCTGCCCCCTACGGGGGGGGTCTCACTCTCCCCAGTCTCGGGCTTTGCTGGGCCCATAGGGGTTCTCCCTCTCAATGTTCTCTCCCCCACTGGGAGCTAAGGGACTTAGTTCTTTAGGGTCTCGGGCCCCTTCGGTGGGCTCGGTACTCACCCAACTGTGATGAATGGTGAAGACTGACACAGATAAGATATGAAAATTATGTACCTACCATAATTCTTGATCTTTCTGTGTATCTTCACCATTCATCACAAAATCCCACCCTCCATCCCCCGGGGCCTCAGTCTCTGGGTCTCCCTCCCTCTATGTGCCTCTCCCTCCCCCCTTCCCTTTGGCTAGGAGTGGGGGGACCTTGGAGACACACAGAGAAACCAGGTTCTTCAGCTTAGTGGCTGGGTGGGATGGAGGGGCCTTTAGCCTCATTGCCTTGTGGCTTCCCCTCCCCTTTTTAGGGATGAGGTACTGCACTGAGAGCCCTCTCTTTTTTCCCCTTCTCCTTTGTCCTTCGGGACTAATTCGATTTTTAATTATTTTGGGGGAGGCTCTTATCATGAAGTTCCTCCACCCATGTTTTCTTTGGATGGGGGGAGGACGTGCCTTGGCTTCTGGACTTCTTAGTTGTGTTTTGCGACTAATCCCTCAGGGATAGTCATGCTGTGCCTGAAGCTGTTATTCTGTGGTTAACCTTGCTTGCCTTGCCAGGTTTTCTTTCTCTTCTCTCCCTAGGACAGAAGCTATGAACTTGTTCAGTCTTAATTAGGAGGTCCAGGGTGCAGGGTCAGTTGGCATTGTCCTCCCCCGTTCCAAGAAAGATGTTTGTCCTTCCCTTCTTCTTCTTTTCCAGAGATTGGAGCCCCTCCCAATCCCTTAGATTCATCTTTCTCCTTTTCTGTCCTCTCAGCCATTATTCCTCATTTTGTTTTGTATATCGTTTCCTTTTATCTGTCCCTTGGACTCCATTATCTCACCCTTCCTATTTTCACTCTACGGCGACTCAGAACTGGTGGGAGGGTGGGGTCGACGACACCTTACGGTCAACCCACAAGCACCATACAGTGCGTTGGCCTTGAGGGCAGCACTGACAGTGCATCGACTCTGCCCATCAAAACTAAAAGTGCTCCCGAGGGGTCGTGACCTCCGGCCACATACCCAACTGTGATGAATGGTGAAGATACACAGAAAGATCAAGAATTACAGTAGGTACATCATTTTAATTTTTGGCTATGTCCCAGAAAGCCTTCTCGCCATTGTCAGATGACCTAGCTGAAACTGCCAGGTTTGAGTCAGAGACGGTTAAGTATCAGTTTCAGATGGCTGCTGACACAAATGACACTGCAGCCAGATGGATGGCAAATACAGTGGCACAGAGGAGATTTGCTTGGCTCAGAGCCACAAATCTTACTCAGGATACCCAGTCCAAGGCAATGGATTTTCCCCTAGAGGGTAAATCCCTTTCTGGGGAGTCCACATGGAGAAGGTGGATGAGTATAAGGCCAAGAAGCAGCTCTGCTAAAGAGAAAGCTTCTCCATCCACCAGGCCTTATGGAAGGGGAGGCCGGGGCAGGTCCTTTAATACTAGGCCCTTCTTCCAGCTAGTGGCCTTACCCCAATACCAAAAGTATCCACAGCAGGGATACTCCAGGGGCAGGGGTAGAAGGGGCTCCAGGTGAGGGTTCCAGACTCTGCCTCAGCCCCAAGCTAAACAGACCCCCTGAGGCACAGGCAGCCTCCTCCCTCCCTGTCGGAGGCAGACTGTTCCACTTCCTCTAGGCTTGGTTGAACATCACCACAGACAAGTGGGTCCTGGAGGTGGTGGGTCAAAGTCTGTCTCTGGACTTCAAATCCCTTCATCCTCAAAAGATCAGGGTTTTCAGCTCACCCTCTCTAGCAGAAAAGAGACTGCTAGAAGCAGAGGTTCGAAACCTGCTACAGATAAGAGCAGTAGAACCAGTTCCAGTCCCCCTGAGAGGAAGGGGTTTCTATTCCAGATACTTTCCAGCTGCAAAGAAAAGTGGGGAATGGCGGCCTATATTGGATCTCAGAGCTCTAAACAAGCACCTGAAGAAACCAAAGTTCAAAATGATAACTTTGGCCTTGATTTTGCCAACACTCCAAAAGGGAGACTAGTTGGCATCACTAGATTTGAAAGACACCTATTTCCACATCCCCATAAGGGAGTCTTACAGAAAATATCTCAGATTCAGACTCCCATCAGGCCATTACCAGTTTTCAATCCTGCCTTTTGGCCTTTCCTCGGCCCCAAGGGTGTTCACAAAGTGCCTAGCAGCTGTAGTGGCACACCTTCGAAGGCAGGAAGTTACTGTCTTTCCATATCTGGACGACTGACTGGTGGGAGGGAAATCACCAGACCAGGTCAAGCAATACTTACAAGTCACCCAAGACCTCTTGGAGTCTTTGGGATTCTTAATCAAGTCACAAAAAGTCCTTATTCCTGCACAAATACTGCAGCTCATAGGGACAGAGATCAGCACCTTACAGGGCAGAGCCTTTTTGCCTCTGGACAGGTAAAAAGTCTCCAGTTGATTGCAAACTCATTCAGATTGCACAAACCAAAAACTGCAAGACAGTTTCTGCAGCTACTGGGCCACATGACTGCCTCCACAGGCACAGTGCTGGATTCCAGGTTTTGGATGAGAGACACCCAGTTCCACTTCAGGGCTCACTGGAGTCAAAGAAAAGATTCTTTTTCAAAGCTCATTCCAGTAACAAGGACTTTGTTACAGGCCCTCCAATGGTGGAAAGAGGAATCCAACCTAAGACGGGATTTCCTTTCAGAAAGAACATCCCTCAGTTGTTCTTACATCAGATGCATCCCTCCTGGGCTGGGGTACCCATTTAGGGGATCACACAACCCAGGGCACCTGGTCAGCTGCAGAGTCCCTTCAGTACATAAACTTACTGGAACTCAGAGCTGTACTGCTAGCTCTAAAAGCTTTCTCTTCTCTAATACAGGGCAAGGTGGTACAAGTCAGAACAGACACCACCACCACAGTGTATTACATAAACAAGCAGGGAGGCACCAGGTCAGGCCTCCTCTGCACAGAAGCCATGAGAATCTGCACTCTGGCTTGCTCTTTGGGAGTATCCCTGCAGGCAATCCACTTGCCAGGGAAAAACAATACCCTGGCAGATGCCTTGAGTCAAATCAATCAGGCCCATCACAAATAGATCCTGAACAGACAGCTGGTGCAAGTGATTTTCAGAAGGTGTGGCACTCCAGAGGTAGACTTGTTCACATCCCACCAGAACCGCCACCTGCCACAGACCACCAGATCAGGGCACACTTCCTCTGGATTGGTCAGGGAGGTGCCTGTATGCTTTTCCTCGCTTCCCTCTGGTTTCCAGAGTGTTACTCAAGCTCAGATCCCACTTAGCATCTCTGATCTTGATAGCTCCAGATTGACCCGGGCAGCCATGGTACTCTCTTCTGCTCTCCATGTCTGTCACCAAACCAATACACCTTCCTTGGAGGCACAATCTACTGACCTCCAATCAGGGAACCCTGTTGTACCTGAATCTCAAGTCCCTCAATCTCAAGGTTTGGCTCTTGAGGAACTAGAATATGCTAATTTAAACCTCTCTGAACCTGTGTTAAACATATTATGAGGTTACAGAAATCTTCCACTAAGAAAACCTATTCTTCCAAATGGAAGAGTTTTTCTATCTGGTGTTCAACTAGAGATTTGGTACCAGCTCAGGCTGGAGTGCCAGCTGTCCTGGACTATCTTTCTCATTTACATTTCTCTGGGTTTGCAATCCAGTTCTCTAAGGGGTCATCTTGCAGCAGTGTCTGCTTATCTTTCTGCTGGAGCAAAGCTAAGACTAGCCTCAGAACCTATTTTTAGAAGGTTCTTTAAAGGTTTGAATCATTTGCATCCCCCTCACAGGGCACCAGTGCCAGCATGGGATCTCAATGTGTGTATAGCTAAGCTCATGGGCCCCCCCTTTGAACCCATGGCTACAGCCCACTTAAAATATGACACTTGGAAGACAGTTTTTCTAGTGGCAATGACTTCTGCAAGAACAATCAGCGAACTCCAGGCTCTCTCTATCGACCAGGACTATATCTCTTTTCACAGAGATAAGATAGTCCTCAAAACAAATAGAAAATTCCTCCCCAAGATGGTTTTGGATTTTCATCTGAACCAATCCATTACTCTTCCTGTCTTTTTCACTGACCATGCCAGTTCTGGTGAAAGAAGACTTCACTGTCTGAATGTAAAAAGGTCTGTCAGCTATTACATGACAGCCACTGAGGACCATAGGCAGGACAGAAAGCAATTGTTCCTGACTCATGGGGATGTAGGAAAAGGTAATCCAGCCTCAAAAAGGTCCATCTCTAGATGGATGGTCCAGTGTATCCAATTCTGCTACACTAAAACTGGTAGGGAGCTCCCAACAGAGTTGAGGGCTCACTCTACAAGAGGGATAGCCACTACCTTAGCAGCTGCCAGAGATGTTCCATTAGTGGACATTTGTAAAGTAGCTATCTGGAAGACAGTACATACCTTTACAAAGCATTACAACCTGGATATTATGTCTAAGAGTGATGCTAGGTTTGGCACAGCATTCCTGCAAAGTCTGTTTCCAAAATAAGTTCTGTGCCCTCCTCCAGTGGTACTGCTTTGTAGTCTGCATAAAGTTAGGAATATCTGAGCATTACTGGGGTTAGAAGAAAAAATTACTTACCATAGTAATCTTGTTTCTTCCCAGTGATGCTTAGATATTCATAACTTCCCTCCCTGCCTCCCCTTCCAGAACTTCAGCCTCTGCACTCCGCATGCTGGTGCCACCGAATCACAGTATACCCTTGGAGTGCATATTCTCTGCACCTGACAATAGTTCAGTAAACAGAGTTCATTTGTGTTTCTCTTTTTAGGTATTTTCTGGCATTTTGTTCTTCTTTTGTTAATTTATCTTGTTCCTCCAATTGGAGGTTTGTAATAATTCCAGTTTTTTTGATTTTGAGGCAAATCCCAATTTTATTAATCAAATAAATTATAGTGTTATAATACCTTAGGCCTGCCTTTCCAAGCTCCAACAAAATCTGAAGAAGTTTAGAACACTGGCAGTTAGTAGAGGCAGCGTTTGAAAGATATGTGCAAAGTGTTCCATCATTTAGGTGTGTTCTATCTCTCCATGCAGTCCAACCCCTCAGGCTTTCTGCATAAAGTTATGAATATCTGAGCATCACTGGGAAGAAGCAAGATTGCTATGGTAAGTAATTTTTTCATCCTGGCTCCACCAGTTCTGGTATCCAGATCTCCTCAGCCTCAGCTCCAGGCTCCCGAGGCATCTTCCAGCACACCCAGACCTGCTCTTGATCAATCAGGGGAAGGTATTCTATCCAGACCTTCAATCCCTGCACCTGACAGCATGGTTCCTGAGTGGCTAGAGTTCCAAGCTTTGGGTCTCTCCAATGATGTACTCCGTGTAGTTGAGGCATCTAGGAAGGAGTCAACCAGGAAGTGCTATGCCTTCAAATGGAAGAGATTCTCCATTTGGTGTTAGGGCAAGGGCCTGGACCCTTTGTCCTGTCCTGTGGCTAGCATCTTCGAATACCTTTGGTCTCTCTCGAAAGGGGGTCTATGACCCTTAAGGTGCACCTGGCAGCCATCTCTGCTTACCGGGTGTGGGCTAGTCAGCAGACGGTGGCACAGGAGAAAGTGGTCTGCTGTTTCTTTAAAGGCCTCGACCATATTTCCCCTCCGGTGCGTGAACCACCACCACCACCACTGTGGGATCTACTGCTGGTACTGGCAAAGCTCATATGCAAGCCATTCGAACCAATGCACAGGTGTGAGATGTCAAACCTGTCATGGAAGACCGCCTTCCTGGTGGCTATCACGTCAGCCAGAAAGATTGGGGAGTTCCAGGTGATCTCTGTCGAGTCATCTTATATGGTTTTCCACAGGAACAAGATTGTCCTTCACCCCAACCTGAAGTTCCTTCTGAAGGTGGTGTCGGAGTTTCACCTGAACCAGGTGATGAATCTGCCAGTGTACTACCCCAATTACACCTCGGAGCTGAGTACAGGCTCCATACTTTGGACCTGAGACGAGCGCTCTCTTATTATAAGGAGCGGACGGCAGAAGTTTGGCTAGAGGTTTGCCAGCTGTTTGTCACCTACGCTGAAGCCACATCTGGCAGACCTGCATCCAAGCAGACAATTGGCAGATGGATTACATCTTGCATTGATCTCTGCTATCGGTTGGCAGGCAAGGAGCCTCCCACAGGGATAAGAGCTCATTCCACCCGCCATACTGCTGCGTCGGTGGCTGCTTCTAGGGACGTCCCTATCCAGGATATCTGCAGGGCTGCTACCCAGAAGTCAGCAAACACCTTCATTTCCCATTACCACATCGACTTAGAGTCACACCGTCATGCTGGTATTGGGGCCTCAGTTCTGCAATCTCTGTTCCCTAAGTAGGTGATGTGTGCCTTGCCTCCCTCCTCTCAAACTGCTAGGAGTCTGCCAAACAGTGTGGATAGAACAACATATCCACAATCCTAGAAAAATGGCTTACTCACCTGTAACAGTAGCTCTTCCACGGGGTGATCTCTTGCAGCAGGTAATACGCTTGGGTCATCACCAGAGGGCACTGTGGTGCACGGCTACTCTCTTCTAGCAGTCTTTTCCAGGGGCCGCCCACACATGACATCATATTCCTGCTTCCTATATAAGTGGGCAGTCCCTGGTATCCTCAGTTCATTTTCCCGCTGTCTTCAGCTCGCGTGCAGCAGCTAGTGCAGAGAGCAGCAGTCATCGACAAGAACTTGATCTAAAAGTGGAATTTTTTCCATTTCATTAACTAAAAAACAGACAACTGAATTTACACATTCAATACGAAAGATTCCGGATGGTCAACTTAACCTCCATCATGCCAAAGTTAAAACACGGGGATTGGCTATGCACTCTCGATATGAAGGATGCCTACATACATACCCCCATCCACCCTGTCCACCACTGCTTCCTTTGCTTTCACCTGCTGGGACAACATTACCAATTTTGGGCACTCCCATTCGGCCTCTCATTCACTCTAAGGGTTTTTACCAAGTGCCTAGCAGCAGTGGCAGCAGCCCTACGACGGGACGGACACCTCGTCTTCCCATATCTGGACGACTGGCTCATAAAAGCAGATTCCAAGACCTCTCTGCTTTCCTCCCTTCAAGCAACCCTTACTCTGTTTCACTCCCTAGGGATTACGGTCAGTTGGCCGAAGTTCAATCAGATTCCTACCAAGTTGCTCCAATACATAGGAGCGGTCTTAGATCTTACCTCCGCCAGGGCTTATCTCCCTGCCGACAGACAAGACAGGCTTTTGTGTCTGGCTTCCCAGATACAAACCAAACAAATTATCACAGCTAGATATCTTTTGTGCCTTCTGGGACACATAGCCGCTGCCATTCCTATGGTAGCATTTGCCCATCTATGTATGTGACCAGTCCAGTGGACTCTTCAAAACCAGTGGTCTCTTCAAAACCAGTGGTGTCAAAAAACCAGAGACTTCGAAGACAAACTCTGAGTCATTCCCACTCTGCGGTCGACCTTGTCCTGGTAGACTCAATGTGCCAGCCTCTCTCAAGGCATGCCCTTCCAATTTCCCCCACCCTAGCAGACATTGACCACAGATGCTTCCCTTGACAGCTGGGGTGCGCACCTAGGTCCCTACAGGACACAGGGCAGGTGGCCCTGATCCTCCATTTATCCCCACATAAATCTCCTGGAAAAGAGGGTGGTCTGCCTAGCCCTTCAGGCTTTTTGGCCCCACTTTTTCCCAGGGCCATTGCTGATTCAGTCAGACAACACCTCAGTGGTATATTACCTCAACAAACAAGGAGGTATGAAGTCCTGCACTCTCTGCAGAGAGACGATGGTGGTTTGGCAGGAAGCCATACAGCAACATCTTTCGTTGACAGCTGTCTATCTACCGAGATACCACAATACCCTAGCTGACAATCTCAGTCATCAGTCTTCCATGCATGAATGGACACTTCATCATAAAGTTCTTCAGAGAATCTTTCACTTGTGGGGGACCCCGCAACTCGACCTGTTTGCCTCCCCAGTCAATCACCGTCTCCCCCAGATACTATGCCATTATCCCAAGCAAAAAGGGATGATCTATAGATGCCCTGTCCCATGCATGTACAGGACTCTTCTTATATGCTCCCCCCCCGTCCCGCTCCTGCAATGGACTCTACTGAAACTGAAACTCGAATCTGTCACCATGATCCTCGTAGCTCCTCTGTGGCCTCAGCAGGTGTGATTTCCCCTACTTCAACAGTTCTCAGTAGTGGAACCCATTCCATTACCAATCATACCAGACCTGTTGACTCAAAATCAGGAGACCCTTCTTCATCCTAGTCTGAGATCACATTTGGCTCCTGAGTATGCTTTCATAGCTCATCTCCAAGTCTCCTCACCTGTGGTCCTGTTCTATTGCCTCACATAAACCAGCGACCAGGGAAGCTTATAATGCCAAATAGAAGTGTTTTTTGCATTTGGGCTGCTTCCTGATCATTGTATCCTTATTCATGCCCACTGACGAAAGCGTTGGACTACCTGGCCTCGATTGCTGAGACAGGGTTGAGCTACTCCTCTATCAAGGTCCATTTGGCCTTTATTTCAGCCTTCCATGAACCTCTGAATGGAAGATTACCGTATCAACATCATCTAGCCAAAATGTTTCTAAGAGGAATGTTACATATTAAACCACCCGTTAGACAACCAACTCCCCCTTGGGATCTCAATTTTCTTTAAGAAAAACTAACCCTTGAACCGGCAGCTACTTGTGACCTCACTTTTTTTTCTTGGAAGACATCATATTTAGTGGTTGTCATGTCAGCTCGTTGTATATCCAAACTTCATGCCCTCATGTGTAAAGAGCCTTACTTGATTTTTCACAAAGATAGAGTGGCACTTCGGACAAATCCTTCCTTCTTACCTAAGGTGGCCTTAGAACACACCTTAAATCAGTCCATAGAGTTGCCAGTCTATTACTCTGAATACTCCAATCAGGGAGAATACCTCCTACAATACCCTAGATGTCCATTGTACGTTATGATATTATACTACTCTCACCAAATCAATTAGAAATACCTCTCAACTTTTTGTTACCTTCGCTTCAAGCAGGGAAGGTCTCCTGATCACTAAACAGACCCTCTCTAATGGGTAGCACACTGTATCACCTTTTGTTATAAGAAATGTAACAAACCATTACCAGGACCTGTCCAAGCCCATTCTACCAAACCCATGGCCACCACAACGGCCTGCTTCAAGGGATCTTCTATTGCAGATATCTGCAACCTAGCCACATGGTCCACAATACATACCTTCACGAGGCATTACAACTTAGACGTTGCTTCACGCTGTAAGATGGCCTTTGGCTGAGCTGTGCTACAAGACCTTCTGTCATAATTCCACCCTTTTTGGGTTCACTGCTTGAGAATCATCCCAAGTGTATTACCTTCTGCAAGAGATCACCCTATGGAAGATAGTACAATTACGTAAGAACTTGGCATAACAGTAGATCTTTGAGGGGTATCTCTTGCAGCAGGTATGAGCCCTCCCTCCATCCCCCTCCTTCTCTAGGAGAACAACTTCTGATCCTGTTATTTATGGGAAGGGATACCTATGGTACCTCGGGTCTCCCTTGGTCCTCGCTTAGCGAGATGAATCCGGCGGGGAACTGAAGATACCAAGGACTGCCCACTCTTATATATGAAGCAGGAAGATGGTGTATTGTGTGGGTGGTGTCACAAAACCACTCCTGGGGTCAGGCCCTCTGCTACCACAGTGTCTAACCTTTAAGTGCGATTCATGAACGGGACACCTTTCTGTTTGTTTTGGGTCTGAGCAACTACCAGTCTCAAGTCTTGGGATCAGTTATGAACCCATTTTAACTAGCACACCCAGATAACAGGTTGAAATATCACACTCTCTTCAGGAAAAGCAGCGCAATATACTTGGCCCAGTGGGCATACAAACAGCCTTTTTCATAACCCCCTTCCGACTCAGTTGAGATGCTGGTATTTTTCTTACCTTGCTGAATCTTTACACAGATCCTTGTTAGCATGGCTGCATAAGGTGACACAATAAGCATTTAACAGCTGTGTTAGAATATTAAGACTGTTCCACCATTCACACACAAAAAATGAGCATGTCTCAGGCAGTGTTTTAAAGAAAAACAAAGTTTACTAAAATTAAAAATAGTAAATAATTACAAAACACAGAACATATGTACATTAAGGGTACAGTCAGAAAATAAAAGGACAGTTATAAACAAAGTGCCTTGCACTGAACAACTAAGCCCACCCTAGTTCCAGTTGGTAAATAAAGGGAATGAAATTACCTATTTTGGCAGAAGTGCCTCTCTCTCTTTGAGTCCAGGAACAAAAGTGTCCCTTAGAAGTCCAGAACACAAGTGTCAGTCCTTTCAGCAGGCTTCACCAGTATCAAAGAGTTAACATCCCACCCTCCTTGTGATGTCACTGCTCTGGTTGTTGGCATGAGGTCACTCTTAGTCCTGTAATTAATTAATCAGTCACATGCCACTGCACACTGCTAAACATTCCAATTTATAAAAAAATATATATATACTTCCTAATTAGTGAGCTCCAGAGCATGCTTTACGACAGGACAGAATATCCCTTTGATCTTTCCGGAAAACAGTCTAAGAAGCACCTCTCAACATTGTGAGATTTTTGACATAGACTGACTAGGAAGCATTCTCCCTCCTGTCACCTCGTAAAAAGGCAATATTTTCACTTCAAAGCACCAACTCTCTGAGAATATGACTTTTATGATTTCCACACAGGTTTTTGTCTGGCATGTGTTAGATTCTTTGAAGTTAGCTGTTTCCTTCCACTCAGAGACAACAGTACATTTTCAAAAACCTAATGTCCCAGGATGCCTTGTGCTGACTAGCATGTTTCACAAGCAGAATTCAAAATTATATTTTATAGCAAAAGTACAATACAAATAATAACAAGCAGATGGCTATTGTTGACACCCCTCTCTCCTAGACTGAATTTGGGGGAATCTATTCCTAGGCATGGGATGAGTTTCCCAAATTCAGTTCACTGCTGTGACGCGGTTGACCATGTGGATTGGCATTTGCTGCCCCTGCCCTGTGATTGACAGTCATATCATATCCCTGTAAGGCAAGGCTGCATCTTAGAAGCTTACCATTTTTCTTAACCCTCTGGTTTGGCTGGCACAAATGGATATGATCCGTCTGTACCTCAAAGTGCCACCCGTATAGGTATGGCTTTAATTTCTTCAGTACCCACACCAGTGCCAGACACTCCTTCTCCACTGTAGAACAAGCCTGTTCCCTGGAAGTCATTTCTTATTGAGGTGCATTATTGAGTGATCCCTCCCTTGGTTAGAAGTCTAAGTACTGCCCCAATACCCACATCTGAGGCATCTGTCTGGACTACAAATGATTTACTGTAGTCTGGATTGGCTAACACAGGAGCACTGCACATTGCCTCCATTAGCTGTGTAAAGGCTTGTTCATAGGCTGGTTCCCAGTTTACCTTTTTAGGCATTCTTTTTTTTAGCAAGCCAGATAGGGGAACTGCTAGGGCACTGTAGTTTGATACAAATTTTCGATAGTACCCTGCAGTCCCTAGAAAACTCCATACCTGCTTGTGTGTTTCAGGTCTGGGCCATGCCTCTATTGCCTCAATCTTTGCTTGATTAGGACAGAGCTGTCTCCGGCCTTCTACATGCCCTAGGTATGCCACCTCAGCCATGGCCACCTGGCACTTTTCAGCTTTGATGGTGAGCCTGGACCTCTGCATCCTGCCCAACACTTCCTTAAGGTGGGACAGGTGTTCCTTCCAGTTGACACTGAAGATGGCAATATCATCTAGGTCTGCCATGGCATACTCTTCAGTACCATGCAACACCAGGTTCACCAATATTTGGAAGGTGGCAGGGGTGTTCTTCATTCTGAAAGGCATTACCCTGAACTCAGATAACCCTATCGGAGTGATGAAGGCTGACCTCTCCCTAGCTCTGGCAGTTAACTCCACCTGCTAATACCCTTTCATCAGGTCAGTAGTGGTAAGATATGTCACCTCTCCCAACTTGTTCAGTAGTTCATCCATCCGTGGCATTGGGTGGGCGTCAGACTTTGTGACTGCATTGAGCCCATGATAGTCCACAAAAAAATGAGTAGAGCCATCCAGCTTGGGAACGAGGACTACAGGTTAGGACCAGGGGCTGTGGGATTTCTGGATTACCTCTAAATCCAGCATTTCTTTCACCTCCCTACTAATGTCCTTTAGGACAGCCTCTGACACCCGATATGCTGTCTGCTGTATGGGCGCTTGCGTCCCAATGTCTACATCGTGTGTCGCTAAGAGGGTTAGTCCAGGCTTGGCATTAAACAATGGGGCAAAGTCTGCTAAAACCTCCCTTACTTTCTGGATCTGTTCTGGGGTCAACTGGGGTGACAGTTTGATTGCCTCCACAGAGGACTCCCGCTTGCTTTTCTCCAGGAAGTCCAGAAGGGAGTCTTCCTTGTCTGTCCCCTCCCAGGGACCACACACTGCAAAGACCATGTCAGCCCTATTTGCATATGACTTCATCACATTGGCATGGTACATCCTTATAGTATGTCTCCTGTCAGGCAGTTCCACAATGTAATTTACGTCGTTCACCTATCTGACTACTTTGTATGGTTCTGCCCACTCGGCCTGCAGCTTATCTTTTCTGAAAGGGATTAAGACCATGACTTCGTGACCCACAGTGTATGAGTGAGCTCTGGCTCTGCGGTCGTACCATACCTTTTGCTTCTGCTGGGTGGCTGCCAGGTTGCTCTGGGCTGTTCCCATAAGCTCCTTCAGCTTTACCCTAAACTTAAGGACATAATCCACTATGGGAGTTACCTGGGTGGCATGCTTGCCTTCCCAGTCCTCTCAGATCCAAGTCTAGGGGCCCATGCAACCTGCATCCATATAGGAGCTCGAAGGGGGAAAACCCTGTCGACTCTTGGGGCACCTCCCTGTATGTGAACAACAGGTGGGGAAGGTATCTCTCCAAGTCCCTCCCAGGCTGTTCAGCAACTGCTTGGAGTATTCATTTTAGGATACCATTAAACCTTTCCACAAGCCCACTGGCTTGCGGGTGATGAGGTGTTGTGCTTCTCTGCACCACCCCACACTTCTCCCAGAAACACTTTATTGAGTCCAACATGAAGGAACCCCCTCGATCGTTGATAACCTCCTGCGGGAACCCGACACAGGAGAAAATCCCTCACAAGGCATCTGCCACTTTGTCCTCGGTGAGGATAGGGCGACTGCCTCTGGGTTGCGGGTGGCATAATCCACCACTGTTAGGATAAACTTTTTCCCGGAAGAGCTGGGGGTTTTCAAAGGCCCCACAATATCCATTCCTACCCTCTGGAATGGCTCCTCCACTGTGAGCAAGGGAATTAGGGTGGCTTGGGTTTTACTACCCACCTTCCCTATTCCTTGGCACCGGTGACAAGACCTGCAATATTCCTTCACCTGCTAGGTGAAGTTGGGCCAATAGAAATTCTGGACCAGTCGCTGTGTAGTGCGCGTGATTTCCAGATGTCCAGACATGGGGACATCATAAGCAATCTTGAGCAGCCACTTATGGTATCCCTGGGGAATGACAAGCTGCTTGCCGATCACCCCTTCCTCTGTCCTTATGTCCTGCATATACAGCAGTCCCTTGTCCCAATACACTCTTTGTCTTTGTCACCTCCTTGTGTCCTGTCAGATTCTGCACAAGCTTTCAGTCTCTCTAAACTAGGGTCATTTATCTGAGCAGCTGCAAAATCTTTACACATTCCCAAGGCATGGGACAGGTCCCCTTCAGTTTGTAAACTAGGGTCACTGCCATCCCTAGCCCTCTGACCACTGGTTACCCCTCCCTCCTCAGGGTAACCTTCTGTAACTGTTTTGTTAACTGTTACCTGGGGAATTTCTACCTCCCTTTCACTACTCTCCATTTGAGGAGACACAGGCTGGAAAATCATCCTTCCAGTGTTTTCCACAGGGGCTTCTATGGGGTCCAGGGAACCACAATTGCCCTTTACCATCTGATGGCAGGTAACCACACATACCACCCCCTTTCGGAGAGTGTTCCCTATAATCATATCCAGGGCAAGATTTTCTGCCACTGCAACTTTTTGTACAGTCTCTCTTGTCTCACCCCAGTCCAGGAGAACACTAGCAAGTGGCAGTTTTTTTCTCCTCCCCAGTGAATCCCCGTACTGTCATGAACTGATTAGGTATAAGCTGTTCAGGCTCAACCAAATCCCTTTTACCAAAGTAAGTGACACACCTGTGTCCCTCAACCCATGGGTTTGCACCCCATTTACAGTAATCAGGTGTATGTGCTCCCTCATGTTTATAGGCATGCTTTCAGGGATACATAGTGCACCCACCTCTGTTCAAGCACCAGTCTGTGCACTCTGTGCCTTTTTAGGACACTGTCTTGCAGGATGCCCAGGTTGTTTCCAAAATCAACAATCATTTCTTTTATCAGGCAAATCCTTTCTTTGTAACCTGGGGCTGCCCAATTTCTGGGGAGGCAGTGAGGGTTTTAGCTGCCCTAAAGGCGTGCTTTTCCCTTTCTGTGCTGCCACACCCACCCCACTCCCTTTCAGAGCAGGCCTGCTCCTGGCATAGCAGTCCGAGAGCTCAGCAGCCTCCTGCACTGTTTTTGGAGCTCATCCTCTAGCCAGGTTTTCAGCTGTGCTGGGCAAGCCCAAAGAATTGCTCCAAAAGTACCACATCTTCAATTTACTCTACAGAGTCGGCTTTGGCCCCCTCCCACCTACGTTTAAAAAACTGACATTGCTTGGAGGCTAATTCTCATAGCTCATGTTAGGGCTTCTCCTGAGCTTATGGAACTTAACCCTGTATGTTTCAGCTGTCAATTTGTACTTTTTAAGCAATGCAGCTTTAAGTTTGTCATAATCATTACTGTCCTGATTGTCCATGTGACCCAAGGCATCACAAGCTTTCCCAGTAAGCAGTGGGGATAGCTGGAAGCTCCAGGACTCTCGGGGAATTTTTGCCTGAATGCATACCCTTTTCAAATGAATTTAAAAATGCATCCATATCCTCTCCATCTTTAAATTCAGCTATCAATTTAGAATTTAACTTGTAACCCGGTCCTGGAGTTCCAGGTTCACCCATGCTACTTATCTGCTTTGGTGCTGGTCTTTGGAGTTTTAGTTTCTCCAATTCATCTTCTCACTGGCGCTGTCTCTTCTCTCACTCAGCCTTTCACTGAAGCTGTCACTCTTTTTCCTTGGCCTCTCTCTGAAGCTGTTTTTCTTTTTTCTGCTTCTCCAGCTCCATTTGGAACTTCCTCTGTTCGAATTCCAGCTCCACTCTCCTCAACAGCTGCTGCAGCCTGATCCCTTCTGGCTCCAGCATTGTGGCAACCCTCCCCTGGTGCTATGGCTCTTGGTTCTCGCTGGTCTTGCTACCCTTCTCCCTGGGACTGGACACTGCGATAGACTCTGGCACCACCACGTCCAAGGTCTCATCTCTTTCAGTCACCGACTATGACCCGAGGTTCTGGGCAGTCGCTTGTGCATCAGCTGCCACAAGAGCCTCCACGAAGTGCTGTTTGCTTTGCCCCTCACTCCGGACTCCTCTTTCCTGGCACAGTTGCCTCAGGTATACCGCAGTGTGCTCGCTGTAGGTGGAAGCCATCTTCTTCCCTAATCTACGGCTACACTAGCTTGCATCCAAAAAAAAAATAAAACAAGTAGGGAACTTAGACTGTAACCAAAATGATGTATTTCTTTTAAAATATCTGCCTTGTTTGTGTGTGAACTGTTACAGTTTATCAATCCGACACACTGGACTGTTAATGCTTGTGTCACCAAATTATTGCACAGTATGCAAACACATCTTTCAGATCCCACCGCTGTACAACCAAATCTGTCACAAACCCACTCCTGGGGTCAGGCCCTCTGCTACCATAGTGCCTAACCTTTAAGTGCGATTCATGAATGGGAAAAACAGGGACACCCTCCTGTTTGTTTTGGGTCCGAGCAACTACCAGTCTCGAGTCCTGGGGTCAATTATGAACCCTTTTTAGCTAGCACATCCAGGTAACAGGTCAAAATATCACACTCTCTTTGGGGAAAGCAGTGCAATATACTTGGCCCAGCGGGCATACAACCAACCTGGTTCATAACCCCCTTCCAACTTAATTGAGATGCCTGTATTTTTCTTACCTTGCTGGATCTTTACACAGATCCTTGTTAGCATGGCTGCATAAGGTGACACAATAAGCATTTAACAGCTGTGTTAGAATATTAAGACTGTTCCACCATTCACAGACAAAATGAGCATGTCTCAGGCAGCGTTTTAAGGAAAAATAAAGTTTACTAAAGTTAAAAATAGTAAATACAAAACACAGAACATATATAAAGGGTACAGTCAGAAAATAAAAGGACAGTTATAAACAAAGTGCCTTGCACTGAATAACTAAGTCCACCCTAGTTCTAGTTGGTAAATGAAGGTAATGAAATTACCTATTTTGGCAGAAGTGCCTCTCTCTCTTTGAGTCCAGGAACAAAAGTGTCCCTTAGAAGTCCAGAACACAAGTGTCAGTCCTTTCAGCAGGCTTCACCAGTATCAAAGAGTTAACATCCCACCCTCCTTGTGATGTCACTGCTCTGGTTGTTGACATAAGGTCACTCTTAGTCCTGTAATTAATTGATCAGTCACATGCCTCTGCACACTGCTAAACATTCCAATTTATAAAAATGTATATATATACTTCCTAATTAGTGAGCCCCGGAGCATGCTTTACGACAGGACAGAATATCCCTTTGATCTTTCGGGAAAACAGTTTAAGAAGCACTTCTCAACATTGTGAGATTTTTGACACAGACTAACTAGGAAGCATTCTCCCTTCTGTCACCTCGTAAAAAGGCAATATTTTCACTTCAAAGCACCAACTCTCTGAGAACATGACTTTTATGATTTCCACACAGGTTTTTGTCAGGCATGTGTTAGATTCTTTGAAGTTAGTTGTTTCCTTCCACTCAGAGAGAACAGTACATTTAAAAAAAATGTAATGTCCCAGGATGCCTTGTGCTGACTAGCATGTTTCACAAGCAGAATTCAAAATTATATTTTATAGCAAAAATATAATACAAATAATAACAAGCAGACGGCTACTGTGATAGGCGGACCCTGGAAAAAGACTGCTAGAAGTGAGTTGTCATGCACCACAATGCCCTCTGGCAATGACCCACATGTATTACCTGCTGCAAGAGATACCCCTCAAAGATCTGTTATGGTAAGTTCTTGCATAACTGTACTTTCTAGGAGTGGTATATGTTGTTCATCCACATGAACCCATCCAACCTCCCCCGGCTTTGATGTACAACCTAAGCTTCCAGCGGGCAAGATCTGGTGTCAAGGGGCGGAGCCAAGGCATATATCACCCAGATGGGTGGGAGGAGCCAGCTTTTAGACCTTCTGGCAAGATTCTTAAAGGGAAAGGACATGCCAAACAGTGTGGATGAACAACATATACCACTCCTAGAACTACTGTTACAGGTGAGTAACCATTTTTTTCTCTCCCTAGTTCACCATCACTTTTTTATAAGAGATCACCATCATCGTGTATGTTGTCTAAAGAACCTATGAAGCTGTTTAGATACAGGGAATGCAGAGAAAAGATTTACTCAGGTGACTTGCACATCTTCTGCTGCTTTGGTACAGCCCATAACGTCAAGGCCTGTGAGATCTACCTAAAGCTCAACACAGTTACCTGGCGATGCCAAAAGAATGCCCTGAAAACTCACCTTTTAAAACAGCAGGTAGCCAGGTTAGAGAAAAAGCTCCAGGAGAAGATCTCTACTGCACTGCCGGCCCAGTCCTTGGGCTCCCATTCTTCTAAGTCCCAGGAGAAATCCTTCGGGCAACATAAACACAAACACTAGGAGAGGGAGAGAAGCAAAGAAAAATCCTCCCCAGTACGTTCTCAGTTGCCCCTTCATATGGTAGCAACTGCTTCTGCAACATCGACTGCTTCCGCAGCAACGCCACCTGCTACCCAGACCGTAGACCCTACCAGGTTGGAACAGGCTGTGAGTACCACTAGGCTTATTATGGCTGGCAAAGGACGGTCACTGTCTGGGATGATGCCTCCCCTGACAGCATCTCAAGGCACACCTGCAGTGCAAGCAAGCTCTGATGTGCAGGAGGTGCTTGTGTCCTTCGCAGACAGGCTATAGCACTTGCTACCTCCTCCTCCCACTACAAGAGCGCTATCAACAGAGCACTCCAGACAAGCCCCAGTGCCAACACTTACTAGGTTGATGCTCCAGTAGCCTTTCCAGGCATCGACAACCTCTTCGGCTCACTCTTTGAGGCCTACAGAGCCCATCGATGAGGATCAGGAAATATAACCCTGATCTTATAATGCATAAGGACAAGGAGGAATATGTGGAGAGCTCTTATGAGAAATCTAGCTCTACTATCTCCACAGGGAGTGAGGACTCTACTGTGTACACTCCCAAGGTCCCCTCCTGAAGATCCTTCATTCATCTCCATGATGCAGCAGCTCCAGGCTGCCAGGGGGTTTGAAGCTGAGGAGCAAGATGATGCAGAAAGGAATTCGGTGAAGTTCTTAGAACTACCAGACTCTCCACCTATTATCATTCTTCCTCTATTGCATGGCCTAGAGGATGTCCACCTGGCTATCTGGCAGTGGCCAAATATAATCCATGCCATTCCAAGAAAGGCAGATAAAATGTACCATGCTCCCTCAGGAAAGCCCTTCTTTACAGGTCAACCTGAGGCTGATTACATTGTGATAAATGCAGGCCATGATAAGTCTAAGGTACCTAAACATCTTAGATCAATTATATAACTTTCATCAGGCCACACCTATGGAACTATAGCTGCCATGTGCTAGGACTGCACAGAAAACTTTTTGTTAGCAGTATACTAGGGGCCACCCACGTCGACATCCCATTGTATAAATACTTGGGTGACCCACCCCCTTCTCATTAACCAGGTGTAGATGGAGATGGGGTGTCACCTGAGAGCTAAATAAATGCTGATGGTTGTTTAATGTAGCAGATATACCCAAAATTCATGATCTTCCTGGACATAAAGTCTCCACCACTCATTCACACTAATGGGACTACACCAGAGGTGCTAGGAACGAGCAGGAGCCAAAACTCTTCAGGAGGGCTGGGGCCAGGGTAGGACCACGCATGTGCGGCAAGACTGGCTAGCGCTGTGTAGGCTATCCCGGCGTTGACCCTCTAACTGCCTCAGTTCCTTTTTTCCCCACCATCAAGTGCGCATCAGTGACAATGTTGCTGTCCCGCTGGGAGTCAGATCTTCACGTCTGTATAACAGCAGCGTAGTCATTCCGTAATTGATTACATTATATTATATTCTTAGTTTATTATTTATTTTAAAAAAAAGGTTTTCTTTTCGTCAGGAAAGAACGGAGAAATCTTCAGCCCGCCTTCAACGGAGTCAACCATGAACGGGGCTGGTGACGGTAGGGAGTCTTCGCATGAAAGCTGTTTTAGCAGCAGGGCTAGGTCCGATCTGCCACCCTCTACAGAGGGTGTTCTGACTGTGGGCAGTTCGGTGCTCAAGAGGAAGGGCAGTTCGGTCGAAAGCACAAAAAGAAGCGGGACCCTGATCCTTGTCGGGAACCTGGCACCACTTGGCCTTGAGTTCTTCTTCATCCCACCAGTCGAAGAGGAAATGGTACCACTCAAGGTTGCCCTCTGGTATGTCTGCACGGAGATCATTGGTAGCGGGGGACAGTAGGGCCAACCCTGGCTCTGTTGGGGTTGTCTGTGGCCTCGGTTACGGATGGCCGTGATCCTAGACTCTGGAGCCCTTCCCCACCCCCTGGGGGGGTCCTCCGGTGAGCAGTTTCATCATTGGGCCACCATTATGGAGCAGTGGGTTCGGCAGTTGTCCCAACTTCCTGAGCCTGTGGAGCTGACCCTGGGGCCTTCGGGCCTGGGGGCTTTGATCTTGCGGGTTGGGCAGTTGTGTCAGCCTCATCACATGGCACCTTTGGTGCCATCAATGCCATGCTCTTGTGCTTTTCCCCCCTCACATGGCTGCTGCACAGGGGCCAGCACAGGTACTACCTTCTCCTACTCATGTTTTCAGATCTTCGTCTTTGGGTGTTTTTGGGTTGCGGTCTCCAGGTGCTCGCACAGCACCAGTTGCAGTGCTGCCTTTGGCTCTGGTCTTGACGGAGGTGCATTTGGCACCACTGCAGGTGCCAGGATTTTCGACTCTGATTCAAAGAGCACCTCCCCCAGCTCTCTTTCCTCCCTTTCCTTTATATACTATCCCTCCTGGGCTAGTAAAAGATTTTGAGCCTGATCCTGATCTGTGATTAGGAGACGACTTCGATGAAGATTCACCCTTCGGAGTGGAAAGTAAGCCTTCTACGTCAGTAGAGCCTTTGGTCGAGGACCTATCCTTTAAGTCTCTTCTGAAGAATATGAATTCCACCCTCTTTCTCCAGACTGTGGAGGTTGATCTGGGGAAGCTATTACGCCTTCAGTATCTGCATGTCCTGGAAATCCCTGTGAACTGACACCTCCAGTACAGCCCTCTTTTGAGACTCTTTCATATATGGTGTGGGACAGTCCAGCGCTTATTCCTCGTCCATAGACAGGAAGTACGTTCCCCCTAAGGATCAACCAATCCTGACCTCTCAAGCCTTTGCAGATGCCATTGTAGTCTTGGCAGAAAACGACAATGCCGTTCTTCCTCAAGAGTCTATGGCTCATCCAGTCTATAAAGAGTCCCATAAGACTGATACTTTGGAGAAGCGAGTCTTCGCCGTTGCTACCCTAGGAATGCATGTTGCTAGCTGCCGGGGTTATTTCTCACGGTATGAGTATGCCCTCGGTGGAAGCTCTTCTGGAGTCGGATGTTAGTTCAGAGCTTCTCCAGACTATTACTAGAGGCATTGAATCCAATAATCAGCAACTTAAGGCTGCAATGGACGCCTTTGACACTGCCTCAAGGGCAGCGGCAGCTGAGAAATGCACCTGACGCAACTCATGGTTATGGACTTCAGGGTTTACAAATGATGCTCAGCAAAGAGTCATGAATTTGCCATTTGATGGAGTTTATCTGTTTGGCTCACAGATGGAGCAGGCACTGGAGGCCACATAGAAAACTAGGACTGCCATTAAGACAGCCAGACTGGCCCCTGCTGCCTCTCAATGGGGCAGGAACTGCCGGCAGTTTCATAACCGTCAGTCCTTTCATGGTAAAGGCAGAGGGGGTTTCAACAAGAACCAAGCCCCCCAGCCACAAAAGAAAATGCAGCAGAAGGCACAGGGCCCAAAGGCGCCTAATGCCACCCTCTGAGATTGCGGCCCAAGTCCCACCTCAACTGTCCGAGGGAGACTCTTTGGCAGTAGGAGGGGCATCTGACTCAGTTTTACAACCAGTGGAAGTCAGTCACAACAGACTAATGGGTCCTCAGGATAATTCACGAGGGTTGCACTCTGAATTTTTCACATACCCCTCCGGATCATCCACCCAAACGACAGCCCAGACTGTCTATCACTTAGTCAGACCTCCTTGCTTCCAAGATTCAGGGCCTTCTGAACAACAGGGCAATAGAAATAGTTCCACAGGAGGAACAGGACACAGGTTTCTACTCCCATTACTTCCTAGTTCAAAGAAAACAGGCAGTATGTGCCCTATTGTAGACTTAAGGAAGTTAAACAAATTCCTCTTCAAAGAAAAATTCAAAATGATATCGCTCAATGTGCTCCTACCTCTGATTTGTTAAAATCATTGGCTGGCCTCTCTGGATATGCAGGATGCCTACCAACGTGTTCCTGTGCACCCAAGTCACCACAGGTATCTCCGATGCGTAGCTCTGGGCCAGCACTACCAGTTCAGAGTCCTGCCCTTTGGGCTATCCTCAGCACTTCGAGTCTTTATAAAGTGCTTTGCAGTACTGGCAGTGCATCTCAGTAAACTCAGGATTCAAGTATTACCATATGTGGACAACTAGCTCCAAGCAAGCTCCTCCAGACAAGGGATGCAGGAAGCGGTGGCCATGACTTCCAAGTTCCTCACATCCATGGGAGTTCTGTTGAATCTGGAAAAGTCACAGCTATAGCCCTCCCAACAACTTCTCTTCATAGGAGCTCTCCTGGATCCCTCCAGGGCAAGTGCCTTCCTTCCAGAGGACAGGAGAAACGATATGCTCCAGATGGCTCACTTCATCAAGGAGAAGGACTCTGTTCGAGCTCTCTTGATGGAGTGGATGCTGGGTCTCATGGTGTCATCAATTTTTACGGTGCCCTGGCTCGCTTACACATGAGAACCACTCTGTGGCCCCTAACCACACTTCCACAGTCCTTTCACATCAAGGTGACAGAACCCCTAAGGAGGTCACTCACCTGGTGGACTGAGAGACAACCTTCTTCAAGGCTTTCCCTTTGCCCTTCTGGAGTCTCAGATCACCATCACCGCAGATGCATCTCTAATTGGTTGGGGCACCTCTCACTGCATCTCTCATTGTCAAAATCTCCACTCCCAGGGTCTCTGGAGTCATGATGAGTCTCAACTACACATAGATGTCCTGGAAATGAGAGTTGTCCTGTGTTCTATCTGAGCCCTAAAGGATATCCTGTCACAAAGTAATTCTCCTTCAGATGGACAACAACGCAGTGATGCACTACATCAACAAACAGGGTGGAGCACACTCTTGCCCTCTGTGCAAGGAAGCGATGACAGTGTGGGAATGTTGCGTAGAGCACGAAGTCCTGATCCAGGCAGCCTACTTGCCAGGAGTCCAGAACGGCCTAGTGGATCACCTCAGCAGATTGGAAGCATATCCACATGAGTGATCGCTTGACTCAAATGTCATGCAGTCACTCTTCAAAGAGTGGGGCACACCGGACCTAGACCTTTTTGTGTCCCCACTCAACGGAAAACTGCCTCTAGTCTGCTGCAGAAATCCAGAACCTGGCACTTTCTGTAAGGATGCATTCAGACTGCTGTGGACAAGACTCTTTCTGTACGCATTTCCTCCTCTTACCTTAATTCAGAGTGTGCTGCTCAAGCTGAAGGCACAAGGGGGGGAATGATTCTCATCGCTCCATGCTGGCCTTGTCAGATTTGGTTTCTGTTAATCAACAGGTTATCGGAAGCTCCACTGAGACAACTACCCCTTCAAATGGACCTGCTGACCTAGGGCCCAATGATCCATCCAAACCTGAGATCTCTTCATCTCCACGTTTGGCACCTGAGGAGATAGAAGTAGGCACATTTAATGTCTCCCATAGCGTCTCAGACATTCTCCTAGCAGTCTACAAGCCAGCCACTAAGAAGACTTACATGGCAAAGTGGAAACAATTCTTCATCTGGTGTACAAAGTCCTCCATGGACCCCTTCTCTTGCCTACCAAACAAAATCTTAGAGTATCTGCTACATGGAACAGCTTTCCTGAGGAGGTCTTAGAGTCAAAAACAGTGGGGGAATTCAAGAATGCATGGGACAGACATAAGGCAGTTCTAGTGGGGGGGTAGGAGGAAGTAGGCTGTTGGTTAACTAGGATCTGCAGCTTATCCGTTGGGTAGGGAAATGGGCAGACTAGGTCGGCCAAGCGGACCTTATCTGCTGTCAAATTCTATGTTTCTATCTGTCAAATTCAGGACTGCAGTACTTGATGGTAAAAGTACACCTATGAGTGATTTTGGCTTAATACAAGCCTATCCACAACATGTCAGTGGCTCAGCTGCCCTTGGTTAAGAGGTTCCTTAAGGGTATCCTCCATACTAAGCCACCAGTCAGAAAACCAGTAGCCACTTGGGATATAAACCTTGTGCTAGACATGCTTACTTGTAAACTCTTTGAGCCTCTAGCAACCTGCGAGTTGAAGTTCTTGACCTGGAAGGCTGCCTTCCTTGTAGCCATTACTTCCGCTTGCAGAGTGTCCAAAATACATGCTCTGGTCATGGATCCTCCTTACACCGTATTTCACAAGGGCAAGGTGGTCCTCAGGTCCCACTCTAAATTTCTCCCTAAAGTAGTCTCGGAATTCCATCTAAACCAGCCTTTGGTATTTCTGACCTACTTTGCTAACTTTCAGAATGAAGGAGAACGTACCCTACATTCTCTGGATGTGAAACAAGTTTTGCAGTTCTACATCGATAGAACTAAAGAGATCCACAAATCCAAGCAACTCTTTGTCTCATTCAGCATGGTCCAGCTGGGTTAGCCTGTTGCCATCAGGTGTATTTCAGCATGGCTGGTGGCATGTCTCCATCATTGCTATTCAATGGCACATGTCAAGCTGGAAGGCAGGGTCTACGCCCACTCCACCAGAGCAGTCATGGCATCTCTGGCAGAAATACGAAACATGCCCATTGCAGACATCTGCAATGCAGCTACTTGGAGCTTGGTGCACACTTTTGTGAAGCACTACACTTTGGATGTCCAAGCCAAACAGCATCCATTCTTCGGCAGGACAATCCTTAATAGACTTCTGTCCTGAGTGAGCTCTTTTCTCTCCTGCCGCCCTTCTCGAGGTGGGGAGTATTTTAGCTCAGTACTCTCCCATTAGTGTGAATGAATGGTGGAGACATTATGTTCAGGAAGATATGTAAATTACGTACCTACCATAATTCTTGATCTTCTTGGACAAAGTCTCCACCACTCATTCACACGCCTGCCCACCATCCCCCGAGCTCACCTGTCTTGTTTGGTCTTCACTCCCTTGTTGACTGGGCTATGAGGACACTGTTGTAGGGACCCTTCTTACACGGGTCATATCTTATGTCCAACATAGGTTAGTTTCACTAAGTTAGTTTACGCTGCACCTCTGGTAAAAAAGGTACTGGGGCGGTTGGAGGGTCAATGCTGGGATAGCCTACACAGTCTCGCAGCACCGCGTACAGTATGTGCGGTCCTGCGCCGGCCCTCCTGAAGATTTTTGGCTCCCGCTCAGTCCTAGCGCCTCCGGCATAGTCCCATTAGTGTGAATGAGTGGTGGAGACTTCGTCCAATAAGATCAGGAATATCAGTAGGTACGTAATTTACATTTCTGTCTGATCACATTAACGCTGGGGCAAAATGGTAGTTTGCATGAATTTTGTACGGACACCTAGACAAATGTTGTGATTTTCAGCTCCATGTACTTAATGCAGACTCTTGGGCCATTACTTGGAGACTAATTTGAATATGCATTCAAGTGTATTTATTTATTTATTGGAGAAGTCGGATTTACAACCTTTGAGTCGTGGACTCATTTACAAAGACACCTCGTCACAGGGAGGGTAGACGTGTATAGAGAGTGAGTACAACAGTGGTAACATACAGATGCAATACAGAAAACAGTAAGATTCATTTACAGCAATGGTTTACAGATAAAGTTTCATACAAAAGTTACAATCGAGATGAAAATATTACAATAATAGAATAATAGAGAGTACCGCTCTGGACGTACCAGGGAGGCATTCCTATGGGAGAAACAGCGGGTGAAAGAGGGGGGCATGGCAGTCCAGTGGACATTGTCAAGTCTGAGGGCCAGTGGGCAGGGTCCCCATTATTACCTTACTTAGGGCAATTACAGCTTCGGGCGTCAAAAAGGAGGTTACGGACAGTGACTTTAAAAGAACCAATTTTGGGAAGATTGGTGACTGAGGGCGGGAGGGAGTTGAATCAGTTGACGGAGCGGTAGTGGAAGAACCTTTGGGCTAAAGAGGTCTTGGTACGGAGCACCTGGAAGGTGGCCTTAACTGTGCTGCAGGTAGCAACAGACGTGGATGCGTACCGCAAGGATGCAGTGACCCCTGGTGGGGAGACCTAACAGGGATGTTTTAGCAAATAGGCAGGTATGGTAGCGCAAGCATTCCTCAAAGGTGAGCAGGCTGGCGGTGGTCTAGAGTAGGCAAGTATGAGTGCAGAGGGATGCACCAGTCAGGAGCCTGAAGGCCTTGTTTATTGAGGTCTGAATTTTGGCGAGGGCAGTGTTGTTGGCCGCTGCATAGATGGGAAGACCGTAGTCCACTAAGGACAGGACGAAGGAGTTGATGGCCAACTGGAGGGCGGTTTTGGGGAGGCAATCTCTATGTCAATAGAGAAGGCCTGTCCAAGAATTTATAGCTGAGGACAGGGCATTGATGTGGGTGTGAAAGGTAAGAGCCAAGTTGAAGGTGACGCCCAGGTATTTGTAGGATGACACCTGCTCGAGAGGGTGTGGGTTACTGGGGAGAATGCAGAGGGGGGCATTTTTGGCCTTATTCTGGTGGTGAAAAAAGAGCATGGATTTGGTTTTCTTAAGGTTAATAACCAACCAGTAGTCAAGGAACCACTTTTCGGCTTGGTTGAAGGTATACTGCAAGGATACTTGCAGAGATGTGGGGTCAGGGAGGGAGGCAAAGAGGACCGCATCATCAGCATAGAGGAGCATATTGCCCAAGCAGGAGCTGGGGAGAGTATTGAGGAAGAGGCTGAACAGAATGGGGCCCAGGATGGAACTTTGGGGGACTCTGGAGCGAACGGGCAGGGTGCCATTTACCTTCATGCGCTGGGATCTGGTAGAGAGGTAACTGGTAATCCAATCAAGGGGACCAGGGGAGAAGCCAAGTTGGTGGAGGGAGTCAAGTAAGGGGGGTGACAGACAGTGTCAAAGGCCTTGGAGAGTTCAATGAACAGTGCACCTGCAATGTGACCAGAGTCAAGAGCAGAGTGGAGGTGCTGGGAGAACTCCAGAAGGGCTGTAGTGGTACTGTGCCCAGGGTGGAATCCATGTTGTTCCGGGCACATCAGGTCATATTTGGCTAGGTATTCAGAGAGTTGTATGGCCACTATCTTTTCAAGTGCTTTGGAGAGTGGGGGGAGAATGAAGATGGGCCTAAAATTGTTAGGGGAGGGTTTATCCCCATTCTTATGGATAGGAGTGATTTCTGCTATCTTCCAAGCACTTGGGAACTGGCCCAAACAGAGTGACTGGTTTAACAGGTTGGTGAGAGGGGCTAGAATAGTATCTAAGACTAATCTGAGGATCCTGGAGTCCAGGGGATCACAGCTGGGGTTGTTGCTGGCAGGCATTTTTCAGATGAGGCCTGACTCGGGGGATATGGCACCTAGGTAGAAAGGGGTGTGAACTAGGGTGGGGGGATACACGGATAGGGTCAAAAAAGTAGTTGGGGAAGACAGAGCTTAGATCTGAGGAAGTCTTATTGAGGCACTCGGCTATGCCGGGTGGATCAGTGGTGACGGTACCATCAATGAACAATTGTGATGGTGGGGGGGGGGAGTGGGTCTTTCCATTTAGCTCCTTCATATTGTCCCAGAAGGCACGGGATGAGCCCCAGGTGGAAGCAAGAGTGGTTTGATAATATTCAGCTTTAGCCTGCCTTATAGACCAGGTGCATCTATTACAAGCTGCGTTATAGGCTTGTCTGTTGGCCATTTTGCTGGTTGCAACAGCAATATGCCAGAGATTATCTATTTTTTTCAGTTTTTGGATAAGGGACAGAAAGCTCCATGAGATGTTATGTTTTTTGGTATGGGTTCTGGTCAGGGGGGGCAAAAAGGTAGAGGAGAAATAGGCAAGAGCAGAGTCAATATCAGCTGTGAGTGGGATTGAGGACCAGTCCAGTTGGGCTAGGTGCATTTTCAGCTTTCTGAGACCCCCAGGGTGAAAACGCCGGTGTGAGGTGGTATGAGACACCGATTTTGGTGCAGGGGATGACCAGTGACAGAGGGTGGGAGAGTGGTCACTAAGGGAGTTGGGTAGTACACTAATATCCCTGATTTTATGAGGGTGGTTTGACAGAATTACATCTAGGAGGGTGCTGGAGCCACTTAACCGATTAAATCTGATAGGCGAGGTAGCTAGTTGGGTTATATGTAGAGCAGCGAAGGAGTCCCTGATATGAGCGGCAGAGGTACCCAGCCAGTTGACATTAAGGGCACCTAGGATGAGCTTCTCTGCCTTGTGAGGGAGTGTGGTGAGGTAATCAATGAGGGATTGGACCACTTGTCCCTGGTCCCTTAGAGATATGTAAGAGACTGTGATGAAGAGGGAGCCCCTGGCTGGGTCTAGGGTAACCTTGAGGGTGAGGGCTTGGGCACTAAAACTGAGCTTGGGGGCTGGGAGTGCTTAGCCTAAAAGTGTGTCCCGCATAAAGACTGCACACCCACCGTCACATTTGCCTATACGGTCTTCCCTGAACAGAGTATAGGCAGGGAGGGAGATAAGAGTCAGGGGTTTTGTTGGAGAGCCAAGTCTCGACTAGCGCTATGATATCTGGTCGCTGCTGTGCAACCCAGCATTGGAGAGTGGCGGATTTTTTTAGTAGGCTGCAAATATTCATAGAGGGAACACGGAGGCCAGTTCCAGTGGGGGGGGTGTGGGTTGGGTTGGCTAGTTGACATTAGCCCGGGGTTGGGGTGTATGCTCCTGGAGAGCAGTAGGAGTAGAGCAATTAATCTGATGAGTGGACTGTGGCAACTAGGATCCTTAGTTAGGTACCGATGCGAGGTTATATTAGTGTGGGTACAGGGGATGGGTAGGGAATGGAGGGTAGGTATGGCAAGGAAGGGGTGGGTCGGGAGCCCCTGAGGGGGATGGGGTGGGGGGTTGGTTGGTGGTGGGTGCTGTGGAGTTATAGTGATGGCCAAGGTGGGGCTGTTGTCTTCTGTGGGGTGGAAGGGGAGGGCAGGGTTTGGGGTGGGGGCCAATGGAGCAGGATGGGACATGGGCTGGGAAAAAAGGATAACTAAGAGTAGGCTGAGTGTGGTGGCCATGGTGCTCATTGCTATTTCTATTTGGGGGAATAAGGGGGATAACTGACCATCAGTGAGGGTGACTGCCGCTGTGGAGTAGTGGTAGTGCTGCTGCCTTTGGTGCAAGAGGTACCAGGTTCAAACCCCAGGGAGGGGGGTTGTGGGACTTGGTATAGAGGCTGATGGGCCCGGCTAGGGGGCAGTGAGGGGCTGGAAAAGGTGCTCTGAGGGGGGTGAAATAGCAACCCCAGTGGCTGCTCTGGGTACTTAAAAGGGCGGGGTAGTAGAGACGGGTGAGAGAGTGGTTGGTAAAGAATGGGGCTCCTCCGGTGGCAGACAAGTATAAGCTGCAAATGGGAAAGTGGGGGCTACAGGAAGTCACGTGACAGGATAAGGAAATAAACTGAGAGTCAGGCTTGGGGAGGAGGGTGGCTGGGGCGGGTGGGGTAGTCGACGTGCACAGCACGTCGACAGGCTAACACCCCTCTCAACGAAGCCAGCAGGGAGGAATAGCACCTCACCTATTAAGGCTCTCGTTTCTGTTCCCCTGCTCCTGATGGAGTGTGGTGCTGCCAAGATTGCTGTGTGATGGAGGGGAGAATGAAGGGGGAATTAGTATGCAGCAGGAGGTTTAGGAGCAGACCCATACTGCGCATGTGCCAAGTGTTAACCCAGTGATTGGGACAGAGTCCCTAGTGCGCATGCGCGAGGTCTAGCCAGCAAAGACGACAGACACCAGAAATCTTCAGAACCAGGTAAGAAAACTCTAAATCCTCTACAAGTTACACAGGCGCAAAGTTACTAGCAGACAACCCTACCCAAGCTAAAACAGTTAGAAACCCCCGATAACACTGCAATTAACATGCTCAGATAGTGAGTGTAACTCACAGCTAAACAGTCTGTGAAATATCCTGCATGATGCCTTAAGGTACCAGCTGGAACTGTTGAGAATCCCCGGTGCGATCTCCCGGTGTTCAGGAGTAGAAAAAACAACCAGTTGCTGTGTGGGGGCATTAAAGCTCCAACACCCTCTCAAAGAAGCCAGCAGGGAGGAATAGCCTTACCTATTAAGGCTCTCATTTCTGCTCCCCTGCTCCCGAAGGAGCGCTGTCAAGTGTGACCTCAATGGATAGATGGGAGTTAGAGCTTTGAAATGCATACCCATAAGTTGCCCCAAAGGTTTTTTAAAGAAGGAAATGTATCTAAAAGAAAAAAAAAAACACCTTTGTTTACACAAAATATGCCTGTTGGTAAACTAGTGGAACATAATCTTCAAACCCCAGGATTCACTCATTATGATTAAACAAATGCAGTCAGCCTTCAGCATTGTACTGCCACAGAGAGATATAATTTATGCAAATGATAAAACTCTAATTGGCTCATGCCAATTTCAAATTGCTGCCCCTAGTAACTGCTGCACTCTAGTGCTTTGGATTCTTTACTCCGCCTGCCAATGAAGACGCCTCGAAGAGCTCTCCTCGACTTTTCTGTCAGAACTTTAAGTCGATAAGTAACACCTAATTATTTTTATATAAGGAGGGACTTTGTAAAGTTCTAGGCAGTTTAGCAGGCTTAGCCAAAGACTCTGAAATCATTGTTATGGACGATTTCAACTTAAATTGGCTCAGTAAGGGTTCTGCTCAGCAGAAGGACACAGTGGAAAGCTCATACCTCACTCAATTAATTACCAAACCTACCAGGCTGAACCGCAAATCTGGAAACCATGCCTTGTTAGACTGGTTCCTCTCTAATAAACCAGAAAGGCTCACTCAGGTCTCTGTGTTGGCCGATTCTCTCAGCGACTACTTGCCTATCACCTGCAGGTGGTCCAATAAACTCAAGAAAACTTAACCAGTCTTGGTGGAGAGTAGAGTCCTCAGGCAGGGGCAGCTCAACTCCCTACTCACAGAACTTTCGCTGATCGATTGGTCACCCATAAATCAAATGCAGGACCTTGACCAGGCACTTCAGTACCTCACTGACAATTTCAACAGCATATGTGACAAGTACGCCCCTTTCAAAAAAAGGAAATCCCGGGGGTACAGCAATGGATGGATAACCAGTGAATTACTGGATCATATGAAAGCCAGGGATAACCTCTGGAGCAGGGCGAAGTCCTCCGGTATAATAAATGACTGGCAGATTTACAGGACCGCCAGAAACAAATGCACATATCTAATCAGAAATGCCAAAGCAAATTACTACAAGGAACAGCTAGAAAAAAACTGGGGGAATGGGAGGCATTTTTGGGATAACTTGAAGGATCTCTTGGGTAAAAGATGATAAAAAACAACCCTTGCTACTGAATGTTAATGGGACAAACACCTGTGATTCCTTTACTGTTGCTGAGGAGTTCAATTCTGCATTCACTGATCTTAGCTCTGTTCTCCCAGATGTCTACCTAAAGGAAACAGCAACTGATCAGTGCAGCTCGCAGTCTGGTCGACATCACCCCACATTCTATTTTATGAGAATCACAGTGACAGAAGCCCTGGGCCATGTTAAGAAAGTTCTGGGGAAAACCAGGCTGGGCAGTAACAGCATGGACATGAAGCTGATCGCACTAGCTATTAATATTCTCATCGTGCCCATCGCCAAAATTTTCAACAAATCATTAGTCCTGGCTAAATTCCCCTCCCTCTGGAAACAAGCACTAGTGACCCCAATCCACAAAAGTGGGGATAGGTCCTCCTCCACAAACTACAGACCCATCTCCATCCTCTCACCATTATCCAAGGTGTTGGAGAGGATAGTGTCTGACCAATTAACAGATTATATCCAGAAATACCAGTTGCAATGTCCCCAGCAGCATGGTTTCAGGAAAAAACAGCACTACCACTGCTCTGGTTGAATTTGCAGTCTATGTCCATAAGACCTTAGATGAGAGTAAACTGGTTGGCTCCATCTTTATTGACCTAACTAAGGCCTTTGATACAGTCAGCCACCCTCTCCTTCTAGATCAATTGTCAACCCTCGGTCTGGCTCCAAATGCCATCCATTGGTTCCAGGACTATTTACCTTCTAGGTCCCAAAGAGTCAAAATAGGCCAAGTAGTGTCTGACTCAAAATCAGTCTCGCCGGGTGTACCACAAGGGTCCATACTTGGACCATTGCTGTTCAGCTTGTTCTTGAACACCCTCTCTGAGGCATGCACCAGTAAAATCATCTTATACACAGATGATGCAGTAATACTCAATAGCCACTCCCATGTTGGTCCCCTACAATCTGAGTTGCAAGCTACCTTCCACTCACTGGAGAATTGGTTTAGCTCCCATAAGCTTCTTCTTAATTATAAAAAAATGAAGACGATGCTCCTCTCCAGCCCTCAGCTGAAAAGGAGGCACCCGAGTCTAACTATAACTAATCACAAATCTGACCTACTTGAGTAGGTACACTTGTTCAAGTAACTAGTAATCATGATTGATGACACCTTCACCTTTGGGCAACATATTGAGCTGGTTGTGAAGGCCGTTAACACCAAGCTGGGTGCCCTCTTTAGACACAGGAAAAACCTTACTCCCATGCCCTTCGTATCACCATATCCAGTTCCATACTCTCCACTATTGACTACGGTCTTGTGACTTATGGTGTAGTCATAGATACTGCCCTCAAGAGGGTAGTTGCAGCACTAAGCAAGGCCTGCAGGCTTATGCTAAATGCTGACCGCTACACACTCTCATGTGCACTTTATGAACAGTGCAACCTGCTATCCCTCAAGAATAGGATAAGATTCCAAACTTGTATCCTAGGGAGGAAAGCACTAACTGATGACTTGCCACCCTGCATTGCCAACATGCTGTCGATAAACAATACCATGTACGACACGTGGCAAGGAACATAACATGCTCAGTGTCCCTTTCCGTAGGACGGTCCTGGGTCAACGGTCCTTCTCGTACCGGGCCCCTCTCTGGCTCAGTGAACTACCTGTAACTACACTAAAGACAGCATATCATAGGACCTTCAAAAAGGAGTTGAATCAGGCCCTTCTAGCCAAGTTGGTATGTGACTGCCACCCCAGCTCCCAAGGCTAATCTGGGATCGTTCCAAGTAGTTCTATTTCCACAGCCATTAGGAATTCACTCACCTAGCATCCACAGCTCCCTCTGCTATTCACACATCGTCGCTCCCCCACTGTAGCAATACCAATCATCACTCATGCTTCCCACTCACTCACTCTTGTTCTCTCTCACTCCCTCACTCACCTTCTCCCCTCCTTCCTCCTTCTCTCCTGCCTCTTTCCCAAACTCTCCCCCCAACCCTCGTAGCTTGACCTGTCCACTGTCTGTATTCCCCCCTTGCCTAGTTCTGCTCCCCACCTCCACCTGCTAATTGCTCTCAAACTATCCTCCAGCCTCCATCTTATTGTACACCAACTACAGATATCTAGACAAGGCTCCATTGGGCTGCAATAACGACAAGGCCCCTTTGGCCACACAATGTTCTTTTAATTTCATCTAAAGCATTACTCTGTTGTTTTTTGTTGTTGCACTTCTTGAAACTGCTTGTATTATTGTCCTGTATTTGTTGTCTGTATGCCTGTCCATTGTATGATGTGGAACCTTTGTAAATGAGTCCTTACTCAAAGGTTGTTTTCTGAATTAATGAATAAATATAAATAAATAAATAAAAATATTTCATTTTGCTGCCCCTATATAGAGTTAGTTTATTTTAAGTTTTGGTGTTTTTTTTTTTTATTCCTCACTGGTTCTGTTGATTAGGGTTAGTTTTTTTCTTGTTTTTTTCCTATTTTAAATCTTGTTTAATTTTATCTTTAAGCGGTTCTTCTGGTTCTGTAAACCCTTTACTTTATTTCTTTATAAATTTTATTGATTAGCAGTTCCTTTTTTCTGTCAGGAACCGAGTGGTTGTCGGTTCCTGTTTCTCTCCAGGAACCGATCACAGTCACTTTTATTTAAATACTATCAGTTCCAGGGAACTAACCGTTTGGTCTTTCAACATAGAAAACAAAAGAAAACAAGGACAAGATTTATTCTGACACCAATGTCAGAGGCTCAGAGACCAAAGAAAAATACAGGACTTACTGGCTTTAACTGGTGTACTAGCTGTGGTTGCCTAGTTGCTAATGCAGATAGGCATAACCTTTGTATTTTTTACTTGGGTCCTAGCCACGTTTTTGCCAGTTGTGCTGCGTGTAAAACTTTTGGCCCTAAAACTATTAAGAAAAGGGTTGAGAAGTTAGAAAAAATGGCTATATCTGCTCCTCCTTCTAAAATCTCTGAAGAGGCAGCTCCTTCTACCTGTTCTTTGGCACCTTCAAAAAATAAAGAACCATCAGTTGATACAAAATCCACGGATAAAGCTGACTCTGCCAAGGCTAAAAGACCTGTGGAACTGGCTGGTGAGTCAGTTCCAGCCAAGAAAAAACAAAAAGAAAAACGTGACTACACCTCTGGCTGAGAAGGCAAGGAGCTCTCAGCTGACAAGCCTGCTATGCCCACAGCAGAGGAGATTGCTAGGGCTTTACAGATTCTTCAAGCACTTCCGGCGGTGGTACCGGTTCCTACACCTACCCCACCAGTTCCTGCCCAGGTGCCAGTGGTTCAGGAACCTGCCTATATGTACGAGATACAAGAAAGAGAGGAGGAGGAGGGGAGAGCCTATAGAGCTTGAGGTGTCCCCTGAACAGGAGTTTGGTTCCCCACCCAGGGGTCCAGACGATTATACTTCACATTATGCTTTTGTGAAGCAAATGGTGGACACCTTAAATCTGCCTATTCAAGAAACTGAAGAAGAGGAGGAGGAGGCAGACTTCCTAGAAATGATGGGGTTAGCCCCCCCCCAATAGAGATTGCTGCTACCTATGCACAAATCTCTTAAAATTCAGGTACTAAAAATTCTTAAAACCCCTACCACCATCCCAGGGGTTGAGAATATCAACAAGAAGTACCAGCTGGATAGGTCGAATGCTGCTTTCCTCTTCAACCATCCTGATCATGAAGAGGTGGTACAGGCAGCAGCATGTGACAAGGCTAGAATCCCTCTGTCCTCACCCTCCTGAGAAAGAAAGCTGGATGCGATGGGGAAGAAAGGATATCTGGCAGCCTCGTTGCTTGTGAGGCAGGCTAGTTGCATGGCTTACACAGCACAGTACCAGAAGGCCTTGTGGAACACAGTACTGGCACGTACAGATAAGATCCCAGGTGAGAAAGCAGTGGACCTGGCAGAAACTGCAAGGACAGCACTGGATGCTACCAAATACCAGATCTTCCTGGACTAAAAGTCTCCACCACTCATTCACACTAGTGGTACTATGCCTAAGGTGATAGGACCCTGTGGGAGCCAAAAATCTTCAGGAGGGTTGGCACTGGGATAGGACTGCACATGCACGGTGCTGCAAGACTAGCTCACGCCGTATAGGCTATCTCAGCATTGACCCTCCAACCACCTCAGTTCCTTTTCTCCTGCCATTGAGTGTGCTTTGATGACAACGTTGCTCGCTTGCCTGCCAGGAGTCAAATCTTCATCTATACAACAGCAGCTATAGCCGTTCAGCATTCAGTTAACTTACTATTTTTAGTGTTCATTTCTTATTTAAAAAAAAAGATGAAAAACAAGAAGAAATTCTCAGCCTGCCATCAACAGAGTCGACCTTAGATAGTAGCAAGACTTCATTTGAAAGCTGTGATGGCAGTGGGGCTGTGTCTGGTCTGCCGCCCTTTGCGGAGAGGGGATCTGACCATGGGCAGTCCACTGCTTGGGGGAGAGGACAAGTCAGCCTGAAGTACAAAAGTAGCAGGCCCGTTCCCAATCTTGATTGGGGACCTGGCTCCGCTCGACCTCGAGCTCTTCTTCCTCCTGTCAGTGGAAGAAGAACTGGTACTGCTCAAGGTTGCCTTCTGGTACATCTACACGAGGATCATCAGTGGTGGAGAGTGGTAGGCCTGACCCGACTCAGGTGGGATCTTCTGTGGCTCTACTCTTAACGGCCGTGATCTTCTACATTGGATCCCGTCTCTGTCCTCGATGGGGCTCCAGTGAGCAGTTTCACCTCTGGACCGCTCTTTTAGAGCAGGGGAGTACTGCATCTTCCCAGTTGACCTGGACAGTGGACCCAGTTCCAGAGCCTTCGGTCCTTGGAGCCATTGGGCCAAGATGTACGCGGTGCCCTCTCCAGTGCCGATGCCATCGATGCAGACTCCATGTGCCTACCCCCCTCACCTTTTTCCATGCAGGGGCCGGCACAGGTACCACTTTCCTCCCACCCCTTTTTTCTTCAGGTCTAGGGCCAGCAGCGGTACTGGCACCATGTATGGTGCCAGCGCCGTGGATGGCACTGAACTCTTAGACACCAATCCAGGTGGCGGCGTCTCTCATGTTCCTGGCCTAGACCTGCCTTTTGGTGGTTATTCTGGGGTAGAAGTGGATCTGAATGAGTCTCTCCCTGTTCTGCTTTATCAATGATGCAGTAGATGACTCATTTTATGAGCTGGAATGCAAGCCTTCTGTATCAGTGTGATGGAAGATTTTCTTTCCAGTTTTTTCCTCAAGGATGTGGGGGTCCATCATAACATTTAAGTCTTCATCTGTAGACCAAAGCAGACTTCTACGTCTTGAGTTCCTACATTCATCAGTACAAGTACACCCTGTGGAACACTCAATTCAATGGTCGAGAGCCTCCCAGAATCTAATGCTCCATTGTTAGGGGCATATAGCCCAAGAATCAGCTGAAAACTTTTATCGACATCTATGACTCTGCTTCTAGGGCAGCTGCCACTGACAGCAGGTGGTTAACATCTCCTCTACGGTGCAAATCTGTTCGGCCCTCAGGTTGAGCTCTGGAGGTCACTCAGAACAATAAGGCTGCCATTTAAACAGGTGGCGCCTGCTGCCTCTCAGAGGGATGGGAACCATCGGCATGCACCCATTTGTTGACCATGGAAGGTTAAATAAGTACCTGTACAGGGAGGAGTTCACTAAAATCTCGGTGTTAAAAGTCTTTACTTCCTGGACATTTGGCTCCTAGCCAGTCCATCCATGCAGGAGACACAGGAAGCAGTTGTCACAGCCTCTCAGTTCTCTCCAGGAGGGGTTTTCTGATTCGGGGAAGGTGCCAGTTTCATCTTCCTAGCAGCTCCTCTTCTTAGGAGCCCTCCTGGATACTTCCAGGGCATCGTTTTTCATTCCAGAGGATGGGAGAAATTACATCTTCAGATGACTTGTTACATCACATAAACTGACTCTATTCTGGCCCCTTTCGATGGAGTGGCTGCTGAGGCTCATGGCGTCCTCTGCAGCAAGCATTGGTCTCCGACCACGCATCCACAATCCCCTACACAAAATCTCTCATGAGGAGCTTACTGTCAAGACCTCCACACTCGGGTGTAGAGTCAGGTGGAACCTCAACTTTTCATAAATATCTTAGAGATGAGAGCTGTCTTATATACCAAGTCCTGAAGGATGCCCTCTGCCACGAAGTGATCCTACTTCAGATGGACAACAAAGCTGTGATGTATTACATCAGCAAGCAGGGTAGAGCGCCCTCCTACCCTCTCTGCAGGAAGGCCATGAGGATGTGATAGTGGTACCTCGAGCACAAAGCGTCAGTTCAGACTTCGTGCAGTCGCTATTTGATGAGTAGGGCAGTTCAGACTTGGTCCTTTTTTGCGTCCCCTCTCAATGCAAAACTGCCTCTAACCTGCGCCAGAAATCCAGACCCTAGTGTTTTCTGTCAGGATGTATTCACTGCAGTGGACAAGACACTTCCTGTACATTTCTTCCTCTTCCCTTAGTTCAGAGGGTGCTGCTCAAGTTGCCTTAGTTCAGAGGGTGCTGCTCAAGTTGTAGGCACGGGAGGGTAGGATGATTTTCATTGTCCCAGATTGGCCTCGGCAGATATGATTTGCATTGATCAACAGTCTGTCAGAAGTTCCCCCAAGGCGACTCCCTCTACGAGTGGACCTTCTGATGCAGGGACTTTAGTCCATCCCAAACCTGTGCTCCCTTCATCTCTATGCTGGGCTCCTGAGAAAATGGAAGTGGGCAAGTTTTAGATTTCCCAGACCATCACAGAAATCTTCTTAGCCGAGCATAGGCCTCCCACCAGGAGGGCTTATGTGGCTAAGTGGAAACACTTCTCTATCTGGTGTGCAAAGTCCCATCTGGACCCTTTCGGTTGCACACGAAGTAAGGTGTTGGGGTGCCTCTTGGACCTGTTGAACACAGATCTGCAATACTCAGCAGTGAAGGTACACCTTTGCGTGTTTTTGGTCTATCTTGAGTCAGAGAACATATCACTGGCTCCGTTACTGTTAGTCAAGTTTTGCTTCTCCCTACTTATTTTGTTAACTCCAGAATGAAGGAGTGCGCTCCCTTCATTTCTCTGGACATTAAGAGGGTTCTGCGATTCTACATTGACAGAACAAAAGAGATACATGATCCAAGCAACTATTGTATCTTTCAGCATGTCTCGACTGGGTCAGCCTGTTGCCATGAGATGTATTTCTGCATGGTTAGTAGCATGTCTTCGACACTACTAATCCATGGCTCAGGTCAAGTTGGAAGGCTGGGTTCACAGCACTCAGTACTGGAGAGGTTGCGGCTTTCCTGGCAGAGATTCATAATGTAAGCGTTGCAGACATCTGCAAGGTGGCGAGTTGGAGCTTAGTGCATACCTTTGTAAAGCACTATGTTCTGGATGTCCATGCCAGACAGTTCACTTTCTTCGGCAGGACAGTCCTTATGGACTTCTGTCCTGAGTGAGCTCTGTCTCCTACTGCCCTACTCATTGGGGGGTTAACTTGGTACTCTCCCATTAGTGTGAATGAGTGGAGACTTTTAGTCCAGGAAGATATGGAAATTATGCACCTACTGTAATTCTTGATCTTCTTGGACGAAGTCTGTGCCACTCATTCACACACACAACCCACCATCCCCTGAGCTCACTCATTCTGTTTTGGTCTTCACTTCCTTGTTGTTCAGGCTCTGAAGACATTGTTGCATTGACCCTTCTTACATGGGTCATCCAGGCCATCATATACCCAGAAGTTAGGGTTAGGTTTTCTTTAATTTGTTTATGCTGCACCTCCTCGGTCGAAAAAGGTACTGAGGCGGTTGGAAGGTCAACGCCGAGATAGCCTATAGTCTTGCTGTGCCACGCATGCGTGGTTCTATCCTGTCGCCGGCCCTCCTGAAGATTTTTAATAATAATATCTTTATTATAAAGCGCTATTCACAGTGTACCAAATCACTGTACAATCTATACAATATCAATTAAAACAATACAAATTCTAAAATCATTCATTCAGTCAATATGATTAAATGATATGACTAAAACACAAATACGGTAGCCAAACATGAAATTAAAATTCTCCAAAGGCGAGCCCAAATAAGTTTTTATTGCAATTTTGAAGCTTTCCAGTGTCAGACACTCTCATATCCGATGAGGTAGAGAATTCCACGTAGCTGGGACTGCGATGGAAAACACCCATGATCCAGAATTTTTTAACCATACCCTGGGAATCCCCAGCGATCCCTCTTCAGCTGAGCGGAGCAGTCAGAGGGGGCAGTAAGGGTGCAGGAGATTTTGCAGGTAGCTCGGACCTAGTCCGTATAGGGCTTTATAGGTCAGCAAGCTGACATTGAAGGTAATCCACCACTGAACTGGCAGCCAGTGCAGTTCGCACATCACAGGTGTAATATTAATGGATCGAGATAATCCAGACAACAACCACCTGGCCGCTGCGTTCTGCACCAGCTGCAAGTGGCAGATATCAACCCCCGGAAGCCCTAGGTAAAAGGAGTTACAGTTGTACAGGTGTGAGGTCACAAAGGCTTGACCTCAAGCCTGGCTCCTACAGGGTCCTAGCACTTCTGATGTAGTCCCATTAACGTGAATGAGTGGTGGAGACTTCATCCGAGAAGATCAAGAATTACGGTAGATACGTAATTTCCATTTCCACATGGCTATGGACGCTAATGACACAGCAGCAAGGCTGATGGCACTCACTGTTTCTATGAGACAGTTTGCCTGACTCAGGACTACTAACCTGACCCAAGAGACACACAAAGGCCATGTATTTCCCCTGTGAGGGTGACTCCCTCTTTGGGGACAAGATGGAGGCCTACATGATGAACATGAAGGAGTATAAGGCAACTTACAGAAAAAATTCAGCCAAAGAGAGACCCTCCACTTTGTATAGGTCCCAATACAGGGGAGGCAGGGGGTAGGGGCTATCACTCCAGACTATTCTTTCAGGCACAGGCAACAACAGACTACCAGCAGCCCAGGTGCTACTTTAGGAGTAGAGGCAGGATTGCCATGAGATCAGCACAAGTGCCTCATGCTCAGACCCAGCCAAAGCAAAATCCCTGATGGGCTAGTACAGGTCACCTCCCCCTACCAGTTGGAGGCAGATTGACTCACTACCTCCAAGCCTGGCATGCATTACCACAGACAAGGGGGTCTTGGTGGTAGTGAGCCAAGGGCTGTTCCTAAGTTTCAAATCTCTCCCCAAACTGAGAGCCAGGCATTTTGCCCCAGCAACCTCTGCAGACAAAATCCTGCTGGATGCAAAGGTGGCAAACCTGCTAACCATAAGAGCAGTATTGGTGTCAGCGTGGCTCAGTTGGTAGCACATCTGTCTCTGGACCAGAAGGTTGTGGGGTCTCGTCCCACACCGGGATTGGACTTGCATCTAAAAATCGCTGCCATCCGAATGCAGTATTGGGGGGTGCTGTGCTGCTGGGGTGTGCCGTCCTTTGGATGAGACATTAAACCGAGGTCCCTTCTGCCCATCCTGGTGTTGTCCTGGTGGGTGTCCAGGCGGAAGTAAAAGAACCCAGGACACTCTTTGCAAAGAGCAGGGAACATTCCCAGTGTCCTGGCCAACATTCTCCTTCCCATAAACCGGTTCATGCAATTATCCAGGCTGTGTGTGGGTGATGATGTGTGATATGGCTGCCACCATGCATTCAGTCACTTCACTACCACTCTAGCATTGCTTGTAAAGCACTTTGGGATACTGTGTATGAAAAGTGCTATATAAATGCTGATTCTTCTTCTATAACCTGTACCCCTGCTACGGAGGGGAAAAGGCTTCTTCCACTCAAGATACTTCCTTACTCAAAAGAAAAATGGGGACCGATGACCCATCCTGGATCTGCGACTCCTCTGCACTTACACAACTTACAAATAACATTAGAAATAATATGGACAGTGGCCTACTCACTGGGGCTATCTTTATCGACCTGTCTTAAAGCCTTCGACATGGTACACCATCCTCTCATGCTAAAGAAACTCCAATCCATTGGAGCATCTGACCAAGCCCTCTCCTGGTTCCATAGCTATCTTGACAATCGGACTCAGGCAGTAGCATTTCACAAGGCCCTTTCCTCCCCCCTAAACATCTCCCGTGGAGTTCCCCAGGGATCCACTCTTGGACCTCCACTCTTCTCCCTCTTCCTAAATGATATTCCCACCATGTCCTGGCATAGCTGCACTCTTATGTACGCAGATGACCTTGTTCTCTACTCTGGGTCAAAATCGGTTGCTGCCATCAACTCCACTCTCACTAATGACTTCCAATTCTTGCAGACCTGGCTCTCTAGCAACCACCAAGTCCTGAACCTAGAAAAAACCTGTGCTATGCTATTCAGATCCTCTAAGAAACTGTCTGCCCCTGCGAACAGGCTCCGGGTTCAATGCCTTGATGGCTCCCTCATCTTAAACACTGAGTCCTTCAAGTACCTTGGGGTCACTTTGGATCCCACACTTGACCTGTCTCAACATGTCAATATGGTGTGCCGTGCCATCAATGCTAAAATTGGCAGAGCTTATCACGTGCGCCACTCCCTCACTCCTTCCGCTAGACTTTCTGTTGCGAGAGGTATTCTCTTACCCCAGCTCCAATATGCTCTGCCCCTCCTCTTTGCTGCAAACTCTGCTACACTCCACAAATGGGACACTGTCTACAACAACATCTGTAGATTCGCCTTAACTGCCCCACGTCTTACCCATCATTGTCTCCTTTACGCTGGCTTAAATTGGCTGTCACCTAAGGATATTCGAGCCTACTCCTGGGCTGCTTTATCGACTCCCTGTCTAGACCCCCCTGCCCTGTCTATCTTGCCAACCTCCTGACTCCTGCCTCACATACCCGTACCCTCAGGTCTTCCTCTGTCCCCATGCTCTCCACTAGACCTTGCATGACAAAAATGGGTGAACAGGCATTTGCCCATTTTGCTCCCAAATTCTGGAACTCACTCCCCCTTATGGTGAAAACTTCAGCCTCCCATCAAGAATTCAAAAACTCGCTGTTCACCCACCTTCTAGCCTCTGACCAATGCAAATGCTCTTAATTTGCTTTGTCCCACTGCAGGCTGTCGGGTCTGACCCTGAGTATTACACTAATGGAAAGGGACCTGGGAGTATCATATCAGATGACCTAAAGTTGGGTAAGCAATGTGAGAAGTCAGTAAGGAGAGCCAGAGGGATACTGGGATGCATAGGAAGGGACGTGATTATCCCTCTATACAGACAGTTGGTGAGACCCCATCTGGAGTACTGTGTGCAGTTTTGGAGACCTCATCTACGCAAGGACATAGACAGGATGGAAGCAGTCCAGAGGAGGGCAACTAAAATGGTGCAGGGTCTACATCAGAAACCATATGAAGAGAGATTGAGAGACTTAATATGTATACCCTTGATGAAAGGAGGGACAGGGGACGTGATAGAACGTTCAAGTACCTCAAGGAATCAACAAAGTCCAGGAGGGTAGCATCTTTCAGAAAAAGAGATGTGTAAGAACAAGGGGGCACAGTTTAAAGATAGAGGGGGAATGGCTCAGGGGTAATGTGAGGAAATTCTTTTTCACGGACAGAGTGGTGGATACATGGAACAACCTTCCTGAGGAGGTCGTTGGGTCTAAAACAGTGGGGGAATTCAAACATGCTTGGGACAGACACAAAGCAATTATAGTGCGGGGTTGCAGGAAGCAGGCTGTTGGTTAACTAGAATCTGCAGCTTATCCAGTAGGTAGGGAAATGGGCAGACTGGGTGGGCCAAGTGGTCCTTTTCTGCCATCAAAGTCTATGTTTCTATGTTTCTATGTTCTCCCATGCAATATGCTTGTCTAGGTGGCTATGAACCTTGATGTCTTTACTGTCCTCAGCTGTCTTATGGTTACCCTAATTGCTTTATTTTACATCCTTATTATGATCTATGCCTAAAATGTATCTTTATGTAACTATTACTGTGCTACCCAATGTATATCTTGTTTTGCTCCTGTACACCTATATTATGTCTGTGCATTTCTGCATATTGTAACCAATGTCCTGTGCTCTCCTGCGTCGTGCCTGAAAATAGGCAGGTCTGTTGCCTAGTGCACTTACCCGGTTACCAAAAGCTAATAAATAAATAAATAAATAAATAAACAAATATGTCTCAAAACCAAAGCTCTTCCACGGGAATAATCTCTTGCAGCAGGTAATATACTTGGTCATCACCAGATGGCGCTGTGGTCCATGGCAGCTCTCTTCTAGCAGTCTTTTTCCAGGGGCTGCCCACACATGACATCATCATCCTTCTCTTATAAGAGTGGGCAGTCCCTGGTATCCTCAGTTCATTTTCCCAACGTCTTCAGCTCGCACCCAACAGCTAACGTTAGTGAAAGCAGTCATCAATGAGAACTTGAGCTGGGAATGGAATTCCCTCCATTTTCATTTTTCATCGACGAATGTCCAAAGAATCTACAAGCAGATTAGCGTTATTTCACTCATTTTGTGGTAGGAAGATCTACCGCTACGACAACCACACCGTTTGTGTTAGGTGTATGGGTCCCACACACGACACCCTCTCCTGCAAACACTGCCAGGAATTCAATCAGACAACCCGTCGACGACGGTTGCAGGAGATTGAAGCTCATCTCATGGAGCAGAAATTGTTTCTCTTGGAGAAGGGGGCCCGTCCCAAGGAGCCCACTGTTACAGCTTCATAAAAGATGCACAAACGTGATAAGGATAAATCATCCTCATCATCATTGGGAAAATTCTCGTCGACGGCCACCATTACAGGTGCTCCACCATCAACGATGCCCTCCAGAACTGCTTCCTCGTCGATGGGGGTTTACACCCTCTCATCGACGGCACTTTCTGGCGCCCTTTCAGCAGTTTCTGTGGAACCTTATGTAAGTTCCATTGACGCGCCACTGATGGTAACTCATCTACTGTCGACGCCATCTACTTTTAAGCTCTCTGTTTCCCCATTCACTACCCCATTGACGATGGGCCAGGTTTTCATGGGGAGAACTACTGGCTTTGCCATTTCTACTGCCTCTCCTCCTTCACAACCATTCTCTCACAGGGGCCAGTCGGAGAGGGACCGGGACCCTGGTCTTTACCACCCAGTGGCTAGACCTGTTTATACCTCACGTCCTATCTCTTCCACTATTCCCCTGGTTCCTCAGAAACCACCTACCCCACCCTCTACTACTACTTCACTGGACATAGCCACAGTGGTACAACAGGTTTTAGAAGCAATGAGGCATTCTCAACCCACTACTCCAGAGGAAGCAGGCCATCCTGTCTGTTCTCCCACGCCTCACCCCAAACGCTTCCAAGGTGACAGGGAATCCTCTCCACCCTGGTCCCCTCCTTCATATGAGGAAGAATGTTTTTCAGATGAGACAGAATTTCCAGAAAATCTTCCAGGAGACCTGGGAGATATTGACTTCCAGGACTTGGACTCCCGTCCTCCATCCTTTATTTCCACTATTTCCTCCTTACACAAGGATGCAGCCAGACACACAGCTGCCTCTCCTCCTGATGACCCATCTTTTCATGGGATGATGGTCCAAATTCAAAAAATCATGGGACTTTCAACTATGGAACATGATAAACAAAGAAAGGATATAGCAGATTATCCTGAACTGCCCGAGGAGCCTGTAGTAGTGGTACCCCCACTTATACAAACTTACCAAAATGCTGTACTGGTAGCCTGGAACCAACTCTCAGCTGTTCCTGCCATTTCTAGGAAGGCAGACTACCTTTATCAGGCTCCCCTTGACCATCCCTTTCTTTCCACTACCCCTGGAGAAGACTCCGTAGTGATCAGAGCAGTTCATCATCGTACTAAATGACTGAAACACATGAGCTCATTACCCCCTGACAAAGAATCCCGACGGCTTGATTACCTCGGGAAGAAGCTATTCCAGGCGGGTACCATGAATCTCAGAATTCTAAACTATATGGGACACATGGTTAAATATCAGTGTACCCTCTGGTCCTCTGCTATAGAGCTAGTCAATAAACTCCCACCATCTCCGGAGAAGGACCAATTATTGGCAACAATTTCCACTGGCAATTCCATATCTCGCCACTTGCTTCATTCAGGTTATGATGCGGTAGATACTTCTGCTCGCATTTCGCCCACAGGCATTACCCTAAGGCGACATGCATGGTTGCGTGTATCAGGACTTACACCAGATATACAACATAAAGTGGTAAATGCCCCCTTAATGGATCTAAACTTTTTGGTTCGGGAACTCAAACACTTCTGGATGACCTCCAAGCTTCGGATCGGACCTTGCATACACTACATAGCATGTATCGCACCTCACTGTCATCTTACCACTACCGCTCTCAGTCCTCTTTTCAATCAAAGAGAAGTGGCAAACATAGAGGTACCTACAGAGGCGGCTTCCATGGTCATTCCCAACTCCAGGACCACCACCCCTACCTCTAAGGGCTCCTGTTCCCACCCCCCAGGTGGAGATGGTCAGCCCACTTCCCAGTGACCAACTGGGGCTTTGCCTCGGCTTCCTTGACCTGGCCTCGGAAGCCATGGGTGGTCACTTTTCCCTTCACTTAGATGCCTGGCAAGTGATAACATCAGACGAGTGAATGCTTCAGATCATAAAGAACTTACTTCAGTACCCTCCTCATCCCCCCACTCTGTCCGTTACCCAACGGACCATATCCCCATTCTTCAAGAGGAACTTGCTTCTTCACAAGAATGCTGTCTATCCGGTTCCTCCTTCGAAGTACAATCAGGGATTTTACACCCATTTCTTTCTGGTACCCAAATGCACTGGGGATCTCAGACCTGTGCTATACCTCAGACAACTGAATCTACACATTTAGTACAAGAGGTTCCAGATGGTCACTTTAACATCCATTATGTCAATGTTAAAATAAAGGGGCTGGTTATGTGCATTAGACATGAAAGATGCCTACCTATCTACATATCCTCATCCACCTCACCCACCACCAGTTCCTTCGCTTTTTCCTGCTAGGACAACATTTCCAGTTTCAGGCACTTCCATTCGGATTCTCATCCACGCCGAGAGTCTTTACCAAGTGCCTAGCGGTGATGGCAGCAGCCCTCAGATGGGATGGTCATTTCGTCTTCCCATACTTGGATGATTGGCTAATAAAAGCAGACTGCAAAGCCTCTCTGCTTTTGTCCCTCCAGGCAACTCTCACTCTGTTCCAGTACCTAGGAATTACAGTCAGCTGGCCCAAGTCCAATCCAATTCCTACCCAATCACTCCAGTATATAGGAGCTGTTCTAGACACTGCCTCCGCCAGGGCTTACCTCCCTAGCTTCAGACAAGACAGACTCCTGTCTCTGGCATCCCAGATACCAACCCAACAATTTATCACAGCCAGACGTCTATTATGCCTCTTATGACATATGTCTGCAGCCATCTCCATGGTGGCCTTTGCCCATCTACATAAGACCAGTCCAATGGACTGTTCAGAATCAGTGGTGGCAAAAAACAGGGGATTTCGAAGACAAAATCAGAGTGACTCCCATTCTATGCTCGACCCTAGCCTGGTGGACTCATCGTGCCAACCTATTCTCAAGGCATGCCATTTCAATCCCCTCCTCCTCAGTAAACGTTGACCATGGATGCCTCCCTTGTAGGCTGGGGGGGTGCACTTGGGTCCCTACATGACACAGTACAGGTGGCCCCAATTCTCCATTCCCCTTCATATAAATCTACTGGAAATTAGAGCAGTCCACCTCGTCCTTGAGGCTTTCCGCCCCCACCTCTCCCTGGGACATCTCCTGATCCAGTCAGACAACACCTCAGTGGTGGACTACCTGAACAAACAAGGTGGTACCAAGTCCTGTACTCTCTGCAGGGAGACAATTGCAGTTTGGCAGAAAACTATACTTCAACATCTATCGTTGATAGCCGTTCATCTACTGGGACGCCACAATACCCTGGCCAACATTCTCAGTCGCCAGTCCTCCACACACGAGTGGACACTTCATCACAAAGTTCTTCAGATGATCTTTCAGTTGTGGGGGACCCCGCACCTTGACCTTTTTCCTCCCCTAGCAATCAAGGGCTCCCCAGATACTATGCCATTATCCCAAACAGAAAGGGACTGTCTGGTCAACCATGTACAGGACTCTTATTATATACTTCCCCCCATCTCACTCCTGCAATGGACTCTACTGAAACTACAATTTGAACCTGCTACCATGATCCTCATAGCCCCTTTGTGGCCTTGGCAGGTGTGGTTTCCTCTGCTTCAACAGTTCTCAGTAGCAGATCCCATTCCATTGCCAATCAGGTCAGATCTGTTGACTCAAGATTAAGGGAACCTCCTTCATCCCAACCTGAAGTCACTACACCTTCATGCTTGGCTCCTGAGGATGCTTTCATAGCCTGTCTTCAAGTCTCCTCACCAGTGGCCAATATTCTGTTGGCTTCACGCAAACCATCTACCAGGGAAACATATAACGCTAAATGGAAATGCTTCTCCACATGGGCCGCTTCCCAGTCATTGGATCATTATTCGTGTCCACTGACTAAAGTATTGGACTACCTGGTCTCACTTGCTGAGACAAGTTTAAGCTACTCCTCTATTAAAGTTAATTTGGCCTCTATCTCGGCCTTCCATGAGCCCTTGGAAGGGAGACTACTGTATCAACATCATTTTGCCAAGATGTTTTTAAGAAGAATGTTACACATTAAACCTCCCATCAGACATCCCACGCCTCCCTGGGATTTAAATTTCCTATTGGAAAAATGGACCCTCGAGCTTTTTGAACCAGTGGCCACTTGCAGCCTCTGCTTCCTTTCCTGGAAGACAGTATTTTTAGTGTCTGTCACTTTTGCTCGCCATGTATCCAAGCTTCATGCCCTAATGTTAACACTTTTTGTAACACCTGCCTTACAACTGTATGCTCTTGTTGATTTTGTAAATTGAATGTTTAATGTCTCATTCCTATTGTACCCCTTTCCCCCAGGTTGCACCGGGAGACAAACGACTTGTTACTCAGTGTGCCTTCCTGGCGAAACATTTCAATAAATAAATAAATAAATCAAAAATAGTGTGTAGAGAGCCATACCTAATCTTTCACAAAGACAGAGTGACTCTCTGAACCAGTCCTTCCTTTTTACCTAAGGTGGTCTCGGAACACACGTTAAAGCAGTCCATAGAATTTGCAATTTACTACCCTGAGCATTTTAATCAGGGAGAATACGTCCTACATGCCTTAGATGTCCATCGTATTTTGAGATACTATATAAATCGTACCAAATCTGTTAGAAAAACTTCTCAACTTTTTGTTACCTTTGCCTCAACTAGGGAAGGTTTACCAGTCACAAAACAGACCCTTTCCAACTGGCTGGCACATTGTATAGCCTTTTTTTTTTTTTTTTTAGTTTATTTGTTTCTACTCCCCCAACCTGGCCCCGGTCGGCCCTCATCGGCTGCCGCCCATTGCCTCCATCCCTTCAGGCCCTCTCCCCTAAGGCTCCCACGGCCTACCCCCCATGGTGGGGCTGTGGGGACCATCACCCGCCAAACACGGATCTAGCCCGGCATGTTGCCTGCCGGGACAGAGCATGACAGTGTGACCATCAAGCCGTTCTGACCAGCCGCCAGGGTCCATTTTCACTTTTTCCTGTCCTCACGAAAGCTGGTGTGTAATGACACAGCGGCGGACTCGCGCATGCTCCCATGCACTGTCCCACCAGCATCTGCCGTGCTGTCACCCTTCTGGTCTTTTTCGGTCACGCAACGTCAGTCCCCAGCCACCACCAGGAGTCGGGCGTGCACCGACAAAAGGTGATCCTCCCACCCAGGAGATGGAGAGCTGTCTGTCGGACACTCAAGCCATCTGCTTCCCACCGACCCACGGCAGCCCACGCTCATTTCCAAAAGCGGGTCACTGGTGTGGCGCAAGGTGTGGCATCCAGCGCCTCAACCCTCAGCACCACTGGGCTGGCCCATTTTATAGTCTTTTGATACAAGAAATATTACAAGCCATTGCCAGGACCTATCCAATCCCATCCTACCCGAGCCATGGCCACTCCAGTGGCCTGCTTCAAGGGGGGCTTCTGTCACAGATATCTGCAGTGCAGCCACATGGTCCACAATTCATACTTTCATGAGCATTACAACTTAGACATTGCTTCACGCTGTAGGACGGCCTTTGGCTGAGCTGTCCTACAAGGCCTTCTGTCATAATTTTCCACCCTTCCTAGGTTTAGTGCTTGGAAGTCATCGCAAGTGTATTACCTGCTGCAAGAGATTATCCCCATGGAAGATAGTACAGTTGCATACTTACTGTAACAGTAGATTTTCGAGGGGTATCTCTTGCAGCAGATACGATCCCACCTTCCTTTCCCCTCCTTCTCTAAGAGAACAACTTCTGATCCAAACATATATGGGAAAAGATACCTATGGTACCTCGGCTCTCCCTCAGTCCTCGCTTAGCGAGCTGAATCCGGCAGGGAACTGAGGATACCAGGGACCACCCACTCTTATATAGGAGCAGGATGATGATGTCATGTGTGGGCGGCCCCTGGAAAAAGACTGCTAGAAGAGAGCTGCCATGCACCACAGTGCCCTCTGGCAATGACCCAAGTGTATTGCCTGCTGCAAGAGATACCACTCGGCGATCTTAATATTCCGGTTCCTCTCAGGCCACTACCAATTCTTAGCCATGCCTTTCGACCTGACTTCAGCTCCCAGGGCATTCACAAAGTGCCTGGCTGTAGTGGTGGCATACTTAAGAAGGCAGGAAGTGATAGTATTCCCATTTTTGGACAGCTGGCTAGTTGTGGGTCAGGGTCTGCAGCATGCCATGGACTCTCTGGCCCTAACAAGGCACACACTAGAGTCACTCGGATATCTGATAAATGTACAGAAGTGAAAAATAGATCCAATACAGCTTTATTTATTTATTTTCTTATTTATTTGTAAAATCAGTTTACAACCTTTGAGCCAGAGGCTCGTTTCCAAAGGTACTTCGTCACGTAAAGACATACATAGTGTTTTTGGTTACATAGCATAGGTTTGCAAAACAATAGGCGTTCAACAGAGGTGCCACATCACATTGTGGTCAGACAAATACATTTAGGTTACAGGGTACATGTAATTGAGAACAGGTGTTACACAAGTTGGTATCAATAGTGAGCAATCTAATAGGTAAACACTGAAACAGCTGGCACTGGCCAGGTTCTAGGTGGAGAGCCGCACGGAGGGCGTTGTCATGAGAAGTAGAGGTGGAGGCTACTTTCAGAGACAGGAGCAGTTACGAGTGTTGACGATGTGGTTTCGAAGGGTGGTTTTGAACTTGGAGATGGTGGTGGCATTGGAGATGGGGGCAGGGAGAGAGTTAAACCAGGTTGGGGCTCTATAGCAGAAGGACCTCTGGCCACAGCTGGTTCTTGATCTGGGGACCATTAAGTGGTCTTGTTGGATGACCGTGTTGCAATAGTGGGAGGGCTCTGGTGGATGGATGCCGTTACCCAGGGGAGAGCCAGTAGAGGTTTTGTGAGGAGACAGGTTTGGTATCAGGCCGTTCATCCAGGGTAAGCAGTTTAGCCTCGACATACAGCTGACAGGTGTGTGTGAGCCTGGGGGCACCAGTAATCAATCTGCAGACTTTATTCAGGGTTAAGTGAATTTTTTTGAGTGCAGTGGTGTCGGCAGCACCATAGACTGGTAGACCATAGTCTACAAGGGACAGAACGGATGATGTAACAGCGAGCCGGAGAGCATTTGGGGGAAGGCAGGTTCTATGGCGGAAGAGGATGCCAAGCCGTGTGTTAGTGGCAGATGTTAGGGCATCGATGTGGTTGTGAAATGTGAGGGCTGAGTCGATGGTAACCCCAAGGTATTTGTAGGAGCAGACTTGTTCCAGTGACTGATTGGTACTTGGAAGGATATAGAGTAGGTGGTTGCTAGCTTTGTTCTGGGGGTGGGAAAAGAGCATAGCTTTGGTCTTTTTAAGATTGATGACGAGTCTGTGCTCCTTAAACCAAGCTTCGGCACTGTTGAAAGACTGCTGTAGGGTGTCCTGGAGGGAGACGGGATTGCGGTGGGTGGAAAAAAGGACAGCGTCATCTGCATACAGTAGAATTTTGCCAGGGCATGCACTGGGCAGGGTGTTCAGATAGAGCAAGAAGAGAAGGGGGCCCAGGATGGAGCCTTGGGGGACCCCAGAGTGAATGGGACAGGTATCGGAGAGTGTGCTATTGATTTTTACACACTGTGATTGAGCGTCAAGATAGCTTGTGCACCATGCTAGGGGGCCAGCCGAGAGACCAGTGTGGCAGAGTGCATTCAGCAGAAGTGGATGGGAGATGGTGTCGAAAGCCTTTGAGAGGTCGATGAACACTGCACCAGCTAGGGAGCTGGTATCCAAGGAGGAGTGTAGGAAGTTGGAGAATTCAATTAGGGCAGTGCTGGTACTGTGACCAGCATGGAAGCCATGTTGCTCTGGGCATAAGATGTTATGCTTAGCCAGATAATCAGTGATTTGAATAGCCACCACTTTCTCCAGGGCTTTAGAGATGGAGGGAGGATGGAGATTGGCGGTAGTTGTTGGCCGATGACCTGTCGCCTTTATGAATTGGTGTGATAATGGCTGTTTTCCAAGCTGTGGAAATTGTCCCAGGCAGAGTGACTGGTTAATTAGGCTGGTGAGTGGGGCAAGGACTTCATCTAGCACCAGCCTGAGGATACTGGGGTCCAGTGAGTCACTGCCGGACTGTTGCCATTCAAAGCTTTGATTAGGATAGGTCTGGCTTCCTGGGTGGAAATCTTGCAGGTGGAAGCTGGGGTGCTGGAGGACAGGGAGGTTGGTTGGGGAGGGTCAAAGAAATTACTAGGGAGGACTGAGCTAAGGTCAGTGAAAGCGGTGTTGAGCCAGTTAGCTATGGTGGCAGGCTTGGTGGTGGTAGTGCCATTTCTAGTGAGCTGGGATGGGGCAGGGGAGCGAGCTTTTCGGTTAAGTTGCTTAATATTATCCCAGAAAGTCCGGGCCGAGCCCCAGGAGGAGGTAAGGGTGGCCTGGTAATGGTCGGCCTTGGCTTTCCTGATGGCCCACGAGCACTTATTCCAGGCTGCATTGTAAGCCTGCCTATCAGACAGACGACCCGTTTCAGTGGCAAGGTGCCAGAGGTTATCCCGATTTCTTAGTAATTGTAGAAGGGCAGGGCTAACCCAGGGTGCATTCTGTTTTTTTGGACCGGATTTTGGTGAAGGGTGCAAAGAGATCACAGGCCATGTTGAAGGTGTGAGTGAAGAAGGTGAGGGCAGTGTCAATGTCGGTTGAGCGACGAATGGGGGACCAGTTTATCTGGGTGAGGAATACTTTAAGTTTTTTCAGCCCACCAGGGCGGAGGCGCCTGTGGAGAGTGGTCTGGGCTTTGGGTTTGGGATTGGGGACTGCCCAATGAAATAGGATAGGGGAGTGGTCACTTAGGGGAGTCTGGGAGGACCTGGATGTTTTGGATTTTATGGGGTCGGTTAGTTATAATAACATCCAGAAGGGTGCTGGTACCTCTCTTAGGGTTTATTCTCGTGGGCTGGGTGATAGTTGCTTCAGGTCTTGAAGTGCAAATGAGTCTCTGATCGCGGGATGAGGAGAGGTGCTGAGCCAATTTACATTAAGGTCCCCAACTAGAATTTGTTCTGCCTTATGGTGGAGGGGTGGCCAGGTAGTCAGTTAAAGATACCAGGGTCGGTGCTGGTTCTTTGGGAACGTGAGCTGTGGTGAGATAGAGAGGGCTCCTAGAGGGGTCCGGGGTGAGTTTGAGGGTAAGAGCCTGGGCCCCATTTACAAGGGCAGGTGGGAGTGTGTGTCCAAGTATTGTGTCCCTAGTGTAGATTGAAGGTGCCTCCCTCGTTTGCCTACCGTCCTCCCGGTATAAGGTATAGCCTGGGAGGGAAACAAATGAATCAGGGTGAATTTGGACAGCCAGGTTTCAACCAGGGCTATGATGTCTGGTTGATGAGCCAAGGCCCAGCACTGTGGGCGTCAAATTTTTCAGCAGGCTGCATATGTTCATGGAGGCTACTTGAAGACCAGTGGGCTGGGTGGGTGGGTGGGAGGGGCAGGGCCTGAGTTGGGATGTATGTTCCCTGTTAGGAGTAGAAGGAGGAGAACTGCTCTGGTCAGAGGGTGGCAGATGGAGAGTTTACGCCAGGAGCGATAGGATGAGGAAGGGGTTTTGTAGCACAGGGGTGGGTAGGGCAGCACAGGCAGAGAAGGCTTGCGTGATCAGAAGCGCAAGGAAGCCGGGGGGGGAGGAAAGGTAATGTCTGGATGGGGGGGTGAGGTGGAGAGGAACATATGGGATGTGTGGAGGAGGAGGGAGGGAGGGGGAGGAGCAGTGGTAAAGGAGGAGAGGAAGACAGGAGGGTAGGTAGGAACACTGGAGTAGTGAGGCCGAGGGTTAATATGGACAATAGGGTTGGTGGAAGGCAAAAGAAGGTGGAGGAGAAGAGAGGCTGGTGAGCAGGGGTGCATGCATGGTTAGTTGGTAAGGGGTGGGGAGCTGAGTGAAGAAAGAATGGGGTACTAGGATGATAGAGGGGAGATAGTAGTGAGAGGTCACCTCTAAGCCTAGTTGCCGCTATGGTATAGTGGCAGGGCTGGTGCCTGAGGTGCACAGGGTACTAGGTTCAAGTCTTGTCCAGGGTAGTAGGAAGGAGCCCAGCCAGTGGCTGTTTATCCAGGGTAAGCAGTTTAGCCTCGACATACAGCTGACAGGTGTGTGTGAGCCTGGGGGTACCAGTAATCAAGCTTTATGCAGGGTTAAGTGAATTCTTTTTGAGTGCAGGGAGTTGGGTTCAAGGTCTGCAGAAACACTCAGATAACACTTTAGCAGTGTTAGAGTGTTTTTAGAATTTTGAAATTCTGCATAAATAATAGACAGGTGTGCTAGCTGAGTGGTGGAACTGCTGACTTTGACAGTGAGGGTGCAGGGTTCAAAGGCAGCAAGAGAGAAGTGGTAAACTTATATTTTGGCAGGTTGGGGGGGGGGTAAGAGACTAAAAGGCATAGAAAGTAGGAATAAAATAGGTAGACAATGTGGTCCAGAGGTAGAGCTGCTGACTCTGACTGCAAGGGTACTGGGTTTGAACACAGCTTAGGGGCAGAGTGTAAAAAGGTTTTTTAATTCAGAAAAGGAGGGAGGAAGGGTTAAGAGTTTGAAAGTAGAGGAAGATGTTGGCCTGGTTCATTGGCTTAGTGGTTAGCCAGTAGACTTTGGACAAAAGAGTACCAGGTTTGATGCTAGCAGGTGCTTAGTGGTAGGCTGATGGGAGGAGTGAGGAAAGTAGGTGGTAGAAAGGATTCAAAGGGAACTGCAGTGACCTCTAGTGGGTGGGTTTTCAACAGTAGCTAGGAGGGGTAGAGAGTTGAAAGAGGAGCTAGAGTGGAGAGTGCAGCAACTCCTAGTGGTTGGTGTCTATAAGCTGCAAATGGGAAATTGGACACTTAGTAAAAAGGAGGGTAGGTCATGTGACCTGTCAGCAGCAATAAATGAAGTGCCAACCTGGGTGGGTGGCCTCACAACAGTCAGGCTGTAGTGCAGGACACTTTATCCCTTACAGGCTCTGGCAATCCCCGAATTCAGTCTCTGCTGCTGGGCAGAGTTCAGGAGTGGACTTAATTGGCACAGAACTGGACACCTGCCAGGGAAGGGCCTTCCTTCCACAGGACAAGGGTGCACAGCATCTTGCTGTTAGCAGGGTCATTCCAGTGGAACAGACCAAGGACTGCAAGTGAGTTTTTATGGCTACTGGGCCACATGGCAGCAGGCAGCATCCACAGCAGTGATCCCAGGATACAGGTTTCAGATGAGGGACATACAGTTCCACTTAAGAGTTCACTGTTCCCAGAGAAGAGATTCTCTGGCCAAACTGGTACCGGTCTGACACCCTTTTGCAGGCCCTGCAGTGGTGGCTGGATCCAGAGAACCTCAGGGAAGGGATCCCATTCTGAAAGGAGCATCCTTCAGTGGTGCTCACCACAGATGCCTCCTTATTGGGGTGGGGAGCACAGATGTTGGACCTAACCTCCAGTGGAACATGGACACCTCAGGAATCTCTCCTGCTCATAAATCTCCTGGAGCTCAAGGAAGTATATGTGTCTCTACAGAACTTTGCTTCTCACTTAAAAGAGAAGGAGGTACAGGCCAGGACAGACAATACCACCACCATGTACTACATAAACAAGCAAGGGGGAACCAGATCCACACCACTGTGTATAGAGGCAATGAAAGTGTTTCTGTCAGCCGACCACCTTCCAGGAAAGGACAATGTCCTGGCATACTGAGCAGAATCAGTCAGAACTATCACGAATGGTCCCTGAATGCACAAGTGCTCCAGTTAGTGTTCAGAAGGTGGGGCACACCAGAGATAGATCTCTTCGCCTCCACAGGCCATCAACAGTTGCCACAGTTCTGTTGCAGCCCCCCCAAGCAGGAGCACAGTCCCAGTGGATGCCTTTACACTGCATTGGTCAGGCAGATTCCTGTATGCCTTCGCTTCTTTTCCCCTGTTGCTCAGAACACTGGTAAAACTCTGGTCACAGCCAGCAACAGTGATCCTGGTGGCCCTAGGCTGGGGAAGGCAGTCATGGTACTCACTACTGCTGACTCTATCAGCCTCACAGCCAATCCGCCTGCCTCAAATGCACAATCACCTAACATCCTCTCAAGGCAGGATCCTGTATTCCAATTTCAGAGCCATACGACTGAAGACATGGCTCTTGAAGATCTAGAGTTTGCAAACTAGAATCTCTCTGAAGAGGTCTTGACTGTGCGTAGGGGTTCCAGGAAGCCATCTGCCAAGAAAACGTATTCCTCAAAATTGAAAATATTTTCCATTTGGTGTAAGGGAAGAGATGTTGATTCTCCTGGTGCCAGTCTCTCCTGTTGGACTGTCTGACTCATCTCCACTCCCTGGGCCTCAGGCCTTCAACACTGAAGGTCCTTTTAGCTACAGTCTCAGCATATGTATCAGCTGGCAGGGATAGGTCTATGACCTCTTACCCTGTTTTCAAGAAATTCTTTAAAGGCCTCAGTCACCTTCACCCTCCCGTCAGGGAGCCAGTCTTGGCCTGGAATCTCAATAACTGTATTGCCAAGCTCATGGAGTCCCATTTTGAGCCTATGGCAACCGTAGACTTGAAGTATGTTACATGGAAAACTGTCTTCCTGGTGGCCTTCACTTCAGCCAGAAGAATGTGAATTGCAGGCCCTGTGCACTGACCAGGACTACATATCCCATCAGGAGGCAGTATAGCACAGTGGTTTAAGGCTCTGAGCTGCAAACCTGGAGATCAGGGTTTGAATCCCCCAACCCCCAATTTGCATATTGTGTGACCCTGAGCAAGGCACTTAAGTTCCTTGTGCTCCCAGGTTGCACCTCTAAATAAGCTTTCATCTTAGTGTGTCTCTCCTGGTAAAAATAAAAAATTAAAATAAAACAAAAATCAGTCCACAGGGACAAAGTCGTACTCAGGACCAACAGGAAATTCCTTCTTAAGGTGGTCTCAGATTTTCATTTGAATCAGACTATTACTCTACCAGTATTCTTCACTGAGAATTCCAGTTTATCTGAGCGGAAACTGCATGGTCTGGATGTCAAGAGGGCCCTCAACCACTACCTTGACAGAACCAAGGCTCATAGGCCTGAGACCCAGCTGTTCTTCACTTATGGGGAAGTGGGTAAGGGTAAGGCTGCATCAAAATGAACCATTGCACACTGGATTGTGGCTTGCATGCAGTTCTGTTACAGTAAAGTGGGTAAACAAGCCACCCTGGGCCTCAGGGCACATTCTACCAGGGGGTACATCTGCATCCGTGGTAGCTGCAAGAGACATCCCATTGTTGGAAATCTGTAAAGCAGTTACATGGAAAACTTCACACTTTTACCAAGCACTATAGTTTGGACATACAGTCCAGAAATTATGCCAGATTTGAGTTTCAAGTTTATTGATTCAGAAACAACCTTTGAGCTGGAAGCTCATTTACGAAGGTTCTACGTCTAGACAAGACATACAATACAGAAAAATAGCAGTGTCACAAGAATCAACTTCATGGTCACTTGGCAAGGTTCTAAACAAATAATTTCACTCAGTTACAGACTTCAGAGTTGTTTATACATTCTAGTGTAAAGAACGGAGACATAATATGTATAGAGTTTAGATGACTATAACGATCTTAATTAAAGCAGTGCTGCAGTTCTCTGCCTAACCTTCAAAGGTACTGCTTGGTAGTTTGCATTTGTTTAATCATAATGAGTGATTCCTGGGGTTAGAAGAAAAAATTACTCACCGTAGTAATCTTGTTTCATCCAGGAGATCACTCATTATGATTAAAGCTCCCACCCTACCTCCCCTACCTGAACCTATTCAAAGGGTACGACCTGGTTTCTGCATCCCTTCTGGCCTTAGGGACACGTTGTCCACAGCTGATGTTACAGTTCTTTTACCAGTTGGTATCTGTCGTTTTTCCCTTTTGAGGGATTGTGATGTTTCATGGGGTGTGATTACAAAAAGGGGGATGGGTTTAATCTTTAGTATTAGATGGCTAGAGAGTCTTTACCCTGTTAGGCTAAGTAAGAATCTGAAGCACTAGAGTGCAGCAGTTTGATATTGGCACGAGCCAATTAGAGTTCCATAATGTGCATAAATTCTTTCTCTCTGTGGCAGTACAGCACTGAAGGCTGACTGCATTTGTTTAATCATAAGAGTGATCCCCTGGAAGAAACAAGATTACTACGGTGAGTAATTTTTTCTTGTCCATCTAGGAAAAATCTTCATTGTCTGATAATCCAGTATCATCTTGTTAATCACACACATCTTAGTCCTCATCATTTGCATTATAGAGCAGAGATGTAACATAATCTGGAAATGGTGTGTCCGTCCATTTTACATTACTAGTCCAACTGTGCAAAGCTGCATTTGGGGCATTGATAACTACAACAGAAGAAAGCCTCCACAATCTTCAGACATAGTTGGCTCACAGGATATGTAACTTCAGGGTTTCCTGGCAGGGTGGTAGCAGAGACAGATCAATTGTTTTGTTGTCTTTGTTATATTTAAGATCTGCTGCCTTGCTATATGTACATCAGTAACTTGCTTCCTTCCATACAGTTTACAGACCTACTCCTCTAACAGAGCTACAACACCCTTATCCACTTGACAGTCACTCCCAAGTTTCTGAAAGGCATCCAGGAATTTGGGATACTTTTGAAGAATGTTCCAGCAAATCTCATTACCCTTTTTTTTTATTTAATTTATTTTATAACCTCATTACTCTTTTTTAACAACGTAGAAACAGTCATTGCCTGTGAATGCACGGAAACAGACTAAAACTTTCTTTGTTGCAGTGGTCATTTAACACTTAGTAATGTTGAAAATGTTCCTACTGTTACCATGGCCATTGTCCAGGTATATACTTTGCTCGCATTCTGAAAATAGCAACAGTGAAATTACTGGTATATTGGTATCCCCAGATGGTGAACAGATGATGACAGGGTCTGTACATATTGTAATGGCATATTGCACATGAAGGGCAATTTTTGTGTCAGCTTCTTCCCAGTCAGAACAGAGATCATCCACAACTACAATCCCTTCTTTGGTGATCATGTAGCATTTGTCTCTCTTCGAAAAATAGGTTACTTGGCCCTCTGGCAAACTTGTGCACTTTTCTCCTCAGACCTGCATGATCAAATCAATCAGGTTCTCCTTGTTAAATCCGTTAGAAAGGAAGTAACTGAAATTCTTTGGCACTTTGGTGTTGGGACCTTTGATAATATGCTTCTAAGTCCTCGTTGAAATCTCTCGGCTTCTTTGATTGACTGCTCTCTGTATGTATCTGCAACAACATCCACTGTTGCAAATCCCTTTGAAAGACTATTCAGGAGTTTCATTGCCAGATCATCAAACGTTTCAGGGATTCCTGTCATAACCCACACTGTTGCCATTAGATCAACTATGTATGCTGAGACACTTTTCCTGGAGGGACACTGAAGTGTCTAACATGGGACAGTGTTCTGCTAGCACCTCAAGTAACTTGCTCTTTGGTGTTGTCCATCTAGTTCCATCTGTATTGGCTGGATTCAGCGGGACTGGGCCCAGGCAAATATGTTGATAACTTGTTTATATCTACAGGGGAAATTGTGCTTGTTTGAAAGTGCCAAAAGTTTTCCTAATATACCTCTTTCAGATTTAAGTTCTGTAACTTTTCCTTTGGTAGATCTTACCTGTATCAGTCTTTACCATTCATCACTAGTGGGTTCAAGCCAGAGGTGCTAGGACCCCACAAGAAGCTTTTTAGCTTTAAAAAGCTTTCTTACTATCTGGAAGAGGGGCCGATGTCAGAGACGGCACCACCCATGAGGCCAACATACTATGCAGTGCTTGCGGGTTGGCCGGTAATGGATGCTGGCCCCTCCATTACCTCAGTTCTGTTTTTCCCGCCGTCAAGGGCAGCACAACTCCATGGGACAGCACCATCTTAGTCATTCAGTGACTCTCTCTGTTCTGCTTGATCATTTACTCAACGCTGTTTTTTTGCTGTGTACGGCACCATTGCTTTTTAAAGTTTTGGCATAGAGTCTTTGTCTTTCATTTTTGTTATTGTGAGTGCGGCCGATCATGTTGGGTTCAGGGCAAAGAAATTCTAAAGTGGGGACCACCCTGATGCATCAGTGCCCCTGCAGTAGTTGTTTCTCCATAACAGACCCTCATTACTGGTGTTATGGCGTGCTTCTCCATGAACTTCTGCATGTTAGTTACCCACATGGCGAGGTTGGGCCACGACCCCCCCCAACCTTCAGTGGTTGGTCATTGCATGAGAATAACCAAGGTAAGGTCCCTGGGCCTCTCCCCACTGCTATACGCACCAGGGGCAACAGGCCTCTGTTGTCTCAGGTCGCGCTGAGACCAGATGCCTGGGTGAGGGGTCGGGGGGACAGTTGTGGACCACTTGCAGCTTGGTTCTCCTCCGGGGAGCCACTCAACCCTGGTGTCAAGGTCTCAGCTATATGCGGGGCCTGCATCAGTGGTACCCTCGAAGGCTATGGTGGGTGCGCCCTCGGCTCCTGGTATTGACCCCTGTGCCAGTGAGTGAGGTGGCGCTGCCACTGAGTCTCCTCCCGACACCATCTTCGGTGCCAGGATGGGTTGAGTGTCCAGGGTTGCCTCTCTTGGGGTCAACATGGTCTTCTTCTTGGAACTGGAGGATGTCGAGGATGACCCAGATTGGCAGCAGAGTTCCCTGGAACAATGGACGTTCCCCAGACTTGATCTTCTCTGGGTACAGGTTTTGGGGTCAACACCATGTGTGACACTGCCCTTCTCTTTGCTGGTGCCGCTGTCAGTGCCATGGAGAGCTCCAGTGCCATCTTGTATGGCAGTGCCACACTTGGTGACGGTGCCATGGTCAGTGCCACTTTTGAGGTCTGCACGACTTGGATGTCGGTGCCACCTCTGGTGACTGTGCCATGGTTGGTGTCATGGTCGATGCTGGTGCTTCTTCAAGTGACACCGAAGCCTCCAGGGCTGTCCCTTTCGTGGATTCCATCTCTTGCGCCGCATTGGCAATCGGTGCCAACATGGAGTCTGAGAGGGAGTTTGAGGCTGACCTGGGTACCGGCTTTTCTCTTCCCCCTTCCCACAGAGCGGTGGCCAAGGTAGGACCTCTATTGAGGGGCAGGTCCCGGTCCTCTGGGCTGGGGGTGGTGGGGCCCCGGTTGGTGTCCCCTTCTGTTCCGGTGGTCCCGGCCACCGCAGGACAGAGTTGAAGCCCTGCAGTGGGTGGGGACAGGGGCCACCCTTCTGGGTCTGTATGGCTTCAATCTCTTCACCAGGAGTATTCTCCCCTAGGTCTTCACCCTGCTGGCTCAGGGAGGATTAAGTAGCAGGCTGTGGCTGGGCAGCACAGCCCCCTCATTAGGGAGGGGTTCCCCACTTGCACCCACAGCCCTGACAGAAGGACATCAGTCTCCCAGGACCATTCTTCCCACCCTCAATCCTCTCTGCCCCCCTTCACTTAGGAGCAGTATAGGATGACGGCAAGTGCATTCCCTATTTGTTTTAGGGCCATTGTGATGGTGTTTCCACCTCCTCCTTTGGCTTTGTTGCACCCTATGCAGAGTCCTTCCATATCATCTACTTCCTCCACCGAGGAAGAGGACTCCCCCTCTTACCAATCATCTGATGCTGACTTCACGGAGTATCAGCAGTTCCTGACGACAATGCCGGAGGAACACTGTCCATCTTACCTAGGAGGACTCTTGCAGATGGTAATCACCTTGAGGACTGCACCCCCTGGCAGCAGAACCACACAGAAAACTTTAGGCAGCAGTATCTGATGGGGGACTGCCCACCTGATGTCACATGATGGACATCAGCGTGACCCTATATAGTGGGCGGTCCCCACACCCGCCTTCCAGTTCTTTCCCGCTGTTGACCTGATCCGTGCAGACTCTCGAGTAAATACGCTGCAGTTCAACCACTTTTTGGATGAGTATCCATTTATTTCTTTATTTTTTCAGTAAATTATTGTAATTTGTGCATGTCATCGTCTATCATCGAGCACAAGAACAAGTGTGCTTTTTTTGGTTCTTGAGAGAATGGGTTTCCCCCCACGATTTTTAGAGGCTATTAAAGCTATATATGCCTCTCCTTGGGCCTACGTAAGGGTGAATGGGGGCATTTCATGGAAGTTTGATCTGGGACGGGGTACTAGACAGGGGTGCCCTCTGTCACCTCTTCTTTTTGATCTATATATAGAACCCTTATCTCAGGCTATAAGGGAGGCAGAGGAAGTGGAGGGCGTGAAGGTTAACGGGGAAGAACATTAAATTTCCTTATATGCGGACGATGTTCTCCTATACATGACTAACCCGAATAGATCCATTCCTAAATTGTGGTCCATCATAGCCAAATTTAGTCAATACTCGGGATACACGTTAAACAAAAATAAAACGGAGGTTTTGAAATTTCATTATAATCCCTCCCCACATATAGTGCAACTTTTAGATGTTAACTGGAATAGAGGGAAAATGAAATACTTAGGTATTCAAATCCCAAAGAACCTAGCCATGTTATACTCGACCAATTTTGAGCCAACGGTAACACAGATCAGGCAGGATATTAAGCGATGGGAGACTCTACAATTACCCCTATATTCAAGACTGCAATCAGTATCAATGAATATACTCCCTAAATACTTATACCTCTTTCAATGCCTTCCAATAAAATACATAAAAAACAATTCCAGATATGGCAGAGGCTGTTGGCAAACTGTATCTGGAACAATAGATGGCCGAGAATTAGAAATATGATTATGCAAACAAATAAAACGTATGGAGGCCGAAATGTCCCTAATCTAGAAGATTATTTTTTAGCTACTCAGTTAAAATGGGCCCTCCTGTGGTCAACTAGGACTTACTCAGCCCGTTGGAAAGCTATAGAGGAGGCCCTAACAGATGGGATTCCCCTGGGGGCAAGGGCCTTGACACCAGGAGTTCAAATTATAAGGGAGAATATCCTCCTTATGTCAGTACAAAATACTCTGAGGTCCTTAAAGCGGCTATGGACCAAGCATAATCTGATGAGCTCTGGTCCCTGAGATGTGGTTCGCCTGGGACCCAGGTTTCTCCCGACTAGACAGGACCTTACCTTTAAAAGGTGGGGGAGGTTGGGCTTAACTTCGCTCAGTCAATTCCTGAATGGAAACACTGTCATGGAATTTAATCAAGTAAAGGAAGTTTTTTCGTTGAGACAGGTAGATTATTTTAGGTATCTACAAATAAGAACCTACATACATAAACTACAAAGCTCGCATACACAACCAAGAGTTTCTTTGGGGCTTATCCATGTTATAGGGGAGATCCTCAGTTCACAAAGACTCAAGGGGTTGATTTCAAATATATATGGGGCTCTGAGAGATGGACGAGGGAATAAGACCTTCAAGATTAAGTATAGATGGGAGCAGGAGATGGGGGAACCACTGGAGGACAAAGAATGGGTCTCCGCCCTGACACTGACCTCTAAGATCACATCATCCCCGATGTGGAAGGAGTTTGGGTGGAAGGTCAGACTAAGATTTTTTATTGCACCAAACATTCAGTGTAAGTGGGACAAAAACTGTTCGGGAGAATGTTGACGGAGATGTGGAATGAAGAGGGCAGACTATCTACATGTGTTCTGGTCATGTCCGACCCTTACACATTTCTGGACAGAAACTGAACAAAGGATAAGACAGATTATATCCATTCAATCTATACTAGGCCCTAAGAACCTAATTTTGGGAATGAAACCAGAAGAGATTAGGGGATCAGACAAAATCTATCTATGGAATATTCTCCTCATGGCAGCACATAAAGCTATAACCAAAAGATGGTGCTCACCAAGCCCCCCGACATTTCAGGACTGGGTGACAATTATTAATGAAATCAAAGACATAGAGGAAATTACATATAAAATAAATCTGAGGACACATGTCTTTATAAGACGCTGGACTCCATGCTTGGTGACATGAGGTTGTAAGCCGTAGTTCAGGGGGTGGGGGAAGGGGTGCTGGGACACAATAGAAGGAGATTACCAATATAGAGTAATAAGGTTATGCTGCTTCGAGGATGCTCCTCATAAAGAAAAGTGGGTAGAAATAAAGTAAGAGTGGTAAAAGAATCTGAGATATACAAAATGAAACACTGAATCAAGATCAATATGTAACAGAACATTTCAACTTGTATACTTAATTCCAAAGGTTGGAAAGGATATAGAACTATTGTAAACCTGTGCCAGAATATGCAATAAACTTGAATTTGAAAAAAAAAAAAAAAGAACAAGTGTGCTTTGTGCGGCACACAACTACCGCACAAGAATTTGCATTCTCTTTGCCTTTTCTGCCTAGGCCTGGGGCACAAGGTTGAGGACTGTGAGGCCTGCACCAGTTTGAACCTGGCCACACAGAAGCACTGCCAGCAGGCCCTTGAAGCTCACCTCCTGAAGCAATGAATGGCCACCATGGAGAAAGAGCTCCAAAAACTTTGCAACGCATCATCCCAGCCAACCAAATCCAGGCATAAAAAGGGGAGGAAGAAGCACTGAGACCAGGACAGGTCCCCCTCTCACCCGAGGCCATCTGTAGGCCCCTCAGGTGAGTGGCGGTCCTCTTCCTCTGGGAAATTGGTTGCCGCTGCCCCACCTAAAGAGCAGTCCTCAGGCCTCCTGCCGTCACTAGTCTTAGTGACCGCGGGCACCTCAGCTGAGGGCTCAGCCATGTTTAGACCCATTTCCTCAGTCAGGTCTATTGTGCCAAAAGAGGCTAAGTCGTTCATCGGGCCTCTCAATGACTGCCTAGCTCATGTTGTTCTGTCGGGCTCTGGAGATTCCGGAGTCCACCTGGCTTCGACTAATAAGTCAGGCGTTGGCTTGTCCATCCACACAGTCATCATGGCCAATAACTCGGGCATTGGCTATGCTGATGCCCACTTGACCGACCTGGCGTCAGGGTCTGGCGATGGCTCTGACAAATCCCAGATCTTACTTCGAGATGGCTCTTGCAGTAGGTAATTACATATAGGACTGAAGCCAGCAAGCGTCAGGACCTCACGGAAAAATTTAATCGCCCCCACGTCAGGTGACCGACATCAGTATAAAGGGATGGTCCCCCACGCCCGCCTTCCAGTTCTTTCCCGCCGTTAGCTCATATCAGCGCCTTGCGGTAAAGTTCAACGCTCGTCAGCCTGTCAGTTTTTCTCAATTTATTCTACAAATTGTTTACTTTTTTGGTGGTGTATGTCGTCCCCTACACCCTCTGAGTACAAGAATAAGTGCGACTTGTGCGGCGCCCAACTCCCGCACAAGGATGGCCATTCCCAGTGTCTCTTCTGTCTGGGCCCGGACCATCAGGTGGAGAAGTGCCAGCATTGCATGAAATTCAATGCTGCCACCCGCAAACGGAGGCAGCAGTACCTGGAGGCCCACATCTTAAAAAAGAAAATGACCTCCATGGAGAAGGAGTTGAAAAAGCTCTGTCAGGCTTCTACTTCCCCCGAAGGCCATCATAAGAAGAAGGACAAAGAGAAGCATCGGGACCAGGGCTCCTCTTCCACCGTGACTTCAGCTGGAATCGCCGTGTTGCAGGTAACTTCCCCCCGGGGGGACTGCTCTGCGACGGCCGTCTTGGAGACTTCCAAGACGGCATCGGCCCACCCATCTGGCTCACGCTCGGACCCTTTGGGCACCTCCGGGCTTTTGGGGGCCGCTACTCCCACCGTCATACCCAGGTCTACAGTATCCAGTGCCCCAGTACCCGAAGCCAGCCTATCTGATGCCGCAGCACACGGTGCATTACCCAATGCCGGGGTACCCGCCGTCCGGTTATGGATACGCTCCTTACGGATATACTCAGTATCCGTATCCCCCTCCTCCTTCTTCTCCACTGCCCCCTCAGCTGCTGGTGGACTTGGAGACTCTGGCTTCCTGGTGGGTTGAGGCCAAGGCTAAGCTCACTAGGGAGGCAGAGAGTCGTCTTCCGACGCTGGTCCCGGTTCCGGACCCCCTACGTCGAAGACCGGAGACCCCCTTCCCCACTCTGGATACCAGAGGTGAGCCCTCCGGTTCCAAAGCAGGGTTGGATATGCTTCCTCAAGGGCTTCTCAAGGGGTCCGTTCCTCCCCCACACCAGGAGGTCGTGTCTTCCTCTTCCTCTTCGGAGTCTTTGGATGACTCTGATGGGTGCTCCGACTTGGACGATGAGCTCCGCTCTCCGGATAAGCCCAGGCCAAGGACCCCTCTGAAGTCTTCTCTGGAGGATCCTTCCTTTACGGAGTTGCTGCGCAAAATCCAGGCTATCCATCAGTGGCACTCTTTGGAGCCAGATCCACAGCGACAGAAGCTAGCTGCCCATTTGGACTTGCCCGAGGTTGCTCCTACCTTGGTCCCACCCTGGATTGAGCCTCATGCAGACCTTGTTTCCACTATCTGGAAGCAACCCTCCACCATAGCCCCCCTTCTGAGGAAGGCGGACAGGCTATATCAGGCTCCTGAGGGTGTCGAGTTTTTTACATCTCACCCTTAGGCTGACTCGGTCATGATTAGCGCCGCCCATGGCCGGACAGCCAATCCAAAGCACTTGAGCTCATACCCCCCCGATAAGGAATCCCGCCTTCTGGACCAGTATGTGAAAGAAAGTCTTCGCTTCTTCCACTCTGGGTATTAGGGCCTTGAACTACGTCGCCCATATGGGGGATTACCAGAGGGTCATCCTTTGCGAGGTGGAAGCTAAACTGGACTCCCTTCCTGAGGCACAGACCAAACAGGAAGTGGCAGACCTGGTCCGATCTGCTCGTTAGGCCAGTAGGCACATGCTTCATGCTTCGTATGATGCAGTGGATGCTGGTGGTAGGAGCTCAGCGTTCACTATAGGTTTGTGGCAACACGCCTGGCTCCGAGTGTCAGGTTTGGTCCCTGAAGTGCAGTCTGCTATCCAGGATGTGCCATTCAGGGGTTTGGTGCTGTTCGGTGGTGATGTCAAGGATATCATCAATGGACTGTGAGAGAAGGGCACTGCTCGCAAGGAGGTTGATGACTTGTACAGAGCCCCTCAACAACAGCGCCATCCCTTTCGAAAGCGGGCATGGGCCAAAGTGAAACCTCAAGGGAAGTGGGCCAATAAACGCTGGGCCCCTCAGACTGCGAAGCCCCGCCCCCAAACGAACAGCGGGAGCTCCAGCTGCAGCGCTGCCTCACACCACCTGACTCCTTTCCTCTCCCACTGCCTCTGGCCCTTCCAGAGGTACCGGTAGGGGGGAGGTTGTCCTTGCATCTACCGGGTTGGGAGAGGATCACATCAGATGTTTGGGTGCTCCAGCTGATAGCAGAAGAACACTCAATAGAGTTTCTTCAGAAACCACCCAGAAAACCCCCTCCAAGGTCGTCTTACTCCCTGGAACGCCTTCTTCTGGTTCGGGAAGAAATCTCCGCCCTTCTTCAGAAGGCAGCGATAGAGCCCGTCCCCCTCCATCTCAGGGGGACGGGTTACTATTCTCATTTCTTCCTGGTTCCGAAGAAGTCAGGCGACGTGAGGCCCATTCTGGACCTCAGTTCCCTGAACCTGTTCATGGAGTACAATAGGTTCTGAATGCTCTCTCTGCAGAGCCTTCTTCCCCTCCTTCAGCCGGGACAGTGGCTGTGTGCCCTGGACATGCAGGATGCCTACCTACATATCCCTATTCGCCCGTCCCACCGCAGATACCTCCGGTTTTCTTTTCAGGGGGACCACTACCAGTTCATGGCCCTCCCATTTTGTCTCTCCTCAGCCCCCTGAGTATTTCCCAAATGCCTTGCTGTGGTGGCGGCCCACCTGCATACCCAGGGAGTCAGGTTTTCCCTTACCTGGATGATTGGCTTCTGGTGGCCCCGTCCAGGGAGTATCTCCTGTGCTCCCTTTCCCTTACCCTGCAGGTTTTCACCAGCTTGGGTATTACCATCAACCAGGCCAAGTCCCATTTGATCCCATCTCAAAGACTTAAGTTTATCGGGGCGATCCTGAATATGACTTCTGGTATGGCCTTCCTGCCTCCGGACAGGGTGTCCACCCTTCAGACTCAGGCCAGCCTTTTGTCCAGCTGCAGGCGGGTCATTGCCAGGTCGGTCCTTCACCTCCTCGGGCTCATGGTGGCTGCCATCCCAACGGTGCCTCGCGCTCAGCTCCACATGAGAATCTCTCAGTGGATGCTTCGGTCTCAGTGGGATCAATTGGTGGATGATTTGGATTGCGAGATCCTGGTGTCCTCTCTGATGGTTCGGGACTTGCAATGGTGGATGGTTCAGGAGAACCTTTGCTGGGGAGTTCCCTTCTGTCTTTCTTCCCTCTCCCAAATCCTAACAACAGACACCTCGGGTGAGGGTTGGGGAGCTCACCTGGGATCTCAGAGGACCCAGGGCTCTTGGTCCAGGCTCGAGCAGACCCTTCACATCAATGTACTCGAGCTGAGGGCCATTCTGTATGCCTTACAAGCCCTGCATCTGTATCTGTTTCCCAGTCATCTGGCTGTTCAGACCGACAACATGTGCATCATGTGGTACATCAACAAACAGGAAGGAACCCGTTCCTACCCTCTTTGCAGGGAAGCGATGCAGGTTTGGGATTGGGTGACACTTCACAACCTTCACCTCACAGCGGTTCATGTTCCGGGGGTCAAGAACACTTTGGCGGACAACCTCAGCTGGTCGTCCGCCCAAGCGCACGAATGGGAACTGGATCAGGGAGTAGTAGAAGACGTCTTCCTACGCTGGGGAACCCCTCAGGTAGACCTGTTTGCCTCTCCTCTCAACGCAAAACTTCCCATCTTCTGCTCGTTCACTCCAGGGCGCGGAGTTTTTTTGAGAGATGCTCTGTCTCTAGACTGGAAGGGCAGATTCGTCTATGCTTTCCCCCCAATCCCATTGATTCTGAGGGTCCTACACAAACTCTGTTCAGAAGGAGCTCGCATGATTCTCATCGCTCTGTTCTGGCCCAGGCAAGTTTGGTTCTCCTGCAGCAGTACTCAGAGGAACCTCCTCTTCCTCTTCTTCTTCCTCTTCCTCTGTCACAACTCTTGCTGACCCAGGATCAGGGGACCCTGGTCCATCCAGGACTCAAATCCCTTCAGCTGCATGTGTGGCTCCTGCAGACATGATTCAAACCCAGTTCGGGGTTTCGTCGCAGGTGGTGGAGATTCTAGTGGAGGCCAGAAAGCCCTCCACTCGTTCCACTTACGCCATGAAATGGAAAAGGTTCTCCATTTGGGCCTCTTCCAGAGCTTTTGAGCCATTCTCCTGCTGTGTTGGGACTCTCCTGGATTACATGCATCACTTCTTTGATCTGGGTTTCAGTCACTCCTCCTTGAAGGTTCACATGGCGGCTATTTCTGCTTACCATGTTCCCTTTGGGGACAGGTCTTTTGCGCAACTGGAAGTCACCAAGACTTTCCTTAGAGGGGTCCTCCATTTGAGACCCCCCGTTCGCGCACCTGCCCCTCCTTGGGACTTGAATTTCATTCTCGAGAAGCTTACCCTGCCTCCTTTCAAACTGGCAGCATCAGCAGACCATAAGTTCCTTTCCTGGAGGGCTCTCTTCCTGGTGGCCATTACTTCAGCTCGACAAATTTCCAAGCTTCAGGCCTTAATGTGCAAAATCTCGTACTTGATTTTCCACAAGGAACGTATGGCTCTGTGTACCAACCCTAAATTTCTCCCTAAGGTGGTAGCGGAATCTATGCTGAAATAGTCCATGGAACTGCCTGCGTGCTTTACGCAGCATTCCAATCAAGGGGAGTGCCTCTTACATACTCTGGATGTTCACTGGATTCTGAGATATTATACCAACAGGACAAAAGATCTCAGAAAGACTGATCAACTGTTTGTCTCTTTTGCTCACAAAAGAGAGGGCAGTGCTGTCTCCAAGCAATGCCTTTCTAAATGGTTGGTTCATTGCATCACTTTCTGTTATGACAAGTATCACAAGACCTTGCCAGGTCAAGTCAGAGATCACTCCACTAGGAGTATTGCTGCCTCAGCTGCTTGTTTCAGGAATGTCTCAGCGGCTGACATCTGTGCAGCCGCAACTTGGACTTCTCTCCATACCTTTATGAAGCATTACAGTTTGGACATTGCCTCTCGCCATAGAGCTGGCTTCGGGTTGGCTGTTCTGCAAGGTCTTCTTTCCTAAGACCTTCACAGCCTGAGGATCTGTGTATGAGTAGTTTCCTCCTCCCGTGAGCTTCTCTTTGTTCCAGACTGCTTGGGACTCAGTCCTATATGTACCCAATCTCCGCAAAGACATAGACAGGATGGAAGCTGTCCAGAGGAGGGCAACTAAAATGGTGCAGGGTCTGCACCGAAAGACATATGAAGAGAGACTTAAGGAGCTTAATATGTATAGCCTCGAGGAAAGGAGGGAGAGGGGGGACATGATAAAAATGTTCAAGTACCTCAAGGGAATCAACAAAGTCCAAGAGGGTAGCATCTTTCAAAAAAAGAGGTGTGCAAGAACAAGAGGGCACAATTTGAAGATGGGGGGGGGCGGCTCAGAGGTGATTTAAGGAAGTATTTTTTCACAGAGAGGGTTGTGGATGCATGGAACAGCCTTCCAGAGGAGGTTGTGGAGTCAAAATCAGTGGTGGAATTTAAGCATGCATGGGACAGTCATAAGGCAATTCTAGGGGGTGGAGGTAGGAAGAAGTAGGCTGCTGGTTAACTAGGATCTGCAGCTTATCCAGTAGGTGGGGAAATGGGCAGACTGGGTGGGCCAAGTGGTCCTTATCTGCCGTCAAATTCTATGTTTCTATGTAATTACCTACTGCAAGAGTCCTCTCAAAGTAAGATAGTACAGTTACGTAAGAACTTACCATAACAGTAGATTTTCGAGAGAGCTCTTGCAGTAATGCAACTCCACCCTCCATCCTTAGCTTTTCAGCTCCTTTTCTGGGGAAATATCCGCTTCTCTTGTCTCGCATTTTGGCGTGAAAAGAACTGGAAGGCGTGGAAGAAACGCCTCTTTATACTGGCGTCACATGACATCGGTCACCTGATGTGGGCGGTTCCCCGCCAGAGACTGCTAGCTAGAAATTTTTCCGTGGGGTCCTGATGCCTGCCGGCTTCAGTCCTATATGTAATTACCTACTGCAAGAGCCTCTCTCGAAGATCTACTGTTACGGTAAGTTCTTACGTAACTGTACTTTACCGGACCTTTCCCAGCCTCTCCCAGAGAGTTCTCCTACTCTTTTCTCCCCCTCCACGCCACTAGAAGTGGTTCCTCCATCCTCTCCTATTCCCAGAGGGATGGAGGATGAGGGACCTCTGGCAGGCAGTTTACCACCTAGCTCACCTCCGGACCTGGGGTCAGGTGCTGGCAATCCTAACGGAACCCAGCCACTTGCTCCCCCATCAGGGACTCCCTTGCCTCTGTCACGTCTGCCTCCTGCAGGCCTGACATCAGACCCGGTTCTTCCAGACCCTTAATGCGCAGACTTCAGAGCTCCACAGGCTCCCCCATCAGGGTCCCCAGCACCACCATCCGGTCTGACGCCGGGCTACCCTTCATCGGGCCCCTTGCCGTTGGGGCACCCGATGCCTCATGTCCACGCATATAACCTTTCAGGCTACCCTCCCCAATCGGGGTTTCATGTGCCAGGGTATGCACCTGCCTACCCTTCACCAGGGTACCCGACGTCTCATTATCATACATTGGGATACCTAGTGCTGGGCTTTGCCTCAGACTATACACCAGCCTACCAGCTTCCGCAGCCTCCTCCTCAGACCCCAATGGACTTCAAAGCTATCCTCCAGTCCTGGTGGTCTGAAACCAAGGCACAGCTCATTTCAGAGCTGGACAGCCACCAACCTCCCAAGGAGGACCCCAGGAGCCCAGGGGTCCAACCGATTAGGCTGACATCACCCCCACAGCATCCCCCGACATTGGCCCTTCTGAAGGACCCAGCATCAGGCTGGACGCTAGAGAGGCTGCCTCCGGATTCAGGTGAACAGTTGTCCCGATGTCCACTCATCAGATTTGGACCAGGATTCTGACTCTGACTCCTCATTGGGGGCATCAGGGTTTCAAACCCCACCCACTGGGGAACCTCAGCCGAATGAATTCCCCAATTCTCCCCCCCTCCGAGGACCCTTCATTCGCAGACCTGCTCCATAAAATAGCAGAAATCTACCACTGGAAAACAGACACCCAGGATCCAAAATAGCAAAGATCGGCCGAACACCTAGACATGCAGGAGGTAGCTCCTCTTCTTACTCCCCCTCTAGCTGGAGCCGCATGGGGGTCTGGTACCCACCATATGGATGATGCCCTCCTCAATCCCGGTGGTGACCTGGAAGGCAGACCACATTTACCGGATGCCAGAGGGGAAAGACCACCTAAGTGCCTACTCAAAGGCAGACTTGGTGATTATTGCAGCAGCCCATGATCGGTCTTCCAAGCCCCAGCACATGAGAACCTCACCTCCTGACAAGGAGTCAAGACAGGTAGACCAGTTCAGAAGGAAATTTTACTCTTCTTCCCATTGGCCATGAGGGCACTGAATTATGTAGGCCACATGCTGATCTATCAAAAATCGCTGTTTGCATAGCTAGAACCAGCCATAGAGCCTATACTGGAGTCTGATTCAAAGTCCATCTTAGCGGACTCCATCTGATCCACCAAAGTGGCTTGCAGGCGCTCCCTCAGGGCCACATATGAGACAGTGGACTCCTTGTCAAGTGGGGCTGCTACAGCTGTTAGCCTCTGATGTGTCTCATGTCTGAGGTGCCATCCAGGACACCCCTTTCAGAGTTTCTGTCCTGTTTGGAGGAGACGCACAGGACATCATCATCACTTGCTTGCAAGACAAGGACCAGGCTGTCAGTTCAGTACATACCATGTACCAACCCAAGTTCCAAGCAAAGAAGCCTTTTCGTTGGCAAGGAAAAAGGCAGATGAAACAGCAGCAGATGGCCAGATATCAGCCTAAATGTCGGGTTCCATCGGCCACAGCCACCCCTCTTGCAAAAGCCCAGAGAGCTTCTGGTGCACCCCCCCCTCTCTTGACTCATGGTCCGCCCTTCCTCCTCAGGGTCCATTGGAGGAGCCAGTAAGCAGAAGATTTGCATGTCACCTGCCAGGGTGGAGAGCAGTGACAACCAGCCTATCGGTCCTTCAGCTCATAAAGCAAGGCCACACTCTGGAGTTTCTAGGCAAACCCCCAGACAGGCCTCCGGTGCAGTCACATTACCCAAAGGCACACATCCCTCTTCTTCGAGAGGAAATTCAGACTCTGTTACAAAAAAAAAAAAAAGCAATAGAGCCCATGTCATACCACCAGGAAGGAAAGGGGTATTACTCCCACTTCTTTTTGGTCCCCAAAAAGACGTGAGATCTATGTCTCATTTCTGGACCTCAGTGCTCTAAACCTGTACATAGGGTACAAAAGGTTTTGGATGCTGACCCTCCCAGGCCTGCTGCCCCTTGTGCACCAGGGACAGTGGCTCTGCACTCTGGATATGTAGGATGCCTACCTGCATATTCCGATCTTTCAGGCCTATCAACCCTACCTCCAGTTCTCCTTTCAGATGGAACATTACCAATTCAAGGCACTTCCCTTTGGCCTGTCCTTGGCACCTCAGGTTTTCACCAAGTGCCTGGTGGTAGTGGTGGCAGCCCTGAGGCATCAGGGCTGCTGTGTGTTCCCCTAACTCGACAACTGGCTTCTATCAGCCCCATCAAGGGAGCAACTGGAACTATCCCTATCAGCTACCCTGGATGTCTTTTCACAAGTTGGGGTTACAGTGAATTTCTAGAAATCCCAACTTGCCCCTTCACATCGTCTCCAATTTATTGGAACAGTGATGGATACTGTACAGGGTATGGCTTTCCTCCCTCTAGACAGGGCGGACACCTCGCAGAGACAGGCCCATATGGTGGCCTCCAGCAGGAAGGTCTCAGCCAGGTTGATTCTTCGACTGTTGGGCCTTATGGCGGCAGCCATCCCCACAATGACTTTAGCCAGGCTCCACATACGAATTTCGCAGTGTACGCTCAGGGCACAGTGGGATAAAAAACTAGACGACCTGGACCAGATGGTCATGGTCTCCAATTCGATGCAGAGCGATCTCTTGTGGTGGCAGGATCTCCCTAATCTCACCAAGGTCTCTTTCCAGTCCCCCTCCCTCCCTCCCAGACTCTTGACAACAGAATACGTTGGGGTGCTCATCTGGGGGACCATAAAACCCAAGGCATGTGATCTCAGGCAGAGCTTTCTCTTAATATAAATGTGTTGCAGATGAGGGCAGTGCTGTACGCTCTTCGGGCTTTTCAGCACCTGCTTCAACAGTGCACACTGTTAGTACAATCAGACAGCATTTGTGTAGTCTGGTGCCTCAACAAGCAAGGAGGCACTCGCTCGTATCCCCTCTGCAGGGAGGCAATGCGCATGTGGAACTGGGCTGTTCTGCACCAAATTCACCTCATAGCTATTCACATGCCAGGTGTGCAAAACATCCTAACTTCTAGGCGCAGAGCAGGTTTTAACCTAGTTGTGCTTCAGGGACTCCTGTCCTGAGCTGTCTGCATTAAGCAGTTGTTTTCCTGCCTCCCATGTTTCAGTTTCTTCTGATTCACACTGTTATGTAAGAACTTACCGTAACAGTAGATCTTTGAGAGAGGCTCTTGCAGTAGGTAACCTTTTTCCCTCCCTCCCTCCATCCCCCAAATTTATTTGGTTCCTTGCTCTTTCATTATGAGCTCATTCAGGACTCCAGGAGCCTCTGTTTCCTTTTCTCTTGTCGCTTCTCATCTGAGGTCACTGGCAGGAGAACTGGAAGGCAGGAGTGAGGACTGCCCACTATATAGGGACATGCTGACATCCATCACGTGATGTCGGGTGGGCAGTCCCCCATCAGATACTGCTGGCAAAAGTTTTCTGTGTGGTCCTGATGCCAGGAGGCGCAGGCCTCAAGGTGATTACCTACTGCAAGAGCCTCTCTCGAAGATCTACTGTTATGGTAAGGTCTTGCATGACTGTAGTTTGCCATTCCACCCAATGCAATCCTACACTTGTGACACTGGCATTCCTTGGGGGAATACAGACAAGAATCTGTGGTGATCCCTCCATGGCCTCGTCCCTTTATGGGGGAATCGCACAGCACCTGACTGCTACCCAGTTCCTCTTTTCCAGCCCCCTTGGGACTGTCAGTGTAGGTATTGCGCTCCCATCAGGTCTTCAGGATCTATGCCCCATCCTGAGTCAGGGTTGGAGTGGCTGGATACCCCTTCTGGGCATCTGCGCCTGTCAAGAGACCATCCTCCAAAGTCAGACTCTGCGGAGTTGTATCGCTGGGGCAGAAGAGTTTTCTCTTCGGCGCATCTCTTGCTCTCCATCTCGGCACATCAGGTACACATGGTGACCTATGAAAGGTGCCTGTGGGCTACGCTGGCTCAGATCCTGGCAGCCATGCCTGATAGTGAGGCAACCAGGTGAGCCATCACCATTTCCACTCGAGGCCGGGAGCTGGCAAGACACCAAGCGTGGGTATCTTATGACACCAGCGCAGTAGCCTCCAGGATTGTGGGAACAGTGGATCTTACTTCGAGAGGGCTCTTGCAGTAGGTAATTACATATAGGACTGACGTCGGCAGGCGGCAGGACCCCATGGAAAAATTTCTAGCTAGCAGGCCCTGGCGGGGACCACCCCCATGTCAGGTGACCAGCGTCAGACGATGTCTGTATAAAGGGGTGGTCCCGGACGCCCGCCTTCCAGTTCTTTCCCGCCGTCAGCTCGTGCAGTGCCTTGCAGTGAAGTTCATGCTCAGCCCTGTTGCTTTGTTGTTTTTTTCCGAAAGTATCAGTATTTTGCATTTAATTCATCAGGTGAACATCGGTTTATGTTGTCCCCTTCAAAAAATAAGTGCGACTCGTGCGGCTGCCAACTGCCTCACAAAGACGGTCACTCCCACTGCCTTTTTTGTTTAGGCCCCGACCATGCGGTCGACAAGTGCCCGCATTGCCTGCATTTTAACGCAACCAGCTGCAGACAACGCCAGCAGTCTTTGGAAGCCCATCTCCTTAAAATGAAGATGTCCGCAATGGAGAAGGAGTTGAAGAAACTTAGGCAGGCATCGACCTCCCCAGAAGGACACAAGAAGTGGGACAAAGAAAGGCACCGGGAGAAGGCCTCCTCTTCCGCTACTCCGGCTGGAGCCATGGCCAAGGTAACGTCCCCTCCGAGGGATCGCCCGACAGCAGCCTCCAAGGCTTTGGAGGAAGCGTCGGCCCACCCGTTGGGTTCACGTTCGAGCCCGCCGGGTGCCTCCTGGCAAAAGGAGACTTCTGCCCCCAATACTGCCACAGGCTTGTGGCCTACTGGTGTGGGCGCCTCCCATAAGCCGGATGTCGGCTCCTCCGATGTCCGCCGGGAGAAGGCCGCTAAGACGCCCGACCCTCCGGGGTGGTTCACGGCAGTGTCCTCCTTGGACTGGGCCACTTCCCACCCTCGGCCCGCCTCCAATGAGGGACCCCCGAAGTCGGACGCCGGCTCCTCTGGCATCCGCTGAAATTCAGCCCCTAAGTCGCACGTCGGCACCTCCGATGTGCGCCGGGCATCGGAGCCTACGACAGACCCTTCACCGTCTGTCGTCCCAGGTTCCCCGCAGCCTTTGCTGCTGTCCGGGGAGCCTGAGTCCCCCCTGCCTGACCCTGGGGACTTCTCTCCCCCATCCCCAGGTGAGGCTGGGGATGCCTTTCCGCCGTTGGATCCTCCTCCTGCAGAATCGGATCTGACGCCGGCCCCCCAGACGCGGGCCCCGACGCCGGCTCCGCTGACACCGGCCCCTCCGACGCTGGCAGGGGATATTCCTCTCCCATCGGGCCCTCCACCCCACAGGCCTATCATGGTTGATCCACCCGTGGAGTTCCCTACTGGGCCGTCTGCTCCGGCAGCTCCTCCGGTACCTGGGTATCCGCCGTCTTATCCAACGCCGGTTTACCCGGGTCCACAGTATCCTGTGCCGCAGTACCTGGCGCCGACTCCACCGATGCCGCAGTACCCGACGCTGCAATACCCAGCTCTGGTATTCCCACAGCCGGGTTACGGATACTCACCTTACAGATATCATCCATACAACTATCCCCCCCCCTCCTCCACCGCCCCCCGGGCGCTGGTGGATCTTCAGGAGACTCTGGCCTCCTGGTGGGCTGAGGCCAAGGCTCAGCTCACCAAGGAAGTCGAGAGCCGTCTTACAGCGACAGTGCCACCCGTGGCCCCTGTACGCCCCAGACGGCACACTTCCTCTCCGTCTCTGGATTCCCGAGCTCTCCCCTTGGGATCCAGAGAGGGGCAGGACACGCGTCCAGGGATCCCCCCTAAGGAACCCGTTCCTCCCCTAGAAGAGCTAGGGAGTCTTACTCTGCTTCAAATTCCTCTTCTTCTTCTCTCTCGGACTCCTCGGATTCCTCCGACGGATGCTCCGAGAAAGACGACGAGCCTCGCTCTCTGTCCAAGCCCCGGCCGAGGACTCCTCCAAAGTCTCCTCCGGAGGATCCGTCCTTCACGGAGTTGCTCAGGCAGATCCAGGAAGTCCATAAGTGGCGTTCCTTAGAACCAGATCCTCAGTGGGTTAAACTTGCCGAACAGCTGGACTTGCCCCTTACGGCCCCTACTCAAGTGCCACCCTGGATCGAGCCTCATGCCCACCTTGTTTCCACCATTTGGAAACAACCATCGGCTTTAGCCCCACTTCCTCGGAAGTCCAACAGGCTATACCAGGCTCTGGAGGGTGTAGACTTTCTAGACTCTCAACCCCGTGCAGACTCGGTTGTGATTAGCGCCGCTCACGGCCGGTCAGCACACCCGAAACATTTGAGCTCGTTTCCCCCGGATAAGGAATCTCGCCTTCTGGATCAGTATGGAAGGAAGATCTATGCTTCTTCCACACTGGGGATCAGGGACCTAAATTATGTAGCACATATGGGGGATTACCAGAAGGCTGTCCTTACCCAGGTGGAATCTAAGATTGACTCCTTGCCTGACTCCCAAGTCAAGCAGAAGTTAGCTGACCTTGTCCGTTTTGCTCGTTCGGCCAGTCATCACATTCTGAGGACGACCTATGATGCAGTGGACACCGCAGGACGGAGCTCTGCATTCACTGTAAGTCTTTGGCATCACGCATGGCTCCGTGTGTCAGGTCTGGTCCCGGAGGTGCAGTCAGAAATTCAAGAAGCACCTTTCAGGGGTTCGGTGCTTTTCGGTGGTGATGTCAAGGACATCATTACTGACTTGCAGGAGAAGGGGATGGCACTCAAATCTGTTGATTCAATGTACCGTCCCCATCCCCCGCAGCACCGTCCCTTTCGCAGACGCAGCCAGCCTCAGCGAAACCCCAGAGACGGCGGGCCACTAAACATCGGGCCCCCACAGCTGCCAGGCCCCCGCCGCCCAAAAAGCAGCGGGTGCCCCAGCTGCGGCGCTGTCTCACACCACCTGACTCCTTCCCTCTCCCACCACCTCAGGACTCCCTGGAGGAACCGGTAGGAGGGAGATTCTCCCTCCACCTTCCGGGTTGGGAGAGGATAACATCGGATTCATGGGTGCTTCAGATCATAGCAGAGGGGCACTCTATAGAGTTTCTACAGAAGCCTCCATGTCACCCCCCTCTGAACTCCTCTTACTCAAGGGACCATCTTCCTTTGGTCAGGGAAGAAATATCTGCTCTCCTCGAAAAGCAGGCCATAGAACCCATCCCCCCTCACCTTCACAGGATGGGTTACTATACCCATTTCTTCCTTGTACCAAAGAAGAAGGGAGATCTCAGACCCATTCTCGATCTCAGCTCCCTGAACTTCTATGTGGAATACAAGAGGTTCAGGATGCTCTCCCTTCAAACCCTCTTACCCCTTCTTTGGCCGGGCCAATGGCTTTGTGCACTGGATATGCAGGATGCGTACCTGCACATCCCCATTCGCCCCTCGCACTGAAAGTACCTGAGGTTTGCGTTCCAGGGGGACCATTACCAATTCGGGCGCTCCCTTTTGGTCTTTCCTCGGTTCCCTGAGTTTTTACCAAATGCCTGGCGGCGGTAGCGGCCCACCTGCGTACTTTGAGAGTTCAGGTTTTTCCCTACCTGGATGACTGTCTCCTGGCGCCCCGTCCAGGAGCTCTCATTTCTCTCCCTCACCCAGCAGGTTTTACTGGTCTGGGTATCACCATCAACCATTCCAAGTCTCATCTGGACCCTTCCCAGAGACTCCAGTTCATTGGGGCAATCCTCCCGATACGACAATGTGCAGGGCCTTCTGCCTCCAGGACAGGAGGCCCCTCCCTCAGTCCCAGATTTCCCTTCTTTCAGAACACAGGAGGGTTCCAGCGAGGTCGGTGCTCCATCTCCTGGGGCTTATGGTGGCTGCCATCCTGACGGTTCCACGTGCGCGCCTCCACATGAGAATCTCTCAGTGGACTCTTTGATCTCAGTGGGATCAACTTGTAGATGACCTAGATCATCTGGTGCTGATCTCCTCGCTGATGATAAGAGACTTGCAATGGTGGACGGTTCAAGAGAACCTGTTCCGGGGGTTCCCTTCTTTCATCCTCCCCCCACCCAGACTCTGATCATGGATGCATCAGGCGAAGGTTGGGGAGCCCATCTGGGTCCTCACCGAACCCAGGGCTTATGGTCCAGATTGGAGTTAGCTCTCCACATCAATGTGCTTGAACTATGAGCAGTGCTGTATGCTCTCCAGGCCCTTCACCAATACATCCTTCCCGGTTACCTAGCTGTCCAAACAGACATGTGCATGGTGTGGTACATCAACAAGCAGGGAGGGACTCGGTCCTACCCGCTGTGCAGGGAAGTGATGAGGGTTTGGGAATGGGCAACGCTTCATAACCTTCACCTCACGGCGATCCATGTTCCGTGAGTCGACAGTGTCCTGGCAGACAAGCTAAGCCGTTCTTCGGCTCTGTCACACGAGTGGGAACTGGACCAAAAAGTTCTAAAAAGCATCTTCCAGATTTGGGGGACTCCACAGATAGACTTGTTCACCTCCTCCCAAAACGCAAAGCTTACAACTTTTTGCTCGCTCGCTCCAGAGTGAGGCGCTTTCTGGAGCAACGCTCTATCTCTAAGCTGGAAGGACAGATTCATCTATGCTTTTCCCCAATTCCTCTGGTCCCTCGTGTGCTGCAGAAACTTGCATTGGAAGGAGTGAGAATGATTCTGATCACTCCTTTTTGGCCCAGGCAAATCTGGTTCTCTCTTCTACAACAATACTCAGAGGTTCCTCCTCTTCCTCTTCCTTTATCTCGAGGATTGCTGACCCAGGATCAGGGGACCCTGGTCCATCCGGGACTCAAGTCTCTTCAACTTCATGCATGGCTCCTGCAGACCTAGCCCAATCCCGTTTAGGCGTCTCCTAAGGTGGCCAAGATTCTGGTGGAGGCTAGAAACCCTCCACTAGGTCCACCTACGCTGTGAAATGGAAGATTTTCCATTTGGGCTGCCTCCAGGAACATGGAGCCTTTCTCCTGTCCTGTGGCCGTTCTGCTTGATTATTTACGTCCATCTTTTCGACCTGGGTCTCAGTCACTCCTCTTTGAAGGTTCACATGGCTGCTATTTCAGCCTACCATGTTCCCTTTGCTGATAAAGGATTTGCCCAATTGGAGGTATCCAAAACCTTTCTCAGATTGGTCCTTCATCTTAGGCCCCCTGTTCGGACTCCGGCTCCCCCTTGGGACTTGAACTTTGTCCTAGAGAAACTTACCCTTCCTCCTTTTGAGCCTGAGGCTTCCGCAGACTTGAAGTTCTTATTGTGGAAGACGCTCTTCTTGGTGACCATTACTTCTGCTCACAGAATTTCCGAGCTCCAGGCCCTTATGTGTAAAATCCCTTATCTGATTTTTCACAAAGAACGAGCAGCTCTTCGCACGAATCCTAAGTTTCTCCCGAAAGTGGTAGCGGAGTCTACCTTAAATCAGTCTATTGAGTTACCTGCCTTTTTCACGCAGTACTCCAACAAAGGAGAATACTTGCTGCATACCATGGATGTCCACAGGATTCTGAGATACTACACTGATAGGACCAAAGACCTCAGAAAGACTGATCAGTTGTTCATCTCTTTTGCTCACAAAAGAGAAGGCAATGCTGTCTCCAAGCAATGCCTATCAAAATGGTTGGCTCATTGCATCACTTTCTGTTGTAACAGTACAACAAGACCCTACCGGGTCAAGTCAGAGGTCACTCCACTCGTGGAGTAGCAGCCTCTGCGGCTTGTTTTAAGAATGTGTCTGCGGCAGACATCTGTGCTGCCACCACCTGGACTTCCGTCCATACCTTTACAAAACATTACAGCTTGGACACTGCCTCTTGCCGTAGAGCAGGCTTCTGGTTAGCTGTCTTGCAAGGCCTCCTATCTTGAGGTTTGCAAGGTTGTTTGCTACTTCTTAGAGTAGTTCCTCCTCCCGGTGCCTTTCATTTGTTCCAGACTGTTTGGGATTCTGTCCTATATGTAATTACCTACTGCAAGAGCCCTCTCAAAGTAAGATAGTACAGTTACATAAGAACTTACCGTAATAGTAGATCTTCGAGAGAGGCTCTTGTAGTAGGTAATACCTTCCCGCCCTCCATCCCCCTAGGCTTTTTCAGCTCCTTTTCCATTGAGGGAAATATCTGCTTCAAACAACATGAAGTCTTGCTATATTCTGACATATGCAGTGAGTCCCAACCTTCGAACTGCTCCAGAGGTGAAAGAGTTAACTTTCCATGCCAGGCATGGAACACTGAGCTCGAGCTCGTTGAAACTCTGTCTGTTGTTCTTCAAACGCAAACCGTCAGATTCTTTACTCGACTCACTGAACAGTCGCTCAGAGATTTCTCCTTCTGCTCGGTTCATTTTGTCGGTTAAAGTATTGTTTTCTCGGTTTTCGACAATTTAAACCCATAACGATGTAGTTCAGGCTCTGTCTGTGGTATTTGTAGTACTAGATAGGTTTACATTAATCTCTTCTGTGTTGAACTTGTAAACTGTTTATCGGTTCGGTTTGAACCGATCAGGTTTTTTTAAAATATCTTCATCTGTGATTTAGAGTGTGGTTACCGGTTCTTATCGGTTCTAAAAAAAACGGATTTTATTACGGTTTTTTCCACGACCCGTGACACGGTTGGGAACCGTTAAGAGGGTCTTGCCTGGCGGATTGCCATAAATGGGTAAGTTTGGTTAGGACTGGCACTATGTCTGAGAAACCCAAAAGAAAAACCGGGCCCACTGGGTTTCAACACTGCAGTGTGTGTGGGGAAGTCTTTGCCAAGGCTGACCCCCACACCACCTGTGTTTATTGTCTGGGGTTTGACAACCTCAATGCAGACTGCCAGATTTGTAAAAATTTTCCGCAGCTACCCTAGAAAGAGAGTTGGTAGGCTCAGGAAAGAGAGCCAAAAGTCCACTGAACCGGATGGCCAGCCCGGTTCGGTTCCAACCGAACCAGAGGAGTGCCCTCTGTCCAAGGGTGAGACTTCCTCTGCCAAAAGGAGACCCGACTCTGAGGAGTCGGTTCCAGCAAAAAGGACTAGGAAATCAGCTGGTGTGGAGCCAAAACTTTCCTCTCCAACCGCTGAAGAAATAGCCAAAGCGATTAAAATTGTCCAGTCGCTTTCCCCGGTTCCGACCGAACTGGCACCATCAGGTAAGCGCCTGGTTCGGACGGTTCCACCGGTTCAAGAGTATGATTTAGAGGAATATTATGAACCAGAGGAGGGGGAAGAGGAGTATGAGGAGAGTGAATGTGGATTTGAAAGTCTGGATGTGCCCATTGACCCGGACATCTCCCCAGACAGACCTTCAGGAGTGTCTCCTCCTAGGCTTTCTGAGTCCCCTTCTCATTTTATGTTTTGTAAAAAAGTGACTGAACCTCCAGCTCCCTATGGAGGAAGCTGTGGATGATCAAGAGGAGCCTGACTATGTGAAATGATGGATATTCCAGAGTCTAGGAGACTGTCTGTTCCTTGCATAAATCTTTGGGAAACAGACATTTAAAATTCTAAAACTCCTCACACTATACCTCCTGTGGATAAGAGAATGGACAAGAGGTACACATTGTCAGGCTCTGATACGGAGTTCCTTTCACAACAATGCAGCCATGTTAGTAGTGCAGGCTGCAGCCTGTGACAAGGCAAATATTCCCTTAGCTTCACATCCCCGGACAAGGACTCCTGGAGGATTGATGCCATGGCAAAGAAACAGTACATGGCAGCATCCTTGGGACTCAGACAGGCAAATTATATGGCTTATGTTGCTAGATATCAGAAATCCAGATGGGATACTGTTGTGGCTCTAGCAAAACAGGTCCCTGGCCAGCTTGCCAAGGAGCTGGAGCAGGTGGCTGCTGATGGTATTGAGGCATCCAAGGTGCAATTCCATGCTGCAGTGGACTCAAATGATGTGTCATCAAGAGTCATGGCTACATCTCTGGCACTTCGCAGAATGGCTAGGCTCAGATGTACTAGCCTGTCACAGGATACCCAGACTAAGGCCATGGATTTTCCTGTTGTGGGTAATTCCCTGTTTGGGGAGCAGACAGAGAATTACATGAAGAAAATGGATGAGTATAGGACCATCTATAGGAGTGCACAGGCCAAGGAAAGGCAGGCCACTCCTCAAAGGCAGCTACCCAGGGGCAGGGGCAGGCCTTTTCATAGGCCTTTTTACCAAGCCCAGGCCTCCTCTTCTGCTTATGCCCAGAGGGGGTTCTTTAGAGGGAGAGGCAGACTGGGTACAAGCAGGCCTGCTTCCACCCCTCAGCCCAAAGCCCCTGCCAAGCAGGCACCCTGATGGGGTTGCCAGGGCCGATTCTCAACTACCTGTAGGGGGCAGGCTGGCTTACTTTGTCCAGGACTGGGAGTCTCTGACATCAGACAAGTGGGTCCTGGAAGTAGTAAGCCAGGCACTGGTTCTCAGCTTCAAAAAGTTTCCAAAGATGAGAACCAGATCCTTTCCACCTGCAAATCCACCAGAGGCACTTGTCCTAGAGGCAGAGGTCTCTTCCCTCCTGGCTCTCAGAGCTGTGGAAAGGGTTCTACCCTCACACCAGGGCAAGGTTGTACTCCAGGTACTTCCTTACCCCAAAAAGACAGGAGAATGGCGGCCCATCCTGGATCTCAGATACTTAAACAAGCACCTTTTAAAACCAAAATTCAAAATGGTGACTCTGGGAATTATTCTACCTTCTCTAAGGCCAGGGGACTGGCTAGCGTCCCTGGACCTCAAGGATGCCTACTTCCATATTCTCATCAGAAGCTCCCATCGAAAGTACCTCAAGTTCGAGCTGCCCTCAGGGCATTACCAGTTCAGGACAATGCCCTTTGGCCTCACCTCTGCTCCAAGAGTATTCACAAAATGCCTGGCAGTAGCAGTTGCTTCTCTAAGAAGGCAAAAAATTGCCATCTTCCCTTACCTGGACGACTGGCTCATAGTAGGCCAGTCCCCAGACCAAGTCAAGTTACACCTACAGATAACTCAACAACTGCTCACCTCTCTAGGTTTCCTTCTGAATCTTTCAAAGTCAGTTCTAGAGCCTGTCCAGCTTCTCACCTTCATAGGCGCAGAGCTGAACATAGAGAAAGCCAGAGCCTTCCTTCCTTTGGATAGGGCAAGGATCCTGGTCTCTCTGGCCTCCTCATTCACCCTGCAGGTGTCTCGACCAGCAAGGCATTTTCTACAGCTCCTGGGACACGTGGCTGCTTCTACAGCAGTAGTGCAGGGAGCAAGATTTCAGATGAGGGACATTCAGTTCCATTTGAGAGCCTTTTGGTCTCAAAGGAAAGACCCTCTAACCAAATTGATCCCAGTGACTCAAACCCTGATCCAGTCCCTACAGTGGTGGCAGGATCAGAGCAATCTCAGACAAGGGGTTCCATTTGTCACTCAGTCTCACTCCTTAATCCTTACTACAGATGCATCCCTCTTGGGGTGGGGAGCTCACATGGGCGACCTCACTACCCAGGGGTTGTGGTCCCCTCAGGAATCTCTCTCCACATCAATCTGTTGGAACTCAGAGCAGTTTTTCTAGCACTTCAAGCTTTTTCCAAATCTGTTCAGAACAAAGTTGTACAGGTCAGAACAGACAACACCACCACAATGTGGTACATCAACAAGCAAGGGGGCACTCAGTCTACAGCCTTGTGCACCGAAGCAATGAAGTTGTGGTCTCTGGCTTATTCCCTGAACACCTCCCTTACGGCAGTTCACCTCCCAGGCAAGGACAATGTCCTGGCAGATGCTCTCAGCAGGATTTCCCATGACCATCACGAATGGTCACTGGACCTCCTGGTCTTGGAGGTGGTATTTGCCAGATGGGGCACCCGGCAGATAGATCTTTTTGCAGCCCCAGACAATCACCAACTTCCCCTTTTTAGTTGCAGGCCCCCAGTGTTGGGCTCAGTCCCTCTGGATGCCTTAGTTCTCAATTGGGAAGGGAAGTTTCTCTATGCTTTTCCCCTTCCCTCTTCTGTTCAAAGTGCTAGTCAAAATCAGATCTCAACCCTGCAAGATGATCCTGATTGCTCCAGATTGGCCCAGACAACCCTGGTATCCACTCCTACTGTCCTTAGCAGTCCATCTTCCCCTGTGTCTTCCCAGGAATCACAACCTGTTAACCTGTGCTCAGGGGAAGGTTTGGTACCCGAACCTAAAATCTCTCAATCTCAAGGCCTGGCTCTTGAAAAGTTAGAGTTTGCTGATTTACACCTCTCCCAAGGTGTAATGGATATCCTGAAGGCTTCTAGAAAACCTTCCACCAGGGCTACTTATAATTCCAAATGGAAGAGGTTTTCCATATGGTGCTCTGGAAAGCATATTTCCCCAGAATCTGCTGATTTACCCACAGTCCTGGATTATATGTCCACTTAAATACCTTGGGGCTGAGACCAGCTACCCTAAAAGTGCATCTGGCAGCTGTGTCTGCTTTTATTTCAGTAGGTAAGCCCTCTTCTCTTTCAGCTCACCCTGTATTCTCCAAGTTTTTCAAGGATTGCTTCATACCAACCTCCATTCAGGGACCCTGCCCTGCTTGGGACCTTAATGTTTGCATTGCTCAGCTTATGCAACCTCCCTTTGAGCCTTTGTCTTCAGCAGAGCTTAAGTACTTGACTTGGAAGACTGTGTTTCTGGTAGCCATCACTTCTGCCAGACGCATAAGTGAATTACAAGCTTTGTCAGTGGAGCCTGATTTTATCTCCTTTCATAGAGATAAGGTGGTCCTCAGGACTAACAGGAAGTTCTTGCCTAAGGTGGTTTCAGATTTCCACCTTAATCAATCTATATCTCTTCCAGTGTACTTCACTGACCATTCCTCTTCTGGCGAGAGGAGGCTGCACAGCTTAGATGTGAAGAGCCCTTAGTTACTACATAGAGCGTACCAAGGGTCACAGGTTTGACTCCCTCCAACTGTTCCTCACTTATGGTGAGGTTGGTAAAGGGAAACCTGCCACTAAAAGATCCATTTCCAGGTGGATTGTCTCTTGTATCCAATTTTGCTATGAAAAACTGGGTAAGGTCCCTCCCTCAGGCCTGAGGGCTCACTCTACCAGAGGTACAGCTGCTTCCCTGGCTGCTGCCAGGTACATCCCTATTCTAGAGATATGTCAAGCAGCTACCTGGAAAACAGTTCACACTTTACCAAGCATTACTCCCTGGACATCCAGGCTAGGAGTGATGCTTGGTTTCTACAACTTCTTCTGAGCCTATTTCCTAAGTAGGTTCTGTCCTCCTCCATGGAGGTACTGCTTTGTAGTCTGCATATGTCAGAATATAGCAAGACTTCATGTTGTTTGAAGAAAAAATTACTCACCTTAGTAATGTTGTTTCTTCTAATGGAGTCTTGCTATATTCTGACCTCCCCTGCCTGCCCCTCTCAGAACCTCTGTTTTTGGGATGTGGGTGGGCAGTGCAGTGTTGGCACTTAGTAGTTGCCCACCTTGTTGTTTTTCACCCCTCCTTTCTTGGGGTGACTTGGTGTTGTGTTTTTCATTTTTTGGGTCTCCTGACTTGAGTCTTTGTTTTGGGACCAAAAAATGTGTTCTTATATTTAGTAGCCAGTTGGCTAGTGTAGGTTTACAGCTTCCACACAGGACCTCAGTGAGTTTAGCTCGTAAAGATCTGATGGTTTGAGTTTGAAGAACAACAGACAGAGTTTCAACCGAGCTCGAGCTCAGCGTTCCATGCCTGGCATGGAAAGTTAACTCTTTCACCTCCGGAGCAGTTCAAAGGTTGGGACTCACTGCATATGTCAGAATATAGCAATACTCCATTAGAAGAAACAACATTACTAAGGTAATTTTTTCTTCTCTCTCGTCCGGGCCTTCTGGGCCTGTGGTGGGAAAGAACTGGAAGGCGGGCATCCAGGACCGCCCCTTTATACCGATGTCGTCTGATGCCGGTCACCTAACGTGGGGGCGGTCCCCGCCAGGGACTGCTAGCTAGAAATTTTTCTGTGGGGTCCTGCTGCCTGCCGACGTCAGTCCTATATGTAATTACCTACTGCAAGAGTCTCTCTCGAAGATCTACTGTTACGGTAAGTTCTTACGTAACTGTACTTTTGCATTAGGCGGGTGGCATGGCTCTGCCTATCCCGGTTGTCACCCTTGGCCCAGTGTAGGGTGTCTGCCTCATCATTCCATGGGCTCAAATTGTCTCCTGCAGGGCCAGGTGAGAGCTGTCAGGGCATCCTCCTTCTCCTGCAGGCCAGGAGTCTTGACCTCACCCTGACTTGTAGCAGGACTGGCCAGACCTGTGGTGGGCCCCCTCCTTTAGTGAGTCCCCCTCAAGAGGCTGAGGGATAGTCTTAACCCTCAGGAAGGTGACAGCACTATTGTGGGGCTTGGTACTCACCCACCAGTGATGAATTGTGAAGATTGATACAGGTAAGATATGAAAATTATGTACCTACCATAATTCTTGATCTTCTGTGTATCTTCACCATTGATCACTGCTTCCTGCCCTCTGTCCCTTCTTGAGCCCCAGTCTCCTGGGCAATGCCTCCACCCTGCTTGCCTTCCTCCCAGTTGAGGCCAATTGCAGGTACAAATCCGTCTGGCACCTTCGGGTTCACGTCACTTCATTCGAAGTACCAGGGACCCACCTCTGGGGAGAGGGCAAGCAGGAGCTCTTGCCCCTTTTTTCCCTCAGGGCCCCTCTTGGCTGTGATGGGAGATTCTTAGAGACACTCTGGATCAAGGGGTCCCTGTCCCCTCACAGGCTTTTGCCTCTTCTCTAGGAAGTACATCCAATCTCCCTAGTCTAAGTTCTCATTGCTGTCGCAAGGGCTCCAGGGACCTACTTTTTCATGGAGCTCTAATCGGCTCATCTTTATACCCTGCAGGGAACCCACTCCTGGTCACCATGGGTCAGGGTCTCCTCAGATTCAACCTGACATCCTTGGCCTCTTCTAAAGGTTGTTGTGCTTTGTCTCACCACCCTTGTGGTGCTGGATGGTAGGGGTCAATAACTTCATACACCCCAGGACCTCCCTTCCTTATGGTCTTCTCCAAGGGGACTTTGTCTGGAGGTGGGTACTGTCCCCACCTCTTGTTGCGAGCGGAGAGAGGGTGTTGAGAGAAAATAGCCATTCTTTTCCAGTGGACCTTGAGGGTCACACCTGGTCTGCAATGAGCTTGGCATCCTGTTGGATGCTCACACCTGCGAGGTGTTAACTCGTGGCAATGCCTTCAGCAGACTCAGTTCTCCTGAATCTTGAGCCGTTTCAGCATAGCTCACTTTTCTGCAGACTTCTAACAAACGAAAGGGGTGGTGAGAGTGCAGGCTAGGGTCCCCCTTGTTGGTCCACCAGGAGAAGCTTCAGGCACTTCAGAGGGGATGTTACCCCTCTCACTCTCTCTCTCTCTCTCTATCCAGCTCCCTCCCCCCATCCTTCCTTTATTCTTCCTCATCTTTTCTTTCCTCTTCTCTTAACCTCCCCTGGCCCACTCGGTGCTTGGGGTCCATCTCCCAGACCCTTTTAGAGTCCCATCCCTCCTCTTGTAGCCAGCTTATTCCTTTTTCAGTTTAATCCTTTGCTTTCCTTTCCTTTTCCTATCCCTTTGGCTCCCTTACCCCACCCTCCTACCCTTTTCTCCTCTATCTCTCGTTTTCCTCTCTGGCGAGCAGAACTGAAGTAATGGAGCGGCCAGTGACCAACCCGTGAGCGCCACATAGTACATCGGCCTCAAGGGCAGTGCTGTCTCCAATGCTGGCCCCTCCTCCAGATAGGAAGAAAGCTTTTTAAAGCTAAAAAGCTTCCCCCAGGGTCCTAGCGTCTCCAGCTTGAACCCACCAGTGATGAATGATGAAGATACATAGGACGTTCAAGAATTACAGGAAATTTTCATTGAGTTGCTCTTTTTTGTTTGACTCATTGAAGGTTTTCAGTGGGGCTTTTGAAATTGGATCAGGATTTTTTTTTACCACTTTCCAGTCTTTTTTTGACAAACTGTTCATACATTTCTGTACCTTGTTCAATGATACTGGTGTGGTTCTCTTCAATATCAGGTGCAACAGGTGCTCCCGAGGACAAATTATACAATCTTTCAACATCTGAAGTAGCTCTGAATGGGTTGATAAACTCTTGATCGGGAAGAGTCATTATGGCTTTGATGCGTTGTTCTGACTTGATGGTTTCAGATGGCTTGCATGCTTTTTGTGGATTACCGGCTGAACTGTGAAGGTTAATCATCTCCAAAAATGCCTCTGAATTTTGCTAGATGTGGTCGATTTAACACCCATTTATCATCGGCCATTTGATTTGCAGCAAAGTGTTTGATTCCACCTGGAATTTTGGCACTTCAATTGTATTTCTGCTCACCAGCTTGGTCAACTGATTCCCTGGAAGCTTTGTGATGACTCTTTTGAACTGAAAGCCCTTGCTTTTCAATTAATGTCCTGGACTGTGGATGAGAAGCTTTAAGAGTTTCAGGTGTGTGCCAATAATAAGCCCCATATCAAGCATAATTTTGCTTGTTGAAGGTGAAGAATGGTCAGTGAATATTTCCAACACAGTAGTCTCAAGATCAAAGCTGTTTTATTGCTGTGTGGAGCAAATGCTGCTGATTCACTGTAGCCAGATATGTCATCCAGAGCTGTGGGGTTTTCCCCCAGCTCACCACGATGAATCTGCTGCCTGAAGGCCTCATACTTGGTCAGGAAAGTGACAATCTCATCTGCCTGAAACAGTTTATGGAAATCTATGGATTGAGGTGATGATCTGATCAGTTCAAGCAATACTGCAGGGGTGGCATTCAATTCAGTTGAATACTCCAGAAATCTGACCTGAAGCAGTCGCTATAAGGCATCTGCAAAATGTTCATGTGCAGTCCATGCTGATTGTAATGCTTCCCACACAAAACTCCCCTTATGCTGCCAGAGGCACAAAGACCAGCCTGAAATACTATGTCCTCAAAGCCGCTGCCACCAACTAACTGTCTGATAATGCACCAAAGATTTCCAGGAATAGATGGAAATCTCCCAATTGAATTATGATATTGTGGAACTGATCAGGGAAATTCCACACAACATGATCTGCCTTTGTTGCCACTCCAACATCAAGTGTCAGGTGAACATAGGGCATATTTACTTGCTGAGCTATTTGTTTCGAATGAGGTCCTCTGTCTTAATTTTTGTGAGCATATCTTGGTCATCACATAGCTCTGCCACCCTTTTCATTGTGGCTTCAGCTGTTTTTGTAACAATAACAGTTGGATATTGCTTCTTCCCCTTCACTTTGATTACATTTTTGTCACAGATTCCACATGTATCAGGTAATAACACTCTAGATGATGAGGCACAAGGAGCATCATCCCATTCACTAGCATCTGCATGTTCTCCAGATTTTCTGATACTCCTGGCTTCTGTGAACTTTTGATAGCATTGTCTATGGTAGCCATGCTTGGCAGGGTCATAGTTAAGCATTGGAAATGATGCACATTGCTCATCATGATGATTTTCACCACCTAACTGGGTTTGAATATATTTCCTCTCCATAAGTGTGCAGTAACTTTTGTCACTTAGAGGAGTTACTTCAGAGTCTTTTGTTGTCAGGGCATGATAATGCACTACACACTGCAGGGTTGTAGGATTTTCCGCTTCACGTTTTCGCTTGACAGAAAGGTTTAAAGACATCCTTGAAGAGTCTGAAAGAAAAAGAAATGTGTTAGTGTGTGTATATAAGGGATATGTGGGGAGTGAGTGTGTGATAACCCATTTATCTTGTATAGTTACCTGTGACCTCAAGTAACCTCATGAGTGGGGAAGCTGGCTGCAGTGGGTCTGAGCAGAAAAATCTCGGCAAACATGGCGGCTGAGTTTACCGAAGGGGACTGAGGATAGCTGCTGGCACATGTCCCAATTGCTTCTGCCATTGTGTACCCCCCCATTTGGTTATTTTATTTAATATAGCATTGTCATGATGCTTGGTGGCTGTAAGTGGAGTGAGCGGTACCAGCAGGTGCAGGGAAAGGTTCTCGTAGCAAACAAATGAAAATTTTTTTTATTCACTTTTTAAAATACTGTGGGAGAAGATGTGTGGAAGAATGGAATAGGCTTCCAACTAATGTCATACAGAGGTATAGTATTGACATATTTAAGAGAAGACTTGATATTTACATGACTGAACAAGGAAGGATTGAATATAGGGGATGTTAGGGTAATGGTCATGCCTTATTAGCCTCTTAAAGCTTTGGACTTGAAATGTTCCTATGATTCTTATGAAAATGGGAACAGATAGAGGCAGAGGAGTGTTGGGATGAGCTGTGGAGAGTGAACCGAGCAGAGGAAGGGAGCATGACATCAAGGGACTGCTATGGTGAGGTAGTAGCGTGGTAGACTATAACTGCAGGAGCTGAGAGGAGAAAGGGGGCCCTGTCATTTATAGATGGAAACACAATTACAGTGGAGTCACTCTTTTTAAAGTTTGCAGGTGAGAGTTGTTCAGGGTGGTTGGCAGTTTTTTTTTTCTTCTTTTGTGACGGAAAGTGAAGATGATGTAGTTGCAGAGAGCTCTGGTATTGCTGCTGAAAGTAGGGCCGGCTGACCCGGGGGGGGGGAGGGGTTACATGGTGATGTCGAAACTTTGTGGATAAATGAGTGTGACGTAGTCACTGTGGATAAATAAATTTATCTACACAGTGACTCAGATAAATGGATTTATCACACAGTTTTTATCGGTACACCTGTTGCATAAGTAATAAGCCATGACAGGGTGTGCCTTCAAGGAGTTTAATGCACGTCCCAGGGGCATGCTAAGACACGAGGCCAAAGGCCGAGTGTCCTTGCACCACGGGAAGTGCATTAAAATCCTTTAATGCACTCCATGGAGTGGCTTATCATACTTATAAAATGGGCCACTATCATAAAAGAATTTGTTTGATTTACTCTGATAGGGATTAAAACCTATTTACTATTTTCAAAAGAGTGTACAATACATTACCTTTACAACATCTAAAATCTGAAAAAAGTAGTCCCTATTAATGAATAAAATAGCATATCTCAGCAATAGGTTAACTAGTACAGTACTTTGCAGTAAAAATATTTATTAGTAGAGCTGGTTGAAAAATATTTTCTCTGTAACATGTAAATTATCATATAAATGCACTGTAACATCTGTAAATTTGTAAAACATAAGTAGTGTTTAAAACTTAATTTTCATTACACTGTAGTTTTAAATGTTCATTGAAGGCAACCTTCTCATTTTTGTTTTTTACTTACGTGTTGTGGTCTAGTACATAAAAGGAAAACTGCTATAGGATTGAGGTGAAAGGTTAGTAAGAAAAAAAAAACTTTAAACCTGTCAATTTGCCTCTTTTTTGGTGGTGGTGGTGGGGGGGTAGATGTCACCTGAAACACCTATATGTGATTAAAATATACATGCTTTTATAAACTCAGCAATGTAGTTGAGCAGTGTGGATCTGCCTATGTAGCTGTGTTTTCCCACCTTTTCTCTTTGTTTATAAAGTATTACCATATTGCCTAATTTCTTCATCCTGTTTTTTTTTTCCTGTTTCTCCCCCCATTTAAGACATAGAATGCTTATGATGAAATGTTTACCATGGAATACAGGGATTCAAAATTCTGCTTAGTTCCCCTAGTAGAATGTTACTGTCCTAACACACTGTACACACATGCAACACAGGCCTGTTTTAGAGCCAGAGTCTCAATTATTTCACTGTCAGGGCAAGCAGAAGAGATTTCCCCGATGAGTGGGTAAAGATAGAAGGGGGATTTTTCACTGTCAGTAAAGAAACAGTTGTAATGAAAACTGTAAACAATACTTAATGTTTCTAATTTGTTTATGCGTGTAAGGAGAGTGTGATGATCAGGTAAACAACATTTAATTAATTTGTTTTATTTTTTATTTAAGGTAGTTTTATTTTTAGGGCCCAGTTGAAGGTTTTTACAGTGTAAAGGTAGCAGCCATGTTTGTGATGGAAGATTAGTTCTGGTTGCAGGGGGACTAATAGAAGATAGTTCTGGTTGTAGGAGGACTGATTTGCTCATTGTGTGATGTGGTTTAGGACCAGGATGACTGTGTGTATATAGAGATTTAATGTACAGTCAGCTGATATCTCTTGGCCAATGAGATTTCTAGATTTTTCTTGCCATTTTATAAATATATATATATATATATATATATATTATAGTGAAAGGAGCTATTTACTTGTTAAACCCAAAATGTTGCACCTTAATAATTTTGCAACCGTTTAACGGAGTTGCCTAAAATTTGGAATACATGATCAAGATCGATATGCCTTGGGATCTGCCAAGTTTCGTACCAGTCAGATACATGGCTGCGGAGTTATTAAGCATGATCTGCGCATGCGTTTACACTTTTTCTGGAATTCTACGGTTGCACGGTTTGTGCGACCGGTCTGAAATTTTCAGGGAATGTGTGGCCGGGGTCCTCGATGTGCCTTTTGAAGAGTTCATGAAAAAATATTAAACGGTTCGAAAGTTATTCAAAAAACAAGTGCCCATTATAAGTCAATAGGAAAAGTTAACAAAAAGTTTGACAGTGTCACAAATGGCCCTTTTACTGTCGCAAATCCGCCATTTTGTTTTCAGTTAGTGATCAGAAAAATGTTTGGCATTTAAAATTGGGACCCTCTAGCAACCTAATTCTTTTTGTATTCACCTAGTCGGGCCCTGAGGATGCTAGCCATGTCTTTATTTTAGGGTAAAACACCCCAGAAATTTGTTTTTCAAATTTCTGGAAAAAGTACTTTCGCAAAGTACTGTCGCACTTGCGACACTGTCGAATGATTTCAAAAGCTGTCGCAAATTGCGACAGTACTTTTCTAGGCTGTGGGAAAATGACAGCAATTCTTTGGCACCCTGCTGCAAAAGAACGGTTTGGTGCTTTGGCCTGAAATTTGGAGGGAACACAGCTGACATCTCACAGATGTGCCTTTCAGTGTTTTATTGAAAAAATATTACACGGCGGCAAAGTTACAGCACTCCAAAGTTGACGCTTTTTCCCATAGGATAACATTACGGCGTCCGACGCATTGCAGCAATCATTTGGCGCCCTGCTGCACAATAACGGCTTGGTCTTTTGGGCTGAAATTTGGAGGGAAGACAGCCAACATCCCACAGATGTGCCTTTTAGTGGTTTGGTGAAAAAATATTACAGGGAGCCAAAGTTATGGCACTCCAAACTTCTCTTTTTTCCCCATAGGATAACATTACGGCGTTCACTGCGCCTTTCAGGGCCCGTGATCTTGGAGCTGATCAGTAACAGACTTTCGTCGGAAAATGCTTAGCCCCTAGGAAAGTTATAAATCATATGACTTTAAATTTTTTATCGTCAGACGGTTCCTGAGATATAAGCAATTTAGTATTCCAACTCCTCATTTTCTGCTCCGAGACCCACTATTATGCATACATCCTTTGTACTCACTGTCTTTCTCTATGCAGCTTTTGGGGAAAACCAGCCTGTGCGCTTACATTACTGTTACCATTGCCCTTTCCGCTTGTGGTTCCGTACCTGTTTCACTTACCGTTCACATCTATGCCGCCATGTGCGTTATCCTTTGCGTTTTCATTTGCGCTTGCGTTTCCGTTATTTTTTGCCATTTGTGTCTACAGTTCTGTTTCTTTTTCTGTTTCACTTTGCATCACCATGCCCATTGCCATTTGCGTTTGCGGGCACCATGTTATTATGTGACAAGACATCACGTGGCGGACCGTTCCCGTCTACGCCACTGTGTGCGTTACCCTTTCTGTTCTCATTCACGCTTGCATTACCATGTGCGCCACTGTTAGCGCTCCTGTTTGCATTGCTGTTCCTGTTACTATGTCACAAGACATCACATGGCGGGCCCCGCGCTCCCGCCACCGCATTACATTCACTATTTCTCGTTATCATGCTTAAAAAGAAGGGAAATTAGAGGCAAAAAACTCCGTTTAAATCATTAGTTAGGGTTGTTCCACAGTGACAAAAGTGAGGAAATTCGGTGTTAGGGTTGAAAACCCCTTGGACCCCACCCCCCCAACCCCCAACCAGCAGTGGGGTCTTGGTCTAACTCTCACCCCATTCTCCTATACCTCATCTTCTTTACATGTGATGGGGTGAGAGTTAGCCACGACACCCCAGTGCCGTTGGAGAGGTGGGCTGGGGGTCCAAGGGTTTTCAAATCCAACAATCGAATTTCCTCACTTTTGTCGCTAGAACAACCCTAACTGATGCATTAAACTGAGTTTTTTGCCTCTAATATATATATATATATATACAGTATATGTATACACACACATCTTTAATGATGCTTTTTCAGACCTTAGTAGTATACTACTGACTGATCCCCCAGAATCATCTGTTGAAAATGCGTCAGGCCCTAAGACTGTACACGAGTCTCCCTCATGTTCCCCTCCTTCCACCTTAAAGCAGTCACTGTACCCGCAGCTAGAAAGTACAGTACCTTTTGCATGTGCTAAGCTAAACCAGACACAGTAACGACTCAATGGCCCTTACCCTTGAAGAAGTGCTCCTTCCACTGTCAACTATTTTGAACCTATCTCCAGCTGGGACCATTCCCCCTGCTTTGGAAAGCCGCAATGGTCATCCTGGTCCACAAAAGTGGTGACAGAGCCATACACGTGAATTACCGGCCAATATCTATACTGCCCCCTCCTCCCTCCAAGGCATTAGAAAGGATAGTTGCTGACCAGCTGGTTGACTATTTGGATAAGTATGGAATCCAATGCCCACAGCAACACGGTTTTCGCAAGGGGCATAGTACCTCCGCCACCCTGCTGGAGTACTCAGATTTCCTGCATGGAGCTTTAGACAGTCATCAAGTTGACGGGGTGATTTACATCAATCTCACCAAGGCATTTGACACTGTCAACCATAAAACACTACTCGTCGAACTCCTCTCTATTGGCATCTCCACTGAAGTGGTAGGATAGTTCCAGAGGTATCTCAGCAATAGGTCGCAACGAGTAAAAATTGATGGTACCCACTCAAATAGTTGGGAGGTACTCACGGGTGTTCTCCAGCAGTCAATTCCTGGCCCACTCTTGTTCAGCCTTTTTATTAACAAACTTCCCTCTGTATGCAAAGAATGCATCCTTCTCTACACAGATGATGCTGTCGTCTTTTCTAAAAACTCTGACTCATACCAACTCGAGTCCCATCTACAAAGTGATTTCACTTTAGCAGAAGCTTGGTTCACCAAATACAAGCTGCTAATGAACTATAAAAAAAACTAAATCAGTGTTATTTGTGAACCCCCACAACAACTATAAAGACTTTTGGCTAGGCCGGCCTGGTGGCGCAGAGGGCTGAGGCACTGGCGCCATACCTCAAACCACGCTGGCAACCTGGGTTCGGGAATGGACTCGGGACGCTGGAGGCTGGCTGAGGAAGGAGAGGACTGAGCATCAGTAGGACTGCTCTCCTCTCCTGCAGTGGGTAGCAGGACAGCGTCACTCTGCAGTGGCCTCTGGTGGAGACCAGGAGCACTACAGAAGCAGCACAAGGGAGGAACAACACAGAAAGCCAGAAACTGCTGCACAATCGACCGGATGATGGCTGCCGGTCCACCGATGCCACCAATGCCCTGAAGGAGCCATTCCACCTCAGCAGCACCCCAGGGCCAAGTAGTTGCGCTGATCCCTCTTGGTGCCTTCCCCCTCAGAGGAGGGGGGACCTACCTGGTGAAGGGTTACGTCCGGGTTACCCTGGGGTGGCTGCTATGTGAGTTTGGAGGCTCAGGAGGGGACAGAATGGATCAGAGGGGATCTTGGTAGCTTGAAGGAGTGGTGGGTTGTGGAGCACGAAGGAGGGGAAAAAGAATAAATAAATAAATAAATAAAGACTTTTGACTGATGATCCACAGTGACCTTCTTACACCAGTAGAACAAGTTCAAACCTTCAAATATCTTGGCGTCACCCTGGACAGCTCTCTTTCTTTTGCTCAACATACAGAACAAATTGTAAAGGTAGTTAACCCTAGAATTGGCCTACCACACAGGAACTGACATTGCCTGTCCCAAGATGCTCTGTCTCTAGCCATAAAACACTCTGTACTGTCCATCATTGATTATGGTTTAGTGGTTTATGGTGCTGCCCCAGACTCCACCCCTCAAAAGGGCTTCTGTTGCCCTAAATAAATCTTGCTGACTCCTCCTTGGTGCAAACCGCCTAACCCACACCTGTGACCTCGATGCACAAACTAACTGGCTAAACCATCAAGGTAGAGTGCAATACCAAGTATGTCTACTCATGGGGGTGGGGGAACCTGTTTAGGACTATCCCCCTCGGCCGTCTAGAAGCTCCCTCATTATGGCACCCAACCCCCACTGTACAAGAAGCAATCTTGTCTAAGAAGATCAAAAATTACAGTGAGTATGTAATTTTCATTTCTAGGGATGTGGATATGTTGTTCTATCTGCACTATCTGGCAGTGCCCTTTCCTTTTAAGATGTGCCAGAAAGTCTTCAAGCTGGCTCCTCCCACCCACCTGGGTTATATAACCCTCGGCTCCACCCCATGACATCAGATCTTCCTTTCCACTGGAAGAAGCAGGTTCCCTCCTTTGTGCTCCTGCGTTGTAGGCCCTAGCACTTTTAATCCATTTGGATTGCTTTCTAAAACTTTGTTACTGTTTTGGTAATCATCTTCGAGCTCCCGACCATGATGGACAATAAGTCTGAGCCCGGAATTCGCTGGTGCCCATGCCGGCAGAAGATGTCACGTACCGACCCATGCACCATATGTGTCTACTGCCTGGGCCAATACCCAGCCCTGCAACATTTGTTGGTCATTTCACATGACGGTCCTTGCGGACTGCCTTGCCTGCCTTAAGTTGGGCTGCCCGGAAAAACGACATATGCTGGTCAAATCTAAAGATGCCCATGGGCCGTCTCCATGGCTGTGTGGTCTGCCGAGCAGCTGGAACAGCTTATGGCCTTTGAGGAGGAGGAGGTGGCTCAGGCCGCCGGACAGTCCTCGGCTTCTGCCTTCGTTCTGCTCCAATTGGGCTCCACTTTTTCAGGCTCCTTCAGGGAGCTGTGCCAGTCTCTCCTGACTAAGGGGCAGGGCCCTTCTGGATCTCACAGTTCCCACTCTCGCAAAGACAAGAAAGAGTCAAAGAAAGAGAAGACTCACCATCGATGTTCCTGGGACTGGGGACGTTCTTGGACTCAGGACTCCCAGGTTTTGACAAAGGTAGAAACCGAAACTTCACGGAGACCCCATCGTACCAGATGGTCGATGCGCCAGACGATGATATGGCTGAGATTTTTATTGTCCCTATCAACCGGTTGTTGTCCAAAGAGGCCAATAATTCTCTTTTTAGGACTACGGTCCTGCCTGTGACCTTAGAAGGGGCTGCTCAGTCCGCTGAGCAGAACCCTCCGGTCACCGACCCAGACCAGGAGGAGCCACAGTACTCCCTTGCTCCCTCCAAGATCCCCTGTTGCCACCCCCCCACAGCCGAGGTCGAGGTCTCAGTCCTCCTCCAGTGAGTTGAGCAGCTCCCACTGTCATTGACGTTCCCACTTTTGGTGCCACGGGAAGCGGCGCTACTGCTATTCCTCATCTTCATCCTCCTCAGGTGAGGAGAGGCTATGGCACAAGTTGTGTCGACACTACGAAGACCTCAAGTGGCAACAGTTGGTGCTGGCCAGTCCGAAGCTGACCCCAGCTCCCACACTGGCCATCACATGGTTGTCGCCCGAGAGGCCAACACCGACTCCCCCGTGGGGTTGGTCAAGAGCATCCCTTCTCCAGCAGAGCTGATCAAGACTGTCTTGGTTCGGCCAAAATTGGCCTCTCTGCTGATCGTGGTGGAGCTGCTGCCCAAGCAGCCACCAACCAGTGCTCTGACTAAGGAGTTTCAGCCAGCCAAGGGGCTTCCCCATTGGCTGTCAGTCACCCTCACACCTGACTGCTCGCGGAGGGTTGAAGGTGACTCGGGCAGTCGGCCGCTTTATGTGGACTCCTCAGAGTCCGAGGATTCCTCACTGCACTCCTGTCCTGTTGACAAGGAGTCCATGGGGGATCTCTCGATGGGGGAAGGGCCCACTTCCTTCCTGGGCATCCTCTGCCTTATCTCTGAGTCCATGGGAATGAAGATGGAGCCCGTTTAGAAGACGGCTCGCTGTTCCCGTAGAGATTCTGGACAAAAGGGACTCTCCTATGAAGGCTTTTCCAGTGGCCGAGGCCATTGTTGGTCCAGCCCTGGAGCATTGGCAGCGCCCCATGTCTTGCCTGGTGACTTCGGCCCAGATGGCCCGCTAGAATGCGGTGCCCATTGGTACCCTCTCGGGTTTCATAGAGCACCCCTCAGCTGACAGGCTGGTGGCCGACTCCATATTTTGGCACTTGGACAATATTGGGGACATCAACAAGCCACCGGATAAGGAGTCCAAGAAATTGAAACATTTGGCAAAAAAAGTCTATGCTGCCTCCTCGCTTGGTCTCCGTCAGGTGAGCTCGACCATCTTGATGGCACACTTCTCCCATGCCCTCTTGGGCTCTTTGGATGAGGTGATTCCTCACCTACTTGCAGACCTCCAGACCACGGTCAAACAGGTCCGAGATCAGGGTCGGACTGTAGCCAAGCAGCAACTTTAGACAGCTCTGGATCTGAGGGATTCCTGTGCACACTCGGTGGCAGACGCAGTTGCCATGCACCGTAGGGCTTGGCTGCGGATCTCGACCTTTACGGCAGACACTCAGCACAAGTTGGCAGATGTTCCATTCCTGGGCACCAACCTGTTTGGGACCAGCGTGGAGGATCACCTCCAGCATATCGAGAAGTCCAATGCCACCTTGGACTCTGTAACGTCCATGCAGAAGGATCCCAATGGCTCCAGGCAGCAGAAGCGAAAGCCCTTTCAGTCCTCCACTCCTGCGGCAGAATTAGCCCAGCATCAGCCGGGCCAGCAAGCTCAGTCCTGGTGACCCAGGCCCAAGTCAGTGGCCTCGGTGGTCCATAAGCCCAGAGGGAAGGGACCTGGTGGCTCCTCAGCCGGGTCCTACTTCTCCAAGCCTACTCAGTGATGAGATAGAGGGTACCACCCTCATGCTCTTCATGCCTCCCCTGGGTCCTCCTGTGGGGGGCCAGCTCCGCCACTTCCTTTCCACCTGGTTGGCTGTCACCACAGACAGTTGAGTTCTGGAAGTGGTCGGTCAGGATCTGCCTCTGGAATTCGAGCAGTACCCTCCATGCCAAGACAAGTGCCACGGGAGGACTTGGCATCCACAGACACTATCGGCTCTTCGAGATGACATATGCCAGCTCCTACGCAAGGAGGTCATGGTCAGAGTAGCGTATCCTCCGGAACACCCAGGGTTTGTCTCCAGGTGCTTCCTGGTGCCAAATCGGACGGGGGGGGGGGCTGGTGCCCCATTCTAGATCTGCCTGACCTGAACAAGTTACTCAGGTCACACACCTTCAGGATTGTAACTCTATCTCAGATCATTCCATCTCTAGAGCAAGGCATGTGGTTTTCCTCCCTAGCTCTTCAGGACGCATTCTTTCATGTCCCGATCCATTCGTCCCACCAAAGTTTCCTCCGCTTTTGAGCCGAAGGAACCCTCTACAAATTCTGGGCAATGCCATTTGGCCTCTCCTTGGCCCCCAGGGTCTTCACCAAATGCATAGCAGTGGTGGCAGCTTACCTGAGGTGCCGAGGGGTCCGGGTGTACCCCTACCTGGACGACTGACTGATTGCAGGTCCCTGCAGCAGGAGGTGGAGCGGTCCAGGGACCTGGCCCTCCAGACCTGCACCTCCCTTGGCCTCCTGGTCAATGAGGCCAAGTTGGAAATCGTGCCCTCGCAGGTGATCAGCTTCATCAGGGCAGAGCTCGACTCTTGCCAAGCCAGAGCTTGGCTCCTGGCGGAGAGGGCAGAGGTTCTCTCCTCCTTTGTCCAGTCATTTCGGGTTGGGCAGTTACACCCTGCCTGGGACTTCCTGGACTTTTTGGGTTACATGGCGGCCTGCACCAGCGTGGTCCGTTGGAATGTGCACTCCCTGCAGTGGGAGCTGGCCAGCCAGTGGTCTCAGTGCAAAGGTCACTTCAACCAACTGGTCTCTGTGACCCAGAAGATGTAGGATGCCCTCCAGTGGTGGCTAGTCCCAGAGCATCTGCAGGAAGGGATCCCACTTCTCCGCCCCGAGCCAATGGTAATCCTGATGACCGACACCTCTCTCACGTGCATCTGGGGGAACACAGAGTCCACGGGTTCTGGACCCCCTAGGAGTCCCATTGGCATATCAACCTGCTGGAGCTCTGGGCAATTCGGCTGGTGCTGACTGCATTCACTCCATTTGTTCGGGGTCAAGTGGTCCAAGTCCAGATGGACAACACCATGACCATGTACTACCTCAACAAGCAGGGCAGGATGCACTCCCTGCCTTTGTGCAAGGAAGCTCTTCGCATATGGACTCTCATGCGCAGCCTGGAGGCGGATCTCCTAGCCGTCCATGTGGCAAGAACCTCCAATCACCTGGCGGATGCCCTCAGCCAGGTAGACAAGGCATCTCACGAGTGGTCTCTCCATCCAGAGGTAGTTCACAGTCTGTTCTCCCAGTGGGGTACCCCTCAGGTGAACCTGTTCACCTCCAGGAAGAAAGCAAAGCTGAGGCTAATCTTCCCTGTGTCAGTCTTCACCATTTGTCACTGGTGGGTGATTGGGCAGAGACTAGCACCCCGCAGGAGCCTTTTTTTCCCCCTAGGGGGAGGAGCTGGCACCACCCATGAGGCCGATGCACTGCATGGCACTCGCGGGTTGGCCAGAAACGGCCTTTGGCTCCTGCTCCACCTCAGTTCTGCTTCTCCCATCATCGAGACAGCACCTCGCCTGCAGCTGAAGTGATTTTTGTGATACACCATTGTGGCCTAGTCAGTCAGAGCCATTTTCAATGCCTCAGAGTCACTCCTCGGAGCCATTTCTTGATGCCTCAGAGCTGCTATCAATGCCGCCTTGAGTTCCACCTCGGTTCTGACATCCACTTGGTGCCATTACTGAAGATAACCGGTAAGATCTTTCTTTTTCTTTTAATGGTGTCAAGTCTTTTTCTGTTTTAGAGTTTTAGTTACCATTGCATCATGCCAGGTTTGGGGGACAAGAAACGTTCATCAAAAATGGGCTGGCCTCCTATGCGTCGGTGTCCCCGCGGCTGGCAACTTTCTGTTACGGACCGACATGATGTCTGCCTTTCCTGCCTTGGACCCCACTGCGACACCTGCTTCTTGAGGGACCACCAAATTCTTGAGCACCGCATGTTGAAGGTCGGCAGGGCTCTACTGACTTTCCGGGGGCATTGTCGCGCTCATCGGTCCAAGTGTAGGACTCTTCGCCTTTCCTCCAGGTCCCCTCCCAGGCCTACATGGTCTGGTGAGGAGGGGGCCTCCTTCTCTTCTAGTCATGCCATGGAGAAGGTCTCTACCACGGCGCTGGGGACTGGTCTGGCTCCACCCGAGGTCAGGCCGGGAACACTACCCTGGCAGTCACCTCTTTGGAGGTGCAGGCTCCTTGTTGTCAGGGCCCATGATTGCTGGGTCCAGCACAGGGCATTCCTTGGCACCACCTGCCAGTGCTGCTCCAGATCCTGGAGCTGTTTGCAGCTCTAGTGATTGGAGCGGCATCGAAAGGGGTGCTGGGCCGACCCATAGTGCCGTCAGTGGGAGAGTCACCGGGGTCACCAGTCCAGAGCTCCTCTGGAGCTCCTTCTCTCCAGAGCTGGATGATCGGGAGGCTGACCCAGACTGGCAACCTGACTCCCCAGAATCAGCGGGTTCTCTGGGGCCCAGGACCCTTGTGCCTCCCCAGGTGCCTCCCCTGCAGCTCTGGTTACTGCGGCCGGCACCGACCCCCGGGCTGATGGTGCCAGGGGTGTGGTGCGGGTCAGCAGCCCTGTTGCTACGGATGTGGTGGTCCAGGCTTTGAGGGAGGGGTCAACTGCCACCCCCTGTGCTGTCCCCCCTCTTAAGGCTAGGACTGGATCCCCCTCCAATATGACTCTCCTCGGGGAGCATGTGGAGTTGGGGGGGTTCCTTGGTACAGGGTCCGAGGAAGAGGTCTTCCTTGGAATCAGCAGGGTTGAGGGGATGTAGCGAGGGGCTGTGGCACTCCTCTGTAGCCCTCTGGGGTTCGGAGAGGAGCCACAGTGCTGAACCCAAGTGTTCTCTCTCTCTCGCGTCTCTTTCGAGGGATTCCTCATTGGATGGGGCTGGGGACCGCTTCTCTGGATCCATGCTGCCCCAGTCCCCTCATAGGGAAGCTTCCACTACAGGGCTCAGTCCCGAATGTTTTTCTTTACTCCACAGGATGGTGACAGAGAGACCTACGGATTCCCTGTTCTTCCAGGATCGCATGATAGATCTTTTAGCCCTGGAGGAGGTGCGCAAGGTACGGTGGCCAGTTCCCCCATGCCTCTGAGTCCAACCCCCCCTTCTGCCAGGCCATGTTGGACCTTCAGGACCATTGACCTGGGAACAGTTCAGATCCCAGGCTGTGGACTTCCCCCAGTACATTAGGGCTATGGACAAGCAGGTCTTTCGACCAGTTCCCCCTCTGCAGCTGGAGTCTGACTCTTCGGTTCCTCGGCTTCTTCATCTTCCTCCCTCCAGGAAGAGGAGACCTCTGTCTGCCTGTCCTCTGACGCTGATCAAGCCCAGTATCAGCGCTTCCTGGCGAGGCTGGTCAGGGACCTGAATATTTCCTTTATAGCCCGTCACAATACCAAGCTTACGATGCAAGCTTTTTTAGGTGAGTATGGGGTGCACCACTTGGTGGTCCCCTCCTGGCCGCTCCCCTTCCAGGAGGCATCTTACAGCATCTGGCAGCTTCCATCTGTCACAGTTCCAGCCCCAGTGAACTGCCAGCATCAGTACTGTGCACCCCAGAGGTCTCCAGGCACTCTGCCTCATCCCACTATGGGATCGATGTGACTGGACACCCCTACCAGGCATAGACGCCCGGTCCGCGACCGATCCCCAGATCCTGACTCTGTGGAGTTCAATTGGGGCAGAGAGTGTTCTCCTCTGCATGGATTATGCTATGTGTTGCTTCACATCAGGTGCACCACGCTGCTCACAGTAGGCATCTGTGGGCAATACTGGGCCAGGCACTGGCATTGCTGCCTGATTCAGAGGCTACCCGGCAGATCATAGCCCTCTCTGCAATAGGTCTGGAGCTGGCAAGGCACCAGTCAAGGGCATCTTACGATACCAATTAAGTCACTTCACAGCTTGCAGGGACAGAGATCTGCATCAGGCAGACGGCGTGGCTTCGCCTTTCATGGTTGTCACCCTTGGCCCGATGTAGGGTGATGGCCTTCTCGATCTGGGGAGCCCGTCTTTTCTCCCACAGCTCGAGACGAGAACTACAGGGACATCTTCCTTCCCCCAAGGAACAGGGGACCCTGCTTTGCCCTGATCAGTCCCAGGCCTAACTGGCCGATGAAGGGTCCCCTCCCCCCTTGTTTCCCCATGGGGGGTGAGGGATGCTATTCTCTCAGGGAAAAAAACGGCCCCCTTCGGGGTGGCTCGGTACTCACCCACCTGTGATGAATGGTGAAGACTGACACAGGGAAGATATGAAAATTATGTACCTACCATAATTCTTGGTCTTCCTGTGTATCTTCTCCATTCATCACTGAATCCTACCCACCTTCCCCTCACAAGGCCTCAGTCCCTGGGCGATGCCACCTCCCTGCTCGCCCTCCTCCTCGGGGATCCAATTGGGTCCCTCTATTCCTTGGAGCCCCTCCTTGTCCTAGGAAGTGGTAAGAAGGACTTTTGGGAGGAGGGCGAGTAGGGCTTTCCAACTAATATCCAGTAGGGGACTTCTGGTGAGCCCCGCTTCCTTGTCCTGGGTATGATCTCTGGGGTCAGTCCACCCTGTTGGGGTGTGCCGACTCTTCAGATCCCCTGGGATGAGGGGGCTGGGGCTGATGGAGACTCCTCTCCACTCCTTTCTTTATATTATTTCTCTTTCTCTCCCTGTCTCCTTTCCCTCCAGGAGGGAGAAATTAATGGGTGGGATCTTCCTTTGGAAAATGGTAACGGGGGGGGAATGGGGAATCCTCACTGATGGATGGTTTCCACCCTCAGGGGTTTAGAGGGAGGAGGAAGGAACCTTCTCCATGCTTCCTATCCCTGAAGGGGATTTCAGTAAACCGGGATTCAGCCTCGGTACACAGCTACCTGTGGTTATCTGTCTGCTTCCCTGGAGGCACTTTCTGGTCTCAAGATCTGAGTCACATTCCCTCTCCTTCCCTCTTCCCTTTTCTCTCTCTCTCTCTTTTCTCTTTCCTATCCATATTGGCTATCCAGGGACTAGGGGCCTTTCGGCCCATACCCTCCAGATTCTCCTCCTCCTCCTCTGTCCTCTGGTCAGCCTACTCCTTTTTCAGTTTTATATCCTTTTCCTTATACTGTCCCTTGGGCTCCCTTGCTCCTCCCTTGTTTTCTTCTTTATCCCTCTGTTTTCCCCTGCCTCTCCAGTGAGCAGAACTGAGGTGGAGGAGGTGCCAACAGCTGTTTCTGGCCAACCCGCAAGCACCACACAGTGCGTTGGCCCTGTGGGCAGCACAGGTGGTGCCGGCTCCTCTCCCTAGGAAAAAAAAAACCCTCAGGGTGCTCGTATCCAGTCAATCACCCACCAGTGATGAATGGTGAAGATGCACAGGAAGATCAAAAATTATGGTAGGTACGCCACTTTCATTTCTGTGCCCACCCCCCACAGCAGAGCTCGTTGCAGGGGATGTCTTCTCAAGGCCTTGGACCCCAGACCTCTTCTATGTCTTCCCTCGAGCCACAAGGTGCTGCTCAAGGTCAGGAGGGGCAAGGCGCAGGTGATCCTGGTGGCTCCGGACTTGCCACACCAGTTTTGGTATCTCGATCTCCTCAGCCTTAGCAACAGGCTCCCAAGGCATTTTCCACTCCACCCAGACCTGCTCTCTATCAATCAGGGGCAGGTACTCCACCCAGACCTTCAATCCCTGCAACTGTCAGTCTGGTTCCTGAGCGGCTAGAGTTCCAGGCTTTGGGTCTCTCCGAAGATGTCCTCACCATGGTGGAGGCATCTAGAAAGGAATTGACCAGAAAATGTTATGCCTTCAAATGGAAGAGATTCTCCATTTGGTGAAAGGACAAGGGGCTGGACCCTCTGTCCTGTCCAGTGGCCAGCATTTTGGATTACCTGTGATCTCTCTCCAAAGGGGGACTTTGGTCGAGGACCCTTAAGGTGAACCTGGCATCTTTGCTTACCGATACGGGCTGGTCAGCAGTCGGTGGTGCAGGAGAAGGTGATCTGGTGCTTTTTCAAAGGCTTAAGATCACATTTCCCCTCCGGTGCATGAACCACCACCACCATGGGACTTGTTGCTGGTTTTGGCAAGGCTCATGGGCAAGCCATTCGAACCAATGCACAGGTGCGGTATGTCTCACCTGTCATGGAAGACCATCTTCCTGGTGGCTATCACGTCAGCCAGAAGGATCAGTGAGCTCCAGGCACTTTCGGTGGAGTCTCCTTACCTGGTCTTCCACAGGGACAAGATTGTCCTGCGCCCCAACCCAAAGTTCCTCCCGAAGGTTGTGTTGGAGTTTCACCTGAATCAGGTGATGACTCTTCCGATGTTCTTCCCGAATCACACCTTGAAGGCTGAACACAGGCTCCATACTCTGGACCTGAAGTGAGCACTCACTTACTACAAAGAGCGCATGGCTGGAGTTCGGGGAGAGGTTCACCAGCTGTTTGTTACCTACGCGAATGCTGCACCTGGCAAACCTGCAGCCAAGTGGATGATTGGCAGGTGGATCACATCCTGCATTGATCTCTGCTATAGGTTGTTGGGAAGGGAGCCTTCCGGAGGGCTAAGGGCTCATTCTGCCTGCCATACCGCTGCATCAGTGTCTACTTCTAAGGATGTCCCTATCCAGGAAATCTGCAGGGCTGCTACCTAGAAGTCAGAACACTCCTATGTTTCCCATTATCACATTGACCTCAAGTCATGCCAGGATGCTGGTTTTGGGGCCTCAGTTCTCCAATCTCTGTTCCCTAAATAGGGGGCGTGCGCCTTGCCTCCCTCCTTCCAGAGAACTGCTAAGAGTCTGTCAGATAGTGTAGATAGAACAACATATCCACATCCCTAGAAACACAGGATCTTACTTTGAGAGGGCTCTTGCAGTAGGTATTCACATATAGGACTGACCCACCAGGCGTCAGGACTCCTTGGAAAAATTTCTAGCCAGCATTCTCTGGCAGGAGACCGCTCCCATGTCAGGTGACAGGCATCATACGACGTCAGTATAAAGGGGTGGTCCCCCATGCCCACCTTCCAGTTCTTTCCCGCCGTCAGCTTGTGAAAGTTCCTCGCGGTAGAACAAGCGCTTATCAGTCTTTCGTTGGTCCATCAGTTTTCAAACTTTTTGACTTAAATTCTCTGTTTTTTGAGTTTACTTCACGTTTCTCTGTGTATGTTGTCCCCGACACCCTCCAAATCACATAAGAATAAGTGCGACTCATGTGGTTCCCAACTTCCACACAAGGACGGCCACTCTTTGTGCCTCTTCTATCTGGGCCCAGACCACCCTGTGGAGAAGTGCCAGCACTGCCAGAAATTTAACTCTGCTACCCGCAAAAGAAGGCAGCAGTCCCTGGAAGCCCATATCCTGAAGAAGAAAATGGCCTCCATGGAAAAAGAGCTAAAGAAAGTCAGACAGGCGTCCACTTCCCCCAAAGGTCACAAGAAAAAACGCGACAAGGAGAAGCACCGGGAGCAGGAACCAGCTTCCACAGCAGCTGTGACTCCAGCCAGAGTCATGGCACTTAAGGTAACATCCTTAAGGGGATCACTTCTCGATGGCCATCTTGGTGGTTACCAAGAAGGCGCCACTCTCCTGCCTGGCTCACGCCAGTCTTTGGGAGCCTCTGGGGCAAAGGAGGCCTCTGCTCCCATGAAGGTCGCTTCTTCCACATGGTCTTTGGGTCAGAGCGGGTCCAGTAAGTCAAAATCCAGTCCCACTGATGTTCGCCCGGACAAGGCTGTTAAGCTGCTTACCCCTTCAGGGGAGCGCCCAGTCAAAACTCCGCCTGACAAGGCCGCTTCTTCAGCGTGGCCTTCCTCCAGCAGAAAGTCCGATAAGTCAGACACCGGCTTCTCCGACACCTGCCCGGACTCGGACGATAAGTCTGACGCCAGTCCTAATGACACTCGCCCAGCCAAGAAGACTACGCCGGACCCTACAGTACAGTCCAATGCCCCAGGCTCTCCACAACATCCTGCATTGCCTTCTGAGGTCCCCGCATCTCCTCAACTAACCCTTAGGAATTATAATCCTCCTTCCCCGGTCATCACTGAGGATGCTGCCATCAGGGAACCCTCCTTCTGGTCTAGACCCCCCTGACACTGGACCCTTAGACACCAGTCCCAGTGCCAGCCTACCTGATGCCATCCAGCGTTCCTTTACCTGGTGGTAGGCCTATCCTTCTGTCAGGTCCTTCAGAGCCTATCGAAGGTGTACCCACACCAGGCCCGACACCTGTGGAGCTAGCGTTACCACTGCCTGGCCCGCCAGCAGGGCCTCTGCCAGGTTCCTCTGCCCCGTCAGAGCCCCTGGCACCTGGGTACCTGACACCACAGTATCCGGTGCCGCAATACCCGACTCCACAGTATCCAGCGCCCCAGTACCCGACGCTGCAATATCTGGCGCCGCAGTACCCGATGCCAGGCTACCCACTGTCGGGTTACGGATACTCCTTCTATGGATGTCCTCAATATTCGTATCCCACTCCTCCTCCACCTCCGCGTCCCACTCCCCAGCTGCCGGCAGATCTGAAGGAGACCTTGGCCTCCTGGTGGGCTGAGGCCAAGGCTCAACTCACTCGAGAGGTCGGGAATCATCTACCGATGCTGGACCCTATGCAGGATCCCCTACATTGGAGATGGGAGACTCCCCCCCTCTTCCCGACACCAGAGGAGAGCCCTCTGGTGCCTGAGGAGGGGAGGACATGCATCCCGGGGATCTTCCCAGGGGGCCATCCCTCCCCCTCACAGGGAGGAGTCTTCCTCCTCTTCATCAGATACTTCTGACTTGGACTCAGAGATGGGCCGCTCTGATCCTGAAGACGAGCCACATACTTCAGAACGCCCTAGGCCGAGGACTCCTCCAAAGTCTCCTCAGGAGGACCCCTCCTTTCTGGAGTTATTGAGGAAACTCCAGGAGGTACATCAGTGGCAATCAGTGGAGCCAGACCCACAGTGTAAGAAACTCACTGCTCATCTGGATCTGCCCAAGACCACTCCTACACTGATTCCACCCTGGATAGAGCCTCATGTGGATCTTGTTTCCACTATTTGGAAACATCCTTCAGCGGTAGCCCCCCTTCCGAGGAAGGCGGACAGGCTATATCAAGCTCCTGAGGGTGTAGACTTCCTTAACCTCCACCCGAAGGCAGACTCGGTAATCATCAGCGCCGCTCACAGCCGCTCCGCAAATCCCAAACACTTTGGCTCGTCTCCGTCTGATAAGGAATCCTGACTTCTGGACCAATACAGGAAGAAGATCTATTCCTCTTCTATTCTTTGTTTTTTTTAAACTTTATTTTTATTTAAAGTTTTAACAGGTATAGGATCACTTTGTAATCATACAGGAATAAATTGATCTGTACAAGTCAAGATAGCGAGCTTCAATAATGAAAGTAACCTCCCATACAAGGAGAAAAATCTATATATAATGTGTGAATGAATATTAATACAGATGAGTAGATATTTGATATTTACCTTATTAATATATGACACTAGATCTTTTAAGTCCTTTCTTTCTTAAAGGTAAACCTACAAAAACAAGTGCTCTGAACCAAGTTATACATTGTGATAATGCTTTCTGGGATACATAATTAGATAGATACACACTTTAATAAGTGAACTAGAGGGGGGCCCGGCACAGGGGGGAGATTACTCCCGGGGGAATGATGTCGGATGGATACCCCTTCCTTTCCATTAACAAAGGATCCCCCCAAAGGGGAAACTGTACTTGGGACTGGCTAGGCCCCACCGAACAAACCCCCTCATAGTTCTTGGTCTAAACCCTCATTCTAAGGTATCTGGTCCGATCTGAATTATCGAGAGGAACCAAGGATTCCACCTGTTAATCAGTTCGGGAACCTTATTATGAATCCTAGTGGTCATATGTTCAAGTTTGTATGTGTCATATACTGTATTTTCCCAAGCTGAAATGGAGGGGGGCTCCTGGTGAAGCCAGAGCCTAGTTATACACTTTTTGTCCACTCCTAATAGGATATTAAGAAGGTATACCTGGTGTGGGTTTCTAAAGGAACGAGGATAGTGGAGCAATAGTCCCATCACCAGGGATAACTCGATCAATGTCGGGAAAAGGTGTGTTATTCTATCCCCTATAGTTTCCCAATAAGTAGCTAAAACTGGGCAAGACCATAGAACGTGTGTGTGGGTGGCGACCTCACATCTGCAGTTCCTCCAGCATGAGGAATCACCACCTGTCAGGAACTTGGCAGCGATCTGTGGTGTGCGGAAATATCTGGAGACCACTTTCCAGGAATATTCTCTCCATGTGTAAGAGCTGGAGGTTTTATGCTGTCTCCTCCATATCCGGAGCCAGTCGTCCTGGGACAAGTCCATCTGGAGTTCCGCCTCCCAGTGAAATTGCACAAGGTCCATAACCTGTGATGGAGCTCCTTGTAAAGCTTTATAGAATTGAGAGATCAAATGATTACGAGGACCTCCCCTTTCCAGCTGGGTCAGGAGGTTGCAGAGGGGAGGGTTGACCTGGTTGGAGACGTCAAGTCCAATCTTTGAACTTAAAAAGTGACGGATTTGTAAGTATCTAAAAAAAGTCACGCTTCTCCAATGAGAACTCCTGTTTAAGTTGATCAAATGTTTTAAATATTGTGTTAGTGTAGAATTGGTGGGTAAATCGTAGTCCTTTGTGGGCCCAGGAACGAAAGGAGGAGTCTAACCTCGCCGGGGTCCAAGTGGGGTCCTCGGCTGGGATCCCTAACCAGGAGGAGAGAAACCCACAGGACGGGTGAGCCAAGAACCATGTCCAAGCATGAAGCATCTCTTTGGTAAATCGAGAGGCTCCCTATATTCGTGTTCTGTTATTTGGTTGAAATATCCAAGAAGAGGACAAGGGCCGTGAAGCCATATTCTGCTCTATTGATACCCAGGTTGGGGCCTGAGTCCGAGGTGACAGCCAAGTAGTTATATGCGTGAGTAGAGAGGCCATCGAGTAAAGAAAGATGTTAGGTAGGGACAGTCCTCCTTTCTCCTTAGAGAGCTGCAACTTTGCCAGAGCCACTCTAGGCTATTGATTTACCCATAAGAATTTACTAATGGATTTATTCCAGAGTTGTATGTCCTTCGGCCAGAGGGACAAAGGAATATTCTGTAGTAGGCATAAAACCTTCGGAAGAGAATTCATTTGGATAGACTGCACCCTAGCCATCAATGACAGTGGGAGAGGAGTCCGCCTCTGAAGGTCTGATTTTATTCAAGAGAGGGTGAAGGAGTAATTCAGGTTATAGAGATCCCCTAGGTTTGGGGGAATTTTAATTCCTAGGTATGTTAAATATGCTTTATCCCACTTAAAAGGGAATTTCCGGGTAAAGTCCGCTTGAAGAGAGGATTGTATAGTCAGGGCCTATGATTTACTAGTGTTTATGGTGTATCCTGTAAGGGTCTCTGTCTCTTTTAAAATGACGGATAAGGTTGGTAATGATTCCTCCGGGCAGATAATATAGAGTAGGAGGTCGTCAGCATAATATGCTATTTTGTGATATGATTGGTCTGAGACTTTATATCCATGTAGGTTAGGAGGTTGTCTAAGAAATTGGGCTATGGGTTCTACAAAAATAGCAAACAGGTATGGGGAAAGGGGGCAGCCTTGCCGGGTGTCCCTATGTAAGGAGAAGCACTCCGAGTGGGAGCCGTTTAACTTCACGACCACCTCCGGTCCAATATAAATTCCTCTAATTGTGTCCATAAAAGAGGTACAAAAATTAAACTTTAGCATAGCCGCTTGAAGGAACTCCCAAGAGGCCATGTCAACAGCTTTTTGGGCATCCAGGCTTAGTATTAACAGGGGGGATTTAGTAGATTGGGCATGGTCTATAAGATATAATGTTCTTTTAATGTTATTGGAGGTCTGTCTACCTTTGATAAATCCCGATTGGTCTGGGTGTATCAATGAGGGAAGGATGTGATCAAGTCTATGTACCATTATGCTCGTGTATATTTTGTAATCTTGATTGAGTACCGAGATAGGTCGGTATGAATCGCATAAGTGCGGAGGCTTTTGGGGCTTCAAGACCACCGAAATTGTGGCTTGTCTCCAGGAGATAGGGAAAAAGGAGGTGGCGTGTGCAGATGTTAGTGCCTGGAGAAGTGGATTTTTCAGAAGGCCCCATGCGCTTTTATAAAATTCTGCTCCAAAGCCATCTAGACCCAGAAAATTACCATTCTTGAGACTTCGAATTGCGTTTTGAAGCTCTAATTCTGTAATTGGGGCTACTATCCAATTTTGTTGTTCCACTGAAAGCGCCGGAAGTTGTAGCTGGTCAAGAAAAATGGGAATGTTATGTGGGTCTGGGGGGGGTAGGGGAGGAGTACAGAGTCTGGTAGTATTTCTTAAATGCCTCTAGAATCTGTGATATAGAATATTTAGTTTGGCCTGATATGGGATCCTTAATTTCAGAGATAATGCGTTGTTGTATTTGATTTCTGAGGCTAAAGGCTAGGAGTTTGGAAGCCCTGGCTCCTCTCTCGTAATAACGTTGCTGCAGCCAGGCCAGGGCCTGCTCAGTTTTTGCTGTCAGTAATTGTTGAATCTTTACTTGTGTTTGTGTTATCAAAGGAAGGAGATCAGTATCTCCCTGCATGTGAGCCTCTTGGAGAAATTTAAGTTTATCTTGTAGGGCTAGTAAGTTGGATTCCACCTGTCTTTTCTTTTGGGAGGCATAGGGTATTATATAGCCTCTAAGTACTACCTTGAGGGTATCCCAGAGGATCTGTGGAGTAGTCTGTGATGAGGGGTTATCTCCAATAATTTCTGGTATCCACTTGTCTAGTAAGTCCCGAAATTCTTTATCTCGGAAAAGGGACGGGTTGAATCTCCATTGAGTATTTATTTTATCTTTCTTAATATTAAGATTCAAGATGATGGGGGCATGATCAGATAGGCAGATGTTGTGAATTTCATGTCGAAATTAGGTCAGGTGCTCCTTTCCTAAACAAAAGTAGTCTAGCCTGGAATAATGTTTAAAGGCATTGGAGTAGTAAGTACATTTTCGCTGTGAGGGTGCAGTTGTCGCAAATGTTGACTAGGCCTACATCCTGAATGAGGCATCGCAAATGCTTTTGTCCCGACGATTGTGGGGGGAGATGAGTTGTCTATGAGTCCAGAGAGGGGCTAAGGAGGCAGTTAAAGTCCCCACCATGGACTAAAATTCCCTGTTGCCTGACCAGAATGGCACCCATTAGGTGCTGCATTGTGGAGGCGTCAGAACCCGGCGGGACATAAAGACTACACACTGTTAAGATTTGTTGGTTCAGTCTGACTACCGCCAGTGCCAGTTTACCCTCTCTATCAGCGTACTGGTCAAGTAATTGTAATTTGGAGTGTTTTGGTATTAAAATCACGAGCCTCTTCTTCTACCCCTCTGGAATGAAGATTCAATTATCTGAGAGAACCCAAACTTGAGCAGCTTTTGGTGCTCGGCCGAGGAGAGGTGAGTCTCCTGTAAAAGGAGGATGTCCAGGTTAAGTTTTTTAAGGGCTCTAAGTGTACGGTCCCTCTTGATGGGGCCAGCCAGTCCATTCACATTATGAGATATAAGTTTAAAAGGGTGCTGCATTACTATCTATATATCGGCTTTTCAACATCACCTAGGACTCCCCCAAGTGCCAAAGACCACCCCCCATCCATCCTCCAGGATTTCCAAATGTGTACAACCAGTAAGATCCGTACCAAAAGCAATAATTCAGTATTATGTGATCCAAAATAAAAAGAAACTAGCCAGTGGGTAAGAACTATAAAAAACCTAGCATGCCAACTAGCTTGCTTGTGAAGGTATTTACCCAATAAGGGAGAAGTATAACTATGTACAAACCCCTGTTATGGGGAATGTGTGTGACTTCCAACAATGCAAGTTCAGATGGAGCAGGAATTAGGGGCCGGTCACTTGACCATCCAGAAGTGGACTCCCACGCCACAAATTGGTGTGAGGCCCTGGGGGAAACTACTGTCCCTAAGTCCGGTAGGGAAGAGGGTGGAAGTAGAGATAACTAATATCAGGGGTAGGAGAAATATAATAATGACTGGTAGGAAATAGGGAAGATCTCAGAAGGAGAAAAGTTGCAGGACCTTTATGGTCAAGGTTTAGCGTAAGTGAAGGTCTCCAGACCGCACCCCATTAGATGAGGTTGTGTCTAGGGGGAGACATAAATGGCCCGAGCCAGAGCCGATGACCTCTGACTTTTAATAATTCTGTTGTCCCTGGGTATGTAGGAGGTGACTGCTGCTCCCTTCCCCAGGACCCTTCCGTAATCAAGGTCTAATCGAGTTGTAGTATATTCTGAGGCACCTTAGGAATTCCCAGTCAAATCCATGACCACAAAACCTGTCAGCTCCCATTCCCGCCTGATGAGCGAAAGGGGAATCACTGCAAAATTCTGAGATCAGGTTTGTCGTTTGGTAAAGCAGGAATTAGGGGGCCCCTGGAATTCGATCATGGCTTAAGATGACTACCTCAGTTTGCTAAGTGAGAAGAGCAACCATTCATTGTGGGACCTGCAATACCAGCAATAACTGAGGGTCCCCTGGGAAGAAACTCTGACTATATTCAAGTTGTGAGGGTGGAGGGATGTAGGAACACCAGAGGGATTCGAGGGAGGCCCCACACGTCCGCTCCTTGCCAGTAAGAGAGAGGAGGACTTGTCTCAGATCCAGGAGGGGGGAATACCCGGGGCATTCCGTCCAAGTCCTGTATCTTTCAGGAGGTCATAGGTGTCAAGGGGAGAGGGAACACCCCAGCCCCCTGTTCCAAGTGCCAACAGTGTTACATGCCCCTGGGAGGTGGGACAGGGAGTGAGCCCACCAGCCAAATGACCCCCAAATATTACCTTGGCTGGGACATCTTTCAAGATATCATTTTAAATCATCGTGTTAAAATACCCTCAAGTGCCACCAGATCTCTCCAGGCCGAGAGGACCCTATAACTGCGCTCTACTTAATAAGCAAATGCAGTCTTAATAAAAGAGCTCATTTGAATGTAATTTCCCCGCGCTAGTGGGTATCCAAGCCCGAGCAGGTTGTTTGACTACTCGAGTCCTACTAACCCACCACTGACACCAGGCATTTCTGAAAAAAACCTATTTACCGGGAAAGAATCAGAAGGAATGAGCTCCCGACCAGTCTAGAAGAGAGCGGGTCTGTATTCTCCTGCCCAGTTCCGTCCAGTGGCAAAACATCCCATAAACAGGTTCTACAATAAGAGGGCATTTCCTGGCTTTGACATGTAGGGCTCACCCCCTGCCCACCCCCGCCCAATTTCCATTAGCATCAGGGACAGAGCAGGGAGACCCTTGATCCCCCCACTACTCCCGCAAGCCAATCGGACATACCCGGCGACCCAACCCACCATAGAGCGCACCCTGCACCCCAAAAAAACAGTGAGCCTGGCATTGGATAGAAAAATTGTATGTCGCCAAGTAAATCCAGTGGGGAGAAAATACAAGTTAAAACACCATGTAGGTCATCCAAATCTTGGGGTCCCCGTGGGACCTTTCCCAAACCCCTCACCCTCCACCCCTCCACTCACTGTGCACCAAGAGTTCTGGAATAGTTCAGTCCGATTATCTGGAGAACTGTGTCAACATTTCTAACTGCAGCTAAGGTGGTTCATTGGTCTGGTAGTTGCCTAGCTGATGTTGATTCGTGAGGGTCTGTTTCTTCGGGCACTTTCCTTGAGTGGCAAATGGACGGTGTTAAAGAAAGTCTATGCTTCTTAAAATCTGTGCAGGCATCCACAAGAGAGACCTGCATTTGTTGCACTGACTGAAATTGGCCGCCCAGTCTGCTGGGGTATTGTACCCCGGGAGTTCACAGTCAAATCTATAGTCACAAAACCTGTCAGCTCTCTTTCCCACCTGATGAGCAGAAGGGGAATCACTGTAAAATTCTAAGATCAGGCTGGATGTCTGTTAAAGCAAGAATTAGGGGATCACTGGAGCGTGATCATGGACTAAAATATCAATCTCAGATTGCTAAGTGAGAAGTGCAACCACTCATTTTGGGACCTAAAATACCAGCAACTACTGAGGGTCCTTCATATAGGAACTCTGATTGTACTCCAGTTGTGAGGGAGAAGGGACATAAGAACACCAGAGGGACTCAAGGGAGGCCCAACACGTCCGCTCCTTGGCAGTAAGAGAGAGGAGGAGTTGGCACAGGTCAGGGAGGGGGGGAAGACCTGAGGCAAGCCATGGCCAGCAGTCCAACCGAGTCCTGTACCTTTCAGGAGGCCATAGGTGTCAAGGGAGAGGTAACACTCCAGAACCCAGCTCCAAGTGCTGTCAGAGTTATGTTCCCAGGAGGCAAGACAGGAGTGAGCCCACCAGCCAAAAAGATCACAGGATATTACCTTGGCTGGAACCAGTTTCCAAATACCACTTTAAATTATCGGGCTAAAATACCTAAGAGTGCCACCAGACCTCACCAGTCTGAGAAGACCCTGTAAGTGCGCTCTGTTTAACTAGCAAATGCAGTCTTAAAGAGAGAGCTCATTTGAATATAATCTCCCAGCCCTGGCGGGTATCCGGGCCCGAGCAGGCTGCTTGACCACTTGAGTCCCACCAACCCACCTCTGACACTGGGCATTTTCTGATAAACCCCTGTTTACCGGGAAAGAATCAGAAAGAATGAGCTCCCAACTGGTCTAGAAAAGAGCAGGCCTATATTCTCCTGCCTGGCTCCGTCCGGCGGCAAAACATCAAGTGAATAGGTTTTACAAGAAAAGGGCATTTCATGGTTTGCCGTGTAGGGCTCGCCCCCAGCTCACCCACCCCCAAGCTCCATTCACCCCAAGGCTAGAGCAGAGAGACCCTCAGTCCCCCACCACCCCCACAACCCAGTCGGACGGACCCGGCGGCGCACCCCGTATCCCCCCAAATACAGGAAATCTGGCATTGAATAGATAAATTGTATGTCGCCAAGTAAATCCAGTGGGGAGAAAATATACGTTAAAACACCACGTGGGTCCACCAATTCTTGGGGTCCCTGTGGGATCATCCCCCAAGCCCCTCACCCACCGTCCCACCACTCACTGTGTACCAAAAGTTCTGGAAGATTTTAGTCCAGTTGTCTGGAGAACTGTGCCAGCATTTTTTGATTGAAGCTATGGTGGCTCTCTGGTCTGGTAGTTGCCTAGCTGATGTCGTTTCATGGGGTCTCTTTCTTCGGGCAATTTCCTTGACTGGCGAATGGATGGTGGCAAAGTAAGTCCACGCTTCTTGAAATCTGTGCAGGCATCCTCAAATGTGTCATACGATTGTTGCCCTGATGGAAATTGGACGACCAGTCTGTTGGGGTATGGTGTTCTAAATTTGAGTTTCTGTTGCCTAAGGATTGGGAATAGTGGAATATATGCCCATCTTCATTGCATGGTGGTGGAGGCATAATCATTATCTATAAAAAGACGATGTTCCCCACAGTAGAGGCGGGATTTGGCCCAAGCTTGCTTTAGGATAAATTCTTTTGTTTGAAATCGGAGGAATTTAATGATGCTGGATCTGGGGCGTGCTGTTGGCTGAGTAGGCTTTGGGCCCAAAGCTTTCTATTTCGAAATTGTAGTCCGAGGGCAGCGCGAGAGCCTCATGAAGGAAGGCCTCCATGAAATTTAGCAAATTCGGGCCTTCGCTATTTTCGGGGATACCGTATATCCATAAGTTCTGACGGTGGCTACGATTTTCAGCATCTTCTTGTCGATCTACAGTGAGCTGACAGAGGTGAGCCACTTGATTGAGGGTGTCTTGTAGTTGCGATGTGATGGCAGTCTGTTCTAGCATCCGGTTATTGAGGAATGTAATCTGAGTGTAGATCTGCAAGATCCTTTTGGAAGGATTCCTGTGTTTGTTTGAATTTTTGAAATCGGACTTGAACTCTTGGAGCTCCTGCAGTATTTTATCGAGTTACTCTCCATTTTGGCTGGCTGATTTGATTTGGGCCTGGACACTTGAGGTAGGTGTGTGGAGGCTTCGGAATCCGTGGCGTTCCTTTCAGAGTTTTCTGTGTTGGGGCAAAGTAGCTTAATCTGTTGGATCCCCATGCAGGTTACTTGCAGCCATAAGTTATTGAGTCACCTTCCAATGAATTTACCTAGGATTGCGGCTGTTTTGCAACTTTAATAGAGGGAGCAGCCGGGAGCCCGATGTCTATGCAGCCATGTAGCCGGGAGTTGCACCGGAAGTCCTCCTCTTCTACTCTTGGTATTAGGGCCCTTAATTATGTGGCACATATGGGGGGTTTTCAGAAGACCATCCTTAGTCAGGTGGAATCTAAATTGGACTCCCTTCATGAGTCACAGACTAAGGAGAAAGTGGCGGATCTCATCTGTTCTGCTCGTTTGACCAGTCAGCACATGCTTCGTGCCACTTATGACACAGTGGACACAGCTGGAAGGAGCTCAGCCTTCGCCCTACGCCTACAGTGTCATGCCTGGCTCCGCGTGTCAGGTTTGGTCCCTGAAGTGCAATCTGCTATTCAGGATGCTCCCTTCAGGGGTTCGGTGCTATATTCGGGGCTGATGTCAAGGACATCATTACCGAACTGCAGGAGAAGGGCACTGCACTAAAGTCTGTCAACTCAATGTACAGGCTCCCTTCAAGGGCAGTGGCGCCCTTTTCATAGACAAACTGACAGAGCAAAACCACAAGGCAAATGGGCCAACAAACGTCAGGTCCCTACAGCAACCAAGACTCCCCCCAGCAAAAAAGCCACAGGAGCATCAGCTGCTGCGCTGCCCCACACCTCCTGACTCCCTGCCTCTCCCACTGCCTCTGGAGGTTTTAGAGGAACCGGTAGGGGGGGAGATTCTCCTCCCATCTGCCGGGTTGAGAGAGGATGACATCAGATGCTTGGGTGCTCTAGTTGGTATCAGCAGGACACTCAATAGAGTTTCTACAGAAACCACCCCGAAGACCACCCCCCCAGTCGTCTTACTCCCCACAACATCTTCCTCTGGTCCTAGAGGAAATCATCTCCCTTCTCTCGAAGGCGGTGATAGAACCAGTTCCCAACCATCATTGGGGGATGGGTTACTATTCCCATTTCTTCTTAGTTCCAAAGAAGTCAGGAGATGTGAGGCCTATCCTAGACCTCAGCTCCCTGAACATGTTTATGGAGTACAAACGCTTCAGAATGCTCTCTTTGCAGAGCCTTCTACCACTTCTTCAGCAGGGACAGTGGCTATGCACTCTGGACATGCAGGATGCCTAGCTGCATATCCTCATATGCCATTCTCACTGCAAATTCCTTTGTTTTTGTTTTCAGGGGGACCACTACCAATTCAAGGCCCTCCCATTTGGTCTTTCCTCAGCTCCCTGAGTATTTACCAAATGCCTGTCTGTGGTAGTGGCTCACCTGCGTACCCAATGAGTTCAGGTATTCCTCGCACCTTTGGCCCTGGCGGCCCTGCCCAGGGAGGAACTCGTGCACTCCCTTTCCCTTACCCTGCAGATTTTCACCAGCCTGGGTATCGCCATCAACCAGGCCAAGTCCCATTTGGTCCCTTGCCAATGCCTCCAATTTATAGGGGTGATTCTGGATACAACCATCGGCAAAGCCTTTTTGCCTCCGGACAGAGTAGACACCCTTCAGACTCAGGCCCTTCTTCTGTCCAGTTGCAAGAGGGTTGGAGCTAGGTCAGTCCTTCACCTCCTTGGGCTAATGGCGGCTGCCATTCCAACAGTCCCACTCGCTTGGCTCCATATGAGGATCTCTCAATGGATGCTTCGGTCGCAATGGGACCAGACCATGCACTGTCTAGACCAAGATCAGGAACTTGCATTGGTGGATGGTTCAAGAGAACCTATGCCGGGGAGTTCACTTCAACATCGAAACCCCCCCCCAGACGTTGACGACAGATGCATCAGGAGAAGGCTGGGGTGCCCATCTAGGGTCTCACAGGACTCAGGGCAGCTGGTCCAAGTTCAAACAAAATCTCTACATAAATGTGCTCGAACTGAGAGCAGTCCTTTATGCCCTTCAGGCTCTACACTCCCTTATCCTTCCCTGTCATCTCCTCATACAATCAGACAACATGTGCGTAGTCTTGTATCTCAACAAGCAGGAGGAACACGTCTACCCTCTGTGCCAGGAAGTAATGAGAGTATGGCTTTGGGCAACCCAGCATCACCTTTCACTTCACGGTGGTTCATTCGGAGTGGAAAAGACACTGGCGGACCAACTCAGTTGGTCCTCAGCTAGGTCCCACGAATGGGAGTTGGATCAAGAAGTCATAAACAACATCTTTCAGTGATGAGGAACACCTCAAATGACCTTTTCGCTTCTTCCCAAAATGAAAACTTCCCGCCTTCTGCTCGCTCGCTCCAGGGCGAGACATTTTTTGGCAGGACGCTCTGTCTCTTGCTTGGAGGGACAGATTCATTTATGTTTTCCCTACCATTCCCTTAATTCTGAGGGTCCTGAACAAACTCAGATCAGAGGGAGCTCGAATGATTCTCATCGCTCCCTTCTGGCCCAGGCAAGTTTGGTTCTCTCTTCTGCAACAGCTTTCAGAGGAACCTCCACTTTCTCTTCCTCTGTCGCAACAATTGTTGATCCAGGATCAGGGGTCCCTTGTTCCTCCAGGTCTCAAATCCCTTCATTGACATGCTTGGCTCCTGCAGAAATATCAAAAGCCTGCTTCGGAGTTTCTCCGCTCGTAGCGGACATCTTGGTAGAGGCCAGAAAGCTTTACACCAGGTCCACCTACGCCATGAAGTGGAAACGATTTTCTATTTGGGCTAGCTCGATAGATTTCAAACCTTTCTCATGTCCAGTCAATAAATTTCTGGACTACATGCGTCATCTCTTCGATCTGGGTCTCAGCCATTCCTCATTAAAGGTCCACATGGCTACTATTTCAGCCTACCATATTCCCTTCGGGGACAGGACTTTTGCTCAGTTGGAAATCTCCAAGACCTTCATCAGAGGGATTCTTCATTTGAGACCCCACATCCGAATTCCTGCCCCTCCTTGGGACTTGAATTTCATTCTGGAGAAGCTTACCCTGCCTTCCTTTGAGCCGGCAGCTAAAGCATATTTAAAGTTCCTTTCTTGGAAGACACTCTTCCTAGTGACCATTACTTCTGCTCGGCGCATTTCCGAGCTTCAGGCCTTGACGTGCAAAATGCCATGTTTGATTTTGCACAAGGAACGTATGGCTCTACGCACCAACCCTAAGTTTCTCCCTAAGATGGTGGCTGAATCTACGCTGACTCGATCCATTGAGCTACCTGCTTTCTTTACTCAACACTCCAATCAAGGGGAGTACCTCTTACATACTTTGGATGTTCACAGAATACTGAGATACTACACCACTCGGACTAAGGATCTCAGGAAAACTGATCAGCTTTTTGTCTCTTTTGCTCACAAAAGAGAAGGCAATGCCTATCAAAATGGTTGGCTCATTGTATCACTTTCTGTTACAAGTACAACAAGACCTTGCCAGATCAAGTCAGAGGTCACTCCAGCAGAGGAGTAGCTGCCTCTGTGGCTTGTTTCAAGAATGTGTCAGCGGTAGATATATCTGTGCAGCCGCAACTTGGACTTCTGTCCATACCTTTACGAAACACTGCAGGTTGGACATTGCCTCTCGCTGTAGAGCAGGCTTCAGGTTAGCTGTGCTTCAAGGTCTCCTTTCATGAGACCTGTTGCAGCCTGAGGTTCCATGCTATGGATGACATTCCTCCTCCCGAGTGCTTTTCCTTGTTCCACACTGCTTTGGATTCAGTCCTGTATGTGAATACCACTGCAAGAGCCCTCTTGAAGTAAGATAGTACATTTACATAAGAACTTACTGTAACAGTAGATCTTGAGAGAGCTCTTGCAGTAGGTATTGCCTTCCGCCCTCCATCCCCTAAGTATTTTGGCTCCATTTCCATGGGGAGAAATATCCGCTTCTGTCTCATCTTGCCTCTTTGGCCCTTAGCAGGAAAGAACTGGAAGGTGGCGGGGGACCGCCCTTTATACTGGCGTCATATGGCGCCAGTCAGCTGATGTAGGGGTGGTCCCCCACCAGAAACTACTAGCTAGAAAATTTTCCGTGGGGTCCTGATGCCTGGCAGGTCAGTCCTATATGTGAATACCTACTGCAAGAGCCTCTCTCGAAAGATCTACTGTTACGGTAAGTTCTTACGTAACTATACTCTTACTCACCTGTAGCAGTAGATCTTCCACGGAGTGGTCTCTTGCAGGGTAAATACTTTTGGGAGTTTCCAGCAGAGGTCGCTGTGGTACAGCAGCTTTTCTAGCAGTTATCAGGGACCGCCCACACATGACATTAGCTTCCTGTTTCCTATATAAGTGTGGGCGATTCCTGGTATCCTCACTCAGTTCATTTTCCCGCCATCTTCAGCCTCTGAGCAGCTAGTGCAACTTCTGTGTAGCAGTCATCGGGAGAATTTGGACTACCAAAATGAATGTCTAAAGATTCTTCAAGCAACCAGTTCCTGCAGTTTGTGTCAGGAATTTAATCAGGCAACTCATCGATGATGGTTGCTTGAAATTCAACATTTCTAGGAGCGTGGATATGTTGTTCATCCACACTGTCTGGCATTGTCCCTTTCCCCTTCAAATCTTGCGAAGTCTTCAAGCTGGCTCCTTCCACCCACCGGGTGGTAAATACCTAAGCTCCACCCCATGATGCCAGATCTTCCTTTCCGCTGTAGGATACAGGTTCCCTCGTGTTACTTTGCAATGACAGAGGCCCTGGACTCAAATCGTCGGTTTTTGCGCGCTTACTCACCTTAAAACTCGTAGAGTGTGCGGTTCAGATCGAGCGGCGGTTATGGAGGACAAGTCGTCCCCCGGGTTTCGCCGGTGTCCTTGTGGACAAAAAATGTCTCGCACCGATCCCCACCTCTCATGCGTATACTGCCTCAGCGCCATGCATGATACTTCGGCTTGCACCATCTGTTCGGCCTTCCATCCCACCATTCTGGAGAACCGCAAGGCACGCCTTAAGTTGGGGAGACCGGAGCTTCACAATCCACCGGTGAAATCAAAGGAGGCCAGGTGGGCGGTTTCCACGGCTGCGGGATCCACTGAGCAGCTCGAGCAGATGGCGGCCTTCAAAAAGGAAGCTGCCCAAGCTTCGGCCAACCGAAGCTTCTTCATGCCGCTCAACTTGGGCTCCACCTTTACAGGATCCTTCCGGGAGTTGTGCCAGTCTTCCCCTACTAAGGGTGAGGTGCCTTCGGGCTTGCACTCCTCCCAATCCAAGAAGAAGGATAAGGATCCTAAACCATCTTCTTCTACCTAAAGAAGACACTCCCAGGACAGAGAGCAGTCCAACTCTCAGGAGCAAGGGGTCTCGACCACGGTCGAGATCACCTCCTCGGCTGCCGGCTTCTCGGACCTCCCATCAGGCCAGGGCACCGCAGCCGAGGATACGGCAGAACCGGTCGAGATTTCTCTCGACCCGATCGAGCCATTGTCACCGACGCCTGTCAACGACTCCCTGGAGAGGACTCCCATTCTCTCCTTCCCTGACGAGGAAACCCATCCTTCGGGCATCCCGATCGAGGGACAAGAGCTGGAACCCCGGTTATCACCGAATCCGGCTTCTCCCGACTGACAGAGCTGACGCCGTCGGTCTCAATTGAGGAGTAGGACCCCGTCAGTCGGTAAACCGAGAAAGGGTCACAAACACTCCCGGAAGAGGTGCCGCCACCGTTCCTCATCTTCCTCGGACAAGGAGAGACTTAGACGGAAGCTCCGTTGACGTTATGAGGACCTCATGTGGCAGCAACTTCTTTTAACAGGTCAAAAGCCGGCTGCTCCGGCAGTACCGGCCATTACTTGGCCCCAGCCTCTTCGGTCGACACCAACTCCCTTGGTTCCGAGCACTCCAGTTCGCCCTCCAGTGGGACCGGTGTGCATTTCGGCTCAGCCTATCACTGGCTTCCCACCAATTTTGGTGGAACCACCACCAAAACAGCCTCAGGGAGGGGCTCCCTCTAAGGAGGACCGACCAACTACAGGCCTGCCCCATAGGTTGTCCATTACGGTCACTCCTGATCACCCTAGGCACATCGAGGGGGACTTAGGTGGGAGACCCTTGTATCCGTACTCCTCGGATTTGGATACTACCGGCCTTCACTCACATGATGAGCTGTCAGCGTCTGGCATGGAAGAAGGGCCTTCTTCCTTCTAGGGCATCCTTCGACTCATTTCGGAATCCACAGGTATGCCTCTGCAGCCCATTCAGAAGAAGGAGGAATATCCTCTCACGGATATTCTGAAGAGCGGGGATACCCCAATGGAGGCCTTCCCAGTGGCCGAAGCCATAGTTGGCCCAGCTCTGGAACTTTGGCAGCGTCCAGCCTCTTGCCTGGCTCCCTCTGCCCGTGTGGCCCACAAGTACGCGGTGCCCATGGGGTCTTTGGCAGGCTTCACTGAGCATCCCTCAACAGAAAGCCTTGTGACTGCCTCAGTGTTTAGGCGAACGGGCAGCTCTACGGATACTGACCACCCTCCGGACAAGGAGTCCAAAAATATAGACCACTCAGCCCAGAAGGTTTATGCGGCATCATCCCTAGGCTTTCATCAGGCTAGCTCAGCAGTGATCATGGCACACTTCTCTCATGCTCTTTTGGGGTGGCTTGATGAAGTCCTCCCTCATCTCCCAGAAGACATGCAGACCATGGTCAAGCAGGTCCGGGACCAGGGCCGTGCTGTTGCTAAACAACAGCTCCAGACGGCTCTGGACATTGGTGATTCCTGTGCCCATTTACTAGCTGCCACGGTAGCCTCTACGCCACAGGGCTTGGCTGAGGTTATCCTCCTTTCCGTTGATACTCAGCACAAGCTAGCTGGCGTGCCCTTCCTTGGCACTGACCTCTTCAGTCCGGGGTGGCAGGTCATCTACAGCGCATTGAGCAGTCTAATGCCACTTTAGATGCCACCTCTGCCAAAGGTTCTTTGGGCAAGAACCAGCAGAAGTGCAAGAAGAAGTCCTTTCGGCATTCTTCCCCTGTGGTCAGACAGCCCTCCTTCCAGGGAGGTCAGCAACAGCAGCAGGCTCAAGCTTGACGCCCTAGTCCCAAGCAAGGTCTCCAACAGCCCTGCAGAGGAGGCCGAGGTGCTGGTCCAGGTGCCTCCTCCTCCTCCTTCTCCTCCAAGCCTGCACAGTGATGGTTTGGGGGTGGTCTCCCCTGCACCTGTCACGCCAGTTCTGGGTCCTCCCGTGGGGGGTCGGCTCCACCACTTTCATTCCACCTGGTCCAGTATCACTTCGGACAGGTGGGTTCTGGAAGTGGTCGGGCAGGAACTGCCTCTAGATTTCGAGCAGTACTCCCCCAGCCGGGCCCGTGCCCCACGGGAGGAAAGGATCTCAGTTGGCGCTCAGTCGGCCCTTCGGGATGACATTGCTCAGCTCTTCCTCAAGGAGGCAGTAGCTCCGGTGCCGGATCCTCCTTCAGACCCAGGCTTCGTCTCTAGGTATTTCTTGGTGCCCAAGCGGACGGGGGGGTTGGTGCCCCATTCTAGATCTCCACGACCTGAATCAGTATCTCAGGTCTCGCACCTTCTGGATGGTAACTCTGAACCAGTTCATACCATCCCTGAAGCAAAACATGTGGTTCTGTACACTGGATCTTCAGGACGCATTCTACCACGTCCCAATCCGTCCTTCCCATCAGCGGTTCCTCCACTTCAGGGCCGAAGGGACCCTGTATGAGTTCAGAGCCATGCCGTTCGGCCTGTCATCGGCCCCAAGGGTCTTCACCAAATGCATCGTAGTGGTGGCAGCCCATCTACGGCATCAAGGGGTTCGTATTTACCCCTATCTAGATGACTCGCTCCTGGCGGGTTCCTCCCTTCAGGAGGTGGAGAGGTCTAGGGACCTGACCCTCCGAACCTGCTCCCACCTGGGCCTCCTAATCAATGATGCCAAGTCAGAACTCGTGCCTTCTCAGGTGATGGGCTTCATCGGGGCAGAGCTCGACTCTTGTCAAGCCAGAGCTCGGCTCCCGGTGGACAGGGTGGAGGTTCTTTTCTCCTTTGCCCAGTCATTTCTGGTTGGACACTTGCGCCCTGCCCAGGACTTCCTGCGCCTCCTGGGTTACATGGTGGCTTGCACCTCAGTGGTCCACTGGGCCAGACTGCACATGCACCCCCTTCAATGGGAGCTGGCCGCCAAGTGGTCTCAGCATCAGGATCTCTTCGACCAGCTGGTCACGGTCACCCAGAGGATGTGGGACACTCTCCAATGGTGGACCGTCCCGAGTCACTTGCAGGAAGGAATCCCATTTGTCCGCCCCGAGCCGATGGTTGTCCTTATGACTGACGCCTCTCTCATGGGCTGGGGAACCCACATGGGGGACAACAGAGCCCACGGGTTCTGGACCCCCGAGGAGTCCCGATGCCACATCAACCTGTTGGAGCTCAGAGCAGTCAGACTGACCCTGTCAGCTTTCGCTCCTCAGCTCCGGGGTCAAGTGGTTCAAGTCCAGACGGACAATACCACGACCATGTACTACCTCAAGAAACAGGGCAGCACGCACTCCTGTCTGCTATGCAAGGAGGCGCTCTGGATCTGGACCTCCGTCAGCTGGCTGGAGGCGGATCTCCTAGCCATCCATGTGGCAGGAGTCTCGGACCAACTGGCGGATGCTGTCAGCCGCATAGGCCAGACATCCCACGAGTGGTCTCTCCATCCAGAGGTAGCTTACAATCTGTTCTCCCATTGGGGCAAACTGTTGGTGGACCTGTTTGCCTCCAGGGAGAACACCAAGCTGAGGCTGTACCATGCCCACCTCCCTCAGCAGGGCTTGCTGCAGGGGGATGCCTTCTCAAGGCCGTGGACCCCAGGCCTCCTCTACGCCTTCCCTCCATTTCCCTTGATCCACAAGGTGTTACTCAAGGTGAGGCGGGACAAAGCGAAGGTGATCCTGGTAGCCCCAGATTGGCCACGCCAGTTCTGGTATCCAGATCTCCTCAGCCTCAGCTGCAGGGCCCCAGAGCGGCTTTGTACACGCTGGACCTGATATCATTGAACCAGGGAAGGTCTTCCACTTGGAACTTCAATTCCTGCACCTCACAGCCTGGTTCCTGAGTGGCTAGAGTTCCAGGCTCTGGATCTTTCTGAGGATGTCTACACTTTGGTGGAAGCATCTCAAAAAGAATCGACCAGGAAATGTTATGCCTTCAAATGGAAAAGATTTTCCATTTGGTGTCAGGGAAAGAGTCTGGACCCCTTATCCTGCTCTGTGGCTAACATTCTAGACTACCTTTTGTCCCTCTCCAAAGGGGGTCTTCGGTCATCGACCCTTAGGGTGCACCTACAGCCATCTCTGCTTACAGGCGCGGGCCGGCAGCCCGACGTTGCACAGGAGACGGTGATCGGGTGCTTTTCAAAGGTCTGATCACATATCCTCCGGTGCATGAACCTCCACCTCCGTGGGATCTTTTGCTGGTTTTGGCAAAGCTCATGGGCAAGCCATTCGAATCCTATGCACAAGTGTGAGCTCTCACACTTGTCGTGGAAGACTGCCTTCCTGGTGGCTATCACATCAGCCAGAAGGACAGGGGAGCTCCAGGCGCTTTCAGTGGGCTCCCCTTATCTGGTCTTTCACAGGGACAAAGGGACAAAGTTGTCCTGTGCCCCACCTGAAATTCCTTCCGAAGGTGGTGTCAGAGTTTCACCTCAACCAGGTGTTGACTCTGCCGGTATATTACCCTAACTGCACCTCGGATGCCGAGTACAGGCTCCATACTCTGGACCTCAGACGTTCTCTCTCCTACTATAAGGAGAGGATGGCAGAAGTTCGGGGAGAGGTTCGCCAGCTGTTTGTCACCTACGCTGAAGCTGCTTCTGGCAGAAATGCAGCCAAGCGGATCATTGCAAGATGGATTACATCATGCATTAGTCTGTGTTATGAATTGGCGGGCAAGGAGCCTCCCAGAGGGATAAGAGCTCATTCTACCCGCCATACTGCTGCTTCGGTGGCTGCTTCCAGGGACATCCCTATCCAGGAAATCTGTCGGGCTGCTACCTGGAAGTCAGCGAACACCTTCATTACCCATTACCACATCGACCTTGAGTCACGACGTGATGCTAGTTTTGGGACCTCGGTTCTCCAATCTCTTTTTCCTAAGTAGGGGGTGTGCGCCTTGCCTCCCTCCTCCTGGAGAACTGCTAGGAGTCTGCCAGACAGTGTGGATGAATAACATCATCCACTCCTAGAAAACAGGTTACTCACCTGTAACAGTAGTTCTAGGAGTGGTATATGTTGTTCATCCACACCACTCCATCCGTCCTCCCCGCTTAAGCACAACCTGGCTTCCAGCGGGCTAGATCTAGGCCATGGGGCGAGCAGGTATTTACCACCCGAGTGGGTGGGAGGAGACAGCTTGAAGACTTCCGCAAGATTTAAAGGGAAAGGGACAATGCCAGACAGTGTGGATGAACAACATATACCACTCCTAGAACTACTGTTACAGGTGAGTAACCTGTTTTTATTGATGGAGCAGAAAATGTCTCTCTTGGAGAACCAGGGGGCTTGTATCAAGGGCTCCCCCTCCACTGGTTCTCATTCCCGGCAGAAAAAGGAGAAGGAGAACCCCTCCTCACACTCCCTGCCTCATCGCCGGTCACTGTTTCAGGTGTCCCTCCGTCATCCAACTACTTCTTCATTGACAAGGGCTCATACCTTCTCGTCAATGGCACTTTCCAGTGCCTTAAATGCAGTTCAAACCATAACTGCACCATCGAAGGAGGCTTATACCCTCTCGTCAATGATGCTTTCCAGTGATTTACATGCAGTCAAATACACGGCTGCTCCGTCGACAGGGGCTCCTCTCCCGTCGATGGCATCTGACAATTTAAGTGAAAATAACTCTTTCTCCCCTGCCGGCCTGTCGATGAGACCCCGCATTACTCAGGGAAACCTATGGCTTATGCCTTGCTTACTGCCCCTCCACTTTCCCAGGTGGCCACCTACAGGGGTCAGGTGGAAAGAGATCGGGACCCTGGTCTTTACCATCCAGTGGCAAGACCTGCTCACACTATGCATTTCATCCCCTCTATCACCCTCCTTGTTTCTCAACATGCCCCCGCTACTTAACCCCCCCCTTCATCTCAAGAACGGGACATCACCAACGTACTACGACATGTCTTGCATGCCATGCCATGTGGCACTCCCAGCTCTCTGATCCAGGAGAGCCAGGTGATCCTCTACGATCTCCTTCTCCTTGCCTAAACGATTTCACAGTGACAGGGATACCATACCACACCAATCTAGTCCCCTTCCCCTAACATGGAGGATTATTTGTCAGATGAGCAAGAACTACTGGTTGACTTCCCTGGAGATATTGGCGAAGAAGAGTTCCAAGATCTGGATTTTCCAAATCCTCACTCTCCTATTCGGAAATCTTCTCTGGATGAGGACCTCACTAGACCTTCCGTAGCCTCTCCCCAGATGACCCGACCGTTAATGAAATGATGATTCAAATATAAAAGGTCATGGGATTCTCTACTACAGAACATGATGAACAACATAAGGATATGGCAGAATATCTGGAATTACCAGAGGAGCCAGTGTTAGTGGTTCCCCCACTAATACCAACTTACCAAAATGCCATGCTGTCTGCTTGGCATCAGCCTTCAGCTATTATACCTGTTTCCCGCAAGGCAAACCATTTATATCAAGCTCCTCTGTACCAGGCCCATTACCAGGTGGGGTTGGTCAGGTTCGAACGAATCCCCCCCTCGCAATTTTTTTTTTCTCCGATTGCTAAAAATCACGCTCTGTCCCTTTAAATTATTTGTCCCTTTAGAATCGGAATGCCAAACGCTTAGGCTTGACTCTCCCTCTGCTGTGACGTGCGAACCACCCTCCCTGTCTCCTCCCCTCAGCTGACTGTTGCCCACCTCTTGCTAGAATGACCTCTACCCTTCCCCTGACTGCCCAATTACTGTTCCAGGAGTTCGGTCAGAATCTGAGCCGCGCTTCCTCCCCGTGGGCCAATCAGTTCCCAGGTTTATGTTTCTCACTGCTGCGACTCCCAGTGAGAAGGTAGGACATCTCAGTAGACGGATCTGCCCATTTTTCCCTACAAACACGGAAGTGGTGAATTTAGTTTGAGCTGAAAATGCGAGACCGAGAATGGAGCTGTCGAAAAGCAAAAAAAAAAAACGGCAAAAGATTTGGCCGCTGGTCAGGCGTGATCACCGACTTTTTCTGCCAGCTGCTGCCTGGTAAGTGCACTGCTTTTATTCTCAGAGTGGCCACTGCAGCGCCGGAGAGATAAATTACTTAAGCTCACGGGGGCAATCTGCTGCTGCTGTGGCCTGAGGTCTGGATATGATGTTTAAGGTTTGTGACAAATTTTTGGTGGCTCAGTGATGGGGACAATCTGGTATTGGTTCATGCTCTGGCAGTGGTCCCAGAGAATGATTGTTGCTATAACATGTTGGTGGGTGGGGTGGGGGAGATGGAGAGAACTGTTGTGCCGCAGAGTCGGAGCTTGCTTTTAGTTTAGTTGGGGACAACTGAGTTTGCTGCTGCAGTGACTGTCCAGAGGCTTTTAACCTGGACTGAGGACAAATACTGAGGGCAAGCTGTCCGGAAGAGTTCATTTTAGATGCCTATTGGGCACTGAGTAAACTTGTCCCTGGCTGTGTTTATTAAAGCAAGCCTCTGTATAATCGAACCCCTGCCTGATGAAAGACTGCATACTAGTGAGTGTAATTAAATAATTTAATGCTGGAGAGCAAGTGTCACTTTACTGCCTGTATTGAAAAATAGAGCATATCAGTGTCGGACCAATTGTTTTTTGTTTGTTTTTTTATGATGGGGTCTAGACAAGTTGGGGGAGGGGGTAATTTTATTGTAATGGTCTAAAGTGGTGTGGCTGCCCAAACCATAGATTTTGTGGCTTGTTCAATATATTGGGATGGTGGACTTGCTTTCAACTGCTGGTGTGGTGGTTTGGATGAGTAAAAAAAAAAAACAAAGGTATGGTAATGGTTGGGACTTGAAGCCAGGCTGCCTGGAATACTGTTCCAATTGTGCTAACCAGCTGTGCCACTGAGACAATTGGAACCTGGGTTGTCCCCGAGCACATTACTCTTTCTCAAATGCACTACCCAATGGCAACACACATATTTACTTTTAACAATCACACAGGAGTGTGGTTTACCTATTTAATGGCACACATGCAAACAGAGGTGAGAAAGAATAAGTGCCTCAGCTGGGGCTTGAACTCAGGCCACCCAGAATACCTTTCCGATTGCACTAACCAGCTGTGTCACTTAGACAACTGGAACCTGGGCAATTAGAACTGTATTCCGGTCAGCCTGGGTTAAAGTTCCAGCTGGAGGCACTTATTCTTTCTCACCTCTGTTTGTATGTGTTCCATTAAATATGCCGCACTCCTGTGTGAAAAAGTAAATATTTGTGTTGCCATTGGTTGTGCATTTGAGAAAGGTGGATACTGTTTAATGTAGGGACCCAGCTGATGGGAGGTCCACCTCGATGGAGGTGGTTGCAGGACTTCACCGCAGGGCCCTGAGGTGAATACCTAGAACCCCCCTCCCACTCTTTTTGAAATTAAATTAGTAAATTGCCAATCACGGCAAACAAACATTTTTATTGTTACATTTACTGGGGTAGAGTGTGCATTGACTTGTTTTGTTTTTAGTTGATGTATACCATATGTAGTAGCACCCCTCTTTTAGAATGCCATTTATAGTTTCTATGCAAACCATTTGAGGCGGATATGGTTTAGAGTAGGACACAGCTAATGGGTGGTAGCAAGTTGGTGACTTTGCTGAAGGGCCCTTGAGGTGAATATGAAGAGACTCACTCTTTGTGAAATGACTGCATTGCCAAGGGAGGGGGTGCATGGACTTTTTCTGTTGATGTATGCAGTAGCTCTCATAAGAATGGCATTCTAGTTTCTGAAAGATCAAAGGTGAGCAGCTAACCTTGCATAAGGTTTGCATTGCATCTAAGTGGCCATACATTTGACCATTCCAGCTTTAATCTTTTTTTGCATTTGGAGTCTGCCATGGGAAGCCTTAATAATTATACTGTTGCAGGGGTCGATTGTTTTACTAGTGCACATTGACCAGGGCTAGTGCAGCTAATTCAATTTATCTGCCTTGCCTACTGCAGGTTTTTAATGGTTGCCAATGAAGTTAAAAAGTTCCTACTTCATTAATCTCTTCTCCTCATGATAATCTCCCTTGGTGTTCCAGATGGCCGGGTGTGATTAACACCTCTTTAAGAGCTGCAGTTATGTAGCAGTGCAAAATGGGGACCCCATAAAAAACTAAATGTGAGTCATTGTCCCTCCATTGTTAGGGCTTTCAGCTAGTGTCCAGGCTGTGATCAGAGGTGGAGATGCTGTTAAATCACTTAGCCACCAGTGTTCTTTGAGTTTGTTTCTTGTGTTTGACTTGTCTCACATTATGAGTGTCTGTGACCAACATTTCAGTGACTGATTGGTATACAGGGCTTACATAGAAACATAGAAATTGCTGGCAGATAAGGACTGCTAGGCCCATCCAGTCTGCCCGTAGGCCCTATGTAATCAATGGCTTGTCATCACTCCCTCCCTCTCAGGCTTCCATTGTGCCTGTCTCAAGCATGCTTAACTCCCTCCGCTGTGCTTGCCCCCACTACCTCCTGTGGAAGACTATTCCAAGTGTTGACCACCCTTGGCTCTTCTATATAGAAAACTTCCCACATCACCTCTTAAACTACCCCTTCCAATTTCATATCATGCCCCTAGTACTTTTTTCTACATTGAAAAGATCCCCGCCTGCACCCCGCTTATGCTCTTGAATTACTTGAAAGTTTCAATCATGTCCCTTCGCTTGTCTCCTCTCCTCTGATGGGTACATATTGAGGTCCCTTAGTTCCTCCTCTTATGTTCTGTGGTGTAAGCCCTGTGCCATCTTTGGTGCCCTTCTCTGGTTAGTCTCCACCTTATCCATGTCCTTGCGCAGGTGTACTTTCCAGAACTGCATACAGTACTCTAGGTGAGGCCTTAACAATGTTTTATACAATGGCATGAATACAACCCGCTTCCTGCTAGTGATATCCCTGCCTATGCACCCCAGCTGCCACTGGCCCTCCCTGCCATTTTTGTACACTGCTTTGATACCTTAAGGTCATCAGAGATGATAACCCCTAGTGCCCTTTCCTCTGTGGTGACAGTCAGCTCCCCCCCCAAAAAAAATCTGTACCTCTCCCCAGGTGCATTATTTTGCACTTATTTGCATTGAACCTTGGTTGGTACATCTCCAACAATCTTTCAAGCTTCTCTGGTCCTCTTCATTTTCTGCACCCCTTCTGGAGTATTCACCTGTTACAGATCTTGGTGTCATCTGCAAACAGGCTGACTCTTTCCTTCCAGTCCTTCTGCAATGTCACTAATGAAGACATTGAACAGGACTGTCCCTGTGACCACTGGTCACCCCTCCTCTGATTGTACTCAATTTACCACCACCATCTGTCTCCTGTCTGTTAACTAGTTCCTAACCCAAGTTCAACATCTTGTCTCCCATGCCCAGAATACCCATCTTGCTAATCAGCCTTCTATGTGGGACAATGTCGAAGGCTTTGCAGAAATCTAGGTGGACGATGTCTACTGCCCCTCCCTGATTAAGTTCCCTCATCACCCAATCAAAAAAAACAACTTTTAGATTAATTTGACATGATCTTCCTGCTGTGGATCCATGTTGCCTCAGATCCTGACCACCACTGGATTCCATATGTGCCATTTCCAAGGTAAATCTGCGAAAGGAGGCTTTGTTAAGTATTTGTTGCTGGTGGACAATTGTTCTGGAGGGGAAGGGAATGTCTGTTCATGTGTACATACTTGGCTTGTACTGTACACATCCAAATATAATTGGTAATTACTTTCACTGAATTGCAGTGTGGTTGTACTATATCAGGAAGTTTTGATGATAATACAATTTTGATATCCAGTCAGACTGACTTTTTAATAAATGCCTCTAAGCTAAGTTGGGTCTGCCTTGTCTTTATTTTGGCACTTGCTGTGTGAAGGTGCAAGAGGGAGATGCACTAAAGCGCTCCTCTCATGCTGGTACTTTGTTATTTTTGGTACTTTAAGTAATCCTGAGTATGTCAGTGTTAAGGAAAGTACCTACAGTATATTCCACCTGGCTCATCAGTTAGTTTTTGTTTGCTGTCAGGCCTATCCCATTATAGACAGATTAGCAGAAATAATCTGCCTATAATGATTAACAGAATAAACAGCAAACCACAGAGCATCTAGTACCCAGGACTTCTGCCTAGTGGCTCCCAGACACACAGCACTGCGAGCAAAAATACCACTATTAATTGCAAAAAGAACCCCCCAAAAATCCTGGCAGCGGCCCTGTGGACCATCCTTTTCTGTCCACCATCCCTGAGGCAGATTCGGTGGTCATTACTGCCACTCATGACCGTACTAAAAGACCTAAACACATGAGCTCCTTACCTCCTGATAAGGAATCCCAAAGAATTAATACCTTGGGAAAAGGTTTTTCCTCAGGTACCATGAATATCAGAATCTTAAACTATATGGGTCATATGATTAAATACCAACGTACCTTGGGGCCTCTGCCATTGAACTTATCAATAAACTCCCTCCTTCACAGGAAAAGGAAAATTACTGGCTACAGTGTCAGCTAGTAACTCTATCTCCCATCACCTACTCAGGTCGGGATATAATGCTGTAGATACCCCAGCCCGACTATCAGCCACTGGTATTTCCTTGCATCGCCATGCTTGGCTTTGTGTTTCAGGTTTTGCACCTGATATACAACATAAAGTAGCTAATACCCCCTTTAACAGGTCCAAGCTGTTCGGGTCAGGTACACAAACATTACTAGATGACCTACAGGTATCAGGCAGAACTCTACGTATGGTTCACAGCATATACCATACTCTAGATACAACCTGCCGTACTCAATACTCCTCTTATTCCGAAAGAGGTGCAAAATACTAAACGAATACTGGAGGTGGCTTCAGAGGTCTTACTCAATCCACCAGAGGCACTGCTCCTGCCACCAAGGGGTCCTGTTTCCACCCTTCTGGAGGGGCTGGGCAAACCGGCACCCAGTGACCCACTAAGGCTTTCCTCCCACCTCCTTGACCAGGCCTTGGAGGCTGTAGGGGGTCGTTTTTCCCTCCATCTGGAGGCACTTCAGATAAATGGGTACTTCAGATTATACAGAAGGGCCACACTCTGGAGTTCATCTCCACCCCGCCCCCTTGCCATGGACAGGACTCTTCTTATATGCTCCCCCCCGTCCCTCTCTTGCATCTGACTCTACTGAAACTACAACTAGAGCCAGCCACAATGATACCTTATAGCTCCAATGTGGCTCACAATCGTGGTTTCCCTATTTAACCAACTGTCAGTAGAGGAACCCGCTCTGTTGCCAATCAGACCTGACCTCCTGACGAGTGTCAAGGGTCTCTCCTGCACCCCAACCTGAAGGCTGTGAACCTTCATGCTTGGCTCCTGAGGATGCTTTATAACTAGATTACAAGTGCCCCCCTGTTGCTATTATTCTCTTAGCTTGACGTAAACCAGCAACCAGAGAAACATATAAAAGAATATCAGGTCACTAAGGTCCTTGGGCAGACAGCTCCTCGAGGTTTCCCCGGATGACGTCCTCCCAAGGATCTAGGGCTTTCTCATCCTTCATTCCTCCCATCTGGAACAAGTTGCCATTATACCTTCAGGAATGCGAAACACTAGAGCTTTTCAAAAAAGGATTAAAGACTCACTTGCTCGAGTTAAATCTATGCACTTGTAACCATTGATATCTCAACTATTACACTGCTGTCATTATGATTTCTGTCTGTGAAAGAGGACAATAGATATTGTACGGTATATAGGTATATTAACAACGATCGGTTTGTGTCATATGTTCTAAAATGTTCTCCTCATACAAACAACATGAAGTCTTGCTGTATTCTGAGATTATACAGTTAGCCCCAGCACTTGAATTGCTCCAGAAAGGAAAGAGTTAACTCTATGCCAAAGCATAGAACATTGAGCTTGAGCTCAGTTCAAACCTCTGTCTGCTGCACTTTGAAGTGTAACCGTCAGATTCTTTACTCCGCCTAACTGAACAGTCGCTCCGGAGATCTCTCCTTCGCTATTGGTTCGGTACAGTAAAAACGTCAGTTTTAAACTGCTATTTCTTAATTTTATTTCGGTCAGATCCCTGTCTGCAGCACAGTAAGTACTTAAGTAGTGAAATAGTGCTATTTTCTATGGAAATTGTAAAAGCAATATTTTTCGATCGGTTCGGCTGAACCGATTGTCTGTATTTTCTCTTAAGTTTACTTTGGTTTTCTGAATTTAGTGTTTCTAAAAAAAACTTATTTTTAACATTTTTTTCAAATACCCGTGACACGGTTAGGAACCGATAAGGGGGTCTTACCTGGCTTTTGCTGAGTAAAATTAAGTTTTTAGGATGACTTTGTCTGAGAAACCCAAAAGACAAACTAGGCCCACTGGGTTTCAACACTGCAATGAGTGTGCGGAGGCCTTTGCTAAGGCTGATCCCCACACCACCTGTGTTTACTGTCTGGGTTTTGACCACCTTGATTCAGACTGCCAGATATGTAAAATGTTTCCTAAGGTCACCCTGGATAAAATATTGGTAGGCTTAGGAAAAGGAGGCCGAGAAGTCCGCTGACCCGGATGGCCAGCTCAGTTCAGTTCCGACCGAACCTGAGAGAGAGTGCCCACTGACCTGGGTGAGACTCCCTCGGGCCAAAGAAGAGCCGATCCTGAGGGGTCGGTTCCAGCAAAAAGAAAGAAAAAAGAGAAATCGGCCGGTATGGTTCCAGAACCGCATCGTCCAACTGCCGAGGAAATTACCAGGGCGATTAGTTGAGTTCAATCGCCCGCTCGGTTCCGCTGATCCGACGCCCCGTAGGTGTTTGTCTGGCTTCCTTCTCAGTTCCGGACTATTCTCAGAATATTATTATGAATTGGATCTGGAGGGAATGAAGATTACGATGATGATTATGATGGTGTAGAAGGTCTGGATGAGCCCATAGAACCGACATCTCCCAGACAAACTTTCTAGGTTCCCCTCCTAGGCTTTCTGAGTCCCCTTCCCACTTTATGTTCTACAAAAAAGAGGCAGAAACCCTTCAGCTCCCACTAGTTGAAGCTGTCGAGGAGAAAGAGGAGCCTGACTATGTAGAGATGATGGACATCCCAGAGTTCAAGAGATTGTCTATTCCCCCAGAAATCTTTTGGGAAACAGACACAAAAGTTACTTAAAACTCAAAATTCTTTACCCCCTGTGGACAGACGAATAGACAAAAAGTATATGTTGTCAGGCCCAGGTACTGAGTACTTGTACCAGCAATGCAGCCATGTTGGGGTCGTGCAGGCTGCAGCCTGTGATAAGGCTAACATACCCTTGGCTTCACCCCCCCCCAAGATAAAGACTCTAGGAAGCTGGATGCCATGGCTAAATGACAGTACATGGCATCTTCCTTGGGACTCAGGCAGGCTAACTATATGGCCTACACAGCCAGATATGAGAAGTCCAGATGGGATACTGTTCTGGAAATGGCTAAACAGGCTTCCCCTCAGCTTGCCAAGGAGCAGGAGGAGGTGGCTTCTGATGGGATTGAGGCATCAGAAATCCAGTTTCACGCTGCTGTGGACTCCAATGATGTGTCATCACGAATCATGGCTACATCTGTGGCTCTTCTGAGACTGGCTTGGCTCAGATGTACTAGCCTATCACAGGACACCAAGGCTAAGGCAATGGATTTCCTGTTATGGAGAATTATCTGTTTGGGGAGCAGACAGAGAAATATTTGAAGAAAATGGACAAATACAGGACCACCTACAGGAGTGCACAGGCCAATGAAAGGCAGGCAACTCCTCAGAAGCAGTCTAGGGGCAGGGGCAGGCCTTTCACAGGCCTTTCTACCAGGCACAGGCCTCTTCTCCTTTTCCTCAGAGGGGCTCTTCAGAGGGAGAGGCAGAAGGGGGATGAGCAGGGCTGCATCCTCCTCTCAGTCTAAGGCTCCTGCCAAGCAGACACCCTGATGTATCAGCCCGGTCGACTCTCCAATTCCTGTAGGAGGCAGGCTGGCTTACTACTTCCAGATCTGGAAGTCTTTTACCTCAGACAAGTGGGGCCTGGAGGTATTAAGCCAGGGACTGTCCCTCAGCTTCAGAAACTTTCCAGAGCCATAGAGAAAGTTTCTACATCTCACAGGGGTGAAGGTCAGTACTTCAGATACTTCCTTACCCCAAAAAAGACAGGGGAGTGGCGGCCCATCCTAGATCTAAGATACTTAAACAAGCACCTAGTAAAGCCAAAATTCAAAATGGTGACTGGGAATAATTCTTCCCTCTCTAAGGCCAGGGGATTGGCTAGCCTCCTTGGACCTCAAGGATGCTTATTTTCACATTCCCATCAGGTGCTCCCACAAAAAGTACCTCTGGTTCGAACTGCCTTCAGGCCATTATCAGTTCAGAGCAATGCCCTTGACCTAACATCAGCACCAAGGTGTTCACAAATGCCTAGCAGTAGTAGTGGCCTTTCTAAGGAGACAAAACATTTCCATATTCCCATACCTGGACGACTGTCTCATTGTGGGTCAGTCTTCAGACCAAGTCAAGTCAAACCTGCAAGTGACCCAGCAAGTGCTTACTTCTAGGATTCCTCCTCAGTCTTCCAAAATCAGTTCTTGAACCAGTGCAACTCTTGACCTTCATCGAGTAGAGTTGGATACTGTCAAAGCAAGAGCCTTTCTCCCTCTGGCAAGGGTAAAGGCCCTTATAGAGCTGGCTTCTTCTTTTCACCTTCTGGTGTCTCGACCAGCAAGGCATTTCAACTCCTGGGCCACATGGCAGCTTCCACTGCAGTGGTCCAAGAGGCCAGATTTCAGATGAGGGACATCCAGTTCCGTTTGAGGACTTTTTGGTCTCAGAAAAAAGATCCTCCAACCAAACTAGTTCCAGTGACTCAGACTCTGATCCAGGCTCTCCAATGGTGGTTGGATCAGAACAACCTCAGGCAAGGGGTTCCATTCATCATTCAGTCTCATTCTGTGGTTCTAACCACAGATGCTTCTCTCCTGGGATGGGGAGCTCACTTGGGAGTCCTCACAGCTCAGGGAGTGTGGTCCCCTCAGGAGTCTCTTCTCCACAATAATCTTCTGGAGCTCAGGGCAGTGTACCTGGCTCTACAAGCCTTCTCGGACTCAATACAGAACAGGGTGGTTCGGGTCAGAACAGACAACACCACCACCATGAGGTACATCAACAAGCAGGAGGCACTCGGTCTATGGCCTATGCGACAGAAGCCATGAAATTATGGTCCCTGGCTTATTCTCTACAGATGTCTCTGGTAGCAGTCCACCTTCCAGGGAAGGACAATGTGCTAGCAGATGCATTGAGCTAGGTTTTCCCAGGGCCATCACGAATGGTCCCTGGATCCCCTAGTGTTAAAGGTGATCTTTTGAGGTGGGGCACTCCAGAGATAGATCTCTTTGCAGCCCCAGACAATCACCAACTTCTCTCTTTGTTGCAGACCCCAGTCTTGGGTTCAGTCCCCTGGATGCTCTACTTCTGGATTGGGAGGGAAATTTCTGTATGCCTTTCCTCCCTTTCCTTTACTTTTCAAAGTTCTGGTCAAGATAAGGTCACAATCTTGCAAAGTGATCCTGATTGCTCCAGACTGAGCCAGACAGCCTTGGGATCCCCTGTTGCTGTCCCTAGCAGTCCATCTTCCCCTATCTTTCCCCAGGAATCACAATCTGTTAACCTCCTCTCAGGGGAGGATCTGGTACCCCAACCTTCGGTCTGTCAATCTCAAGGCATGGCTCTTGAAGAGCTAGAATATGCAAATTTGCATCTGTCTTAAGGGGTTCTGGACATTCTCAAAGCCTCTCGAAAACCTGCCACCAGAAAAACTTATAACTCCAAATCGAAAAGATTCAGCATTTGGTGTTCTAATAAGCACATATCCCCAGATACTGCTGACTTGTCTACAGTTCTGGATTGCATGGTTCATCTTAATGGCTTAGGCCTCAGACCAGCTACCCTCAAAGTACACTTGTCAGCTGTTTCTGCATTTCTGTTAGTGGGAAAGCCCTCCTCACTGGCATATCACCCTGTTTTCTGTAAATTCTTCAAAGGATTGCTTCATACCAGTCCTCCCTTTAGGGATCCTGCTCCTGCGGGATCTTAATGTTTGCATTGCTCAGCTTATGCAACCCCCTTTTGAGCCTTTGACCTCAGCAGAACTTAAGTACCTGACTTGGAAAACTGTGTTCCTGGTAGCTATTACCTCTGCCAGGCATATCAGTGAATTACAAGCGCTGTCAATGGAGCCTGATTTTATCTCATTCCATAGAGATAAGGTAGTCCTTCGAACCAACAGGAGGTTCTTACCCAAAGTGGTTTCAGATTTTCATCTGAGCCAATCCATATCTCTTCCTGTGTTCCTCACTGATCAGTCTTCTTCAGGAGAGAGAGATTACGCAGTTTGGATGTTAAAGGACTCTTAGCTACTACATTGAGAGTACTAAGGCACTTAGGTTTGAATCCCTCCAGTTGTTCCTCACTTATGTTGAAGTGGGGAAGGGTAAACCTGCTACTAAGAGAACTATTGCCAGGTGGATTGTCTCTTGTATACAATTTTGCTATGAAACGCTAGGCAAGGTACCCCCCTCAGGCCTGAGGGCTCATTCAACTAGAGGTACAGCTGCTTCTCTAGCTGCTGCCAGACATATACTATTATTAGAGATATGCAAAGCAGCCACCTGGAAAACAGTCCATACATTCACCAAGCATTGCTCTCTGGATATCCAGGCTAGGAGTGATGCTAGGTTTGGTACAGCAGTACTGCACAGCCTATTCCCAAAATAGGTTCGGTACCCTCCTCCAGGGAGGTACTGCTTGGTAGTCTGCATAATGTCAGAATACAGCAAGACTTCATGTTGTTTGAAGAAAAAATTACTCACCTTAGTAACTGTTTCTTCTAATGGAGTCTTGCTGTATTCTGACCTCCCTCCCTGCCTCCCCTCTCAGAACCTGGTTTTTGGGAAGTGGGGTGGCAGCTTGATGTAGCACCTCAGGGTGTACTTGGCACTCTTCCCTTTTAGAGAGGGGAGGGTTGTTATATGTTTTGATAGTTATATTTGTTCACTACCTAGTTTTTTGTTTTGGATTTCTCAACCTGAGTCTTTGGGGATCCAAAATATTTGGTTGCCTTTTGGCTAGTAAATTTTACAATTTCCACATAGTGGGAGTAGTTAGTTAGTGTTAGCTCATAAGAATCTGACAGTTACACTTCAAAGAGCAGCAGACAGAGGTTTGAACTGAGCTCGAGCTCAACGTTCTATGCTTTGGCATAAAGTTAACGCTTTGCTCTCCAGAGCAGTACAAGTGCTGGGTCTAACTGCATAATGTCAGAATACAGCAAGACTCCATTAGAAGAAACGGTTACTAAGGTGAGTAATTTTTTCATGTATAACTCGAAAACAACTATATGTTGAATCTTTCTGTAAATGAGCTCTTGTGTTGTATATGTAATTAATTCCGTGTCACCCCTGAAAAAGGGACCATTACTGGACCCAGTGGGCCTACCTGGTCACCAAAATTTTAATAAATAAATAAAATATAATTCCAAATGGAAACGCTTTTCCATATGGTCTGCTTCTCAATCTTTGGATCCTTATTCCTGTCCACTGACAAAGTCCTAGACTACCTGACCTCACTATCTGAGTCCAGTTTAAGTTATTCTTCCATCAAAGTCCACTTGGTCACCATCTCGGCTTTCCATGAACCCCTAGATGGCAGATTACTGTACCAACATCATCTAGCCAAGATGATTCTGAAGGAATGTTACATATTAAACCTCCTATCAGAAGACCAACTTGTCCATGGGATCTCAATTTTATTATAGGAAGATTGACCCTTGAACCATTTGAGCCAGCCACTTGTGATCTCCATTTTCTTTGCTGGAAAATCCTATTCCTAGTGGCTATCACTTCCTTCAGTATTTCAAGCTTCATGCCCTCATGTGTAGGAACCATATTTGATTTTCCACAAGGACTTGGTGGCACTCCGCTTCAACCTTTCCTTGATTCCTAAAATAGTCTCCAACAAACTTTGAATCAGTCCTTGGAGTTACCAGTATACTATCCTGAATACTCCAATCAAGGTGAACATTCTCTACATACTTTAGATGTCCATCGTTTATTATGCTACTATACTAATCGGACAAAATTGATTAGAAAAACTTCTCAGTTGTTCGTCACTTTTGCCTCAGGCAGAGAAGGACTTCCAGTTGCTAAAAGAGCACTTTCTTGCTGGCTGGTAAATGGCATTACATTTTGTTACAGAAAATACAACAAACCTTTACCAGGACCTGTCCAAGCCCATTCCACTAGAGCTATGGCCACTACTGCGGCTTGCTTTAAAGGAGCCTCCATTCCAGTTATCTGCAATGCAGCTACCTGGTCCACAATCCATACATTCACAAGGCATTACAATCTGGATATTGCTTCACGACATAGGGCGGCCTCCGGTCATGCAGTCCTACAAGTTCTTCTATCATAACTGTCCTCCCACATGGACATACTGTAACTGCTTGGGAATTCATCCCAAAAGTATTTACCTACTGCAAGAGACCACTCTGTGGAAGATAGTACCGTTACCTAAGTACTTACCGTAACAGTAGATCTTTGAGGATTGTCTCTTGCAGTAGGTCTATTCCCACCCTCCGTCCACCTCCTTCTCTAAGAGAGCAAATTCTGGTCCAATGACTTTGGGTTGGGACTCCTTTGGTACCTCGGGTTCCCTTCGGTCCTGAATCAGGTGGGGGAACTGAGGATACCAGGGACCGTCCACACTTGTATAGGAAACAGGAAGCTGATGTCATGTGTGAGCGGTCCCTTGTGAAAAACTGCTAGAAGAGCTCCCGTGCCATAGCGACCTCTGCTGGAAATTCCCAAAAGTATTTACCTACTGCAAGAAACACTCCTCAAAGATCTACTGTTACGGTAAGTTCTTATGTAACTGTACTTTCTAGGAGTGGTATATGACGTTTATCCACGGACCTACTCACAACCTTCCCAGCCTCAGCAAGACACACTGCTCCCTGCAGGCAAGATCTGCATCATGGGGCGGAGCTGAGGAGTTACCACCAGGTTGGGTGGGAGGAGCCAGCTTGAAGACTTTCCAGCACATCTTAAAGGGAAAGGACACTGCCAGGCCCGAGGCCTGATCATGCAGCTGGACTTTGAGCAGCTGCAAGGCTGGGCCCGAGGACCCATAGCTGAGGTCCTTATCACCCGACACCCGGATCAGGGCAGGTGGTTTCACTACTGCTAGCCGGTAGGGGAACTGGTTACCTTGGAGGCAGAGCAGGAGCCTGAAGACCTGGACTTTGACAGAGATCTCTCCTTTTCCCCCTCCTTCCTTTTCTCCTTATGGTTGTGCTTTCTGGAAGATTTCTGGTGGGAAAAACTCACCTGAGAAGAGGAATCCTTCTGCATAGCAGTGAGTTTTTGCTCTGTGAGGAAAGCTTGAAGGGCCTTTTGGTGGCAGATTCTCATCCTGCTGTTACATTTTTGGCAGTGTGGACAGGCCAGAGTATCGTGGTTAGGGTCTAGGCACAGAAGGCAGGTCAAGTGCCCATCCTTGGGTGGAATTTGTTTGCTGCAGGCACACTTGGAAGGGTGCTGATTGATGGAGGACATTGCAGAAGACGACATACAGAACTGTGGAGCACTGAAAAAGAGAACTTTTTTTGTTGAAAAAATAAGAAAAGGAGCTAAAACAAGAGGTGTCTGTGGAACCGATGAACGCAAGTTGACGACAGGAAAAGAACTGAGGGATGCAGGGAACCACCCTCCCTTTATAGTGTGCATAACGTCAGGGGCGGGCTGACATCGGGGGGCTGTCTCTGCTGTAGACTGCTAGCTAGAAACTTTCCATGGGGTCCTGGCACCTGCTAGCTTCAGTCCTACCGGTGTTTGTTTGTTTGTTTAAAATTTATTTTTATACAGGTTTATCTGTTGGGAAATTAATCCCCATTTTCAACAAATACCTGTGTTATCATACAAAACATCAAACATAACAAAAACACACAATACAATAACAAAAATTAATAACAATTACAACTAACATTTAAATAATTAAACAATTCATGCTTAAAAGTATACAAGTCAGAAATTTCAATAATTTCACAAGACAAACCATTCCATGACCTAGCTACACTATTCTGTAAAACCATATCCCCATACGATTTAAATTTTGAATTGTAGGCAATTTTCTTGTTGATCTCCTAAACATATCTAAGTATTTAGTGTCTGAATTCAAACAAATCAAATACCTTAAAGAATGCATACTTGAATGTATCAAACCATGACATATCATGAGCCACACAAATTCTCTTCGAGCTGATGGATATAACCATCCAAGTTCTTGAAAAACTATACAATGATGAACCTAGATTTGTTATTCAGTATATAATTCCCAATCTATAATAGATCTGATCCAACTTTAATAAAGATTTTTATAAGAATGTTTATATAATGGAAGACCATATTCTAATACAGGTAACAACAGTTGTTTTATCAATTTAGACTTTATAGCCTTATTCAGACATCCTGATACCCTTCTTAATACTCCCAATCTTTGATTTACTTTTTAATTTGTGATGTTATGTGGTCAGAAAAAGAAAGAGATAATCCACCATAACTCCTAAATATTTATAGGTATTAACCTCTTGAACACATGTACCATCCAAAAAACTAATCTTTAAATCAGTAGAATTCAGGTGTTACCTGCTGCAAGAGCTTCTCTCGAAGACCTACTGTTACAGTAAGTTCTTACGTAACTGTACTTTACAGGCGAGTAACCTATGTTTTTCTGTCAGGTTGCATTCAGGCTTGGGCTGGCCCAGTGGCACGGAGGGTTGAGGCGCTGGATGCCATACCTCGTGACACGCCGGCGACCCGAGTTCAGGAGTGAGCTCGGGCATCAGGGGTCAGCACGGGAGGGAGAGGATTGAGTTCTGAGGACTGCTCTCCTCTCTCGGGAGGAGGGCTACAAGGTTGTCCGGTGTCCCAGTGACCCCCGGTGGAGATCGGGGGCACTGCAGAAAGTGGACAAAGACTTGGGGAGCGTGGCAGATGCGGCATGGTTGCCATGTGCCATGGTGTCATTGCATGCCCACGCTCAGGAGGGGGGAGGAGTGTAACAGAACAAGTAAACAACCAGCTCTGTGGGGTAGGCAACGGCATCTGGCCCCCATGCCCACCACCGGATCTCACCCACCCGGCCTTCTTGTTCCTCCACCTGGGCCCTCACCTGCAGCTTGGCCAGTCCATAAGAGAGCACCCAAAAGAGGAGGGGCAGCCTCACCCCGAGGGGTCAAGCTGGGAGGGGAAGAGGAGGCTCAGAATGGGGAGACCTCAGACGGGCAGGATCAGGCCTGGATGCCTGAGAGAGGCCCCGCAGGCTGTGACCGGAGGGAAAAAGACATGCAAAAAAAAGGATGCATTCAGGCTGTGGTGGATAAATCACTTTCTGTACGCATTTCCTCCTCTTCCATTAGTTCAGAGGGTGCTGCTTGAACTGGAGGCCCACGGGGGCAACATTATTCTCATTGCACCGTACTGGCCGAGCTCACTCAGTCTGTTCTGGTCTTCACCTTCTTTGTTTCGGTTGGGCTGTGAAGACATTTTTCTAGTTGATCCTCCTTATACGGGTCAGAAGGGCTATTTTATGTCCTTGTTAGGTTAGATGTTTCTTTAGTTAGAATACGCTGCACTTCCTTGGTAAAAAAGGTACTGAGGCATTGGAAGGGTTGACGCTGAGATTGCCTACATGGCATCAGCCAGTCTCATGGTGCTGCACATGCATGTCCTACCTCGGCGCCGGCCATCCTGAAGATTCTTGACTCCTACAGGGTCCCAGCACCTCAGGCTTGAACCCAGCAGTACGAATGAATGGTGAAGACTTGTCCAAGAAAATCAAGAATTATGGTGAGTACATAATTTTCATTTGTTTGCTGATGGATAAGCTCCCCTTTTTCATCCCTTCTCTCTGGGGGCAAAGGCTTGCAGGACAGCAGGCTTACATAGGGATCAGGAATCATATTTGGAGTTGTAACCCAGACTCCCTTACCTGGTACGGCTTTCTTTTCCCTTGCAGGTTACCTGCTACACTTCTCTTTCTCTTAATCCCCTCCCTTGGAGTAATCTTCAGTAAGAGAAAGGAAGCTTGAGGTAGGGGAATCGTTCAGTTTCTGCAGTTTCCTTTACCTAGCAGCTGCCCTTCTAGCAGGGACCTCCATCTCTCAACTATTTTTCCCCTCTTAGGGGTTTCTCCACTACCTAGGTGGCTTTCCTTGGCTTGAAAACTCATGTTAGTGGTGGCTTCTTGGGCCCTGGCTCTGCTATAGACAGGCTTTTAGAGAGCAAGGACTCTTAGTAATTTCTTCCCATATTATATTTTGGTCTTATGGCATCCCTAAGCCTCTGACCGTCTGTAGTTCTCGTACCTGTGAATGAATAACCCTTGCCGGCAACACAGTTTCAGGATTCCCAGCTCTGCTGCATTTCTAGGCCTTCAGGGAAGTACCTCCTTCCTCAGGAATTTACCCCTTCCTTGTGGTCCTATGGAATTTTTGTGGACTCTGGACTTCACTTGAGAGTCGTTAGTCTCTCTAGAGCATAAGCAAAGTTTTTTCCCTACAGTTGGGGTAAGCCAACTCTTCTGACAGCACTGTTCTCCTCCTGGGAGCTTGGGGTCCCCGCTGCACCCTTTTCTCTATCTGTCTCATTTGACCTGGTCTTCCTTTAGCTGCTACCAAAGTCCTCCATTCCAGCCCTTTCTTTCTCCTCTAATATACATTTTTTAATTTTGTTCCTTTTATATCATACCTTTGTCTATCCCTTAAGCTCCCTTGCCCAACCCTCCTCTCATTTTTTTTTTTTACTCCTTGTTTCCTCTTCTGGTGAACAGAACTCAAGAGTCCCTTGCCTCTCAAGTTTTAAAGGTGTGCACTCCTGCAGGGTTCTGATGCATCCCGTGCAGACCCACCAGCAATGAATGGTGAAGATATTCTATAAGATCAAGAATTATGGTGAGTGCATAATTCTGATGTCTCGACTGCCGTGCTGGAATCCTATTTGTGGGATGTACAGCAGGACCTAGAAAAGGTATTGGGAGTAACAGGTTTGATGACCCCTTCCTTAGAGCTTCTGACTATATCTGCCCCAGAACATGGACTAAGGGTGGAACCTTCTAGCTACTTTTGGTATTAATAACACTTGAAGGAAAGTGATGACCAGGCAACGATTATGATACTATCCCATGGCGGAAATGTGGCATAACTTTATAGATTCTGGCCCAGATATTCAGAAATGTGCCAAAGCCCGGCACAAGTCCAGCACAGCACAAATCCGATGCACCACAGCACTACTGGAGCCATATTCAGAGAGGTAGAGGACTAACTGCGCCAGCGTAACATGGCTAAATATAGCAGAGTTGCACCATGGCGCAAACAGGGTTGTGCCATGGCGGCACAGAGATGCTCCAGCACACCTGTGGCAGCAAAGCAACAGAGGGGGCAGGGCACAGAGTACAGACCCAGGGACAGGGCCATGGCAGCACAGTGACAGGCCACAAGAGGCCTCCACTGGCAGTGCACAGCAGGGCACACACAGGCACCCTGACGCTGGACCCCAGAACAAAACAGTGGCATGGATAGCAGGTGACAGGAGGTGCCAACATCCAATGGAGGGCCACTAAGGGAGCCCCCCCCCCAGCAGGCTGCTGGCTGTGCCCCACCCCCAGAGCATGCCACACCCAGGACCATGCAGCCAAGCACACACATGCCACACAGGGAGCCCACACAGTGGGCACTGTACAGGCCAGGTGGCAGGCAGCGTGGTGGACCACATGGGGCAGGTCGAACAATGTCAGGCAGAGGACCCCAACACAGTGCATGGACAGCACCCGACCAATGACCATGGCCGGGAGCCACCACAATGCACACACCCGCCAAACTCCCTGGACTGCCACCCCATGGGCACCCCAATGCACAGGGGATGGACACCACCACAGTGGGACCGACCACGGCACACAGCAGGGAAGCACGGCATGCACCCCCCACATGCACATGTAACCCCCTTGTTCCCATGGGTTACTAGAATCCCACTCAGAACCAGTGGCAGGCAGGGAAAGGCAGCTTGTGGGATACCAGTTAAATGGGTTTCACACTGTCTCTCACTGTGCTCAGTTTCAGTTGAGCCAGAGTGATGATGTCACCATAGAATTCTCGCAGCAGCATAAGCCACAATGGAATGCTGACTGCAGGGGTTAGCTGTAGAATGTTGGGAGATTCAAGTCAGTCTTCAGAGGGCAGTCTGTGTGGAGACTCGAGAGAGTGAGGAGTGCTGCAGTTGGCTGTTCCTCAGAGCCCAGCACTGATATAGAGCTACCAGAGAAAGAGTGGGTTGTGTATTCTCACCTTAGAGAGGAACACAGACGAGACCAGAAGAAAGTGGTGTAGACCGTTCCTAGAGTTGTTCCAGTGCCCCATCCCCGGAGGGATGGGGGGAATTCCAGGAATTCAGGGGCAATCCCCTGTGCCAGCCTGGACAGGGAGAAGCTGTCTGCAAATTGATTTGTTTGTGAGTACCTGGACATTTGTGTGAAGAAGCCCTGGGGCACCTGCATACCTTGGGTGAGTTCTACTCTGATATAGAGACAATGTTCACCGAGACAGAGTTTAGTGTAAAAGTGTCTGCCTACTGTGGGGTCACAGGAAGACTTGCCAAGTACAGAACTTTTAATTTGTGTATGGCTTAGAAGCATCTGCATCAGCGGGGATCTAGGTTAAAGACAGAGCCACTTACAGTACTTTTAAAGTCAGGACACCTCCAGAGATGTAGAATGTTAAATGTGCTAAACATTTCAAGATAGCATCTACAACCAGTGGTTCAAAGAAAGGTATTGTATCCAAATGAATGGCCGAGTATAGATTTGGGAGCAAGACTTGGGAGACCCACCATCTGGAGTAACCAGGTTTACCTCTCTGGGTTCAGTCTGGGCACCTGTGGTTTTCTCTCAGGCACTTGGCCAGTGTCTGAAGAAAGCACCCAGATGTGGGATTAAGGATTTTTTCCCTTAGAGCTAGAAGGTGCTCATGGGTGGTTTAGGGAGCCACCATCAACCTCCATGCCATATGGAAAAGTGTCCTAGTACTGGCCGAGGTGCCATGTCAAGGAATAGTAGAGAAGTGTACCAGTTTGGGCTGTGTGTGCCCAGATCCGTTCAGAACCTGAGGATTAGTAGTGAAGACGTGTGCTCTGTGCCTCTGTAATCTGCATTACCAGCGAGTGTAGCCCTGGGGGGGGGGTCCATCTTTGCTTTGTTATTCTCTGTGTTATGTGAATAAAGACCACACTCTAGAATCCCATTCCTGGTTTGGACATTTCAGTTATTGCTTCCAGTGTCCGGATTTACTTGGGTGCCCCTGTCCAGAAGTACAAACCTAGCACAATGCTGAGCAACCGCTTTCTCCCAAGGACCCAGGTTTATGGCCATGCTAAATAGTCCCCCCAGGTGTGAGCCAGGTAGGTGCCACACTGGGTTTGCTGTCTGAGGTATGGCAGGCTCCATAGTAGAAGTAATGGGCACACAGTTTCTGCAAAAGATAAATTTAATAGTGACTACCCCCAACCCTCTCGGTGGTGCCTAGATGTGAGAGGAGCAGCTCTGCTGACAGAGTTAAAAGGGGGGGCCAGTGGGGGGAGGTTACAAAATGGAGGCACCGCTGAAGATTTGTTTTGGATTTTGGGAGAAAACACCAGAAAGGTTTGCTTCAGATTGTGGCTAGTGTTTTGTCTGTCTGGCAGTAGATAGCACAAAATATCGGAAACATTGCCATCCAAATGTGCCGCTGTGTTCCTGCTGTTCATGTGCTGCTGTAATTGTGCCACCAGTTTGCCAAGGAGCAGTAAAGCCAGATTGTGTTTGCCCCTTGTCCTGCATCAAATATAATGTTTGCCAGCTTTTAAATTTCAAGTGTGACAAGAAAAGTATGGAAAACTGTGGAAACAAAGAGAGATTTGTACCCTAGAAGTTTAAAGTGCTTGTTGTGTGGACTGGGGTAGTCGTTAAGGAAAGTGACATGAAAAATGGATAAAATAGTGCTTCTACCGAGGAGTTCAGTTGAAAAGAAAACAAGTTGCTTGCAGTTAAAATTTGCCTGCTCGATGATCGCCATGGAGGAGAAGAGCACGAGAAGAGAGAGACTCATTCGGATGGTGTCGAGTGATTGGTGAGACTGCAATCAGGCCCACCCCCCAAGCCAGCTTCAGAGCGCAGCACAGTGTTCAAGAGGGAGAGAGAGAGAGAGAGTGGTTTGTGAGCTGACTTGCCAGGAGGGGCGTCGTGGTGACTGAAAACGTTGTAAAAGTAATAAAATCAGACTTTTTTGTTTAAAATCGGGCTCAACCCGCATTTCGATCGACTGGGGAGGGAGCGTGGTGTTCGCTAGGACAATCGGCAGGACTGTCAGCCAGCTTCAATCTAGAGACATTCAGGATTGACTGTAGGCTGAAATTTCCATTGCAAATCCAGCTACTGATTCAGTGAGTACCACCCAGAGAAACAGCTCAAACTGTGTGTGATTTTTACTAAAGCCATCTGAATCTGTATGTAAACAGTGTGATCATTTTTGCAAAGAAGGATTGTGTCAAATTAATCAACCTAGCAAGAATTCTGAGCATTAGACTGTGAGCATAATTATGGGTTCAGCAGCAGTTTTCTAAGCAAAGTGAGAGACTGTGGGTTGTATGAGAGATGCAACAAAACAAGCAATCCTGTGCATGAAATACTGTGGCTTTAGGGACTTTAAGCAAGAGCAAGTGATTTAAAGTGAATGAAAAGCCCTGTAAAATCATCTAGATGTGCTGAGAGAGCAAAACAGTGCAGTCTGTACAGTTTGAGTGAACTTTATCAGTAAAGCATGTAAATCGGATGCGCAGTGGCTTGAGTCAGAAACAGAATGTTGAACTACGATTGCGGCAATCCCTAAACCAGATGGGAATAAATTAGAACCATCAGCCTATTGTCCGATATCCTTATTAAATACAGATTATAAAATGTATATGGCCATTTGGGCAACTAGAGTAGAAAATATCCTACCAACAATAATACACCCAGATCAAGCCGGTTTTATAAAAAAACAAATCTACAATGGACAATATTAGAAAATGGCTAATATTAATAGAATATATCCAAACCCGAAAAATACCAGCCGCTTTCATAAGCCTAGATGCAGAAAAAGCATTTGATCGGGTCTACTGGCCCTTTTTATGGGATACACTCACGGCCTTCGGATTTCCAGACTCTTTTTTACAATGGCTAGGCCAAATATATTTTTCTCCTAAGGCATATGTGCGTATTAATGGAGGACTTTCATCACCAATCTCTTTAAACCAAGGTACAAGACAGGGTGGCCCGCTTTCCCGCTTACTATTTGTATTATATATTGAACCTTTAGCAGTAGCGATAAGAACATAACAAAAAATAAAAGGAATTCCCATGCAACAAAATTAATATAAGACCAGTCTTTTTGCTGATGACATTCTCTTTTCTTTTGTCTCCTTAGAATCGATCATAGAAACATGGAAAATTTTAACAACATTTGAAAAATTAGCTGGCTTTAAATTAAATATATCTTAAACAAAGGCTCTCCTATATAATTACACACCCCCCAAATACTCTAAAATGAAGTTTATCTATCAAATGGCACTCCACTAAAATAAAATATTTAGGCATAAATATATCCCAAAACTTGCAGGTAATTGAATGAATCAATTATGAACCTATCTCTATCTCAATAAAGAAGGACTTGGATAAATGGACTCATCTTCCACTCTCCTTATTCCAATGAATTGAAACAATCAGAATGAATGTTCTACCTCGATTATTATACTTGTTTCAAATATCCCATATTTCCCATCATCATTTTACTTTAAATCATGGGGCAATATGATATCGGCATTTGTATGGAACAAATTAAAGCCACAAATTAGGCTTTCTGTGTTGAAACATCCTTAGCCCGGGTGGAACAAACCTTCCAGATCTTAAAAGATATGCTGAGGCAGCATTTCTCTGAATACTTCTTCTCTGGCTCTCAGAACAATTTAACTACCTTTGGAAGAAGTTAGAATTTCACCTGAATGACATGCATGACATAAAAAAATAGTTCTAGGCTGCGGGATAAGTTGTTCATCCACACTCTTTGGCATGTCCCTTTCCCTTTAAATCTTACCGAAGTCTTCGTTGGCTTCTCCCACCCATCCGGTGATATATATCTCAGCTCCACCCCATGAAGCCAGATCTTCCTTTCCGCTGGAAGATTCAAGTTCCCTTTGTGCTACTTCTACAAGTACCGAGGGCCCTGGAGTCTAATCGAGTGTTTTCGCCAGATTTTGCTTTCTTTAAACCTCGTAAGAGTTTACAATTCTGATCCAAGCGCATCGGACATGGAGGTCAAGTCATCCCCCGGTTTTCGACGGTGTCCTTATGGACAAAAAATGTCTCACACCGATCCCCACCTCTCGTGCGTTTATTGCTTGGTTGCCGTGCATGACACCACTGCTTGCACCATCTGTCTGGCCTTCCATCCCAATGTCCTGGACTGCCACAAGGCACGCCTACAGCTAGGGAGACTGGAGCTTTGCAATCCATTGGTGAAATCGAAGGAGGCCGGGTGGGCGGTTTCCGAGGCCGCAGGATCCGCCGAGCAGCTTGAACAGATGGCGGCTTTCGAAGAGGAAGCTGCCCAAGCTCGACCAGCCAAAGTTTTGCGTTACCTCTTAACCTGGGCTCCACCTTTACTGGGTCCTTTCAGGAGCTTTGCCAGTCTCTCCCTACTAAGGGTGAGGCGCCCTTGGGCTTGCAGTCCTCCCGCCCGAAGAAAAGGAACAAGGACCCCAAATCATCTTCTGGCCGAAGAAGAAGACGTTCCTGGGACCAAGAACGATCTGATTCTCAGGACCAGGCGGTCTCGGCCTTGGTTGAGATCTCTTCCTCAGCCACTGGCTTCTCAGACTTTCCATCAGACCAAGGCACCAGGGCCGAGGATATGGCAGAACTGGCCATTGTCGCCGACCCCGTTCGACGACTGTCTGGAAAGGACACCCATCCTTTCTTTCCTCGATGAGGAGACCCATCCTGCGGGCATCCCGATCGAGGGACAGGAGCCGGATCCTCAGTTTTCATTGAATTTAGTCTCTCCCGATTGACAGAGCTGACACCATCAGTCTCGATCGAGAAGTAGGACCCCGTCGGTCGAAAAACTGAAAAAGGGTCACAAACACTCCCAGAAGAGGCGCCACCGCCATTCCTCATCCTCCTCGGACGAGGAGAGACTTAGGCGGAAGCTCCATCGACGTTATGAGGACCTCATGTGGCAACAGCTAATTCTGACCAGTCAAAAGCCGGCTACTCCGGCCATTAGTTGGCCCCAGCCTCTTCATCCGACACTGACTCCTCCGGTACCGAGGACTCCGGTTCTCCCACCGGTAGGACAGGCACACATTCCTGTTCGGCCTGTTCCGGTCTCCCCACCAATTTTGGTGGAACCACCACCTAAGCAGCCTCAGGGGTGGCTCCTCAAAGGAGGATCAGACAGATACGGGCTTGCCCCATCGCCTGTCCATCACTGTTGCTCTTGATCGCCTCTAGGCGCATTGAAGGGGACATAGGCAAGAGACCCTGTATCCCGACTCCTCGGACTTGATACCACTGGTCTTCACGCACACCCTGATGATGAGTTGTCAGTGACAGGCCTGGAGGAAGGTCCTTCTTCCTTCCAGGGCATCCTTTGACTCATTTCTGAGTCCACTGGTATGCCATTGCAGCCTATCCAAAGAAGGGAATATCCTCTCACGGATATCCTTAAGAGGGGGATACCCTGATGGAGGCCTTTTCAGTGGCCGGCCATTATTGGCCTGGTTTGAGCTATGTGGCAGCCTGCCTCTGCCCATCTCTGTCTGCCCGCATGGCTTGCAAGTACACTGTACTTATGGGGTCCTTGGCGGGCTTCACTGAGCATCCTCAGCTGAGAGCCTTGTGACTGCCTCGGTGTTTCAACGCACAGGTAGCTTAGCAGATACTGACCACCCTCTGGACAAGGAGTCCAAAATATGGACCATTCAGCCCAGAAGGTATATGTGGCCTCATCCTTGGGCCTTCATCAGGCCAGCTTGGCAGTGATCATGGTACACATCTCTCATGCTCTCTTGGGGTCACTAGATGAAGTCCTCCCTCATCTCCCAGCGGACATGCAGACCATGGTTACAAGTCCATGACCAGGGCCGTGCTGTTGCAAAACAGCAGCTCCAGACAGCTCTGGACATTGAGATACCTGTGCCTGCTCACTAGCAGCCACAGTGGCCACTCACCGCAGGGCCTGGCTGAGATTATCCTCCTTTCCGGTGGATACTCAGCACAAGTTAGCTGATGTGCCCTTCCTTGGCACCGGTCTTTTCAGTCCAGGAGTGGCAGGTCACCTCCAGCGCATTGAGCAGTCTAATGCCACTTTGGATGCCACTTCTGCTAAGGGTTCTTCAGGCAGGAACCAGCAGAAGTGCAAGAAGAAGCCCTTTCGGCACTCTTCCCCTGTGGTTAGGCAGTCCCCCTTCTAGGGAGGTCAGCAGTATCAGCAGCAACAGCAGGCTCACGCTTAGTGCCCTAGGCCCAAGCAGGGTCCCCAACAGCCCCGCAAAGGAGGCTGAGGTGCCGGTCCAGGAGCCTCCTCCTCCTCCTCTAAGCCTGCGCAGTGACGGGTCAAGGGTGGCCAACCCTACTCCTGTCACACCAGTTCTGGGTCCTCCCGTGGGGGGCTGGCTCCACCACTTTCTTTCTGCCTGGTCCAGTATCACTTCAGACAGGTGGGTTCTGGAAGTGGTCGGTCGGGGACTGCCTCTAGAGTTCGAGCAGTACTCTCCTTGCCGAGCCCATGCCCCACGGGAGGAAAGGATCTCATTTGGTGCTCAGTCAGCCCTTCGGGACGACATTGCTCAGCTCCTCCACAAGGAGGCGGTAGCTCCAGTGCCAGATCCTCCTACAGACCCAGGCTTCGTGTCCAGGTACTTCCTGGTGCCCAAGCAGACGGGGGGCTGGCGCCCCATCCTAGATCTCCATGACCTGAATCAGTATCTCAGGTCTCGCACCTTCCGGATGGTAACTCTGAACCAGATCATACCATCTCTGGAGTGAAACATGTGGTTCTGTTCACTGGATCTACAGGACACGTTCTTTCATGTCCCAATCTGTCCATCCCACCAGCGGTTCCTCTGCTTCAGGGTCGAAGGGACCCTGTACGAGTTCTGAGCCATGCTGTTCAGCCCCTCAGGTCTTCACCAAATGCATTGCAGTGGTGGCAGCCCATCTACGTCATCAAGGGGTTCGCATATACCCCTACCTCGATGATTGGCTCCTGGCGGGTTCCTCCCTGCAGGAGGTGGAGAGGTCCAGGACCTGGCCCTCCTAACCTGTTCTTGATTAGGCCTCCTGATCAATGAGGCCAAGTCAGAACTCGTGCTCTCTCAGATGATGGGTTTATCGGGCAGAGCTCACTCTCATCAGCCAGAGCTTGGCTTCTGGTGGACAGGGTGGAGGTTCTTTCCTCCTTTGCCCAATAATTTCTGGTTGAGCACTTGCGCCCTGCCCAGGACTTCCTGTGCCTTCTGGGTTACATGGCGGCATGCACCTCAGTGGTCCGTTGGGCCAGGTTGCACATGCATCCCCTCCAGTGGAGCTGGCGCCCAGTGGATTCAGCATCAGGGTCTTTCGACCAGCTGGTCACTGTCAACCAGAAGATGTGGGATGCTCTCCAATGATGAACCATCCCAAGTCATCTGCAGGAAGGATTCCATTTGTCTGCCCCAGACGATGGTCATTCTTTCGACCGATGCCTCTCTCATGGGCTGGGGAGCCAACATGGGGACCACAGAGCCCACGGGTTCTGGACCCCGAGGAGTCTCGTGCACACATCAACCTGTTGGAGCTCAGAGCAGTCAGACTGGCACTGTCAGCTTTCACCTCAGCCCGGGGTCAAGTGGTTCCAGTCCAGACGGACAATACCACCACCATGTACTACCTCAACAAACAGGGTGGCACGACTCCCATCTGCTATGAAAGGAGGCGGCCCAGATCTGGACCTCGTTAGCCGGTTGGAGGCAGATCTCCTTGCCATCCATGTGGCAGGAGTCTCAAACCAACTGGCGGATGCTCTCAGCCACATAGGCCAGACATCCCACAAGTGGTCTCTCCATCCAGAGGTAGCTTACAGTCTGTTCTCCCGTTGGGGCAAACCATTGGTGGACCTGTTTGCCTCCAGGGAGAACACTAAGCTGAGGCTGTATCATGCCCGGCCCCCTCAGCAGGGCTCGCTGCAGGGGGATGCCTTTTTGAGGCCGTGGACCCCAGGCCTCCTCTACGCCTTCCCTCCATTTCCCTTGATCCACAAGGTGCTACTCAAGGTGAGGAGGGACAAAGTGAAGGTGATCCTGGTAGCCCCAGATTGGCCCCGCCAGTTCTGGTATCCAGATCTCCTCAGCTGCAGGGCCCCGGAGCAGCTTTGTATATGCCTGGACCTGATATCATTGAACCAGGGGAAGGTATTCCACCTGGACCTTCAATCCCTGCACCTCGCAGCCTGGTTTTGAGTGGCTAGAGTTCCAGGCTTTGGGTCTTTCTGAGGATGTCTACTCCGTGGTGGAGGCATCTCGTAAGGAATCGACCAGGAAATGTTATGCCTTCAAATGGAAAAGGTTTTCCATTTGATGTCCGTGTAAGAGTCTGGACCCCTTGTCCTGCTCTGTGGCTAACATTCTAGACTACCTTTGGTCTCTCTCTCCAAAGAGGGTCTTCGGTCATCAACCCTTAGGGTGCACCTGGCAGCCATCTCTGCACTGGGCACGGACGGTCAGTCGACATTGGCACAGGAGACAGTGGTCGGGCACTTTTCAAAGGCCTGGATCACACATCCTCCGGTGCTTGAACCTCCACCTCCGTGGATCTTCTGTTGGTTTGGCAAGTTCATGGGCAAGCCATTCAAACCCATGCACAAGTGTGAGCTCTCACACTTGTCGTGGAAGACTGCCTTCCTGGTGGCTATCATGTCAGCCAGAAGTACAGGGGAGCTCCAGGCACTCTTGGTGGACTCCCCTTATCTAGTCTTTCACAGGGACAAAGTTGTCATGCGCCCCACCCAAAATTCCTTCCGAAGGTGGTGCCAGAGTTTCACCTTAACCAGGTGTTGACTCTGCCAGTATATTACCCTAACTACACCTCAGAAGCTGAATACAGGCTCCATACTCTGGACCTTAGATGTGCTCTCTCCTACTACAAGGAGGGGCGAGTGATGAGAGGTTCGCCAGCTGTGTGTCACCTATGCTGAAGCTTCTTCTGGCAGACCTGCAGCCAAATGGACTATTGAAGATGGATTACATCATGCATAGGTTCAGTGCTATGAGTTGGCGGGCAAGAAGCCTCCCAGAGGGATAAGAGCTCATTCTACCCGCCATACTGCTGCATCGGTGGCTGCTTCCAGGGACATCCCTATCCAGGAAATCTGTCAGGCTGCTACCTGGAAGTCAGCAAACACCTTCATTACCCATTACCACATCGACCTTGAGTCACGCGGGATGCTGGTTTTGGGGCCTCGGTCCTCCAATCTCTGTTTCCTAAGTAGGGGATGTGCGTCTTGCCTCCCTCCTCCTGGAGAACTGCTAGGAATCTGCCAAAGGATGTGGATGAACAACATATCCACGCTCCTAGAAAAACAGGATCTTACTTCGAGAAACAGCTCTTGCAGCATGTTACACCATTAGGACTGAAGCCCGCAGGTGCCAGGACCCCAAGGAAATTTTCTAGCTAGCAGTATTCAGCGGGGACTGCCCCCGACGTCGGTCCCGCCCCCGACGTCAGGCATAGTACATAAGGCAGCGGTCCTCCAGAATCCCTAGTTCTTTTCCCGCCGCCGACTCGCCAGCATCGGCCTCTCGGTCTCTATCTAGTGCACTACGACTTAGAACTTCAAGAGTTTCTTCAAACTGATGTCCTCTCCAACTCCTTCAATCGAGGGACACCTTTCCAAGTGTGCCTGCGGAAAACAGATCCCTTTTAAGGATCCTCATTCCTCCTGTGTGTGGTGCTTAGGCCCGGACCATGACACCAAGGCCTGCACTTTCTGCCAAGGGTTCAACAGCTGCACCAGGATCCGCCGTCAGAAGGCACTTCAGGCTTACCTGCTGGAAGAAAGACTTAGTAGGATGGACCAAGAACCTTCCTCCAGGGGCGATTCTTCTTCCAAGGCCCATAAACACTGGGATAAACACTGGAGAAAGTTAGGTCCAGATCCCGAACTGGGCCTCGGACTCCCATAGCTCAGGCTCCACCAGATCTGACCGCTGTCCTCCAGGGCTCATTCTCAGCCCCTCCGTCAAAGTCCAGGCTTCAGGTGGCTCTTTGACTTTCCAGCCCATCAAGACTTCAAGGCCCTCGGCTTCCTCTACTCCCTCTCGTGCCTCTTCCAAGTCTTCAGAATGCCACAAGTCTTCCTCATCGACCCAATGTTAGGACCCCGACTCCAGGTCGGTCTCCCAGCCTCTCAGATGTCCGGATCCACCACCCAGGAAGACTAAGGACCTGATGTCCCTAAAGCGGATGTCAGACTCGATGTCGGCCAAGAATACAAAGCTGGCCAGGTGTTCGCCAGAGCCATGGACACTAGCCAGGCACCAGACACCAGCCGGGTGTTCGCCGGACCTGAAGACGTCAGCCAAGCGACCGACGTCGGCCTCGTGATTCACCGAGCCAAGACGCCTCAAGTCACCGTGGACACCGGTCACAGGGACTCAACGGAGGAGGACACGCTGCTCAAGACCAGGCGGGCAACACTGAGGATGCTGGGCTCCGAGGAACCTTCACCCAACCGTGAGACACCCATGACCCGACGCCGACTCCCCGGTGCCAGACCTCCTGCGCCAGGCCGTCGTCAGGCACAAACCTGCAAGAAGTAAAGGACCTTTACTTTTCTGTTGGGACACCATCCAAAGAATGTGGTCCCGTAAAACCTCCTCCACCTACTCCTACTCCTTCACCTCCTACGCCCCCTCCTCCTCCACAGGGGCCAGCAGGACAACCACCAACCCCTAAGGAGCAGACTCCACCTCCCAGGGGTAGATCCAAAGATTGGAGAAGGCCTCTCTCAAGATCTCTATCGGGGTCTCCCAGCCCCAAGCGACCCAGATGTCGGCGGTATACTCTGTCATGGGAGGACTCCAGATCGGATACCTCAGAATACTCCAGATCTCCTTCTCCACTCAGCATTCCATCACCTGACCCACATGACCTGCCCAGGTCTCCTCTGGATGATCCCTCTTTCTCTGAGATCATGAGGCACATCCAGGACAACATGGGATGGAATGCTGAAGACCTCGACCCTGAAAGACAGCGCCTTGCCCCTTATCTTCGGCAGAAAGACCCAAAGCCTGTGGTAGTGCCACCCTTGGTGGACACCTTCGCGGATGTCACCAAGGCTACGTGGAAGCATCTGCACTCTACTCCTGCGGTACTGAAGAAAGCTGACTGCCTGTACAAGGCCCCGAGAGAGGACCAGTACTTGGCTCAACAACCTCTGGCAGACTCCCTGGTCATTACTGCCTCACATGACCGGTCCCAAAGACCGCAACACATGAGTACACAGCCACCGGACCAGGAATCAGGTGTCAGCGTGGCTCAGTTGGTAGCATATCCGCCTCTGGACCAGAAGGTCGTGGGTTCTCGTCCCACACCGGGATGGACTTGCACCTAAAAATCGCTGGCATCTGAGTGCAGTATTGGGGGTGCTGTACTGCTGGGGTGTGCCGTCCTTCGGATGAGACGTTAAACCGAGGTCCCTTCTGCCCATCCTGGTGTTGTCCTGGTTGGTGTCCAGGTGGAAGTAAAAGAACCCAGGGTACTCTTCGTAAAGAGCAGGGAACATTCCTGGTGTCCTGGCCAACATTCCCCTTCCCATAAAACGGTTCATGCAATTATCCAGGCTGTGTGTGGGTGATGATGTGCGATATGGCTGCCACCACAGATTAAGTCACTTCACTACCAGTCTAGCATTGCTTGTAAAGCGCTTTGGGATACTGTGTATGAAAAGCACTATATAAATGCTGATTCTTCTTCTTCTTCAATTGGATGCCCTAGAAAGATGCATGTATGCGACTGCTACATGCTCCATCAGGTCCCTGAACTACCTAACCCACATGGTACAGTTTCAGAACGCCCTATGGGAACAGGGCCAGGACCTGGCTGATAAGCTTCCGGATAGCGATCAGAAGGCGGAGCTCCTAAACCTTCTCCACACAGGGTCTGATGTGGGTACCCAAGTACTACAAGCCACATACGATTCTCGTCCCGCCAGAGCTGCAGCTTCAGGCATCTGTCTCTGTGACATTCTTGGCCTGTCTCCAGCTTCACCCCAGATGTACAGAAGAACATTCTTGACGTTCCTACAATGGTGAAGTACTCTTTACTGAACCCTCAGAGAAGGTTATCACTAAACTCCAGGACACTGGGAAGGCAGTCAGGTCTGTACAGGCCTTGTACAGATCCAGGCCGGTTCCTTTCATAGGAACCAGAGCCGTTCGCGCCGGCAACAAAGGCAGCAGCCATGTTCAGGCCAGCAACGAAGGGGCTCCTTTCAGCAGAAAGCCCAGACTAAGTCGTCCCCAGGCAGAGCCCAACGCTACACTAAACCAGCCCAGCCTGCAGGGACCAGTGCTGCCACAGTAAGACTCCTTCCCTGCCCCGCTTCCTCTGGATCAACGGACACAAAGGTGGGGGTTGCATCGCTCTCCACCTTTAGGGGTGGCAGTTGATTACCACCCCACCAGTGGGTCCTCCAATTGGTCAAGAAAGGTCACTTTATAGAATTTCTTGACCACCCACTGGCAAGACCTCCCCTGCTTTCCTGCTACTCGGGTCAGCATGCCCTGCTCATACAGCAGGAGGTGCTCACTCCCTGGGAAAAGAAGCAATAGAGCATGTACCACGGAACTAGGGAGTGCAGGGTATTATTCTCACTTCTTTCTGGTTCTCAAGAAAACAGGGGACCTCTGTCCGATACTTTACCTCAGCGACCTCAATGAGTCAGTCCTGTACAAATGCTTCTGCATGGTGACCCTCCCAGGTCTGATTCCCATGCTCAAGCAGGGTGCCTTTCTAGTGTCCTTGGACATGCAGGACGCTTACCTGCATATACCCATTGCTCAAGTGCACAGGAAGTTTCTCTGCTTCGAGTTCCAGGGCCACCATTATCAGTCCCGAGCCCTCCCTTTTGGACTGTCATTGGCACTTCGGGTATTCACAAAGTGTATGGCGGCCGTAGCGGTGTCTCTGAGGAGATGAGGCCACTATGTGTTCCCCTACCTGGATGACTGGCTTCTCATGGCACCCTCTCAGGATGCCTTGATGGCCGCCATCCATTATACTCAGTCTCTGTTCGAGATGCTGGGCATCATGATCAATCAAGAGAAGTCACGCCTGGTTCCATCACAGACTCTGCAGTTCATAGGCGCAGTTCTGGACACCATCCAGGGGAAAGCTTTTCTTCCCCAGGACAGAGCAGAACACATCAGATCCCTCATCAGGGACATTTCGACGAAGAAGACTGTTCCTGCCAGATCGGTCCTTTGCCTGCTCAGACACATGGCTGCGGCCATTGCCACAGTTCTGCTTGCTCGTCTCCACATGCAGAACACCCAGTGGATGTTATGGCTCCAATGGGATCAAAAGCAAGACCATCTGCAACTTCCAATCAGGATCACGAAGACCGTAATCTGGGCTTGGCAATGGTGGCTAGATCCAAAGAATCTATCGGCAAGGGTCCCCTTCATTGTGTCATCTCCAATTGTGACACTCCACAGACACCTCAGGGCTTGGATGGGGAGTACACCTCAATGGTGTCCAGTCTCAGGGCCTGTGGACAGCCCAAGAGACTCATCTCCACATAAATATCCTGGAAATGAGAGCAGTTTTTTATGCCCTGCAGGCCTTCCAGTCAGATTCCACTGGGTACCCTTCTGTTACAAACAGACAATTCCGAGGTGATGTATTACCTCAACAAACAAGGAGGCACCCATTCCTACCCACTTTGCAGGGAGGCCATGAGGGTGTGGGATTGGGTTTTGCAACACTGCGCAAACCTCATTGCTGTTCATGTCCCAGAAGTGGACAACGTCATTGCAGATGGCCTGAGCCGCTCTCAGGCCAGAGTCCACGAGTGGGAACTACTCCAGGAGGTAGTAGAGGATCTGTTTCACAGATGGGGTACACCAGAGTTAGACCTTTTCGTGTCCCCATCCAACGCAAAACTGCCCAATTTATGCTCGCTAGATCCAGGGCCTGGTGTTTTCTGGTGAGACGTTGTCCTCTCCTGGGCGGCAGATTTCTATGCCTCCCTTTCCGTTGATCCAGAGGGTTCTTCTAAAACTTCGCAGAGAGCAAGCAACACTGATACTCATCGCGCCATTCTGGCCCAGGCAGATCTGGTTCCCTCTACTACATCAGCTATCCCAGGAACCTCCGGTGCCTCTGTCAATCAGCTCTCACTTGTTGTCTCAGGAGGAGGGCTCCTTGGTCCATCCGGACCTTTGTTCGCTGAGCCTGCATACTTGGCTCCTAGAGACATAGCCATTTTGCAACACGGGGTCTCGCAAGAGGTAGCTGACGTTCTGGTGGCCGCGAGAAAACCAGCCACTCATGCTACTTATGCCATGAACTGGTGCCGTCTTTGCCTATGGGCTTAAGCACGGGGGGTTTTCACCTGTAGACTGTCCAGAAAAGTCTGTCTTGGACTACCTCCTGTCTCTTTTTCAGACAGGCTTGGCCTACTCCTCGATCAAAGTACACCTCTGTGCCATATCAGCTTATCATTGTCCTATAGGCCAATGCACCATATCTCAGTTGGACACGGTATGAGCCTTCCTGAGAAGTATTCTCCAACTTAGACCTCCGATTAAGGATCCAATTCCACCATGGGATCTACCCATTGTCCTGAGCAGCTTACGCTGCCACCCTTGAACCAGCTGCGACTCATAGCCACGCCGCCTCACTTGGAAGACGTTGTTTTTAGTTGCCGTTACCTCGGCCAGAAGAATTTCTGAACCCATGCACTCATGCAAACAGCCTTTTGGTTTTTCACCAAGACAGGGTATCCCTACGGACTAATCCCAAATTTCTGCCTAAGGTGGTCTCAGCTCTTACCCTTAATCAGGACATTGATCTACCAGTGTACGTTCCCAACTATTCGAATCGAAGAGAGGCCCTGTTGCACACCCTAGATGTGCTTAGGTGTCTCCGATACTACCTGACCAGAACCAAACACCACTGAAAATCAGACCAGCTTTTTGTCTCCTTTGCCCACAGGATGATGGAAGGTCCTGTTTCCAAACAGTCGCTGTCCAGGTGGCTCATTCAGTGTATCACATTCAGTTACCAGAAGTGCAACAAACCCTTACCGGGCCGGTTAAGGGTCATTCCACAAGGGGGGTGGCTACCTCCTTTATGCCCTAAGAATGTGTCCACCTCGCCATCGGTGCTGCAGCTTCTGGAGCTCTGTGCACACTTTCATCAGGCATTATAGCCTGATAGTGCATTGAGGCTGAGAGCAGGTTTTGGCTAGCAGTCCTTAAGGACTTCTGTCCTAGGCTTTGGTTTCATTAGATTTCTACCTTCCTCCTCCCAATGGTGTGGGATTTCCATGATTGCTTGGGAATCAGTCCTAATGTGTAACTTGCTGCAAGAGCTGTTCCTCAAGAAGATAGTACAGTTACGTAAGAACTTACCATAACAGTAGATCTTCGAGAACAGCTCTTGCAGCAGGTACTTTCCCTCTCACCATCCCCTCGCTGGAGGTAGATTCTAGTTTCAACATCCTTTCCTAGGATCAGGTGTTCTCAGCATCTCTCTGACTGCCATTTGATGGCGGATCCTCAGTCTCCTTTTCTGATATCATCCAGCTGCTGGGAGTCTCCAGCGGAGAACTGGAGATTCTGGGGACCGCCCCCTATGTACTATGCCTTATGTCAGCGGACCGACGTTAAAGTGTCCCCGAATACTACTAGCTAGAAAATTTCCGTGGGGTCCTGGTGCCTGCCAGTTTCAGTCCTAATCATGTAACCTGCTGCAAGAGCTGTTCTTGAAGATCTACTGTTACGATAAGTTCTTATATAACTGTACTTTACTCACCTGTAACAGTAGTTCTAGGAGTGGTATATGTTGTTCATCCACACACCAACCCGACTCCTCGGCTTTAGGCGCAACACCTTGCTTCCAGCGGGCTAAGATCTGGCGTCATGGGGCGGAGCCGAGGTATATACCACCCGGGTGGGTGGGAGGAGCCAGCTTGAAGACTTCTGGCAAGATTTAAAGGGGAAAGAGACATGCCAAAGAGTGTGGATGAACAGCATATACCACTCCTAGAACTACTGTTACAGGTGAGTAACCTGTTTTTTCTCTTCCCCTGGGAGGTCTCCTCCTTTAAAGGACTTTACAGAAATCACCTCACAGGTTCTAAAATTATGGTTTCATATACGTAACAAAGAACCATTCCAGCTAATTTATGAACACTGTAAGGTCATTTCAGAAGACAAATTTTTTTATTCCATCTTATAATGACCTGACTTTCTCAAGGTGGCGTCGATTAGGATTGGAACAGTTATTTCAGTTCCTAGGTCCCAATGGGGTATTATCTTTTGAAGAGCTAAAAGTAAAATTTAAGCTACTAAATACTGACCACTTCAGATACCTTCAAATTAGAAATATTTTAAGAAACAGAACAATTCAGGTGAAATTGACACCTCCAACCCCTTCTCTCCTAAGATTATTTTTGACCATTCCTTAGGACATCACTGGAATCATATAATTGGGAACCTAAATAAAATGATGCAGGACCTAACTAAAGAATCAACTAGAACAATATTGATAATTTGGAACAAAGATTTAAACCTCTGAAGTGTCTGTAGAGGCTTGGTCCTCAACAACTCTTCGAGCAGTTAAAATTACCCAGTCATACATTTGGAGAGAATATTCGTGGAAGTGTAGATCCAGGCTTTTCAGGTCACCTGCTCGGCTGACAAAGTACCTTCCGATTGAATATGGGATGTGTTGGAGGAGGTGGGTGTGGGATGGCTGATATTGCACATATTATGTGGCAATGTCCACTCTAATGCCTTTTGGATAAGCTTGCAAAGAGAAATGGTGGACAGTCTGGGAGAAAATGTTGAACTTTACAGTCTAAATGCTATTACTAGCAGTTGCACCGACCATTCCCCAATGGACAAAAACTTTACTACCTATTTTCTTGTTGGCGGCTAAGAAGTCACTTACAAAAAGTGGATGACTCAAGACATTCCTACCATACAAGATTGGAAACAAATAATGATATCAATATATCAGATGGAAAATATTGCTGCTAAAATTAATAACCAATCACAGAAGTTTGCTCAACTCTGGCAGAGATGGGCCATCCATCAAGCAGAAGTAGATCCAGAGTTTTTCCATAATGGAATGTGAGGGATGGAAGGGGAGAAAACAAGAGCTAGAAATGATCAGCTGTAAACTGTATAAAGAAATATAGGATTTGGATAAGAAAGGATTATGATTACCATAATGATCTCTGTGTCATACTAGCCATTTGCTACCTAAAGAAAATAAATACTTAAAGTATGTACCAGAATGACAATGAATGTAAAAATGTCTCTATTATAAAGAAAATTCTAATAAAAATATATTTAAAAAAAAAGAAACAGAATGTTGATGTGCCAGAGTGCTGCCGCCACCATAACAGGGTGGGGTAGTAAACACAGCAGCAGAAGAGCCATTTTGTAAGTCTTTTCCAACCAAAGTGTAGATATGAGATAACAGTGAACTTTTTGTTTGTTCTCTGCAGTCATGGCATTGGGATCATCCCACTACCGGTCATGCCCGGCTATGATAGTGGAAGTTAACAAGTTGAAAGTCATTGAGAGATGTTACTATGGGGACGTTTGCCTCCTCATGTGGCAATTCCTGGATATCCAATTAGTGTGCCTAATGTGCTTAAAGGCTGGAAGGGACATTTCATGATTTCTCACTGTTCTGGGTGCCTTGAGGGCAAGGCCTAACTAATGCACCCAAGATTTGGTTGGCTCCCACATGGACAAAGCTTCAAGATTCTACAAATTGGCAGCACAGCACCAGGTGGAGCCTGTTGGGAAGCCCAGCAGAGTGTGGCACAAAGGAAGAGGGTGTAGATGTACAGGCAGAGCAAGAAGTGCTGATGTCTCCGAGTCCGGGTCACAGATGGACAGTGCGGAAGGAGCATCAGCAGTTCCATGGAGAGAGGGGCCAAGCCCTAGTCTCGTAGGAGAAGATGAAATGAGAGAGACTCTTGAATGGGAAGTGTCAACCTCTGCACCCAGTGAAGAGTGGACAGTCTCAGGATTGAGGATGACTGCTCACTCCTGGGCTCAGGTTCTCAGCGAGGAAGAGGAGGAGGGGGGGAAGCTAGGTATCCTTACGAAGAAGGTGCTAGTCCACAGTCTCGGGCTCTTGCCTCGGAGGAGCAAGAAGAGATTAGTGACTCCACAGCCCTGTACCCACAAGGAGGAGTCAGAGATCCATTTTATGTAGCATTGAGTATGTGTCACTGGCAGAACCAGGATTGGCTGCCCCCAAGTCAGGCCAGTGGTCTTGAACTGACCAAGTGTAGTAAAGAGGAAAGACTGGTTCGTAGGAAGGAAAATGAGATCTTTGGGATATCCTTTCCTACCCTTCCTTAGAGAGTCTGGGAGGAGATGGAAAGAAACAGGAGAGCCTGGATAGTGGAAGAAGCAACAAAAGACCTGCTTCCAGGTGCATCTCGATTTGTCAGAGACAAAGCTGTTAAAGACAGATTCAAGTATTGGAAAGTGGGCAGGACACTGTTCATAGACACTGAACGGATCGTGGATGGAAAGGGCCATGAGACTTTCTACAATGTGAATTATGAGCGCCCAGACGGGGTAATAATTCTTGCACCTGACCCATTGTGGTATTACCCTCAATGCAACCAACTTTCTGCAAATGTGCACATGCCTACCAAGTGGAAAGCAGAGCAGTGGTAGCCAGTGTTACCATCCAGACGTTGCCATACACCAGGATTCAAAGGTGCTTCCAGATTTGTCAGCCTTGCAGTGTGCCTTCCATTTCCATCACCTGGCCTTCCAAATGACATCATCCAGAGAGGACACCAGCCCAGCTGTTCCTGGTTCATCGCCTGGGATTTCAGATGACTTCAGACCAGCTCTTCCTTTCCTGTTCCAAGGTTCCATCTCCAGATTACATCAGCCAGAGATGACATCAACCCAGCAGTTTCCAGATGTGCCATCCTGTAATTTCCGAAGATTTCTGCCCAGATGTATCCGAAAATGCTGCCAGGGAGAGTCTTGGCTGGAGATCCAGGTGCCATACCATTTTCATTCTTCAAGGGACTGGTAAGTCCAGACTTTTCTTATCTTATTGACATTGCAGTACACATCCTACACCTAGCAGACTGCAGACTATGAACTGTCCACAAAGACTCTCTTCGGGACTACAGTCCACAAGAACTGTGCTTCAGTGGGTCTGGCCCATGAGAGACTCTTTTCTCGGACTTGCCCTCGAGCACTGGTTGTCACTAGATGGGACATTTAGGCATTCCATCCCCAAAATGTGTATTGTGTATAATGTTCATGTTTTTCACTGTTTTCTATTGTTTTCTACTTTTCAAAAAATATTTTTTGGGATTCTCCAATGTTTTGATGGTAAGGGTTATGATAGTATACTGTGTTTGCAGATTGGGGGTGTGTTTTGTCTTTTCTCTTTCAGGTAGTTCCTGATGAAGACAGAAGAGGAGTTGAGAGACTCATCGGAGTTCCTCATGTGTTTTAAAGTAGTTGTGTTTAAAGTACAATGTTGTTGTTAACATTTGTTAACTTTTACCTCCACAGGTGTGGTTGTGGAGGAGAGCGTGGGAGTGTAATGCTTAAGTGTAGTGTTAGTTCCTTGGTTTGGGTTGCAGGCGTCCAGGGATGGGGGAGGTACCCCTGTTTTTGAGTAGCTTGTTTCTGGTCAGATAGGTTTTCCTCAGGGGGTTAGGGGGATAGACAGGCTGTAGTCCTGACCAGCTGTAGGGGCTGCAGTACTGGTCTATTAGGGCTATGCTCTGGACAGTTCTTCCAGGGCCACTGGTTACCATAAGATCGTAGTGTAGAGGCTGATGTGTCAGCCGATGGCCTCTGGGCCCCTAGTGTTGCCTGCCTGTGCTTGGCACATGGTAGCAAAGAGCCTGATCACCCCTCTCTGTAGGTAGCACATAGGGTAGGATGGCCTGGGGCTGGATAAATAATGACTGCGGACAGTCATTTTTCTGACCGAGGGTGGGTGTAACTTCCTTGTTCCCAGGGGTTACTAGAATCCCACTTAGAACCAGTGGCAGGCAGGGAAAGGCAGCTTGTGGGATACCAGTTAAATGGGATTCACACTGTCTCACTCTGTTCTCAGTTTCAGCTGAGCTGGAGTGATGATGTCACCATAGAATTCTCGCAGCAGCATAAGCTACAATGGAATGTTGATTGCAGGGGTTAGCTGTAGAACGTTGGGAAATTCAAGTCAATCTTCAGAGGGCAGTCTGTGGAGACTAGAGAGAGTGAGGAGTGCTGCAGTGGCAGTCCCTCAGAGTCCAGCTCATATATAGAGCTACCAGAGAAGGAGTGGGTTGTGTGTTCTCACCCTAGAGAGGAACACAGAAGAGACCAGAAGAAAGTGGTAGAGACCGTTCCTAGAGTTGTTCCAGTGCCCCATCCCAGGGGGGATGAGGGGGAGAATTCCAGGAATTCAGGGGTCATCCCTGTGCCAGCCTGGACAGGGGGAAGCTGCCTGAGAATTGATTTGTTTGTGAGTACCTGAGACATTTGTGTGAAGAAGCCCTAGGGCACCTGCATACCTTGGGTGAGTTCTACTCTGATATAGAGGCAATGTTCACTGAGACAGAGTTTAGTGTAAAAGTATCTGCCTACTGTGGGGTCACAGGAAGACTTGCCAAGTACAGAACTTTTAATTTGTGTATGGCTTGAAGCATCTGCAACAGCAGGGATCTAGGTTAAAGATAGAGCCACTTACAGTACTTTTAAAGTCAGGACACCTCCAGAGATGTAGAATGTTAGTGTGCTAAACATTTCAAGATAGCATTTACAACCAGTAGTTCAAGAAAGGTGTTGTATCCAAATGAATGACCGAGTATAGATTTGGGAGCAAGAGGTGGAAGAACCCCCATCTGGAGTAACCAGATTTACCTTTCGGTTCAGTTTGGGCACCTATGGTTTTCTCTCAGGCACTTGGCCAGTGTCTGAAGAAAGCACCAAGACGTGGGATTATGGAATTTTTCCTTTAGAGCTAGAAAGTGCTCATGGGTGGTTTAGGGATCCATCATCAATCTCCATGCCATATGGAAAAGTGTCCTAGTACAGGCCGAGGTGCCATGTCAAGGAATAGTAGAGAAGTGTACCAGTTTGGGCCATGTGTGCCCAGATCCGTTCAGAACCTGAGGGTTAGTAGTGAAGAAGTATGCTCTGTGCCTCTGTAATCTGCATTATCAGCGAGTGTAGCCTGGGGGGGGCATCTTTGCTTTGTTATTCTCAGTGTTATGTGAATGAAAGCCATACTCTAGAATCCCATTCCTGGTTTGGAAATTTCAGTTATTGCTTCCAGTGTCTGAATTTACTTGGGTGCCCCTGTCCAGAAGTACAAACCTAGCACAATGCTGAGCAACCGCTTTCTCCCAAGGACCCAGGTTTATGGCCATGCTAAATGGTCCCCCCAGGTGTGAGCCAGCTAGGTGCCACACTGGGTTTGCCTGTCTGAGGTATGGCAGGCTCCATAGTAGAAGTAATTGGCACACAGTTTCTGCAAAAGATAAATTTAATAGTGACTACCCCCACCCCTCTCAGTGGCACCTAGATGTGAGAGGAGCAGCTCCGCTGATGGAGATAAAAGGGGGGCTGGTGGGGGGAGGTTACATACACAGTATGGATGGACACTGGGCCACTGCAGCATGGTGCCTCATGCCACCTGCAAAGCAGACATGATGCAGGCAGCTATGCCGGACAAGATATACGGATGGAACAACCATGTGCAGGAACAGCAGGGGTGGAGATGGGTGGGGACAATGAGGGAGGGGGACAGGGAACAGGGACTGTGCAGCGAGGGGGGGACCATAGGGAAAGGCCTAACAGGGGTAAGAGGGTACACAGGAGCAACCCTAGTGATGGCCCTGGTCGGCCGCCGTGGCATGCCATCCCTCACCCCCTCTGCTGCCAGCATGCCTGCAGGGTGCTACCACCTCGGCATGCCCGGACCACGAGCAAGATCTGCTGCATGGGCTGGCCCAGCATCTGGTGCAGCGGGTACACACTGGCAGCTGGACACCTATAGTGAAGGTCAGGGCAGGTGTCCAGTGCAATGGCCAAGGACCCATGCCCACCCACAGTGTGCATGTACATGATAGGAACACGCATCATGTGTGTGCACATTGCCAGCCCTGCACAGCTTGTGCTGTGCCAGTACATCACGGTGGTCACCTTGACCTGTGCAATTGACACCTTGTCAGCACAGTGCGACAAGACTGCAGGTTCGAGCACCGCACATGCGTGGCCATTGCACCACCGCTTGCTTCGGTGCAATACCATTGTGCATGGTGCAGTATCTCAATATTCAGCCGCCACATGCATATGAGCTCATCTGCCAATGTGTGGCACAGTGGGGTGCATTAGCAAATCATTACCGTTGCGCACAACCTCATTTGCATGCGTTGCACCACAGAGGCGCCACCAAATAGCACAGGTCATGTACCAGTATTGCACCCTTGACAGGAGTGGTGGATGCCGCAGCAGCACACTGGGGGCAGACAGCACTGCAGGGCGGGATGGACCAGGGTGATGCTGCCAGGGCCTCAGCGGGTATGTGTGGAGCATGCCATGATTAGCTCTGTGCTGCGCCCCTTGCCTGTCCCTAGTGCACACACCACCATGCATACCCTGCCCACCCCCAGGACTGCGCCGCCCATCGCACCCTGCCCATGCCACACACACCCACTGGGGCGGCCTGTGGGGTCGTCCCCATGTTCACATCCATGGCACGGTGCAGGGCCATGCCAGTTGTGTGGTGCAGGCATTGGTGTGCACCCCGGTGACATCGCACGCCACCTTGTGGGTGATGCTTGGGCGCCCTTCCTGTTGATAGTGCGCCAGTCCCACAGGGTTAGGTGGCATGCGGCTGCCGCGTGGGTGCAGGCACGGGCCCCACACGCCAGGCATGCCTGCCACCCTGTCGCTGTCCTGCATCGGTGCTGTACACTCCACCTGTGTGCTGGGGTGACGGCTGCATTCCACAGCATGTGACAGCACAGCCATGGGGACCCATGTGGGGTGATGGGCCACAGCCACCTGGGTGCTGCCCATGGTGTCCCCTGTTGGTCCCTGGCTGACACCCGTGGCAGGCAGGCACATGCTGGCGGTCTCCAGTGGGTGCCTGCAGCTCGCAGGGCTGCCTCAGCATGGCCCTGTTCAGGTGGTGCTGCCCACAATCTCGGTGTCACTCTGGTCCCAAGTGGTGCTGCGGGCACGGTACCACCTGTGTCGGGCATGCAGCCGCTGGGGCCCTTCACCAGCCAAGTAGCTGTTCCTTCTGCTGCCTACACCACTCATCACTGCCCCATCAGGGTGGGCTACGCTCCACGTCCCCTACTGTCCACCATCCCCTGGGTGGTTGGCTGCTGGCTGTGTGCCACCCTAGTACACAAGCTTTGTGTCTGTGTGTGTGTGTGTCCCTCTCTCTGCCCCCTCTCATGCCACCTCTCTATCCCACTCCCTCTGTATCTGGTCGTGTGCCTGTCTGTCTCCCTCCTCCTGTATCTCTCCCTCTCACTCCCACCCTTGGCGCAACTGCTGTCTGCGTGCTCGTGCCTTGTTTTACTATGAACAAGTCAGCTCAGAGCAACCCGATTTGCTCCACACTTGCGCCATGATTTCACGGTTGAATATGCCACTGTGCTGGATATTCATGGGAATGCCCTGCTCTTGCGCCGCATTCATTATAGTTGTGCACTAGGCGCCAATGGCTCCCCTGAATATGACTCCTTGGTGCAATACCACACTTGGGCTGGCGCATCTGCTCTGAATATCTGGGCCTCTGCGTATAAACCTGAACAGCAAAGAGCAATCTTTAGTAATAACGCAACACTTCTCTGATCAGTTATGGCATAGATTGACTTTTTATTATATGGACAAAGGCTCTTTGGTGCCATAGTCCGGGTGGAAGACCCAGCCACCCTCCTCACACAATAATAACTGTATAATTGCATGTCATTGGTCATAATCATAACACTAGAGTAACATATCTGCAATATTTACTAAGTTACTTTATTACAATATCACATACTGTAGTTTCCTTGCACTGTTTTTCATTTTATTCTTAGACTGTATTTGTTACTGTATTGTATTGTATTGTATTGTCTTACAAAGATAAAATTAATAAAACACAAAATTGATACTGTTGCAGCCTGACTGGGTTCTTTTAGTCCCTGTCTGGCATGGGTTAGAAGAAGTCATTTTTCCTGAGATTAAAGTGTGTAGTACAGTATGCCCCCCCCCCCCAAATTAGTTAATATTACCCACAGCAAACAACCAAGCAATTTGCTGAGAACATTTCTTGTCCCATCTAAGGTTGGATCTGTTCTGGTAGAGACACACTCTGGGCAACCCGCAATCAGAAAAGTAGCTTTTCTGAAAGTACGTTCCACAAACATGCCGGTTTTAACTTTCTGAGATGGATCCACCATGATGGAGCAATTCCTCCTCTCTTCTTTCTTTACTGGTCATTAGTGTTGCCAGAATTTATTTTCTTTCTGTTCCTCACCAAGCTTCCCTGTGTCCCATCTCCCAGTATATGGCTCGCAGTGCCTCGGCAGCTTCCAGTGACACCTTCAGGGTACCGATGACAGCATATTTGTCATTAGCACTCAGAACTGTGGCGGGAAGGGGGAGAGAAAAGGAAAGACAACAGTGAGATCCCCTAAATACTCTTTTACAATGCTGTTAGAGGAGTTTTTAAAATGGGATATAAAAAAACTAACCAAATTGAAAAACTTCATTGGTTAAAACACTATACCTAACCGTTGATTATTTACCTAAAAACTGCACAGTTCACTAACCTGCCTAGCAATAACCTATCTAAACCTTTTCCCGATGTTTTAAACACAAAGCCTACAACAGGGCATAGGTTTTTTCAAAAATAAATGCAGTTCCTGGGTTCATTCAAAGGCAAATGGCCTTTGTTACAAAACTCACTTATTTTGCCTAGCAGCAACCTAACTAAAGAAAAATAAAAGCTTTTCCCATTGAGAAAAGAAGCATTTTCCATTTTATAAGGACAGTAACCCAACCCAGGGCATGGGTTTCTTGAAAATAAATGCACTTCCTGGCTGTGTTGAAAGTCACTCGGACATTGGCCTCAAGCCTTCCAGTTCTCCTGTGGTATGCATTCATTTTGTAGAAATGCATGCCCTGTTGTGGGTTAATGCTGCCTTAACCATTTTCTGCTGAGGAACTTTGCAAGAAATATTTCTTTAAATGTAGGAGAATAAAGTTACATCAGTTCTCAATTCCTTCCCATACATGGTATAAGGGACTGGTTTCATTCCTTATCCTGTAGTGCCATCTTTTGACCATTGTTTCTCTCCTATTTATTTGATTTTGATCACTGGGTCATGTGACTCACGTTGAGTATGAACTTACACATATTTTTCTTAGTTTGTTTCTGCTCTACAAAGTTTTTGATTTTTTTGTTACATTCATTTGATAATTTAGCCAGTGATTGTACAGCACCTAATTTTCCATTAAAAGTAGCCAAAAAGAGAGCTAGCCCGGTGGCACAGAGGGCTGAGGTGCTGGACACCTAACCTCTCGTCACACCAGTGACCTGGGTTCGGATATGAACTTGGGTCGTTGGGGAGCTGGCACAGGAGGGGAGGAGGGTGAGAACAGGATGGAGCAGCCATGGGGCAGCTCTCTTCTCTCGGGGTGGTCGTTGCTCCCTCTTAGTTCCACTGCCATCTGGTGGAGGTCCGGCTGCTAGCGTAGGCAGGAAGGAGCGGCAAGTCACAGGAGGGTATCTTGAGCCATGGTGTGCACATACCTCCACATGCGCTTGCAGCTGAGAACGGGAATGGTAGAAACAAAACGGGGAAAAAATATGAGGGATAAAATATGTATGAAAACAAAAGTAGCCTAAAAGAGTCAGCAATATAAAACTGATATTCAGGATGTGCAGTGTATGCATGTAGGATTTTAAGGGGTTCAAGCAGCTTTGCATATTATAGTGACAATTTATACCTCAGACCTTTTTAGTCATGCTTCTTTTAAGCACTCCAGAGTCTAAGTCTGCCACTTACTCTGGGTCACATCTGCTCCTATAGACCCTTTCCACTTAAGGGATGCAGCCTGGACTAGACACGATGCTACGGGGCTGCCATCTGTAGGCAAGCATTCAGAAGACTCCGTAACTACTGCACAGCAGTCACTCTGCAGGCCAAGGCTGTGTATTTCCAAAATAAATTCTTGTTTAGAGGCTCAGATCCTTCTGAATTATGGAAAGCAATTCAGTGACTTCTTAATGCCTCCTCTTTTCCTTCAAACTCCCAAGCTGACACTTATCACACTATATCTGCTGATAATTAAACTGTTTCTTCATTGATGGTCCCAGGGCTCTCATTTCTCCTTCACCAGCCCCCAGCTCACCAGTATGAGATCCCCTTGGGTGCTGGAAGTTTCAGTCTCTTCCCTTCTGAGTCAGATGTTCACTAGAAATTATCTTCCTGAATGTTTTCTTTAATGGGGTTTGAATGGCCTATTGCCTAAATTCAGTCTTAGGGGCTCCCACCTTGGCTGGCTCCATTACACTCATTTGCAATCAGTCCTTGGCCACTGGCTCTTTTCCCACCAGCTGAAAAATACTCTTTGTTAGTCACACAACATAAAGGTGGCTCCACTTACGACATGACAAACTACCGTCCCATTTCCTTGTCCCCCTCCCTATCTAAATTACTTGACAGACTGGTCAGTAGGTAAAACTCCAGCTACTATTATCCCTCATGCTTTATTACCCCCTTTCAATTGGGATTCCACCTCCACATCGCTACTCAGAATTACTGTACATGTCCATTCACACAAGGGTGCTTGTCAGGGGACCACTGCAGTCTTCACTGATTTGGCAAAGGCATTCAACACAGTCAATCATTCTTTGCTTCTAGCCAAAGTAGCTTTCTCTGGTGTGTCTGCCTCCTCCCTGTTCTGGTTTAGATCTAACCTTTCAGACAGGTCCCAATGGTTAAACTAGGATCTTCAATCTCCTCTCAGCTCTCTGTCACATGAGGGGTCCCTCTATGGTTGGTACTTGGCCCTCTCGTTTCTGTCTTCATATTATCTCCCTTGTTCCTTAACTGCCTGCAAATTCCACAGGTATGTGGATGATGCCATCATGTTCTCATCCGGTTCCATGCTCTCTTCCATTGAGGAATAACTTCAGCTTAATTTCATCAATGTATGAAATTGGTGCCTTTCCAAACAGGGCAACTTTGAAAATAGGTCTTTGACCTAAAGTTTTGCTATCCTGTATAAAAATAAAATTTTTTACTACTACTACTTTTCAAAGCTCTATGTAGATTTGTCTTGGCCTGTCCTTCCCAAACCCACCACAGAACTGTATACAAAGAACTAGACTGGGCCCCTCCTGACATGAGGCAGTCTCTCCATACTGCCCTGTTTGGTGCTAAATACTGGTCAAGTAAATTACTGGGCTATCTCAAGGATTTATTCACTCCGGCCACAAACTCCTAACACACTCAGAGGATGGAAATAGACTCCAAATTTCTAGGTGCAGACACAATGTGGATGAAGCTTCTGTCACGTATGGACTTGCTACCACATGGAATAGCTCCCCCCTACTCACGACCCTCACCAGTTTACAGTCTGTGAAAACCTCACTCAAGGAGCACTTTTTGAGCCCCCTGACATGTTACAATTACCACTGTGGTGGCACATATCTTTATTCTGGTGTTTCCTAGTGTGTTAGAAGAGTTGCGTTTAATGCAGATTTTGCCATCCTCTTGTAGTTGGGTTTCTTCCCAGGTATTATATTGTTTATGGTACAGTAGTATGCTCAAACATGCCCTTTTGGGAATCTGATGTGTGGCGTGGTAAGGCAGCCATTCTGCCTCCTGGGGCCATGTATATAGAGCCTTTGTATTTTCCTTGTATTATGCTCACATCCACTGTACATTGTTTTGGAATTTTTATGTTTTATTTCACTTTGTCACCTAACCGCCCACTTCAGTCAGCCGCACCATCCTGCCCCATCACCCGCCATTGCCTGTTAAGCTTCCATGTTCCCCTGCGGGTAATCCCCATGGAAGGGCTGCCAGAGACCACCACTTTCCTCCGACCAGACGCTTGAAGGCCAGTGAGGGAGAAAGAGCCTGGTCAAAAGCAGAGACCTGCGATGGATGGCATACTACATGGTCATGAGGTTTTCCTTCTCTTTCCCATCCCTTGGACAATTATGGAGGTTGTGTCAGATGCCAAAGCATCATAGTGCCGATATCCCCTCCCTTAGTACTGGTTCCAGCCTGCCTCACCACCTGTGATCACCCAGGTGGCAGTATTGCGCAGAGATCAGGAGCCCTCTCCTCTCCTGAGGAGGCGAGCATCCACTGGGACTCCTCAGCAATCCTCCCCTGGCTGCCCATCTGACGCACTCCAGGCTAGTTCCTGAACCCAGGTTACTGGCGTCATTAGTGGTAGCTCTCACAGACCGGCTTATCCACTGTACACTTTGATTTCTGTATATAATTATGAGTCGGTATTTTATTGTAAACAGTGTGAAACATGTTTGTCGCCCTCTAGTGCCTTGTAGATAGACCCTTTAGTATCATTCCATGGCAGTTACCCTGAATTGTCTGTATTTCTTTGATGATCCCTGTCCCCCCCAAGTCACAGCTGGAAATGAGCCCTTTGGACTTTGCTTGCTTACCTGATAAAACTATGTTGCTAATGAATAAATACAATTCTGATTTACAGAGCCTTTTTTTCTCCTGCCTTGTAAGATGCCTTTTCACCCATTTTGAATCTGCTTTAGCATTTATTTCAGATATGTAATAATTAAATGAAACGCTACATTTGGTACAGCTATTGTCAGGTTTTCATCTGTATTCTCAGCTGTTTTTGGAGACAGTGTGTCCTGTAAAGTGAGGGGCAGTGGCTTTGTATGCTCATTGCCTTTAGTCATGAGAAAATGTTGAAGAGATGCTGACACCCTTGGAGCAGGCAACTCAGTTGTTACTTCCTGAAACACTGGAGCCACTGAGTGCATGATGTAGCCCTGCCCCCAAAATCTGGATTTGATGATGTCAAGTAGTGAAGGGATGCTCTCATCTAAAGGCTGCTGCTTCTCCCAATCGTATTGTATGCCTGTCTGTAGCTCTGCAGCCCTTCCTCTACTTCAAATCATCAAAACACAGGATCTTCCAGAATCAGTCTTCTCCATAGAGTCCCACTGATGGGGCTGAACCTGAGGCGATAGGACCCCATGGAACCAGAACTTTTCTGGTGGTCCTAGTAAGCCTCACACGAGCATCACCACATGTGCCTCCTGGTATACAGTGATATCAGTCCCCAGCTAGCTCCATTCTTTTTTCCTGCTGCTGAGTAAACAACAGTGTTGCCATTGCCCTCTTCAGGCCAGAATGTCACAATCTGTCTGACAACCGCATTCCGTTCTTTGGTTTTAGTTTAAAATTGAATAGAGTTTATTTTCTTGTCGGTTAGTTTTACACACATGAAAATTAGCAGTTTCTGTCAGCCCTACCTTGTGAAATAGTCGAGCAACCATGGAAGGTAGTGAGCCTGAACAGGCAGGTTGCTTCGGCCATGGGGCTGGCCCAGCAAGCACCTCTGTCTGGGCAGGTGCTCTGACAATGGGCAGTCCGACAAGTTTGGGAATGGACAGTCCTCCCAGAATCACAAACAGTCCAGATCCAGCACATGCTCGGTATCATGGTCTTTGCACCATTTGGCCTCGACCTCTTCCCACAAAAAAAAGGGGGGAGAAAAGGCATCAGTTGAGGTCATCCACGAGTTATTCTGCTATAAGGCATTCAACGCCTGTGGACCTGGGCACCCTGCAATTGCCTCTACTGACAACCAGTCTCCTGGGCTTATGGGCTCAAGGTCTCCATCTCGGAGACCCTTCCTGTCCAATAGAGGGTCTTCCGGTGGACATTTCAGACTGGCAGCTGTTATGGAGCAGTAGTTTCTGCACATAAATTTGGTGGCACCATTGTTATGCCAGCTCCTGACCCTTTGGGGCTGGTGGAGCTGGTGCTGCCTTTGGTGCTATCAGACTTAGGTGTGTGACTGACTTTGACTCCAGCTATCAAGCTGGGGCTGTCATCAGTGCCACTGGTGCCATCCCCACTTGTGATGCTTCCTCTGACACAGACACAGTGCCCCTGCCGAGTCCTTTTGAGGCCAACAGGACCCTGAACACCATCAACGGTGGTGTGCCCGGTGCTGGGGTCAGGCCCTTCGTGGCCTGCCTCAGTACTGGAGCCAGCCTCAGTGCCACTGACAGCGCTGTTCCCAAGACCCTTTCCAGGGCTGGCACCAGTGTCACCTGTGTTGCCAAAGCCATGGCCAGTGTCATCACCTATTAGGGTCACCTTTTACCCCCCAGGTGAAGGAGACAAGTTAGATCCAGACCTGATCTTTATGGATGGAGATAAGGATGACACCATCTGTGGCTCAGAGAACTCTGACACGGATCCTGTCACCGTCCCTCAGGAGGTCCTCTCCTTTCAAGCTCTGCTCAGAAATATGCATAAAACTCTGAATTTTAAGCCAGCAGCTGTAGACCAGATTAGGCATCTCCAGCTGGAGTTCCTGTACATGCCTAATATCCCAGTTTTCCATGTTCTTCCCATCCAGCTGGCCATAGAGACCCTCTCAGAGGTGGCCTGGAGGAGATCTTCTACTGTGGCAGCTGTCTTCAAACAGGTGGACAGAAAATGCATGGCTCCTAAGTCTAAGCCCATGTTTCACTCAGTGAATGCCATTGTCCTTTTGGTTGAGATTGATAAATCCATTGTGCCCAAGAAGGTCACAGCACACCCCACTAACAAGGAGTCACGCAAGGTAGACACCACAGGCAAGCAGGTCTTTGCCTTGGCTACCCTAGGCATAAGGATAGCTAGCTACCACGGCCATTTCTCAAAGTATGAGTACTCCCTTTGGTGCAAGCTTAAATCCTTGGCAGAGACCCTGCCAGACACAGAGGCTAAACAAGAAATGCTGCTGACTATTAAACAGGGAATTGAATCTAATAGCCACCAGCTGAAAGCCTCTCTGGATTCCTTTGATTCAGCAGCCCGCACATTGGCTGCAGGTATATGCATCAGAAGACATTGCTGGTTGTGGGCGTGCAACAACAGATTATGAATGTGCCCTTCTATAGCACCTATCTGTTTAAACAACAGGTGGAGCTGTCTCTTAAGGAATCTAATGAAACAAGAATGTTTGTTAAGACTTCCAGGCTGGCTCCTTACAACCCACAGAGGGATAGAGGAGGCGGTTACTTCTATAACAAGCAGTCATTTTTGTGGTAGGGGCAGAGGAGGCTTCCACAACCAATCCCAGCCACCTCAAGCCCAAAAGAAAGTGCAACCAAGGCACAGGCACCAAAAGCTCTCAGTGCCATCATCTGAAACTCCAGCCCCAGGTCTGCTTCAGCTGTCCAAGGCAGACCACTCCTCCCTGGTATGTGTGGGAGGTGTCTCAACCAGTTTTACAGTCAGTGGGAATCCATCTCAGTGACCAAAGGGGTTTTAAGGATCATCCAAGATGGGCATTCCCAGGAGCTGTTGGAAATTCCTTCAGACAATTCACCTAGGAGGCAATTCCCCTTGTCAGCTCGCATGTCAGAGCTACTGGTACAGAAGATTGTGGATCTGCTGAGAAATATGGCAGTAGAAATAGAGCCAGAGGCAGAATTATACAAAAGGTTCTACTCTCACAACTTCAGTACCCAAGAAATTGGGGCATGCACCCCATGCTCCACCTCAGGAAATGGAACAAGTACATGGATCAAGAAACATTCAAGATGCTTTTTCTAGGATCTATGCTAGCCTACCTGAAGCAACAGGATTGGCTAGCATCTCTGGATATGCAGCATGCATACCAGCAAAAACAGGTGCCCCCAACCACCACAAGTATCTGCGGTTCTGTGTGGAGGAGCAGCATTTCCAGTTCAGAGTCCTACTATCTGGGTTTTCCTCGGCACAGCCAGTCTTTGCACAGTGCTTTGCAGTACTTGCAGCACACCTCAGAAAGCTAGGACTGTAAGTACCTGGATGACGGGCTTCTAACAAGCTCATCCAGACAGGACAACAGAGTAGGCAGTGGCCACTGCCTCAAAAGTTCTGACATCCATGAAAGTCGTGCTGAACCTTCTAAGTGTCAGCTGGAGCCCTCCCAGAAATTTATGTTCATAAAACTGTCCTGAATAGGACCTGGGCTCAGACCTTCATCCCAGATGACAAAGTGTGAGTAGTCTTGCAGATAGCATGCTTCATTGTAGAGTGCAAAACTGTGCCAACTCACTCCATGCAGTGCATGCTGGGACTCATGGCATCCTTGGTGTTCACAGTCCCCTTAGCAAGGCTGCACATGAGAATGACTTAGTGGATGTTTAGTACCCAATGGTCTCAGGCATTACACTCTTGAAACTACCCCCTTCTGGTGACCAAACCCCTGGTGAGGTCCCTGCTGTGGTGGTCTGTGGAGGAAAACCTCCAGGGCTTCCCCTTCTCCCCACCAGAGCCAGAGGTGACCCTCACTACAGATGCTTCCTTGCTGGAGTGGGGAGCCCACTGCTAGGTCCTCCAGACACAAGGGGTCTAGGAAGCGTCAGAGACACATCTCCACATCCTTGCTGGGGTAGGGGCCCACAGCCAGGGCCTCCAGACACAAGGGATCTAGGAAGTATCAGAGACACATCTCCACATAAATGTGCTGGAGATGTGTGCAGTTCTTTACAGCATGAAAGCATTAGTGGAGGTGGTCAGCCAAAAGACAGTCCACCTGGCCAACCTGCCGGCACAGCGCTAGAGCTACCGCTCACCACGCTGGTGCCCCGCATTCAGAAGCTGACCCTGCTTCAGACCATCTATCTGCCAGGGGTCCAGAACCCTCTGGCAGATTAAGTCAAGCAACAGCAGATCCTTATAAGTGGTCGCTAGCTCCAGGCGTCATGAGATCGCTGGAGATCTGATATTTTCCCTTTGAAGTTTGAACTTTTGACACCACTCGTGCCTTCACCACATGTAATAACATGAGATCAAACTGCACAAGAGAAAATATAGTGATATTTTCATCAGGGCCATGGCATATCCCTCATTTATACCACAGGTGTAAGAATACACTTGCCATGATGCATGTGTTATTTTGGCCACACTGAGCATGCTCAGATATTTGTTTGCATATGTGAGATGCCATTTATTTTATGACTGTACTTGTACTAGTGGACCTCGTCATAGTTCAGTTGTCGATTCCCCTATGCTGAGCTATTCAATCAAGGGGCATAGTTTACATTTTGTACTGTTAGTCCTTTCCTAATGTTTTACCATTTCTGTCACAAAACCACCAGAACTGCTGTTGTATAAACTGAATATGACATGACCTGACTTAGGACATCATTCTGATCATTTGAGGGTATTAGTTTATTGCTGTCTCACTCTTGGCCTTGCCACTCGAAAGATATCAACAGACCAGTACCCTCTCATGCAGATAAAAATAATATCTTAAGTTAGGCCAAGTTATATCCCCTGTGTGTGACAATGAACTTTTGTATTACTTTTTTAAAATCAATAAAATTTAAGTTTAAGAAAGACCCTGAATAAAATGTACAATAGGGTATTTATTATTCGGGTCTTTTGACATCTTCTGAATGAATAACATCAAGAGTCTCTCACTGTCAAGGTTGTGCTCGATGACATCACTTCCTGTTAGCAGTATCTGCTTGATGTCCAGGTAGGCATAACCTATATCCTCACACTCCTCTTCCTGTTCATCCAAGGGGTCGCTCACCACCGTGAACCTTATCCTAGGGAAGAGAACAAAAGCAGACAAAAACAATTAGCATGTCCATTAGGGGTGCAAAGAGAAGCTTGGAGCAGAGAACAGATCTGGGGCCAGATTTAAAAAAGAAAAAAAGTATATGCATGTGTGGCAGTAGAAGTTGTGCCAGGAGGGGTCTCCTTGAACAACTGGAATTTGTGCTGCATGCTTGCATTTTCAAAAGGTTGCCTTTTTGCAACCTTTCATGCTCCATTTATGGAATTCTAAACAACTGGAACTGCACGCTGTGTGTAAAAATGCTGAAAATAAATTTTCGCCAGTGCAGGATTTTTCACACACAAGTGAATTGTAAGTGGGACCTAGTTCCTAGCCATTCAAGGCCCTTGAAAATCAAGCCCCGTGTTTCCAGCCAAATTCCTGCCCCCTTAATGTGCCAGTGAATTCAAAAATAGTAGACAGGAAAATATTACACGTTTTAAGAAGTAGTCAATTGTAACGTTGTACCTCTGAAGTATTTTTTTTTTCCTTTTGCTGATTAGAATGTTTTCTATGTGACAGTATTATGCTGGATATGTGGAATAGCACTCTGCCTGGCAGCTGACATATCTAGCTCTATTCCTTCCACTACATCATCAGCCTTGTGATCTTACTGACAGTGACATTAACAGGTGACTGACCTAGCAGCTGCTGAGTGTCTGTTCCTGAGCAGCTGTGATGTCACAGTCAGTGAGGTCACAGTGCTGACGATGTAATGAGAGGAACAGAGCTAGATATGCCAGCTGCCAGCCTGAGTGCTGTATTCCACTTCACACCTACATCAGGTAAAAAAATCTTCCAATTAACCAAAGGAAAAGAAGCACTTCTGATATAAAAGGTAATGGTTAATTACTTTTAAAAATTAATATTAGGTTTTCCAAGAATCGCTTCTTACCATTCATTCTCATTTATGGATTAAACTGGAGGTGCTAGGACCCAGCGTGAGCAAGGCTTTTGCAGCTTGAGGAGGCGGATGTTGGCTGGTGGCGCTGCCCATGTGGCCGTCGTACTAATATCACGTCCGGGAGCTAGCCAATAATCAATGCTGGTCCACTCCCTTCATCAGTTCTGTTTTTCCTACCATAGAAGGTGTACCATGGGAGTGACAGTCTACTATGTCAATACCTCTATCCTCAGTTTGTTGCCATTTTTGTGTTTTCTTGCATGCATGTGCAAGAAACGCATTGCGTCAGCTTTCTTTACAAAGGGGTTGTGGAGGCGCGGCAGTGTTGTGCCGAATGGCAGCAGTCCATTCAGGGGCTGGTCTCTGCCTGGCCAAAAGAGGAGCATGCCCTGGATCACCACAGTTAAACAAGCAGGCCACTACATGAAAGGAATTGAACCGCTGCAATCAGGGAGTGCCCTGTCAGTACGCAATCAGTTGTTCGATACGCTACCTGACTGCAGCAGCCAATTACAGAGTTGCAAGCCGCCAGTCCCCCCTTTAGTGTGCCTTCTTGGTGAAACAATTAAAAATAAAAAATCGACAGGGTAGCCCACCCGTCAGCATAATATTCCCCAAAAAATTCGGGTTCTGCCGAGGGTGCCTAGTCCTCTCGGCTCTTGCCCTCCCCTGAAACATTGTTTTGCTGGACGGGGCTCAGTCCCTCGTCGGCATCATTCCCCCTGTCATTTGCCAATGGGGAGCCACTCTCCGTCGGAATAATATCCTCCCCAAAATATTTGTTTGTGCCGAGGGTGCCTAATCCCCTCAGCTCTGCCCTCCCCATAAGTGCCGATGGGGGCACAATCCCTGTCAGCTACAGTCCCCCCCATAAAAGATCAACGGGGTGGCACACTCGGAGCCCACCCCAGCATGCCAAATAACCTTGTAAATGAAAAATGGTCCTGCAATGTTTTTTTTTTTTTAAACCTGCAAAGCAGAAAACGGTCCCACATCGAGTCCGGTGACCCTCCGCGAACCCACCCTCTGCGCACCCCGCCTCCCCACACCCCCCTCACCCCATACTTACCTCCGGAGTCTGGTGTGACGATCTTCGGTGGATCAGGAACATGTCTGCACTCTTCAAAGTCGACCACAAACTGAGGAAATGCCAGTAAGCGGTATAACGGTATACATAGTTTTTCCAACTTTGATGCATATCTCAGGCATTTTTTGGAATTTTGGCACCAAATTTTCAACATGAGGTTTTTTGGACCCCTCCTCATGAATTCTGCCACTGTCATGGCGTTAATCGGCCCCAAAAGGTGATTTTGTGGTCACTGCACGGAATCACCTTTCAAGACTGATTAACGAAACAACAGTGCCAGTGTTCATGAGGTAGGCTCTCAAAAAAGCCTATGTAGCAAATTTGGTTTCAAAAATCCAAACAATGACTGTTTTACGAGCATGTGTTGTGCAGTCACTACGCATGCTCGTAACTTTGCAAATCTGCAATATTTTCACGCTACATTTTCAACATTGGCATTTTTCCCCACCTCCTTGTGAACAGTATAGCTGTCATTTTTCCCGTCCTGCCCGAAATGTGTTTTCTCACTTCCAGTGCAGAATAGCACAGTCGCTGTGAGAAATCAATGTTCAGGACAGATTACAAAACTGACAGTGACACTGTTCATGAGCAAATGTCCTAAAATGCCTATATTGAAAATTTGGTGACAATACTCCATAAAATGACTGTTACGAGTTTGCATTGCGCTGTTTGCACGCACGCTCATAGGTTTGTGCATTTATAATATTTTCACTCCAGATTTTCAACATTGTCATTTTTACGCACCTCCTTATGAACAGTACAGCTGTCATTTTTCATATCCTGCCCAAAATGTGTTTTTGCAGTTCGCAGCAGAATAGCATGGTCACTGTGGAAATCAGTGTTGCGGACACATTACAAAAATCACAGTGACACTGTTCATTAGCAGAGGTCCTGAAATGCCTATGTTGGCCATTTGGTGATGAAAGTCCATGAAATTATTGTATTACGAGCGCATTGTGCACATACTTCTCAACCTCTCAGCATTAAAAATCATAGCACTGGCCTTCAAAAATCATAGCAAAGGGCCAGAATGTGTAGCACTTTCTTATTTTAATCAGTAATATATCTACAGATAGTGGGCCCCATATAGCTGGTCTTAAGGAATGTTTCTATCAACTTAGTTCAATGATTTGATAGTTTGTGTGTTCAGAAATAACTCTAGCATACTAACATACTAATTGCCAGCAGATTAGGCCTTACAGTCTATCGAGTCTGCTCGAACCTCAGATCCCTAGTTGGGTGCCGAGACCCTCCCCCCCTTATGTTCCAGAAACCCTATCATTCATCCCCACCCCTGGTCTAGGCCATATCATCTGATGCATCCACTCTCTCTGTGTCTGTCCCACCTCTCTTGAAGCCCTCCACTGTGGGATCTCTGAACCAGCTCTCCAGGCAGTGCATCTCCAAGGGTCCACCACCCTCTCAGTGAAAAACCTCCTTCCTCCTCACCCTTCCACCTTCCAACTTCAAACCATGCCCTCTGGTGATACCTCCCTGCTTTAGTGTAAAGATCCCTCCATGTTTACCATGTTTATTCCTTGAGGTACTTGAAGACCTCAATCATGTCCCCTCTGTCTCTCTCCTCTCCTCCAATGAAACAGGCAGAGCTCCTCAAGTCTGTCCTCACGTCAAATCCCTAATCCTCGTATCATCTTAGTTGCCCTCCTCTGTACCCTCTCCAGGAGCTGTATGTCCCTCTTCAAATGTGGTCTCCGTATTGTACACAGTACTCAAGGTGTGGTCTAACCAGTCCATTGTACAGCGGCAGAATCATTTCCCTGCTCCTAGAGGTGATCCCCCTTACGATGCATTTCAACATCCTGTTTGCCTTACTAACCGCTCTCCTGCACTGCTCAAAGTTATTCATACATGCATCCACCATGACCCCTAGGTCTTTTTCCCCTGTTGAGGTCTCCAGCGCCTCCCCTCCCAGGGTGTACCTGTGTTTAGGGTTTTCCCGCCCAAGATGTAACACCTTGCACTTGGTGATATTGAAATTTAATTTCCATGTGTGAGCCCAATTTTCCAGGATGTCCAGGACCCCTTGCAGTGCCAACCTCCCCTCTTCCCCCTCAACTACTGCTCCCATCTTGGAGTCATCAGTGAAAAGACTCATTTCACACCCTATACCCTCCCTGATGTCTGATATGTATGCATTAAACAGGATCGGACCTAGGACTGAGCCCTGCGGCACCCCACTACCGATCTCTCTAGGGTTTGAGAGCTTCCCACCGACCACTACTCTCTGGGTGCATCCAGCTAGCCAGTTTTCAATCCATCTGACCATCAAAGGGCCTACTCCCAACCCTGTCAGTTTCTCCACCAGCCCATTGTGGGGGACAGAGTCAAACGCCTTGCTGAAGTCCAAGAATAATATAGCCACAGGCTTTCCCCAGTCCAGTTCTGATGTTACCCATTCGTAGAACTCCGCAAGATTGGTTTGACATGATCTACCTGGCACAAACCCATGTTGCCGACTATCCAGACCTCCCACCTCCTCCAAGTACACCCCCAGTCATTCCTTTAGTATACCTTCCATTAATTTTCCCACCACTGAGGTCAAACTGATGGGTCTATAGTTTCCTGGTACTTCCCTTGACCCCTCTTTGTGGATTGGCACCACATGTGCCTCTCACCAATCCCTAGGTACCCTCCCTGTCTCAAGCGACCTGTTGAAGAGCTCCGCCAGGGGTGCAGCCAGTATGTCTGCCAATTTCCATAGTACTCTCAGATGAATGCCACCCGGCCCAGGAGATTTGTCTTTCTTTAGGGCCTTGAGGGCTACCCACACCCTTTCAGTGGAGATAGCATCATCCGCCCCCTCCACCTTACTGGCCTTTTTGTCCTTATCCTGATGTGACACCCCTGGGGTACCGCTCCCTCCCTCTTGCTCCATTTCTGTTGCTCCCCTGATCCCACTCACTACTGCTTCTATCTCCATCATGCCTTGCTTTGTAGATATCCCATCCCCCTCCCTAGTGAACACAGAGGCGAAGTACTCGTTTAATACCTCTGCCTGGTCCGTTGCCTGTTCCACCCACCCTCCTTCTGATCTCAATCTGCCAAGATTGCCCTTAGTTTTTCTCCACTCCCCAATGTACCAGAAGAACCCCTTTTCCCCTCCATGTATCCCCTGTGCCAGCCGCTGCTGTTTACTGGACTTTGCCCCCCCCCACCATCCGGGTGACTTTTCTAGATGCAAGATGGTACATTTCCTTTTCCCTATCCCCTCTTGTTGTTTTATAATTTTTGTAGGCCGCCTTCTTTCTCTGGCTGCTACCTGAACCTCACTGGACCACCAGCACAGTTTATGTGACCTTGCTCCCTTACGTTTCACCTTTGTGCAGGTCCTGACTGCCTCATGAAGTCCCCATTTTATGACCTCCCATCTCTTTTCCACATTTGTCATTGATGTAATCCCCTTCAAGTAATCCTTGAGAATATTTCCCAAGCCCACAAAGTCTGCTCCCCTTGAAATCCACTGCCAGTGTCCTAGATATCTCCCCCCTTCCCCCATGCTTATTTGAAACCAGACAGTATTGTGGCCGCTCCCAGTCAGGGGATCCTCTACAACCAGGTCCCTTACCAGATCCCCATCTGCCAGAATCACATCCAGGACATGCCTATCCCTTGTGGGCTCCATCACATGCTGTGTTAAGAACACATCCTGGAAGCAGTCCAGCAGCCTCTGCTCTTTGGCCACCTTAGAGGACATGGTTCCCCAGTTTGTACCTGGCATATTAAGGTCCCCCATCAACACCACTCCTTCTCCTTTTGGTCCACACTGGGCAATGATGTTGTCCAGCAAACCATCCTCCAGAACATCACCCATCCCAGGGGGCCTATATACTACACCCAGCTTGACTTTACCTCCTGCTGGGGTTCATAAGGTGACCCATAAAACCTCCACGTTTCCCTCTGCCTCTTCTACCCTAGCAATTTCTATGTCATCTCTAATGAACATAGCCACTCCACCCCCTTTGCCCTCCTTTCTATCCTTCCTAAGCATAGTGTACCCCTGCATGTTTAGGTCCCAGTCATGGTTTTTGTTGGCCCATGTTTCTGTGACTGCCACCACATCCACCCCCGAACAGCATGGCCTGGAACTCTGGCAACTTGTTTCCCAAGCTCCTGGCATTTACTACACCACCGTCCACCCTTATCCCTGATCCCTTTGTTGAACCCCACCCAGGTTCCTTATACTTCCATCCTCCCTCTGCTCCTCCTGGAACCTCCTCCCCAGTCTGTTTCCCCTCCCCTAGGGTTTGAAGGCTACTCCCTCATCTGGAGGAGAGAGCTTCTGGTCAGCCCTCCTTATCCCCCCACAAGTTTAAACCCCAATTCCTTCTTGAATGTAGTCAACACTATGAGGAACATCAGTAAACCTATGAGGAGCAAGGATAAATTTGAGTGTGAAAATCATAGCGTTATGCGAAATTCATAGCAGTTGAGAGGTATGGTTTCGCAGTTTCCACGCACGCTCGTAACTTCACACATTTGCAATATTTTCACTCCAGATTGTCAACATTGCCATTTTTTTGCACCTTCTTCTGAACAGAACAGCTGTCATTGTTCACATCCTGGCCGAAATGCGTTTTCGTACTTCCAGCGCAGAATAGCGCGGTGGGAAATCCATGTTCAGGACACATTATGAAAATCACAGTGACACTGTTCATTAGCAGAGGTCCTAAAATGCCTATATTGAAAATTTGGTGAGAAAAGTCCATGAAATGACTGTGTTACGAGCATGCGTTGTGCAGTTTCCACGCACGCTCATAACTTCACACATTTGCAATATTTTCACTCCACATTGTCAACATTGCCATTTTTCCACACCTCCTTATGAATAGTATAGCTGTCATGTTTCACATTTCACCCGATATGTGTTTTCAGACATGTAGCATACAATGGCGTGGTTGGTGTATGAACTCAATGTTCAGAACAGATTAACAAAATCACAGTGACACTGTTCATGAGCAGAGGTCTTAAACTGGCTATGTTGAAAATTTGGTGACAAAAGTCCATAAAATGACTGTGTTACGAGTGTACATTATGCAGTTTCCATGCACCCTTGTATGTTAACAAATTTGTAATCTTTTCAGACCAGATTTTCAACATTGGCATTTTTCCACACCTCCTTATGAAGAGTACAGCTGTCATTTTTCACAACCTGGCTGAAATGTGTTTTCGCACTTCCCGCGCAGAATAGCACAGTCGCTATGGAAAATCAGTGTTTGGGATAGATTAAGAAAATCACAGTGACACTGTTCATGAGCGGAGGTCCCAAAATGCCTGTGTTTAAACTCTACTGTAAAAAATCCCCAAACTAATTACATTACGGGTGTGCTTTGCGCAGTTTCTACGCACACTCATGACTTCACTAGTTTTTTTAGATTTTCATTCCAGATTTTCAACATTGCCATTTTTTACACCTCCTCATGAACAGTACAGCTGTCATTTTTCACATCCTGTTCAAAATATGTTTTCACACCTGTGGAGCCGAAATGCTGCAGTTGCTGTGCAAAATCACCTTTGAGCTAGCAAACTGATAGTGTCTCTGTTCATGCGGTGGGATCACAAAAAGCCCATGTTGAAAACTTGGAGTAAAAATATCAAGAAACAGCCAGGGTGTTAGGGTTTTCAACCATAATGCCCTACAGCCATCAGGGATATGACTTGGGATTGTCAACAGTAATGCTCGTGCCATTCCACCCCCCACCCGCTCCCTGCAGCCAGTGACAGGCTTCGAGGTGTGCCTTGGACTCTTTGGCCCCAGAATCCATCCCATTCTCCTATTCTGCACCCATTTCAGCATATTTCCTTATGGAATGAGATGAATAAAGCCCGAACACCCAAGGCACACCTCAACACTTTGTCAGTGTCTGCAGGGTAGGGAAGAGAGGAAATGCCTTGGACCTAAGAGGGCAACGAGACTCAAAGGGCACACCCCAGTGCCTGCCCATCACTGCAGGGTGGGTGGGGTTGGTGTCAGTTCAGTACTTCACTGCCATTCCTATACTGCATGGGCCCAATTCTCATAGGGGCCTGCATCTGGCACAAGCTGTGGCAAGCAGCACCTTGCACCAATGCCTGGTGCACCAGGGACCCTGCACCTGATTCAGGTACAGGAGGGATCCCAGTGGCTAAGTCCCCATACTAGCACTGACCAGAACCCTGTGGCAAACCCCTGGCGCACTCCATAGGTCCACCGTGGGCCACCAGAGACTAACACAGGACCCCCTGTCCCACTAGGTAATGGGCATGTGGACCCACCCTGATGGGTCGATGTCCCCCCACCATGTTTGGTGCAACTGGTGCTTGGCCACAGAGGTGAGTGGTGGGATGTACTGGGCACTGGGGAGCAGTCTGCACTGGTGTATGGGGGGTTTGGGCACCACCTGCTGGGGCATGGATGGGCACTGTACCACCATACGTTGGTGCTGCAATAGCACTGATAGAGCAGGCATCGGGGATCAGGAGAGCTGCATCAGGACAGGGGTACCAACATGGTACATAGGTGGCATCGGGGAGCTGTGAGAGGTGCCATTGGACCACTAGGACGGGGGCCCCACATACGAGGCCACACTCTGGGGTGTATGGTGGGTGGACCATCACCCATGGTATGCCACACACAGGCATGTCACCCAGGGGAGAATGTCTAAGTCCCCTTACGGCTGTCCTGGCTAATCTACGGACACTTAGAATTTCTCCCACCAGGTGATGCCTGTGAATCGCAGGATGCAGCTTGCATCGCCAGTAGTCCCCCACCGCCATGCCACAGTGTGCATTGAGGTACAAGCCCTGTTTAGGGCAGGTGAACTGTGTCGGTGTGCAAAATCAATGTTTGGGACACATTATGAAGATCACAGTGACACTGTTCATGAGCAGAGGTGTTAAAATGGCTATGTTTAAAATTTGATGACAAAAGACCATAAAATGACTCTGTTACGAGCATCCATTGTGCAGTTTCCACACACCCTCATAAGTTCACGAACTTATAAACAGTACAGCAGTCATTTTTCACACCTGGCCGAAATGTGTTTTCCCACTTCTGGTGCAGAATAGCATGTTTGCTGTAGGAAATTAGTGTTCGGGACAGATTAAGAAAATCACAGTGACACTGTTCATGAGCGAAGGTCCCAAAGTGCCTATGTTGAAAATCTGCTGTAAAAATCCCAGACTAATTACATTTTGGATGTACATTGCACAGTTTCTGTGCATGCTCATGACTTTACCAGTTTTGTATATTTCACTCCAGATTTTCAACAGTGCCATTTTACACCTCCTCATGAACAGTACACCTGTCAGGGCCAATAAACGCTGGGCCCCTCCGGCTGCCAAGCCCCCTCTGCCCAAAAAAGCAGCAGGTGCTTCAGCTGCGATGCTGCCCCACACCACTGGACTCCTTTCCTCTCCCACAGCCTCTCGGTCTTCCAGAGGAACTGGTAGGAGGGAGGTTTTACCTCCACCTCTCAGGTTGGGAGAGGATAACTTCAGATTCCTGGATGCTCCAGCTGATCGCAGAAGGACACTCAATAGAATTTCTTCAGAAACCCCCTCGACACCCTCCCCCAAGGTCGTTGTACTCTCGGGAACATCATCTTCTGGTCCAGGAAGAGATTTCAGCACTTTTGCTGAAGGAGGCAATAGAACCCGTCCCCATTCCTCTTCAGGGGAATGGGGTACTATTCATTTTCTTCCTGGTCCTGAAAGAAACAGGGGACGTGAGGCCGATTCTTGACCTCAGCTCCTTGAACTTGTTTGTGGAGTACAAGAGGTTCAGGATGCTCTTGCTGCACAGCCTTCTGACCCATTTCTGGCCAGGACAGTGGCTGTGTGCTTTGGATATGCAGGATGCCTACCTGCATATCCCTATCTGCCCTTCCCACCACAAATACCTGCATTTTGTGTTCCAGGGGGACCACTACCAGTTCAAGGCCCTCCCATTTGGTCTTTTCTCGGCTCCCCGGGTGTTCATCATTGCCTTTCGGTGGTAGCGGCCTACCTGCGTACCCATGGGGTGCAGGTTTTTCTGTACCTGGACAATTGGCTCCTGGCAGCCCCATCCAGGGAGGAACTCCTGCGCTTCCTTTCCCTTACCCAGCAGGTCTTTGCCTGCCTGGGTATTGCCATCAACCAGGCCAAGTCCCATCTGATCCCATCCCAGAGGCTTCAATTTATCGGAGCGATCCTGGACACGACCTTTGGCATGGCCTTCCTGCCACCGGACAGGGCGACCACCTCCAGCCCAGGTCAGCCTGTTGTCCAGCCGCAGGCAGGTCAGCATCAGGTCAGTCCTTTGCCTCCTCGGCTAATGGTGAGTGCGATTCCAACAGCCCCTTGCGCTCGGCTCCACATTAGAATCTTTCAGTGGATGCTTCAGTCTCAATGGGATCAGCTGCTGGGCAACCTAGATCAACTTGTCCTGGTCTCCACTCCTTTGCCTCGGGACTTGCAGTGGTGGATGGTTCAGGAGAACCTCTGCCGAGGAGTTCCTTCAGTCTCCTCCCTCCTCGCAGATGTTGGTAACAAGCTTCCTGAATTAGTGGCCTTGATGGAGGAGGAACATCTGGATATCGTGGCAGTCACAGAAACATGGTACACACAAAACCATGACTGGGACGTAAACATACCAGGATACACTTTCTACAGGAGGGACAGGGAGGGTAAAAGAGGAGGAGGAGGGTAGCTCTTTACATAAGGGAAGGAATAAAAGCAACAGAACAAAAGGGTAAACAGGGAGGAGAAGAAGCACTGTAGGTAAATTTGGAGACAGGCAATGGCACCACAATCCGCACAGGGGTTAGATACAGACCCCTTCTTCAGGGGAGGAAATGGACAAGGAAATGATAGAAAGTATACTTAGAATGGCAGAAAAAGGGGAGATATTGCTGATGGGTGATCTGAATATGACAGATGTTAACTGGAGTGCAGTTGCAGCTGCCACTTCAAGGGTGGAGTTATTCTAGATGCCGTGACGGGGCATGCCTTAGACAACTAGTATTGGAGCCCACTCGAGAGGGAGCAATATTAGACTTGCTTCTCTCAAATGGAGATGGAGAGGATCACAGATGTAGAAGTGGGCAGCCATCTGGGAACTAGCGACCATCGAACAGTATGGTTCACAATAAACACAGCAATAAGTCAAGCCATACAAAGACAAAAGTACTGGACTTTAGGAGGGCTGACTTTGCCAAAATGGGTGAGTGCCTAAGGAATGCACTAGCAAATGGGCAGGAAGGAGGGTGGAAGAACAATGGGAATAATAAAAACTGCCATCACAGAGGTAACGAGCCTTTGTGTGAAGCAAATAAACAAAACAAAACGATGTAAGAAACCACTATGGTTCTCAAAGGAAGTGGCAGTGAAGGTTCAAGAGAAAAAGAAAGCATTCTGGAAGTACAAGGAATTGCAGAAGGAGCAGGACAGAGAACTGTATCAGTTAAAGCAAAAGGAGGCTGGGAAGGCAGTCAGAACAGCAAAGGCCCAAACCGAGGAAAAGATAGCCAACTCAGTTAAGAAGGGGGATAAAACCTTTTATAGGTACATCAGGGAGCAAGGAAGACCAAGGGAGGATAGTGAGGCTTAATAAAGGAGGGAGGGTGGGCAGAGGGAGACTGTGAAAAGGCAGAGATACTAAACAAATATTTTTGCTCAGTATTTACAAAGGAAGAGGGGAGTATAAACAAACAGTAGAAACACTCTGGATACAGAAGTTGATACCAGCCCATTTACAGAAGAAAGGTTCTGAAAGAACTCTTAAAACTGAAGGTGGACAAAGCAATGGGGCCTGATGGGATTCATCCCAGAATTTCTAAAAGAACTAAGGGTAGAACTAGTGACACCACTGACTACCCTTTTAACAAATCATGGGAGGATGGGGTGGTACCCGAGGACTGGAGGAGGGCAGATGTGATTCCCTTCACAAAAGTGGGAGCAAGGCAGAAGCAGAAAACTACAGACCTGTTAGTTTAACCTCAGTGATAGGGAAAATGATGGAATCACTTGAAGGAAAGAATTGTTGAGTATCTAGAGGCCAGAGGGGCACAGGACCCTAGGCAGCATGGATTCACAGCGGGAAGGTCATGCCAGATGAATCTGATAGATTTCTTTGACTGGGTGACCAAAGTAGTAGATCAGGGAGGAGCTGTGGACATGGCCTACCTAGACTTTAGCAAGGCATTTGACACAGTCCCACACAAAAGATTAATATACAAGTTAGCCAGCCTGGGAGTGGGTCCCAAGATGACAGCCTGGGTAAAGAATTGGCTGGAGAATAGGACACAGAGAGTAATAGTAAATGGAGTCCAGAAGAAAGGAAGGTTACTAGTGGGGTACCGAGGGTTAGTATTAGTCCTCTTCAATGTCTTTATAAGCTACATTGCAGAAGGACTGGAAGGAAAAGTATGTCTCTTTGCAGATGACACAAAGATCTGCAACAGAGTTGATGCACAGGGTGGGGTGGAAAGGATGAGAAGGGACTTGGAAAGGTTAGAGGAATGGTCAAATGTATGGCAGCTTAGATTCAATGCTAAGAAGTGCAAGGTAATGCACCTGGGAAACAAAAACCCAGGGGAAGAATACACAATGGGTGGTGAGATACTAACAACAACAAAATGGAAAGGGACCTGGGGTAGTCATATCAGATGACCTAAAGGTGGGCAAGCAATGTGAGAGGGCAGCAAGGAGGGTTGGGGGATACTGGGATGCATAGGGAGAGGCATCACCAGTAGAAAACAGGAAGTTATTATCCCACTGTACAGACAGCTGGTGAGACCCCATCTGGAGTACTGTGTGCAGTTCTGGAGACCCACTCTGCAAAGACATAGACAGGATGGAAGCTGTCCAGAGGAGGGCAACTAAAATGGTGCAGGGTCTGCACGAAGACATATGAAGAGATGAAAGGAGCTTAATATGTATAGCCTCGAGGAAAGGAAGGAGAGGGGGGACATGATAGAAATGTTCAAGTACCTCAAGGGAATCAACAAAGTCCAAGAGGGTAGCATCTTTCAAAAAAAGAGGTGTGCAAGAACAAGAGGGCACAATTTGAAGATAGAGGGGGCGGCTCAGAGGTAATTTAAGGAAGTATTTTTTCACAGAGAGGGTTGTGGATGCATGGAACAACCTTCCGGAGGAGGTTGTGGAGTCAAAATCAGTGGTGGAATTCAAGCATGCATGGGACAGTCATAAGGCAATTCTAGGGGGTTGGGGTAGGAAGAAGTAGGCTGCTGGTTAACTAAGATCTGCAGCTTATCCAGTAGGTAGGTAGGTAGGGAAATGGGCAGACTGGGTGGGCCAAGCGGTCCTTATCTGCCGTCAAATTCTATGTTTCTATGTATGGACGCCTTCGGTGAGGGTTGCTGAGCCCATCTCGGTCCTCACAGGACCCAGGGCTCCTGGACCAAGCTCGAGAAGTCTGTTCACATCAGTGTGCTCGAACTAAGGGCAGTGCTGTATGCTGTTCAGGCTCTGCATCTGTATCTGTCTCCCAGTCATCTAGCTGTACAGATGGACAATATGTGTGTGGTCTGGTACATCAACAAACAGGGAGGAATTTGTTTCTTCCTCCTTTGCCAAGAGGCGATGCGAGTCGGGATTGGGCAGTGCAGCACAACCTTCACCTCACGGCATCTCATGTCCCGGGGATCGAGAACACGCTGGCAGACAGGCTAAGCTGGTCATCTGCTCTAGCTCACGAATGGAAACTGGATCAGGGGGTCGTAGACGACATCTTCCTATGCTGGGGAACTCCACAGGTAGACCTGTTTGCTTCCCCGAAAAACACAGAACTTCCCGTCTTGTGCTCGCTTGCTCCAGGGCACAGCATTTTTTGGAGAGATGCTCTGTCTCTAGACTGGAAGGGCAGATTTGTCTACGCCTTCCCCCAATTACACCGATTATGAGGTCTTGCAGAAACTCGGTTCGGAAGGAGCTCGAATGATTCTGATCGCCTTTCTGGCCCAGGCAAGTTTGGTTCTTCTTCTGCAACAGTACTCAGAGGAACCTCCTTCCTCTTCCTCTGTCGCTATTTTTGCTGACCCAGGATCCAGGCCTCAAATCCCTTCAGTTGCACACATGGCTCCTGCAGATGTAGCTCAAGCCTGACTCGGCCCCCGAGTAGCTGAGATTCTGGTGGAGCCAGTAAACCCTCAACCAGATCTACTTATGCCGTGAAATGGAAGCGGTTTTCTATTTGGGCTGCCTCCAATGACGTTGAGCCCTTCTCGGGCTCTGTTGGCCGACTTCTGGATTACCTGCGACACCTCTTCGATCTGGGTCTCAGCCATTCATCCTTAAAGGTTCACATGGTGGCCATTTCGGCCTATCATGTCCCCTTTGTAGACAGAACGTTTGCTCAGCTGGAGGTCTCGAAGACCTTTTTGAGAGGGTCCTTCACTTACGACCCCCTATCCAGGTTCCTGACCCTCCTTGGGATCTGAATTTCATTTTAGAGAAACTTACTCTGCCTCCTTTCGAGCGGCAGCCTCAGTGGACCTCAAGTTCCTTTCTTGGAAGACTCTCTTCCTAGTGGCCACACAGATTTTCACTCCAAAAACTCCTCCCAAATCATATATTTAGCCCTTTTTTGTGCGAAAAGCATGACTAACGTGCCAGAGTGAGCAACAGATCCAGATTTTTTTTATTTTTTTTATTTGGCGCGCAATACTGACAACTGACTGCCTAACCACACGTCTTCTCCCTCTAACAGCCAGCTCAAAAGTGTTGGCGCAGTTCGTTTAATCGGACACATGTGCAGATCAGCCACAGACCACCTGATCACTGATTGTCACACATGTGATCCCCTGTGGCTGATCTCGCAATGTGCCGACTACGCAAGACTCTGCTGTGCTGTCCGGACTACTGAAGCTGCGCCTGTGTCATCGGAACATGTGGGACCGGCCCTGCCAACCCCCACGCTTCTCGACCTCACCCGCATTCTGGATATATCATTGTAAGCCCAAAACACTGTCCGATGTTTCCAGGACCCCGCCCCACGTTTGGAGACAGGAGCTTCCTACTGAGCTTCCCTCACCCCCAGCGCATTCCTGAGGACTCCGAGAGGTAGGGGCGAGGGGGGGGGGCATGCCGGGTGCATGCCACAGAACACAGCAGGACAGTAAGGGAACTGCACATGTACAACAGTAGGAACTGCACAGCAAGCCTGTCGGTCTTTACAAGTCTGTGCAGTTTAAATCCTGCTGCTGCCAATATGTGTCCTGGACCTTGGACTTGAGGATTTTTCATCCCCAGTTCCCTTGATTCACAAAGCGTTGCTCAAGGCCAGGAGGAACAAGGCACAGGTGATCTTGGTGGCTCTGGACTGGCCCTGCCAGTTCTGATACCCCGATCGCCTCAGCAGTGGGCTCCTGAGGCATCTTCCTCTCTGCCTGGACCTGCTGTCCATCAATCAGGGGAGGGTACTCCATCCAGACCTTCAGTCCCTGTACCTGACAGCCTGGTTCCTGAGCAGCTAGAGTTCCAGGCTTTGGGTCTCTCTAAAGATGTCCTCACTGCTGTGGAGGCATCTCAGAAGGAGTCAACCAGGAAATGCTATGCCTTCAAGTGGAAGAGGTTCTCCATTTGGTGCCAGGGCAAGGGGCTGGACCCCTTGTCCTATCCAGTGGCTAGCATTCTTGATTACCTGTGGTCCCTCTCTAAGTTGGGCCTTCAGTCGATGACCCTTAAGGTGCACCCGGTGGCCATCTCTGCTTACCGGGTGTGGGCCTGTCAGCAGTCGATGGCACAGGAGAAGGTGGTCTGGTGTTTTTCCAAAGGCCTTGTCCACATTTCCCCTCCAGTCTGTGAACCACCACCACCATGGGACCTGCTTCTGCTTTTGGCAAAGGTCATGGGCAAGCCATTCAAACCGATACACAAGTGTGACATGTCTCACCTGTCATGGAAGACCGCCTTCCTGGTGGCTATCACATCAGCTAGAAGGATCAGTGAGTTCCAGGTGCTTTCGGTGGAGTCTACTTACCTGGTGTTCAACAGGGACAAGGTTGTCCTGCGCCCCAACCCAAAGTTCCTCCTGAAGTTTGTGTCAGAGTTTCACCTTAACCAAGTGATTAATCTCCCAATGTACTTTACCAATCACACCTTGGAGGCCGAGCACAGGCTCCATACTTTGGACCTGTGGCGAGTGCTTGCCTACTATAAGGAGCGCACAGCTGGAGTTTGGGGAGAGTTTTGCCAGCTATTTGTCACCTATGCTGAAGTTGCACCTGGCAGACCTGCAGCTAAGTGGATGATTGGCAGGTGGATTATATCCTGCATCGACCTCTAGTTGGTGGGTAGGGAGCCTCCCAGAGGACTAAAGGCTCATTCCACCCATTATACCACTGCCTCGGTGGCTGCTTCCAGGGATGTCCCTATGCAGGAAATCTGCAGGGCTGCTACCTGGAGGTCAGCACACACCTTCATTTCCCATTACCACACTGACCTCGAGTAATGCCGGGATGCTGGTTTTGGGGACTCAGTTCTCCAATCTCTGTTCGCTAAGTAGGGTGTGTGGATAGAACATCATATCCAGGTATCCTGTGAACTCAGCTAGCCGCAAGTGGGTGCCTACCAAAACAGTGACCCACTTGTGGCACAGATAGGACAGGGCGAGTGTGTGAGGAAGGTGACAGGATGGAGGTTGCTTGCGCATATAGCGACAGGACGTTGCTATATGTATTCGTGCATGGGGGGAGCGAGCATGATGGAAGGGAGGGAAGGTTGGCCTGGCGTGGTTGGCATGGGGCTGCCGAGCTGGCCCCATAGCATGGTGGGTGGATGGCAGCCTGAAGCTGTGAGGGTTCCGGGTTTGGGTCCAGGCGCGCCTACATTTTTGTGCGCCCGTCCCGAAATTTACTTTTTTGCAGAATTTGCACTCCCCAACATGCACCCCTGGGTTAAGAATCCTTTAGTAGGGCGTGGGGGCAAAAACCCCCGCATTAACATTGAATTCTAAGTCCCCAGCACCTTTTTCCTGTGCGCTGGGGTGTCATCCGGGCTCTGCAAATCCTACCCCCCGCAGAGGAAAGCAATCTTCTGAATGTTCATTCTCTTCCCTCCGACGCCCAGGCTTGCTTCCAAACTCAGGTCGCTGGCGTTGCAAGCAGTAGCGCCACCACTGCACCACTGGGACAGCCCTTCCTGAGTTCATTTGAAGCCTTTAGCCCTCATTTCCCTTTATGAATGACTGTTTATTTTGTAATGCCAAAAAAACTGCACAAAGTCAGTGCACCAATGCCTATATGAATGCCCATGCAGTGTCCGTAATAGAAAAGTTTGAAGTTAATCAGGCAAACAGACAACCAGAATACATTAGAAATGAACAGCAGTTGGCCCGGTGGTGTTGAGGGTTGAGGCGCTGAATGTCACACCTGCACTCATGCCGGCAACCCGTGTTTAGGAGCGAGCATGGCCACCTGCTGGTAGGAGAAGAGGGATTGAGCGTCCCTGGGACAGCTCTCCTCCTCTGGGGGGGTTGGGTGACCAGATGTCGGTGCATGCCTGCATGCCTGGCTGCTAGCGGTGGCTGGGGGCTGGCACACTGACACTGCAACAATCAGGTAGAGGTGGGGCGATGCCTGATGGGGTGCACGCATGGGAGCATGTGCAGCGCCATCACTGGCATCCCTGCATGCTCCACCTCTGGGGACCAACCACAAAGAACACAGGAAAAAGGATCTCCTGATCAGGCAGCATGAGCCTCTGTCTTCTGCGGCACCGATCCTGAATGATACTTCCCCTGAGCCTGGATCCGTTTCAGGTGAGTCAAGCTGGGGGCTCCTCACCACCCTGCCACAGAGGGAAACCCATGGAAGATAAAAGGGGAAGTTGGCCTGATGTCAGGGTATGGGCTAGGAGGACAGTTGGGATGTACAGCCAACCAGGGGGCCAACGAGAGAAACTAGTAGCAACAAAAATTAACAGTAGCCTTGGGAGCCATGGACAGATTGTCATCATGAAGTTTGCGCTGCTCTGCCCCTTGTAGAGGTGCACTGTTTTTTTCATTTTTGATGTTGGTGCATTGACTGTGCACAAGTTTTGCTTGTAGAGCAAATCCTGCGGAGCTGGCCTGGAAATGGGTGTTTACTCACCTGGTAAAGGTGATTGTGTTAGTTGTATCCATGACACTCCAGACATTACCTCTTGGTTCCCAACCCACCTGATAGGCTAATGATGCACATGTGACCCAGATCAAATTTCTCAGCATACCTAGGTCCAGGAGTCCCCATTCTCTAGTTCGATTCTTCCATAGCTGAAATGCAAATGTTTTTAGGTCAGACCCCTCTGTGACTCCCACTTGTATCCCCTTATATCTATATAGAAACAAATGGCAGAACATGGTTTAACCATCACCTTTAATTTTATGTCCTATAGATACAATTCTAAATTTGGTTACCTAGTGATACGGACTCTAATTAATAATGCCTTAAATCAATCACCATAGGAACTTATCATATAAAGTCTCTTAGATGTAATCCCTCAGCGTGGGGATCTCTGCCGTGGTCGCCCTGAAGGGTGGGTCATGGAGTGTCATGGATACGACTAACACAATCACCTTTACCAGGTGAATAAACACCCATTGTGTTATGTTGTATTCCATGACACTCCAGACATTACCTCTTGGGTTACTATAATTAGCAGATCTTACTTTGAGAGGGCTCTTGCAGTAGGTAATTACATATAGGACTGACGCCGGCAGGTAACAAGACCCACAGAAAAATTTCTAGCTAGCAGTGTCCCTGGCGAGGACCACCCCTAAATCAGTTGACCCCGCGTCAGGAGACGTCGGTATAAAGGGAAGTCCCTCATGCATGCTTTCCAGTTCTTTCCCGCCGTTAGCTGATGCCAGTGCCTTGCGGAAACGCTCCCTGCTCGTCAAGCCCTTTCGACGGTTATTTTACCGAGTTTTTTCGATTTTCTACTTTATTCGTCAGTCATCCATCGGTGTATGTCGTCCCCTACACCCTCCGAGCACAAGAATAAGAGTGACTCATGCGGCGCCCAACTCCTGCACAAGGACAGCTGCTCCCTGTGCCTTTTTTGTCTAGGCCCCGACCATCCAGTTGAGAAGTGCCAGCACTGCCTAAGTTTTAACGCAGCCACCCGGAAAAGGCGGTGGCAGCAGTCCCTGGAAGCCCACATTCTCAAAAAGAAGATGAGCTCCATGGAAAAGGAACTCAAAAACTTTAGCAGGCGCAACTTCCCTGGAGGCCATCGCAAGAGGAAAGACAAAGAAAAGCACCGGACAAGGGATCCTCTACCACCGCACTCCTCGGGGTCACCGTGTTGCAGGTAACATCCTCCAGGGACTGCTCCTCGGCCCGCCTTGAGTTTGACGGCGTTGTCGCCCATCTGGCTCGTGCTCGGGCCTCGAGCACCCTCGGGTTTGGATGCCTCCGTCCCCGGTCAAGCCGTGGTTTCCCGGCCTACCGGTGTGGGCGACTCCGATAAGCTGGACGTCGTCTCCTCCGACGATCGCTCGGAGAGGGTCAGTAAGACGCCTGATCCTTTGGGGTGGCGCGTGACCCCTTATCCATCAGGCCAGACCTCCCCTCCTTCGTGGCCTGCCCCTGGCGAAGGATCTGTTAAGTCGGATGCCGGCCCCTCCGACGTCTCCTCAGATCCCACTGATAAGATGCACGTTGGTCCGCCCGACGTCCGCACAGCAGATGAGCTGACAATGGACCCTCCCACGTCCGTTGTTCCCAGCTCCTCACAGGTCTCGCTGCCCTCCGGGGACCCTAAGTCTCCTCAACCTGACCTCAGCAACTTTTCCCCTCCGTCCCCAGGAGAGGCTGAGGTCCTGGTTCCACCTCTGTCGGATCAACCCACTTCTGATCTGATGTCGGTTCCCTGGATGACGGTTTCGATGTCGGCACCTCAGACGTCGGCCCCGATGCCAGTAGTGCCGACCCAGGGTGACATCCCATCTCCGGATGCTGCCCCGATGCCGGGCCCTCCACCCCCCTGGGCCTTCTGCACAAGTTCCGCCTGCGGGGCCTCCAGCAGGTCCGCCTGCTCCCCCGGCTCCCAGGTTCTTGACTCCATCATATTCGACGCCATCCTACCCGGGAATGCAGTATCCAACGTCACAGTACCCGACACCGGCCCACCCAACGCCGCAGTACCCAATGCTACAATACCCAACATCGGGATTCCCCGGTGACCCGGGTTCGGGAACGGACTCGGGTCATCGGAGGGCCGGCCGGGGTGGAGTAGGATCGAGCGTCCGTAGACAGCTCTCCTTCTCCGGGGGGAGGGCACGGGTAGCGTGCGGTGCATGGGGACCCCTGGTGGAGACCGGGGTTCCTATGGCAGACCGGCGTTTGACAAGCTCACTGGAGGCGGGCGGATGACGTCATCATTGCACACCCGCCTCCCAGGTAAAACGAGAAAGATGAGCCTGCCTGCCACCAGAATGAAGCCCGCTGCCAAGGCCTCGATATGGTCCCTAGGCGGGCCCCGACCTAATCCCAGTGCCTGCGGTGCATAAGAGGGGGTGCGCCGCAGGCCCCACCGTGGGGGGAAAGCCACGGGGTATCGGGGGACAGCGGCTGATCTGGGGAACAGAGGCTGGCAGCCCGTGACCGGGCTGAGGATACGGTGGCAGGAGGGCCTCGGGGTAAAAGCATAAATAAAAAAAAAAACAAAAAAATATCGATTCCTGCCACGGTTATGGATACACTTTATGGGTATAACCCATACCCTTATCCCCTCTCCTCCTCCACCACCGTGGACTTGCAGGAGACTCTAGCCTCCTGGTGGGCTGGAGGCCAAGGCTCAGCTCACCAGAGAGATGGAGAGTCATCTTCCAACGATGGTGCTGGTTCAGGTTCCCATACGTCCATGGCGACACACTCCCTCTCCTCCTCCAGACACCAGGGATAATCCCTCTGAGTCCAGAGAGGGGCAGGACATGCTTCCCTGAGGTCTTCCCAAGGGGTCCATTCCTCCCCCTAGACGGGAAAGGGAGTCGTCTTCTTCTTCAGTCTCTTCCTCCTCCTCCTTGGACACCTCAGATGCCTCCGATGGCTGTTCCGAGAAGGACGACGAGCCTCAATCTCCATCAAAGCCCAGGCCAAGGACTTCTCCGAAGTCTCCTCTGGAGGATCCTTCTTTCACGGAGCTCTTACGTCAGATCCAGGCAGTACTTAAGTGGCAGTCCTTGGAGCCAGACCCACAGCGACTGAAACTCGCTGAGCATCTGGATCTGCCCGTCACAACTCCTACCTTGGTGCCACCCTGGATTGAGCCTCATGCCCACCTTGTTACCACTATTTGGAAACAACCGTCGGCATTAGCCCCTCTTCCTCGGAAGTCGAATAGGCTATATCAGGCTCCAGAGGGTGTCAACTTCTTAGATTCCCATCCCACCCTCGAGCTGTCTCGGTCATGATTAGCACCGCTAATGGCCAGTCAGCTAATCCAAAACACCTTAGCTCGTCGCCACCTGATAAAGAGTCTCGCCTTCTGGACCAGTATGGAAATAAGATTTTCGCTTCTTCCACGCTGGGGATCAGGGCCCTGAACTATGTCAGTCACATGGGGGACTACCAGAAGGCAATTCTTTCTGAGGTGGAAACCAAGTTAGACTCCCTGCTGGACTCTCAAGTCAAGCAGGAACTGTCTGACCTTGTCCGCTTTGCACGTTCAGCCAGTCGACACATTCTTCGTGCGACCTATGATGCAGTGGACACTGCTGGATGGAGCTCAGCTTTTGCCGTAGGCTTATGACGTCATGCTTGGCTCTGTGTGTCAGGGTTGGTCCTGGAAGTGCAGTCCACTATCCGAAAGCGCCCTTCCGGGGGTTGGTGCTCTTCGGAGGTGATGTCAAGGACATCATCACCGATCTGCAGGAGAAGGGGATGGCAGTAAAGTCTGTCGACTCTATGTACCATCCCCATCAACCGCAGAACCGTCCCTTTCACAGACGGAATTGGCCAAAGGTGAAACCTCCGGGAAAGCAGGCCACTGAACGCGGGGCTCCCTCAGCTGCCAAGCCCCCTCCATCCCAAAAAGCAGAGCGTGCTTCAACTGCGGCACTGCCCCACCCCACCTGACTCCTTCCCTCTCCCACAGCCTTCGGACTTCCCGGAGCAACCGGTAGGAAGGAGGCTCTCCCTCCACCTTCTGGGCTGGGAGAGGATAACAACAGATTCATGGGTGCTCCAGCTACTCACAGAAGGACACTCAATAGAGTTTCTTCAGAAACCACCTCATCACCCTCCCCAGAGGTCGTTGTACTCTCGAGAACATCTTCTTCTGGTCCAGGAAGAGATTTCAGCTTTGTTGCTGAAAGAGATGATAGAACCTGTCCCCCCTTCCCTTCAGGGAACTGGCTACTATTCCCATTTCTTCCTGGTCCCGAAGAAGACAGGAGATGTAAGACCTATTCTAGATCTCAGTTCCCTGAACCTTTTCATGGAGTACAAGAGGTTCAGAATGCTCTCTCTGCAGAGCCTTCTGCCCCTCCTCCACTCTGGCCAGTGGATGTGTGCTCTGGATATGCAGGATGCCTACCTGCATATCTCCATTCGCCCATCCCACTGCAAATATCTTCGTTTTGCTTTCCAGGGGGACCACTACCAGCTCAAGGCACTTCCATTTGGCCTCTCCTTGGCTCCCCAAGTGTTTACCAAATGCCTGGCAGTGGTGGCAGCCTACCTGCTTACCCAGGGAGTGCAGGTTTTCCCGTACCTGGACGACTGGCACCTGGCGGCCTCATCCAGGGAGGAACTCCTGCGCTGCCTTTCCCTTACCCAGCAGGTCTTTGCCTGCCTGGGTATTACCATCAACCATTCCAAGTCTCAGTTGATCCCGTCCCAGAGACTCCAGTTTATCGGGGCGATCCTGGATACGACACTAGGCAGGGTCTTCCTGCCACTGGACAGGGCGGCCACCATTCAGACTCAGGTATGCCTGTTGTCTGGCCACAGGCGAGTCACTGCAAGGTCAGTTCTTTGCCTTCTCGAGCTCATGACAGCTGCTATTCCGACAGTTCCTCATGCTCGGCTCCAAATGAGAGTTTCCCAGTGGACGCTTCGCTCCCAATGGGATCAATTGATGGACAACTTGGATCAGCTAGTTCTGGTCTCCTCTCCCATGGTTCGAGACTTGCAGTGGTGGATGGTCAGAGAGAACTTGTTTCGAGGCATTTCATTCTTCATCCCCCCCAATACTCTGACTACAGATGCCTCGGGAGAAGGTTGGGGAGCCCATCTCGGTCCTCGTCGGACCCAGGGCTCATGGTCCAAGCGTGAACAATCGCTTCATATTAATGTGCTAGAGCTTCGGGCAGTTCTGTATGCCCTCCAAGCCCTCCACCTGTATCTCCTTCCAGGCCACCTAGCTGTCCAGATGGACAACATGTGTGTGGTATGGTACATCAACAAACAGGGAGGGACTCAATCCTACCCTCTTTGCAGGGAAGCAATGAGGGTGTGGGACTGGGCAGTACAGCATGACCTTCACCTCACGGCAATCCATGTTCCGTGAGTTGACAACACCTTGGCAGACAAGCTGAGTCACTCGTCTGCCTGGGCCCACGTGTGGGAACTGGATCAAGGGGTCCTAGACAATATCTTCCTACGCTGGGGAACACCACAAGTGGACCTGTTCACTTCCCCTCAAAACGCAAAACTTCCAGTCTTCTGCTCGCTCGTTCAAAAGTGAGGCATTTTCTGGAGAGACGCTCTGTCTCTAGATTGGAAGGACAGATTCGTCTATTCCTTTCCCCCAATTCCTTTGATCCCAAGGGTCCTGCAGAAACTAGGGTCAGAAGGAGCATGAATGATTCTGATCGCTCCTTTTTGGCCCAGCACGTTTGGTTCTCTCTTCTACAACAATTCTCAGAGGAACCGCCACTTCCTCTTCCTCTGTCACAAGGTTTGTTGACCCAGAAGCAGGGGACCCTGGTTCATCCAGGTCTCAAGTCCCTTCAGCTTCATGCATGGCTTCTGCAGACATAGCACAGGCCCGCTTTGGAGTTTCTCCCCAGATGGCTGAGATTTTGGTGGAGGCAAGGAAACCCTCCACCACGTCTACCTATGCCATGAAGTGGAAAAGATTCACAATCTGGGTGGTTTCAAAAGACGTCGAGCCTTTCTCCTGCCCTTTTGGTCGTCTGCTGGAGTACCTGCGCCATCTCTTTGATCTGGGTCTTAGTCCACATGGTGGCCATTTCGGCCTATCATGTTCCTTTTGCAGACAGAACATTTGCTCAGTTGGAGGTCTCTAAGACTTTTCTCAGAGGGGTTCTCCACCTGAGACCTCCTATCTGAGTTCCTGCCCCTCCTTGGGATTTGAATTTTGTTCTGGAGAAATTAACTCTGCCTCTCTTTGAGCCGGCAGCTTCCACAGACTTGAAGTTCCTTTCCTGGAAGACGCTGTTTCTTGTGACCATTACCTCTTCTCGGAGGATTTCCGAGCTCCAGGCCCTGATGTGTAAAATTCCTTACTTAATTTTCCACAAGGAACATGTGGCTCTGCGTACCAATCCTAAGTTTCTCCCCAAGGCGGTAGCGGAGTCTACTCTGAACCAGTTCATAGAGTTACCCGTCTTTTTTACGCAGTACTGTAATCAAGGGGAGTATTTGTTACATACTATGGACGTTCACCGGATTCTGAGATACTACACTAACCAGACGAAGGATCTCAGAAAGACAGATCAACTCTTTGTCTCTTTTGCTCCAAAAAGGGAAGGCAATGCTGTTTCTAAACAATGCCTATCCAAATGGTTGGCTCATTGCATCACTTTCTGTTATGACAAGTACAACAAGACCCTCCCAGGTCAAGTCAGAGGCCACTCCACCAGAGGAGTCGCTGCCTCAGCGGCTTGTTTCAAGAATGTGCCAGTGGCAGACATCTGTGCTGCCACCACCTGGACTTCCGTCCATACCTTTACGAAACATTACAGTTTGGATATTGCCTCTCGCTGTAGAGCGGGCTTCAGGCTGGCTGTTCTGCAAGGCCTCCTTTCTTAAGGCCTTCTCAGCTAGAGGATCTACTCTGGGTAGCTTTCCTCCTCCCGTGTGCTTTTCCTTTTTCCAGATTGCTTGGGAGTCAGTCCTATATGTAATTACCTACTGCAAGATCCCTCTCGAAGTAAGATAGTACAGTTACGTAAGAACTTACCGTAACAGTAGATCTTCGAGAGAGGCTCTTGCAGTAGGTAATACCTTTCCGCCCTCCATCCCCCTAAGCTTTTTTAGCTCCTTTTCTCTTCAAGAAAATATCCGCTTCTATCTCGTCCAGCCTTTGTTGGCCCTTGGCAGGAAAGAACTGGAAGGCGTGCGTGAGGGACCGCCCCTTTATACAGACGTCTCCTGACGCTGGTCACCTGACGTGGGGGTGGTCCCTTGCCAGGGACTGCTAGCTATAAATTTTTCTGTGGGGTCCTGCCGCCTGCCGGCATCAGTCCTATATGTAATTACCTACTGCAAGAGCCTCTCTCGAAGATCTACTGTTACAGTAAGTTCTTACGTAACTGTACTTTAAACATCTATCAGGGCAGGACAGGGCAATCAGGTGAACAGTTTGTGTGACACGCTGAGGATAAAACTTTTGTGGCAAATTCAGTTCTTTGTCTGTATAAAGTCTCAAGTCTATAATGTCTTGTGAAGGTATGGACAGATGTCCAGGTTGCCACTCTATGTATGTCTTCCATGGACAAGCTAGCTTTTTCCACCCAGGAGGTAGCCACTGCCCTTGTAGAATGGACCTTAATTCCCTCTGGTGGCATAAGGCCATTTGTTCTGTATGCCTCCTGTATTGCCCTCTTTAGCCAGCTAGTGACGGTGGTCTTAAAGGCAGCCCTACCTTATTTGTGACCTTGAGCTATTATAAACAGTCTTTCAGACTTGAGGATCATCTGTGTACGTGTAATGTACTGTGATACGGTACTACCTACATCCAGAGGATGATGGGTTCCTGACTCCCCCTGTTGTGGTTGTGAGTAAAATGTTGGTAACGCTAGGGTTTGCTCCCTATGAAATGTGGACATGACTTTGGGGCAAAATGCTTGGACTGTTCTCATAAAGACCCCCTGTGCAGAGAAGATGGTGTAGGGTTCTTTGCATGACAGGGCTCCTAATTCACTAATTCTCCAAGTGGAGCAAATTGCCACCAGAAAGCAGGTCTTCAGGCCTAACCAGTAGAGTGGTGACTGGTGCCCCGGCTTGAACAGGCCTTTTTCTAAGGATTCAAGCACCATGGTCAGATCCCAGGGGGCCACTGGTGTTTGTATGTGAGGGTGAATGTTCTGTGCCTCCCTAAGGAACTTGAGGGCGTCCAGGTGGGTACGGGGCTGTGACAGTCCAACCCTTCCCATGGCTGCTCCTATGACTGACAACTGCACCCTTAGGGAGGTCGTGGAAAGTCCCTTGTCTAAGCCCTGTTGTAGGTACAGTAGTTCATGGACATATCAACTTGCATTGGATTGAGTTGTGCAGATTTGCACCAATTAGTGAAGATGTTCCACTGCCTGCTATAAGTGGCTGTGGTGGATGGCTTTGTTGACTGCAGGATGGTCGAAATGACTGATTTATGATACCCATCAGATAACAGTCTCTGACTCTCAGGAACCAGGCCGAGAGTTTTAGGGTGTGGGGGCTGGGTGAATCATTGGTCCTTGGAACAGCATGTCCTTCTGATATGGGAGGGCCCATCTGTCCAGCGTCATGGCTATTGTGGAAGCAAACCACACTCTTCATGGCCAGTAAGGTGCGAACAGATGATCTGAGGATGGGACAGTCTAATCTAGAGGATCAAGGGGATCGGTGGAAAGATATATGGCCTCTCCTGGTCCCATGTCTGAGATAGCGCAGCTAATCCCAGAGAATGCTTCTTCCTGTATCTGGAGAAGTACGCCTTGACCTGTGCGTTCACCTTGGACGCCATCAGGTCCAGTGGAATCTGCCCCCACCTCCTAAGTATCACGGCGAATAATTCTGGGTGGAGTTGCCACTCCCCCGGGTGTACTTGTTGTCTGCTTAGCCAGTCCACTCAGACGTACAGGTTCCCTGCCAGATGGACAGCATGGATGTGGGTGAGATTTGCCTGAGCCCAATTTAGAACCTTGGTGGCTTCTTTGAACATGGCTCTGCTGCGCGTTCTGCCCTGTTTTGCTAAGTACGCTACGGTGACTAGGTTGTCAGATTTCACCAAGACCTCCCCAGCAGATGATGCTGTCCCTGAATGCTCTCAGTGCGTGGAACACCGCCCTCATCTCCAGGACATTGATGGACAACCATGCCTCTGCTGTCGTCCACTTGCCTTGTGCTGTGGAATTGTGCATACATGCTCCCCAACTGAATTGTCACCTCATAGGTCAGCTCCAGTGGGCAGCCCCTCTCGAGGTTGTGGCAGTGAGTCCACCACCTTAGGGAGTCTTTGACTGTCTGTGGTAAGTAGACGACCTTGTTGAGGTCGTCCTCCGATGGGGAACCCTGCTGCAAAATGCAGTTCTGCAGGGGGCGCATGTTCCATCTCACCCAAGGGACTAAGTCTGTGCAGGATGCCATGCAGCCTAGAACTTGAGCCGCTTGCCCATTGTCGGCTCGGTTGTGAACCTCAGTGTCTGAGTTATCATGATCACTGAGTCGATTCTTTTCTTTGATGGTCTCGCCATCCCTTCGGCGGTGTCTGTCTCTTCCCCGAGGTGTTCTATGCGCAGGGATAGTTGTAAGGAGCTCTTTTCCTGATTGACCACCCAGCCGTGTTGGTGTAAGGCTAATAGGACCGAGTCTGTGTCCCTCTGGGATTGGGTGCTGCTGCGTGCTCGGATCAGCCAGTCGTCCAGGTAGGGGATGACATCCACACTCAACTCCTGCAGCCTGGCTACCAAGACAATGGACACCTTTGTAAACACCCTGGGTGCCGAGGTTAGGCTGAAAGGTAAGGTTTGGTACTAGAAGTGTTGACCCAGTATGTGGAACCGGAGAAAATGCTAGTGGCTGGGTATGATTGAGATGTGAGTGTACGCATCCTTCAGATCCACGGATGTGAGGTAGTCCCCCACCCGTATGTTTCTCAGGGTTGAGCGGAGGGTCTCCATCTTGAACCGTAGGGGTAGATATGAATTTGTTCAGGAACTTTAGGTCCAGAATTGGCCTGAGATCTCCGTTCTTCTTTGGAACCAGGAAGAAGATGGAGTAAATACCTGTGCTGGCTTTGGTGTCTGACACTGGTTGAATTACGTTGTTTTGTAACAGGTCTCGGATAATCTCCTGTATCTGGTGAGCAGAATCCCTTTTCTTTGAGATAGGGGAAAGGACCACCCTGTCCCTGCAGGGTTTGCTTGAAAATTCTATAGTGTAACCTTGGGACACGATTTTCAGAACCCACTTGTCTGAGGTTGTTTGATGCCATTGCTGATGGAAAGACATCAATCTTTGGCCCACAGGAGGATAATGCAAGTGTGGGCGTGGTAGTGGAGAGGGCAGGGTGGAATAGTCAGTACTGCTTTGGCTTTCCGCTTCTGCCTCCGAACCGTGGATTCCTACCTCTAGGGGCTGAATAATTGCCCTGTGAGGGGGTCCTGAAGTTGTTGCTGCTGTGGCCTCTCCCTCAAAAGGAATTATTAGAATAGTTTTGCCTTCTGTTCTGTTGGAACCTATTGTTCCCCCGAAACCTACTCCAAGCTGATGGCAAGTAAGTGGTTCTGTGCATGTCTTTGGCAAGGTCCTTGCCCTCTTCCTTTTGTTTCAAAAACTCTTTAAGTCCTTTGCCAAACATGTTGTCCCCTTTCAGGGGCAAATTCTGTAAGAGAGCTTTTGACTCATTTTCGGCTTCCCATAATTTTAGCCATAGGGCTCCTCTGGCCCTATTTGTCAGGGCAGCGGATCTGACTTCTAGTTTTAGGGTATCCACTGCCATGTCCCCCAGATATTTAGCTGTGTCAAGGGTACATTCTAGTAGTTCCGCTTCCCTAGATTTGGGGTCGGCTTTCTCTAGTAACTCCTCCAACCAGCGAATCTGTGCCCTGGCAGAGTGAACCACTGTTACCATGGCTCTGGCCGTCATGCCAGAGAGTTTGAACTGTTTTTTTAACATTTCCTCTACCCATTTTTCAGAGGGGCCCTTGAGAGAAATGGTGCCACAAGGCAGCTCTGTCTTTTTGCTCAGTGCTGCGATTTGAGGGTCTATGCTTGGAGCCATGCACCGCAACTTGACTTTGTCCTCTTGTACTGGATACATCCTGTCCAGGTTCCTTTTCTCAGACAGGTGACCCAGTTCTGTTGCTTCTCATTCTTTTGAGAAGCTATCATCTATGGCCAGACAGCTAGGAAAGGTGTCCTCAACCGTGATGCTCTGTTGGATCATGAGGTCGAGCTTGGACTCCGGCTTCGGTGCTACTACGTCGAACCCCATTGTTGATTTTATGGCCCTCATAAGGCCTGAGACCAGGTCAAATGAACAGTTTTGATGTTAGGGAAGGTGACTGGGGTATGATGTCCATCTCCTCGTCGCCTGAGTTGATGTCGTCCCCATCATCTGGTGCCCCTCCCATGTCTTCCTCTCCTGGAGGAGGTGTAGATGGCTCATTGTTGTTATTCAGCTGAGGAGGGGTGCTTGGTTCTGGGGCTCGTGCCGGAACAGGTGTGGGATTTCAGTTTCTCCATGACTTCCAACATAAAATTCTGCTGGCTTTCCATCATAGCGACTGTCGCTTGTTGGGTCTGAATGAGCAGTGTCCCTGGATTCATCCAGTTGGAAGGTCTGGGCCCTTGGTTGTCCAACTCCATTTCGGCGGGTTGGTTCTAGGCTGCTTGTTTGTTTTCATGTACGCAGGCTGGGCATAGTGGGCCTGGGTTGTGGGGCATCAGTGCTGTACTACAAGACATGCACTTCTTGGCTTTCCCTATCTAAGGGACGACAGAAGGATAAGGTTAGATAGGTAGCCCGGTGGGGCAGGGTACCTGTGAACCAGGCAAACATATACAAATATGCAAGAAGTTATACACTCTTAATTTGTACAAAAGTGCCCCGAGGCACCATGTGTAATTGTTAATTAGAGAAGCAAGTAGCACCCCATTGTCCTTCTCTCTCTGGTTTGGGTGGGGAGGGGAATTAGGAGGACAGTATCCATGTTAATCCCCCTGGTATGCCTGATAATGATAGTAACTCAGTAACTCAACAAGTGAAGCTAATTTTCCCAGGGATGAACCATTTTACCGTACTGACTTCAGCCCTTAGTAATCATGTTGGAAGGGCAGCGTAAGGAATGCCCAAATCGCTAAGCATGATATCGCTATAGCACTAAGGGAAAAACATCCTGAGCCGTGCGTTGGTGAGCCACGATTAGGCTCCAATCTAAAATGGAGTTCTAGCTCTGAAAGGGCCTGGCTCATGCCTAAAATTGGGGCCGCAGTTTAATGAGGCCTCCTGGCTAAGATGGCGGCTGAACTATGTGGATGCCAGCGTGATTCCGCCTAGCGCTGGCGCTTGTAGTTTGAATGGGCCCTTTACGGCCTGATAGTTAGGGCCGAGTGTTCTTTGTCCCCGAAATTCCATGCTGCCGCAATCATGCAGTGGGGGAGTGGTATAACGGCTTCTTCGGTCCCCGTACTGAAGGCCACTGCTATGTGGGCCTTGTGGTGGAGAGCCGAGAAGACGACAATTGAATTCCAAGTGTGCCCTGCCCCCAACTCCTTGAAGGGGTAGCTGTACTAGGTACTGCCTGCAAGGGCTTAAAGAAACCAATTCTGTTTGTGACTCCAATCTCCATGCAGGGGTCGCTACGCTAGGGACTGCTTGCAGGAACTGACTGTAAGGCTCTATGCTAATTTGGGTCCAACCCTTCTCATGGCTGGAGGTAGCGCTGAGACATCTGGCAACAGAGCGCTTGGACTCCGCTTGGGAGGGGAGGCCACAGTTGCCAGCGTCCATTCGTGGGTGGACAAAGAAACCTAATTTTCCAGGTTGGTGCGAGATGGTAAATGCTGTCGGAGCTCCACACTTGCACAGTAGGCCCTGTTTGGGAGGGAGGCCCACCGTAAGCTCAGTCGACTACTGAGCACGATTCTCAAACTCAGACAGTGCGCATGCCGCCGGCTAGGCAGTGGCATGTAAATCAGATAAATAGCAAGCTGCAGGAGTGAGCAATATAAAAACAGGCTGCAGTAACTTATTTACAAGGCATGTTTCAATACCAACTCAGCTAAAATCTTGTCTTTCACTTCTAGCATGCCCAAATTGCTTGGGGAAGGAGAGAATTTCCAATTTACAGAATACAGTGCTTGCAGGCTAAAAACAACAGCAAATTACAGTATATATAAGGATTGTAATTAGGTAGGAAGGCACAAGCTCAAGTTAAAGCAATTTGTGTCCTCTCTCTCTCCCCTCTTCCCTCTCATAAACAGCAATTAAAAGCCACAGCACAAAGGAAGCACACAGCTGCTGAATATCTAATCCAGTTGAATCCATGACAGCACATATTATTCAAATTAGAAAGCCTAATTAATCATACAGGTTTGTTGTGTGAACCACACCTTCAGTAATAAATGTTCTGGCCTACCTTAGTTGGTTGATTGCACAGAGACTCCTGGAGTGCTTGTAGCCTCTTCAGATGCAATGGTTGAACTAGAGAATGGGGACTCCTGGGACCTAGGTATGCTGCAAAATTTGATCTGGGTCACATGTGCATCATTAGCCTACCAGGTGGGTTGGGAACCCAAGAGGTAACGTCTGGAGTGTCATGGAATACAACATAGCACAATTGAATATTTAAAAGCAAATGTTCCACTACTGAAGAGTGAGACTGTCTCTGCATCATGGATATCCCCTTCCCTCAGCTGCAGTCAGTGATGTTACCTGCCCTCATTCTGATCAGCTCCTTGCAGCATGGAGAACAGGTACTCCCTTTGACTTGGGTTCTCTGCTTTGTCTACATAGATCACTGTGGGAAAAGAAAAAAGCAAGAGTGAGAACTATACTGTGAGCACTCTGTTTTCAGCCGGGGCTGGAACTGAAGCGTGGATAACACAGTCTGACTTCTTTTCAATAATCTCCATATCCTTCCTGTTGAACTATTAGTGTTTGCAGCTTTGTAGTGTGCATATGAGTTGGAAGGAGACCCAAACTGCCAACTACTTTTATAGTGAAACACAATTTTAACAATGCTGTAGATGGAGAATTTTTTAATAACTGGGAGGACACTGACTGAGAGAAAATCTCTCTGATTCCTTCAGTTAAGGATGCCTTAAGTCAGAAATAATGTTTTTCTTTTACTTTGCTATACAGCAGCATTCAAAAAGGGAATTATAGGTTGATTAGCTGACTGTATACTGAAAGATGTATCTGTTCTGGGTTTTATTTTTCCTGGCCAAATGTTACAATGTTCAACACCCAATTCAAATGCACAGACCTGGCAATCAAGATATAGGCTGTGTAAACTTAATAAATAAAGGCACTTCTGTATTGAATGGGGTTGAACTTTGTCATTGGCAGGAGAAAATAGCCGCAAGTATACTTAAAGATCATGTGCAACGGTTTTTACATATTTTTTATAAAAGCTTGAAAAGCTGAAATTCAAGTCCCTATGTCATGATAAGTGTTTCCTGAGAATTTCATGCTGTTTGGTTTTGTGGTTTTCTTTAAACCAGCATTGCTCTACAGTGGCTGAAAACAGTGGAGTTATTTCTGTCCTCTCAGTCAGACTTAGAGTGCAATGACATCATTTTGGAGTAGCTTGCTGTTTCAGATTCCCAATCAAGTACTAGTTTGTAGAGTTAGTGGTTTGCTGAGCTCTCCAAGTTTCTTACAAACACAGTCTCTGGCTTGTGTTTAGATAGATCAGCTTAAAAAAAACATTTTCTTCTCATAAAAAGCTGATAATTTAAATCTCAATGCTGAATTGAAGTAGTGGAAATCTTTCTCTGTGAGAAATTAGCTTGTTTGTATCACAACTCTCAGTTCTTTCTAATCAAAACTCAGATTGTTTTTCTAATTATATAACACAGGGCTATTAAAAGCATATAAAATAAATCTAAATTTTGTTCATTCACAGAAACAGTTTGTCTTTGATGTAGCCTCCATAAATAGATTTCATGTAGGAACATTTTTTTTCATGTCAGATTGACAAACAGTACATGTGCTTGAAATACTTTAGCAGACTGTGACAGACGCATGTCAGAACTCACAAATTTCAGTTCTGTGTGAAAATACATTGTTAGGTATGACTAAAAACACTATGTGGCATCCTGATGCACCGTGTCTCTGCCTCAGTGCTGAGGTAGCTGCAGCCTACTGCCACATGTCCCTGCTCCACAGTTGAGGCTGCTGCATCCTGCTTTCCACCATCTTCTCACACACAGTCTAGGATTGTGCACCTTGCTGCCTCCATTCCCTGCCTAAAGAATCAGGGCTGCTGTACCCTGCTCCCCATGCCCAAACAATTGGGGTTGCTGCATCCTGCTGCTCTCTCTCTCCCACACCAGGGGTGTAGCCAGGGATTTTGGATCTGCACACCAAGTGGACTCACTGCTAACCCCCCCCTTGTTAGGGTGAGCTACCCCCCCCGGGTGTAGTCAGACAATATACAAATTTACACCAAGACCATGTTTGTTGCCTCATTTGGCACAATAAATACAACTTTTGTATCTCATGACAGTGGTTGTTGCCATGCATGGATAATTACAAATGCCATGCATTGTTCCCTAAGACACCCACATACCAGCCCAGAGCCTGTAAAGTTGTATTGCCCTTGGGATGCAAAGAGAGTATTAGTGACCAGTCCTTCTAGTTTCGACTCCAATTAATAAAATTACAGAAAGGTTCAGTATTTTCTTGGTTAGTTTTCATGGAAAAGGGAAGCAGTTCAGAGCCTATTTGCTACCCCCTTTAAATAAAATTGCACACCATGGAGTATGCCTGCCTACACCCATACCCCACACTCACAGTTAGGGAAGCTGAACCTGTTGCCCCTTATTCCTGTCTCCACAGTCAGGACTGCTGTGTTGTGTTAAGTCCTAGAGTGCCAGGTTCCCTGCATCCACAGCTGGGACTGCTGTACCATGCTGCCCTAGCCATCAGAGGTTGGGCTTTTCCTACACCCTGCTATTCACTTCCATTGCCCCAAATGGTCAAGGCTGCTGCACCATGTGTACCCTGTCTCACAGTCAGGGCTGCTGTACCCTGATGCCCCCTGTGTTTGAAACCACAGTCGAGGCTTCTGCACCATGCTGTTCTCTATTCCCTGTCACCAGAGACAGGGTTGCTGCACCCTGCTCCTTTCTATTTTTTTTTTTTTTTTTTTTTTTTAATTTTAACCTCTTTTTGACAACCCCTCACCTTGTCGTCAGGGATCTGCCCTGGTCACGGTGCCCCCGAAGCTTTCACCACCCTAATGAGCCACTTGAAATCCCAAGTTACTCCTGGCTTGCCCCCCGGGAGGCAGGGCATGGTGCCACGGCAGTTATCAGCGCTGTGTATTGTATCTGGTTGGGGAGTTCTTGGCCAGGCGGCTAATTGAAGCTGGGAGCAGGGCATCATGGAGACCTCTGGTGAGGGATTTTTATCCCCCTATTGGCTGGGGCGGAGACGTGCAATGACGCCTGCATCTGTCCTGCCCCAGTACCTCCCCTCTTTGACCATGTGTCAGTGCTCAGGGTGATACACCCAGCCTCTGCTAGGTGTCACTCTTGCACTCACCACAGAGACCTCCACCCCCCGGAGAAGGAGAGCAGTCCATAGGATGCTCCATCCTTCTCCCCCGGCCGACCCTCCAATGACCAGGGCTCGTTCCCAAACCAGGTTCGCCGGTGTCATGAGCGAAACCCCAGCCACTGCTAGTTGGGGTTGCTATGGTCTGCTGTGCTCTAGAGCCCCATGCCTCTGCAGTTAGGGCTGCTGTAGCATGCTGCCACTTGCCACAGGATTCAGGGCATTTGCTGCGCCCTGTTGCATGCCTCCGCAGTTGAGGCAGTTGAACCCTGCTGTCTCCCTTCAACCAGAGTCAAATCTTTTGCTACACCTTGCTCCCCACATCCCTTGTCCCAAACGAGCATGACTGCTGCACCCTGTCCCACAGTTTGGGCTGCTGTATCCTGTTGCCACCCCTATCTCCTGCCTGAACATTCAGGGCTGCTGCACCCTGCTGCCCTCTGTTCCCACACCCACAGTCAGGACCATGGCACCCAGTTGCCCCCTGTTCCTATGTCCACAGTCAGGGCTGCTGTGCTGTGCTACACCCTGGAGTCTCATGCTGCCTACATTCACAGTTGGGGCTGCTGAACCCTGCTACGCACTTCCATTGTCCCCAAATGGTCTGGGCTGCTGCACAATGTGTACCCTGTGCTACTGTCAGGGCTGCTGTACCCTGATGCCCACCTGTGTCCTGCCCCATGGCCAGGGTTTCTGCACCATGCTGTCCTTTGTCCCCTGCCACCATTGTGCCCTGCTGCACCAAAGAGCTCCTTGCCTCCACAGGCAGGGGACAGGGTGCAGCAAATGCTCTTATTCTAGTGCTGCTCCCTTCCTGAACAGCTGGGGTTGCTGCACCCTGCTACCCTCTCTCACCCTCACAGTCAGGGACACTGCACATGTTGCCTACTGTTCCTGTCTCAGCAGGGTTTAGCAAAGAATCTGACTCTGGTGACAGGGAGACAGCAGGGTGCAACTGCAATGTGGAGGTATGCAACAAGGTGCAGCAAATGCCCTGAATCTTGTAGCAAGTGGCAGTATGGTGCAGCAGCCCTGACTGCAGAGGCATAGGGCTCTAGGGCACAGCAGGCCACAGTAACCCCAACTGTGTAGAAAGGAGCAGGGTGCAGCAGCCTTGTCAATGGTGATGGAGGATAGAAGACAGCATAGTGCAGAAGCCTGAACTGTGAGGCAGGACACATGCAACATCAGGGAACAGCAGCCCTGACTGTGTGATGGGGTACATGTCGTGCAGCAGCTCTGACCGTTTGGGGCAATGGATGTGAGTAGCAGGGTGCAGCAAAAGCCCCACCTCTGGTGCTAGGGCAGCATGGTGCAGCAGCCCCAGCTATGGAGGCAGGGAATATGGCACTCTAGGGCTTAGCACAGCACAGCAGCCCTGACTGTGGAGACAGGAATGGGGCAACAGGTACAGCATCCCTAACTGTGAGGGTGGGGGAGAGAGAGGGCAAAAGTGTGCAGCAACCCCGAATGTTTGGGCAGGGGGTGACAGGGTGCAGTAGTCCTGATTCTTTAAGCAAGGGATGGAGGCAGCAGGGTGCACAATTCCTGACTGTGTGGGAGAAGACAATGGGCAGCAGGGTGTAGCAGCCTCGAATGTGGAGCAGAAGGCAAGGGGCTTGTGGGGCAGGGGACTGTTGGCAGTAGACTGCAGCTGCCTCAACTGTGGGGCAGAGTTATGGTGTATTGGGATGCCATATAGTATTTTTAGTTATACACATACATGATGTATTTTCACACAGAAACCACCAAAGAACTGACATTTGTAAGTTCTAAGAGTACGTGTTCTTGAAATACTGCAGCAGAATGTGACAAGTACCTGTTTGTTAATCTGACATGAAAAAAATGTTCTTACATGATTATATTTATGAAGGCTTCATCAAAAACAAACTTTCTGTGAATGAACAAAATTTAGATTTATTTTATATTCATTAAACAGCCCTGTGTTATATAGTTAGAAAAAAAATTGAGGTTTGATTAGAAAGAACAGAGCTGTGATACAGACAAGCTGATTTCTCACAGAAAAAGATTTCCACTACTTCAATTCAGCATTGAAACTGAAATGAACAGCTTTTTAAAGGAAGAGAATTATATATTTTAAGCTGATCTATCTAAACACAAACCAGAGACTGGGTTTGTAAGAAACTTGGAGAGCTCAGCAAACCATAAATTCTATAGAATGCTGCTCTGATTGGGAATCTGAAATAGCAAGCTACTCCAAAATGATGTCATCACACTCTAGGTTTGACTGAGAGGACAGAAATAACTCCACTGTTTTCAGCCACTACAGAGCAAGTTAACAAATGCTGATTTAAAGAAAACCACAAAACCAAACCATGAAATTTTCAGGAAATGCTAATCATGACACAAGAACTTGAACTGCAACTTTTAAAGCTTTTATTAAAAATATGTAAAAATCATTGCACATGATCTTTAACCACCATGTGGCTAATACATTGGACTTTGATTTTTAAAACATGGCTTTTACAAGGTACCAAAGCTCAACAAAGGGTTCTATTTGGCACTATAAGATGAAGTATAAAAGGGTATTATTGTGTAGACAGGGTTATAAATTTGGTAGAACATTTTTAACATTGATATTGATACTTAGTGGAGATGTCCCCCCAAATCCAGAACCTGTGCAAAAAATAAATAAATTGGTAATGAAGAGGCCACTTGATGTTGAAAATCATTTAACAAACACTGGTGTAACAGCTGAACTAATAAAGGTGCAAAGAATGTGTATGGTACACATTAATATATGCAGCCTAACACTTAAAATAGAGTACCTGAGAGAATGGACTTTAAAATATAATCCAGACATTATTGTAATTACGGAATCCTGGCTAAACAAAAAGGTAACTGATGAGGAATTACAAATTCAGGAGTTTAATTCTTGGAGACCTGAAAGAACCAAACAGGGTGGAGGGGTTATAATTCATGCAATAAAATCCCTAGAAATTACTAGAATAGATAATACAGTAGACTGGAATGGATCCGAGGGATTGTTTCTGGAAATAAAGCTCCCATTCAGTAAACCCCTGTTATTAATGGGCATGTATTGCCCCCCCAAAACAACTAATTATAGGGTACTGGAATCAATACAAGAATTTTTAGGAAAATATGTAGAAAGCCATGGACTGATATTAATTGGGGATTTTAATATCAATTGGAAGTTGGTTGATCAGTGCCACTTAATCCATGATATGGTCACCACTTTGGGCTTAACCCAATTAATACATGACATCACCTGAATTAATAAACACCCAGAAGCATCGCCAGTTTTAGACTTGATATTTGTAACTCATCCTGAAAAATATGTTGCTAGTGGAGTACCTCCGGATTCATTATCTGATCACCAAATGGTGTATTGTATTAGACAAGCAATGAAACATAAAGCCCCAGGGAAAACTGTTACAGTTAGATCTTACAAGGCATTTGATTATGTCAATTTTATGACAGATTTAGATGGTGTTAACTGGGAAAGGGTAAGTCTAATACCCAATGTGAGTGATGCCTGGGACGGATTTTATGGGTATCTGCAATAAATACGCCCCACTAAAAACTAGGAAAGTGAAAAATAATAGTGCCCCTTGGTATAATTCAAAATTGTATAAACTTAAAAAGCAGAGGGATAGGGCCTGGAAGACTACCTAAATTACCCAGAATCCTGTAAATTGGATTAAATACAAACAGCTAAGAAATTCCTATACACTAGAGGTGAAGAGAACAAGACAAAATTACTATAGAAAACAACTCACTTCTAACTTTATTTATTTATTTATTTAAACATTTGTTAACTGGGAAAGGCACACTGAGCCGAGGCTCGATTCCAGGTGTGACCCAGGGCCAGGGGAGAGGAATACGACATCTCCAAGTACAGTAATCCACATTACAGTGTGGTTGACAAGACACCTCAGGTAAACAAAAGCAGTACAAATGTATAGATAATCCCCGAAGATTTTGGAAGGTCAGGAAAAATGTCCATGGCATACAAAGCTCTGACCTCCCAGACATGTTTGAAATACAGGGAGCTAATATACCGGTGGGTGTTGAGGTAGCTGATTTTTTTTTTTTTTAATGAATGTTTTATTTCTATGGGAACAAAAACACAGACTATTATGGTAGATAATTCCCAGGATACAAAAACAAAGACCTAACTAACAGACAATTCCAATGTAAGCTTGAGGAAGGATGGGGTAGTAATAGATACCTTCAATTTTAAGCCAATTAAACCAAATGAAATAATGGAGGCCCTAGGAAAACTAAATATTCACAAATCTGGTGGGATTGACGGGATTCTGAATATGTTGTTTAAATATGCAGCCCCAGTTATTGCTTATCCCCTGGTGGAATTATATAACATGTCATTGACTTAGTCTGAATTTCCATCTGTTTGGAAAACTGCTAAGGTGGTGCCCATGTACAAATCTGGTCCTAAAAAGCTATTAGGAAACTATAGACCCATTTCTCTCCTGCCTGTGGTTGCCTAGGTCTTTGAAGGTCTGGTTGCAAAACAACTCCAAATTTTCTTGGAAAAAGGGAAAATTATGAATAAATATCAATCAGGTTTTCGACCCTGCATGGCACTACTTCTGCCTTGTTACAAGTAACAATATGCGAACGAGAGCCTGGACAGGGGATTGTCCGTGGGAGCTATATATAGAGATCTATCAAAAGCCTTCAATACTTTGGACCACAGCATCCTCCTGTCCAGGCTCCAGGAAGCAGGTTTGGCAAGGGGGTAGTGGACTGGTTTGAATCTTATGGTACCTCACAAATAGACTCCAGTTAGTGGCCGTAAAAAGCTGGGAATTGAATTTGGGTCTTATTAAGTCTGGAGTTCCACAAGGATCAATATTAGGCCCCCATATATAATCTTTTTATGAACTCAAACTTTTCAGACCCAGAAATAAATTATCATCTATACGCTGGTGATGTCATAATTTTTCTCAAGGGTACAGCAGACAATCAGATACAGAATACACTGTTAAGAGGCTTTTGATGAATTACAGTTTTCTGATTCAGTTAAGGCTTGTTTTGAACCTACAAAAATCGCAGGTAATGTTTTTTCATAGACAAGGGAAAATATCCTGAAGAAAGAGCTCTCCAAATTAAAACTATTGATAAATCAGGTTTTAGAACAAGTATCAAGTTATCGTTACCTAGGTGTGTATTTAGACAGTTCATTGAAATGGAACATTCACATAGAACAAATAATTAAGAAGATTTATAACATGGGCAGAGACGTTTCTGTGATGCCATTGGCAGAAATTAGTCACGTGACTGATTAATTTCTAATCAGTCACCTCAGTTGCTTGTGGTGATCAGTCTGCCGTGTAGGAACCCATGGCCGCACTTCTTATTCCTGTCCAATTTCATGGCTAGGCAGCAGCCATTTAAATATATCTCTAAGCGAGCCATTCCTTGCGTCAGTCAGGTTCCCAGCAATCCGTCGACCACCGTCACTGAACCAAGCCGCAAGTTCCCAGAGAGAGATCGAGCTGCAAACTGAAGTAATGTGTCCACATTGTGAAGCAGCCAGAAACAGCCATTTTTTATGTGGCTAAGGGCATCTGCCCAAACACCCACCCGATGGACCTTGAAGGTCCTAGCAATAGTACATATCGGGCTGAAGAGCACATGTACCTGCACAGAATTTGTGTTAAAGGAGTAAGTTACTTTGTTCCCCTGCACACTTGTGATGTGTAATTAAAATGTGGACCATGAGTTGTGGCATCCCCCGGTTCCGTTTATGTGTCCGCTACTGGTTGCACCCACACAGCGGATCTCCTATTTCCCTTGCTTGAGCTGCATCACTGTAGAGAGACTGGGAGAGGAGTACTCAGCAGTAGTACCCGTGGGCGCATCTTCATGCTGGTTTGTGGGTCCCCCAACAGTGCCAGCAGACTACAGTAGGTGATTGAGATGCGTACAGTGGAGTATCGGAAAGGTAGCAATAAAAGAGCAGTATTACTGGTAAAATACCAGCAAAATTGTTTTTTTAATCACATTCAGAGAACCGAAGACAGAGTGTGACACATTAACTTCCTGGTTAGGAGAGACACACCAGACAATGAAAACAACAGACAGAGAACAGTGCATGCATGAAGTTCTAGCTGACTGTGGAGGTCAGGGGCTGCAGTGGTAAACTTCAGGCTGAATTGGGGGTAAAGTTCAAGTTTCTCCTTGATTCAGTAGTCTGTGGCCTGTTCACCACAAACTTGTCTGTGTTGAACTATTTTAACAGTGGCAGAAGACAGAAAACTATGGTACCACGGCCAGAAATAGTGGAAGAACACTAAATAGATCCCACATTTTTTCCCTATTCTTCCTTGAGTTTTTGTCCATTTGTCTCCAAATTTGGCCCATGTTATAAGAGCAATAACCCACTCTAGGGTGTGCAGTTATTGGGAATAATCAACACCCTGGATGCTGTGAGGACACTGGGCCTGCGGCCTCGTGCCTCACAACACACCCTGGGTGTTGATTAATCCCCAATAACCGCACACCCTGTTGTGGGTTATTGCTTACTAATAGATGCTTGGGTGCTTTGTACCAAATCAAGTACTGTACAACAGAGGCCATTAGAAGGCATGTGATTAATACATCAGCGATATAACTATTAGACTATGGAGATTTAATATATATAGGGGCAAATGCTACCTTGTTAGGCAAATGAGATATTATGTATAATAAAATGGCCCGCTATATTACTATGGCCCCAAAAAGAACACACAGAGAGGAACTCTATCAAACTCTAGGATGGTACACACTGAGTGATAGGGAGATCTTTGCATGCACTCCTGTATATGGAGAAGTGTTTTGGTAACAAAGTTCCTGAATATATTATGGATTGCTTACAAGTGAGAGTAATTAAACCAGGTTTGAGATCTGCTAGGGATAGAATATCTTTTACCTAGGTGCAATACTGAATTGGGAAGAGCTCATTTCTTTTATAAGGGTCCTCTTCTGTGGAATACATTGCCTGCTGAAATTAGGATCCAGGATGGAAGAAAACATGCAGGGCAAATGAAAAATTGGTTTAGTAAGAGAAGGATTAAATAAGCTAAGGGAGTTGACTGCATGGGATATTTGAATTATTTTAAAACGTCTGTTGAGTATTTGTTATCGATAGTGTATTTATGACATATATTCATAGTTATGAATTGTCAAATTGTTTGTGTGCTTGATTGTAATGTTTTCTGATTGTCCCTGTATGTTATGCAACTGATGTAATTATGCTCCTATACGGATCTCACTGGAAATTAATTTTTTTAATTCAGCTGAGCTGCCGATTCATTTTAATGAATACAAATTTTTACTACTACTACTACTCAGCACAAATAGTATAGATATAGTAGGGTTGAGATGAGTTATACGATACATAGAGAATTTTGGTTGGGCAACCATGCACAACCAGCCTGTGGTGCCACAGAGGGGCTCTGATCACATCCGACCTCGAGAGTGATCTTGAGTGGTCTGATGTAATCAGAAGCCTGAGGTGGCAGCACAAGCTGGCTGGGCATCTGGTTGCCTAACCAGTATTTTTTTATAGTACATTTTTTTTTAGTGTTTTCACAGTGCTCTCACGGCAGCAGCAAATGTGCCAGTGGCTTTGGTTCAGAACATGAACTGACTGCTGTGCACTGTGAAAAGCACCAGCTGCCTTGAGGATTTCCAATCAGCTGGAACCTTGTTGTACCACAGAAGGGTACAGCCACATTCCATGACCTTTGAACTGTGATACAACAAGGTTTCAGCTGGCATGGAAATCCGTGCAGAACAATCCCTCATTATACGCTATATAATATTTGCTGCATTTGCTTTCCACCTTGCTATTTGAACTAGTCAGACAGCAATATAAAAACAGGATCTCTGTCCACTAGACATTGCCTGCTCTGGTCACCTATCTACACCTGGGGCTGCATTTTCAAAGGGACTGGATTGCTAGAAGCCCCAGGTGCAGCACAGACATGGTACACCACGCTTGTGGCAATCTAACAGGAATCTCTAGGCTGTGAGCCAGTTGCTGCCAGTTAGACCAGCTTTTTGTGGTCTAGCTTGCATCAATCCTAGGGACCCTTTTTATGGTGCTTGCACCAGAAGTTTGGTGCAAGCTGCCGTAGATTGGGTAAATTGTCCAGTTTTAGCAGGTCGGACGCAGTTGCAGTAAAAACGTCTGGTACACTGTCAGATTCAGAGTGTTGTGGTACAGGGCTTGATGCAAGCCCTCTGCCACCCTTTGAAAATCCTGCTGTCTGAGATATCACAATCAGCTGTCATGGAAACAGTTATGGTGTCATTAACAGGCTTGTGGAGGGGGGCACACAGCTGACGAGTTTGGTTGCACTTTCCTCAAGCTTCTGCTCTGTGATCAAAAATCTGCAAACAGCGACCCAAAAATAACTGTAGTCCAGAATGCCTAATGAGTTCTAGTTCATCAGCTTATGGTCACTCTAATTGTATGGGTTAGAATGCTCATTAGCCAATAAGGATACAGATATTTACTTACCTTTTTTTTAAATGTATTCCTTGGCCAGACCTAATGGCATGCTTAGGTCACACTTGCCCACACTATTCACACCATCATTACCTTCCAACCCCAGATGCCAGCAATTCCCTGGAGCCTGTCCACTCTGGCGGGGCTCGGTACTATGGAGGGGGGAGGGAAGGTGACCCAGGATGTGCTGCTCTGCTGTGCTAGTGGCAGAAAGGGAGGTGTGAGTGAGCTTGGCACCAGTAGTGTGGGATGGGGCACAGGCCTTCATTAATAGTCACATAGAGTGATTTTTCTCCCCATATAGAAGTCCCTCCCTCCCATGACGACATCCATCACCACTACACTCGCATTGGCTGGGAGGAGCGGTGGCTTTGCCTGGTCACTCACGACAACACAAATCCCAATTGACCACAGGAGCTGCTACAGAGCAAGTGGCCTCAACCCCCCCCGAGCCTGTTCATGCCATCACTGCAATGTACCCAGAGTCCCACGAGCCCAAAGTGTGGGAGTTGGGATCAAGTTTTGATCCTGGGTCTCGCCACATGACAGTGCAATGCACAACCAGCCAGCATCACAAGGCCTGCTTCCTTCCCCATTTTAAAAGTTATGTTATCCAACCCTCTGTTACGTATTACCTGGCTGTAAAAAAAACATGAGGGATTGGGACACACTGAGATGTGGCCTCGATCTGTACCTTTCCGAGGATTTTTTTTTTTTTTTTTTTTTTGTAACTCAACTTTATTCAAAGCTTCAAAGACAAAGTACAAACAGGACTTTCTAAGGATTTCTGACAATGAAAATCAAAATGTACTGACCTCGACTGAAGTTAAAATAAACCTCTTCTCCATTTGTGGGTTTGCGGAGAGACAGTGGAGTTTCAGTCAGCTCCATCGGGACATCATGAAAGCGGTACTCAACATACACCTGTTGGATGCTCTCATCAGCCACTACTTCAGACTGGGGGTCAAAGGTTAAGGACACAATTTCGATGTGGATCCTTTCAGATGGCTATAAAACAAATGTAGGATTATTATAAATATCTAAATAATAAATACTTTTTTGAAACGGTTTAGTCTTTGTTCACCAATGTTCATGACTGCTTCCTCCACTCCTTATTCCTTTGTGCTCACTCATCTCCAGATGTCCCTCTCACATCTATCTGACAGTATCTATCTATCTATCTACGGACAGTATCTATCTATCCATCCCGGAAGAATACCGCAAGGAGCAACTAGAAGGTAGAGATTCCTCCCTCCAGCCTTTTCCATCTGCAGAGTTGTATAGATTGTTTTTCCAATTACATTTTAAAGTGTTTTCTGTATGATTCTGTGCTATGTTAGGGGTTACTTTAAGATGTTGCTCCTACTGCAGTGCTGAATTTCTTAGTCGGCTGTGTATTTTGTCAGTGTCTTGCCAACTCTGCTTGTCTGTTAAGACTGTTTTAAGTATTTTAAGTGGATTTAGTTTGTCCTTACTGGAGCTGTTTCTGGCTTGCAATTCGGAGTGAGCCAGTTGTTCTTCACATGCTCAGTTCCTCCTCGACTTTCTGCTCTAGCCTCTGTGTATTCCAGGTACTTTAACAAGGTCCAGTTCCTGTTCATTTCACTCCTCAGCTGCCTACTCCAAATGCTCCTACCATCCACAACTTGGGTAGAGATTCTGCCCTCCTGCATTTTCTGTCGGCAGAGCTGTTTTTTGGTACCATTAACTGTACTTTCTTTTATAGGTGCTTGGAGTCACGTGACTTATCACATGACCCACAACTCCTTTTACTAACACCCTTCCCATTTGCAGGTTATACACTCCAGCCACTAGCACTCCCTTTGTTGTTCTTATTTCCTGGCCACTAGGAGTCACTGTTTCCACTCCTCAGCCCCCACTTCCTACCACTTACCAGCATTGGAAGCGATGAAATTCCAAGGCATAAAACTGGTCCCATCCCTCCCCTTCGGACTAGAGCATATCCTGGAGTTTGAACCACCCACCCTCTGCACCAGCAGTGAAGTCACTAACCACTATGCTATCCTGGCAGTCAATAGATACCCTTGGCTTTTGTCAGCTGTACACTGCTGGACTACAGCCCCCCAAATAGATTAAATAATAGTTTTTTTTTCTACAGTCCTGGGTGCTTTCTTTTATAGTATTCCCCCCCACCCTTCAGGACTAGATTATATCTTGGGGTTTGAACCACCAACTCTCTGCACCAGCGGTTAAGTTACTAACCACTGTGCTGCTGTCTTGGCAGTCAATAGATGCCCTTGGCTTTTGTCAGCTTTACACTGCTGGACTACACTCCCATAGATTAAATAAAATCCCTCTCCTACAACCACCCCCCCTTCCCATCTGTCTACTTGAGGTGACTCAGCGGAGTATCAGCAACACTTCCCCCACTATAAACTGCTAAACCCCACTTACTAGCCTATGTATTAAAGGGTACAGAATAAGTGATGGTTACTAAACTGCTATACCTTATAATCACCCTTCTTCTGCTAGTAATACTAAAATATACTGGGCAACAACTCCATGTCAACAGCAGCCCCTGGACCCTGGTCTTACAAAATAACAGCATGTATGGTATAACCAGTTCAGAATTACTAACCTCCACAAGGATTTGTACCTACTGATAAGTAGACCTGCCCTTGCCAATAACCCTACACTCTCCATCGTCCATTGTCAGACTCTTCCCTCCCGTAAGTGAATACTTGAGAAAGTTGGCAGGAGGCTAAACGGGACCAACTTAAAGCAACTAAAGTCTCAAGCCTTGAGACTCACTATGCTGCTACTGCTGTTACCTGGCAACGTACACCCAAACCCAGGTCCAGCTAGCCAATCAATGGGGAACAGTAGGAAGCACAGCTCCCTAATGCTTGTGTAACCCCCCTACAAATGGGGGTTCCTAAATTGTCTTCCTGGGCTTGCCTAAATGCCCACTGCCAGGCTAGTGTTCTGTGTTCTAACAGTTTTAAAAGTGCTTGCATGGAAGTGCCCTGTTAGCCTCCGGGCCTGTCTCTTTAAGTGCTGCCTATTTTGTGGATTATAATTATTCTGGGTGGGGGTCAAGTGGTTTCAGGCTCGAGTCCCACCCAGGCTGCACTATAGTTGCTTCATCCTGCCATCGCTAATTGTGCAGAAGGAGCCCTACTAGAATCTGTGATTGTTTGCTGATTATCTGCTTTAATGATAATAATATTGTAGTTTGTCTAACCTGTCTTCCTTTGCAGCATGGACTTTCTGTTTTGCACCACCATCTTGGTTCTGGACTGCCAGCTTGGATCAATCAATGCCTTTGGGGACCCTAAAATGGAGACTGTCCCCAGCGGCTTTATGGGAGTGAATTTCTCTAGGAATTGTAGTTTTTACTGTTTGGCACCTAAATGGACCTGGAGGGGGAGCCCTAGCTGTGACAGACAGATGGATCAACCAACCAAAACTTTTGGATCACTGGGAAATCCCAGAGCTGCCTGCAGCAAGCCGGCAGTAGTGAGTTGGAGCTGGGAGAGTGAGCAGCTCAAGTCAGTCGAGCTGCTGCCCTGCGGGGGAGTGTGGGGATTCGGCGGGAAGGCTGAGTCTGGTCTGGCCTGCCTGCCTCCAGCTGTCACTCTTGGAGAGATTCGTGCAACCTTACTTCGGACTTTTCTCTGAATATTTCGCTGAGCCCTGAATATCGGGTATAGCGAGTCAGTGTGTTGTTGGAGTTGAGAGAGTGAACAGCTCGAGTAATTCGAGCAGCTGCTCCTGCGTAGTAGCACGGGGGATTCTGCAGGAAGGCTGTGTCTGGCCGGCCTGCTACAATCTTCTCAAGTGAAGAAGTCTGAATTAATATCTCAGACTTTATCCGAATTTGCTGTGATTGTGACCGGAATCCTGAATTGTGACAAAGTGAAATTCGCCTGGTGTGGACTAAAGATTTGCCTCAGTGCGATCAGCCTGTCAGGACTTGAGACAACCGCAGAGCGTATGGTTTGTGGAGAGACACTGCTGATTGCAGCTGGACTGTCATCTGAAATGTGGTATTTGCCTATCCTTTACTATAATTGTGCTGAATGTGCAGTGTGGGTCGCAATTTAGTTCCCCATGTTGCTTGAATGTGCCACGCTAGCTGGAAGCTGTATCCAGCACTTTACTGGATTGAATCCGAGCTGTTCACCTGGTCTGCGCCTCACCATCTTGGCCTAGCTTGCCATTCATGCTGCAGAGAATCATCTGACGAAAGACCCGCCTGGGGATTCGGCTCCCTGCTCAGCACCATTTAACAGGTTCGACCACCACGGTGCATCGTATGGGCCCTGCTTCTCCTGGCACAGCAGTCAGTCATCCTGAGGTCTTCATTTTATCCATCCTGTGTCCTGGTCCAGGTAGCTTGAGTAAACATCAGGGTAGCTCCCTGCAACAGAGCTCAAATCAAAGTGTGTCATCTGATTTAATTGTTTTGGTTAATCATTACAAACTGAGCATCTGGCTCTGGAATACAAATTGTGGGTTAAAGTGCATGTTGTGTTTTTCCTTCCTAAGCACCCCAACAACAGCTGCAATGCCGGCCTACCCCGGGCAATGCTTCTGTGGCTAGCCTGCAGACCAAATGGGTACCCAGAGTGTGTGTGACTGTGTTAGAGGGACTCTTAGAGGCATGCATGCTTAGCTTGATCAAATCAGATCCAGAATCAAACAGCAGTTTAATGCTCCTCCCTTGTTCACATCCCCGATAAATCAGATCTAAATCTTTTTGCATTTACACTGGCTATTGTGTACCTTTGTGGTGGGGATACTGTGTTGCTATTGCCTTTCTCCACTGCAGGTCTTGTTTTGCAGGGGGTCTCCAGGGCCAGTGCAGCTGATCCAGCCCTGGTGGTAAGTGTGCCAAGTGTGGGTATAACATTGCATTCTGGTGTTCATTGTAACTGTATATTAGCTGACCAGTATAGGCCACTAGAGGGGATAGAGGCGGGTAGCAGTCCTGTCCTCCAGGTGGAGGCACCCATTCACAGAACTCATGCCCCTCAACCTGCACCTAGTCTCGCAGGCAGGGGTAGTATCCCTTGGGATAGCACCACCTAGGGGTTACACTTGCCTCTATCAACATCTGTAGCCTACTACCCAAAATGGACATGCTCCAGGTACGGGTTACCCAGCACCAACCTGATGTGTTATCCATAGTGGAAATGTGGCTTACACCAACAGTCCCAGACTCTGCTGTCTCCCTGGATGGCTACATGGTTTTCAGATGTGATTGTACAGCCAACCCCTTGTTTACTGATCCTATCTACATTAAGGAACCCTGAAAGGACATGTCCTTCCTGTTCTGGACACAGGGTTCAAGGTCCAAACACAAGGGGTTAAACTCCCACTGGGAGCCTACTGTAAGGGACTTGTAGTGGTCTCAGTCTACATTCCCCCTAAAGAACAGGCCAGTGGCTTTAAAGCAGTTATGGACTACCTAAGTACCATACACCCTGGCTCCAAGGTTATAATGGCTGGAGATTTCAGTATTAATTAGTTGTCCCAAGAGGTGGCTCCTTACAGGGACACTATTTCCTCCATCAACATAGCGCAGATGGTCGACTCTCCCACCAGGTTTAACAACCGGTCGGGTTCATGTACACTACTGGACTGGCTGCTCACTAATCATCCTGAAAGAATATCAAACACCACTGTCCTAACAGATGCCATAAGTAACCACTCTCCGGTTATGTGTACCTGGACAAACAAAGTTACTAAACCCACCCCAAAACTATTACTAGCCAATTGTTTAAAAAAGGGGAAACTCGATCCCCTAAAATTACAACTTTGGCAACAAGATTGGTCCACTATCGATTCCACCAATGATATCAACCTAGCCCTTGACTACTTCATTAGCATTTTTAACTCAGCATGTGACATCTGTGCCCCACTCAGGAAGAGAAAGATCAAGGGTGAATGTAATCCCTGGATCTCACCCTCCCTCCTTAACCAAATGAGGGATATGGATAACCTTTGGCACCTGGCGCATGCAATGGGCAAGCAGTCAGATCTGCAGAATTATAAAAAGGCTAGAAATGACTGCACAAAGGCAATCTGTGGCATCAAAAGTCACCACTTTAAGGAGGGACTCACCAACTTCTGGGGTAATGGTAGGATGTTCTGGCGGCACCTAAAGGCACTGAAAGGAAAGTTAATAAATCCACCCCAACCATGTTAAACATAAATGGGGTAATCACCCAGGACCCAAAAGCTATAGTGAATGTTTTGAACTCCGCCTTTACCGACCTCAGTAGTGTGCTCCCCCAGACCATCTAGTAACTGGAGAAAACCACAACAACGTATCTACTGACAGCCATGGCCAAGGTCCTCCTTCCTTCTATTTCAAAATCATCTCAATATAGAACGCAAAAAAATACACCCAGCGAGTCTTAGGGAAGTCGAGGTCTAGTAGTGACACTTTAGACCTCAAATGAATTGCCCTCATGCTGGATGAGATAATTGCCCCTCTAATGAAAATTCTCAATCTCTCCTTGCAGACTGCAACATTCCCCTGGAAATGGAAGGCCACTGTAGTTATGCTCATACATAAAAGTGGTGACAGGGCAATACACTATAATTACTGCCCTATATCCATTCTCCCTCCGCTCTCCAAAGCCCGTGAGAAGATTGTATCAGATTAACTAGTGGAATATCTCAACAAGTATCAAATTCAATGTCCCCAACAGCACAGTTTTTGGAAGTCTCATAGTACCACTACTGCACTTGTTGAGTTCACTGGGTTCATACATAAGGCACTAGACTGTGGGCAATTGGTAGGGATGGCATTCATCGACCTCACCAAAGTATTTGACACAGTCAATCATGACTTGTTGCTCAAACAATTAACTACCACAGGGCTCTCCACCCAAGCAGTGAGCTGGTTCCAGAGCTACCTTTTGGACAGGGCACAACAGGTGAAAATTTATGGAATACTCTCAGAGAGTATGAAAGTTCGCACAGGGGTCCTCAAGGATCCATCTTAGGGCCCCTGCTCTTTAGTCTCTTCCTAAACCACCTCCCTCTCGCATGCCAGGAGAACATCCTCCTCTACGTAAATGATGCGGTTCTCTATACTAGTCACCCTGATCCTTTTCTCTTGGAGAAACAACTTCAGATGAATTTCTCCAGTGTAGAGACCTGGTTCCAGGAGCACAAGCTCCTCCTAAATTATAAACGAGCAAAGATCATGACCTTTGCTTCTCCCTATAACAAACCCAAATCCTACCAGCTCACCATCCACAACAACCTGAACACCCCTCTTGAACTGGTCAACTCCTTCAAATACTTAGGAATCACCCTTGACACTGCCATGTCTTTTGCTAACCATATAGACTACGTAGCCAAAGCTGCTAATGCAAAAATAGGTTTACTATATATACACAAACACTGCATGACTGGTGAGGCACTTAGGCTAGCAGTGAATAGCTCGGTCAACTCCACTATTGACTATGGCTTAATAGTTTCTGAGGCTGCATCTGACTCCTCACTGAAGAAGGTAGCCACGGCATTGAATAAAGCCTGCAAGCTAATCACTGGGGCCCATAAGTATACGCATACATGTGGGTTACATGCACAGATGGGTTGGCTACACCTGAAAGGTAGGCTTCAGTATCAGACCTGCTTGCTGGCCAAAAAAACATTAGGGTTCACCCCACCGAGGGTCCAGAATCTCTTAAGCCTTGCAATGAACCCCTGCCAGACCAGAAGTACCTACAGTAAGCCTTATAAGGTCCCTTTCTGCCACACTTCCCAAGGGCAGAGATCCTTTGAGTACTGTGCCCCACTTGGCTCAGCTCCCTTGGTTGTGATGTACTTGTTGAATCTAAGCTTGGGCCTTTTAAACATAAGCTTCCGCAGCACCTCTTAGCACTCTGTACCTGTGACTGCCCAGCTTAGGGCACCTCCAACTGTTCACTACTCTAGATCTGATCTTTGCATTTGAATCCTTGCCAGGGACACTGGTTTACCGGGATTGAGAAAGTGCAAATTCCATTTTGCACAGTGTGAAAAATGGTATTGTCACCAGTGTCTGTTAAGCCAAAATCCGTTTTTAACGGTGTTTTGGTTTTGTGTACTCTATTTAACAATTTTTAACTCTGCTAACATGCATTTTGGCAATTTTGACCTCCACTATTGTACATCCATCCATCCTTGTACCAATTTAGTTATTTTAGGTACAAGATGTGATGGCAGCAGCACTACAGCCCCCATCCCTTAGGTGTGATGGAAGCAGCACTACGGCCCCCATCCCTTAGGTGCAATGGCAGCACCAACAGCATCACGGCCTCCATCCCTCTGGTGTGATGGCAGCAGCAACAGCACTACAGCCCCCCTTCCTCAGGTGTGACTGAAGCAGCTGCAGCACTGTGGCCCCCATCTCTCAGGTATTTTGGCAGCAGTACAGCGTTCCCCATCCCTCAGGTGTGATGGCTGCAGTACTGCATTCCCCATCCATCAGGTGTGATGGTAGTATCAGCACTATGGCGCCCATCCATCAGGTGAGACGGCAGCAGTACTATGTTCCCCATCCACTAGTGCTGACAGCAGAAGCACTACGGGCCCCACCCCTCAGGTGTGTCAGCAGTAGCAACAATGCAGTCACATCCCTCAGGGGTGATGACTGTAATGACAGCACTGTGATCCCCTTCCTTCAGCACCCACACCCCACATGCACAAGTTATAAATTACTGGGTCTCTTTGCTTGTTAGAACTCAGATGTGAATTAATCTGAACCACCACCACTAAGGTGGACCAGCTTTGTTTTTTCCTGTCTATCATTTAACTGCCTGAATTGGATTTCTGCCTGCGATGCCGCTGACCCCGGTTCGGGAATGGACTCTGGTGTCGGAGGGCCGGCCAGGGGGAGAAGGCTTGAGCATCCAATGACCACTCACCTTCTCCTGGGTGGGAGAGTGGGTTTGTGGCTTGGTGTTTGCTGGCTCCTGGCAGAGGCCAGAGGCACGGCAACACATCAGCCCTCACTGCAGGGAGGGAGCGTGATGGACATCAGCTTTTGCCTTGACATCATGTGCCACGTCATGCTCTCAAGGAAATGGGAAAACACCCACCTGGCCAACTGGATGAAGGCTGCTGGTCCCTCCATACGCTCGAAGCCCTGGACATGTGTGTCCTTGCTAACCCCTGCTGTGCCCGGGATACACAGGAAGCCCTTCACGGTGATTCACCTCCTCTGGTAGCCTCCCACAGGGGTAGGGGCCCACCCAATGAAGGGTTACATCGGGTTACCCGGTAACATGGCACTAAGGGGCAGTGGATGGTGGTCAGGACTCAGCAGTGGTGGTAGGAGGCCATGGCAGGCCTGAAGGAGTAGATGACCAGGGGGTCTGAGGAGCCAAAAAAAAAAAAAAACTGCTTGAATTTGCTCCTTTGAAATACAGTATCGTCACCTTAAAATTCACAAGTGATTAGTGAAGGACCTTCTAATGGAAAATCATGCATCTCCCAAACATGTGGATGCCCCCCCCTTTTTTTTTTTTTTACTTGGTCTGTATGAAAAGGGTGTCTCTCAGTTTTCATGTTTGAGCTCAGATGTGAATTGAGCACCACTTTGCCCACTACTGGCACCAACATTATACAGCCCCTGGGGTCTTAACTACTGCATGTCCTTGAGTATGCTTTATGGCTTGGATGCGTTTGCAACAACCCACTCACCCCTAATGGCATTATACAGTGGCAGGTAGAGTGTCAACAACAATTGGGCCATATAGCTAATTCAAGGCCATTCATATGCTAAGGCCCCCAACTCATTTAGGGAAAACAAGAAGCAAACAGTTGCAGCCCCACTCTGCCCAAGGGCATCACACAGTATCTGGCACCTTACCTGCTCTTCTTCTCTGAGTGTACAGTCTGGCCTGAGTGCTGTTGCAGCACCCCACCCTCCCACACTAGTATAAGGCTCTGACAAGTAGGGTAACAGCACCCAGTCATGCAGCAATTCAGGGGTACTCAATGTGACACTTGGCCAGCTGGTTATGATTGTTGTATGATATTTGTAATATAAAAATATAGTATGTGAGCCTATGCTTCCATGGGTGTCTCCCCCCCCCCCAGGTTTCAGTAAAGCTACAGGATAGGTAAACTGATCAGGAGATCTCTGTAATGTAATTAACTTCCTTGAGAAATTGCATTTTATGGCCTTTTTATGACCTCTTGCTTTTGAAGTTCGGAAACTAAATATACGTTTTATTACAGGACAGGACATCATTTAGCTGATTCCTGTTGGCTATATTGCACCTAGGTGACAGATTGCAGGGTTGTAATCCTCAAAGAAACTGGTGGATCAAAGTCTCATAATTTGGGAAATGAGATTTTGCTGATGTCACCTTATTTAATATACCTCCTGATTGGACATCATGTTTGTATATTTTTTTATTCTAAAAGGAGGAGCTAGATGACTCACAGAAGGGATGTGGAGAGACAGAGTTAATCTACTACTTGTGTCTGAACTGTTTGTCATATCATTTTGGGACTCTAGAGAGGCACAGCTCTCTGATCTACTTTAATAAGCACTTCCAGAGGTAATACCTTAGACAACAAAGGTCTAAATGTATTGTGGTAGGAGTTTTGTTTTGTAATCTTCCCTTGTTCATTTATGGGATTGTGAGATCTCTAATATATTGTACCGTGTTTACATTTTTCATATTTTTATCATCTTTTAGTAAATCTTTTATTTAAAAGACTGCCTGGGTGTCTGCAGTTCTTTCTGCATGTGATGTATAGGTGGTTAAGTCTGACAACTGTTCAACAGCTTGATGGTGTTACTGAGCTTGAGTAAAAAGGTCAAAATATACCTAAGGTCTCTTATAGAGTTAAAAGGGTTCATTTTGGATACCTGGTTAGGTGCCCTTAGGCGAAAGATATATTGCATCCCCTGAAGAGAATATTATCTGAGCCTGTACATTTGGGTATGCTAGCATGAGGTTCACAGTTTGAATCCTCCCAGAACTTGAGACTAAAGGTGATTCAGACCCGAAAGCAGACAGGAGGGTTACCCTATCTGTTACCTGTTCACACTATTGCGCTCTGAGGTTGGCACTGTGGGAGCAGAAGGCCTGACCTGTGGAGTGCGTTTGTGACAGATTTGGTTGGCAGAGGTGCAAAAAAATTAGTAACACAAGCTTTTACTGTTCAGTGTGTCAGCTTAATACTGTACAGCTCACTTGCAAAATAAGGCAGTGATTAAAAAAAAAAAAAAAAAAACAGAACTACATCATTTTGCTTACAGTGAAAGTTCCTACCTGTTTTTTTTTTTTTTTTTTCAAAGTGCAAGTTAGAGTAGCCGTAGTTAGGGAAGAAGATGGCTTCCAACTACAGTGAGCACACTGCAGACTACCTGAAGCAGTTGTGCAAGGAAGGAGGAATCCTGCACGAGGGGAAAGCCAACAAGCAGAAACTCATGGATGCCCTGATGGCAGCAGATGCCCAGAGTGTCAAGCCACAGACTATGACTGTAAAGGACCAAACCTTGGGCGTGGAGGGGCCAGCAGCCAGTGCAGTGTCCAGATCCAGTGAGGAGAACAGCAGGGCCAGTGCAAGCCAAGGGCCACAGCAGCAGGGGAAGGTCACCAGCATTCTGGAGCCAGAAGCAATCAGGCGGCAAACTAAGTTGCGCAGAATGGAGCTGGAGTTCCAGAGAGAGGCTGAGCGAGAGAAGCTAGTCGCAGAGGAGAAGAGGGAGCTTCCAGCTATCCCCGCTACTTACAGGGAAAGCTCCAGATGCATTGGGTCACATGGACAATGAGGACAGTAATGATTACAGCAAACTTTTAGATATATAGATACATAGACAGTGTCGGCAGATAAGGGCCTATGGCCCACCCAGTCTGCCCATTTGAGCTTGTAAGTTCAGTTTATGTTTTCCTAGAAGTCTGTTGTCCCTTACCCCTGACCTCCAGGATTTCTTTATGTCTATCCCATGCATTCTTAAATCCTGTGATTGTTTCAGCCCCCACCACTTCCTCTGGCAGGGTGTTCCACTTGTCCACCACCCGCTCTGTGAAGAAATTCTTCCTCATGTTTCCTCTGAATCGTCCTCCTCCAACTTCATCCCATGCCCTCTAGTCCTGGAACATCTTTTCAGCTAAAAATAGTGTATTCCTGCACCCTGTTCCTCCCTGTAAGATACTTGTATGTCTCTATCATATCCCCTCTCCTCCCTCTCCCTCCAGGGAGTACATGTTCAGTTCCTTCAACCTGTCTTCATAGGACTTGTGATGCAATCCATGCACCATCTTTGTTGCCCTCCTCTGAACCTTCTCTACCCTTTCTATGTCCTTACGTAAGTATGGTCTCCAGAACTGTACACTGTACTCCAGGTGGGACCTCACTAGTGTCTTGTATAGCGGAATTATGACCTCCCTTTTCCTGCTGGTGATGCCCCTGCCTATACATCCCAGCATCATATTTGCTTTACCTGCTGCCTTGTCACACTGTTTCCTTACCTTGAGGTCATCAGAGATAACCCCAAGATCCCTTTCATGCTTGGTGCATGCTATATCCTCACCCCCCAATTGATATATTGTGCCAGGGTTTTTGTGCCCCATATGCATTATCTTGCACTTCCTTGCATTAAATTTCAATCCAAACCCCTGACCATTCTTCAAGTTTCTGCAGGTCCCTTCTCATTCTATTTACACCCTCTGGTGTGTCTACTCTGTTACAGAGCTTTGTGTCATCAGCGAACAGTGAAATTCTGCCTTCTAGGTCCTGTGCAATGTCACTGATGAAGATGTTGAATAGGACCGGTCCCAGCACTGATCCCTGTGGTACCCCACTGGTCACTCTTCCCTCTGTGGAGTGACAGCCATTTACCACCACCCTCTGTGTCCTGCCACCCAGCCAGTTACCTACCCACCACACTACTGTCCTGCCCACACCCATATTCCCCAGTTTGTGTAATAGTCTTCTATGTGGCACAGTGTCAAAGGCCTTGCTGAAGTCCAGATAGGCCATGTCCACTGCCCTCCCCTGATCCACCTCCTTAGTCACCCAGTCAAAAATTCAACGAGTTTGGTCTGACATGACCTCCCCCTGGTGAAACCATGCTGCCTTGGGTCCTGTAGTCCATTGACAACCAGATGTTCCACCAATCTCTCCTTCAGTAGTGCTTTCATGATCTTCCCACTACGAGGTGAGGCTGACTGGTCTGTAGTTCCTTGCTTCCTCTTTGTTCCCACTTTTGTATAAGGGGACTACATCTGCTGTCCTCCAGTCTTTGGGTACCTCCCTGTTTCCAGTGATCGGCTAAACAGGATAGCCAGAGGTTCAGCCACCACCTCTCTTAGTTCTTTAAGGATCTGGGGTGCACCCCATCTGGCCCCATTGCTTTATCAACTCTTATTACTTCCAGTTCCTTCAGGACCCTTCTCGTCGTAAAGGGACTTGTGTCCATTTCTGCACCATTCTCACCCTTGTACTCCCTTCAGACCCATTACCCTCCTCTTCCTCAGTAAAGACTGAGCAGAAATACCTGTTCAATATGTCAGCTTTACTGTTGTCATCCTCCACGCCCCCATCCTCCCCTTCAGTCTCACTATCCTCCCTTTGTCTTTCTTTTTCACTTATGTAGCTGTAAAAGGTTTTGTCCCCTCTACCCACTGATTTTGCAATGTGTTCTTCTGTCTGAGCTTTGGCTTCCCTTACTGACCTCCCTGCCTCCTTTTGCTTCTCCTGGTACTTCTCCCTATCCCCTTCTGCCTGTGTCTTTTTGCATTGCCTGAATGCAATCTTTTTGGCTTTCACTTTCTTTGCTACATCTTTGGAAAACAGTGCAGTGTCAGTGGCTCAGTAGGTAGCACACTCGCCTCTGAGGCTGGGAGATCAGAGGGCTGTGGGTTCAGTACCCACATCTGGCACTTGGGTTAATATCCCAGTACTGACACTGTAGTGCAGCATGAGAGGGGTGCTGTACTTCTGAGGTGCTGTCTTTTGGATGAGACATTAAACCGTGGTCCCATCTACCTGGATTGGTGGTAGTTCAGGTGGATGTTAAAGATCCCATGGCACTTATCGAAAAGAGTAGGGGAATTTCCCCGGTGTCCTGGCCAAATTTCCCTCATTCACTCAAAATACCACCAACAGCTTAATCTGGTTCAAGGTCAGTTGGCATTCATCTGTATCCCCCTTCCCCGGGTCGTGCCTGAAAATAGGCAGGATTTGTCTAGTGCACTTACCTGGTCAACAAAAACTAAATAAATAAATAAAATAAATAAAAACCATAATGGTCTCCTCTTCCTTTTCCTCTTGCTAACCTGCTTAATGCATAATTCTGTTGTTCTTGGAATCCCCATTTTAAATACTGCCCACTGTTCCTCAACCCCTGATTTCTGTCCCATTCCCCTTAATGCCTCTTTCAAGTACCTCCCCATTTTCCCAAAGTCTGCCCCCATAAAATCCAGGATACGTGTTTTTGTGTGGTTTGGTTCTGCTCTTTCTGTGATTTCGAACCGCAATGACTGGTGGCCACTGTTCCCCAGGTGCTCCCCCACTGTTACCCCCATCACACTTAAAGCAGCACTTTTAAAAAAGTTTGATTTAACTGCAGAAGCATACAGAGCTAAATTCCGTAAGCTCGGGAGAAGCCCTGACATGAGCTACAAGGAGCTAACCACGAAACGACGTCAGTTTTTAAAACATTGGTGGGAAGGAACTGAAGCAAACTCTGTAGATAAAATTGAAAATGCTATATTGTTAGAGCAGTTTTTTTTGGGCATGCCCAGCAGAGCTGAAAACCTGGCTGGAGGACCAAGATCCCAAAACAGTGCAAGAGGCTGCTGAACTCTTGGACCGCTATGCCAAGAGCAGACCTGCTCTAAGAGAGAATGGGGTGGGTGTGGTAGTTCAGAAAGGGAAAAGTGTGCCTTCAGGGCAGCTAAAACCCTCACTGTCTCCACCAAAACCAGTTAACCTCAGGTTTCAAAGAAAAGATTTGTCTGAGAAAATAAACAAATGTTGCGTTTGTAAAGAAACTGGGCATATTGCTAGACAGTGTCCCAAAAGGATGAGCAATATGCAAAATGGTGCTCAGAAAGAAGTGGGTTGTTTGTGTGTCCCTGGAAGCATGCCTGTGAACATGAGGGAAAACATGCACCCAGTCATGTTGAATGGTGTACAGACACAAGGGTTAAGGGACACAGGGGCATCCCTGACACTGGTAAAAGGGGATCTGGTAGAGCATGGTCAGCTAGTTATACCCAATAAATTTGTAACTGTACAAGACTTCACTGGGGAGGAGAAAACATTGCCACTCACTAGTGTTTTCCTAGACTGGGGTGAAACAGGGGGAACTGCACAACAGGTGGCTGTAGCCAAAACTTTAGCAGTTGACGTCATCCTTGGCAACAATCTCAAATGGGATGGTGTGTGCAGTTAGCCATAGCCAAGAGGCAAGGGAAAATTGTAGTCCCCTGGACACTACAGAAGCCATTGTGGAAACCACTGGGAGGCTGGTTACTCAGCCTGTGTCTCCTGATATGGAGACTAATGAAAAGGGAGTAGAAATGTCCCCAGTAGCAGTTAACCAAATGGCTATGGAGGGTTACTTCGAAGAAGGAGGGGTGACCCATTGTCCAAGGATTAGGGATGGCAGGGATCCTGAGTGCCCTGATGCTAGTGTTAGGGACTCTAGTTTAGAGACTGAAGGGGACCTGTTCCATGCCTTGGGAATGTGTAAGGAGTTTGTAGCTGCTGAGAAGAGTGATCCTAGTCTAGAGAAGCTGAGAGCTTGGGCAGACTCTGATGAAGCACAGGGAGGTGACGGTAAACATAACGTTTGTTGGGAAAATGGACTGATGTATACTCAGGATGCTAAGACCGAGTAGGGGTGATAGGCAGGCAGCTTGTCATTCCCCTGGGGTGCTGTGAGCAGTTGCTCAAGATTAGACATGATATTCCCTTGTCTGGTCATCTGGGAATCACGTGCACTACACAGCAGTTGGCCCAGAATTTCTATTGGCCCAACTTCACCCAGCAGGTGAAGGAGTATTGCACGTCTTGTCACTGGTGCCAAGAAATAGGGAAGGCAGGTAAGAAAACCCAAGCCACCCTAATTCCATTGCCCATAGTGGAGGAGCCATTCCAGAGGGTGGGAATGGATATTGTGGGGCCTTTAAATACCCCCAGCTCCTCCAGGAAGAGGTTAATCCTGACTGTGGTGGATTATACCACCCGGTATCCAGAGGTAGTCGCCCTATCCTCAGTGAGGACAGACAAAGTGGCAGATGCCTTACTTGGGATTTTCTCCCGTGTTGGGTTTCCACAGGAGGTTACACCGATCGAGGAGGTTTCTTCATGTCAGACCTGATGAAATGTTTGTGGGAGAAGTGTGGGGTGGTGCAGAGGTGCATGACACCTTATCACCCACAAGCCAATGGGCTTGTGGAAAGATTTAACTGTACCCTGAAGTCAATGCTCCAAGCGTTTGCTGAACAGCATGAGAGGGACTAGGAGAAATATGTTCCCCACCTGTTGTTTGCATACAGGGAGGTGCTTCAAGAGTCGACAGGATTTTCCCCCTTCAAGCTCTTATATGGACTCCGGGTACGTGGGCCCCTAGATTTGATCCAGGAGGACTGGGAAGGCAAGCACGCCACTCAGGGAACTCCCATAGTGGATTATGTCCTTAGGTTTAGGGAAAGGCTGAAGGAGCTTATGGAGACATCCCAAAGCAACCTGGCAGCTGCCCAACAGAAACAAAAAGTGTGGTACGACCGCAGAGCCAGAGCTCGCTTGTACACGGTGGGTCAGGAAGTCATGATCCTTATTCTGTTTCAGAAAGACAAGCTGCAGGCTGAGTGGTCAGGACCATACAAAATAGTTAGAAAGATAAATGACGTGAACTATATCATAGAGTTACCTGATAGAAGAGATACAGAAAGAATGTACCGGGTCAACATGATGAAGCCATATGCTAATAGGGCTGACATGGTGTTTGCAGTATGTAGTCCTGGGGAAGGGACGGATGAAGGAGACCCCCTTCTGGACTTGCTGGAGAAAGCAAGTGGGAGTCCTCTGTGGAGGCAATTAAATTGTCACCTCAGCTGGCCCCGGACAAGATCCAGGAAGTAAGGGAGGTTTTAGCAGACTTTGCCCCACTGTTTAGCCCCAAGCCTGGACTAGCCCCCATAGCGACAAACAATGTGGAGACAGGGACACAGACGCCCATACAGCGGACAGCATATTGGGTGCCAGAGGCTGTCCAAAAGGACATTAGGAGGGAGGTGGAGGAAATGCTGGATTTAGGGGTAATCCAGAGATCCCACAGCCACTGGGCCAAACCCATAGTCCTTGTGCCCAAGCCAGATGGCTCTACTCATTTCTGTGTGGACTATCGTGGACTGAATGCAGTCACGAAGTCAGACACCCACCCGATGTCCCAGACAGATGAACTCCCGAACAAGTTTGAAGGGGTGACATACATTATGACTGTTGACCTGACAAAGGGGTATTGGCAGGTAGAGTTAACTGACAGAGCTAGGGAGAGGCCGGCCTTCATCACTCCGATAGGCTTATTTGAATGTAAAGTAATGCCTTTCGGAATGAAGAATGCTCCAGCCACTTTCCAAAGGTTGGTGAACCAGGTGTTCAATGGTGCTGAGAAGTTCGCCGTGGTGTACCTGGATGACATTGCCATCTTTAGTGCGAGCTGGGAGGAACACCTGTCCCTCCTTAGGGAAGTGCTGGGTAGGATACAGAGGGCCGGGCTCACTGTCAAAACTGAGAAGTGCCAGGTGGCCATGGCTGAAGTGGCATAAATCGGGCATGTTGTAGGTTGGGGATAGCTCTGTCCTAACCAAGTAAAAATAGAGGTGATCGAGGCATGACCCAGGCCAGAAACACAGAAGCAGGTCAGGAGTTTTCTAGGGACAGCAGGGTACTATAGGAAATGTGTACCTAATTACAGTGCCCTGGCTGCTCCCCTATCTGACCTGGTAAAGAAAAAGATGCCTAAGAAAATTACCTGGGGACCAGCCTGTGAAAAAGCCTTTACCAGACTGAAGGAGGCACTGTGCAGTGCTCCTGTGTTGACAAGTACTGACTATGGCAGACACTTTATAGTGCAGACTGATGCCTCAGACATGGGTATTGGATCAGTACTGAGTCAGACATCCAACCAAGGGAAAGATCACTTTGTAGTGTACCTGAGAAAAAAGTTACTTCCCAGGGAGCAGGCTTACTCTATTGTGGAAAAAGAGTGCCTTGCCATAGTGTGGGCCCTAAAGAAGTTAGAGCCATACTTATACGAGCAGCATTTTGAGGTACATACTGACCACAACCCCTTGGTTTGGCTGACAGAAATGGGAAAAACTAATGGTAGACTATTAAGATGGAGTCTTGCCTTGCAAGGGTATGATATGACGATCTTACATAGGGCTGGAGGGACCAATCAGAATGCTTATGGCTTATCGCGTCTATACAGTATGAGGAGTGAACTGACTTGGGAAGCCCATCCCATGCAGGGGATAGAGCCCCCAAATTCAGTCTGGGTGGGGAGGATTGTGATGCTTGGCCAGCTGGTTATGACTGTTGTATGATATTTGTAATATAAAAATATAGTATGTGAGCCTGTGCTTCCATGGGTGCTGCCCCCTTCCCAGGTTTCAGTGAAGCTACAGGATAGGTAAACTGACCAGGAGATCTCTGTAATGTAATTAACTTCCTTGATAAATTGCATTTTATGGCCTTTTTATGACCTCATGCTTTTGAAGTTGGGAAACTAAATATACATTTTATTACTGGACAGGACATCATTTAGCTGATTCCTGTTGGCTATATCACACCTAGGTGACTGATTGCAGGGTTGTAAACCTCAAAGGAACTGGTGGATCAAAGCCACATAATTTTGGAAATGAGTTTTTGCTGATGTCACCTTATTTAATATACCTCCTGATAGGACATCATGTTTGTATTTTTTTTATTCTAATAGGAGGAGCTTGACGACTCACAGAAGGGATGTGGAGAGACAGAGTTAATCTAATACTTGTGTCTGAACTGTTTGTCATATCATTTTGGGACTCTAGAGAGGCACAGCTCTCTGATCTTCTTTGATAAGCATGTCCAGAAGTAATACCGTAGACCGCAAAGGTCTAAATGTATTGTGGTAAGAGTTTTGTTTTGTAATCTTCCCTTGTTCATTTATGGGATTGTGAGCTCTCTGATATATTGTTCTGTGTTTACATTCTTCATATTGTTATCATCTTTTAGTAAAGAATATTTTATTTAAAAGACTGCCTGGTTGTCTGCCACTTATTTTTGCATGTGACATATAGATGGTTAAGTCTGGCAACTGTTCAACAGCTTGATGGTGTTACTGAGCTTGACTAAAAAGTTAAAAATATACCTAAGGTCTCTTATAGAGTTAAAAGGATTCATTTTGGATACCTGGTTAGGTGCCCTTAGGTGAAAGATATATTGCATGCCCCGAAGAGAATATTATCTGAGCCTGTACATTTGGGTACACTAGCATAAGGTTCACAGTTTAAATCCCACCAGAACTTGAGACTAAAGGTGATTCAGACCCAAAAGCAGACAGGAGGGTTACCCTGTCTGTTACCTGTTCACACTATTGCGCTCTGAGGTTGGCGCTGTGGGAGCAGAGGGCCCAACCTGCTGAGTGAGTTTGTGACACTCAGAATCTAAGCCCCTCTTACTCAGGGGCACACAACTAACAACAACAGCATGGAGAACTGCCAGCTCTTGCAGAGTCAGCAGCCCAGCTTGCTCACCCAGCTTAAAAAGAACACTCTCAAAATTAAAAACAAAATAGTGGTGCAGGCTTGTGGTTTGCAACACTAGCAAGTAGGAAGATCTGGGTGTGTTGGCTGATCTGCTCCAGACTTCCCTGCCCTGGGCTGGTGGGGTTTAGTGTGGGATGCAGAGGTACTGCATGCTGACCTGAGGGGGGCATATTTCAGCAGGTTGTGGGAGCTGCCTTGATAATGTGGGTGACCACACAGTGTTGTATGATCCCACCAGATTGGTTAATCCCACACAATGACACCCAGATCAGCAAGCATCCCTTGAGACTCCTAGGTCAGCAAGGCTAACAGGTCAGCTTCCCTGATCGACTCATTTAAATAAATGCAGAAGTTAAGGACACCCCCCCCGGACTTCCAGTGACGTCAGGACACCAATGGCTGCCTGATTCTGAGACTCCGGGCTGACTCCGGTTTAATTCTATTAACATCGACTAACGTCCTCAGACACCCAGAGAAACCAGCATTTAAACTTCGGGAACTTCTACTAAAAGACAAAACCGGCAAAATTCAAGTCGAGGAGGCCGGAGGGGACAGTGTGGCTCCCAAGATGCAGACAGACACAGAGGAGTCGGATCTGATTGCCACAGTCCTGCAAACAGCTCTCATGGTCAATAAAATAGATAAGTCACTTACCAATCTCCGCTCAGAGATCAGTGGCATCGAACATAAAGCAGATCAGCTGGAACCGTGCCTGTCATCAGTGGTCGAACAGGCCAATTGGCATGGCTGTCTCCTGCTCTACCTTCTTGCCCGAGACAGAACTAAACAGCAAATTGTACGACCTTGAGGGGCGCAATAGAAGGCAAAACATCCGTGTTTATGGGATTCCTGAGGTGCGGAAAACAAAGCCCCAAGTATCATCGCCTTCTTACAGAAAGTCCTAAAGGATGCTCTAAACCTGCCAGGTGACCTAGACCTCAGTATGGACACAGCCCACAGGTTGCTCGCTCCTAAGCCCTCCAATGCAGGAGCCAGGCCATGATCCTTTGTGGCTAAACTCACCCTGTACTCTACGAAGGAAGAGAGCCTGGAAACAGCGAGAAATCATGTTCCAGCAGAATCGAATCACAATCATAATGACTACCCCTCGCAAGTCCAGGATCAACGGAAGGCTCTCTGGCCTATAATTAAGCAGCTCAGGGGAAAAATATATGGGCACAGATTTTATTCCCTGCTCGATTGAGAGTTGACACAGACTGGGGCCCACGAGTATTTGTGGACCTGCTAGCAGCCAAACCATTCCTCGAAGGCCTAGGCATCAACACGCCCACACTGCTCAAGGAGCAAGTCGAGAAAGAAGTAATTTGAACGGCGTGGTCTGTAGCACAGAAGGGGTTTAAAAGAAAAGGAACTCAGCAGGCAGTACCACACACCAACCTGTGCTCAGCTGTAGCCGCACTCATTAAGCCATATTCCACCATGACCGGCCTGCAGGAGAATGTAGAGGAAGCAGATGGAGATGACCAGCAACCTGAAGACCAGTCTCAGAAGGTGATGCACAAGCAGCAAGGCACCTGAATGGGGAACACTATCATAGTGCAAGTACTCTTTTCTTCCATTATCTGCTGCATTTTGACCCCCTTAATTTATTTATTTAAAATATCGGATTTACAGACCTTTGAGTCAAAGACTCGTTTACAAAGGCACCTCGTCATAGAGAACAGAGACAGACAATATTACATAGATCAATACACAGTAGTAGTTACAGGTTTCAAACAATAGTTACAAAGTTTCAACAGGTGTTATAGGAGGACAACGCCTCAGTCATACATGAGTAGCATACAGTTAAGCAGAGTACAGAGACATATGGTGCCTGGTAAGCAGAGCTGTGAAATATTGAGCAAACACAATGTGGTGCCAGGTGTCAACAGCAGATATGGGATGCAAACAATAAAGGCCGGTGGGGGATAGTAGTATTCAGACCTGTCCACACCCCATGTGGTCACACACCAGCGGCCTTAAAGCCGCACCCTCCCGCCTGACTCTCATCGTGCAGCCTTTTCTTTGAGACACAAGGAACTGCAGGGAAACTGTCTCGAGAAGACAGATCCCTTTAAAAATGACTGTGAAGCATTAGTAATCCCGTAAAAGGCTGTGATGGGAACAGAAGGGTGGAGTTGGGGGGCCGGGAAGCACGAGGGGGCAGTGATGGGCAGCGTGTCTAAAACCTCACCATTAAGCCGTGCTAGGATACAGGTATTAACAAAGACACGGCAGTTGAAAGACTGACCTTAAATGGTTTCCTACTACACTCATGGTTGCAGGCTATATAGCCTCTTTTTTTCTTTTTATTTCCTGTTCCTTAGGAGGAAATGTAACACAGTACAGAGCAAGAAGGCAGGTTGGCTGGCCTCAATACCCAAGTGCTCTCTGCAGTCTCTTTGCCCCCCCACTCTGGTCTGGCTCATACCTAGACCTACGGCCCACTCCCAACAGGGAAACGGCAGGCCGAGTTATGTCGATCCAGAGCATTGGGGAATAAGGAGCTGCAGACTTCACCACAAATGGTTAACTGCTCACCTGCTAGAGGGAAGGTACAGTGGAGATAACGATTACTGGTTTTACCTCCTCTATTAAATATAGTTGAATGCTGTATTGCAGTTAGAATATTACTGGTTTAAAAAGTTTTAAAGCTGGTTCTGGTTCAAAAGCCTTCAGAAATAAATTAGGAGTTGCAAAAGACCCAAACTGACTGTCCCTGCACGGGCTAGCTGAGACCTCTAGGAGCCCTGAGACCCTGGATGCTGCCAAGCATTTTAGAGCTGTGCAGGCGGAAGCTCAGACAACTAGGAGTAGATGCTTGGGATTCTCTAACCTTACATTGCAGCCCATATAGGCAAAATGAAAAAGGACAGAGCAGAGCCGGCCCGTCAGCGCAGCGGTTGGAATTCTGCTTGTGACGCCAGCGACCCGTGTTCAGGAATGGACCAGAGTCATCAGAGGGCCTGCCAGGGGGGGAAAAGGATCATGTGTCCCAGGGACTGCTCTCCTTCTCCGGGGGAAGGGCTGGGCAAATGTCCAATGCTTGACTGACCCCTGGCAGAGGCCAGAGGTACCACAGCAACTGGCATTCAGAAGTAACTCGGAGGGGTGGGATGGATGCTGGAGGTCATTTCACGTTCCCACCCCCCACGTACAGTATACAAAAATTCTCCCATGGGCAACCCTAGATGAAGCCTGCCCTGACCTACATCAACCTCCAGGACCGACCCTCGGACCTAGTCCAGGTTTGCAGCACTGTACTGGGGCAGCCTTGCACCCCACCCTGGGGGGCAAGCCAGGGGGTATCTGAGGGGTCGTGGTCTAGCGTGGAGGTGGAGGCAGGGGTCCGTGACCAGGCTGAGGTGCCAGGTCATCCATGGTGGGGCAAAAAGCATAATAAAAAAATAAAATAAAAAATAAGGACAGAGCAGCGGTTGGGGGGGGGGGTGGCACCTCAGCTGAATCTATGATCCAGGTCTTTGCACTCCATTGGGGGGGGGGCCCCCGGACACATAGGGTCGACACAGTATTTCCCCAGACCATCAGATGTCACTAGGGGTTGGCCCGGTTCAGGTAAGTCAGGCACCCTATTACTAACAGCCTTTTTTTAACTCCACCTGTCGTGGGTTCACCTCGAGGGCAACGCATCCTGCCCTTACAGAACATCACACATCCAGCATAACGGCCGGGCAATAAGTGCCTAAGGAAGGCACTACCCAGGCCCAATATAGGGGCCTGATCTTGGAAGCGCAGCCTGACAAATCCTGATTCAAGATAACACAGGCTGTTCAATATTCTGGGTAAATAGTTATATTTGAAAGTTGTATAAGATTGAGATAAAAGTTTTCTGTTAGAATACTTGAGATACATTGAATCTGTGTACTGTTTGGATATATTGCAGTAAAGAAGTACAGCTTTGTCCCACTTACAATATAGGTAATTCTCATCTACTGAAAACTACAGGATGGCCTCTTTGGCCACCAAAGTGTTATCATAGAATGTTAACGGTTTCAACAGCCCCATTAAGAGGAAAAGGGTCCTGAAGTTTATCAAAGAGCAACAATGCCCAATAGTATTCTTACAGGAGACTCACCTCACCCCTCCGGAAGCAGAAAAGCTTAAGAATAAAATATATCCCGGGATCTATCATGCCTCCTTGGATGGGGGGGGGGGAGAGAGGTGGCCTTCCTCATGTCGGCTAATTTGCCTTTCGTGGAAGAAGAGATAATTTCTGACCCAGGGGCGAGATTCGTCCTTATCATAGGAAAAGTGCAGGATACTCGGGTAACTAGTAAATGTCTATGCACCCATGGGGTTCCCCTTTGTGTTTTACTCAGACCTTGTCAAGCTGGTCATGGAGAAGGCTAGGGGGACTTTGCTCATGGGGGGGACTGGAACCTTATTTTAAATCGACAATTGGACACTACTTCTCAGATCCTCTCCCCGGGGACTCGAACAGCAAAGCTGTTCAATAGACTACTCTCAATGACAGACCTTTTAGATATAGGGAGGGAGAAATACCCCTATGCCAGAAACTACACCTGCTACTCTCCCAGGTACAAGACCTTCTCAAGAATCGACATGTTCTTGATCCAGGCCGGAGACTTATCTAAAGTTGACCACTCCTGGGTGGGTACAGCAGTCCACTCAGACCATCAACCACTGTTCATAGAACTAGACCTAGGACTACCACAAAAGAGAACACAGTGGCACCTGAACAGTTCCCTTTTAAGGGACAAAGACACAATAGCAAAACTTAAAGAAGTCATCACCCAGACATTAACACATAATTCCCTCCCGGGTATAGCCCCCCCCAAACGATCTGGGATACTATAAGAACCATGATGAGGGGAAAGCTAATTTCAATAGGCTCCCATAGACAAAAAGAGAGGAAGACTCTCCTGACTCAGCTCAGCAATCAGCCGAAAAGCCTACAGGCACAACAACAACAAAAATGGACTAAAGAAAGGGACAAGGAAATCAAAGAAACTACAAACTGATTACAAAAATTACACCAACTAGAAACTGAGAAATCCCTCAGTTATCTTAAACAATCATACTACAAGGGGGGTTCATGAGCGTCCAGAATCCTGGCACTCAGACTTAAGCAGAGACAGGCAAGGGCCGCTATCATCAAAATTAAACACCCCAAAACAGGGTCCACAACCTATAAGGCTGACCAGATTAGGGACGCTTTTGTCCCCTACTATAAGCAACTTTACTGGACCCAGAATGAGACTTCCCCACAGGACAAAACTAACTACCTGAATGCCCTAAAGATGCCAAAGTTAACCTCAGCCCAACAAGCTGCCCTGGTCGCCCCCATTCATTTATTCAAAGTTGATGATGCTGTTAGACACCTAAAAACAGGGAAATTCCCAGGCCCATGTGAGTTTAGTGGGGAGATTTACAAAACACTTAAAAAAGAATTAGCCCCTCACTTATTGCAGGCTATCAATGAGATCTGGGTGGAGGGAAGGGCGGTCCCACCTTCCTTGGACTATGCCACCATTACAGTCCTACACAAACAGGGCAAAGACCCAGCAGAGTGCGATTCATACTGCCCTATCTCACTCCTTAATGTGGATTACAAGATCTTCACCACAATTATAGCCAGGAGACTACTTCCCCTCCTCCCCCAACTGATTAATAAAGATCAGACGGGCTTTATCTCAGGCCAACAGGCCCCTGATAGTGTTAGATGCACCATGAATATCACAAACAAGATCAAACGTGACAAAACCCCTGCCTGTTTGAGTCTCGATGCTGAAAAGGCATTTGATAAAGTGTCATGGCTCTTCTTGTTCGTGGTTTTGGGAAAATTTGGGTTTCCCAGATCCATGATAGAGGCCCTAAAACCCTTTATTTGGCCCCCAGGCTTACATAAGAATTAATGAGTATATCAGATAGATTTTCTTGGGTGGGGGCACAGATGATTGTCCCTGTCCCTCCTATTTGCCCTGTACATACAGCCTCTGGCTTGTGCCATCCGAGAAAACCCAGACATTGCTGGGGTCGAGGTTGGAGACACCAAGCAGAAAATATCTTTATATGCAGACAATGTCCTCCTGTATGTCACTAACCCTAGTCAATCTATTCCTAAAATCTGGAGTACCCTTCAGGAATTTGGCTCCCACTCGGGTTACTCGTTAAATAAAGATAAAACAGAAATCCTCAGATTTTTTTACAGCCCTCCATCTGAGATAACTAAGTTCCTTCCACTAAACTGGAACAAACAAAAAATTAAATATCTAGGAATACAGATCACTAAAAACCTGGGGAGGCTTTTCACAACAAATTATGGGCCCTTGCTGTCCCAACATTCAGCAAGATATAGATAAATGGCAGCTTTTAAAACTCCCCTTGTACTCCAAAATCCAAACCACTACAATGACTATCCTCCCCAGATTTCTTTATCTTTTTCAATCCCTTCTGGTGAATGTCCCACAGAGACAATTCAAAATCTGGCAGAAGACACTCTCTAAATTCATATGGCAAGCCAAGAATAAAAATGAAAACTCTACAATCTGACAAATTTGTGGGAGGGAGAGCTGTCCCTAACATAGAGGATTATTGCATGGTGGCATACCTGAGGTGTGCCTTATTATGGAGCTCCACATCATATGAAGCCCATTGGAAAGACATTGAAATACACCTCTCAGAGGACCCCCCCCCCCGGGGCAAGAGTTGCAGACTTTCTCTGCCTGTATATGACTGTAACCAATTGTAAGTAACATTATTATGTAGCCTATGTGTACTCTATGTTTAATGTTCTGCACCTGTACTGTTCTCACCGTTGTAAGCACACTATGTAACTCTGTCTACCCCCTGTGACGAGGTGCCTTTGTAAATAGTACATAGTATTGTTTAAACCTACCCCATGTTGTATCACTTTTTGATATAGCGCCCCCCCCGCATGTAAGGTTGTTGTAAATCCCTGTACACTGTTACTCTCACTCATTGTACCAATGTGTAACTCAATGCTATGTATCATGTACTCATCTTCTCTTCTCTGTAACCCCACCCCCCAGGTCGTACCGTGAGACGAGCATCTTTTTGCTTAGTGTGCCTTTCCTGGTGAAACATTTCAATATATAAAATAAATAAATAAAATAAATGAGTCCATGACTCAGAGGTTGTAAATCCGACTTTTCTAATAAATAAATAAATAAATAGAGGAGGAGATCCTTTCCTTCAGACAGTGGGGAATACCCTAAACATGATACAGAGGCTGTGGTCCAAGCGTAACCTGGAAAAGGCAGTCTGGCCACTCCAGGGGTTTGCCTGAGGAACAATTCATCCAAGCTAGCTGGATCATGCCTTCGGCTATGGACCAGGATGAGCCTACAAAGGCTGGGACAGCTGGTCTCAGAGGACACAATCCTGGATTTCCAAACCATTAAACAGGCATACAACCTAAGAAAGAGAGATTATTATCACTATCTGCAGTTGAGAGCATATCTCCAAGCAACTCGGAGCGCCTCGGGCTCAGAATCTAATACAGATAACCTCCTCAAGGTAATCCACTCCATTATCTCAGGGAAACTTGAACGGGGCCATATTTCGGCTTTCTGTAAAGCAGTCAGACAACTTCAAACTGGAAGCTTACTTAGAATAAAAACTAAATGGGAGGAGGAGTGTGGCCTGAACATAACAGAGGAGGAGTGAGGAAGGATTTTCCAACTAACCAATAAGACCACTGTCTTGCCTGGCTGGTGAGGGTGAGGTACTTTAACACGCCTGAAGTCCAAAGCAAATGGGGAAGGGGAACACCAGCCAGCTGCTGGATGGGGTGTGGGACTCAGCTGGCTCACCACTCACACATATTTTAGGAGTGCAACATCTTAAAACCCTTCTGGGAACAGGTGGTCCGAGCTGTCACTAAGATATTTCCATGTTCCTCTCATCTCACAATGAAGAACCTAGTTCAGGGATTGCCTCTGGAGGAAGTGAGAGGGGCAGATGGTTTGTATTTGTGGAGCATTCTCTTGGCGGCAGCCCACAAATCAATTACCAGAAAATGGCTCTCCCCTGACCCACCAGATATGGAACAATGGATTTCCATCATTCAGGAAATCCAAGAAATGGAGGAACTGACTCACAAAATAAATCACAGGACAACAACTTTTGTTCGTAGATGGACAAGGTGGACCATCCTGGAAGAACTGGTTCAGAGGGGGGGCCTCAGGAGGTGGAAGCCTGTAGGGAGGCGAGTTGAGAGACAGGGAGCCAGACCCTTGACCCACAGTCACAATGGGTTGGAATGGGGGCCTTGCTGTTGAAGGCCTCACTCACCCCTCCGTTCCTCTGTTAGTGAGGATACTTAGCAGATGGAGGATTTTGAGCGGGGGAGAACAAGTGGTTTGGGTCCAATGAATTATGTAGGAGCAGGGGCTATTTACTTAACCTTCTGGTTCCTAACTAAAAAACTAGTTCAGTATTATGCATGTGATTCACTCAGTGTCGAAGCCAGAGGGTGGGGCTGGGGGGTGGTCACACCTCCTTGCTGCCCCAGTGTGAGTAATGGTGCCCCACCACCATCTTTATTCAATGCTTAGTGCCCATTGTGGAGCACATAATTGAATGAAAGGCCGCCCTGGCTCCCAAATGTTCCCAAACCTGGCTCCGACACTGGATTCACTCTGTTTTTAACTCCTGAATAACCCTATTGTTGAGAGGATACATATAGCGTATAAATTGGATGTATGGTGAAATGCTGTACTGTGAATGTACACAGATTCCTGATTTTCAATAAACTTGAATTTAATAAAAAAGCCCCCAACCGATTCTCTGAGTGTGCAGATACTAAACTTTTTTTGGTTTTAATCATGCAGTGAGAGAGCAGTTGCATCAGCTGATCAAAGGGTTTAGATGCACAGCAGTTAAACTTTAAACCTGACACTCCTGCCCATACTGTCCAGCCCAATTGGACTTGGCTTTTAATGTTGTTTTAAACCATCTAGTGTGCAAAATGTTTAGGCATATGCTCTTTCTGCAGAAAACATTACTTTCAGGTTGGCGAGCAGTCACATCAACTGAGGGAATGAAGGGTTAGATGCAGGAGCAGTTAAACTGTAAATCCAACACCACCACCACCAGCTCTGCTGCTTAGTCCAATTTCCCATTTGCAGGGCCACTGAAAAACTGCACCTGCAAGTTTTTACTTTGATCTGTGTAAAAAGTGTTAACATTTTCAATACAATACTCTCAACTATATTGACAATTTTGCATACAGACTTGGGTTTGGCTGAAACAATGCAGTGCAAGGTGGGGAATGGTTTTATGGTAGGACGAAGTAAGCTGTTGATTAAGTAGAATCTGCAGCTTATCCATCAGGTAGGAAAATGGGCAGACTGGGTGAGCCAAGCGGTCCATATCTGCCGTCAAATTCTATGTTTAGATTTCTATGTTTATGTTACCTTGCTTTCTTTTGAACTCTTGTCTGGTTTGGTTTCAAAATCCACGGTCAAGCGTAAGTACACTTAAACACTTAACATTTGATTTGTGTTGAAGCAGTCTATCAGAAAACACTTTGTTGCCCCAAAGACTGAAACAGCAGGTGGGACAAAAGGTGCAAATGATCCCATTCACCTAAATGGGGTGCTAACTGAAGAGCCTTTTTGTAAGTGGTAGGCAGTTTCTTCATTGTGAGCATACTTTCATTCAGACTAGTTTTCAAACAACTGAAGATGTTGGATGGCCCTGCTGATTATAAACTTGAATAAGCTAGTTGATATCAGTGATCCTGTGCTTACAACCTAGATGCTCACTTACAAAGAATACAATAAAAACCTGACTAAAGTCTAAAAACAAGCTTATAAAACACATTAAAATGTATCTGAATAATTCTTTACCTAAACAAATCACTGCAGTCTGAGTAAAACTCAGATAAATTACAAGGTACCCTGACTGCTGTATAATGCAGTAAACATATATTGGCATTTTTTTTTATGTTTTCTGTAAACCAGGTAAGGCCCACTAGGCAGAAGTGCCTGTTTTCAGGGGTGACCCAGGAGCACTGGGGAGGTTAAGTGACTTGCTCAAAATTGCACAGTATGCAAGTGGAGGTTGTGGGAATCAAACCCAAGTCTGCTGGATGTACCCAGTTCATTCACTGTTTGTTACACTAACCTGTAAGCCATACTGCCAGCCACAATAACCCCCAGATATAATGTTTTAATATGTGTTTTCAATAATAGTGTACAGTACTTACAGGTCAAATTATGAACTTTAAGCACTACATTTTACTAAAACTGAATTATTCACCACTCCATCTGCTTATTTTTTCTTACACCAAAGTGGTGAACAGTTGACAGAGCACTGTACATAGCTTTTGATCAGGCTTCATTATTCTACATCCAGAAACAGATAAAATGTGTTTATTCTGGATTTATTTAATATTATTGATTTTCTGTGGTTCAGTAAATAGAATCTATTTAGCACTGTATGAGGCAGATGTTTTTAAATTTTGGAAGACTGGCAATACATCTTATCTGTTTATGATTCATTTTAGGAACATAAACTTTTCTTCATATTTAAAACATATTCAAGTGTCAGTGTATTCATTTATCAGTTTATGCTGACTAACATATGCTGCAGAAAACAGTGAAGGATTTATTGTGAAGCACTCAGGGTCTATAATAGAACTCTTGCAATTTCCCCGCAATTTTTGCAAAAAATCTCTGCAATTTCAGGTTACTTTTTCCACAATTTTCCAGTGGCCCCTACCCATGTGTGCTGATACTTGTATTTTTTTTTGTATCATCCAGAAAAGACGTTTAGGCACATACTAAATGAAAACTGTGCTTTCAGGTATGAAAGCAGTCCTCAGTTGATGGAGAGGTTGGTGGGAAGCATGGGTGGTTAAACTGAAGCATGGCTGGTTACAACAAAGCAGTGCGAGTGGTTTCCTTACTGATTCTAGAAGCAACAAAGCAGAAAGAATGTGTAGCGGAGCAGCATTTATTGTAAGATGCTGAAATCTGGGCTGGCCCACAGGCATTGCAGTAATGCTACTGCTTGCAATGCTGGCGACCTGGGGTCAGAAGCAAACTCAAGTTGCTGGAGGGCTGGTTGGGAGAGGAGGATCGAGCGCCCAGGGGGCTGCTCTCCTCCGGGGAGGTGGGCTGCAGGTTCTGCTGCTTTACCGGTGCCTGGGTGAACATGGGTGGTGGTGCAATGGGGCTGCAGAGCAATCAGGAGGGGAAGACGCTGGCCAGGATCTGGAGTGATGGCATGTCTCTATGTGCCCTACCTCCTTGAATGCCGGTACCCTCGGGGACAGAGATCAGAAAACCAGGAACAAACACCCCACATCGGCCACTGGTAGAAGGGACCTGGTGCCCCAGACTTCATAACCAGGCTCCATGGGGGAACCTACTGGGCTGCCCAATGCACACTAAGGGACAGTGCAGGGGATGACTAGGGGTCCCCTCCCTTAACGACTGGGGGAGTACAACTGAGGAAGGATAGGGGCCAGCCCACAGGAGTTCCCAAGCATTACCTGGGGTGAAGCCAAGGGATACCCAGCCTAGGGATCCCTGAAAAGTGGAGACTGATGCTGTAAGAAGGGGGCATAGAAAGAGAAAATAAAAAAAATCTTAGAGATTTTGTGCAGTAACATGCAAGTTCCGTGAGGCACCGGTACAAGAATATAAAATCCGCAAACCAAGCAGGATTCCATTATTTTTTACCGAGGTTACTGGTAAAAATGGGTCTTTGATCCTTGCCATTATCACCCTGTCTATCTCTACCACCCAGAACCTGCCTTCCTCTCTCTCCTCTGCTTCCCACCACGCTCGTCCCTTTCTGGCCCTACTACCCTCCTTACCCCCCTTCTCTTAACGATGCCTCCTTTGGCTGACCTGCCCTATCCACAGACTTCATGCCAAGTGTCTCGTACACCTTGAAACTTACTTGCCTTTTGGACTCCTAGTGGACTGTGTATTGCTCTGTGATGTTGCCTCAATATGTATACTGTGTCTTCTTGTACAACATGTAATCTAAATTATGTAGCTCCTTCCTATTGTAATTCAAATTTATGTAATTCCCTCCTACTGTAATTTCTGCCCTATCCTAGTTTTAACTTTTTTTTTTTTTTTCATTCTGTTTATTCTTCCCAGAGCCTGGGAGGCACCTATGACCCTCTCTCAGAGGGACTCATCCTCCTGCCCCGAACGTCCTCGCTCATGCCGACCCCCCCCCCCGGTATTTCCCCGCGGTGGGGCCAGGGAGGAGAGCACCTGCTTTTCTCTCCCCCCTCAAAGCACAATCCAGAAGCTGGGGGGGTGGCACAGTGACACGGGGCCATCATGGAGCCTGCCAGCTCCCTGTTTCCTACTTTTCTCCCGTCACCCCTCCCCACCGATGTAGTGATGCCGGTACATGCCTTCCGACTTGCACTGCCCTCCGGCTACCGCCAGAGTGCCAGTCAACGAGCAAGATTACAAGCCTCCCTCTGGATGCTCAATCCTCCCTTGCCCCTGCCGACCCTGGCGGACCAGGTTCATTCCCAAACCCGGGTCACTGGCCTGGCACAAGGTGTAGAGACCAGCTCCTCAACCTCCAGCACCACCGGGCTGGCTAGTTTTAACTTTTTGTCTGGATTTGTCTTCATTACCCTCTGACGTGGAACCTTTGTAAAAGAGCTCTTAGCTCAAAGGTACTTGTAATCCAAATCAATAATAAATCAGTCTATCTACAGACAGTATCTATCTATCTACAGACAGTATCTATCTATCTACAGACAGTTTCTATCTATCTACAGACAGTATGTCTATCTACAGATAGTATCTATCTATCTATTGACAGTATCTATCTATCTCTCTATCTACAGACAGTATATATCTATCTACAGACAGTATCTATCTATCTACAGACAATATCCATCAACTATCTATCTTTCTATCTACAGATAGGTACTGTCTGTAGATATATAGATAGATACTATCTATCTACAGACAGTATCTATATATCTGTTTATCTACAGACAGTATCTATCTATCTACAGACAGTATCTATTGATTTATCTATCTACAGACAGTGTCTATCAACAGTATCTATCTACAAACTATATGTCTTTCTATTTATCTATCTACAGACAGACAGTATCTATCTACCTAGCTAGACAGTATCTATCTATCTATCTATCTATCTATCTATCTATCTATCTATCTATCTATCTATCTATTTATCTGTCTGCCCATGGATTTATTTATTTATTTGTGGGCCACTCCCCACATAGCTACTAGTTCCCTCCCATCTCCCACCAGGAGGTCTGCACAGCACTCATGTCCCTAAACCCTGGCAAACGTAGCACTGATGGCATTGATCCTCTGCTCCTCCGTATACCCGCTCCAGCCATTATCCTCCCCAAACTCCTAAATCTATCCCTCTCTTCAGGTAAGGTCCCCAAGGCCTGGAAAGAGGCCAAGGTCCTGCCCCTTCTCAAAGAAGGTGACATGGCTTCCCTGGAAATTATCGCCCTGTATCCCTCCTCTCTGCTCTAGCCAAACTTTAGGAGTCTCTAGTTTACACTAGACTTACCAACTTCCTCTCCACCTCTGAAACCCTATCCCCATGTCAGCCTGGCTTCAAGAAGGACCACTCAACTACTTCCTCCTTATTGTGGGTCACAGATTTCCATCCTAACAGGAATGGATCTAGGGCACATCACTGCTGCCATTTTCATTGATCTGGTGAAAGCCTTTGATTCAGTGTCTCGCCTACTTCTCCTAAATAAACTGCACTCAGTTAGCCTAGTGGATCAGACAGTAAAATGGTTCATGTCCTATTTTCAGAACAGGTGCCAATCTGTCCAGGTGAGCTCCTCCCTGTCTTCCTCTCTCCCCATACTCACTGGTGTCTCTTGTGGCTCTATTCTGGGGCCTGTCCTGTTCTTGCTCTTTCATCTATGCCTCGGGTCCCTCTATCCCTGATGTTGAAGCACCCCTTCAGCGCAATCTTAATAAGGTGTTAAGCTGGTTCCAGGCCAGTCAACTGAGGGTCAATACCAAAAAAACAGTCACCATGACCTTTGGGACTACTTGTAAACTGGCCAACTGCCGATCCCGTCCTGTAATCACCACCCTGAATAGTGCTTCTCGTGATGCCGTCCTGGCGTATAAATACCTCGGAGTTTGGATGGATGATAAACTTAACTTTTCTGTTCACGCTAACGCCCTGTTCTCTAAACTCCACCCTAAGCTTGGAGTGATGCATCGCAATAAGGACTGCCCCTTCCCTGCTTTTCGTTGAGAATTGGTGACCAAAACCATCCTCCCCGTGTTTGACTATGTGGACACTATTTATGGCACTGCCTCTGCCTCCTCCCTGTGCAAGATAGACACACTTCTACACACCTTCTGCCAGTCTGCCATAAACTCTTCCTACCACACACACCGCTGCTCCTTTACTCCTCTATGCTAATCCCCCCCTCTCTCTCTCCCACCAACACCAATCCCACTCCCTATCCTTTATCGCCAGGTACTGGCTTGGTTCCCTCCCTTCCTACCTCTCCTCTCTCCTGTCCCCCGCTTGCCCCTCCTCCTATCCTCTTCAGTCCAGGTTATCCTGCTCTTTCTCCCTACCCCACCCTCGCTCAGCCCGGGTCAGTCAGCCTTCTATTGTCCCCCCCAACGGAATAGTCCCCCCTCCCTCCCTCTGACAGGTATCTTCTCTCCCTACCTTCAAGTGCCTGCTAAGGCTCTCATTACCTGGCCCTTGTTCCTGCTCTCACGCTCCCCAACTAGTCCCATAGCTCTATCTGTAATCTATTGTCAATGTTTATGATTTTTTTTCTGCATATCCGCTATTGTGTAACTCCTTTTGCTTTATTTTACTCTGTAAGACAACTGCAAATGTTTGAAACTATGTATCTCTATGCTCTGCGTAGCATTCGACTATACTTGTGTTTGTAACTTCCAACCAGTTCTGTTGTCCCCTCCCCCTTCCCTGGGGTCGCACCTGGAAATGAGCCTCGGCTCAATGTGCCTTTCCCAGTTACCAAAGTTTTAAATAAATAAATAAATAATTTATTGTTGACCGGGAAAGAAGTAAGCAATTCTGCCTATTTTCAGCCTCGTCCCAGGGAGGGGGATACAGATGGAAACCAACTGATGTGGAACCAGATTAAGCTGTTTGTGGCATTTTTTTGTTTTTTGTTTAGTGAATGGGGGAAATTTGGCCAGGACACTGGGAAAATTCCCCAACTCTTTTCGAGAAGTACCACGGGATCTTTAACACCCACCAGAATAGGCAGACAGGACTTTGGTTTAATGTCTCATCTGAAAGATGCATCTCAGGAGTGCAGCATCCCCCCTCATGCTGCACTACAGTGTCAGTAATGTCTATTGTCATGACGTGGAACCTTTGTAAACACGCTCTTAAGTCAAAGGTTGTAACTTTGAGATGAATAGTAAATAAGTAAGTATTGGGATTTAACCAGGTTCCTGGTGTGAGGATGGAACCCACAGGCTTTCAGTCTTCCAAGCACAGAGGTGAGTGTGCAACCTGCTGAGCCACTGACACATGCTGTTTATCCAGCTGACTGTGGTTCAGATCCCTGCCTTCCTCCACTGATGCTCTGTGGCTTACCAGTTGGTGCACAGTTTCTGGCTGAGATGGTGTCTTCTAAATCAACAAGGAGGGCAAACTGACGTTCACAGCTCCTGAGGTGGGGAGGATGGTTCTTAATGTCATCCTGTTAGGTGTTTGCATTTTTCCCACATTACCATCCCCCATCTCCCTAGCTTCAGCCAGTGGCCACCTATGGCATCAGCATATGAGTAGGGGGAGGTGTGACAGACAATTGTTTGCAGGACCGGATTAACCATAGGGTAGAAGGGGTAATTGCCCTGGGCCCCCTAGTTTGAAGGGCAACTGATTCCTCTTCTCTTAATTTTTTTCTTCTTCTCTGACCTCTATACTTTGCCACTGTGTTAGTAAACCTCAGAGGGGGTCGATTGTTCGTGGCCGAAGGTGCTGCCGACCATTTGCCCTGACACCCCTCGACCATCGAAACAGCTCAGGCATTTTTGTTTCCCCATGGACTTCTCTCTGGCTCTGGGGCAATGCTAGCCAATGAAATGGTTCCAATTGAGATCCATTAATGATTTGTGCCTCTCCCCACACCCAGACCAGAACATTTCTTTCCCCCCTTCCCTCAGGTTGTCCATGCATTATGCACCATCAGTGCATCACTGCGTGGTGGTAGCTTCATGTCCCACTCACTTGAAGTCCCACCTGGATAACAGAAAATGGCGCCACGCACCACCTCAGGCTCATTCCCTCAGATAGCCACAAATCCATCCTGCTGTCTTCGACAATATTAGAGACAGAATGTGCCTGCAGCCTGACACTAGGCTCACTGTCTGCCCTGGCCGTGACTGTCGCATTGACTCGGTCTAGTCCGGTGGTGACTTGGGTCTCGAGGTCCTGTTGAAAATATTTAATTTAATAACCCCCTCAAAAAAAATAAACACAAGTGGCAACAGCACAGCAGCTGAATTATTATCAGCCAGGCCCAAGGTAGTGCAGAACAAACGGAATGTGCCCGCCGCCATCTTGTGTCTGAGAGACAGACTGAGAGAGCCGGTCGTCAAGTAGTACTAGTAGAAGCTGCCAGTGAAGAGCGCAAGCAGTAGTTCCCTAGTTTTTCTATCGGGTAAAAAAAAAATAATAATAATGCTCCCGATGAACAACTCTGACTGCAAGAGATTTAAGTGAATATGACTATTTCTGTTTGTGTTAGTAACACAAGTGTGCTAGTTACTTAAAAAAATTCTAAATAAAATGATGTGAAATTAAGAGGATCATACTGTATGACATACAGTATCTTCTTCTCAAATGTATGAGCCTCATCTCACTTCATTTTATTAAGAATACTACTAGGAAGAGGGAGTGGGAGAAATGTGGGCTCTCTCATTGCACCAGCCAGCTTCTCTCACTTCTTCCCCCACTGCTTTGTTTGTGATCATGCCACTAGTCAGTGAAGTTCTGTAAGGCAGGCAGCCAAAGTTACTCAGGTCTCTTGCTGTGGTCACTGGTCAGTTGTGTGACCTCAGCAAATATTCACAGTAGCTGCAGCAGATTTGTATCTGGGTTACCTTCCTTGTTCCTCACAGCACCCACCACTACCTGCTGCCTCATGCAACACCAGGTACACCAGCCCACTGATCTAAGGATGGCCAACACATTTAAATGGCATTGGCAGGCTGTCCAGAGTGGGCAAGAGGGAGAGCAGTAGGGGCTTATTCAGCAACATTTCAACAGCAAACTGCAGTCCTTGCTAGCTGGTAGACAGGAGTAGTGAAAAACTGGAGGAAGCTGAATCAGATGTATTGGAGGCATCAAACTGGTGTCCTGGGTGGGAGGTAGATCTGGTACTGCCAGACACTTTCAGGAATAGTGACCTGTTACTTCTAATGCAGTAGGTGAAGTATTTAATCTTTTCCTGTTTCCTAATCAGAAGATCCGTACCTGATATTTTTGGGTGCTGTAAGGAGTAAGGTTTGTCTCTTTGAACAGTATGTATCTGCAATATTTGATAACTTCTTTGACCTAAATCATTGATATGTGCTAGGGTCCTGGGAATGTGGATAATCTGTCAGGTATGAGCCCCCAACCCCAGGCTGGAGACTTTGGGGATCAGGATTGTCCAATATACACTCACAGGGCAGGCTACTATCTATTCAGGCTGCGGCAGTGAGATACTGGTGTGGAGGGGCCAGTAACACATGGTTTTGCTTGGGTGCTGACACTCAGAGTGAATGTACTCCAGACATCCAACGTCAAACAATAACCTTCTATTTCCACCCCAAGACTGCCATTCAGAATAGCTGGAAACCCCTCCAAATGCATTTTAAGGCATCGAAAATCGTTCAGCTTTCAGGGGCCTAGGCAGCCCCCAAACCCCCAGCATATTGGTTAAGTCACAGGGGCCCCCGCGATTTGAAATTGCCCAGGGCACCACAACTTGTTAATCCAGGCCTGACTGCATGATCACCCTCAGTGCTACCCCCTTCCCTGCCATAAGAGGTGCATGTGTTGTGGGTGGGCTTGTCTTCTCCCCTCCCGCAGGTTAGTGTGCAATGTCTCCACACTGTGTCCCAGACTCCTCTGGCACTGAACACATGAGTCTGGCTCAGAACTCAATCCCAGGTCTCCCACATAGTGAAGACGCCACCACCATGCAGGGCATCCAGATGACACTTGAATAAGGTCCCGCTGTACGTTAACCCCCTTAAGTGCCCCTGGATGTACACTGCATGTCCTGAACTTTATCGTGATGCATCTGACTCATGTTGGCACTTTGTAATGCAATATCAGTTACTGTGCATCCTCAGGACATCATATAACTTGAATATAATAACAAATCAGAATCTTTGTGGAACAGAAACAGATTAAATAAGTAAAACATGTATACAGTTATATTCAATGGGAGGAGAACAATGGCCACAAGATGGCACTGCAGGATAAGGAATGAAACGGGTCCCTTATGCACTGTATAGGAAGAAATCAAGAACTGCTGAAACTTTATTCACCTATATTTAAAGAAATATTTTCCACAGTCTTCTTGGCAGCAAAGGGATTATGTGATAGAACAACGGGCCCATTGGTGCAGCAGTAATGTTACTGCTTATGAGTCCAGTGACCCTGGTTACGAGCCTACCTTGGTTGTCGAGGGCCAGGTGGTGGAGGAAGACTGAGAATCCTAGAGGATGCTCTCTTGGGGGGAGGAGGGTAGTTGGTTCTGATACAGTACTGACACCTAGGTAACCACAGTTGGTGGTTGCACCCTGAGCAGCAGACAATGTGGGGGGGCATTGACTGTGACATGCACCATACACTTGTGTGTGTGTGTCTGAGCTTGTGCATGCTAGTGCTGGCATCCCATGGGGAGAAAACTGATAAATCCCCACCTGGCAGCAAGATGACGGTCCAACCCCTCGCGAACCCCACACTGGTGACATGGAGGGTTCAAAGTGACCATCAGTGGTGCCATAGAGAGTCACAAGGGCCCAGATATTCAAAAGAGTTGTGCATGGCGCAACAGTGTTGCGCCATGCACAACCCACTGATGCGCCCCAGTGCGATATTCAAAAGGGAAAAGTGCGTGGCACAAATCGCGATGTGCCGGAGTGCATCAGTAATGTATGCAGGAGCAGGTAGGGGGGCGTGCCCATGCATAATCTGCACAGCCCGATATTCAGCCGGGATGTGAGCCATGCATGCACAACCCTCGCCAGCACAAAGTTGCGCCCCAAAAAAGGAACAACTGATGGCCACCCACAGGTGAGCTGCCGCATTGCAGGGTGCAACACGGCAGCTGCCACCTGTGGGTGGCCACCCGCGTTCCGGCTGCACCTGGCAGCGCTCCCCCCATGCCCGATCATGGGCATTTGTAATTAAATAATTCCAGCCTATATCCCTGGTGGTCCAGTGGGCTGCTATCTGCCCACTTGCGGGCATTTGTAAATAAAAGAAATGTCCTTGCAATATCCCTGGTGGTCCAGTGGACCACTATCTGCCCGATCGCAGGCATCTGTATAAATAAAGAATAATTAGGTCCAATATCCCTGGTGGTTCAATTGGCCTCTATCATCTTGCATTGCGGGCATTGTAAAAGTAAATAATTCCGCTGTCTCTGGGTGGTTCTGTGGCCTCACCCAGCTGAGCTTAGCCCGCCGCCTCGGGTCAGCCGGCGGGCGCAGCACCACTCGCTTGGCCCGCCGATACTGGCAGGGTTGCATAAGCCCATTGGTTCTCAGCGTGAGCCAATGAGGCTGCAGCCCCTACCATACTACATTCCAGATATGTGAATGATTCATTCACATATCTGGAATGATGTGATAGAGGTGCATGCCCATTGGCTCACGCTGTGAACCAATGGGTGTGCAGCCCCACCAACAGTGTCAGTCAGCGGGGCGGCAGGCAGGTGGGGTGCTGCTGCCCACCGGCAGACCGGGGGGGAGCGGGGCAATGGGGCTTAGTGGGCAGGTGTGGGTGGTACCACTAGACCACCAGGGATATTGGAATTATTTTCTTTTTACCAATGCCCGCGATCAGGCAGATAGAGGTCCACTGGACCACCAGGGATATTGGATGGAATAGCTTCATTTTTACACATGCCCACGATCGGGCAGATAGCGGTCCACTGGACCACCAGGGATATTGGACATAAGTGTTTTGTTTCACTACAAATGCCCACGATCGGGCTGCAGGGGGCGTCGGCCCTGACGGCTGCTGCCTGGCAGGGCACCAGGTGCAAGTCATCGGGGATTGGTGCACCTGCATGCAAATGGGGCCATAATGACATGCAAATGGCCCCATGTGCACCTTGCATACATTATGGCCCCATTTGCATGTCAACTTTTGAATATCGCAGTTGCTGTGCATAGCACAATGGAACTTGCGCTAGCGCATCCCCATGCTCCACTATGGCCACTGCGCCATGCACACTGGGGGTGGCCAGGGTGCGATATTCAATGTTGCTGAGCCATGGCGCAGCTCCGTTGACTATCGTCCAGTCCACACTCCTGCGCAACCAAGTTGAGCTGCGCCCAAGCTTACATCACAGCCTAGCGCAGTTTGAATATCTGGGCCAAGATGTACAAAATAACCACTGGTGGCCCCATATGCAGTCACAAGGGACTGTGCTAAGGGTTCGCAATGACCATAAAAGGCCCATACAGAATCACATGAGACTGTGCTAAGGGTGTGCAGTGACCATCAGGGGCCCTGTACAGAATCACAAGAGACTGTGTTAAGGGTCCACAATGGCCATCAGGGGCCCCCATATGCAGTCACAAGGGATCGATGCTAAGAGTTCACAATAAATATCTAGGGCCCCATACAGAATCACAAGGAACTGATGCTAAGGGTCCGAAATGACCATCAAAGGCCTCATATAGAGTTACAAGTGACTGATGCCAAGGATTCTCAATAACCATCAAGGGCCCCATACAAAGTCACAAGGGACTTATGCTATGGGTTCACAGTAACCATCAGGGGCCCCATACAGAATCACAAGGAACTGTGCTAAGGGTTCCCAGTGACCATCAGGGGCTCCATACAGAATCACAACAGACTGATGCCCACCATAAGGCAGAGGAACCTGTCAGTGTTCCACACTGGCTAGAAACACAGTGATTTTAACCTCTCAGCTGTCTGTCTCACCACAGGAGTCGCTGTGACAGAGGAACCTGCTGCTGTCCCACTCTCACTGGAAACACTCCAGCTCCACCAGTCCATCGCAAGGGTCCTTACGTCAGGGGGACCTGGTGCTGTGGGATTGGCTGGAAAAGCTGCCATTCCAGCCCCCTTAGTTCCCCAACCCACTGTGGCAGTTGCTGTGACTCAGGAACCTGGCAGTGTCCCACTATTACTGGAAACACTGCCACTCTAATACCCTCAGCTCCCCAGCCCACTGCAGAGGTTGCTATCACTGAGGAACCTGGAACTATCCCATCCAGGCTGGAAATGCTGCTACTCCAGGCCCCTCAGCTCCTGGCCAACTGCAGGAATTGCTGTGACTGAGGAACATGGTGCAGACCTTCCAAGAATCAATCTTTACCATTCATCACTGGTGGGTCTATGCCAGAGGCATGGGACCCCGCAGGAGTGTATGCTTTTAAAGCTTTAGAGGTAGGGGATCAACGATGGGGATGGCACTGCCCAAGAGATGAATGTATGACATGGTGTTTGTGGGCTGGCCAGTAACAGACACCCCCCCACCTTCTCAGTTCTTTTCTTCCCACCATCGAGGTAGCACGCCATGGGAGTGTTTGCCATTTTTACTGCATCACGGCCTACATTCTTTTCATCACTGCTCGCTCAATGCCATATCACTCTTTTCGGCCTTTCAACAATGCCTTTTTTCCTTCTCCTTCCCCTTTTATAGTTCTGAGCCCTATTTTTGCTGGGTTTGTTTTATTTTCATATGTTGGTCATGTCCGGATCCCAGGGGCCTTAGAAACAGAAGAAGCTGAACAAAAAGGCAGAGTCTTCACCCATGCGACTGTGCCCTGTGGGAGAAACATGTCCGTCTAGGACAGATATGATTGCTGCTGGACCTGCCTTGGAATGGAACATGACATGGACCACTGTGAGGCCTGCTTCTCTATGGACTTCTGCACTTTAGAGATCTGCACAATGAGGTGGGGAAGGGACACCCTCCCCACCTTCAGAGGCAGGCGTTGCTCTCAGGACTCTAACGTAATGTCCCTGGGCTCTTCCTCTGAGCCCCTCCCCAGTACTACACATACTGAGGGAGACCAGGCCTCTTCTTGTCCTTGTCTCGTCAAGACAGGAGACCTGGGGGAAGGGACTGTGGGACAACTCTTCCAGTCCAGTACCCCTCGGGGGTCCAGATGCCCCAAGTAGTGGAGTCACAGCTACACGCTGGGCTTGCACTGGTGGGTCTCTTGGGGCTGCGGTCAGGCACTGCTTCAGCTCGTGGCACTAAGGCCAGTGCCGGTGAGCGGGTTGGTGCTGCATGCACAGCCGGGTCCCCTCCTGCTGCTGTTCATGACTCTGGGAGAAGGAAGTTCTCTGGAGCCATTTGCCCACTGGAGATCTTCTGGATCTCATCCTCTGAGTGGTCAGATGATCTGGAGGGTGAGGACCGGGATGATCCCAACTGGAGTCCAGGCCCTGGTGAGGAAGAAGACCTTTCTGGGCCTAGCCCTAGGCCTTTAGCATCTGCATCATCATCCAGGGGTTCTTAAAGTGTGGTGTCAGCTGCGGTGCCACCTGTCCTCTGTCTCTTGGTGCCACTTGCAGTGCCAGGGACGGTCCTGCTGCCGATTCTGGTGCCAGGGGAGAGGCTGGTGCCAGGTGTAGTGCCAGGTTGGGTTCTGGTGCCATTCTCAGTGACAGGTTGGGTTCTGGCATCGCCCCCAGCATCAAATCTGACTCGGGCACCATTTGTGGTGCTGGGGGGGGGGGCGTCTGTCACTGCTCATGGCACTGGCTCCCCCTTGTCTCAAGTACAGGCTGCTGGTGATGCCCTTAGACCTAGCCCAAGGGGCAGAGTCCATTCCGGTGAGGTGGGGGCTGGTAGGTCCCAGTCAACACCACACTTTTTGGCTAGAGTGGCTGGTGTCTCTGACAGGAGTCAGAGTCTTGTTTGGCCTCCCCCAGAACCATCTGGGCCTGGGGTAGGTGGGGATATGGGCCACCCTGTGGGACCTCTATGGCTCCGATCTCCCCACCAGGGGGTTCCCCCAAAGGGCACCATCTGGAATGTTCCTCTGTGGTTGGGTGGATGAGTAGCACATTCTCTCCCCTCAGGTGAGGTTCCCTGTTCGCTCTCATAGCCCTGGCAGAGGACCAGGCTTGCTCCACCATGACCCCCTACCTCCTCCTCTGCCTATTTCTCCTCCTCCTCTCCCAGGTATTTTTGGTCCTATGGGACCGTTAACCTGGGAACAGTTCAAGGCTTTGGTGGGTGCCTTCTCCACCTACCTAAGGGCATTGAACCAGGCTATCTTCCAGCCTGAAACCCAGCACTGCCCCCAGCGCAGTTCCTCTTCATCTTCCTCCATTGAGGAAGAGGACTCCTCTGTCCACTTTTCCGACACTGAGTTCACCCATTACCAGCAATTCCTTTTGAAGATGTTGAAGTTGTTGTGACTGTCCCATTTCTCTGGCCACAATCCTGCATGTCTGATGCTGTCCTTCCTTGGGGAGTACAGTCATGACTCTACAGTCATACCTCTGTGGCCTAGGCCTTTTGCAGAAACATCGAGAGACATTTGGCTCTGTCCCTCTGCCCCCTCTCCAGCTCCAAGAGGGTTGCTGTGACTGAAGAACCTTGTGCTGTCCCACTCTGACTGGAAATGCTGCCACTCCAGCCCCCTCAGTCCCCCAGCACACTGTGAGGGTTGCTGTGACTGAGGAACCTGGCGCTGTCCCACACTGGCTGGTAACGTTGCTACTCTAGCCCCCTCAGCTCCCGGCCCACTTTGGGAGTTGCTGTGACTGAGGAAGCTGGTGCTGACCCACCATGGCTGGAAATGCTGCCACTCTAGCCCCCTCAGCTCCTGGACAACTGAGGGGGTTTCTGTGACTGAAGAACCTGGCACTGTTCCATTCTGGCTGAGAGCACTGCCACTCCAGCCCCCTTTCAGATCCCCAGCGCATAGCAGGAGTCACTGTAACAGAGGAACCTGGTGCTGTGGGACAGGATGGAAACACTGCCTCTTCAGCCCCCTTGGCTCCCCAGCCCACTGTGGGGGGTTGCTGTGACTGAGGAACCTGGTGCTGTCCTGCCCCAGCTGGACATTCTGCCACTCCAGCCCCCTCAGTTCTCCATCCCACAGTGGGGGTTGTTGTGACAGAGTTACCTGGCACTGTACCACCCTGTCTGGAAACGCTGCCACTCCAGCCCCTTGGCTCTCCTGCACACTGTGGGGGTTGCTGAGACAGAGTTACCTGGCACAGTACTACCCTGACTCTAAACACTGCCACTCCAGCCCCTCAGTTCCCCAGTGCAGAATTTGCTGTGGCAGAAGAGCCTGGCACTGCTCTACTCCGGCTGGAAACACAGCCACACCTGCTTCTTTAACTGACTGGCTCACCGCAGGGGTCACTGTGGCAGAAGCAAGGCAATTCATATGTTTGGCATCAGTCCAAAGCTCTGGACACAGTATAGAGTAGCAGTGTAAAGGCTTTCCAGCTCGGCACAAACAATAGCATCTTAAAAAGAGCAGCTAGCATAACAGGTCAGGATACATGTGGCAACTAGCAATACAACTCCGAAAGTTTATTTTTAAGCAGTCCCAAATGCTAAGTTAAATAAATGGGTCATGAGCAACCCCTTAACACATTCCAGTGATGGGGCTCCTCAGATATAAGCAAGCAGCAAGTTCCACAAGATAGAAATATAGACGTTGCCAGCAGATAAGGACCACTTGGCCCACCTAGTCTGCTCATTTCCAGACCTACAGGATAAGCTGCAGATCCTAGTTAACCAACAGCCTATTTCTTCCTACCCCCCACAAGAATTACCTTATGTCTGTCCCATGCATTCTTGAATTCTCCCACAGCTTTAGACCCCACAACCTCTTCAGGAAGGCTGTTCCATGCATCCACCACCCTCTCTGTGAAAAAATACTTCCTTACATTGCCCCTGAGCCATCCCCCCTTTATCTTCAAATTGTGTCCCCTTGTTTTTGCACATCTCTTTTTCTGAAAGATGCTACCATCTTGGACTTTGTTGATTCCACTGAGGTACTTAAACGTTTCTTTCATGTCTCCCCCCCTTTCCTCAAGTGTATACATATTAAGCTCCTTTAGTCTCTCCTCATATGTCTTCTTTTGGAGACCCTGCACCATTTTAGTTGCCCTCCTCTGGACCTCCTTCATCCTGTCTACGTCCTTGCGCAGAGGGGGGGGTCTCCAGAACTGGATGCAGTACTCCAGATGGGGTCTCACCAACTGTCTGTACAGACAGGCACATTTTTATTTATTTCATTTTTGTTTACCGGGTAGGTGCGCTAGCCATCGAAATGACTATTTTTAGGCATGACCTGGGAGGTTACAGAGTGGAATTACATAAAACACAGAAACAGAACAAGGTTTTACAGTAAAAATATAAGCAAGGTGATGAGAGCTAGGTACAAAACAGTGTGATTCATGACAAAACATGCATCTAAGCAATTTGTTGGCAGGTGCAGGACATAGATTACATATTTGCAAGGAATTATCATGATGCAAAGTTCGGAGAGAGTTTCATTGAAAACAAACAACCACATACTTGCAAGGAACTAACAGGTATAACGCATTGAGAAAATGACAAAATAACATACGGTAGGCAGATCCTTAGGGGAGAAACATATTCACACGGTTTGGGAGATAGGGCACAGAGTATTGCAAGTCGGAGCTTTTGGGCAATGATTACAAAGATCTAAGGAGTAGAGAATTAGTTATAGTAGGACAGGGCAAGGGGTCTGAGATAACAAGCCAAATAGGAGAAGCACATCATCTTGAGAGGGGGGACAAGTAGACAGGCAGGGGGAGGATTAAGTGCAAGGCATTAAGTAGAGAGCAGATCAAGTGCATGGCCAGTGAGGAGTAGAAGAGGTGTTAAGGGGGGTTGAAGCAAGGACATCGATTAGAGGAGATGAGGTAGGTATGGAGCTCCATTTTAAGGGCGTTATGTGAGGTTGCTTGGCGGATCGCTAAAGGAAGGGAGTTCCACAGCTGAGGAGCATGGTGGGCGAAAGCACTGGTGCCTTTGGCAGTGTTACTTTTCAGGACACATAGAAGGGATTTTTCAGCTGAGCATAAGCCATAGCTGGACATCTGAGGAGCAAGTAGATTAGCTAAGGTTTTTGGAGTTTGAGACCACATAATACTGTCGACAGGCGACCCAAGGGAGTAGAGTCTAGCAGCATTTGGTGACAACCAGTTTAGATCTGAGTAGAGGAGGCAATGGTGTTTCCGCCGATGGGAGGAGGAGGCATAGCGACAGATATTATTATATGTGATGTCCCAACTATGGAGATTGGATTTAGGTAAGGCAGCATTGGTTGCAACTCCGTATGTAAGGGTGGCTAGTAGAATACCATGAGCTATGGCAAGCCTCGCTGCAGGGGTTAGTGCATATCCGGTCCAGTACGCTATAGCTAATTTAGAGTTGACAGATTTACACGAGTTCTGGATGTGACTGTCAAAGTTTAGGGATTGGTCCAGTGTTACCCCTAGGTACTTAAACGAGATCACTGAATCAGTAGGGGAGCCATCCAGGCACGAGACCATGAAATTATTTTGACAGATTTTGAGTTTAAAATTTGTCCCAGATAGCATGGATTGGGTTTTGGCCTCATTAAGGACTAGTGAGCCGGCCCAGTGGCACTGAGGGTTGAGGTGCTGGATGCCACACCTCGCGCCACCTTGGCGACCTGGGTTCAGGAATGAGCATGGGCCGCCAGGGGTCGGCAGGGAGAGAGAGGATTGAGCATCCGTGGACAGCCTCTCCTGGGGAGGGATCCATGCTGTGCCCGCACAGCAGCGGTCCCCCAGGAAGTCGGAGGCACTGCACAGTTTAAGGGCTGAAGTAGAGGGTGTAGAGCTGAGATGGAGGATGTCATTGCACATCCAAGCTCTGGGGGAGGGAGACGGGAGGGGTAATAAGCAGAAAAGAAAGCCTGTAAACCGGGTGAGGTGATGGTGACCTCCAGGGACTGATGCTCCACACGCCCTATGCTGCCCACAACTCTGACTCTACCCCCTGGGGATCTTCGGCCTACTCCTCTGGGGTTGGGAGGAAGGTGGGGATCCTGATACCGATGTGACTGTCAGAGGAGTGGTTCAGGAGGGCAGTTAGGGGCGGAAGTCGAGTGAGCAGCCTAAGAGATGCCCTGGGAAGACAGGTGAGAAAAATAGCTGGGGGAAAAAAAAGGACTAGTTTGTGATGTGAGAGCCAGGCTTGAGTGGACTGAAAGTCAGTGGAGAGCCGCAGTTTGATGTTAGAGATGTTTTTCACGCTTGTGTATAGGACTATATCATCAGCATAGAGGAGGTGGCGGTAAGATTGAAGGTGACATTACTGATAAATATAGAAAATAGCAGTGGCCCCAAAATTGAGCCTTGTAGTACACCAATATTCACTGTTGTCAGGTTGGAATAGGTTGAATTGTATTTTACAACTTGGATCCTGTTTGACAGGTAACTATTGAACCAGTTGACAACATTATATGCCAAGCCCAAAGACTTCAGGGTGGCAAGGAGAATGGAATGGTTCACCAAGTTGAAGGCCTTTATCATGTCTATGAAAACATCTCCAGTTAGAAGGCCTGAGTCCATAGCAGTGAGTGTGTCAGTAGCAAACTTAAGCAGGGCCGTGGAGGTGCTATGGCCCTTGTGGAAACCATGCTGGGCGGTTGTAAGAAGGTCACTTTTGAGAAGGAATTTGATGGTTTGTGTAACAACTAATTTTTCCAGGATTTTGCTTTGAACCAAGGGGATGGCAATGGGTCTGTAATTAGATGGGTCTTTTGGATCACCCTTTTTGAAGACAGGAGTGACCCTGGCTATCTTCCCTATATCATGGATACTACTATGACATAGAGAGAGTGTGAACATTTTGGCTAAGGGAGTGGCAATGAGTGGGGCTGCTATTTTTAGTAGTCTGGGTTCAAGACTGTCCGAGCCTGTGGCTGTGCTGTCTGAGATTGAGCTAAGTAGTTTAGAGACCCCTGTCGAGTGATAGCCTTAAAGTAGAAGGAGGGGCCAATGACTTCTTGGCTGGAGGTCGCAGGAGGGTAGTGGTATTGTGAGGCAGGGAAGGAGGATGTGTATTTATTTAGAGCTGAGAATTGATTATTAAAAAAGTTAGCTATGGCTTGAGGATTGTTACAGTGAGTACCAGTGAGGACCATGTCATTTGGGATGGCGAAGCGGGTAGACCCCAGGAAGGTTTTTATGTGTGACCAGAATTTTTGGGGTTCGCCCGAGGTATTCACTAGTAAGCTTTTGCAGTATGAACCTTTGGCCATTCTTATTTCTTTTTTGCAGGCATTCCACTGCTACCTGTAGGTGTTATAATCGTTGGCAGGCCAGAAGACTTAAAGCGGCTCCAGCTCTTGTCCCTTGCTCTTAGCTTAGCAAGTAGTTCCTTTTTTAGCCATCTGGTTTGTTTCCCCTTAATTCTGTGGGTGACAAGAGGGGAGTGTAGGTCCTGCAGTGCCATGGATTCTGTCAGAAAAATGTCGAGGGCAGACTGTACATCATTGGCATTGTACAGATTGGACCAGTCAATGTTAGATGTATCACATAGAAATTGTTGTGTATCTAAGTTAGCATAATCCCGGAAAGTGATGTGACGAGGTTGAGAAGAGGGGGGTGTGGCCGAGCCCCAGATGCAAAAGATAGGGGAATGATCAGTGATTGCATCTGGGAGGGTGCCAGCAGCTTGGATGTGTTCAGTACTATTTGCTAGTACCCAGTCGATCAGGGTGCTAGATGTTGAGTGAGGAGCAACTCTAGTGGGCGTAGTGATCAGCTGATACAGATTATGGCTCTGAATTTTGGATGAGGCTTGGCACTTCCCTAACCAGTTTCGGTTACTATCTCTGAGAACGATAACTTCATTTTTTCTGGAGAGTTTGGACGTATGGTTCAATGGTTCATCCAGGCCACTGTTTGGGGTGTTGTAAGTGTATACAGCATGTAGCTTTTTAGCCCCAAGGGTTAGAACTGCATGTAGAGATTTGCAGTGGGTCAGGGGGTAGGCTTTTATGGCAGTGAGGCGTAGGTGTTCTTTGAAGTAGATGGCAACCCCCACCTCCTCTTTTTGGGGATGGTCTGTCCCTCCGAAGGAGGCCATAATTGGGTATGGAATACAAGGAGTCAGAGTTAGAGGATTTTAGCCACGTTTCCGATAGGCAGAGTATGTCTGGTTGGTAGAGGGTAATCCAAGCCTCAAGTTCAGCAAGGTTGTGCTCAAGGCTTCTAATGTTGTGATGTACAATAAGGAGGCCTTGAGAGTCAACTAGTAGGGAGTTTGATTGTGAGAGATGGTGTGTCGGGCCCAGATTAGTTTCAATATCACCAGAGAGAAGGATTGCCAAGAGCAGAATATACCAGAGTTTCCAGTGCATAAAAAGGGAGGTGGTCAAGTGATGAAGGAAGCATTTTTTGGGATCATGAGCAGATACATAAAGCCCTTGTGCACTAGCAATGGGGGCAAGTCAGGCCGTGTGGGAGAGAGTAGGAGGAGGTTAGAGAAATGGAAGTCATCCAGAGTCGTCTGTGTAACAGAGTGAGCCAGACTGCTGTTGCTGATAGTAATAGCTGAGAGGAAGAACAGAATAAGACCTCTGCCTGGATGATCAGGAATCCTTGGCAGCTCATGATACCAGATGTCTGCTTTGACTGGTATCGAGACGACTTGGGTACAGGAAGAGCACAATTAGAAGGCATTGAGTGTAAAAAGGTGCTTTAGCGGTTATCCTTGGGGATTATTTTTACCAGAGAGGTAACTTTCTGTTTGTAGGTGAACTATTTCAGTGTGGGGAACCCCTAGTGTCAGGCAATATAAGGGATCAGTGGCAAAATAGGCAATTAGTCATCTGACCACACGGTGTCTATCTAAGGCAGTCTACCCAGGGTGGGTGAGCAGGTGGGGAGTTGGTGCGAAGTGCCGGCAGAGTAAGACTTTCGGTCGAACCAGCAGGGTGGCTCAAGGCTGCTGTCTGGCGTGGGAGGCTTGGTCTGCAGTTTTCGTTTCTGTTTCTGGCCCTGCTCCACCAGTGTGGAAGTGGCGTAGGGGCGGGTGTTCAAGTCTTGCGGCTTTATAAGGTGAATGCGGTCCGGCTCCAGAAACAGGAGGGAACCGAGGCTTTCGCCCCGGGGATGGTCCTCAGAAACAGCAGTGTCCCAGGTCCGTTGGAGCGGAAGAGGAAGGAGTAAATATTAGGTGTTGCCCCTTTAACAGGAGAGACTGCTGTTGTTGCCCTCTAGTGGCTTTGCAGTATAATTTGCAGATGGGAAAGTAGAAAAAAAAAAAAAAAATAAAAAAAGGAGCTTTACAAAAAATAAACATTGCCTCAGGGGGAGCAGCACTGATAAGTGGCTCTAACAAATCAAGGTAAAATGGAGACCATCCGGAGAGAAGTCAGTGAGACAGAGATCCTCCAATCGGAGTGTTAGTAGAAATTCAAAATGTTCAAACGTGCCAAACACCAACGTACCTGAGGGGGTATATGGCTTTCCGACCTGCAGCTCTAGGCAAGCCACCAAAGCATGGTTCAGTACAAGCTGGGCTAGTGGGTCCTAATTCAGCTGTTTCTGTAGATTCTGGGGTCTGCAATGAACCGGAGTTTGGAGGATCCCAGGTGACAGTTACAGCAGGGGAAAGAAGCCACGCGGTCTGCCGATTAGCAGAAGCAGGACCGTGGGTCACTTCCTAGGGTAGGCTTGTAGCTTCTTCTCTGGTGGCAAGGTTCGAACCCTGGTTGGGCACGATACACCTAAGGGAGAGAGGAGAGGAAAGGAGATGGATTAAGTAGGGGTAGGCAGGGGAGGAGTGGTTAGTTAAAATAAAGAAACGACGTGCAAAATTACTTAGGAAGAGGAGGTTAAAATACAGGGTGGGCAGAGAAACAGAAACAGGGAGGAGATGCAGGCGGGTGACAGAGCAGACAGGAGGGAAAGCGAGAGGCAAGGATTGGGCTGTAAGCTTAGAATACTGGAAGTGCAGTAGAAAGTCTGCTAAACTTAAAACTCTACAGCTTTACACACAGAATTAATTCTAACAAGCATTTGTCAATGCTGAATGTTGATTGCGTTGGTCTGTTGAGCTCGCTCACTGCCCCTCTGTCACTCGCTCGTTCTGTTTCTCCTGGTGCTGCAGGCTGCTGTTTTGTACTGGGCTCCTGCATGCATTGGCACCTTTTTCTGTCCACAAAGAAATCTGCAGCTGTCCCGACAGAGCTCCGTTGAGGTGGCTCACTCCCCCTCTCTCACTCGCTCATCCCGTTTCTGCCAGTGCTGCAGGCTGGCCTTTTGTACTGGGCTCCTGCCTGCATTGCTGCCTTGTTCTGCCCACAAAGAAACTGCAGCAGTCACGATAGAGCTCCGTTGACCTTGCTCAGTCCTTATCTCTCACTCGCTCATTGTGTTTCTTCCAGCACTGTAGGCTGCCCTTTTGTACTGGGCTTCTGCCTGCATTGGCACCTTTTTCTGCCCACAAAGAAATCCACAGCTGTCCCGACAGAGCTCCGTTGAGGTCGCTCACTCTGCTTTTCCTGGCACTGAAGGCTGCCCTTTTGTAGTGGGTTCCTGTCTCTGGTGGCACCTTTTTCTGCCCATAAAGAAATCTGCAGCAGTTCCACCAGAACTCTGTTGAGCTTGCTCACTCCCCCTCTCTCACTCGCTCATTCTGTTTCTCCCGCCACTGCACGCTGCCCTTTTGTACTGGGCCCCTGCCTGCGTTGCCACCCTTTTCTACCCACAAAGAAATCCGCAGCAGTCATGATAGAGCTCCGTTGAGCTCCCTCACTCCCCCCTCTGTTGCTCATTCTGTGTCTCCCACCACTGCATGCTTCCCTTTTGTACTGGGCCCCTGCATGCATTGCTGCCTTTTTCTGCCCACAGAGAAATCCGCAGCACTCCCAACAGAGCTGCGCTGAGCTCACTCACTCCCCCTCCCTCATTCGCTCGTTCTGTGTCTCCCACTGCTGCAGTCTGCCCTTTTGTACTGGGCTCCTGCCTACACTGGCGGCTTTTTCTGCCCACAAAGAAATCTGCAGCAGTCCTGACACAGCTCCATAGAGCTCGCTCACTCCCCCTCTCTCACTTGCTCATTCCGTTTCTGCCAGCGCTGCATGCTGGCCTTTTGTACTGGGCTCCTGCCCGCATTGCCGCCTTTTCCTGCCCACAAAGAAATGCGCAGCAGTCATGATAGACCTCTGTTGACCTTGCTCACTCCCCTTCTCTCACTCACTCATTGTGTTTCTCCTGGTGCTGCAGGCTGCCCTTTTGTACTGGGCTCCTGCCTGCGTTGGCACCTTTTTCTGCCCACAAAGAAATCAGCAGCTGTCCTGACAGAGCTCCGTTGAGGTCGCTCACTCCACCTGTCTCACTCGCTCATTCTGTTTCTCCTGGCGCTGCAGGTTGCCCTTTTGTAGTGGGCTCCTGCCTCTGTTGGCACCTTTTCCTGCCCACAAACAAATCTGCAGCAGTCCTGACAGAGCTCCGTTGACCTCACTCATTCTTTCCCCCTCTCTCACTCACTGGTTCAGTTTCTACCGGCTCTGCAGGCTGGCCTTTTGTATTGGGCTCCTGCCTGCGTTGCTGCCCTTTTCTGCCCACAAAGAAATCCGCAGCAGTCATGTTAGAGCTCCGTTGAGCTCGCTCACTCCCCCTCTCTGTCGCTCGTTCTGTTTCTCCTTGCAGGCTGCCTTGTACTAGGCCTCTGCATGCATTGCTGCCTTTTCTGCCCACAAAGACATCCGGAGCAGTCCCTCTGTGTCTGCGTTGAGCTCACTCACTTCCCCTCCCTCACTTGCTCATTCTGTCTCCCCCAGAGCTGCAGGCTGCCCTTTTGTACTGGACTCCTGCCTGTGTTGGCACCTTTTCCTTCCCACAAATAAATCTGCAGCAGTCCTGACAGAGCTCAGTTGAGCTCGGTCACTACCCCCCTTCCCCCGCTCGATCCTTTTTTTTTTTTGCAATTAACATTTTATTGAACATTTAAATACAAACACTTGCGGAGACAGGTAGGAATAAGAAATAAAACACAGATGGGGTCACATAAAGGACAATCAGTACAATCCAAAAAAAAAAATAGAGATACATACAGCCTCATGGCCCCCACCCCAACCATTCCACCCCACCCCTCCATATAAGGCACTGCAATTAGAAACCATCTGGGAGAAAAGAAAAAGAGGCAACACTACTATAGGTTCCTTATGAGTAAGCTGTAACCAATGGAGACCAGATTTTCTCGAAACAGGGCAACACATTATTCAATATGGCAATCATCCTCTCGGTCCTGAGGCTCGAAAGAAACTCTGCCAACCATTCAGAATAAGTGATTAGGCAGGGGTCCTTCCAGTGCCTCAACACTATTTTTTTAACTATACAAGAAATCATGGTTATTCCCCCGCTCGATCCTAATCTGTCCCAAACACTGATTTCCGACAGCAACTGCGGTATTGTGCCTGGAAGCGCGAAAACACATTTCGGCCAGGATGTGAAAAATGACAGCTGTACTGTTCATAAGGAGGTGTGGAAAAAATGCCAGTGTTGAAAATCTGGTGTGAAAATATTACTAATTTGCAAACTTACAAGGGTGCGTGGAAACTGCACAATGCACACTCGTAACACAGTCATTTTATGGAGTTTCATCACAAAATTTCAACATAGGCATTTTGGACCTCTGGTCATGAACAGTGTCAGTGTGATTTTCTTAATGTGTCCCGAACACTGATTTCCCACAGCGACCGTGCTATTGTGCGCCGGAAGACGGAAAACATATTTTGGCCAGGATGTGAAAAGTGACAGCTGCACTGTTCATAAGGAGGCGTGGAAAAATGGCAATGTTGAAAATCTGGAGTGAATATATAAAGTTGCGAAGGTATGAGCATGCGTGGGAACTACGCAACGCACGCGCGTAACACACTCGTTTTATGGACTTTCATCACCAAATTTTCAACATAGGCATTTTAGGACCTCTGCTAATGAACAACGTCACTGTCATTTTCATAATGTGTCCTGAACACGGATTTCCCACAGCGACCGCACTATTCTGCGCCGGAACGGGAAAAGACATTTCAGGCAGGATGGGAAAAATGACAGCTTACTGTTCATAAGGAGGTGCAGAAGAATAGCAATATTGAAAATCTGGAGTGAAAATATTATTAATTCGCGTAGTTACAAGCATGCGTGCAAACTGCATAACGCACGCTTGTAACACAGTCATTTTATGGAGTATCATCATCAAATTTTCAATATAGGCATTTTAGGACCTCTGCTCATGAACAGTGTCACTGTCATTTTCTTAATCTGTCCTGAACATTGATTTCCCACAGTGATCGCGCTATTCTGTGCCAGAAGTGTGAAAACACATTTCGGCCAGGATGTGAAAATTGACAGCTATTCTGTTTACAAGGAGGTGTGAAAAAATGCCAATGTTGAAAATCTGGCATGAAAATATTGCAGATTCACAAAGTTACGAGCGTGCGTAGCGACTGCGCAATGCACGCTGGTGAAAGTCATTTTTTGGATTTTTTTCCACCAAATTTGAAACATAGGGTTTTTGAGAGTCCACCTCATAAACACTGGCACTGTCGTTTCGTTAATTGTTCCCAAAAGGGGATTCTGCGCAGTGACATGAAATCGCCTTTAGGGGCCGAATTTATTTATTGAAATGTTTCACCAGGAAGCGCACACTGAGCAACAAGATGCTCGTCTCACAGTGTGACCGGGGGGGGGGAGGGTACAGAGGAGAGTACATGATGCATAACATTGAGTTACACATTGGAATTCTGAATTAAGGGTGACATTGCATACATTGTTTACATACAGGAATTAAGAGTGTCATTACATGCATTGTTTACAAACATACATACATTCATACATACATACATGCTTGCATTACTTACATTAAATTGAGTTAGAATTACATAATGCCGACAGCTAGAACTTGTTGCCTTGAGAGTGTTGAGAACAGGGAGTAGGGTTTAGGTTGGGATTAAGTTACACTAAACATAGATGATAGTCACAGACTAAGGGAATACGATTGACTGGGAGATGAGCAGAAGTGCAGTAGTAATGGGCAAGTGCGTGGGTTGGTAGAAATGATACGCCAGCATTTGTGGTCTTAGCTAAAGCCGCTAGTCAGACCGCATAAGATGAAGGGGAGACGATAAGGTGGGGTAGTAGCAGGAAGGGGGAGGGGAGGGAGGGGAGGAGGTCAGGGGCACAAACAGTTTGTCGCATAGTAGTTAATGAGGGCAGAGGATAGAGAATGCCTGGAGGAGGAATGGTGGATTTGGGCCGGCAGGTCGTTCCAAAGCTCAGAGAGATGGTAGGAGAAGGCCAATTGGCCTGCAGAGGTCCGCCGGTGAGGGATTACCAATAGCCGGGAGTCGGTAGACCTGAGGGCATGAGAGGGGGTTGGTGGAGAAGATGGGGAGGAGGTGAGGTAGGACAGAAGGAAACAAGCCAGAAGTTGGAAGCAAATTTAACACTGAAGTAGACGTGGGTTTCTCAGGGATGGTAGGGCCAACGAATGGAAAACCTCACAGTGGTGGGTACGAGGGGGGCATCAAGGGCAAAACAGCAGAAAGCATTGCATAGGGGGTCCAGTCTGGATAGGGTGGACTTAGGGGCAGAGCTGTAGACTATATCGCAGTAGTCGAAGGAAGGTAGTATCATTTTCTGAACAATTTCACGTCTCACAGGTAGCAGGAGACAACTGCGATTTCTATAGAGAGCGCCAAGCTTAGGATGTAGTTTTTTCAGGATAGCGTCCACATGGGTGGAGAAGGAAAGGTGTCGGTCAAGTCAGACTCCTAGGTACCTAAAGGAGGACATGTCCTCTAGTACTTTTCCATCAAGGGTGTGGAAGATCAGTGGTGAGGTGAGTCTGGATAGTCTCTGCCTAGTGCCAAAGGTCATGGAGACTGTTTTCTTGGCATTGAGGGAGACTTGGTGGGAGTTAAACCAGAGCTGTACCTTGTTGAAGTCAGCCTGGAGAGTGGAAGCGACTTCCTCTTGGGTCCAGCCGGAGGTAAAGAGGACAGTGTCATCTGCATACATGTGCATTGAGATAGTAGAGCAAGTTTTTGGCAGGTCTTTTAGCAGGATGGAAAATAGAATGGGGCTGAGAACTGAGCCCTGGGGAACACCAGTGACAATAGGGAATGGTGGTGAGGTGGAATCAGCTATTTTTACAGACTGGGTTCTATCTTGCAGGTAGGCTCTGAACCAGTTAGTTGTCGACGCAGATAACCCAGCATCAGATAGGCAAGATAATAACAGAGGGTGGGATACTGTGTAGAAAACTTTGGCTAAATCGACGAAGATGGCTGATGTAATTTGTCCTTTGTCCATCCCCGAGAGGATGGAATCAATGAGTGTAAGTAAGGAGGTGGTGGTAGAGTGTATTTTCCTAAATCCAAACTGGAAAAGTGTGAAGAAGTTGGATTCAGAGAGGAAGTGAGAGAGTTGTGAGAGTACGAGGTGTTCCTGAAGTTTCACGAGGGCCAGGGAGAAGGGAGATGGGGCGATAATTTGTCGCAGTGGTGAGGTCCCCTCCTTTTGGTAGTGGTATAACTGTGGCATGCTTCCACTCCTTGGGAATTGATTCAGTGGCAAATGAAAGGCTTAGAATGGCGGCGAGGGGAGATGCAATGGCAGGGGCAGATAGGAAGAGGAGTTTGGTGTCCAACCCGTCAGATGATTTTCCCTTATCGGGGTTCAGGGTGAGTAGGGCATCTAAGGTTTCTGTGGGAGCTATGTGTCTGAAGGAGAAGGTGTTCAGGCTGGGCAGTTTAAGGGTTTCAGTTTGTGGAGTGGGCGGGGCTATTGCTGGAAGGGAGGCAAGGAGGGTCGTAGCACATGTGGTGAAGTAGGAGTTGAACTCTGAGGCGACCGAGAGAGGGTCTGAGAGGAGAGTCCCTTGTGTGAGTAGAAGAGGGGGGGATTTGTTGATGGGTGGGGAGGGAGTTTATAATTTTACAGAATTTAGATGGCCTACCAAGGTTTTTAGGATGTTGTTGAAATATTCAGCCTTGGCTAAACGGGTGACCTTGGTGCACTTGCTTTGGAGCATGCGGTAGGTGATGTTGCCTGGGAGGAGCAGGCATTTTGGCACTCTATTAGCTCAGGGGAAATCCAGGGAAGGTGAGTCCCTCGGACCCTAATGCGATGCAGGGGGGCATGTTTATTCCAGATGCTAAGGAAGGTGTTTCGGAAATGTGTAAGGGCATCCTTCATGTTATTACTTCTAAGGTGAAATTCCCAGTTTGAGTGAGCTAGTTCTTCCAGGAGTGGGGCGAGGTTTAGTGATTTGTATGACCGTTGTAGTAGAAATTTGGGAGGGGATTTAATCCGATGGATTTTGTGAACTAAGTAGGTGATGTGATGGTTGCTTATAGAGTCTGGAAGTAGGCTGGAGCTGATGACCCGGTGGGGGTGAGAGCTGAGAGCCCCGTCAAGTAGGAAGTGATTGCCAGTCTTTGGGTTTGCGTGTGTCGGTTCCGAGATGGTTTGGGTAAGATTGAGGGCTGTTATCTCGGAGTGAACTTTGTTGAAGGCGGGGGATGGCCAGTTGTGATTAAAGTCCCCCATGATATAGAGTTCACCCAACGGGGCTAGGGAGGCTAGGTGGGTTAGGAGGCCGGTGACTGTTGCGGCTGGGGTGCCTGGGCAACAGTAGATACCAGCCACATAGATAGGGAGTGAGAAAGGTGGGAACAGTTTGAGCATGAGCAGTTCATAGGCTTTGGGCTCTGATTTAGCGAGTGTGACAGAAAAATGTAAGTCTGAGTTGGTATAGATAGCCACTGCGCCACCTCGGGTGGGTCGGTCTTGCTGAGTGATATTAAAACCCGGAATGGTGATGGCTGGGTCTTGAAGGTTAGGGTTTAGCCAGGTCTCTGATAGGATGATATGTCAGGGTCATGTTGCGTGGCTAGTACCTGGAGCAGATTGAGCTTGGGGGCTAGGCTTCGAATGTTTAGGTGGAGTAATTGTAGCCCCCGGGGGAGGGATCCAGCCCGATTATCAGAGGTGGCCTTGACAGGGGGGTTAGTCATTGAATTAGAAGGACAGGGGGCTGGTGCTGAACCAGGGTTTGGGCGTATGTCCCCCACAGCAAGGAGTAATAAGGCAAGGGTTAAGTAGTGAGGAAGCATGTTAAAACACCTTGATTTGGGCGAGTGCCACTTAAGAGGTGTTTTGGGGCAGACAGCATGGGGAATGTGGGAAGTAATTTGGTGGAGGGTCGACAAAAGGCAGGCATAGGTGTAGAGCGGGGGCTCATGGATAGAAGGACCAGGTAGTGGCTGGAAGAGATGAAGTGTCCATTTGGGGGGGGTGGGTAGGATGAGTTAATTCAGCTGTAAGCGTGGGGAGGACCAGGGTAGCAACTTAAGGGAGGTATTGGGGGGGATATACAGAATAGTAAGGAGGAGATTAGGAGTAGGTTCCTTGCAGTCTGTGCCATAAATGATAGTGGACAGGAGGCACATAATTATGTCAATGGTTTGTAGGAGAAGAGCGGAGCAACCGGATAGCAGCTATAGGGAAGGCGGTAGGCAGGAGAGATGATGCTAGGCGCCAATAGTAGTAGAGCAAGTATTAGGGGTGGGGCAAGTAGTGTATTTAATAGGTGGCCTGGGAGGGGGTGGTGGGGAGGGACAAAAAACAGGCTGTCTCTAAGATTTTAGGCCTCAGCTAGTGACCGCTAGAAGCAATCCGGTAGTAGAGCTCCAAAAAGCCGTACAGCACCTTGGCTAGCTAGGTCTAAGAAGGCGCACCAATCGGGAGCTTAGGTCTACCCATCGGTCCAATCAGGAGTTGCCAAGTCGGCAGGTGAACCAATGAGGGAGCCGCTGAGAGCTGTGCGGCTCAGGGAGTTCTGGCAGCAGCACCTGGGAGGCTGGTCCAGGAAGCAGGACCAGGAGGGTGGTTTGAAGATTTCCGAGGGCTCGGCGGCAGCGGCTGAAGATGCCACTGGTGTCCTGAGGTGCCGCTCAGTGCGCGGGAGCGATCTGCGAGGGGAAAAAGGGAAACAGCATTAGTTAAAAGGACAATTTAAGTTGGGGAAAAATAGATAGGCAGGGGGCAGACAGGAGCTCGAAGAGGGGGTTGGGGTGCGATTTCAGGACAAAGGGAAAAATTAGCAATTCAAGGTAGGAGAGTGAGAGGTTTAGAGAGACAGAGGAAGGAGGTTTTAGAGTAGTCAGAAAGAATAATTACGGGGGGGAGGGCTCATAATATTGTTTGTGAACACGGCTGACCACCGCCATGTTCACAAACAATATTACACTTGCCAACGTTCCGCCCAGTAATGATGGGTCACTCCCTCATTACAGCAAATGGCCGACGCTGCAATGATGAGGCGGCCCCTGATTGCAGCGGCTGAAACGTTTCAAGGTGGTGGCATGCTGGCTGAACTAGTGTCAACAGCAGCGTGCCATGGCATTGGGGAAAGCGGGCCAAGTCTTTAAAGGCTGTGGGGGCGTTGGCCACAACAGTGCTGCGCCTCCACAACCTGCTTCTGGAAAGCTGCCGCAATATGTTTTTCGGCGCACGCGCAAATCAACATAAAAAGGTGAGGCTGTAATGGCTCTGTTCCTGATGATTTCTGGCAGGAACCTGGAACCACAAAGAGTCCTGTCTCAGAGGAACAGAGTGGGCACAGGGGAGTGTACTCAGCCAGAAGGGCTCTCAGGTAGCCAGGGCCCAAATCCTGCAGGGCGCTGTAGATTAGCAAACTTATCTTGAAGCTGATGTGCCACCTCACTGGCACCAATGCAGCTCCCACAGAACCCGTGTGACATACTCTGACTATGAGGTCCCTGTAATCAGCCAGGCTGCCGAGTTCTGCATGAGCTGTAAGCAATGCACCAGCCCCACAGATAGCCCTAGGTAGGGAGCATTACAATAATCCAGACTGGAGGTGACAAATGTATGAACCAGTGTTTCCAGGTTGGAGGTCTCCAGATAGGTTCAAATTCAGGCAATATTGCACAGAGAGTAAAAGCCACTGGAAAAAAGGTAGCTCTGGGTGTCATCTGCATAGCAGTGAAAATCCGGACCATACTGCCTAATGATCTTCCGCAATGGCAACATGAACATGACAAACAACATGGAAGCTAAAATCGACTCCTGAGGAACTGCACAGCAGAGGGCAACAACTTCCAAGATGTTACTGCCTAACACCACCTGCCGTACTCTGCCTGACAAATGGAACTCGAACCATTGTATCACCATCCCAGTGAGTCCTCCATAGTGCCTCAAATGGGCCAACAGCACCAGCAATCTTTTGTGTGGGACTGGAGGTGGGCAGATGTGATTCCCCTTCACAAAAGTGGAAGCAAGGCAGAAGCAGGAAACTACAGACCTGACACCCAGAGCTACCTTTTTTCCACAGTGGCTTTTACTCTCTGTGTAATACTGAATGAATACTTTTGCTCAGTATTCACAAAAGAAGATGAGGAGGAGTTACCTAAACCAAACAATAGAAACACTCTGGGTAGGGGGGTTGACACCAGTCCATTCACAGAAGAAAGAGTCCTGAAAGAACTCCTAAAACTCAAGGTGGACAAAGCAATGGGGCCTGATGGGATTCACCCCAGAATCCTAAAAGAACTAAGGGAGGACCTAGTGACACCACTGATCATGCTTTTTAACAGATCATGGCAGGATGGGGTGGTACCTGAGGACTGGAGGAGGGCAGATGTGATTCCCCTTCACAAAAGTGGGAGCAAGGCAGAAGCAGGAAACTACAGACCTGTAAGTTTGACCTCTGTGGTAGGGAAATGATGGAATCACTCTGAAAGAAAGAATTGTTGAGTACCTAGAGGCCAGCAGGGCACAGGACCCAAAGCAGCATGGATTTACAGCAGGAAGGTCATGTCAGACGAATCTAATTGATTTCTTGACTGGGTGACCAAAGTAATAGACCAGGGAGGGGCTGTGGATGTGGCCTACACCTGAACTGTAAGGCATTTGACACAGTCCCGCACAAGATTAATAATCAAGTTAGCCGGCCTGGGAGTGGGTCCCCGGGTGGTAGCCTGGGTAGCAAACTGGCTGCACAACAGGACACAGAAGGTAATAGTGAATGGAACACATTCCAAAGAAAGGGGGGTCACTAGTGGAGTACCTCAGGGCTCAGTACTGGGTCCAGTCCTCTTTAACATCTTTATAGGTGACATTGCAGAGGGTCTGGAGGGAAAGATATGCCTCTTTGCAGATGACACAAAGATCTGTAACAGAGTTTATACATGGGGGGGGTAGAAAAGATGAGAAGGGACTTGGCAAGGTTGGAGGAATGGTCAGACATATGGCAACTTAGATTTAATACAAAGAAGTGCAAAGTAATGCACCTGGGAAACAAAAACCCAGGAGAAGAGTACACAATAGCAGGGGAGGTACTAACAACAACAAAAATGGAAAGGGACCTGGGGGTAGTCATATCAGATGACCTAAAGGTGGGTAAGCAATGTGAAAAGTCGATAAGGAAAGCCAGGGGGATACTGGGATGCATAGGAAGGGGCATCACAAGTAGCAAAAGGGAAGTGGTTATCCCTCTGTACAGACAGTTGGTGAGACCCCATCTGGAGTACTGTGTGCAGTTTTGGAGACCTCATCTACGCAAGGACATAGACAGGATGGAAGCAGTCCAGAGGAGGGCAACTAAAATGGTACAGGGTTTGCAGCAGAAACCATATGAAGAGAGACTGAGAGAGCTTAATATGTATACTCTTGATGAAAGGAGGGACAGGGGGGACATGATAGAAACGTTCAAGTACCTCAAGGGAATCAACAAAGTCCAGGAGGGTAGCATCTTTCAGAAAAAGAGATGTAAGAATAAGGGGCACAATTTAAAGATAGAGGGGGATGGGTCGGGGTAATGTGGAGGAAATTTTTTCACAGAGAGAGTGGTGGATACATGGAACAGCCTTCCTGAGGAGGTCGTTGGGTCTAAAACAGTGGGGGAATTCAAACATGCATGGGACAGACACAAGGCAATTATAGTGGGGGGTTGCAGGAAGTAGGCTGTTGGTTAACTAGAATCTGCACCTTATCCAGTAGGTAGGGCAGACTGGGTGGGTCAAGTGGTCCTTATCTGCCGTCAAAGTCTATGTTTCTATATGATCCATCATGTCAAATGCAGAAGAAACATCCAGCAGTGCCAGAAAGGAACAGTGACCGCTGTCTCTCACCAGCAGATCATTGAACATCATGTCTAGGGCAGTCTTCATGCTATACCAAGGCCTAAACCCTGACTGAAATGGCTTATAGCCACTACTACCTTCTCAATTACCTTTCCTGGAAATGGGAAGTTTGAAACAGGCCTGTAGTTTGCCAGATCCTCAGGGTCCGATGATGGCTTTTTCAGTAGGGATTTCACCACTGCCCTTTTCAATTCAGTGGGGAAAACAGCCTTCTGAAGGGAACACCTGATGTATTTGTTTATTTGCTTTTGTTTACCGAGTAAGCACACTAGACAACCAAGTGCCTATTTTCAGGTGTGACCCAGGAGGGTTACAATGGTACATAACATGAACATCAAGCAAAAATCAGGGTAACATACATTAGGATCAGGCACATTGATAATATCAGAATAAGGTACATAGATTACAATAGGAGGTAGCAGGCTCCAACGATTAACAAGGTGCAATACGTCAGGATCAGTCAGATCAGGGTGCATACAAGAGCATAAGGCACGTAGGCCAACATAGGGAGGTAGAAAACAGTGTGGGACAGGTATGGTTGACAGAGGCGTACATGCAAGGCTGGCCATACCCTCAGGGGGGTATATGAGGAAGTAGGGGCGAATAGCACAGTAGTCCGGGGGGCATTTCATTGGTGGGTCAGATGACACGTGCTATCCAAGTGGGTAAAGTGCATGCTGAAGCTGGGGACTAAATGCCCAATAACTGAAACAAGGTGAAAGTGGCTCAGGTGCAGAGACAGGCAGAGGCTGATTTGAGGAAGCCCCACAGGGAGGCTTTGAAGCAGGGATGCGAGGTGGAGGAGCGAGTGCTTCGAGGAAGGGAGTTCCACAGTTTAGGCGTGAAGGCAGAGAAGGCCTAATCACCCATTAGGGTGCAGATTTTAGGAACCAGGAAGACCTGGGAGTGAGGGATAAGGTTAGTGCGGGAGGGGTGGCAGTACGAATGGTGTTGTCGATAAAATTGCTAAGGACGAAGGTGTGGTGGTTCTCCGTAGGGAGCCACTTCAGACGGCAGTACAGCTCACATCGATGTGTGAGGCGGGAGGCGGCATACATTATTGTATGCTGTATCCCATTTGGAGAGATTGGTTTTAGGGACGTGGGCAAAGGATACCAGGCCATAGCAAAGAGTGGGTAGGAGGACCCCCCTGGCAAGGGCAGTCGAGCAGCTGGGGTGAGACAGCTTTTGGCTCTATAAGCCAGGCCCAGCTGGCAATTGGTGGCTTTGCAGACACTGCAGATGTGCAGTGTGAGGTCCAATTGGGGGTCAGGGTTACCCCCAGATACTTGACCACATCTGCAGCATGCAGTAGGGAACCATCAGCTCCTGAGCTTTTTAAGGGAGCAGGGCAGGCTTTATCTTGGCCGAGGAGCCAAAGAGCATGACCTGAGTCTTCTTGAGGTTAATGGTAAGCTTGTGATCCTCAAGCCAAGATTGAATATGGTTAAAGTCAGAGTTTATCCCAGAGTTTATGGCCTTAGGGTCCCAAGAGCTAGCCAGAATAATAAGGTCATCCACGTACAGGGTAGAGAGCACGAGGGCAGCTCATTTATTTATTTATTTTTTTATATTCAACTTTATTGCATATTCTGGAGCAGATTTACATTAATCACATCTCTTTTCCAGCTTTTAAAATTAAGTATACAATTTAATATGTTCTACTACACACTGGTCCTAATTCAGTATTTCATTTCATATATCTCAAGTTTCTTTACCTCTATCACTTCATTTTTACCCACTTTCCTTTATGAGGAGCATCCCAGAAGCAGCACAGCCTTATTGTTTTGAATTGGTACTCTCCTTCTAATGTGTCCCAACCTCCTTCCCCTTCCCCCATACCACTTTCTATAATCTCATATCATCAACCATGGAGTCCAGCGCCTTGTAAAAACATGTGTCCTCAGATTTATTTTATATGTAATTTCCTCCATGTCCTTGATTTCATTAATAATTGACATCCAGTCCTGAAACATCGGGGGGTTCGGTGAACACCATCTCTTAGTTATAGCCTTATGTGCTGCCATGATAAGGATATTCCACAAATAGATTTTGTCTGATCCCCTAATCTCTTTTGGTTTTATTCCCAAAATTAGATTCTTAGGGCCTAGTATAGATTGAATAGATAGAATCTGTCTTATCCTTTGTTCAGTTTCTGTCCAGAAATGTGCAAGGCTCGAACACGACCAAAAACACATGTAGGTAGTCTGCCCTCTTCGTTCCGCATCCCCGCCAGCATTCTCCCGAACATTTTTTGTCCCATTTACACTGAGAATTTGGTGTATTAAAAAATCTTAGTCAGACCTCCACACCCAAATTACTTCCACACCGGAGACGATGTGGTCTTAGAGGTCAGCGCCAAAGCAGAGACCCATTCTTTGTCCTCCATTAATTCCCCCATCTCCTGCTCCCATCCATACTTAACCTTAAGGGTCTGATTCCCTCTTCCATCTCTTAAAGCCCCATATATACTTGAGATCAACCCCCTTGAGTCTTTGTGAACTGAGGATCTCTTCTATAACATTGATAAGCCCCAACGAGACCCTCGATTTTGTATACAGGCATTGTAATTTATGTATGTAAGTTCTTATTTGTAAGTACCTAAAGTAATCTACCTGCCTCAACAAAAAAGCCCTCTTTATTTGTTCAAATTCCATGACAGTGCTTCCGTTTAAGAATTGACTAAGTGAAGTTAAACACATCCTCTCCCATCTTTTAAAGGTAAGGTCCTGTCTATTCGGGGAGAATCCTGGGTCCCAAGCAAACCACCTTAGAGCCAGAGCCCTCCTTCTAAGTTGTGTTTGGTCCATAACCTTTTCAAGGACCATAGGTGTTTTGTACTGACCTAAGGAAGATATTTTCCTTATAAGTTGAGCTCCCTGGCCAAGGCCCTTGCCCGAGGGGAATCCGGTCTGTTAGGGCTTCCTCTATAGATTTCCAACGAGCTGAATAAGTCTTAGTCAACCACATTAGGGCCCATTTTAACTGAGTGGCTAAGAAATAATCTTCTAGGTCAGGGACATTTCGGCCTCCATATTTCTTATTTGTTTGCATAATCGTACTTCTAATTCTCGGCCGTCTCTTATTCCAGATATATTTTGTCAACAACCTCTGCCATATCTGGAATTGGTTTTTATGTATTTTTATTGGAAGGCATTGAAAGAGGTACAAGTATTTAGGGAGTATATTCATTGATACTGACTGCAGTCTTGAATATAGGGGTAATTGTAAGTTCTCCCATCGCTTAATATCCTGCCTGATCTGTGCTACCATTGGTTCAAAATTGGCCGGGTATAGCATGTCTAGATTCTTTGGGATTTGAATACCTAAATATTTCATTTTTCCCTTATTCCAGTTAACATTTAAAAGTTGCCCTATCTGTGAGGGGGGATTATAGTGAAATTTCAAAACCTCCGTTTTATTTTTATTTAGGGTGTATCCCGAATATTGACTAAACTTATCTATTATAGACCACAGTTTAAGAATGGATTTATTCGGGTTAGTGATGTATAAGAGGACATCATCCGCATATAAAGAAATTTCATGTTCTTCCCCATTAACCTTCACCCCCTCCACCTCCTCCGCCTCCCTTATAGCCTGAGCCAGAGGTTCTATATATATAGGTCGAAGAGGAGAGGTGAGAGAGGGCACCCCTGTCTAGTACCTCGTCCCAGATCAAACTGCTTTGAGACGCCCCCATTCACCCTTACGTAGGCTCGAGGGGAGGCATATATAGCTTTAATGGTGGAATCGAGAGGGGAAACCCAGTCTCTCGAGAACCAGGAAAAGAAAATTCCAGCTAACTTCATCAAACGCTTTTTCAGCGTCCATACTCATGAGACAGGCGGGGATACGTTTTTTATTGATAATATCAACTATGTTTATCGTCCTTCTCACTCCCTCTGGTGCCTGTCTACCCTCTACAAAGCCTGACTGGTCTGGGTGAATCAAGCCTCCAAGAAAGGATTGAAGTCTTTCGGCTATTATCGCCGTGAAAATTTTGTAGTCTACATTAAGGAGAGAAATTGGTCTATATGAGCCACATTCCCTCGGGTCCTTACCTTCTTTCGGAATCACTGTTATAGTTGTGCAATTCCATGAGGGGGGAATCACTTCCCCTTCCAACCATATTTGATTATAGACCGTTTCAAGCATAGGGGTTAATTCTGTTTTAAAAGTTTTGTATAGTTCCCCCCCCAAACCAGTCTGGGCCAGGGCATTTACCTGTCTTAAGTTCTCCCACCGTGTCCAGTATCTCCTGCAAGGTGATTTGACGTTCCGGAGTCTGCCCCGGGCCTCCGTGAGCCTAGCTAGTTTTAATGTATTCAAAAAGTCTGAAGCCTCTTCTGTAGGTGGCTCTAACTGGGGTTGGTACAGATCTTTATAAAAGGTGACCAATGCTTCTGCTATTTGCTCCCATTTATATGAGACCTGTCCAGTGTTCGGATTCCTGAGTCCCATGACATTGGCCCTGGCTGCCTGCTGCTTTAATCTATATGCCAGGAAACGGGTGGCCCTTGGCCCCCCCTCATAGTAGACCTGCTTTGTAAATAGCAGAGCTTTTTCAGTTTCCAGGGATTGTAGTCTCTGAAGCCTGCGTTTGAGCTCCTTTATCTCTTTTTCCCTCTTCCTACACAATTTAATTTTTTGTAGTTCTTCCAGGTTGCTAATTGCCTGATTTAACTGTTCCCTTTGCCTACCCTTCTCCCTCTTTTTATATGTGGCTATTGAAATGAGCTTGCCCCTAATCATTATTTTTACTGTGTCCCATAATATCTGAGGTGTGGCATCCGGACCGTCATTTATGTCCACCGTCTGCTTTATTATCTCCCGTATTTCCTCCTTTACTCTCTCATCTCTAAGCAAACTCACATTCAGTCTCCACTGCGTCGGTTTTTTAGGTAGTTGGAGATCAATTTGTGCATATATGGGCTTATGGTCTGATAGGCTCTCGGAGCCCACCCAGACCTACTCGAAGACTGCCAAATCCTTATTATATGTGAGAAACATGTCCAGTCTCGAATAGATTTTATATCTGGAGGAGTAATATGTATAATCACGCGCTGTTGGATACTTTTCCCTCCATATATCCACCAGGCCCGTGTCTCTCATAAGTCTCCTCATTTGTTTAGAAGTTCTTTCTTTGGGTGCTAAGATACCTGAGGTCGTATCTAGGGCTCTATCCATAATGACATTCCAGTCCCCACCTGCAATCACAGTGCCCTTCGCCTTCTCTGCTAGTAGTTTAAATAAATCTGCAAAAAAGCCTATGTCTGATCCTGGGGGAGCATACACATTCAGCAGTGTGACCTGCATATCCTGTATGCATCCCCTCACCATCACATATCTAGCTCCTGCATCCATAATCACCTCGTCTTCCTCAAATGGGAGAGAGGACACCAGCAGAATCGCCACCCCTCTCTTTCTCCCCCTTGCCAGGGACGCGTGATACAGTTGGGAAATCCCTGTTTTTTAACTTTAGAGCCTCCTGCGGAGACAGATGTGTCTCTTGCAGAAATTGAATCTCACACCTCTGTCTCTTTAAGAATTTCTGAAGTTGTTTTCGTTTTGCCGGATGGTTTATGCCATTCACATTGAAAGAACCAATCTTAGATTTAGTCCTATCCATGGTTTAAGATCTTTAACTTTTGGATTGTTTCAAATCTTCCGGTGTGGCTAAGGAGTTTATTCCCCTCCCCGTACATCAGCCTACTCTCCTTCTGCCTCGAGGATGCTCCCCATTCCTTCTTTCCCTTCTTAATGACCCAATACATTTGTTCATAACCCTTTCTGCGCCATATTTTACACTCATTAATTACTAACATTCTACTGGCCTTGAACTGCCAGTCAATCTGCATGTATTTGGAAATAAATTTAACAATGTCCCCCTTAAACAAGAGGGAAGAACATGTACCAACATAACAACAATAGAACGATAGTTTTAACTGCACATATACCCACAATGCTCTCAAAATCTGCTGTAAGCATTTAGGTGTTTCCCCTTTCCTATTATTCCCCCCTTTGATTAATGTCTGGTTTGATTTTATGAGCCCCGACAATGAGGCAGTATTCCCCTTTAAGAAATTCCCACTTCCTAGGTCAGTCCGACTACCTATGGTAGGACTGGTTTGCATCCCTCTTGGGACACTGAGCCCTGTATGTTGTTCTGGGCTTTTCCCCTTGAGAGCACTGTTTTTGGGTCCTAGCCCAGTGCTCTGAGGTAGTATCAACGTCAGCACCACTAGTAGGCAGGCAATGCTCATTTTAAGCTGTATAAGTATCCCTTTCAGCCTGTTCCCTATTTTGATGCCGGTGCCAAAGACTCAACATAGTCCTGCTCTACACACCAGCCTTTCTCAACCCTCTACCCCTCCCCCCCATAGCTTGTGAGGAGCTGTATCTCCTCATCTGCCCATTTAAACAGGGCTAATCGTTTCCCAATACTGTTCCATCCCTTCTTCTTCCCGAGTAAGACCTGTGCTACTCTCAATCACTCATCCCTCCCTCCCCTTCTCGTCCTCCCGCTAATGTCCAGTACGGCACCTTGCCTTATTAGGCGCTTGTACCAGGACGTCCCCACCGGATGTGGATCCCCCCCAGCCCTCCGAATCTCTCCAAGTCTCGTGCTCATTTCAGACCGCCTTCACGAGATGGGGAAAAGGAGGGGCGAAGGAGAACCCTCCCCTCTCAGGACATCACCCGAACCCAAGTAATCTGCAAAAAAACCCAAAACACCCCCCCCCTTGGAGAAGGGAGAGAGTCAGCTCTCGGAACTAAGTATACCTTGATACCCATCCTCACTTCTTCTATTACAAATCCTCACATCTCTCGAATCCCCCTCCCCCCCGGTTGCTGGTCTCAATTTTCATTAGCATATCCATTTCCGTGAATGTCTCTGTCCACCCATGCACAATTTGAATCCCCAGTAACTGGTGTACATATCTCCTTACAGTTCTCCATATCAAGAGTGCTACTCAGTCTCTCGCATCTGTCACCGGAGTTTCCCGTGGAGACAAGTCCGCCAGTTGTACTGCTGACACGTATGGCTTGAGGAGCGCTGTAACATCTTCTCGAAGGTTGGTAGCATGTGGATTGGCATGCCTTGTCAGCCCTTTACGCGCCACCGACCATGCCAAATGCCTCAGCTCTTTTTCTAGTCGTTCCTTCTCCAGACCTGGTACCGGAATGCCGATCTCTTCTAAATATTCCCGAGCCTCCAAAAGATCTTCATATATTTTAAAGCCTTGTTTTGTCTCTACTCGCAGGCACGCAGGGAACAGCATCTGCGCCTTTAAATTTCTGGAGCGAAACTGCTTCAAGATGGACCACATGGCTCGTTGAGCTTCCTGTACTCCTGCTGTGTAATCATTGTCCACCGTTATTCGGTGAGTTCCGAGCATAATTTTTTGCTGTTTCCATGCTCTTTTAAGGATCTCTTCTTTTGAGGCGTAATTAGACAGTCTTACGACAAAGGATCTAGGGCGGGCGTTGGTACCTACGGGACGCTGAATGAGGGAGCGGTGTGCCCGATCCATAGCGAGATCCAACTCCGGAGGCAGGTTCAGTAATTCTTTCAGCAGTTTCTGCAGGTAGCAAATTGTATCAACAGCTCCATCCTCAGCTCCCTCCGGTATGCCATAAATTCGGAGATTCTGCCTCCTGCTTCGTCCCTCCAGATCATCGATTTTGGCCCGCATCTCCCTTTCCCTTGCCATTAGGAACAGCAGTAAACGGTCGTGACGGTCCGCCTGTTCCATGACCGTAGCCATCCCCAGCTCCAGCTTATCTGTTCTGTGCTCTATTTTTTTGATATCGGAGCGTAACTCCGTCAGGGAGGTATCTATCTTCTGAACCGTTTTGGCTGTTTGTAAAATCGAAGCCACTAGCTGTGAGCAGTCCTCGTCTGGCCCTGCGTCTACCATCATGATATCCTCCTCTTCAGTAGGCCCCGTTTGTCTCGACCCTTTTTCACCTTGCAGCATCAGTTGAAGTTTCTGAGCCGGGGTCTGTATGTTTTTATTAGTTTCTGCTTTCGATCTCGTTAATTTAGCTGGAGACTGCATCTTATTTAATATGGATGTCAATCGATTTGTTTTAAGGCTGATGTGATCTCCACCTCTAGGCTGCCATTCAGGCTGCTGACGTCACCAGAAGTCGGCAGCTCATTTATGAAGAGTGAAAACAAAATGGGACCGAGGACGGAGCCCTGGGGAACACCGTGGATGGGTTGGAGAGGGCCTTGTTGAAGTTAGTACATTGCTGTCTCCCCGAGAGATAGTTGGTGAACCAGGCGGGGGGGGGGGGAGAGAAGCCCAAGGACCAGAGAGTGGTGCACAGGAGCAGGTGGTCAACCCGGTTAAAGGTTTTGGAGAGATCTATGAAGATAGCTCCAGTCAGTTTGCCTTGGTCGGTGGTGGACCTGATAGCTGAGGTGACCACTGCTAGGGCAGTAGAAGTTTCTGCACCCATGTTGGGCTGGGGAAAGGAGCTCGTAGCTCTGGAGGTAATGGGTGAGCTGGGATGCCACCAGTTTTTCTAGTATGTTGCTGATCGCAGACAGGATCGCAATAGGGTGGTAGTTACTGAGATTTTTTTTGGTCGCCCTGTTTAAGGACAGGGATGACCTTGGCCACCGTCCAGACATCCGGGATTGTACCTGAGATTAGGGAGGCGTTAAAGATGTGAGAGATAGACCAGGCTAGGAGGGATGCCCCCAGGCACAGCAATTTGGGCTCAAGGCCATCGTGCCCTGCTCCAGTGTGAGGGGAGAGACCGGCAAGGAGCCTCTGGGTCTCCAGTAAAGAGACGGCTTTTAGGAAGAAGGGAGGATGACTGGTCCCACTAGGGGAGGTACCTAGAGATGTGGGGACAGGGGGTTGGGAGGGCGGAACGGTCAGGTCAGAGAACTGTCAGTTGAAGGCATTGGCAATAGTGATGGGATTATTGCAACTGGCCCCTTCAATGAGCATGTCAGAGACATGGGCTCTGGCAGACCCTCCGACCGTATTTTTAATGTTTTGAAGAAGCTCCTCGGGTTTCTGGCCAAGGATAGCAGGGTGGATTGGCAGAAGTCACTCTTGGCAGAGCGGATGGCTCTTTTACAAGAGTTTCTCAACTGTTGATAGTTGAGGAGGTCAGTATTGGAGTGAGAGGCCTTGAACCTTGCCCAGCATTTATCTCTTTGCTTCATGAGGGATCATAAGCCCCCATGGAGCCACTTGGTGACTAAGCCCCTTACCCTCCTTTTTGTGAAGGGTGGGTGTTTTTCTTGCAGGGGAGCAAAGACAGCGAGGAAGTTGTTGAGAGCCCATGAGGGATCACATGTGGCAGTGATCTGGGTCCAGTCTACTTGACGTAGGTCAGCGTGGTAGTTTTCAATGTCAAAATTGGAGTAGTCCTGCATCTGGATCACTTTGCATGGAATTTTGGGAGGGGAGAAACCCCATATGCAGTAGGTGGGAGAGTGATCCAAGATGGCATCAGGAAGGACAGCTGAGGAGACTATTTTGTCGGGCCTATTGCTCAGTACCCAGTCGATGAGGGACCCCATAATCCCATGTGGGTTTGGCAATGAGCTGGCCAAGGGTGAGACTGGACAGCAGAGGCTCATAGTGCTTGGCGTTGCCACCCAGCCAGTTTAAGTTGAGGTCACCCAGAACTAGCAACTCATTGGAGCCTATTGTGCCTCAAAACAGTCAAGCAGGGAGGTGAGCCAAAGTGTTCCTCCCTTTGGAGGATTATAGGCACAGACCAGGTGAACCTTTTTTGTGTTGCCTAGCAGAAGGAGGGCATGCAAGAACTCACAGACAGGGGGAGTGAGGGGTGTGTGTCCAATGACAGACACATTTAAGTGCCCCTTGTGGTAGAGGAGCACTCCACCTCCACGCTTGTTACCCTCTCTGTCTCGCCTTATTAGGTTGTACCCTGGGAGGGCACGCATGGAGTCTGGGATGTGCGACTTCAGCCAGGTTTCTGTAATCCCCAAGATGGGGTTATAGAGAGCCACCCAGGCAGTTAGCTCTGCCAGGTTAGGTAGGAGACTACGCAAGTTCATGTGTACTATTTTTAAGCCTTTAACGGATTGCCAGGCCGTGGGGGATTTGATACAGAGTGGGGAGGCCTGAGACCCAGGGGAGTGACCTGTGCCCCCAGCTTGGCCAGGGAGGGCCGGGCATCTGCTCTGTGGCGGCATCCTGAAGGCCAATAGATGCAGAGAGCTGGCCCTGGGTTGCTGAGCTGGATTAATAGGACGGTAGTTTAAAGGACTGTGCTATGGCTTGCCTAATGCAACAATGACAAGGTTATCTGCACAAGCAAGACAGAGTAAGTTATTGGCCCTAGGTTGCTAAATATGTTATGAGAAGCAGTTATATTAGATATATCTAGGCAGTGCTATGCAGGTGCTAACCCTGTACAACAAGGCTAGGGTGGTCATGCACAAGTGAGTAGATGAGTATTTTGAGCCCTAATAACAACAGGTAGATTATATTGGATAGAAGAGCTCAGTGGGCATAGGCTAGAAATAGATTCAGACCAGCAGATAAAGTGGATTACAGCCTTTCCTGGCCAGGAGAGGAGGCTAGCCCAGTCATAGAATTATATATCAGCAGCTGCATGGGAGAGGACAGTTTAACTGCAAAGTGTCTCAAGTATCAGGTAACTATGAATTAGCATTCAGAGTTCTGCAAAAAAGCCAGTTCGGCTGCAACTGTCGGTAGAAGACATAGTGCCTGGTGCAGGCAACTAGGGATTGGTCCTCGAGAGCTCGTGGGCGGGATGTACAAGCATTTTATGGGAGGAGGGAATGGTGTGGGTGGACAGGAAAAATAAATCCTAGCGCATAGACCATTCAGAGTTAAATCCTAGCAATAGTCCGTTTAGGGTTCCTGACGTCGGAGGAGGTCTGCCCGTCTTCAAGCTTCATGCCAGTGCCTCTACCCCTCAGAGTATGGCTGAATCAGCAGCTCATGGTGAAAGGGGGACCTGTGGCAGAAGGTCTCCCTCTCTACCCTTGGTGACAAGAAGATCCATGGTCCAAGTGGCACTGTGAGGCTCGGGGTTGGCCTTAAAGAGCTAAGCCGACCGAGCGTCACAGCCAAAAGGGGCCAATGGGTGTCCGGTGTGGATTCAAACTTGGCACCCAGCAGAAACATTCAAGGCCCCTGCTATTCTCCCCAGAGTAGTCTGTTCAGAGTTCCTGGCGTTGGGGGAGGTCCACCCTCAGTGATTATTGAAACTAGTGCTGGCAACATGAGAGAAAGCTGGTAGGCCCTGGGTCCGATATAGAGTGCACAGCCCCAAGACCACTTGGGAGACCTCCTTTATCAAGACTGATCTAAACTCTGTCCACAGTGGCAGACAGCTTAAGTCCCTCACCTCTTGAATGCTGTTGGCTCATGACAGGCCCCCTAAGGAGATACCCTCCCAGATGGAGGACACCTTGCAAAGGAAGAACTGATTGAACTCATTGCATTTTTCTGCTGTGAAAACTCTTCCCAGCTGAAGACAGAGGATTTAGCAGTCTGTCCACAGTGCTGAATTTTCCAAGAGTTGACATAGTTGATTTTTCCCTTTGCCGATCACGCACGACAGAAATGCTGTCTTTTCAGCATGATCGCTCTCTGATATTCACCATAGTGAGCTCTCAGCATCAGTCTAGCCTCCTCTGACATGGATCTCCACCAGGAATGCTCCAACGTCCTCCCCTTAAGTCTTCAACCGCCTAAGTTCATCATCAAACCAGGGTGGCCTAGGGTAGGGTATCAATTGATGAATATGATAGGGTGCCAGAGAGTCAAAGGCTGCCATAAGGGCTTTGTTTTAACCCTCTGTGGCATTCTCTGCTCGCCCAGTACATGCCGATACCATACTCAAGATATCCAGAGTCACCAGGAGGTTATTAGGCTCCCAGTTTCTAACAGGGTGATTTCTGACCATATCCATAGGAGGGGTTTGACAATGGGGGGGGGACCACAAAGGAACTGTATGGCATGATGATCCGACCACCCAACCAGATCAACCTTGACATTACTAATGTTATGAGCCAATGTGAAAATAAGATCTAAATCAAGGCCCTTTTAGTGAATCTCAGTGGCAACCACCTGTACTAGGCCCAGTGAAGACATAAACTGGAGGAAGTGTTGTCCAAACGGAGTCTTCATTGTTGACCCATGCATTAAAATTACCTAGCAGTAACAAGCTAGACAAGTCCACCACCAGGTCAGTCAAACTTTCCATTTCTGCACAAATTCACTCCCATGCCCCAGAGGCAGTACACAAGAATGATTCTGCAGCCTGTACCCAGACCCCCTTTAATGGCCACACACATTCAAATGAAATGGTTTCCACCATGGATTATGCCATCAGCCCCAAAGTGGATGTAAAACAGATGACCACCCCCTGTGCCCCTGCCTTGTGCAGTGTAACACAGAATAACCCTGAGAGAGAGAGAGAGAGAGAGATGCCTCCAGCACAGGACTTGACTCATCACCCATTCAGGTCTCCATGATGCAAATGTCTCCTTCACAGTGGTTTTGTTCTTGAGGACCTGCTGCTGTCCCACCCTGACTGGAAATGCAGCCACTCCAGCTCCCTCAGCACCATGGCCCATTGCAGAGACCACTGTAACAGAGGAACCTGGAGCTGTTCTGCCCTGGCTGAAAACTACCACTCCAGCCTCTTGACTGCTCAGCCCACCACAGGGCTTGCTCTGACAGAGGAACCTGGCATTGTCCCAACCTGGCTGAAAACACTGCCACTCCAGCCACCTCAGCTCCCCGGCTTACTACAGAGATCACTGTGACAGAGTAACCTGGTGGTGTCCTACCCTTATTTAAAATGCTGCCACTCCAGCCCACTCAGCTCCCAGGCCCACCGTAAGGCATGGAACCTGCCACTGTCCCCTGACTAGAAAAGCAGCCATTTCAGCCCCTCAGCTGCCTGTCCCACCACAGAATTCACTGTGACAGAGGAACCTGGCACTGTCCCACCCTGGCAGGAAATGCTGCAATTCCAGCCCCTCAACTCCACAGACCACTGTGGAGGTTGCTGTGGCCGAGGAACCATGTGCTGTCCCACCCTGGCTGGAAATTCTGCCACTCCAGCACCATCGGCTCTCCAGCCCACTGCAGAGGTTGCTGTGACAGGAATCTCATGCTATCCCACCCTGTTTGGACATTCTGCCACTCCAGCCCCCTCGGCTCTCCAGCCCACTGTGGGGCTTACTGTGACTAAGGAACCTGGTGCTGTCCCACCCTGTCTGAAAATCTTGCCACTCCGGCCCCTTCATCTCCCCAGCCCACTGCAGGGTTTCCTTCCAAACCCAGGTTACCAACAGTACATGGCAGCTGGTGGCCTAAAGGTTTGTCAGTAGTATTTCTTTCTTTTTCATACAGTTTTTTACTCTCCACCACCATCTTGTGCCTTTCATCGGGCCCATTTCTCAGAACACCCAGTGCCATCTGCTGCTTCCCCTGCCATCTTGTGCAGCAGGGATCTACATGGTACAGGATCTGAGCGTTCCAAGGGGCCATCATACACAGCAATGGGGGGGACATGGTGTTTTTTCCTGTTTTTTCTCCTTTACACCCTGGGGCCATGGTAGATATGGTTGTACTTGCATGTGGAGGTGCACATGTGCTTCTGAATCAGTGGCCCTGCTCCACCCACCCGGCCTAGTGCTAGCCCCCCCTTTCCCTGATGTTACCACGAAGCCTCCAGTCAGTGGCAGCCAAGAGCCAGGGAGGCTTACCTCCCAATATGGGAGAGGAGAGCTGTGAAGTAGCTGCTCAATCCTCTCCCAGCCCTCCCCCAGCTGACCCCCAGTGTCCAGAGCTCGGTCCCGAACTCAGGTCGCCGGTGTGGGAGAGATAAGGTGCTTTAAGCGCCTCAGCCCTCTGTGCCACAAGGATAGTATTTGGCAGTAGTCTTAAAGGAAGTTCTCATCATTCCCTGAAGAACACAGCAGCAGTAATGTTTCTCATCCTTTGTTTCTGCTTCTCTGTCCCCTTGTCCTGACTGCACCCCCCAGCCCTGTCACCAACCACGGACTTACTGGTTATACACCACTCACCTTGGACCATGCATGGTGATGGGTGAACTGTCATGTCAGTTGTGCAGTCCCTGTTGGGCATGCCGGATAGGGCTGAGGTATTTTCCTCAAGTTTTCTCCACCAGGACACTAGCATGCAGTAATGCGCATGTGCAGTGACATGCATGCAGCATGCCAGGGTGCATATTCAGGCATGCATATGCATGTGTGCAGAAGCATGCTTGTAGTGACATGCATGCACACGTGCAGAGTCTCATATGCACTGCCACACATGCATGCATGCAGAGGCGCATATGCAGTGATGTGCATCCACATGTCCAGAGTTGTGTGTGCAGTGATGCGCATGCACACGTACAGAGGCACATTTGAAATGACGCACATGCATGCATGCAGAGGCTTGTGTGCACTCATGTGCATACATGCTTGCAGAGGTACGAATGCAGTGATGTGCAGGCACATGTGCAAAGGCACAAATGCATGCCAGTGTCTGCTGATAGTGGTACACTTGCATTTTCAAAGTGGCAGTCTCACAGCAAGACACAGCATCCCCCCTACCCACCCTGAGGAATGAGAGCTGTCCCTGGGATTCTCAATTGTCCCTCTCCCAACACCCCCACCCAAGGGATGAGAGCTGTACCTGGGATGCTCAATCCCCACTCCCCCGATCCCCCGAGGGAGAAGAGCTATCCCTGGGATGCTCGATCCTCCCTCCCTCCCTCCCTCAGTCTCACCAACCCAAGGGAAGAGAGCTGTCCCTGGGATCCTCAGTCCTCCCTCCTCCAATCCCTACCACCCTGAGGGAGGAGAGCTGTCCCTGGGATCCTCAATCCTCCCTCCCCAATACCCCCTTCCACACCGAGGGAGAAGACCTGTCCCTGGGATGCTCATTCCTCCTTCCCCCCCACCCGTGGGAGGAGCATTGTCCCTGGGATGCTCAATCCTTCTACCGCTGATCTCCACCATCCCAAAGGAGAGCTGTCCCTGGGATGCTCAATTCTAAATCCCCCAATATCCCTCACATCGAGGGAGGTGAGCCGTCCCTGGGATACTAAGTCCTCCCTTCCCTGATCCCTCCTCCCTGAGGGAAGTGAGCTGTCAATGGGATGCTCAATCCTCCTCCCCGATTTCCCCCCCCCCCACTGCAAGGGAGGAGATCTGTCCCTGAGACGCTCAGTCCTCCATCCCTCCCTCCCCAATCCCCACCCGAGGGAGGGAGCTATCCCTGGGATGCTCAGTCCTCCCTCCACAACTCCCACCTTTGAGGGAGGAGAGCTGTCCCTGGGATGCTCCATCCTTCATCCCCTGATTTTCCCCCCCCCACCCCGAGGGAGGAGAGCTGTCACTGGGCTGCTCAGTTCTCCCTCCCCCAATCCCTGTATCCTGAGGGAGAGCTGTTCCTGGGATGCTTGCTCCTCCTCCTTCCCCTGATTTTGCCCACCCTGAGGAAGGAGAGCTGTCCCTGGGATGCTCAGTTCTCCCTTCCCCAATCCCATTATCCTTAGGGAGAGCTGCCCCTGGGATGCTCACTCCTCCTTCCCCTGATCCCTCCCCCCACCCCAACGGAGGAGAGCTGTCCCTGGGGTGTTCAGTCCTCCCTCCCTTGATCCCCCACCCCGAGGGAGGAGAGCTATCCCTGGGATGCTTAGTCTTCCCTTCCCTGATCCCACCTCCCTGAGGGAAGTGAGCTGTCAATGGGATGCTCAATCCTTCCTCCTCGATCCCCCACCCCGAGGGAGGAGAGCTATCCCTGGGATGCTTAGTCTTCCTTTACCTGATCCCACTCCCCTGAGGGAAGTGAGCTGTCAATGGGATGCTCAGTCCTTCCTCCCCGATCCCCCCCACTCCAAGGGAGGAGAACTGTCCCGGAGATGCTCAGTTCTCCCTCCACCAATACCCACCACATCGAGGGAGGAGAGCTATCCCTGGGATGCTCAGTCCTCCCTCCACCAATACCTCCCACATTGAGGGAGGAGAGCTGTCCCTTGGATGCTCCATTCTCCATCCCCGCCCCCCCCACCTGAGGGAGGAGAGCTGTCCTGGGATGTTCCATCCTCCCTCCCTGATTTCCCCCACCCCAAGGAGGAGCTGTCCCTGGGATGCTTAGTCCTCCTTCCCAATCCCCACCCTGAGGGAGGACAGCTATCCCTGGGATGCTCGGTCCTCCCTCTCCCAATACCCCCCTCACATTGAGGAAGGCGCGATGTCCCTTGGATGCTCCATCTACCATCCCAATCCCCCCCGAGGGAGGAGAGCTGTCCCTGGAATGCTCAGTTCTCCCTCCACTGATCTCCCCACCCGAGGGAGGAAAGCTGTCACTGAGATGCTCAGTGCTTCCTCCCCCAGTCCCTGTACCCCGAGGAAGAGCTGTCCCTGGGATGCTTGCTTCTCCTTCCCCTGATTTCCCCCATCCTGAGGGAGGAGAGCTGTCCCTGGGATGCTCAGGTCTCCCTTCCCCAGTCCCTGTACCCCAAGGGAGAGCTGTCCCTGGGATGCTCACTCCTCCTTCCCCCTGATCCCCCCCATCCCAAGGGAGGAGAGCTGTCTCTGGAATGCTCAGTCCTTCCCCTGATTTCCCCCATCCTGAGGGAGGAGAGCTGTCCCTGGGATGCTCAGGTCTCCCTTCCCCAGTCCCTGTACCCCAAGGGAGAGCTGTCCCTGGGATGCTCAGTCCTCCCTCCCTCAACCCCCCACCTTAAGGGAGGAGAGCTGTCCCTGGGATGCTCAGTCCTCCCTCCCTCAACCCCCCCACCTTAAGGGAGGAGAGCTGTCCCTGGGATGCTTGATCCTCCCTCCGCTGATCCCCCTACCCCAAGGAAGGAGAGCCATCCCTGGGATACTCAATCCTTACTCCCCTGATTCTCCCCCCCCCACCCGAGAGAAGAGAGCTGCCCCAGGGATGCTCAATCCTCCCTCCGTTGATACCCCCATGCCGAGGGAGGACAGCTGTACCTGGGATACTCAGTCCTCCCTCTCTCTGCTGTCACCCAGGAACCTCAGCTCATTCCCAAACCCAGGTTGTTGTCGTCACATGCGACAGCCTCATCACTGCGCCAATGGGTCTGCTCAGTAACATTCAAGTTCAGAAGAGACTCTAGTCCTGCCAAGTCTGTCCACCCCCCCCCATTTCATAAGTTGACCAACAAGAATGCTGTACAAGCATGTACTAAAATATGAGGGTTTCCTCCCCACTTTACAACTCGTGTTATCCTGTCAGTCCCTTGATAAGGAGAAACGTGTCCTGTCTTACCTTGAAGGCCTGTATACTGACTTCATGTACACTGTTTCCACTGGTAGGCTTTTCCATAGGTTCACCACTCTCTCACAGAAGAATTGTTCTCTAACGTTACCCCTGAATTTGCCCCCTTTGTACTTCAGGGCATGACACTGCCTCCTGCCTGAGCATCCCTGACTAAACAACTCCATCTGTTTGATTCTGTTAATGCCACTGAATGTGCAAAAGACTAAATCACGTCCCCTCAGCCTCCTTCCCTCCAGGGTAAACACGTTAAGCGCATGTTAAGAAGTGTACTAAAGTTCCACTGCAGCTCTAGCAGAATGAAAAATATGGGTACACCCCATCCCCCACCTATAACAAAACTTCATCTTATTTCTTTAAATCTACCTTAGCAGTGTATGTTAGGATGGGGTTATTTCTCATGCTCTAATGGTGCCCAGCCACATGGTTATACTCACCGGCTTCAAGGGCTTCCTGAGCTGTGACCGAACTATGATTTCATCGCTGTCTGTGCTTTGTGATTCATTGGCATCTGTGGTTTTGTCGGAGGCTTCTTCATATTCTGGTGGGAAAACAATCCCTATTTTAAAAAAAGGATCCAAACAAGAAGTCAGTAATTATTGACCAATAAGTCTGACATCTATTTTGGGTAAGGTTTTGGACGGAGCTATAAAGGATTATGTAGACCAGAACATGTACCAGAGAGGAGATATTGATAACGCACAACATGGCTTTAAACATGGTAGGTCATGTCAAACAAATCTTTTGAGTTTTTATGGAAATCTAAGTAGGTCCCTGGATGATGGTTGCCCCGTGGATGTTATTTTTCTGGACTTCTCGAAGGCCTTTGACAGGGTTCCACATGGCGAATTTGTGGATGCCCTGATTGAACATTGTATTCAGGGGAATATAACCTGTTGGATCAACTCTTGGTTAGGCAATAGAAGACAGAGAGTGACAATTAGGGGTTGTAATTCAGGTTGGTCAAAGGTCACGAGCGGGGTCCCACAGGGATCTGTATTGGGGCCTTGTCTCTTTAATATATACATTCATTCTATGACAGCTGGGAGCGATGTGTGGGAGGCTAAATTTGCCGACGACACAAGACTCTGTTACATTGTAAATAATGTAACTGAAAGTGCTATATTACAGGAAGCTTTAACTACATGACAGAGGTGGGCACACAACTCTAAATTAACCTTTAATGTGGAAAAATGTAAAGTTATGCATTTTGGCAGAAATAATGTAGGGGCAAGCTATACATTAAATGGACATATGCTTGGAGTTGTTGAACAGGAAAGAGACCTGGGAATCAGGGTCTCAAATGACTTTAAGTTTAAACAACATAGTAGCCTGCTGGTTAAAAAAGCTGGCAATATTCTGAACTGTATAAACAGGCACATAAAGAGTAGGAGGACGGAGGTCCTGCTGCCATTGTATAGCTCACAGGTGAGGCCACATATGGAGTATTGTTCACAAGTTTGGTCACCAGGTTATAGAAAGGAAATTGCAACTTTGGAGAGGGTTCAGAAAAGGGCCACTAGGATGATCAGTGGTGTCCAGGGTATGGACTATCAGGAAAGGTTAAATTACTTGGGGCTGTATACTCTGGAATATCGAAGATTGCGAGGAGATATGTGCATAGTATTTAGAGCAATAGGAGACATTAATCTGGGGAAACATCTGGGTTTAGAATTACATGAGTTACCATACCAAATTAGAGGACACCAATTCCAGATAAAAGGAGAGCCATTCAGGACCACCATGAGAAAACATTGGTTTAGTATTAGAGTTGTGCCCTTATGGAATAGGTCACCTATAGAAGTAATAACCAGTGTAAATATGCAGGCCTTTAAAATTAACCTGGATAAATTCCTGATTGGTAACAATATTAGTAGATATTACTAAGATTTAACAGCAAGCTTATGGACTACTAGTCTTCTCTTCTCTACTCTGTAAGACCTATGATTCCTATACAGCAGTGATCACAGAGCCCGTATCCCACACCCCAGTTATAGAAGTGATCATGGAACCCATTTCCCATGTACCAGTTATGGAAGTAATCATGGAACCCATATCCCACACACCAGTTATAGAAGTGATCATAGAACACATATAACACACATATGACATACCAATTATGGAAGTGATCATGAACCCATTTCTGACACACCAGTTATGGAGGTGATCCTGGGACCCTTATCCTATCCCATACACCAGTTATGGAGGTGATCCTGGAACCCTTATCACATACATCAGTTATAGAGATGATCCTAGAAACCAGGATGACACTCACAGAATCCATTCCCCACACTCAAGTTATGGAGGTGATCACAGAATCAATATACCATGCTTCAGTTATGAATGTGATCATGGAATCCATATCCTACACCGCAGTTATGGAGATGATCATGGAATCCATATCTCATGCTTCAGTTAACGAGGTGATCACAGAATCCATATACCACACTCAGGTTAATGGGGTAATCACAGAATCCATATCCTACACTGCAATTATGGAGGTAATTATGGAATCCATTTCTTACACTCCAGTTATGGAGGTGATCACAGAATCCCTTTCTCACACTCCAGTTATGGAGGTGATTTTGGAATCCATTTCTTACACTCCAGTTACGGAGGTGATCACAGAATCCCTTTCTCACACTCCAGTTATGGAGGTGATTATGGAATCCATTTCTCACACTCCAGTTATGGAGGTAATTTTGGAAACCATATTCCAAGCTCCAATTATGGAGGTGATCACAGAATCCATATTCCATGCTCCAGTTATGTTGGTGATCACAGAATTTATTTCTCACACTCCAGTTATGGTGGTGATTATGGAATCCATTCTTACACTCCAGTTATGGAGTGACCATGAATCCATTTCTCACACTCCAGTTATGGAGGTGATTTTGGAATCCATTTCTCAAACTCCAGTTATGGAGGTGATTTTGGAATCCATTTATCACACTACAGTTATGGAGGTCATTTTGAAAACCATATCTTGCACTCCAGTTATGGAGATGATCACAGGAACCATATCCCATACTCCGGTTATGGAGGGATTATGGAATTCATTTCTCACACTCCAGTTATGGATGTGATTTTGGAAACCGTATCCCAAGCTCCAGTTATGGAGGTGATCAAAGAATCCATATAGCAGACTTTAGTTATGGGATGTGATCACAGAATCCATATCCCACACTCCAGTTAATGGAGGTGATCATGGAATCCATTCCCAACACTCCAGTTATGGAAGTAATCATGGAATCCATCCCCTACACTTTGATTATGGAGGTGATCCAAAAATCCTTATCCCACACTCTTGTTATGGAGATAATAATGGAATTCTATCCCACATGCCAGTTATGAAGGTGATCAAGGAATCCATATCCCACACTCCAGTTAGGTAGGTTATCATGGACTCCATATCCCAGTTATGAAGGTGATCACAGAAGACATATGTCACCGTGCAATTATCAGGATGATTAAGCAATCCAGATCCCACACTCAAGTTATGGGGGATCATGGAAGCCATATCCCATCACTGCAGTTATCGAGGTGTTTAAGCAATCCAGATCCCACACTCAAGTTATGGGGGGGATCATGGAAGCCATATCCCATCACTGCAGTTATCGAGGTGTTTAAGCAATCCAGATCCCACACTCAAATTATGGAGGTTATTAAGGAATGCTATCCCACACTCCTTTATAGAGGTAGTCTTGTAATCCTATCCCACATTCCAGTTATAAATATGATCTTTTGAACCTTGCTTTTCATATTGGTTCCTACAGCTCTGCAAGATTTCTACTTTTTTTTATTGTACACAAATTGAACTGTTCCCATCTTAAAACGTCACTATGTTGCATCTTTCACATCGGGGAACTAGTGCCATATGCAGAATGATGCTGGTGCAGCCTCGCTGCTTGTTTTATCACATAGAACAGTGCTGTGGCCACTATATTATTCACATCATGGAACATTCAGTGTGAAAACCTTATACCCCAAAGTTACAACGTTACCATCTCTATCCGGGCTCTGTTCTTCAGAGGAGAGAGATTTGTCTCCTGATGTCTCCTCTTTCATGTCCTGTTCCTCTCTCTCAGCTTCCTGTTGCTCTTTCAGCATAATGGTCTCAGACTAGAAGAACCAAGAAATGGAATGAAATGTCAGAAAGCAAGGGTCAGGACCATAATAGCAAAGTCATGAAGGGTCTAAAAGCAAGATAGTCATACAAGGATGCACATCCATATAAAGCATTATGTTTTTTAACTTTTTTTGTGTGTGTGAATTTTAGTGCTTGTGAAAGGTGCTGTCTTTACAGCACTGGACGATCACAGTGCAAGCTTTCTCACACTGTCCCACCAATGTGCCTCAACCATGCCATGAAGAAAACCACTGCATAGGTGAGAGGATAGTTCAGTTCAGACTCCATGGCCATTCAGTCCTTGGCCACTCATGTGAGACTGCCAACAAGTGTGCCAGTTTTTGACTGTGGTTTTGTGATGTGGACTGGTCACCTGACCACTGGGAACTGTATCAAGACCACCACAACTCATTTCACATAGGCCACTGAACAGCCCTCAGGTGATAATAGCTTTTGACCACTGCCAGCCTGTGCTGGATTTGAACCAGTGACCTACAAGCGAAAGGCTCTTTAACTCACTCCCAGTCCACTGAGCCATCCAGTTCCCCCATTATACAGCATTATGGAAAGGATTTTGAAAAGGATTTCTCTGAGATCTGCCCAGTATGATTTTCAAAAGGTCAGTTCTTTCAAACTGTTCGATCATCTATTAGATGGTCTAACTGCATCGGAATTTTGAATCCCCCTAAATGATGCAATTGCAGCAAACAAATAATGAGAATCACATTTGTGTACATCTGGATGGCCCTCCCAGCCCAGCCACCCACCGTTCCTAGGACTTACCCTCAGATACTCCCATGACTTACCCCTTGTGGTGGGATCAGAAGGACTGCCCAGAACCCTCCAAGGCAGGATCCAGTTGAGGTACCCATCTGGGGTGCCAGGTCTGTGAGGTGCCATCTGTCATTCCACCTGGTGAGGGGATTTTCACTCACCACCTCTCTTGGGATGTCCAACATGCAATGACTGCAGTGTCTGTCAACGTCCCACACCCTTCTGGGCTTCCTGACTGCCATGATAACCAGCTTCTGTTGCTTGCCAGGCACATTGTGGGAGATGAGTGCCACCTACCACATAAGAGGGGGGCAGTCCCTTGGATTCTCAATCTTACAACCCGCCATGGTCCTTGATGACTCAAATTTACTCCTGAACCTGAGTCTCTTGCATAGTGAATAGCAGCCTTACTGCTGCACTACTGCAATGTCAATCAGTCTTAACTTTCTAAATTTATTTTATTTACCCTCCACCCCCGGCAACCAGCCTTGGCCCCCTATCTGCCCCCCTCTGAAGCAACCACCTTGCCCCATCATCTGCCATACTCTGAAGAGGCTCCTTACCCCCATGGCTTTCCTCCAGCAGTGGTGCCTTCAAGTAGCATTCCCTTCAGTAAACAAATCCAGTTGCAGCCATCTTGCTGTGTGAGTGGGTGATGCAGAGCACAAGAGTACCATGAGGCACCATCATTTTCCATTACTCCCTCCCAGAGATGCTGGAATGAACACACTTCGCAGTGTACTCAGTGGACATGCACAGAGTGAAACCATGCTTCTCCCCTCCCTTATCTGTTCCACCTACCATACACCCTATGGTACTCTATAGGGTGCCAGCATGACAGGAACTGACAGACTCCCACCCTGAAAGACCTCCTCACCTGCTGGCCCACAAGCAGTCCAAGCTCGTTCCCAAACCGGTGTCATGAATGGCAAGATTGTAGCTGTGCCAAGGGGGGATTATCAGTGTCAACCTTAAGGGTAAGACATGATGTCTCTGCTTCAAGGGGCAGATATTCAACCAAATAAACCAGAGGTGGGGAGATTTTCAGAGGAATCAGTCCAGGATCTACCAGTCCCTGGTTTCAGCAGCAGGCCTGCATCTAAATGAATGGCCTAACATTTATGTCCCTCTGGCCGAATTTGCATCAAAAATCAGATATAAATTGCATCTATTTGGGGGGCCCAAATTGCTGCTTTAGGTAACGTGTTGGATGCAAATTCAGATGCAGATACATTTATTGAAGTTTTGTGCAATCGTGGACACAATTTTGGAAACAAATTCACTCGCAGACACAGGCAGAGCAGGAGGTAAGCATTTCTGAATTGGACACTTTTCAGAATCCCCCAGAATGTTCCTCCATCTACATCCCAGCAGCACATTCAGATGGCACAATCAGTGTTGGGGGTCAGCGAGCAAGGCATACAGAAACATGGCATGCATCAAGAGACATTATAATGCAGCTGGCCTGTCAGCGCAGCCGTTGCACTATTGCTCATGACACCAGTGACTCGGGTTTGGGAACGAGCCTGGGTCATCAGTGGCTGGCTTGGGGGAGGAGGATTGAGCGCCCCTGAAGACACACTCCTCCTACGGGGCCCCTCTGGGGAGGGAGGGTCACTGGCTCCACTGTTATGCTGCCACCTGAGTGACCGCAGATGCCAGTGCAGTTGGAGCAAAGCAGGGGAGGGGGGATGCAGGCTGGTGCTGTGCTATGCATGTTAGTGTGTGCATGCATGCACACCCGTGCCACCTATGTCCTGAGTGATGAGACAAAAAAAGAACAGAGAAATACCCTGGCAGAAGGAAGGATAACTACCTGGCTTCCCACAGGCCCCGCAGCAGTGATGTGGCTCTCCTTTCATCTGGACCTGGTCTGAGCAGGGTGATGGCTCAGCCTGCACCCCACCCCATGAAGGTGGTTTGACAAGTGGAGGACAGAGTAGGAAGGTAAGCCCACAAGAAGCTGAGTGACAAAGCTGGGGAAGGTCAGCACAAAGGGTGCCTAGCTAGAGAGGAGAGTATAACCAGAAGATATGTTCTGTTTATACTCCCCCTCTGGCTAGGCACCTTTCGTATATAAAAGAGACATTATAATGCCTATATAGTGACCCTTGGTTTAAGCACCATCATGAGTACAGTGTGAGGGTCTGGTGCCCATATCCGAGGAAGGATATTTACATTCTTGGAAAAGTCCAAATGAGAGTCAGAAAAGCGGTCAAGGATCAGGTGAACATGAGCTAAAACTGGCACTCTTCTCCATGGACAAGAGAAGACCTGGGGTACACATGGTCACATTATTCAAATATCTGAAAGGAATAACACCCACAGAGTAAACACAGCTCTTCAGCTGGCATGTCGGTGCAGCAATAGGGCTACCACTCGTGATGCTCACGACCCATGTTCGGAAATGAGTCTGGGTCATCAGGCGCCAGCCAAGGGGGGGGATTGAGCATCTCAGTGAACATTCTCCTCATCCGGGGGGGTTGGGAAAGGAACTGTATCCCATACTACTGCCACCTGTAGACGTGCAAGTGGCAGAGTGCTCAGGACACAGGGAAGGAGGGACGCCACACTGCGTATCGTGTGGGGATGTAGTCTCAAATGCCAGTGTCTCTGCAGGGTAGAGGAACAACTGAAGAAAGGAGAACTAAATAATGGTAACTCCCCCCTCCGCCCGTAGCTCCTTTAAGGCCAGTAAATCTGGCTGGAAAGCGGTATATCTGCCGCGCCAGAGTGGGGATGGGGGGGGGGGTGCAGAACTGGTTAATTAAAAAAAAAAAACACAGTTCTTCATTAATATCCAAGGAAAAGAGAACAACTGGGCACTCAATGTCACTAAACAGAGGAACATTTCTGGGAAGTATCAGGAACAACTTTCTCGGACTGAGCAGTGAATGCATGGGACAGAATCCCACAGCCGGTGGTATCAGCTGGTACAGTATTGAAATTTAACCCCTTTGCTGCTAAGGAACATGTGCTAGAAATGTTTTTTTTAAATATAGTTGTACAAGTTTTAACAGTTCTCAGTTTCTGCCTATACGTTGTATTGGGGAACCTATTTCATTCTCTATCGTACAGGGCCATCTTGTGGACATTAAAGCTCTCCTATGCTTCTCTATGATTTTGAACTTCTACACATTTTCCTCATTACATTTGTTTCTGCTCCACAGAGTTTTTGACTTTGTATTATATTTATTTTATATGATGTCCCACAGTAGTTTAGTATATGATTTTACAATAAAAAATAGCCCAAATAAGTCTTTAATATAGAAATGAAATCCAGGACATACAGTGTACATCCATAGATTCTTAAGGGTTAAACTAAGACTTGATGGGGAATATGACTAAAATGGGGAGATAGGGTATTTCTACTGAGCCAATGGGGGAGAGGAACTTGATGGACTAAAGGTCTTTTGTCCTAAAATCGTATGTTCATATCTTCATACTTAATGGAGAGCTTCACTTTGTGAATACTTGCGTAAATGCACAAATTTCTCACCATGGCAGAACTTAACAGTGCAAGCCACCAGGACAGAGTTAAATAAAACAAATATCTGCTTGCCATATCGTAGGTAAATGTAAACTCACTTCTGCTTTGCCTGCATCCACAGCCATGGGTATTTCCTCCTGTTCAGCTCCAGGGGTCCAGACAGTCCTTTTTGGGCCGGGGGGGACTCTCGTTCTTCCTTTCTGCCCTCTCCAAGACTCAGTCCACCTGCTGCTCCCTATTTTGGCCTTGGACTCGTATTCACAGTCATCGGAGACCTTAAGCTTCTTGCCTTGACCTGCTGGCCACTCTGCTTCCTCAGTCTGCAGGGCTGACATCAGTGCTGTCTTGCTCTGCAAAATGTTAAGGATTTCCCTTCTGTGAGATTGCAATGAAAGACTTCACCTCACGTAAACTGATGCTCAAAATCTGACCTCACCTCAAGTTAAAGGGCACAGATACGTAGTGGTAGGTCTGTAATTAGTGGGCAATATGATCGTTTATTTCAGTGTCTCTCCTGCAACCAAATGCATGCAGTCAGAATCCCCAAACCTTTGTGACACTGGCGGGCAGGTTTGGGATTGAGTCTGGGTTAGCCGGTGGGAGGGGGTTGGGGGAGTGAGTAAGTGAGTATCCTAGCAGATATTCTCTCCCTCTAGGGCAGATGAGGATAAAGCTTCATGCATTAACAGCACCTGGGTGACTATAGGTGGCGAAGCACACAACAACAGTGCAGGGATAGAGGACGTTGTCTGATGGTGTCATCAAAACAAGCATGCACCTCATGCATGCATTATAACATGCCTAGCAAGTAGTGTCTATGGGGCATGAAGAAAAAACATGACCCCTCCCCAACCATTGCTGGATGAAGCCAGCCTGCTTCATGGTTCCTGAACTGCTGTCCCCAGAACCCACCCCTGTACAGGATTTGGACTCGGCAGTATCCCACCAAGGTGTGAGTAAGCCATGGGGGAACATGAGGTGGGGTTGATCCTAGATAAATGGGGTGACAGGGCGCAGAAGGGGTCAACCAGGATAATGGGGGCATAAATAATAAAACAAATTAAAGCTCCAAACCTTCTGCAAAACATCATGAGTAGCAGGAACGTATAGGGCAGGCTTAGAGAACTTTGGCAGGACCAACCGTTGTCCCCAAACCAACAACACACTACAGACATGTGCTTTGCCCTTTTGAGATTTCCGCAGTGTAGTGAAGTGGCTATTTCAGGCAAGTACCAGGGCAGCCCCATAGGAAAACCAGACACTGAGTCCACTTAGAGGCTGCATACAGGAAAGCCTGTCTCCAAGATAGAGATCCATAAAACGTCATTACAGAATGGGTAGAGAAACTCCTGTATTCTGACTGGTTGGTACTTATGTCTTACATCTGTCTAATGCACTGGTTAAAAAGAAGTGCTGATAATCAGTGCACAGCATGCTAATAATACCATTGCCTTTTCCAGAAATTCCTCATTGCCATTACAAACATGGCTGCCAGCATTACTTACAAAAAAAATCATCCAGGCCCTGAATCTTATCTGCCCTCAATGGCATTTTTAATTTATAACCCTCCTATCTTCACCTATAACACCCTGTTGGATAGTTCCTTCCTAATTATGTTTCTTTTCTCCCTCTTTTTTTCCTGTTTTAGCTATAACTGCAATCTGCATCACTTTCTATTATCTGCTGCCTTACCTGTATTTATTGTTGCACTATGTTCTGTTTCCCATTTATATCATTATATCCATTATACAGCAATGTTAGTGGCTCAGTAGGTAGCACACTCGCTTCTGAGGCCGGGAGATCAGAGGGATGTGGGTTCAGTTCCCACATCTGGCACTTGGGTTAATATCCCAGTACTGACACTGTAGTGCAGCATGAGAGGGGTGCTGCACTTCTGATGTGCTGTCTTTCGGATGAGACGTTAAACCGAGGTCCCATCTGCCTGTTCTGGTGGTAGTTCAGGTGGATGTTAAAGATCCCATGGCACTTCTTGAAAAGAGTAGGGGAATTTCCCCGGTGTCCTGGCCAAATTTCCCTCATTCACTAAAAATACCACCAACAGCTTAATCTGGTTCAAGGTCAGTTGGCATTCATCTGTATCCCCCTTCCCCAGGTCGTGCCTGAAAATAGGCAGGATTTGTCTAGTGCACTTACCTGGTCAACAAAAATGAAATAAATAAATCTGTCACCTTGTTAACTGCTGTTTACTCCAGTGTGAGTGCACAATGTCCCATTTAATTGTATGCTATGTTTACCATTTTGTATTTACTTTTATTGTTCAGCAATACCTGTAACTACTGTGCTGTACATGATGTTCCTGCACTGATGTAATGTAATGTACTTGTCTTACCACTCTCTTTGTACTCTCCCAGGTCGTGCCTGAAAATAGTCATTGTTTGGCTAGTGTACTCACCCGGTTAACAAAAACGAAATAAATAAATAAACGAAAACTCTCTCAAAATAAAAAGAACAAACAAATTGATTAAATATTATTTTCTTTTTTTATTCCCCTTTTTACACATAAACACAAATTAAAAAAATAAGTACTGCTCACGGCTTTATTTTTGGAGCTTCTTTTCTAACAAAGAACACCCCCTTCTCTCCTTACCTGCCTACAAGGGAAATATTTGCTGCTTGACCTGCCCTGCCACAGATAAAACTGAATCCCTGGGTTTACTTAGGCCTTCTGTTGTGTGTTTTATGTGGAGAGAGATGAAAATTCAGCCTATAGAATTCTGCAGAAGTTTGAATTCCTGCATTCCATGTTAAACATTCTGTCTATTAAATGCATGGATAGACATACGCTTGACAGCTTGGGAAGGATTACATTTTACTAGTTACTTTAAAAACAAAGAAAATATCTGTTTTTAATAAAAAGAAGTTGCCTTTTTTTAATTTGTAAGCAATAAGACATGGCGGGGCATGTGGGTGTGCATTAAGAACAGCTGATTGGCAGACAGGGGGGGCCACTAGAGACAGGGGCTGCATAAAAGACATATACAGAGGCTACTAATCAGTGATCATGGTGAAGAACCACTAGAGCCAGGGACTAAATAACATACATATACAGGAACAGCTAATTGCGATTATAGGGGGGCACAGCTTCACATAATGTCTCTACACAGTTGTGCATAGTGGCATTTTGCAGCATGCTTATAAGCCCATAATGGCATGTAAATGGACCCACAGTGCCTTACATGCCCTCTGGGCTTATTAGCATGTCATGGCTGAATATGGCTCACCTGAACAATGGCGCTATCCCATTTGGGATGTACTGTCTCTTAGGTGGCAGCCATGTTTGTGATGGCAGGTCAGTTGTGATGTCTATAAAGATGGCCAGGCAGTGCGACAAGGCAGTTGGGAGGGCTAGTGGGATGCTGGGGTGCATAGGAAGGTGTATCACCAGCAGATGGAGGAAGGTAGAGTTGCCTCTGTATAAATCGCTGGTGAGACCCCATCTAGAGTACTGTGTCCAGTTCTGGAGACCAGGGGCCAGAGTTTCAAAGACCAGAGAATGATGCAGGGTGCTTGCATCAAAAACAACTGATACAAGGAGCAGGATGCATCAAACCTTGCAGCAATTCTGATTTTCAAATGGTGCTTGAGTCAAAAACAGGTCTGCATGCGCCAGACTGGTTTGCGCCATGCTTGCACCAAAGAAATGCCTGCACCATGTCGGAAGGGATGCCTGCAGCACGGAAATGATGCACCATCCCCTTATTTGGGATTTTCAAAGAATGCAAGTCCTGTCCTTGTGCCTAAGATGCATGTCACTGTTAGACCAGCCAGAGCTGGTCTAAGGGACACTAGAGCATATAAAGAGGCCCACAGCAGGTGGTCAGACCTGACTATGCTGCTGTTAAGGGCCAGTATTCTCCGCAGGCCTAGTTTAGAACATTTTTTGAGCTTAGTCTTGGCCATTTCATTGCCATATTTTTTGACTTAGCTTGTGTCATTCTCATCCTTTGCATCATTTTTTTGCTCAACTTGCACCATTTTTATGTTGTCTTGTGCAGGCGCAAGCAACATGTTGTGGCAGTAGGAGATCAGTAGGACAAATGCAGAGGTGTCAGTTTTGGCAAATGCAGGGCATGCTTTAGAAGGTGCATCCATCATTCACCAATTAGTGATCAGGCTAGCAGTGACACTAGTATTTTTCAGTGCCACCAAATTGAAATGATTTCGCCGCTGCAATCGGAGCCAAGCTCGTCATGCAGCGGCACCATTGACACACTTCAGCTATGTGCCTTGCCTGGTGTAATATAACAAAAAATGTGTCCACCTCTTGCAATCACTAGTTTACAACCACTGCAATCTCTACCACAGTTCGGACTGGGGCTGCAGTTTTTTATTTTAATGGAGGAGTAGGCTGCTACTATTAGCCTGCCCTGAGTCTCTGACCTGTCCAGATAGGCTGAGCAGCCCTGCTGCCCCGCAGCCCCAGACCCATTTACATACGACAGCTGCCTTGCTGACGGTGAGCTGACTGTGCTGCCTTTACTGCCTTGCCTCAATGGATTGGATGGATGGAAGTTGCTGGAGGATCATGCTGCTGACCGACGCTGACTGCCCCCCCACCCAATGCCTCACCCTCACCTCGGCACAGCCACGAGCCACTCACTGTCCAGACTCCTCTGTCACTGTCATCACTACTCACTCACACTACACCCCCGGTTGCTATAGTGCTCAAGTGTCCTGCATTGTGTGGGACATCACAGATTTGCCCATTTTTGGAAGTTGTCCCACCATCCCGCCAACACTGGTCATTGTCTGAATTTGACAGTGACAATAGTGCTGACGGCAGCGGGCCCTTTTAAAGATGTGCGAGCAACCCTCCTGAACGATTGGGTGATGGGTCAGCGGGAGCAAGTGGGCAGAATGGCAAAAAGCAACAAGTCCTGTGCTGGTTGGTTGCTCCACTTGCTCCTTCTCAGTGCTGACTCTGTTCAATCAAAAACTGGCAAGCTGAATTTGGCGTCACCATCACTGTGCTTAAGTTCAGCTACAAGAGTGTTACTGGCCATCCTCAAGGCAAGAAAAAATTGCAATTAAAGTTTTAAACTGTCTTTTGCGACTGCTAGTCTTCTTTGCTCTATAGGATGTCTCCAGTTTGGATTATCAACCCCCCCCCCCAAAGGCCTCAATCCTCCATGAGAGCCGCCCGTGAGCCGTCGATCATTCGTGGCACTGGCCCAGGAGTTCCATTGCTTTGCTGCCTCGGAATGCCTGCTCTAAAATCTGCCTCCCGCTCCCTCCCTCCAACCCAACCCTTTGCTGCTTCTTTGCTTACAGCCTGCAGGCCTGGAGTTTGCAGCCCCCCCAAACATGGCACCCCATCAAGCCCCTGCTGCTGGCCTGCTGCAACTGCCTGCCACCGCACGCCGCACCACTGAAGAACAAGCCAGTTGCCCAGGAGGAGACCAAACAAACAGAGCGAGACAAGTCACACTATCAGTGAAGTCCAGACCACACACTGAACTGGAGAGAGTTCGAGTTGGATGAGTGGTGCTACCAGCCGGTAACTTTTTCACTTGAGGGAGAGAGGTAGGTAAAAGAAGCTTGTAAAAAGGTTAATTGCACAAGGGTAGGGGCCAGGCTTATGGCTTATTCTTTCAAGTTCAATCTGCAGTGCATTCTGCCTGCACATTTATTTCCAACCATGTCTCAGTCTCATTACTGGACTGGATTGAGGCTGAATGATTGATTATTAACAAGTGTTTTTTTTTTTTATGTTTTGTGGCATGGTGGTGATGGGGGGGGGGGCGCAGCAAGGCAATAGGCAAAATGCTTGCTGTTTGCTAAACTTACAAGTCAGCTACCCTAACCGACAGCTGAGACCCTGCACCACTCTGTGACTGTCAATCACTCACACTATGTCTAACAGTACCATTCGGTTACAAATATATAGAAAAGTATTGCATCAGTGCTGCCTGTGCCTGAGGCTGTCTGAAGTGGCACTGTGAGATGGGAGGACACAGTGATTGTCATTACAAAAAAGGACTTTGAGATGAGTTATGGTCTTTGGATCTCCAATACATTTCATTTTTTGAGCTTGTTGGGATTAGGAAGGGAAGCTGTTTGTCTCCCACTCCAACCCAGTGGCCCATCACCACAGGCTACAGCTCACTAGTTTAGGGAGGGAGATACCCATACAGATGAGATGACCCAGTGCTGTGTTGCTGTGTGTGAGGGTTGGCCTGGGGGTTCCCCTAATTCCCAACAGGGCCACAAAGCGTGTAATCAGGGCTTCCCCAATGGTATGACACTTACTGGCCTGGCCTGGGCAATTTGGGTATTTGTTTGTAACTTGCCTCACAAGCCACAGGGAGTTGATGGCCCTGGTTGGGAATGGGATGAAGCAGGAGAAAACTATCATTATTCTGTAATGTTATTGGACCGAGTTTCAGGCTCTGTTATGCTTTTAAACCATGCGTTAGATTGTCAAAATTCATATACTGTATCCCTCATGGTGTCCCTCATTTCCAGGTGTGGTGTCCCTCATTTCAGAGTCCTGAGGTTGAGAGGTATGTGCTGCAGCTGCCCACTAGTGCCCTGCTTACCTTACCTCTCCAGCTCAGCTCCAGAGTCAGGATTGGCTAGGCTACGGCTCCGATTTCGAATGGATAGAATCCAGAGATCCACCACCATCGGTTGGGTCGGTGGCCTGGGTGATGAATCTGATTATGGGGTCGGTCGGTCCTCTCTGTTGGTCGGAGTGTACTGGGTCAGGGATGGGGTGGGACATGACATGGTAAGATAAGTGTCAGTGACTGTCCCAGGGCCGGGCCAGGAGTCAGATGGCAGTGGTCCGGGGAGGGAATGGGATGCAGACTGAGGCAGGGTGCAGTGCTTGTTTATGCTGCTGCTTTGATTTTGCACCTGCACCACACTGTTGGTGGCCATTGCAGCTGCAGCAGGTCATGGAAGGTCAGCGAGCATCGCAGCTTGCAGCAGGCTTTGGGATTGGGACTCGGGAGTGGGATGGGCCATGGTGACGGACTGTCACTCAGACAGACAGTCACAGGTCAGCCTCAGCAGTGCACTCTCAGCACTCATTTTCAGGAAGGGGCAGGGCAGCAGTCGGCACAGCAGATGGCTCTTCTTCTCTCTGCCTGGCAGCCTGCCACCTGTCGGGAAGTCCTCTACACTGCATACCCAGTCCATCCATGGTTCACCAGGTACCAGCATGCCAGAAAACCGAATTGTTTGAATTTTTAAACATCTGCAAAAAAGTGAGTGTGCAAGGGCAGTGGTGGTACCTTGCACACTCAGTTTTAAAAGTAGGGGGCCATGCTCCCCCAGCCCCCCTGGCTCCGGCGCCTATGGTAGTTATCAAATTACCTGCTATGTCCACATTGCCTAGCATGGGCTTTTCAGCATTGCAGGCTGCAACTGAGGTTGCCATGCCTGCAATTGTAAACATTGGCATGAGACTACGGTTCCCTGAATGCATACAATTGCTAGGAAACAAGGGCTTGGCAAGCACAAAACAGCGGAAGCCACAGGGACCAAAAAAGTAAAACACTGCAGAACTGTGGAACAAGTGCTTTCAGCAACAGCTCTCGGTGAGTAGACAATGAAAAAAAAAAAGTGATGTTCCATAGGTGGTTGCATTGCAAAGATGTGTGACTTTTTCAGTCAAAGACATCTTGCTTGGTGTTTGACATCTTTTTGTGTGTTTAAATTTCTGATTTCATTGCTGCACCTGTCTTTGCCTTCCCGTCACAAATATAACTAATGACTAAGCTTGGCAGAGCCAGTAATAACGTTTGGGAAGCTCCAGATCTCCAGACTGAAATTACAGATAAGTGGGATGCAACTGGGCCACAAACTCACAAGTGTATTATTAAACTGGGATAGACTGGGAGGGGCACCACACCATGCTGTAGTGGAGGGCATACCTCTCAACTGTCCCACATTACCAAGGGCGTCCCTCATTTTACCCCTCACAGTTGATCTGTCCCATCCATGACAAAGGTGTTGCCTATCTCAGAAGGTGCTGCAACTCGGACTTTACAGCAGAACTTCATAAAACCATAGGGTGCTAAATTAAAACTAAACTTTACACAGAGCAGCTGGCTTCCAGAGTTCTGTGCTTCATGTTTTATGATGTGGCCCACATATGGAGGGCTTGTGTCCCACCCATGTTGTGAGTGTTGTTATCACACATTTCGTTGAGAGGTATGATGGAGGGTATGCTGCATAAAAAAAAAAAAAAGGTTGCCTGATACATACTGGATTGCCTAGTTGCCGATGACACAAAAAAGCTGGTAGAGCAGACAATGATGAGGGGATCGAGACATCAGAGAAGAACACAGGAGACATGGTCAAGGGTCTGGCAACTCAAATTCAGTGTTTAAAAAAAGAAGAGAAAAAAAGGGTGACGTTATGCACATGGTGGTCAGGAATCCAAAGACAGAATATATAATGAGAGATGTAGTGTTATGAAAAACTACAGAGAAGAATCTCTTTAATAGCAGACAAAACAGCATGGTGCATCAAAGCAGAGGGGAAGGCAAGCAAGATACTGGGCAGCACAGGCAGACTCAGCAACAGAAGGAAGGAGGTGATCCTGCCCCTGTACAGATCCCTGGGGCAACTTCATTTGGAGAACTGCATGCATTTCTGAAGTCTACAGTGAAAGAGGGCCAAGATAGGGTTGAGACAGAGCAGAGGACGGTGACAGAAGTGATTTTAGCAGCAGCAAAAGAATCCCTGCATGGAGATGCTTGAGGACTTCAACATGTATACCCTGCAGACTGGGTGGGGGGTGCTTACTGACACTTTAATTTTTATGTTGTCTTGCGCACGCACAAGAAACATGTTGTGGTAACTTTAGAATAGCAGGTTTGGGAGGTGCAGTCATGTTGTGGCCAGTGCTGCCACTGCTTTTTGGGGCTGTGCTCCGTGGTACGAATTACAATGCATGCTGTCTAGGACAGCAGTGCAAAACCGTGCCGCCAACTTAAAATGTTTTAGCCGCTGCAATGAGGGAGCTCCACCTCATTGCAGGGCATGCCTTTCCTAGTGTAACATTTCAATCTGACATGGCGGTGGCTGTGCTGTCCGCCTCGCACAGTCCCCAGAAAAGCCAACGTCGGGGGTGACCAGTACCCCTGTTGGCATCATCATGCCCCCTTCCCTCCTGAGTTCATTTGCCAATGGGGAGCCCAAACCCCATTGGCATCATGTCCTGTGCCAGTTGTTTGCCAAGAGGGGCTACCCAGTCCCCCTCAGCATCATCCCCCCATACCTTTTATTTACTGAAGGGGTACCCAGTCTCCATCTGCTCCAGTCCCCCCACCCCAAAACATGCAGATGGCATGCTGGGAGCCCACCCCAGTGTGCCAAAAGTACCTGTTATAAGAAAATACCTTCCCGTGATATATATATATATATATATATATATATATATATATATATATATTTTTTTAACCCTGTAAAGTAGAAAAGCGGTCCCTCGTTGTCTGCGGCCCCTCCCCAACCCGTGCCCACCCACAGTGTACTCCACCTCCCCACACCCCCCTCACCCCATACTTACCTCCGGAGCCTGGCGGGATGATCTTCGGTGGACCGGGAACACGTCTGCACTCTTCAAAGCCGACCGCAAACTGAAGAAATGCCGGTAAGCTGTATAATGGCATAAATAGTTTTTTTTCAACTTTGGTTCATATCTTGGGCATTTTGGCACCAAATTTTCAACATGGGGTGTTTGGGACCTCTCCTCGTGAATTCAGTCACTGTCATGGCGTTATTTGGTCCCGAGAGGTGATTTCGTGATCACTGCGCAAAATCACCATTTGGAACCAATTAACAAAACGACAGTGCCACTGTTCATGAGGTGGACTCTCAAAAAGCCTATGTTGCAAATTTGGTGAAAAAAATCAAAAAAAAAATGACTGTTTTATGAGCGTGCGTTGTGCAGTTTCCATGCACCCTCGTATCTTCTCAAATTTGTAATATTTTCACTCCAGATTTTCAACATTGGCATTTTTTCACGTCTTTATGAACAGTACAGCTGTCATTTTTCACATCCTGGCTGAACTGTGTTTTCACAGTTTCCATGCAGAATAGCGTGGTCGCTGTGGGAAATCGGTGTTTGGGACAGATTAAGAAAATCACAGTGACTCTGTTCATGAGCAGAGGTCCAAAAATTCCTATGTTGAAAATTAGATGAAAAACGTCCATAAAATGACTGTTATAAGCGTGTGTTGTACAGTTTCCACACACGCTCGTAACTTTGATAATTTTGAATATTTTTACTCCAGATTTTCACCACTGCCATTTTTTCACTCCTCCTTATGAACAGTACAGCTTTCATTTCCCACATCCTACCCGAACTGTGTTTGGGCACATCCGGAGCACAGTGGCACAGTCGCTGTAGGAAAACAATGTTCAGAACAGAGTTAGAAAATCACAGTAACAGTGTTCATGAGCAGAGGTCCCAAAATGCCTATGTTGAAGATTTGGTAAAAAATTCCATAAAATGACTATGTTACAAGCGTGCATTGCGCAGTGTCCATGCGTAGTCGTAACTTCGAGAATTTGTAATATTTTCACTCCAGATTTTCAACATTATCATTTTTGCACACCTTCTTATGAACAGTACAGCTGTCATTTGTCACATCCTGCCTGAATGTAGTTTTGCACATGTGGCACATAATCGCACGGTCGCTGTGGGAAATTAACGTTCGGGGCAGATTAAGATAATTATAGTGCCACTGTTCATGAGCAGAGGTCCCAAGATGGCTATGTTAAAAATTTGGTGAAATAATTCTACTAAATGACAGTGTTATGAGCCTGCGATGTGCAGTTTTCACACAAGCTCATAACTTCGAGAATATTTAATATTTTCACTTCAGATTTTCAACATTGCCATCTCTTCACACCTCCTTATCAATGGTGCAGCTGACATTTTAATGTGGTGCAGAATGGTGCGGTCACTGTGGGAAATCAATGTTTGAGACAGATTAACAAAATCACAGGTACACTGTTCATGAGTAGAGGTCCCAAATGCTTTCACGAAGTGGGGTCACCAAAAGGCCACGTTTTAAAATTTGGAGTGCAAATACCAACACACGCCCAGGGCATTATGGTTTCTAACCATTATGTCCCACCCTGTACAGACTAACAGGCATCAGGGGTGTGTCTTTGGATTGTCTGCTGTACTGCTCATGCCATTGGTCCTCCACCCCCACCCTGCAGCCACTGACAGGCATCAAGGTGTGCCTTGGACTGTTCAGCCCCAAAGTTCAACCCATTCTCCTATGCTGCACCCATCTCAACGTACATACTTATGAAATGGGGTGAGCATAAGGCCAGACGACCCCAAGGCACAACACGACACTTGTCAGACTCTGCAGGGAAGGGTGAGGTGAAATAGCATGAGCGTTATGGCCAGTGATCCAAACGCACACCCCAATGCCTGTCACTCTCTGCAGGGTGGGGTGAGGTTGACATCAGTTCTTTTTTTTTTGAAATTGTATTTTATCCTCCTCCTCTGCCTTCTCCGACCCTTTGGCATTGTCCTGCAGGCATCCCACTACCCGCGACCCAGCTCACACAATCCACAGGCCCCCATGGAGCTGCGGTTTACCCCCCGGGCGGGGACGAGGTTGGGGCCATCCCCCGTAACTTACAGTTTCGTCGGCCCCGTGGACTTGCTGGTGGCGCGGGCAAATTGCGGCACGTCCCAGGACCCGCTTCCTCCCGGACAAGCCAGGCTCCATTTTCCTGTTTTCTCCTCCCTTTAGCAGATGCAATCCCCTGACGCCATGACGCATACGTCACGCCTGCTTTACAGGGCCATTCCACTCAATCCCTGAAAGGGCATGCGCTTCCTCGAGCCTCCGCTGGGTCACACAAGGCCGGAATGTGCCGAATCCTCCCCAGAGTAGGCGAGCTGTCGCCGGACGCCAAGCCTAACTCCCCGTCGCACTCCATCGCCATCCCGAGTCCGGCCTCCCGAACCGGGTCGCCGGCGTGAGACATCAGTTCTATACTTTACTGCTATTCCTATTATGCATCTCTCTTAACTCCTGCACTACCAATGCCAACACCAGCAAGACAACATTCGGCATTGACAAATGCTTGTTTTCACTCAGCTTGCACCATTTTTTGACACAGTTTGCGTCATTTTCATTCCTTGAGTCATTTTGTTGACACAATTTGCACCATTTTTGACTCAGCCTGCATTTATTTTGGTGCAGTTTGTGTCATTCTTGTCCCTTGCGTCATTTCGTTGATGCAGTGGACCTCTTGCGTCGGTTTGGGGGACTTTGTCACAAAGAACTCTTTTCTTGCAAAATGTGGCGCACAGTATTTGGAGCACCTAGATCTGACACAAACTGGTTGTTTGACACAGCTTGTGTTTATCTAACAGCCCTTTAAAAATCCAACCCCACATTTCTGGAAGGACAGACAGAGTGGAGGTGGTTCAGAGGGGGCAACTAAAATGGTGCAGGGTCTGTGTCAAAAGCCCAAGGAGGAGACAGTAAAGGACCTCAATATGTACACCCTGGAAGAGAGGAAGAAGAGGGGGAATATGCTAGAGAACTTCTAGGCCTCTGGGCATCCTGCCCACGGATCCGCCTGGACAGCCACCCACCACAACGAGCCCTGTCCTTCTGTCCTCTGGGCATTCTGCCCACAGATCCACCTGGAGACCCGCCTGCCACAAGCCCTGTCCTTCTCTCCTCCAGGCATCCTGCCCATGAATCCACTTGGAGACCTGCCTGCCGCAACAAGCCCTGTCCTTCTGTCCTCTGGCCATCCTGCCCACAGATCTGCCTGGAGACTCGCCCGCCGCAACAAGCACTGTCCTCCTGTCCTCTGGGCATCCTGCCCATGGATCTGCCTGGAGACCCACCTGCCGAAACAAGCCCTGTCCTTCTGTCCTCCTGGCATCCTGCCCACGGATCCGCCTGGAGACCTGCCGCCGCAATGAGGTACAGATTCTGCCTAACGCCGGCAGCCATCTCATCGGATTTGAACTTGGCGCCTTTTTGTCCCCAATGCTGCATTGTATTTCATCTTTCCTTGCTCCGATTCTCGAAGTAACTCGCCTTAGCTGACTGCATGAAGAGTTTTCATTTAGGCTAATGATTTGGGAAATTAAGGGAAGTTCCCTTAATTTTGTTAACTTAATCTATCTTTAACTCATTTCTCCCCTCTTTTCTCCATGGGGCTGCTAGAAGGTTTCCCGGTGAGTTAAGTGTGCAGGAGACAGCAGCGACCGTGCGCTTTCGGCAATCTGTATGCTTTACAGTTGCAGGTGCAGTGTATGTGGCTCGGTTCGGGTTTCTGCTTCGCTCGCTGCAGCGGGGGAGGGGAGCTGTGAACCTACCAGTACTCCCTGTTCAGGCTTCTCCCACTGGATGCTTGGTAACTGTAAAGTTTATTTTTTGTGCACTGCGTAAGCTTTATTTTTTGAGGGTTTACTACATTAACCGTTTCTGACTGGAGTTTCCCACTGTTTGTAGTAGTATTAGAACTGTGTTTGGAACTGTACTTTGCTGCCTATCAGTCCCTCTCTTCAACTACCACCTTTTCTCTTCTCTGTTGCTGTAACCTGCCTACCTTTTACTCCAACAAAACCTTCTCCCTAACCTCTGCTGTCTCTGTCCTTCCCTCACTCTCATCCCTCCTCCTGTCTCCAGTTTCTGCTCCTGATCTAATTACCTGTTACCTAATCCTGTTTCCCTCCCTAGGTACCTCCTACTCTCTTGTTCCTGGCTCACCCCTTCCTATTTATTTCTCCACAGCCCTGTCCTTCTGTCCTCTGGGCATCCTGCCCATGGATCTGCCTGGAGACCCGCCCGCCATAACGAAGTACGGACCCTGCCTAACGCCGGCAGCCATCTCATCAAATTTGAACTTGGCACCTTTTTGTCTCTAACGCTGCATTGTACTTCATCTTTGCTTGCTCCGATTCTCGAAGTAACTCGCCTTAGCTGACTGCATAAAGATTTTTCATTTGGGCTAATGATTTGGGAAATTAAGGGAAGTTCCCTTAATTTAGTTAACTTAATCTATCTTTAACTCATTTCTCCCCTCTTTTCTCCACTGGACTGCTGGAAGGCTTCCCGGTGAGTTAAGTGTGCAGGAGACAGCAGCAACCATGCGCTTTCGGCAATCTATATGCTTTACAGTTGCAGGCACAGTATATGTGGCTCGGTTCGGGCTTCTGCTTCACTCGCTGCAGTGGGGGAAGGGAGCTGTGAACCTACTGGTACTTCCTGTTCAAGCTTCTCCCCGCAGCCGCTTCGTGGCTGCTCCCCACTCTCCCCCAATACCCTCCCACCCATAGGTTTCTTTACTTATATGGTGTCAGTTTCATCCTGTGGTATTATGGGGAGGTTCGATAAAAACAAACAAAAAAAAACAATCAGCCTGGTTCTCCACCTGCAGGCTATACACTCTCTCCACTAGGTGTCTCTCTCTCACTGTTAGATTCTCCTGCTCTGATAGCAATGCTTTTTTTCCTTTTTCTTTTCTCTTTTTCTTACAGGGATATTGCCTGCACTTGCTGTGCCCCCACCTTACTCCAGGGAATGTCACTTCTCTCACTTTTTGCTGCACTTTTTGCTACTAGTGCTCCCTGCCCCATCACTCTAATCTGTACTAAATCTGTCCCACTTGGGAAGATGCCTAAACTAATACTGCTTTACATTCCTGTGCTATCCTTGCTCTTATAGCCCTTGTCTCTCTATCCCTTTTCACTGGGACCTCTTCACTCCCAGCAAGGGGTCTCCTCTGAGGATTTTTTCTTCTCTAATATGCTGCTTGGGGTTGACTCAATATATATTCCTCCTGGGCTTATTATTCACAAAGTGTCCAGTCTCCTTTTACAGTACTTTCTGGGTAGGAAGGTTACCTCCTCTCGTAGCATCAAGCTGGCCTTTGTTCTCGCTACGATCTGGGTCATATTACTATTCCTGTCCCAGGCCGGGGATGTTGAACCTTTCCCGGGCCCCTCCCCCATTCCCTCTCAGCATCCGAATGGTTACTTCCATCGCCTGCCTCAGTCCCAGGACCTCACTCTGGGACACCTTAATATCCGCAGTCTCATGGCTAACTTCACAGAGCTTGAATCCTGGGTGTGGGTTAATAACCCTGACATCCTTGCCCTTTCTGAAACGTGGCTAAAACCTTCTACCTCGGATATGAGCTCTGCTCTTCCCGGGTACAATTTGCATCGGGTTGACCGCCCCTCTACCAAAAGAGGTGGCAGACTGGCACTTTACTATAAGTCCCACCTCAATGTCTCCCCACGTCCCACCCCCCTCCGCTGAACTACTGTGAGGTTCTTTACTCGGTCTTACTCTTAGGTGGGACTAAAAAACTGCACATCTTCTGCACATACATGCCACCTAGGATCAGCAAGCTCGGTTTGGATGAGCTCACTGAGTTGATTCCTGCAGTCTCTAAGAAGAATGAGGTGGTCTGCTTGGGTGACTTTAATCTTGACTGGCTTGGCCCTCACTCCTCTTTCCTTACCACTACCATCAGCAAGGCCAACCTCTTTCAACTTATTGCATCCCTGACAAGGTTATCCCACAATGGCTTGAGCAGAACTCTCACTGACTGGATTCTATTTAATTGGAAGGACTGTTTTCCTCTGCAGGAGTACTACCGGACTCCATCAGTGATCACTGCCTGATCTTTTGTGTGAGGGGTGTCCACCCTCCGGCCTATCCACCCAAAGTTTTCTCCTTTGTGGAGTTTTCCAAATTGGACCTAGAGAAATTCCTCTCTGATCTCCGACATGTGGACTGGTCTCCCCTTTTTATCACCACAGATATCAACTATGCCACTGACTATTTCAATACGACTCTCCTCACACTGCAGAATAGGCACATCCCGATCTCGACATGTCGTGTCAGGGAGAAGGATACTAAGTGGTTGAAAAGACCTCTCTTAAATTTACTCAAAACACGGGACAGACTTTGGGCTAAATGGAAACTCTCCTCCCTACAGTCCGATTATGATGCGTATCGTTACCTGCGCATGACCTGTAAGAAGGAGGTTCGGGCCGGCAAGAGCAGCTACTATCATGATCTCCTCAAATCATCTGCCTCGAGCCCCAAAAACTACTGGACTCAAATAAATGAGATCCTGGGAAATACAAAATCCCAGACCCCCAATGATATGGTCATTGACAACACCCACTGCAATAACCAACACACCATTGCCACAGCCTTCAACTCCCTCTTCACCTTGGTCCCTAACACTTCCCCTCTCACTACTCCCAATACTGACAGTCTCCAACTGACTTCTTCCCCTAAGGCTCCACCTGATTTGAAGATCACCCCTGTCACGCGCCTTGAGGTTCTAAAGCTACTAAGGTCTATCCCCAAGAATGGTAGTCCCGCACTGGATGGGTTGCATCCCAGGATTCTTAGGCTAGCTGCCCCCACTCTCCTGGCTACACCGCTAACCCAGCTGTTTAAACTCTCCATCAGCACCTCTCTGGTTCCGGGGTATGGAAATCCGCAAAGACAGTCCCTGTATTTAAGAAAGGAGATCCCAAACTTCTGCCAAACTATCAACCTATCTCTCTCTTGCCTGAAATCAGCAAGATTCTCGAGAAACTTATCCATGGCCAGATTTCGGCCCACTTACTCAATTTTAATCTTCAGTCCCCTATACAGCACGGTTTCAGGGCTGGATATAATACCACCACTGCCCTTGCACAGTTCACTAGTGAGGTCAAATCCTATATGGACAGAGGCTTGCTTACGGGCACTGTGTTTATAGACCTTACCAAAGCCTTTGACTTGGTGAATCATCCACTGCTCTTGCATAAATTGGACACCCTGTGGGCCACTGGATCTACCCTGTCTTGGTTCCGCAGCTACCTGGATAACAAAGTGCAATCTGTTTCCTTTGGTAAGGCACTCTCTTCCCCTGCCTCGATCTCAGGGTCCATCCTGGGGCCCTTGCTCTTTTCTATCTTCGTAAATGACATCCCCTCCTCCAGCCCCCACTGTCAATCCATTATGTATGCTGATGATCTGGTTATTTATGCAGCTTCCATATCCATCGGTGACCTTAATGCTCATCTATCTTCGGCATTCATCCATCTCCAATCTTGGTTTGACTCCAACTCCCTTACACTCAATCTACCTAAGACCCAGGCTATGCTCTTTGGGTCCTCTAGGAAAGTTCATACTGCATCACCCAAGCTCCGAATACTTGACCTGAATGGGACCACAGTCGCTACTACCAATTCCTTTAAATACCTGGGGGTGACTCTTGACCCTGCGCTGGACTTTTCCTCCCATATTCATGAGGTATGCAAAACAGTGAACTGCAGGATTGGTGCTGCCTATCATGTGCATCACTCCTTAACCCCCTCTGCTAGAATCTCGGTAGCCAGGGGGGGTTCTGCTCCCTAGGCTACTTTATGCACTCCCAATCCTGTCCCATGCCAATGCTAGTATTCTGCGATGGTGGGATACTGCGTACAACAGCATTTGCAGATTTGCTTTTCAGCCGTTTGCCTTACGCACCACTAGTTGCTCTACTCCGCCCTACACTGGCTGTCCCCCAGTGCTCGGCACTCCTATTCTCTAGGATGTTTCATTAACACCTTGGCCAGTCATCCTTGACCTGACTCTCTTAGTACTATGATTACACCCTTGCAGCACTCCCGTGAACTGCGATCTTCCGATGATCAGCTACTCTCCATACCTTTCTGCTCTACCAAAATGGGTGAACAAGCTTTTTCATATTTTGCTCCAAAATATTGGAATTCCTTACCTCCTCACCTTAAATGCTCCCAGTCTCACTCCTCCTTTAAGACTGCACTTTTCTGTCACCTTAATGCACTTGATACCTGTGTCTGTGGTTAATTAAGAAATCTCCTTCCATATCGTTTCTCTCTTTTACCTACTGTTCCTCCTATGTCTTCAGTTACTCCTTTGGTTGTGTCTGCATTGGACACTTGCATCCCTACGTTGGATGTTATTGTTGCTGTTACATTCTCTCACCAAAATTCCTGCGTGGATACCTGTACTGTTTATGATGTTTTTTTTATCTTGCACCTGTAACTCATATATGTAGAAATGTCTGTATTTTCCTTGGTACTGTCCTGGGTTGTGCCTGAAAATAGGCAGGTCTGTTGCCTAGTGCACTTACCCGGTCATCAAAAGCAAAGAAATAAATAAATAAACTTCAAATTATTTATTTCTTTATTTGCTTTTGGTAACCGAGTGGGTGCACTAGGCATAGGAAATGCCTATTTTCAGGCACGACCTGGGAGGATACAACAGGACATACATAAGTATACATGTGATGCAGCACATGAGATAATGTAACATAGTGAGGATGAGGATCACATACAGTCAGCTGCAGATTTGGAAAACTTTTTCAGCATGATGCAATCAATATAGTTTTGACAATCAAAAGAAAGCAAGAAATGCAAATAACATGTGAGAGAAAACTGATATTTTAAAGCATATGCAATATACAATAAGTGCCATTATGTGACCGGTAAGTTTAGGGAGAGTAGAAACTGGGAGGAGAGGGAAGGGGAGAGTGGTGGGAAACAGAGGAAGAGAGTAAGGGATGATAGAGGGATTAGAATAGTTATGAGAGAGGCGGAGAGAGGTGTCAGAGAATTTGTTGCCTCGGGTCGTAGAGAGTAGGAGAAGGATAGTCTACGGAGGATGAAAGCAAGTGCAGGGACTAGTAGCCTGCAGATGATCACGGTGTAGTTTCTTGAAGCTAGCATGGGTAGGAGCTTGACGAATAGTTTGAGGTATAGAGTTCCAGTACTTTGGAGCCGTGTGTGAGAAAACACGCGCACCCATAAGGGTTTTGCATCTGGGGATATGGAGAGGGGCTTGGTCGGTAGATCGAAGCCCATAGGAGAGGGGTTGTGAGTGAAGCAGAGAGGTGAGAGATTGGGGGAGGCCTGATCTAGCAATACTGTCAATTAGAGAGCCATAGGACTGAAGCTGATGGGCAGAGGGGCTGGGCCAATTTAGGTCAGCATAGAGCTGGCAATGGTGCCTGTATCGTGGAGATGCAGAGGCATATCAGCAGGCTAAAGTATAGGTAGTGTCCCATTTATGGAGAGAGGTCTTTGTGGCAGAGAGGTAGGTGGCTGAGCCATAGGCCAGGGCAGGGAGCAGAAAGCCTTGTGCCACAGCTAGTCTAGCTGATGGGGTGAGGGCATAGCGAGTGCGGTAGGCACCTCCTATCTTGGCATTGATGGATTTACAGGTGGTGGTGATGTGCAGATCAAAGTCTAGAGATTCGTCAAGAAAAATGCCCAGATATTTAAAGGAGCTAGTGCTAACCAGTGGGGAACCGTCAGCACATGATAATTTGAGGGAGCTTTTGTTTGCTTTAAGTCTGGCAGGTGAGCCAAAGAGCATGGACTGTGACTTGCTTGTATTGAGAATGAGGTTGTTCTCTGTTAGCCAGGACTGAATACCTAAGAAATCCAAGGCAATGGAGTGGTTTATATCTGAGATATTTCTTGCACTGTGGTAGATGACAAGATCATCCGCATAGAGCAGATATGAGCAGGTTGGTGCGAGCAGTGGGAGGTCATTTATGAAGATAGAGAAAAGCAAGGGGCCAAGTATGGAGCCCTGTGGAACGCCAACGTGTATAGACAAGAGGTCAGATATGGCTGAGTTGAAGACTACAGCCTGTTTCCTATTGGACAGATAGCTATTAAATCAGGCCACTACATTGGAAGAGAAGCCTAGGGAACGTAGTTTCACAAGGAGAAGGGGATGATTAACCAGATCGAATGCCTTAGTTAAATCAATGAAAATCGCGCCTGTGAGGAGGCCAGAGTCCATAGAAGCATAGATGTCATTTGTGATTTTTAGGATTGCGGTGGAAGTGCTGTGGCCTTTGCGGAAACCATGCTGTGAGCAAGAGAGAAGATTGTACTTCTGAAGCTAATCTGTGGATTGAATCGCCACTAATTTTTCCAAGATTTTGCTAAGCACAGAGAGGATAGCTATGGGTCGGTAATTATTGATTTCTTTAGGATCGCCTTTTTTAGGAATGGGAGTAATTTTAGCTATTTTCCAGATATTAGGAACTGAGCCATGGCATAGTGATAGGTTGAAGACTTTTGTTGGGGGGAGGCTGTGAGAGGTGCAGCAGCTTTCAGGAGCCTAGGCTCCAAACCATCGGATCCCAAGCTGGAACTGTTAGGGATGGAGTGTAGCAGCTTTAGAACTTCAGCTCTTGTGATGGTCTGGAATTTAAATAGAGGATGTGTGAGAAGAAGTATTTTTCAGAACAAAAAAGCACTCAAGAAGAAGGGGATATGCTATGAAGCTGGAGGGGGGTAGATTCAGAAGAGCTATGAAGAAGTACTTCTTCACAGAAAGAGTGGTGGATTCCTGGAACAGCCTTCCAGCAGAGGTGGTGAGGTTCAAGAATGCGTGGGCTAAGCATAATGGAATCTTAATGGAAAGGAATGGGGAGAGAGAAAGTGATACTGTAGGTAGTGAAAATGGGTAGACTGGGTGGGCCAAGTGGTCCTTATCTGCTGTTAAATTCTATGTTTCTATGTTGTGGGTATAAGGGGGTTAATTATGTGATTTGGTTGCTAAAAAGTGTGGTCAGGTTTAGGACCAGGCTGGCCATGCATTAAGTAAGAAATACGGTATGACAGAGGGGGGATTATGTTATGTTAATGTACTGAGTGGGTGGGCTGGAGTCCCGAGCCTGAAGGGTGAGGGACTTCAACCAACACAAGGTACATTAACATAGCATAATTTTACCCCTCTCATGCCTTATTCCAATGTTTAGTAATGTTAGTTTTCCAGCAGTGTAGTAGCAGTGTTGCAATTTGGTGCTATATTCTCATATGGCTGCCGTTAAGGCATTAACATAATTAGATATGCAGCAGGGGTTAGGTTGCAGCTGGTAAGCTGCACTAGTTGAGTGCAGTTGCACTACAAAGCAGTGGGTTATTTTGTTGCTTTAGATGGGTATTCCTGACTTTTAACTTCCTGTACTTCCCACATGATCTGTGAAGTTAAGCAGTAGGTTTGGGCTCTGCTTCCTGTTTTTTCCTTGTGATCAGAGTCAGACCTAGTAGCCTAGGCCAGCGGTTCTCAACTGGTGAGGCGCGCCTCCCTAGGGAGGCGCGAGCTGTTTTCAGGGGAGGCGCGGGGGCTCGGCCGAAATACATGCAGCCAAAACATAAACGGAGCCGCGGTACTGAAAAGCGCAGATTCTCCTGAGCCATCCCGTCAGGTCACATCTTCTCCCCCTCCCACGCTGCTTTAAACAGGGCTGCAAATACATTGTGTCCAGGAACTTACCCCCTGCAGGCAAGATAACTGATGAGGTGCAAATAGCACCTGGAAGAGCCGGCACCAACTTCCTCATCGCAGTGCCCAGACAGAATAGGTCCGGAGCAGCAGAGCTATAGGGGCTAGGAAGGCTTGCAAGCCAACCAATAAGGCAGCAGGAGAAGCTATGCACTGCACCAATGAGACGAATCATTACACCAGCCAATTAGAAGGAGGTACAGTGCAGCCAATCATGTTGCCACAATTTCCCAGCCAATGACTGCCAGGCTGCTTCAACCAATCAGCTGCACTCGTGCAATGTTGCTGAGGAGTTCGGTGCTAAAGCAGCATGCCTGATGTGAGTTTACTTATTTTTCTGGACAGGACCTGCCATGGAATCGCCGATTTTACAGATTCTCCCAGACCCGCCGCCTATACTGCCACTGCCAGACCGTGAAGCCACCTATCGAGCGCATCATCTGCGCTACCTCCGATCTCAGACTTCAGTTACCACGTGGAGCGTGTGAGTGCAGACCACTGATCATCATTTGCTGAAGGGCTGGTAAGGATGGGGTTTTGCTGACAAACGGGAGGGTTTCTGCAGAAGAGGCTGAGAGGCTGCGGTTATAAGGGAAGGACTGCTAAGTCAATCTGGCAAAAGAATGTTTTTGATCCCCCATTGTGGACAGACTGTATTAGGATCGTCACAGAACTGTGATTCTTACTCATTTATCTGTATTTGAGGGAGGGGTCTGGTTGAAATGGCACAAAATTAACTTATGTGATGGTGATGGGACGAGACTGCAATGATGGACCTGCATCTTGGGGGTAGGGGCAGTGGGGACTGTTAAATCACTTATGGGGTTTATGGATCAGAAGATGTGCAGTTGTTTCTGTTATTGCTTTTGGAGTGATGGAGGGGTCTTGGCACTTGAGGGGCCTGCATAACAACTGTGATTTTGTTTTGTGAGTGAAGGGTCTGCTGGTGTGGGGTCGGTGGCCCATATGTATAATGGCTCTGTGGTGCTAAAAATGGTGCCCTATTTTTTTTGGGGAGTGGGGCTGCTGGTCTATCTTGGGGATGAGGGACTTCTTGAAGCGTCCCTCAACCCATCAAGACACCGCTGCAAAAGCATTATGTGCCTTAATTGTGTGTGCTGTGGGGATCATGTGGTGCTGACTTTTTGAGTGAAGGGTCTGCTGGTGTGGCAGTGGCCCATACATATAATGGCTCTGTGTGTGCTAAAATGGTGCCCTTTTTTTGGGAGGGGCTGCTGGTCTATCTTGGGGATGAGGGAGCATCCTCAACCTGTCCAAGACCCTTCGCTGCAAAAGTATTATTTACCTTACCTGTGTGTGCTGTGGGGCTCAAATTGTTTGTGGGTTGTTGGAATGTTGGGGCTGCATATTTGGGTGAGGTGGGAGGCTTTGGAAGCAAAGGGCTCATATATTTTCCCAAAGGATAGGTCTGACAATGCTGGAACTAACAGATAAGAAAATCATAAGTATGAAGGAGTTTCTACTATGCCCCCAAAAAAAACAATGCCTTGGCTTGGGGTCTTGCCTGTGTGGTGGATGGTGTGAGTGAAGGTTGCACCCAGATAACTTTACATAGGGTGCATCAGCCCAAAATACGCTCAATGAAGATGTGGGGGTCTCTTGATATTCACATCAGGTCCCTGCTGTGAATTCACCCAGCTACCTTGTTGAGGTAGACCTCCCATCAGCCCGGTTCCTACTTTACACTGCATCTGCCTCAAGAGTCTCTGACTCAAAGGTCTTTCCGAATATTTCTTAATAAACAAAATAGGCTCAATGGAGGAGTGGGGGTCTCTTGGTATTCACCTCAGGGCCCTGCTGTGAAGTCACCCAGCTACCACGTTGAGGTAGACCGCTCATTAGCTGGGCTCACAGGCTCCCTTCAGCTGACTGATTTTTAAAAATGTTCAGATGCTAGATTTGGTGGTGGGGGTGCCTTTTAATGACTGCGAAAAACAGGCTTACAGGCTGTCTTCAGCTGACTGACTTAAACAACACTGGATGTACAGCACATTTTTTATCAGTTGACTTTTATTGCTGCTTTGCATGGTATCTGTGGTGTGCAGTGGTAAACTGCCTTTCAGTTGACTTATAATTACTCATTTGCACAGTATTTATAATGCACAGTGCTTCACTTTGTAAATAAAACACTATTCACAGTATATTTTGCCTGTTTCGTGATTGCGCATGAAATCGCGCATGAAATTCCATATCCTTTTGAGTGTGTGCTACTGTGCTTGAGACATGGGGAGGCCCAGGCTTGTCCAAAGTGACATAGGGGAGGCTCAACCTGAGAAGGTCTGAGAACCCCTGGCCTAGGCTATTGATTAGAGGTCATGTGACCTCATACAGGAGTACTGCTGGTCAGCTGAAATTCAAGCAGACAGAGAGTTTCGGCTGTCTGCTTGGGTTTAGGTATGCAGACATTTTATTAACTTTTAGAGCATTACTTGCAGTTTTTGTGATAGTTTAGTGATATATGCATGCATGTTTCTGTTATGTAGAATCATAGTTTTTAAAGAGGGACTCTGGTGAAAAGTGCTACATTGCAGAATTAGAATAAGCATACCCCAAATAAATCTCATACCAAACATTAGGTTTCTGTGTTACTTCATTTTAAAGTTATGGGCTATTTTGTAACCCTGATTTCACTGTCTTTTCAAAAAAGCCAGTTTCAGTGAAGAGGTGCTGATAATGTAATCTCCTGAACTCACAGTCTAGCCCTCCCTGTCAGCAAGCTTACAGGACATATTTCTTCAAAGTTAAAAGATCATTCTGCAATGGTTTTCAAAAGTAAAACAGGCAGCACCATTCTAAAAACAGTGCTATGGAATCCGTGTTTCAGGTTTTGTAACAAAGTTGACAAATTTGTATTTTAATGCCTTTTTGGTGCGGTTCATTTGTTTCTCCAGAGTTGCAGGATGCTGAGTCAGCATGCCTCCAGGCTGCTGATACCATGTGAAGTGTTACTCTGAAGTGCCTGTTTGGAAGTTGTTTTGCTACAAGTGTTGCAATGCTGGTAACTGCATTGCTGGTTGTCCGTGTCTGCTTTACAATAAGTTTTAATAGGGGCCTTATATGTGTGTTAATTCCTACTAGGGGTGGAAGTGTTAGCTCTTGTAAAACAATCATTGTATTGTGGAATACAACGCAGACGAGCCTGGATATAGCTCAAGTAACAGCCTGTCAATGAGAAAACAGAAAATGAGCTCTGCTCAACTGAGTATCTATTCATTCATGCTTTGATGATGAATAAAATATTGATTGAGTGAGTGAGTGATTAAGCATTGAGCTGGCTACTGCATAGAAACTCTAGTAAGGTTTCAAAACAGCACTACCTCTCCCACCCCCATTTACAGGGTGATGGAGTAATTGATTTAAAGTGCCATCCTGAGAAACCACCTCAATTGAATGATCGGTGTGAATGCTCACAGCCTTTCACCACATCAAGAGATATCCAGTCTGCAAATCTCATATTAGTGTGCTGTGACTAAGCATCCAGCAACCCAGGAGAAAAGGACCACAACAAAAAAAGCACCAAAAACGAAACTATTAATTTGTCAATTTTGTTACAAAACCTGAAACACACATAGGTTTTAAAGCAATGTTTATTGAATGGTGCTGCCTGCTTTACTGGAGAAAACCATTTGCACGTAGTTTTTAAACTTTGTAGAAGCAGGTCCTGTAAGCTTGCTGACAGGGAGGGCTAGACTGTGAGTTCAGGAGATGACATCATCAGCACTGCTTCACTGAAACGAACTTTTTTGAACAGGCAGAGAATTTAGGGTTGTAAAATGATTTGTAACTTTTAAGCAAAATAACTTAGGGATCCCAGTTTTGGCATGAGGGTGACTGGGGCTATGTTGATCCATATTCTAGATTTATTGATGCCAGTAACTTGTGACCATAGTCCCTCTTTAAATATAGTTTGTGTTTTTTTGGTGTGTTTAAAATGTGTTTCTTGCATGAACAGCACTGAAACCTTTTGGGTTTGTGAGTAAGAAGCACTGCATGTGTTTTTCAAAGTTGCCGGATGGATTTCCTTCACCACAGTATGTTATTCTTGAGCTGTTTGCTGGGGGGGGGGTCATTTAAAAAAAAAAAAAAAAACTTGCATTATTTGTTTTTGATGTTTCTGTATTGTTTGATTTGCATTGTGATCATTTTGACCTTGAGGATATGTAATTAACATCTAATTGATCCTTTTGACCCTGACTGGTTCTGCTCTCGATTAATGCACCCACATCATGTCTTCTGTGCAGGAGTACATGCTTGGTTAATGCAGTACCATGTGCCAGGATCCTGAGCAAGGAGGAGTCAGAACTGACCAGGCACCATTTTATAATCTGTATTATAAAATGGAGAGGAGAAATCCTGGAAACGGATTGGCTGAAGCAGTCTTGGACCCATGACGATATCTCACAATATCATCATAGTCTAAATTTTGATTACCAAGATCAGCCTTTTTATAATCACAATAATACACTCCAGGGTGTGGTATATCATGTGATATTGTCACTTCTCAGGTGCATGAGACACTCAGCCTGCGGCCTCATGCCTCACAATGCACCCGAGGTGCGACGATATCTCATGATATGCCACATCCTGTCATGTATTATTGCTTAATTATTGTATGGTCACCTGACTGGTTTTACCCAATTAAGTTTCACTGATTTTTAGACCCATTTGATAAGAAATGTTAAATATTGCACAGTTAGAGAATTCAGTACTCCTCCCCCATCAATCGCATGGGTGAGGTTAAATATTGCACAGCTGGAGAATTCAGGATTGCCTCATCATCCATGTGAGCAACATCGAATATTGCACAGTTGATGAAGCCAGGATTCCTCCCTCGTCACGCCCAAGAGCAACATTATATATTGCACAGTTGGCAAATCCAGGACTCCGCCCAATCACCCACGTTAACGATGTTAATTATGAATTGGGCAGTAAGAGTACTGGTTTCTAACTGGTCAAGAGGTACTTTCAGCCATGCTATTATCCCACCACTGGCTGACAGTACTTCAGCCAAAATATGTTTAAAAAATGCATCCATCCACAGATACCTGAGAGAAATGTACCACTCATAGCTACCTGAGTTTTACTAAACAGAATATATTTTGTTCAAGTCTGAGATTCAGGAGGGTTAGAATGATTATAGAAATATAAAGTGATATATCTTTCCCTCTAAGATATATAAGGAGGGCGATATTAGACAGAAAAAAATTACTGTGTGTATAACTACTGGACACTGATGCATTTTCTGTGATACAATATGTATATGAGCAGTACACTTGATTTTGGAAATAAACTCTAAGTTTAAAAAGAAATGCATCCAATATACTGAGTCTCTTTAAGCTGAGTGGCAACCATATCACAAGGGGGCACAGTCTTAAGTTGGAGGGTGGGAGGTTTAGGAGGGAGATCAGGAAGCACTTCTTCAGAGAGAGGGTGGTGGACACTTGGAATGCACTGCCGGAAGAAGTCATCTGGTTGAAGACAGTGGGCAGCTTTAAGAGGGGCTGGGATAGGCATAGGGAAAGGTAAGAATCATGGGTAGGGAGGATGGGAGGAGTGGGGAGGAGGGAGGGAGGGCAGGGACAGTAGCTCAAGCTGTGGACCCTGCAATACAAGCAGACTTGATAGACCAAATAGCCTTCTTCTGCTGGCTTCTTCGTATGTTCGTATGTAAAAGGACCCATTTCATAATCGTAATGAGACACTCCAGGGGGGGAGTTATGGTGGCTTAATGGACCTTCTCAGGTGGTGGAAGCACTTGGCTTTGCCTCGTGCTTCAACCCACCCAAGGCAAGCTGTTATTGCACCATAATGCACCCCTGTCATGCCTTATTGTTTAAATATTGCACAGTTGGAAAATTCAGGACTCTTTCCCCATCACCTGTTCAAGCAATGTTGAATATTACACAGCTGGAACATTTAGGATCCCCTCACCCGTGTGAGCAATGCTGAATACTGCACAGATTGAGAATCCAGGACTCCTCCCCATCACCCATGCAAATAATACTGATTATTACACAGCTGGCCAGCTGCACATTTGGTGCTCGTATGGTGGGTATAAACATTGAACCCCAATGCTCTTGGTTGAACAGTGTAACAAGTTTGCTGCACCTAAAGTAAAAAGCCAAACTCTCAAACCTCAGTGTGTGGTGTCTGTGTGAACTGCGCCTTCCTCTCTGTTTCTCTCCCCATCACTTGCCTGCGCTGAGGCTGCCAGTTCCTCGTTGGCACCGGTACTTGAAACAGGAAGCGGTTCAGCTGTGGGCAGATGAACTGGTAAAGACTTGACACTAGGTACACACTTACAGGAATGTCAGTTACATCAAACATCTATATATCCTTAAGCAGTAAGGCATGACAGGGTATATGTTATTGTGGGTTATAAAATAGGTAGGGGAAATCCTGCATCCTGACTGGCTAAAACCTGTTTGTGTCAGTTGGATTGGGAGACCACAACCAATGGGTATGAACAAGTCCCGGTATCAGCCTACCTGAGTACCAGAAATATCAATGTGCACTTTCAGAACCTAAAAAGCTCCTGCTCATCAGCTATTCTTGCAGTGCCCTCTACTGATAGCTTGCTAATATTGCACATTTACCATGCTGCAGAGGAATTATTTTACCATTTTTCACATTTTCCTTCTTTTTTTTACATATTCTCAACAACTTTAAAAATATTCTTTCAATATGTATCAAAGTACCCATTTTATTCACGCAATAAGACACTCCAGGGTGCTGACTGTGGTGCCACAATTGCACTTCCAGGGGCTGAAGGCCCTCGGCCGCTTACTACACCCCTGGGCATGTGGTTTTGGCACCACAGCAAACACTGTTGTGTCTTATTGCTTACATAACAGCACAACTCAGCCAGTTTGGCACAAGGCAATGCTGAATGCCTTATGCACCCAAGAAGTACCATTATCCTACCATTATGCACATCCTGGAGTGCTTTATTGCAATTATAAAGTGATTCTTCTGATTTTTTATTTTAAAAATGGAGTAATACGGTTCTGAAAGTTAAGTATTTCTGACCTGTGCTGTTGTACTTGCATAACGCACGGTCATGTGACATCATCTGACCAATCACAGGTCTTGCTTACTTTTACCTATTTTATAATTACACAATGTGGCATCATTAAACCTAAAAGTCCCCCAACAAAAAGTCTATCTGTTAATAAGAATGAGCTTGGGTCACCCCAACATCCCAGCAATACCAGAGTTCGGTCGTCGTGTCAGGGATAAGCTCCCTCTGGACTCCTGCACCAGCAATGGCATAATATTAACAAGTGTGTCAGTTTACTTTGTATCATTTAAACATGGGCCAGAGTCTAAAAGGGTTATGCCTGGCGTAACAGCAGTTGCGCCAAGCAGAATGGCGCATGTAGCAACTTACGCCAGCAGTTGTGACATGCGCGATTCTACAAAGTGGACTGCTACATGGCACAGGCCACTTGCGCCGAACAGCTGTTACACCGCATAAACCCCCTATGACAATGGTGCTAGGGGGTTTACGGCAGCAGATGCACCCCATTCTAGAAGGGCAGCCACAAAGAGCCCACATTGGGATTCTACAAGAACCCCCAGAGGAGATCCGGCAATGTAAGTTATACCAGCATTTAGCTGGTATAACTTAGAGACACCCCCAGAGGTCCTGTAGACCCATCAGCTGTCCAGCGGACAGTGCACGTTTTCCTGCCCTCCCATGCCCAGCACACCCCAGCAGGGCCCCACAGGGCTACCCATACCCCCAGCCCCCCGAAACAGCTTTGGAAGAAGCCCCACAGGGTGGTGAATATCCTTCCACCCATGCCCCGACTGTGAGTCACCCAACGATATGTGGCATGTTAGCCCTGGTAGTCTAGTGCCCCACCCCCAACTGTACATTAATAAATAAGATCCCCATTTCATGGTAGTCCAGAAGACTCCAGTCAGCAAGTCAGTCACTCCAGCACCCCCATCTGTCCTCAGTTGAGTGAGCTGAGCACACCATTTCTTCATGGCCAGTTCGATTGAGCGGCATAGGGTACCGCACAGACATGCTCAGAAATTAATTTTGAGCACATCTGTGCAGTAGCACCAATACTGCACCCAGTTAGTGGCTGGCCATGGAGGTGAGAGGTGGGCTGTGCCAGTTGCCGCCGGGGATGGGTGGGGGTGCTGGGTGGCTGGCATGGCTGGGTGGGGCCACTAGACTACCAGGGAAACGGGATCTATTATTATTTTATGGCTGGGGGGCACTGGACTACCAGGGTTGGTGATGTGCCGATTTGCGGGCGCACCTGGGGGTCAGGCATGGGTGGGGGCATTTTCATGACCTGTAGCAAGGTCTGTGACATGCTGGCCAGGTACACCTCTGTGTGGCGACTTTTGCTACATGTCACAAGTCACAGGACTTTCCTGCAGACACCCTGCCCTTTCTAGAATAGGGCGCAGGGTCAATGTCGCAATTGCGGGTGGCGCAAGTTGCGTTCAGTGGCAACTTGTGCCACCCTTCTAGAATTGGGCCATATGTGTGGTAATCAGTAGCTGCAGCGGATCTCGAACATTGGCAGTAACTATGTATGCATTTATTCCCACTGTTTTTCTATTTAGAGTACTGTACGAAACAATGTAGCACATGTTAATAAAGTGATAGATTTGTTAGTGGCATTCCTTTCCACTTAAAATGTTTTATTGATTTTAGTTATAAATTACAACATACAGAACCACAAAGACAACTGTATAATATAACCTGTGACGTAGAATAAAGATCTGACATAAGGTATTTGAAACATCTCCTGACATTGCTATTATATAATTACTTGCATACATTCATAAAGATGCTTGACTAATATTCAGAACAAGACATAACATTCAAATAGTTTAGTGGACCAAGTTACTTAATGTTTCCTTTATATTTCCAGAAGGGTCCCAGATTGCATGAAAGTCCTCTCCCGAACCCGTGTCTCCGGCATGGGAAAAGATAAGGCACACACAGCACCTCTGCCTTCTTCGCCACCAGGCCGGCTTATGTTAGTGGAGTTCATGGAGGTATTAGTAACAACTAATGACGCTACTAAACTAATTAACTTCTCTCTGATGTAACAAAAGGGGGAGGATGTCTTCACCAATAGCCTCCAGCCTGCTCTTTATGGGGCAGTTCTAACAGCTGTAACATCATGTCCCCTGATGAAGGTTGGTGGATTGAAGTGCTGGGGTAGTTTTGGTGTCTGGATGGTTGCGGTCAACTACGCTATGCTATTGGCTGTTGCATCTATTTGCACCTTTTGTCAGCCTGAGCACTATCCAAGCACTTTGTAAATATTTGAGTGACAATTACAATGTCGTAATGATACGAGCTTTGTGGAATACATGCTTTTTTGAATGATCTGGTATTCTCTGCTGCATTTTGTAGTTTTGCTACCTGATCTGTGTACCCTGAATCCCTTCTTTTGTTTATAGTGCAACAAACACAAAGTGCAGCGCATCTGGGAATAAAACAAGAGGCTGGCGCAAAACACAGGCAGCTAGCCATAACATCAAAAGAAACAAGGAAAGGGCATGCTCATGGAACAAAAAGTACATGTTGAAAAGCTGCAATGTATTTAAATAATTTAATTGTGCACAAAGTACAGTAGGAGGCATCAGAGGACACTGACTAAAGTTTGGCACTTCGACCTGCTCCAGGTCTTTGTCAGGGGGTGTCAGGTCAGTTAGCTGCCATGTGGCGTGTGTCTACGCTGTGGAGGATTGGAAGTGGGCTCTGGTATTGCAGCGGCCCCTGTGGCTGGACCCAGGAGCTTGTTCCTGCCACAGAGATGAGCAGTGCCCATGTGCGAGGCCAATCAGAAAGGCTGTGCCCATGCCAGAGAATGGGGTAGGAGCTACAGGGGAGGAAAACCCCAGTTGCTATTTCCATAACAGCTGCATCCATGCCAGATGAGTGGCGGTGGGAGGAGCTACAGGGGAGAAAATCCCAGTTGCTGTCTCCATGAGAGCTGCGCCCATGCCAGGGGAGGGAAGGTGGGAGGAGCTACAGGGGAGAAAACCCCAGTTTCTGTCTCCATGACATCTGCGCCCATGTCAGGGTAGGGTAAGTGGGAGGAAATACAGGGGAGAAAACCCCAGCTGCTATCTCCTTAAGTCCTACACCATGGAGCCAACTGCCTGCTACTGGATCCAGACTGCATAGGAGGAGGGGCCCTCTTCCAGGGGAACCCTGCCACAGAGGGACAGACATGGGAGACAGCAGACACCAAAGAATACCAGTAGATTGGGCTTGCTGATTGTTGCAAGACTTGAAATAGAGTAAATCCCTAATGATGATGAGCAACTGACGGGGATACAAAGTTGAGCCACTGACCTGGATAAAAAGCTGAGCAACTGACGGGGATAAAAAGCTGAGCAACTGACTGGGATTAAAAAGCTGAGCAACTGATGGGGATAAAAAAGCTGGGCAACTGACGGGGATAAAAAAGCTGGGCAACTGACGGGGATAAAAAGCTGAGCAACTGACGGGGATAAAAAGCTGAGCAACTGACGGGGATAAAAAGCTGGGCAACCGACGGGGATAAAAAGCTCTATAGAAAAACAAGCATTTGTCAATGCCGAATGCTGTCTCGCTGCATTGGTAGTGCCAGAGTTAGAGACGTATAATAGGAATGACAGTGAAGAATTGAAGTGACGCCAACCCCACCCCACCCTGTAGAGACCGACTGGCATTGGGGTGTGCCTTTAGGTCGTCAGCTATGACACTCATGGCATTGTACCTCACCCTACCCTGTAGACACTGATAAGTGTTGTGGTGTGCTTTGGGCGTTATACTTACCCCATTCCATAAGGAAATACACTGAGGTGGGTGCAGTATAGGAGAATGGGGTGAACTTTGTGACCAAACAGTGCAAGGCACACCACGATGCCTGTCACTGGCTGCAGGGTGGGGGTGGGGGTGGAATGGCGTGAACATTACAGCCGATGATCCCAGAAGTCACACCCCTGACGCCTGTCAGTCTTTACAGGGTGAGGTTCTACAGTTGGAAACCCTAACACCGTAGGCATGTGTTGGTATTTTCACTCCAAATTTTCAACATGGGCTTTTTGTGAGCCCACCTCATGAAAAGCGGCACAATCAGTTTGTTAGCTGAAAGATGGTTTTGCACAGCGGCTATGCCATTTGGCGACACAGGGACAAAAACAAATTTTGGGCAGGATGTGGAAAATGACAACTGTATTGTCCAAGAGGAGGCGCAAAAAAATGGCAACATTGAAAATCTGGAGTGAAAATATGAAAAATTGGTGAAGTCATGAGCATGCACAGAAACTGCGCAACACACGTCCGTAACCCAATTATTTTTGGGAGTTTGTTAGCCACATTTTTAACATAGGCATTTTGGGACCTCCCCTCATGAACAGTGGCACTGTGACTTTGTTAATCTGTCCCAAAAGTTAATTTCCCACAGTAACCACGTCATTGTGCGCCACAGGTGCAGAAACACATTTTGGGCAGGATGTGAAAAATGACAGCTGTACTGTTCATGAGGAGGTGTGAAAAAAGCCAGTGTTGAAAATCTGGCATGGAAATATTGCAAATTTGCGAGGTTACAAGGGTGCGTGGAAACTGCAATGCTCGCTTGTAACACAGTCATTTTATGGAGTTTTGGCACCCACTTTTCAACATAGGCATTTTAGGACCTCTGCTCATGAACAGTGTCACCGTCATTTCTGAAAACTGTCCCGAAAACTGATTTCGCACAGCGACTGAGCTATTCTGCGCCGGACATGTGAAAACACATTTCAGACAGGATATATAAAATGACATCTGCACTATTCATCAGGAGGTGTGGAAAAATGCCAATTTTAAAAATCTGGAGTAAAAATATTACAAATTCACGAAGTTATGAGCGTGTGTGGAAACAGCGCAATGCATGCTTGTAAAACAGCCATTTTGGGGATTTTTTCACCAAATTTGCAACATAGGCTTTTTGAGAGCCCCTCTCATGAACAGTGGCACTGTCATTTTGTTACTTGGTCCTGAAAGGTGATTCCGTGCAGTGACCGCGAAATCACCTTTTGGGACCGAATAACGCCATGACAGTGACTGAATTCATGAGGAGGGGTCCCAATAACCCCATATTAAAAATGTGGTGCAAAAATTCCAAAAAATGCCCAAGATATGCACCAAAGTTGAAAAGAAACTATTTATGCCGTTATACAGCTTACCGGAATTTCTTCAGTTTGCCGTTGGCTTTGAAGAGTGCAGACATGTTCCTGGTCCACCAAAGATCATCGCGCCGGACTCCAGAGGTAAGTATGGGGTGGGGGGAGGCAGGGTGCACAGAGGGTGGGAGCGGGTTGTGGGAGGGGGGCAGGGAGACGGTGAGGGACAGTTTTCTTTTCACAGGGTTAAAGGAAAAAAAAAAACATTGCGGGACGGTTTTTATTTTCAGGGATTTGGCACACTGGGGTGGTCTCCCTGCATGCCACCTAAGTGTTTTCTAGAGGATGCTGTAGCTGATGGGGACTGGGCATCCCGTTGGCACACAATGAAAGCGGGGGGGTGCATTATGCCGACAGGGAGTGGCCTCTCCCGTCGGCACATACATTGGGGCAGGGCATGCCGACAGGGGGATTGGGCACCCCTGAAGTCGGCATTATGGCAGACAGTGTGCTGCCATGTTAAATGTTTTTTTTCTCGCCAGGGAAAGCATGTCGGGAGGTCCGCTGCGTATGATGACCTTTGCTCAGATTGCAGCGGACCGTTCCTTAGATGTGCTTGCCACATTATGTATGCATGGTGTGGCACTGGCATGCAGGCTGATTGGGGAATGAAGGACACACTTATTGATGCATGCCCTGCATTCACCCAACAGTGACAGCTCCTCCAAATCTGCTACTACCTCAATATGTTGGCTGCGCATGCGTGATCCAACATAAAAAGAGAATTAACACGTTTAAATAAAACATTGAGAGGTGTGTCAATTCCATCTTTGTTTTATTTTTTTCCAAGCTTTATGGCCCCCATCTGCTGCCTATGCCTCACATCAGACATTCCTCTAGCTTCCCAGTTCCATCTGTCACTCCTCCTGCTGTCATGCTACTAGGGATCCACATTGGGTGGAACCCAACTGTACTGGTGCTCTCATGTAAGGCAGCCGCTATGCATAGGGTTTTTTCCATTTTTCTCCCTTGACCCTGTCCACCACTATAACAGCACTAGTCAGCATCGTCTCCAGCCATGCCAGCACGTAGTGTGCACCCCTGCAGAGGAGGTAAGCTCACTGGCCCAGTGTAGGTGTCACTAGTGTGGTAGAAGCAGGTGCCTTCCCTCCCTGGCTGGGAGCACTGTTGTTTGTGACAGTGCTCCCCCCCCAGTACTCCCTCCCACACCACACACCTGACTCCTGGGTCTGCCCTTGAATTCAGGTCACCGGTGTGACAGTATGATCCACGACTTTCCGAGCCATTGGGTGACCCACTTACTACTTTCCTTGATATGACTCTAAAAGGTGGTAGTTACTACTAGCTAATACCTACATGGTATTTTCCTACAGGTAATTTTCAATATTTTTACCCAAATTTTCAACATAACCATTTCTCACCCCACCCCATGAACATTACAGGTGCCATTTTTCAAATCCCACCCAAAATGTGTTTTCGCACTTGTGGTGCAAAATTATGTTTCAGACGATATTTTATAAATGGCAGCTGTTCAGAATGGGGAGGTCATAAAAAGACCATGATGAAATTTTGCACTAAAAATGTCACAAAAAAAAAAGAGATGGAGAAATGTTTTGAGCAGAGCTGGCCATTGGCCCAGTGGATAGTGTGTTGCCCTCCTGTGCTGGTGAGCTAAGTTCAGGGGCGAGTTCAGTGAGCTGACTGCATGGCTCTGCTGTGCAGCACCACTCCAGCCTGGGGAGGGATGGCACGGTGTTCTGTTGCACAGGTGACAACTTGTGGTGGACTGAGGAGCCTTTTCTCGCAAGGGGTTGACATTAATATGTGTATTGATGCCTGACAGGGCCACACGTTGCATTGAGAGATGTGAGCTGGCATGAAAAATGCGGCAAAAGGTGAAGGTCCAGTTGCTGCAGGACCTGCACCACCAACAGGGCCCCCTACTGCCGTCACCCGCCCAGCTTCGTCACCTACCATCCCAGGGACTCTAAGCTAGTTTGGCAGTCTGGTGCCCTGTTGGTGTTGCAGGATGGGTGACAGTTGTTTCATCCTGCCCTCGTGGTGCTTGATGAGCGGAGCAACATATCCCCCTCCCAGGAAAGGAAAGTGGACCCATGAATGCTGAATACTGTCCACCTCCCCGACACTGGCCTCCACGAGCGACCCAAATCTGTCTCTGAACTTGGGTCACTCCTGTGGTTACAGGTATCTCCCTTTCTGACCAACCCACTTTAATACTACCTTGTTTGTCCTGTACTTACTAAAGAGCTGCAGAAACTTGTGACCCCATCACTGTTCTTATTGTACAGGTATGGCTGGATGTTCCCGTGAGACACCCCCTCCTCCCATCCAAGGACCCACAGAACTCAAGTAAGAGCTCTTTTACTTATTATCTATGCTAGGATGGTAAGGTGCGTCAGTGCAACTCCAAGTGTTAAGACACTGTTGGATTTAATGTTTTAGATGATTGGGGATTCAGGGTTTGCAACATCTCCATTATTCTGTTTATTCCATTTGTGCAGCTTCCAGAGGGACCTGCGCAGATGAGGATCTGATTCCACTATCACAAAAAAAGCGAAATTCATAGCAAAACACTATGTTACTGCAAATATTAGGGTCAAAGAATGCAAAGCGTACAAAGTAAGGAAATGAAAAACATTAGGGGATGGCTAAGGTGGTGAGCAGAGAGGGGCTGTGCCAGTTGCCATTTCAGACAGGTGGCAGCTTTGGTAAGTGGGGGCTGGGGGAGTGGGACTAGAGGGTCATAAGTGGGCAGGATGAGAGGGGGTGTCTGTGGATCATTCGGGACTGGGGATTGGGGAGGGGCCACTGAACACTAATGCAGATTTGCTAACATCCAGATGGGCTATAACGGAGAGTATTGGGATTCTGATTTATACTGGGAGGTCAATAGGTGACAGATATTCAACAACAGACACATCCTCTGCCTAACACCCACCAACATTATACTGTGCAAATAAATATCTTGATGGCTGCATCGGCATTGAGGTGGGGATGCACAGCTCCGCAGAATGCCACCATGCAGTTTTGCACAGCAGCGTTGTGTGGCATGCTAATCATTTTATAATGGGCATGTAAATAGTCCCTTAGCACCTTGCATGCCCTGTGGGCTTATTAACATATTCTGGCTGAATATAGCTTGCAGGGGCACTGGTGCTATCCCATTTGGGACTCGCTGTCACCATTCAGTTCTTGTGGGCCATATCACAGTAGTGGGCAGTGCCAGCACAGCATATCACTATAGGCTCTGCAGACACAACTCTATATTCAGACTGCACATTGGGGTCTGTGCGTGCTGACTGAATATTAGAGCTGACCCCCTGGCACAGTGGTAGGGCTACTGCTTGCGGCACTGATGACCCGAGTTCAGACTAAGCTTGAAACATTGGAGGGCTGACTTTGGAGAGCAGGCTTGAGCACCCAATGGACTGCTGTTCTCTGGAGAGGGAGTGGTGCAACGCCTGGCACAAGCCTGGTTCCTAGTGGTGACTGAGGGTGAGGAGTCAGGGTGTTTGATCACACTGATAATCAGAGTGATAATAGGGGTCACCAAGTATTATAGGCAAATTACAGGCACCCTTTTATAGGCATACTACAGGTAGATGACAGGTACTTATACAGATAAAGAACAAGCAGTGTGCAGATGTTGGCAGTACTGCAGTTTCATCCAGGGCACTCCTGCATTTATGGAAAGATTCACTTTCTAAGTCCCACCCTAGTCCTAAGTAGTATTCTTAATAAATATCTTAGTTAACAACAGTCATTGAACAATTCAAGCCAGTCATAAGCAGTAAAAGCATACTGTCGCAAGACGGTCCTTAACCTTCATCCAGGCTGCTGTGAAAACTGCTATCTTAGCCTTTTAATCTGCATCTCATGTAATTATTTCATCCACCGGGCATGCTAACTGAAGGCTTCTGACTGAGAAGGCCATCATGATGGGCATTTATGATACAGCTGACTGTCAATCACAACACAGTTTGTCAATTTCATTCTCAGATACTGCTGTGGTTTACTAATCAAACTGCTATTGCTAGGTTAAGCGAATGCCTTTCATTTTGAGGCCAGGCCAGCAAACAGACTGTAGGGGAACTAGGAAGTAGTGTGATCAGGGGGAAAGGAGTCTGGTACCAGGCATAAGCTGCTACCTCCCAGTAATACAGCTACACTCTCCACAAAACGCCAGGCACTCAGGATGAAATATGATAATCTGCTAATGAATCCACAGAAGCTGGATGAAGTTCCAAAGTTTTATTGTGGCACAGATCAGTAAAGGCAAATGTCAGGGAGGGTAACTGCAGCCACAAGATGTCTTTCACCTCGAGTACCTGTTTTTTTTTGTGGACAGTACAGCAACTAGACTGGGTTTTAGTTTCCAGTGCTGTCAGTTACTCACCTGTTACCAGCACTAAATCCATCAGTGTGTGTGGAAGCCAACACTGTACCTACCCCATACTGTACCTTGCCCTATGGATAAACAGAGGCCTCCAGTCCCCAGTGCCGTCAGTCACTTACCTTTCACCTGCACTAAATATGTCATGGTGTGGGGAAGCCTGCACTGTCCCTGTCCCACACTGTACCTGTCCCTGTCATCAACAGGGGCTTCAGTCTCTAAAGCTGCCAGTTCCTTACTTTTCACCAGCAATAAATTAGTTGGTGGCACTGTGGTCTAGTGATTAGAACACTGGCTTGGGAACTGTGAGATCACAGGTTCAAATCCCACTGGAGCCAAATACTTACTGTATGACCTTCAGCAAGTCACTTAACCTCTCTGTGCTCCAGTCCACCCAGCTGTGGAAATGGGGAGAAGCAGGACTCCACTGGAAACAAGATTATGCATCTCAGCTGGGCTAGCCAGCATACTAAACTGTTAAAAAAAAAAAAAAAAAAAAAAAAAATCAATACAAATTTTAGAAAACCTACCTGAGGCTGGCTGGCTAAAGTCTGTGGCACTGACAAGAGTAAGGCCTGCTCCTCCTCAATCAGCGCCTCCAATTCCTTGCTGGTTTGTGTCGACTGGTCCTGAGAAGGCTTCTCTCTTCTGCTGCCCGGTGCCAGATAGGGTATTTGCCACCAAAGTGCCACACTGATTGATCCATTGGGATTACCAGTGCGGTCCCTGAGAACCAAGTCACCTGCCAAAGAAGGGCAAAAGAAATTAAAATAAGGATGAAGACTGGGTAGCAGACCTCAGGGAGCCAAACCCTTTTCGTGAGGGAGAAGGCCAGATGCCTCTCTGTGCATTTGAAGGGACACTTTTGGTGTTATTGGCCAATGAGGACGATTTTTGAATATGTCCAGTGATTGAGAAGTTATTTATTAAACATTCAAAGAGGAGCCAGAAAGCCATTTCTCACATACAATAAGTTGTTTTGCCACTGAATGGGATTAAGGACTGTATCTGATTTCCTGTACTTATGTTGTACATTTGCAGGCACTGAAGGGGTTAACTCCTTCAGTGCCTACTGATGTACAGTGTATGTCATAAAAATATAAGACAGTCCCTTAGCTCCTTCACTGCCTATGTACAGAGTAAATATAAGGCAGTCCCTTAACTCCCTCAGTGCCTATAGATGTACAGTGTATGTCACGGAAATGTAAGACAGTCCCTTAACTTCTTTGGTGCCATTATAAATCATGACATCATTCTTAGCTAATCAGGCTTGTTTATTTCTAAAACATTCCAGGTACACTCATAACTGTAAGTGAGACAGTTGTTGAACATATGCACATATAAGAAGCGTACGATCGGCATATTAGAAATCAGAGACTGTCCTTTAAATGCCGGTCTTATAGTTCTGTGACATACACTGTACATCTGTAGGCAGCGAAGGGGTTAAGGGACTGTCTTATAGTTCTCTGACATACACTGTACATGTATAGTCAGTGACTGGGTTAAGGGACTCTCTTACATTTCTGTGACATACACTTGTAACCCCTAGGTGGCACTACCCTAAGGGATACTACTCCTGCCTGCGTGACCAAGTGCAGCTTGAGGGGCCTGAGTTCTGTGAACAGGTGCCTCCACCCAGAGGACAGAGTTAGTGGTAGTGTAGCTGCCCTGGGTACAGCCCTCTGAGACAGTGTTACCCCCCTCTTTTCCCTCTAGTGGCCTAAATGTTTCAGTGAATACACAATTGCAATTAACACCTAAATACAGCTTTAACCCCACACTTGTTGCACTTACAACCAGGGCTGGTTTAGCTGGCTCGGCCCTGAAGACCCCCTGTAAAGTGAGATTTTGCACAACAACAAACAGTATTACAATGCTGTCTATACAGAGGTACACCACAACCAGTTTAAGTGCAAAAAGATTCAGATCTGATTTAATTGAAGGCATGAACACGGAATGGGGCGTAATCTAGTGCTTGATTCTAGTACTGATTAAATCAGGTTAAGCATGCATGCCTCTAAGAGTACCTCTATCACAGTCACCCACACTCTGAGTACCCAGTTGGAGTTACAGGCTAGCCTGAAGTGTTGCCCAGGGTAGGCCGGCATTGCAGCTGTTGTTGGGGCCCTTAGGGAAAAGAAACACAACATGCACTTTAACCCAGGATTTGTATTCCAGAGCCGGAGGGCTCAGTTTGTGAAAATCAAAACAATTACATCAGATGACACACTTTGATTAGATTTTTGTTGCAGGGAGCTACCCTGTAATTTACTCACTATACCCAGACCAGGTTGCAGGATGGACGAAATGCAGACCACAGGATGAAGTGCTGGTTTGCCAGGAGAAGCAGGGCCCACACGATTCTCTGTGGTGTCATTCCTGTTCAGTGGTATTGAGCAGGGAGCTGAATCCCCAGGCAGGTCTCTCGTCGATCGAAACTCTACAGCGTGAGCGGCAATCAGGGCCATGGTGTTGAGGCCCAGACAAATTGGAGAAACTGGATTCAGTCCAGTTAGAGTCACTGGACACTGCTTCCAGCAAGCGTGACACATTCAAGCAGTGGGGAACCAAACTGCGACCCGCTATCAGCATTCAGCACACTTGTAGTAAAAGTAAGGCAATACCACAGATTAGATGACAGTCCGGTTGCAATACACAGGATCTTCTGCACAAACCTTATGCTCTGTGGTCGTGGTGGAAGTCCTGACAGGCCAACTGCACAAAAGCAAGTCTTCGGCCCTCTTCAGGCGAAATTTGTCACGAATCAGAAGGAAGTCATAAGTTTGGATTAAGTCTGATTCAGGTATCTAATTCTCTTCACTTGGGAAGATGGTAGCAGGCAGGCCAAACACAGCCTTCCCACCGATTTCCCCTTCGCACTACCAGGAGCAGCTGCTCCAATCTCTTGAGCTCCTGTCACTCTCAACTCCTACTCCAGACTGACACTCTACTACAGGCAGCACTGGCACTTCCTAGTGATCCAAAAGATTCGGTTAGTTGATCCATCTGTCTGTCACAGCAAGGACTTCCCCTCCAGGTCCATTTAGGCCGCAAAATGCAAAAACTACAATTCCTACAGAAATTCACTCCCATAAGACCCCTGGGGACAGGCTCTATTTTAGAGCCCCAAAGGCACTTATTGATGCAAACTGCCAGTCCAGAACCAAGATGGTGGTGCAAAACAGAAATGTCCATGCTGCAAAGGAAGGCAGGCATTATCATTATTATTATTATTGAAACAGATAATTGGGAAACAATCACAGGTCTATCAGGGCTCCCTCTGCTCAATTAGCGATGGCAGAATGGAGCAATATTACTGAAGTCTGGGTGGGACTCGAGCCTGAAGCTACTTGACCCCTACCCAGATTGATTATACACTACAAGATAAGCGGCATCTTAAAGAGACAGGCACAGAGGCTAACAGTGCACTCACATGCTGACACTTTTAAACCTGTAAGCACACAGAACACCAGCCTGGCAGTGGGCATTTAGGCACACCCAAGGAAGACTTTTGGGAACCCCCATTTATAGGGGGGTTACACACTGTACATCTTTAGGCAGTAGCACTGAAGGAGTTAAAGGACTGTCTTATATTTCCGTTACATACACTGTACAGCTATAGGCACTGAGGGGGTTAAGGGACTGTTTTATATTTCTGTGACATATGCTGTACATCTGTAGGAAGTGAAGCAGTTAAGGGACTGTCTTTTATTTAATTCAATGTTTTATTCAAAAAGAAAGAAAAAAATGGATAGAGTCGGGTACCAATGGTACATAGTACAAATTTTACAGACATAACATATCACATATCCAGTCCTCAAGAAAGCTACACTGTTAATTCCATTTTTTTAAAAATATATTGTTCACTGGGAAATTAGACTTTTAATATTCAACATATTCCCAGTGTTGTAGTGAGTGCATGACTAATCTTATTTTTTTGTCCTGTTTTCCACTTGTGGGTTCAAGGAACACATTCAGGGTCATGTGCCAGTTGAAGCACCACCCACCTTCTCCAAAACTTCTCGTTCTGTAGCGCTTCACCTTGTCAATGGATATTCAGAACAAATGGGGTAATGTGCACCCCTACCAGGAGAAATGGCACAGCCCATGGCTGTAACCAGCATAGAATCCTGGGCACATGAACATTCCGGACAGCAACACCTCTCCAGTCTTTGTTGTGCCATCGAAGAGGAAACAACACAGAAAGTTCTCTGAAGAAGAAACCTTTTCCTTCGGTGTTTACTCTTTGGAGCTGCGATTCTGCATAGCAGGTTGGGGCTACCTGGTGACAGGGAGCACTCCTGAATTTAAAATCGTGCCTGTTAAGCTACAGCTTTCAAATTGGCTAGCCTGCCTTTTTCCCCATTACCCCTGCCTGGTTGTGCTTGGATTGGGGCCACATCTGCCACTACTCTGAGGCCCTGTCCACACTGACATGCACGTTTTAAACGTTTTTAAAAAAGTTTTAATTTCTGTGTTTGAGCATGGTTGTTAGAGCATCCATACTGTGCTCTGACACCGTGTTTGCCTGCTTGAGTTCCCAGGCATGATTGTGGCAGTACCGCAAAGTATTGTGTGTGCTGCAATGCATGCTGGAACACTCATGACAGGGTGCGGTAACAGATCCAGTTAAAACATCAATTTATTTAAGAGCTCACTGTGAGCTCGAAGATGTAAGTAAATCCTCCCCTTTTCATTGTGGCAGCCTTTAAAAAGCCACAGAAGTACAAAGCAGAATTGCACAAATCTTTGTGATTGCTCTTAGGAGAGCTTTTGAGCCCCAGTGTTCCACAGGACATCCCTTTGGACACACCGACTCCAAGCTGGGCCCTCGCATCGGGGGACACATGCATGTCCAGGTGCGCCAGAGTAGGGCAAATCTGCTAATGGATCTGCAGGCATAGAAACAGAATTTGACGGCAGATAAGGACCGCTTGGCCCGCCTAGTCTGCCCATTTTCCTACCTAACAGATAAGCTGCAGATCCTAGTTAACCAACAGCTTACTTTCTCCTACCCCCTACTAGGACTGCCTTATGTCTGTCCCATGCATTTTTGAATTCCCCCACTGTTCTTGACACCGCGACCTCCTCAGGGAGGCTGTTCCATGCATCCACAACCTTCTCTGTGAAAAAATACTTTCTCACATTACCTCTGAGCCATCCCCCATCTATCTTCAAATTGTGCCCCCTTGTTCTTGTGTAACCCCCAGACCCCTGCCTTTTTGCAAAACGACAGGTGGCATGCTGTTGAAGCTGACAGCAGTACCTGGTGGGGACTGGGTTCGGGGAGGACTAGGTTACTCGGCACAGGGGGCCTAGGTTTGGCTACTCTGCACAGGGGCACCCAAGTAAATCCGAACACAGGAAGCAATAACTGTAATGTCCAAAACCAGGAATGGGATTCTACAGTGTGGCTTTTATTCACATCCAAACTGAACAAACAAAGCATAGACGGACCCCCACGGGGCTACACTCCTGGTGATGCAGATTAGAGACAACAGAACACTTCTTCACATTTCAGCCCTCAGGCTCTAAACCCACCAGGCACACAGCCCAGACTTGCATGCAGCTTTGGGTACACAGCCTGACTTGCACTACTGGGGTTTCCACAGCTTGACTCCCCGCCGGCCCATGATCCTTGATCCATTATGGGAATGAACCGGTTTTCTTATTGGTGGCTCCCCAAACTACCTTAGAACCTTCGACTCCTAGAGGGAATTTTCCTTCCATCCCACGTCTGGGTACTTCCCTCATCACTGGCCAAGTGCATGAGGCAAAGTAGAAATCCACAGAGCAAATCCGTAGAGGTGGACCTGGTTACTAAAGATGGGGGGGTCTCCCACCTCCAGCTCCCACAATCCATACCCGGCCATTTCTCTGGACACTAAATAACTCTTTGAAAGCTTGGCAATGTAGATTACTGGGTAGACATATGTCACATCTCCTCTACATGTCTTGACTTTCCCTTTGTGCTGGACTTATACTTATACTTTTGGCTAAGCCTATTACTCTAGGCCTCCCACTACTTCAGTAGTCCAATCCCCACTTTAACACAGTTCAGGATGAAACATGGTCCCTTTAGAAAGAGCAGAACTCACCCTTTGGTTGCAGGTGCCCCACAAGCGAATCATGAAATCTTCTTGTACCCCACACACGTGGACAAAATAAGGCAGCTTCTTCATCCAGCAGTAGCCAGGGGGTTGCCCCTGGAATAGCAGGCAAACCTTCCTGCCCCATCCCCTGAGGGATGGGGCCCAGAGAGCCGTATCAGTGGTCTCCACCACTTTAAAAATAGCTTACTGTGTCTCTCTTTAGGCGGAAGCACACACCTTTCCCTAAATGTAGCCCTATTTCAAGGCTGAGGCTCCAAGAGCCTGAGCACAGAGCTGCTGTGCTCCTCTCACAACAATCACCAAACTCCAACTGAACACAGACTGACTGTTCAAACCTCCCAACATTCTACTCTAACTCCCTTCTGCAGATTCCATTGTGGCTCATGCAGCTGCGATAGTTCTATGGTGATGTCATCCCTCAGTCTCAGCTGAGACTGAGAACAGAGTGAGACAGTGTGAAATCCATTTAACTGGAGTTTCACAAGCTGCCTTCCCTGCCTACCACTAGGTCTTACTGGGATTCTAGTAACCCCGGGTAACAAGGGGGTTACACTTGCACATCTCTTTTTCTGAAAGATGCCACCCTTTTGGACTTTGTTGATTCCCTTGAGGTACTTGAAAGTTTCTATCATGTCCCCTCTCTCCCTCCTTTCCTCAAGGGTATACATATTAAGCTCCTTTAGTCTTTCTTCATATGTCTTCTGGTGCAGACCCTGCACCATTTTGGTTGCCCTCCATTGGACAGCCTCCACTCTGTCTATGTCTTTGCGGAGATGGGGTCTCCAGAACTGCACACAGTACTCCAGATGGGGTCTCACCAACTGTCTGTACAGAGGGATAACAACTTCCTGTTTTCTACTATTGATGCCTCTCCCTATGCATCCCAGTATTCCCCCAGCCTTCCTTACTGCCTTCTCACATTGCTTGCCCACCTTTAGGTCATCTGAAATAATTACCCCCAGGTCCCTTTCCATTTTTACTGTTGTCAGTATCTCACCCCCCATTGTGTACTCTTTCCCTGAGTTTTTGTTTCCCAGGTGCATTACCTTGCACTTCTTTGCATTGAATCTGAGCTGCAATACATTTGACCATTCCTCCAACCTTGCCAAGTCCCTTCTCATCCTTTCCACTCCATCTGGTTTATCAACCCTGTTGCAGATCTTTGTGTCGTCTGCAAAGAGACATACTTTTCCTTCCAGTTCCTCTGCAATGTCACTTATGAAGACATTAAAAAGGACCGGTTACAGTACTGAACCCAGCGGTACCCTGCTAGTAACCCTCCTTTCTTCACTGTGGACTCCGTTTACTACTACTCTTTGCGTTCTGTTGTCTAGCCAATTTTTTATCCAGGCTACCACCTTGGGACCCACTCCAAGGCTGGCTAACTTGTGTATTACTCTTTTGTGTGGGACTGTATCAGATGCCTTGCTAAAATCTAGGTAAGCCATGTCCACAGCCCCTCCCTGGTCTACTACTTTGATCACCCAGTCAAAGAAGTCTATTAGATTCGCCTGACACGACCTTCCCATCGTGAATCCATGCTGCCTTGGGTCCTGTGCCCCACTGGCCTCTAGGTACTCAACAATTCTTTCCTTCAGAAGTGATTCCATCATTTTCTCTACCACTGAGGTCAAACTAACTGGTCTGTAGTTTTCTGCCTCTGTCCTGCTCACACTTTTGTGAAGAGGAATCACATCTGCCCTCCTCCAGTCCTCAGGTACCACCCATCCTCCCATGATTTGTTAAAGACAGTAGTCAGCGGTGTCACTAGTTCTACCCTTAGTTCTTTTAGAATTCTTGGGTGAATCCTATCGGCCCCATTGCTTTGTCCACCTTCAATTTTATTAGCTCTTTCAGAACCCTTTCTTCTGTAAATGGACTGGTATCGACCCCCATCTTCAGAGTGCTTCTCTTGTTTGGTTTAGGTACCTCCCCCTCCTCTTCCTTTGTGAATACTGAGCAGAAATATTCGTTCAGTATCCCTGCTTTTTCACTGTCACACTCTACCCACATTCCCTCCCCTTTATTAAGCCTCAGTATCCCTCCTTTGGTCTTTCTTCACTCCCTAATGTACCTATAAAAGGTCTTATCCCCTTCTTAACAGAGTTGGCTATCCTTTCCTTGGTTTGGGCCTTTGCTATTCTGACTGCCTTCCCAGCCTCTTTCTGCTTTAACTGATAAAGTTCTCTGTCCTGCTCCTTCTGTGTTTCCTTATATTTCCTGAATGCTATCCTTTTCTCCTTAACCTTCCCTGCCACCTCTTTTGAGAGCCATAGCGTTTTTTTCCTTTGTTGTGTTTTGTTGATTTGCTTTACACAAAGGCTTGTTGCCTCTGTGATGGCTGTTTTGATTACTCCCCATTGTTCCTCCACCCCTCCTTCTTGCCTGCTTGCTAGTGCTTTACTGAGGCACTCTCTCACTTTCTCAAAGTCAGCCCTCCTAAAGTCCAATACTCTTGCTTTCGTATGGCTTGATTGTATGGCTGTGTTTATCGTGAACCACACTGTTTGGCGGTCACTTGTTCCCAGATGGCTACCCACTTCTAAATCTGAGATTCTTTCTCCGTCCCCATTTGAGAGTACCAGGTCTAAGATTGCTCCCTCCCGAGTGGGTTCCAATACTAGCTGTCTGAGGCATGCCTCCTGTAGGGCATCAAGAATGACCCTGCTCTTGGATGTGTCTGCAGCAAAGGTGCTCCAGTTAACATCTGGCATATTCAGGTCCCCCATCAACAATATCTCCCCTTTTTCTGCCATTCTAAGGAAGCTTTCTATCATTTCCTTGTCCATTCCCTCCCCCTGAGATGGGGGTCTGTATACAACCCCCATGCGGATTGTGGTGCAATTTCCTGTCTCCAGGGTGACCCAGAGTGTCTCATCTGCTCCCTCTTTACTCTCTAGTTCTGTTGCTTTGATCCCTTCCTTTACATAGAGAGCTACTCCTCCTCGTTTACCCTCCCTGTCCCTCCTGTAGATTGTGTATCCTGGTATGCTGACATCCCAGCCATGGTTCTCTGTGTACCATGTTTCTGTGACTGCCACAATATCCAGGCAATCCTCTTCCATCAAGGCCACTAGTTCAGGAAGCTTGTTACACAGACTATGGGCATTGGTACTCATCACCCTCCACTTTTTGATGTCCTTACCCCTTTTAGCCCCATTCCTCCTTACTGCCTTTGCCTTTGTTTACAATTACCTCTGTCCTGCTCTCTAATGATTTCTCTACCTTGGTGTTTACCTCACTAATTACCGTGTTTTGTGGGGGGAGGCTGGGATTTCTCTGCTTCTTTTCAGTGCCTCCCCATTTGGCTAGTTTAAATACTTATGAATGAAGCATTTAAACCTCTCACCTAGGATCCTGGTTCCCACCCAGACAGATGCAGACCATCGCACCAGTATAGGTCTGTATCCCTCCAGGTGGCTCCCCAGTCCCCAGTGAAACCAAAACCCTGAGCTCCACACCAGTTTTTCAACCATTCATTGAATTCCCTAGTGAGGAGTACCCTAGCATCACCCTTGCCATAAACAGCCAGCACCTCCGAGAAGGTTACTGTATGCGCTACTTGTCTAAGGCCCCTACCCAACCCTACAAACTCCTCTTGCACTGCTCTGATCCCATTCCTAGTCAGGTCATTTGTCCCTAGGTTGACAACGACATCCAGCTCCCTCCCTCGTGCAGCTGCTCCCACGATCCTGAGGATTCGCTTCCTGTCCCTCCAAACCATGGTGCCAGGCAGGCACCTTACCTCCCTCTCCCCTTCCTCCCCCATTTCTACCCCCCTAATGACTGAGTCCCCCACCAGGAGTTGTTTCCTTCCCCTGTGGGGTCTCATGCCACCCTCCTGTGGGTCTCCTTTGTGAAGGTTCCCAGCATCCTCCTTGGTCTCCACTGCAGGTGCCTCTGTAGAGGAACCACTATCCACCAGAAGAGTGAATGAATTGTGGAGAGGTACAGCTGGAGGGATGCAACTCTGTTCCACCACCCTCTCCCTCCCTGAGCCCACCCTGGTCCAGTCTCTCCTCTTTCTTGGCAACCTCTGAGGTAGTGGCATTGGCCCTGGTGGTCCCTGGGTGGGGGAGGAGGTTTCACGAATCCTAGCCAGGTCAGCCTGGAGACGGGCCACCTCCTCCCTCAGACCAGAGAGGTGCTTGCAAATAGGGCAGCATCGCAGCCTCCAGAATGTCTCCTGGAACACTGCCGCACCACAGCTATTGCACTGCACCACTCCTATCCTGTCTTATTTTGTGTCTCCTCTCCTGTTTCTCTGTATGCTTACTCTCTCCTCTCCTTACAACTCTCACCCTTCCTGTTCTGGGACAGCAACTTCCTATATTCTTCAGTAGCCTTCTTCTTCCTTGCTCAGTGTCAGACCACCAGCAGCTGGGGGAAGGGGAGAGAGTGAGCTACTTTTTTCCTTTAGAGTTGACAAAATCAATGTTTCTCTATGATCCTTCCCTTCCTACTGCCAAACAGGAAGTTCCTGTTGACAGTCAAATCCAGTGGCTATAAAAGTAGAATTGGCTTAGGGTGGGTGGGATGGAGGGCAATTAGTAAGAAAAGAGGCTAGCAACAGGAAGTTGTAATTTGAGTCACCTGCTTTTATAGTGTCTAAGCCACATCCCCAATTAAGCTCTCTCTCCTCCTACTGGTTTAGCAAAGTAAACTGATACAGTACCCTTCCCAGCACAGAACACACACACTGACTTTCTTTCTTTTTTCTTTTTTTAACCCTAAATAAGACCCCTTCTACTTCTAATAAAGTATCTGTTTGCTTAATCTCAACAGACACTGACTCCTGCTGAGATATAAGTGTTAAATTAATAAGAAAATGTAGCTTCTTTGAGTTAGCTGCTTTCTGCTCTACAAGCAAGGCTAGCAACAGGAAGTTGTAATTTGAGTCACCTGCTTTTATAGGTGACCCCGCCCTCAACCATATGGAGGATCAAGATGAAGATGTCTGGGATCTTGGGGAAAATCCTGACTTAAAGCAGTTACTCGATGATGATGATGATGAAGAACTCTTTGAGGAGGAGGAGGAGGAGGAGACAGAGCCAAAAAGGAGGATTCCTATCCCTCTCCTGTCTGATACCAAGTCTTTGTCCTATCTGATAATTGAGGCTTGTAGGACTTTACAACTCAAGGAGGTGCAATCCATGGAGGCCTTAGAGGTGAACCATATCCTGTCCACGTCCTCCTCGGCTCCAAAGTGTTTTCCAAACTTTGTTCAATGTCACCAGATTATTGAACAAGTATGGGCAGGTGTGGGTCAATGAGAATATGTATTAAAACCCAAGGTATGGTGTTTCTCCTTTATGGAGGAAAATATCTGTAAGTGGGAAACCCCTCCCCTGGCTGACAAAGCTGTGCATAATTTCATGAGGCACACAGCTATCCCAATTGAAGGATCTTTGGCCTCAGCAGACACGCATGACAAGTGAGTGGATGCTTCATGCAGAAGAGCTTGTCTCCAATGGCACAAACCTCCGCACCTCCTATGCCTCTTTTATTGTTGCCAGAGTTTTTAACTTGTGGGTTACATTGCTGGGTAGCTTAGTTCTCCCAGATCCTGAGGGGGCGAGCATTTTGCAATTGGTGCCCATGGCCTCCACCTTTCTGGGGGATGCCACGGTAGAGAACTTACACATGTTAACTCACTCCGCTTATCATATTGTGTCCGCCATGCGAGGGGTGTGGCTTCAGCATTGGGTCACTGAGCAGGCATTGAAGAGCAAGTTGTTTAACTTAGCCTTTGAGGGAGGTTTATTGTTTGGTTCAGGCCTAGATGACATTTTGAAGGATATTCAGGATAAAAAGGGCCACCTTCCAGTGTCCAATCAACAGCAAAAGGCCGGCCCAACCTTAAAAAGTCAAGGAGGCAGCTGATAGAGGCAGTACCCAGGGAGGTTTCATCCCTTTCAAAACTTTGGGAACCAGAGGAGTAAAGAATCCTATTCTGGATTCAAGAGCAATAGTGGTAGAGGATCCCTGGCCCGACAATGCAGTGGTGGCCCTTGGTGCAGAGGTGGCACCTCACAATGAGGGTATGTGGGCCCATCTCTACCTCCCTTCCGTTGGTGGAAGACTGCACAATTTTGACACAAGATGGGCCCAGATAACATAAGATACTTGGGTTCTGGAGATTTTGTCCCTAGGTTATGCAATAGTTTTTAACCATTCCCTCAAAGGGATGTTTTCTGCTGTCTCCTGTACCAAAGAACCCCGTGAAGAGACAAGCAGTGTTGCAGACATTGGATCACCTCTCACAGATCGAGGTGATTGATCTGGTGCCTCACAGGGAACTAGGCCAGGGAGTCTACTCAATTTATTTAGTAGTTCCCAAGAAGTCAGGGAGTCAGACCTATTAAGGATCTGAAACACACAAACAAGTTTGTTCACCACACGCCCTTCAAGATGGAGTCCTTACGACTGATCATCCAGGCTGTACAACTGAGGGATTATTTAGCATCCGTAGACCTCAGGAATGCATATCTTCACATTCCCATCTGGCAGTCTCATCAGAAGTTCCTCAGGTTCACAGTCCTGGGGCAACACTTCCAGTACAGGGCGCTCCCATTTGGGCTGGCAACAGCCCCCAGTCTTATCAAAGGTGCTCATAGTCCTGGTGGCTCAACTCCGACAGGAGGGACATCATGTCTATTCTTACATGGATGACTTGTTCATTCAAGTGCCATCTGCTCCACTGGGGAGGAAATCAGTGACCAGGACACTGGAGGTTTTGGAGTCTCATGGCAGGGTAGTAAATCAGGAGAAAAGCTCTCTCAAGCCATTGCAGACCCTGGAGCACCTGGGAGCAGTGTTCAGGACAGACGTGGGGAAGGGGTTCGTCTTGTCAGCCAGGAAGGAGACCTTGTTGAGAGAGAGTCGGTGGCTGAGAAGCCAATCGTCAGCTTCAGCTTACAGCCTACTGCAGATTCTGGGCCTCATGATGGCAACAGCAGAACCTGTTCCGCGGGCTCACCTTCACATGAAACCCCTCCAGACAGAGTTTCTGTCAGCCTGGGTCCGGCCTTGGAGGACAATCAGGCCAGCCTTCCAGTTTCTCCTGTACTACGGCAGTCCCTGAGTTGGTGGGTGAATTTAGAGAATCTGAGCAAAGGTTCTCCCTTGGAAGACCCCACCAGAGTTGATCCTGACAACCGATGCCAGTCTGTCAGGCTGGGGGGCAGTGCTGGACCACATTCCCATGCAGGGGATTTGGTCTGCACAGAAACAGCACCCACACATCAATGTTCTGGAGATGAGGGTTGTGTGCCTTGTTCTCCTCCATTTTCAAAATCATGTGCAGTTATGAGCCGTGAAAATAAAGTCAGACAATGCTGTCACGACGGCATACATAAACAATCAAGGGGGCACAAAGAGCAGAGAGATGGCAAAAAGAAACAACCAATCTTCTGTTGTGGGCAGAGATCCCTTGGCAGGGGAGTTGAACTTTCAGGCCGATTGGCTAAGCTGAGAGAATGTCCATGCAGGGGAGTGGATGCTGAACCCAGAAGTGTTTGACCTTCTGTGCAAAAGATTTGGTTGTCCACCAATCAACCTGTTTGCCTCCAGTCAGAATGTGTAAGTGCAGCAGTTCTTCAGCCGCTACCGATGTCCAGAGGTGGAGGCAGTGGATACTCTGTCACAGACATGGAATTTCGACAGAGAGCATGCCTGTCCTCTGCCTCTCCTTCCAAGGTCATATGCAAAATAAGACACTCAAGAGGAAGCTTTCTTCTGGTAGCTATGGAATGGCCTAGAAGGCCATGGTTCTCGTACCTAGTGAATCTAGCTCAACATGTTCCGTTTTGACTCTCAGTATGGAGGGACTTTCTCTCCCAAGGTCCCATTCTGCATCCAGATCCAGGAGCGATATAGCTCACAGCCTGGCCCCTGAAAGGAGGAAACTCCTGAAGCAGGGTTTCTTGAAAAAGGTAGTGGACACCCTGATGGCTGCCAGAAAGAATTCCATGTCACCAGCTTATGCTTGCATGTGGCCCACCTTTTTGGCTTGGACCAGAGAAAAAGGTATCCAGCCTTCTAAAGCCACAGTTACACAGATTTTGGACTTTCTACAGGATGGAGTGGAAAAAGGTTTGGCCTTGAGCACCTTGAGAGGTCAGGTGTCTGCTCTTGGAGCTTCCTTGGGCTTGTCCTTAGGCATGACTTGGGAAGCTATCTGTTTGCTGTGATCTGTCAGCAGGACTTGACCCCTGTTCCGATCCTCTATTCCTCCATGGGATCTGAATCTGGTATTGAATGCTCTTTGTAAAAAGCCTTCAAACAGCAAAAGGAAAGAGACTACTATAGTTCTCTAGAGATATGACCAAAATGGTGAAGGACAAAAGGATGGCATTCAGGAGGTATAAGGAAACACAGGGGGAGGAAGACAAGGAAGTGTACCAAGTCAAACAGGCGGAAGCAGGAAAGGCAATGATGGGAACAAAAGCGCAGACAGAGGAAAGGATAGCCAAGGATATAGCTAAAGGGGACAAGACTTTCTTCAGGTACATAAGTGAGAATAAAAAGCAGAAGGAGGGACAGTGAGATAAGGTGGGTGGCAGGGGAGACTGTTCAGAAAAGGAGCAAGAAAAAGCAGACATCCTGAAGAGATACTTATTCTCAGTCTTCATAGTGGATTGAGGGAGCTGGACCACCTGGGGTCAGCAGGAACAAAGTGGGGGAGATGGACACAAGTCCATTTTCAGAGGAGAGAGTCCTGAAGGGTGCCCCCTGATGAAGAGGCACTGTGTCCTCGAAGCGCCAGGCTTACAACCTATCAGGAGACTGGCTCAATAAATGTATATTTTTGATCACATATCTAGTGCTGTGGTGAGCAGTGTGTGTGTGTGTGTGTGTGTGTGTGTGTGTGTGTGTTTAATGTAGGAACTGCCTGATTTAACAGCAGCACACCCTTCCAACACTTGGGTAGGGTGTGGTTAGTGTGTATGTGGAAACTTAATGGAAACCCTGTTAAAGGAAAGGTTAGTTGAGTATCTTGAATACAGGATCAAAGACAGCATGGATTCATTGGGGGGTAGTTCATGCTGGATGAATCTGATTGATTTCTTCGACTGGGTGACCAGGGAGATAGCTCAGGAAAGGGCAGTGGGCATGATCTATCTGGACTTTAGCAAGGTCTTTGACATTATGCCAGACAGCAGACCGAAAAAGAAATTGAGCAGCCAAAGGATGGGATTCAAAGTGGCGAACTAGGTAAGGAACTGGTTAATGGACAGGTGACAGGTGGTGAATGACACTCACTCTAAAGAGGATAGAGTGACCAGAGGGGTGCCCCAGGGCTCAGTACTAGGACCAGTCCTTTTCAGTGTCTTTTTATAAGTGGCATTGAGGAAGAACTGGAAGGGAAGATATGCCTTTTTGTAGATGACACCAAAATCTGGAATAGGATGGGTGCTCAGGAGGGCATGGAGAGAACGTGCAGGGATCTTGTGACATTCCAGGGGTCATCAAGAACATGTCAGTTGGGGTTCCATGCCAAAAGGGGCAGAATCATGCAGCTAGGGCATAGGAACCCAGGAGCTCAGTATAGGAGTGGGGGGAGGTACTGACAATCACTAAGCAGGAAAGGGTTCCGGGAGTTATCATATCTGATGACCTCAGAGTGGCAGAGCAGTGTGACAAAGCTCTGGATAGGGCCAGTGAAATGCTGGGATGCATAAGAAGAGGCATCTCCATCAGGAAGAAGGAGGTGGTGTTGTCGCTGTATTGCTTACTGTTGAGACTGTGTCCAGTTCTGGCAGCTGCACCTCAGAAAGGATATAGACTGGGTTGAGGCAGTCCAGAGGAGGGAAACTAAAATGGCGCAGGGATTGCATCAAAAGCCATTGAAGAGAGACTGAGGGATCTCAACATGTACACTCTGAAAGAGAGGGGAGAGAGAGTGAGTGAAAGGGGACATGATAGAGACCTACAAGTACCTCACAGGGGGTGAGCAGGGTGCAGGAGGGGAGTCTCTTTCAAATGAAAAAGAGCACCAGAACCGGACAGCATGCAATGAAGCGGGAGGGGGGGTATAGGAGAGAATGTGAGGAAGTACTACGTCACTGGAAGAGTGGTGGATTCTTGGAACAAACTGCCAGTTGAAGCAGTGGAGGAGAAAACAATGGGGGGCTTCAAGCATGCATGGGATAGACATAAGGGTATATTAGTACTGTAAATAGAAGGAAAGGTCGCCCGGAGACCAGTTAGGGTCTGCTGAGACAGACTAGGTAGGGACCATCTGGGCAGACTGGGTGGGTCAAGCAGTCCTTTTCTTCCAACAAATTCTATGTTTCTACTTGTTTCAGGGGGCAAGCAACAGTAATACAGTGTACAGTGTTGGCATTTCTGGCTGTATTGCTGTTATGCAGAGGCATAATACATCACTGTGGGGCACAATCGAGTAATTGACACTCCACGGCCAACTCCCTGTAACATATCCTGGGGTTATCCTAAGCCTCTTTCAGGCAGTTGGAACCCCTCCTAAAGAGGTAAGTAATCCAGCCAAGGCAGATAAGATAGCTGGGTACCTGCAAACAAAACAAAACTCAAAGATTCCCACTCCCAAAACATTACATACCTCTAATGTCCTTGTTGTGCGCGAGGGGGAGGAGTGGTACCTGGGCTTTCCCGATGTACAGCGTTTCATCCAAATCACCTTCATCAAACACATAGATCAAGAGTGATTCTGTCTTCAGATAGAGGTCCAGGTCGGTGGTCACCACCACTGGGAAGGACATGTGGTCACTGAACTGGGGGTCATTACTGCAAGGGATGACAGGAGTATCGTGGTCCGGGAAGTCAAAGAACTTGTAAATGGCATAAGGGCTGGGCTGCAGCACTGGCCAGCGTGCTCTGAGACTGTGGCAGCTAGTAATACTGATGTGAAGTTCATTGGTGGACCCTATGCCCACTGTTGAGCCAATCAGCTGAAAGAGATGAGAGAGAGAGAGAGAGAGAGAGAGAGAGAGAGACAGAGACAGAGACAAAGACAAAGAGAGTGAATAGCAATACAAATACATAACACACATGCGGCCGCACACATGCACTCAAAAAAGAGCCATGAGTATATTATGGGATGTACTGCAGACTTCTGATCAGATTCCACCAATCACAGGGCAGGATACTACTGCCCCATTTTATAAAAATGACTATCATGGGATATGACATATATGCTGCAGTGATAAACAAATTCTTAACAAAAAACTACTTTAGCTCCTTCACTGCTAAGGAAATTTTGCTAAAATAGTTCTTTAAATAAAGGTGAATAAAGGTCCAACAGTTCTCGAGTTCTTCCTATACAGTGTATAAGGCACCAGTTTAATTCCTTATCCTGCAGTGCCATCTTGTGGCCATTGTTTCCCTCCCATTTAAAAGAAAAGTACATTGATTCTGAATTTATACATGTTTTTCCTACGTAGTTTATTTCTACTCTACAGAGTTTCTAACTGTTTATTATATTTATTTTATACAATATCCCATGGTTGTATAGAATCTAACTGTGCATTAAAAAGACCCCAAATGAGTCGGTAATATAAAAATAAAATCCTAGACATACAGTATACATCTTTAGACACTTAAGGGGGTTAAAAGTGATCAGAATGAATGCTGAATATCTGTACATTCAAATGATTCTTTTTTTCTTTTTTCAGCTCTATTCAATCTTTCGATATACATTGACTGTCTTTTTTACATTCTCCTTGTTCCCCCTTCTTATCTCTAGTACCTGCCTCCCCTTTGATGTACCCCAGGCACTCCTGACCCCCCTTCCCGTACTCCTACCTGTGAGTTCCATCCTCCTTGGCTATACCCCCCAGGTGGGGAAAGGCTAGGGAGATTTACCAATGAATCTATAAGTCTATAGAATCATCAGGAGGCACACATACCAAGATGAGGGGGTCAGATATACCAGGGTGTGTTGTGGGGATTGGGGCCCACAGATCGTGGTGAGGGGCTCATATGTACTGGGGTGTATTGTGGGGGCTGTGACCCACAGACCGTAGCAAGGGGCTCAGATACATTTGGGTGTGTCACAGAGTTTCAGATCCAAAGATGGTGATGAGGGACCCAGATATACCAGGGTGCATTACAGGTGTGGGGCACACAGATGGTGGTGGAGAGCCAGGATATACCAGGGTGCCTTGTGGGGGTGAGGCCCCACAGATGGTGGTAAATAGCCCAGATATACAGAGATGTGTCACAGGTGTTGGTGTCCACAAACATTGGTGAAGGGCCCAGATATACCAGGATGTGTTGGGGCCCACAGATGGTGGTGGGGACCCAGATATACTGGGGTGTGTTGCAGGTTTTGGGCACAACAGATGCTGGTGAGGGACCCAGCTATACCAGAATGTGTCGCAGGGGCTGGGGTCCACAGATGATGCTGAGGGTCTCAAATATATCGGAGTGCATTGCAGGTGTTGGGGTTCACAGATGGTGATGAGGGGCCTAGAAATACTGGTGTGAGTTGTGGGGGTTGGAATCCACAGATGGTGGTGAAGGGCCCCGATATACCAGGGTGTGTCGCAGGGGTTGGGGACCACAGATAGTGGTGACAGTCCAGATATACCAGGGTGTGGCATGAGTGTTGGGGCCTCGTATGGTGGTGAGGAGCCCAGATATACTGGAGTGCATTATGGGTGTTGCAGCCCTGAGACAGTGGTTAGGGGCCTAGATATGCCAGATACACCAGGGTGCGTAATGGATATTGGGGCACACAGACGGTGGTGAGGGGCCTCGATGTACCAGAGTGCATCATGGGGGTTGGGGCCCACAGATGGCGTTGAGGAGCCCAAATATACCAAAGTGCATCGCAGGTGTGGAGTCCACAGACAGTGGTGAAGTGCCCAGCTATACTGGGTGCAACACGGGGGTTTGGGCACACAGATGGTGGTGAGGGGCCCAGATATACCAGGGTATATTGCTGGTGTTGGGCCTACAGATGGTGGTGAGTGGACCAGATATACCAGGGAGTGTCACAGAGGTTATGACTCACAGATGGTGGGAAGGGCCCAGGTATACCAGGGTGCATTGCAGGTCTTAGGGCCCACAGACGGTGCTGAGGGGCCCAAATATACCAGGGTGCATTGCAGGTGTGGGGCTCACAGATGGTGGTGAGGGGCCCATATATACCAGTGTGCATTACAGGTGTGGGGCTCACAGACGGTGGTGAGGGGCCCAGATATACCAGGGTGTGTTGCAGGTGCTGGGGCCAACAGCCGGTGGCATAAGCTCAGCTATAACGAGGTGTGTCGCAGGTTTTGGAGCACATAGACAATGATAAGGGGCCCAGCAATGCTGGAGTGCTTTGAGGGGGCTGAGGACCACAGATGATGGTGAGGGGCCCAGATATAGGGGGGTGAGTTGCAGGGGTTGGGGCCCACAGATGGCGGTGAGAGGCTCAGATAAACCAGGGCGTGTCGCAGGTTCTGGGGCCCAGAGACTGTGGTGAGGGGCCAAGGTATATCAGGGTGCATCATGGGTGTTTGGGCCCTCAGATGGTGGTGAAGGGCCCATATATATGAGGTGACAGGTGTTGGGGCTCCCAGATGGTGGTGAGGGGCCTAGATATACCAGAGTGGGCTGTGGGTGTTGGGGCCCACAGACTGTGATGAGGAGCCCAGATATACCGGTGTGTCATGGGTGTTGGGGCACACAGATGGTGGTGTGGAGCCAGGATATACCAGGGTGTCTTGTGGGGGTTGGGGCCCACCAATGGTGGTGAATTAGAAACACAGAAACATAGAAGTCGACAGCAGATAAGGACCGCAAGGCCCTTCCAGTCTGCCCATTTTTTCTACCTTATGAATGTGCCACAGGCCTGTACTCTGTCAATGGCCTATCTATTCATACTCATCTGTATTGCTCCCTTATGCCTATCCCATGCCTGTTTGAAGCTCTGCACTGTATTCATATCCACCACTTCCTGAGGTAGGCTGTTCCATGCATCCACCACGCTTTCTGTGAAAAAGAACTTCCTCACATTACCCCTTAATTGGCCTCCCTCTAATCTCATGCTGTATCTTCTTGTCCTGCTATTTTTCTTATATTGAAACATGTTAGACTCTTTCTCCTTGTTAATGCCCAAAAGATGTCTGAATGTTTCGATCATATCACCTCTCTCCCTCCTTTGTTCTAGGATATACATACAGTGAAGCTCGCCAGGATGAAACCCAATTCTGCAGCATTTTGCAGTACTCTGCAGCAGAGTTACTGTGGAAACAATGTAAGTTCAATGGCAATTAGCCCCATTTGTCATGCCGGAAACTGTGACATTCACTCACTTCATCCTGGCAGTGTCACATTTTTCTGCATGACAAAAGAGATTAATTACAATTGAAATTACATTGTTTACTGCAGTAACTCTGCTGCAGAGCATACTGCAGAATGCTGTAGAAGTGGGTTTTATCCTGGTGAGCTTCACTGTATTGAGCTCCGTTAATCTGCCCCCGTATGTTTTCTGATGCGGTCCCTGCACCATTTTGGTTGCCCTTCTCTGGACTGCCTCCATTTGGTTAATGTCCTTTCGCAGATGTGGCCTCCAGTACGGCACGCAGTACTCCAGATGGGGCCTAACCAGTGTCTTGTAAAGAGGGATTATTACCTCCATCTTACGAATTGTGATACCCCTGCTAATACACCGCAACATCCCCCTAGTCTTACCTATTGCTTTAGTGGTCTGCTTGGATGATTTCAGGTAATCTGCGATGACAATGCCCAAGTCTCTTTCTTCTATTGTGATTGCCAGCAACTCTACTCCCAACCTATAGGTGGCTTCAGGGTTTCTCTTCCCTATGTGCATGATCTTGCACTTCTTTTGCATTAAACCCCAGTTGCCACTCTTCTAACCATTTTGCCAGTTTATCCAGATCTCTTCTCATTCTGCCCACCCCATCTGGATCATCTACTCTGTTGCCGATCTTGATGTCATCTGCAAACAGACAAACCTTTCCCTCTAGTCCATCTGCAATGTGACTGATGAAGACATTGAAGAGGACTGGCCCCAGGACTGATCCCTGAGGTACCCCACTTGTGACTTGCATTTGTTCTGACTATACACCGTTTACCACCACTCTCTGTGTTCTGCCCGCCAACCAGTTTGTCACCCAGTTGACCAACTTCTGACCCACCCCGAGCCTACCCAGCTTATTAATCAATCTTCTATGTGGAACAGTATCGAAAGCTTTGCTGAAGTCAAGGTAGGCGACATCAACTGCACCCCCTTGGTCCACCACTCTGGTTACCCAGTCAAAGAAATCTATGAGATTAGTTTGACAGGAGCGTCCTGCTGTAAACCCATGCTGTCTTGGATCCTCACCCAGATGCCCAGATGTATGGGGTGTGTTGCAAGTGTTGGTGTCCACAGATGGTGGCGAGGGATCCAGATATGCAGGGATGTGTTGCAGGTGTTGGGGCCCACAGATGGTGGTGGGGGCCCAGATATACCAGGATGTGTCACAGGTTGTGGGGCACAAAGATGGTGGTGAGCGGCCCAGCTATACCGTGGTCCATTGCAGGGGCTGGGGTCTACAGATTGTGGTGAGTGGCCCAGATGTATTATATAGAAACACAGAAACATAGACTTTGATGGCAGATAAGGACCGCTTGGCCCACCTAGTCTGCCTATTTCTCTACCTACAGGATAAGCTGCAGATCCTAGTTAACCAACAGCCTATTTCTTCCTACCCCCCACAAGAATTGCCTTATGTCTGTCCCACGCATTCTTGAACTATCCCACAGTTTTAGACCCCACAACCTCCTCGGGAAGGCTGTTCCATGTGTCCACCAACCTCTCTGTGAAAAAATACTTCCTGACATTGTCCCGAGCCGTCCCCCCATCTTCAAATTGTGTCCCCTTGTTCTTGCACGTCTCTTTTTCTGAAAGATTCTACCCTCTTGGACTTTGTTGATTCCACTGAGGTACTTAAAAGTTTATATCATGTCCCCTCCTCTCCCTCCTTTCCTCAAGGGTATACATGTTAAGCTCCTTTAGTCTCTCCTCGTATGGCTTCTCTTGCAGATCCTGCACCATTTTAGTTGCCCTGCTCTGGACTGCCTCCATCCTGTCTATGTCCTTGCAGAGATGGGGTCTCCAGAACTGGATGCAGTACTCCAGATGGGGTCTCACCAACTGTCTGTACAGAGGGATAACAACTTCCTGTTTTCTGCTGGTGATGCCTCTCCCTATACATCCAAGTATTCCCCCAGCCCTCCCTACTGCCTTCTCACATTGCTTTCTAACCTTAAGGTCATCTGATATGATTACCCCCAGGTCCCTTTCAATTTTTGTTGTTGTTACTACCTCCCCCCATTGTGTAATCTTCCCCTGGGCTTAGTTTCCCAGGTGCATTATTTTGCACTTCTTTGCGATGAATCCAAGCTGCCATACTTCTGACCATTCCTCCAACTTGCCAAGTCCCTTCTCATCCTTTTTCCACGCTCCATATGTATCAACCCTGTTGCAGATCTTTGTGTCATCTGCAAAGAGGCATACTTTTCTTTCCAGTCCCTCTGCAATGTCACTTATAAAAACATTAAAAAGGACTGGAACCAGTACTGAACCCTGCAGTACCCCACTAGTAAACCCTCTTTCTTCAGAGTGGACTCAATTTACAATTACCATCTGTGTCCTGTTGTCCAGCCAATGTTTTACCCAGGCTACCACCCTGGGACCCACTCCCAGGCTGGTTAATTTGATTATTAATCTTTTGTGTGGAACTGTGTCAAATGCCTTGCTAAAGACTAGGTAGGCCATGTCCACAGCCCCTCCCTGGTCTACTACTTTGGTCACCTAGTTAAAGAAATCAATTAGGTTCGTCTGATATGACCTTCCTGGAGAACCCTGCTGCCTTGGGTCCTGTGCCCCACTGGCTTCTAGGTACTCGACAGTTCTTTCCTTCAGAAGTGATTCCATCACTTTCCCTACCACATAGGTCAAACTGGCAGGTCTGTAGTTTTCTGCCTCTGTCTTGCTCCCACTTTTGTGAAGCGGAATCACATCCGCCTTCCTCCATTCCACAGGTACCACACCATCCTTCCATGATTCGTTAAAAGGGTAGTCAGTGGTGTCACTAGTTCTCCCCTTAATTTTTTTATAATTCTGGGGTGAATGCCATCAGGCCCCATTGCTTTGTCCACCTTCAGTTTTAGGAGTTCTTTCAGAACCCTTTCTTCTGTGAAAGGACTGGAATCGACCCCCTTATCCAGAGTGCTTCTGTTAATAGGATTAAGCACCTCCCCTTCCCCCTTTTTTGTGAATACTGAGCAGAAGTATTCATTTAGTATCCCTGCTTTTTTGGGGTGCATCGCAGGCATTGGGGGTCACAGATGGTGGTGAGGTGCCCAGATATACCAGGGTGAGTTGTGGGGGCTGGGGCCCACAGATGGTGGTGAGGGGCCCAGATATACCAGGATGCATCACAGGTGTGGGGCTCACAGATGGTGGTGAGGGGCCCAGATATACCAGGATGCATTGCAGGTATGGGGCTCACAGACGGTGGTGAGGGACCCAGATATACCAGGGTGTGTTGCAGGTGCTGGGACCAACAGGTGGTGGCAGAAGCTCAGATATACCGAGGTGTGTCACTGGTTTTGGAGCACATAAACAATGATAAGGGGGGCCCAGAAATGCCAGAGTGCTTTGAGGGGGCTGAGAACCACAGATGGTGGTGAGGGGCCCAGATATATGGGGGTGAATTGCAGGGGTTGGGGCCCACAGACAGTGGTGAGAGGCTTAGATAAACCAGGGCATGTTGCAGGGTTTGGAGCCCAGAGACTGTGGTGAGGGGCCCAGGTATATCAGGGTGCATCATGGGTATTGGGACCCTCAGATGGTGGTGAGGGGCCCAGATATATGAGGTGAGTTACAGGTGTTGGGGGCCCCAGATGGTGGTGAGGGGCCTAGATATACCAGAGTGTGTTGTGGGTGTTGGTGCCCACAGACGGTGATGAGGGGCCCAGATATACCAGGGTGTGTCATGGGTGTTGGGGCACACAGACAGTGGTGTGGAGCCAGGATATACCAGGGTGCCTTGTGGGGTTGGAGCCCACATATGGTGGTGAATTAGAAACATAGAAGTTGACAGCAGATAAGGACTGCAAAGGCCCATCCAGTCTGCCCATCGTTTCTACCTTATGAATGTGCTATAGGCCTTTACTCTGTCAGTAGCCTATCTATTGATACTCATCTGTATTGCTCCCTTATGCCTATCCCATGACTATTTGAAGCCCTGCACTGTATTCATATCCACCACTTCCTGAGGTAGGCCGTTCCATGCATCCACCACCCTTTCTGTGAAAAAGAACTTCCTCACATTACCCCATAATCGGCCTCCCTCTAATCTCATGCTGTGCCCTCTTGTCCTGCTATTTTTCTTATATTGTAACACCTTGTTAATTCCCTTAAGATGTTTGAATGTTTTGATCATATCACCTTCTCTCCCTCCTTTGTTCTAGGCTATACATATTGAGCTCCGTTAATCTGTCCTCGTATTTTTTCTGATGCAGTCTCTGTACCATTTTGGTTGCACTTCTCTGGACTGCCTCCATTTGTTTAAATTCCTTGTGCAGATGCGGCCTCAAGTACTGCGTGCAGTACTCCAGATGGGGCCTAACCAGTGTCTTGTAAAGAGGGATTATTACCTTCATCTTACGACTTGTGATACACCTGCTAATACACCCCAACATCCCCTAGCCTTACCTACTGCTTCAGTGGTCTGCTTGGATGGTTTCAGGTCATTTGTGATGATGATGCCCAAGTCTCCCTCTTCATTATGTGCATGATCTTGCACTTCTTTGCATTAAACCCCAGTTGCCACTCTTCTGACCATTTTGCCAGTTTATCCAGATTTCTTCTCATTCTCCCACCCCATCTGGATCATCTACTCTGTTGCAGATCTTGGTGTCATCTGCAAACAGACAAACCTTACCCTCTAGTCCATCTGCAAGGTCACTAATGAAGATGTTGAAGAGGACTGGCCCCAGGACTGATCCCTGAGGTACCCCACTTGTGACTTGCATCTCTTCTGACTATATACCATTTACCACCACTCTCTGTGTTCTGCCTGCCAACCATTTTAGCCACCCAGTTGACCAACTTCTGACCCACCCCAAGCCTACTCAGCTTATTAATCAATATTCTATGTGAAACAGTATCGAAAGATTTGCTGAAGTCAAGGTAGGCGACATCAACTGCACCCCCTTGGTCCACCATTCTGGTTACCCAGTCAAAGAAATCTATGAGATTAGTTTGACAGGAGCTTCCTGCTGTAAACCCATGCTGTCTTGGATCCTCACCCAGATGCACAGATGTACTGGGTGTGTTGCACATGTTGGTGCTCACAGATGGTGGTGAGGGACCCAGATATACAGGGATGTGTTGCAGGTGTTGGGGCCCACAGATGGTGGTGGTAGGGGCCCAGATATACTAGGGTGTATCACAGGTTTTTGGGCACAAAGATGGTGGTGAGGGGCCCGGCTATACCGTGGTCCATTGCAGGGGCTGGGGTCTACAGATTGTGGTGAGGGGTCCAGATATACTAGGGTGCATCGTAGGCATTGGGGTCACAGATGGTGGTGAGGTGACCATATATACCAGGGTGAATTGTGGGGGTTGGGGCCCACAGATGGTAGTGAGGGGCCCAGATACACCCGGGTGCATCATAGGTCTTGGGGCCTCAGATGGTGATGTACAGATATATTGGGGTGCATTACAGGTATTGTGACCCTGAGACAGAGGTGAGGGGCCTAGATATACCAGATATAGCATAGTTTGTTGCAGGTGTTTGGGCCCACAGAGGGTGGTGAGGGGCCCAGATATACCAGGGTGTGTAATGGGTGTTGGGGCACACAGACGGTGGTGAAAGGTCTGGATATACCAGAGTGTGTCGTGGGGGTTGTGGCCCACAGAGGGTGGCAAGGAGCCCAGATATACCGGAGTGCATTGTGGGTGTGGGGCCCACAGACAGTGGTGGACACCGCAGATATACTGGGTTGCCTCACGGGGTTTGGGGCACACAGATGGTGGTGAGGGGCCTAGATATACCAGGGTTCTTTGTAGGGAACCACAGATGGTGATGAAGGGCCCAGATATACCGGGGTTCATCATGGGGGTTAGGGACCGTAGATGGTGGTGAAGGGCCCATATATACTGTGGTGCATAGTGGGGGTTGGGGATCACAGATGGTGATTAAGGGCCTAGCTATACCAGGTTGCATTGCAGGTGTTGGGGCATACAGATGGTGGTGTGCAGCCCAGATATACCAGGGTGTGTCAAGGAGTTTGGGGACCATAGATGGTAATGAGGGGCTCGGATATATCAGGGTGCATCACGGGGTTGCAGCCCACAGATGGTGGTGAGGGGCAAAGATATACCGGGGTGTATCATGGGGGCTGGAGCCCACAAACGATGATGAGGGGCCAAGATATATTGGGGTGCTTTGCAGGGGTTGGGGTCCAGATATGCCGAGGTGCACTGTAAGCAATGAGTTTGACAGTGAGCTTGGGACCCCGTGTTGGAGAGTAGGCCTGACCACAGCAGCTGCTGCTCGGCAGTGCGCTGTGGTCAGGGAGGGTTGGCACTGCACCATTGGTGCCACCGTGACCCCTGTGGTGGGCCAAGAGAGCTTGCTGCCTTTCCGCAGGGATGTCACTGCATGCATCCGAGGCCCTGATGCTAAGGGGAGGAGGGAGGTTGGGAGAAAATCCATAGCACTGCCACCTGTATGATGGTCTGGGTTCCTGGCTTCTCTGAGTTCTATCATCCACAGGTGCTAGATCCTCGCTCACATAGTGAACTGCCTTTGGGGGGAGGATGGCCCTTCCGCCAGGCCCCCCGCCACAGGGGGAATAGCTATGGAGGGTTGCCAGTTTATTAAACAGTAAGGTATGGCCAGGGGTTACGTTTATGCAAGAAGACATGACAGGGTGTGCATTATGCTGGCAATAAGCACACCTAGGGGAGTTGTGAGGCATGACGCCGAAGTGTGTTGTGTCAGCATTATGTGTGGTTCATAGCTCAGTGCTTATGTAACATATAGTGGAATGATGTAGATGGTTGTTGGATACAGAGGCCAGCATATAATGATGTGTTTAGGTACTTGGATGCTAGAATTGAGTCGTCTGATAATATTTGATGGTTTTGGCCTTTCTCTGTATCCCACCTGTAGGAAGGAGGCTTGGATTAGAATTATGGAGCCCCAAAAAAGAATAAATATCAACGATTGTTCAGTAACTGAATGCTGAAGAGTCACGCATAATACCTTAATGATAAGAATAGATGATCACCTCCTCCAACTCCGGAGAGTGTGACCAGTAGCACTCAGGAGAGGAAAACCCCCCTTGGGGGGAACCTCTGAGGACCCATGGCTACTGACCTGCCCATCCTTCTGGACATACTAAAGGAGAGAGATCCTAATTAAACTAAATTAATCAGCTAAATCTGAATTCAAATTAGTAGACTTCGATCCAGATGAATGGAGCTTAAGAAAGCTGAATTGTAAATGTCCAGTGAAATAATTTCCTTCCAATAAAGTCCGAGTCCGAGAATCCAGTATAATTCGGAATGATGGAGTGTAGATATATTGACGAACCATACTTCAGTTGATAGAGGGCATAATCCAAGGATTTGAATGATGGTTTGATGAAGTTGAAGATGAAGTTAGCAAGGCATTTGACACAGTCCCACACAAAAGATTAATATACAAGTTAGCCAGCCTGGGAGTGGGTCCCAAGATGACAGCCTGGGTAAAGAATTGGCTGGAGAATAGGACACAGAGAGTAATAGTAAATGGAGTCCACTCAGAAGAAAGGAGGGTTACTAGTGGGGTACCGCAGGGTTCAGTATTAGGACCGGTCCTCTTCAATGTCTTTATAAGCGACATTGCAGAAGGACTGGAAGGAAAAGTATGTCTCTTTGCAGATGACACAAAGATCTGCAACAGAGTTGATGCACAGGGTGGGGTGGAAAGGATGAGAAGGGACTTGGCAAGGTTAGAAGAATGGTCAAATGTATGGCAGCTTAGATTCAATGCTAAGAAGTGCAAGGTAATGCACCTGGGAAACAAAAACCCAGGGGAAGAGTACACAATGGGGGGTGAGATACTAACAACAACAAAAATGGAAAGGGACCTGGGTGTAGTCATATCAGATGACCTAAAGGTGGGCAAGCAATGTGAGAGGGCAGCAAGGAGGGCTGGGGGGATACTGGGATGCATAGGGAGAGGCATCACCAGTAGAAAACAGGAAGTTATTATCCCTCTGACAGACAGGCTGATGCGACCCCCATCTAGAGTACTGTGTGCAGTTCTGGAGACCCAGTCTCCGCAAAGACATAGACAGGATAGAAGCTGTCCAGAGGAGGGCAACTAAAATGGTGCAGGGTCTGCACCAGAAGACATATGAAGAGAGACGAAAGGAGCTTAATGTGTATAGCCTCGAGGAAAGGAGGGAGAGGGGGGACATGATAGAAACGTTCAAGTACCTCAAGGGAATCAACAAAGTCCAAGAGGGTAGCATCTTTCAAAAAAAGAGGTGTGCGGACAGCCAGAGGGCGCTGTGCTGAAGATGGCTGCTTGATTCTTCATCTCCCTGGATTCACCAAATATCATCATCCATCCTACAGATTCCAGACTTCCTACCTTCACCAACATCTGAGATCTTACTATATGTACATCGCAGAACAGCTCTGGTACAGTATTTTTATTGCCTCATAATTACTGAACGAGTTATCTACAGCTTTTCAATTTCTCTATTAAGGCCTACAATAATGGCAGACCAATCTCCACATAACAGTTCTCTTAATAGAGTGGAGGCAATGTTTCAGCAACTAATAAGTGAAATCAATGTATTAAAAATTGCATCTCAACAAAATATCAATAATATGCAGGCACTTGATCAAAAATCAGCGCTACTAATGTTAAAGCACCTCAAAATGAAGATTCCATTAACACATTACAGGCTACCATCAGGGAGCAGGACAGAGTTATCAGGAACCTTCAGGACAAAATAGATGATATTGAAAATAGAAACAGACGTAACAACCTTAGATTTCCGGATTTCCTGAAGGTGTTGAACTAGGAGACACCAGTGCTTTTCTAACTCATATTCCGTCTTTGCTTAAATTACCAGCCGCCAAGACCTAATCATCGAGAGATCTCACTGCACCTTAAATCCGAGGCCTGGACCCGACCAGAAACCCAGGCCCATCATTGCCAGATTTCTAAACCACGCACATACTGAACTGATTCTTCAAAAAGCGAGGCAATTAGGTGCACTTACTTGGCAAGAAAACAGAATCCTAATTTTCAGAGACTATTCTAAAGAATTATCTAACAAACGAAAAGCTTACAACCCCATTAAAACAATCCTTCATCAGCGTGGAATTAAGTTTGCACTGCGTTACCCTGCAACAATGCGCCTTTTTTTGAATAATTCTACCAGAGATTTCAGTACCCCAGAATCTCTCTCTGAATTTCTGAATTGGACACAGCCCGCACTTACATTGCCTTGCGACTAATGCACGAGTCTCGTTCCTGCTCCAGCACAAGCACTCAGAATTACAATGTCTTGCCCTTCCTGCTGAAACTGTCCTTCAGGTCCCTGAGAAATCTGCAGCCATCATATCTGCCACTGTAGCTCCTGCCAGAAGCTCTCGCACATACAAGAAAAAAAGCATCTGGTTCTTCTCTAAATAATAATACTTGCTGTTTAAATAATATTTCCACCTCTCCAGCTTCCCATGTGGAACGTCACATCAGTTTTTCTACTCCTCTTACCTTGTCTAACAAATTCTCCCACTCCAAGAAGATCTGCTCCAAGAAGATCTGCACTCATCTACGGAGGATCTGAGACAGACTGTATCCAACCCCTTTACTCAAGACCAGAAGAAGCTCTCAATGGTAATGACTCTCCGATTCTTCCTGGGCTGATCTTGTGTCCAACTCTCCCTTTAAAATCATCTGAACCACCCAAAAGAAAAGGAGAAGAAAATCGAAGAGCAAGGCTACCTGAGGCTTTTCCACTAAAACAAAAAAAAAAAATTTGTAATAAATACTATGGCCCATAATTAGATGTGATATAGCATGTTTCTCACCAAGAATCCTCCTCTTCCACACACTCGATTCTTCAGTACATTTCAATGAAAGTGCAGTCTCTATCGCACTCCAACAGGCTTGGAGCACTTAAATGCAGTAAATCAATATCGCTGAGAAGCCTGTATCTGTCTGTGGGAGGTGAGCCAGTTGACACTGGAGGTATTTAATCCATGTGGGAGTTACTCTCAATGTATTCAATGAAAAAAAAATAAATGAGAGAAAGAATAAATATTAAAATGTTTGTAAGATCTCTTCTAATTAATCCTTGTGTGGTGCCAGACATTAGTTTATATAATTGCTATTCACACTCTAATTTTCATAAGCTTTACGCCACCATGTGGTCAGGCATACATACATATATAGAGTTCTGTATTTCATATCAGTGTGCCCTTAACCCCTACTATTATAGCATTTTTCCACATAAATCCTATCATTTGGAATGTGAGGATGATTAGACAAATACTCTAAAATCATTTACTTATTTAATATTTATTTTGCATCACTTCTGGTATGTAGTGCATCAGGTGCATTCCATTATATCTACAGATTTTGCACCAAAGTATGCTTCCAATTGTATTTCTGTACATTGAGTTTTTCCACTTTTCACATTATTCTTCATCCCATTTTCTTCCAAATCATTGGAACTTATAAAAATGATTCCAAATACACTGATGCACTATGAACCTATAGTATATACTGCATTCCTAACCTAGCTTATGTGGATTAATACACATCGGGCATCCTTTATCTGGCTCACACTGTTTCAGCATTATCTGCCATCATGTTGGTATACTTTATTTAATATTGGACTTATTGCTAGGTCCAAGCTAATTCATTATGTTTGGAATTTAACACTATTACATAATTATCTTTTTTATTTGGTAGAATGATGTTTTGTTTTCTTCCAGGGTAATGCTTTAATTACCTCAGCACAAATCTCAATTACACTTCATTAATATACTGTTATATAAAGTTTAGTATCTTAAGATTATAGGGTAAACCGTATCTTGAGATTCACTAATTACTCTACACCTTAGTAGTGTAGAGTGAGAGTCCTGGTATATTTACCTAATTCTTATTGCTCTGCATTTCATAAAAGTTTCAAATTAATATTCTTGTTACTGAGTTTATACCAACGCTTGTTGGTTCTAATGTTTAATTACTTGATATTCTTATCTCTATACTCTCCTCTGCGAGACAAAATGAATACAAATACTCAATCATCTCGAACCCATACAAATTAAGGCCCTGCATACATTTATTTATTATATATATTTACCTTTTGAATCTGTGACATCCTCCAAATTAATGGTATTGAGTCCCTCATTCTATTTGTAACTAATTACCTTATATCCTAGTACCATGAGTGATCTAATCTTACATTCATGGAATGTCAAGGACTCAACTCGCCTTATAAACGTAAGCAAGTACTTACCTATCTTAAAAAGCATAAAACACATATTGCTTTCTTACAAGAAACTAAACTTTTATCAGAGGATGTCGACAGACTTAAAAGGACTGGTCGGTCAAGTATATCGTCATCTTCTCATCCAAAAACATGGGGTTGCTATCTTAATACATAAATCTCTTAATTGGCCCCCATAAAAATCATTAGAGACCGGATGGTAGGTGGATTATAACCCTATTAAACACCACAGCAGGTCCGCTTATGTTTGTGAATGTATATTCATCTAACTTTGATTCACCCATTTCTTCCATAATCTATCCCAACAAATTATGATTAATAATAAAATAATTCACTATTCTTATTGGTGGTGACTTTAACTTAGCACTACAAGCATATTTAGACAGAAGTAACTCATCACATGATGCCCACCCCGTAGTATTAATGCTCTATCAATGCTTATGAAGGATTTAGCTCTCTGACATTTGGAGACTACATCATCCCAGACAACGAGATTACACCTTTTATTCCTCTTTACATAAATCATATAGTAGGATTGATTATTGGTTCTCTTCTCCCCTCATTACTGAAAAAATTATTGATACATCGATTCTCCCTATTGTTATAGCAGATTTACTGTGTGGTGGTGTTTTTATTTTTTACTCACAGGGATTGCTACTGTTTGTTGCTAACATTTCATTGCTTTATTTTTTCTCTGATTCAAATTGTTGCTGGTATACCTTCTTCTGCATTATTACAAGGTGTGCCTACAGGTGTGTGCTAACAGATTACTGCTGTAATCTTCTGATTCAAATTGTCTTTTGCAAGGTATATCTTCTGTTACTGCATTATTTTTCTCTGGAGCAAAGTGTTTCTTACAGCGTATATCTTCTCTGAAATTATTACAGGTGGTGCTTTACAGGTTTTACAGTTTTATCTAACATTAGGATAAGCTTTCAGGGTTACTGCATTTGTTGTTGACTGATTGTTTCTGCTCTTACCTCCTTGTTCTTTCGTCCGTGGTTCTTCTTTTTAGGCAGGGGAAGGGCCCAGCCACCCACCCCCATCCCCAACCACCCCACGCTACACTCCTTTTATAGGGTACCACAGTTGTGACATTTCCTGTGGCAGAGCAGGAAGGGGCGGATCAGTGGAGCCTCCACAAGGTGATCTCATTTACAGGGGCACTAGTAATTTAACTTGTTATAACAAGTTAAACAAAGCAGAATTAAACCATTACTTGCATTTCTTTTCCTTTTTTTTTCCTTCTAATTACTCTGACTAGGTTACAAACCCAGCAACTTATTTGGAATGGATTTCATTAACTGCAGGTACTGTGGAACAATTTTCAGAAGGACAGTCTCTTACAGATTTAGGACACTGTCCTACATGCTGGGCCTTTGGAGATCTTAGGGCTCAGCTCCGGCAGCATGGGCAGAGATTGCACGCCCAAATTTCATATTGAAGAGGAAATACATTATAAGAACCACTCGCCATTTCCCAGCATCCAACAGAAAACCTCGACCGCAGAGGGTAGTTGGTCCAGGAGGTTGGCAGGTGGTTAGGAGGAGCATATCAGGTGCCATCACTCTCTGCTCTCCAACACTACACTCCAAAACCATATAAACACTACAAACAGGTATCTGCCTCTATCTCTGAAATCAAATAAAGACAGAAGACACTGCAGAGCAGGACACTGCAGCACAGGAGCTAGCACAACAAAACTCACCCAAATCAGGACAAAACTAAACAAGTACAAAGGAAATCCAAAAACTTCTGATCATAGGAGACTCCATGATTCGGGAGTTGATACCCATCTCAGCCAGGGGTGATGTCAGATGTCTCCAGGTACATCAGCATGGAGAGACACTGACCCGCATGCTAAAATTGTTCACAAAGCAGGAGAAAACATTGATATCCTAGTACACATAAGGACTAATGATCTCGCCAGCCGGTCAGTTGTGGAGACCAAGAACACCTGACTAGGCTGGGTGACAAACTATCATCTATTTCGGCCCGCATCTCCTTCTTTGAGATCCTGCCAGTCTGGGAGAGGGGAGATGGACTGGAAGGTCAGAGAAGGAGATAGGGAGCTAAACCGTGGCTCAAGGACTGGTGCCAGGAAAAAGGACACAGATTTGTAGGAACTGGCAACAGTTCTGGGAGCGAAAGTTCTTTAAATTTGATGGACTGCATCTGACTAAAGAGGAGTCAGTGCATTGAGGCAGAAGTTTGACGTCTTTGCAGAATATTTAAACTAGTTAAATGGGGAGAGGGGTGCAGCACCTTAATGTCAATGGGAAGAACACCCTCCCCTCAGCTAGTGGTCAAACAGGAATTCAGCATGTTTGCCATTCATTTGCAACACCAGGTAAGAAAAAGGTTTGTCTCCCATACGACAGAGGTAATGCCAAACTTCACCCAACAACTAACACACCAAAATCTGGCCAATGGAAAATCATGTACACAAATGCTCACAGCCTGGGAAATAAGATCCCAGACCTGCAGGCAATAATGTCAGAGGCTAAACTGGACATAGTAGCAATTAGTGAGACGTGGTTTACCAGTAACCACACTTGGGAGACTTCAGTACCTGGCTATGTATTGTTCAGAAGAGACTGAGGTGCAAAAAGGGGGGGAGGAGTGGCCCTGTACGTTAATGAAAATATCAAAGCTACAGAAATTCAGAATACACATAAGGAGCCAGAAGAACTGTGGGTCACCCTGGAAACAGGAAATGGGACAGCCATAAGAACTGGGGTTGTCTACAGGCCCTGTGACCAGAGGGAGGACATAGACACATTACTGTTAGAAGATATACAAAACATGACAGCTAAAGGGAGGTTCTGATAATGGGAGACTTCAACATGCCAGATACAGATTGGTCAATACCAGCAGGAACATCTGCCAGAACTAGACTCATAGTGGATTCCCTGCAGGAGGCCCCAAACAACTGGTACAGCAAACCCACAAGAGACAGGGCTATCCTAGATCTAGTACTGACTAACAAAGAAGGGATCACAGATCTCCAGGTAGAAGGTCACCTGGGGCCAGTGACCATCACATGGTATGGTTCAATTTGGCTACTACATCTAAATCCATCCCATTCCAAGGCAAAATATGGGACTTCAGAGGAGCTGACTTTGATAAGATGGCCAACAGAGTTAAGCTAGCCCTGGCAAAAAGAAACACAGGTGAGGGGGTACAGGCAAAGTGGGCAAGCATTAAGAATGCACATTTGAAGCAACATCCCATTGTGTTAGACAGAAAGGAAGTGCAAAAGAAGGAAACCACTTTGGTTCTCAAATACAGTAGCAGAAAAGGTCAGAGCCAAAAAGGCTGGCCTTCAGGAAATATAAGGAAACACAGCGGGATGAAGATAGGGAGGCATACCAAACTGCCCTAAGGGAAGCAGGTAAGGCAGTAAGGCAGGCAAAAGTCCCAAACTGAGGAAACACTAGCACGAACAGTAAAAGAAGGTGACAAGACTTTCTATAGATACATTAGTGAAAGGAGAAAGTCCAGAGGGGGTATTGCTAAGCTTAATGGAGAAAAGGGAGCATGTGAGGAGGAGGACCCTGTAAAGGCATCTATCCTAAATAGATACTTTTGCTCAGTATTTACTGAAGAGAAGGTAGGGCAGGGCCCACAGCTCAGCATCATAGACACACTACTCCCTTCACAAAAGAAAGGGTCCTACAAGAGCTTGCTAAGCTCAGGGTGGATAAGGCAATGGGACCTGATGGCATACATCCCAGGGTACTTAAGGATCTAAAGGAGGAACTAGCAGAGTATTAGCAGAATTGTTTAGTGAGTCTCTGAGCACAGGAGAGTCCCAGAAGACTGAGAAGGGCTCATGTGATCCCACTCCACAAGAGTGGTAGCAGGGAGGAGGTGGGGAACTACAGACCAGTCAGTCTTACCTCAGTAGTGGGCAAGATTATGGAGGCACTCCTTAAGGAAAGGATAGTGCAACACCTGGAATCCATAGGGCACAGGATCCAAGACAGTATGGGTTTACAAAGGAAGGTCCTGTCAAACTAATCTCATAGATTTCTTTGACTGGGTAACAGAGTGGTGGACCAAGGGGAGCAGTTGATGTCACCTACCTTGACTTCAGCAAAGCTTTTGACACTGTTCCACATAGAAGATTGATAAATAAGCTGGGTAGGTGGGTCAGAAGTTGGTCAACTGGGTGGCAAACTGGTTGACGGGCAGAAAACAGAGAGTGGTGGTAAATGGTATACAGTCAGAAGAGATGCAAGTCATAAGTGGGGTACCTCAGGGATCAGTCCTGGGGCCAGTCCTCTTCAACATCTTCATTAGTGACCTTGCAGATGGACTAGAGGGTAAGGCTTGTCTGTTTGCAGATGACACCAAGATCTGCAACAGAGTAGATGATCCAGATGGGGTGAGCAGAATGAGAAGAGATCTGGATAAACTAGCAGAATGGTCAGAAGAGTGACAACTGGATTTAATACAAAGTGCAAAATCATGCACATAGGGAAGAGAAACCCTGAAGCCACCTATAGGCTGGGAGGGAGTTGCTAGCAGTCACAAGGAAGAAAGAGACTTGGGCATCATCATCACTGATGACCTAAAATCATCCAAGCAGACCTCTAAAGCAGTAGGTAAGTCTAGGAGGGTGTTAGGGTGTATTAGTAGGGTATCATGTCGTAAGAGGGAGGTAATAATCCTCTGTACAAGACACTGGTTAGGCCCCATCTGAGTACTGCTGGGCAGTATTGGAGGCCACACCTTCACAAGGACATTAACCAAATGTGAGGCAGTCCAGAGAAGGGCAACCAAAATGGTGCAGGGACTGCATCAGAAGACATATGAGGACAGATTAACAGGCTCAATATGTATACCCTTGAGCAAAGGAGGGAGAGGTGATATAGATCGAGGCATTCAAACACCTTAAGGGCATAAACAAGGTGAAAAGAGTCTAACATGTTTAAATATAAGAAAAATAGCAGGACAAGAGGACACAGCATGAGATTAGAGGAAGGCCGATTAAGGGGAAATGTGAGGAAATTCTTTTCACAGAAAGGGGTGGATGCATGGAATGGCTTACCACAAGAAGTGGTGGCTATGAATACAGTGCAGGGCTTCAAACAGGCATGGGATAGGCATAAGGGAGCAATACAAATGACTATGAATAGATAGGCCACTGACAGAGCAAAGGCGATAGCACATTTATAAGGTAGAAAAAGAAATGGGCAGACTGGATGGGCCTTATGGTCCTTATCTGCCGTCAACTTCTATGTTTCTATGTTTCTATCATTCCCCTATCAGTTTGCATTTACTCTGGGGTCCACCTTCTTCTAAATCCCCATCTTGGCGTTTGACCCACTTTTACTCAGAGACCTGAATTCCTCCTTGGATTAAAACCCAGATTCACGATTTTCTTTCTATTAACGATACTCTCAGATATGTCTCAAGGTACTATCTGGGAAGCATTAAAAGCCACTATTAGAGGTAAATTATTAGTTATGCAGCGCATAGAAAGAAATTAAGAGAACAACAATTATCTAATTTAGAAAAATCCTTAAAGAAAAGAAACCCAATACTATAAATTAAATAAACCCAATCATAATTCACAGCTTCATCTGAAATTTACAATTAAGAATTAAAATTAACGAGTTGATATCCAGGAAAGCTGAACTTGCCCTTTTAGGATTAAACACGGTTATTGGGAACAAGGGGATAAATGGAAAGTTGCTCTCTACCAGCTAAAACTCAACAGATGCAGAGACATATAGCAGGTCTAAAAGATCCATCGGGTCAGACACACACAGACAACCTTTCAATCAATAGATTATGCAATCCTTTTACCATCAACTATACTCGCAACCTAATACTACAAATCCCAACCTAATACAACATTTTCTGGAAAAATTGAATCTACCCCACCTATCCCTCAGGACAAAGCTGTGCTTGATAAACCAATCACTTTACAGAATCCAAACTGCTTTATCATCATTAAAAACGGTAAGCACCTGGCAGTGATGGGTTCCCTATTGATTTTTATAAAACCCTATCTGACACTCTTTGTCCTGTATTAGTCAATGTATTCCAAGAAGCAACCTTAATAAAGAAATCCCATGCACAATGACCAAGCCATCATAACAGTCTTACCAAAAAGACAAAGACCCTTTACTTCCTTCAAACTATAGACCGATCTCACTTCTTAATACTGATGGAAAAATCTTTTGCCAAATTATTAACTCTCCGCTTAGAATCTTTAATATCTAAACTCATCCATACTTCTCAATCAGGATTTATCAAAATAGAAACAGTTCCGATCATCTTAGCTCATTACTCAATTTAATTCACAAAGCAAAAACTCTAAAACCCTGCAGCTGCAATAGCCATTGACTTTGAGAAAGCATTTGACTCTCTCAATTGGGAATATTTATATCAGGTGCTATCTTATTTTGGCTTTATAAATAATTTTTGTGCTTGGATTCATATTGTATACCTCCTTCAGCTCGAGTTCTCACGAACTCTATTTTATCCCCTCCTTTTACTTAGAGGCACCAGACAAGGATGCCCTTATCGCCTTCATTGTTTATACTTGCCATGGAACCTCTTTCTGTGTCCCTACGTCAATCCGGTACAATTAAAGGCATTACTATTGGTAACTCTCACTATCCTTCACTTTCATATGCAGATGATCTCCTTATTTTACTCGAAAACCTCGAAAGTTCTGGGCAACCTTTAGTTAAACTACTGAATGACTTCACCTCCTACTCCGGACTAGCTCTAAACCTTAACAAATCCGAAAAGCTACCACTGAATAACCTTTGTAGTCCTCATGAACAACTCATTAGGCTTTCTCGTTGGGCCCCCACAGTATATATCTTTTATTTGGCATTCGATCACCCCGACATTGAATAAATTATGGATGCTAATCTTTCCTCTGTTAACCAGTATCCAAACAACACTTGATAGATGGAAGCTACTTAAACTTTCTTTTAATGGTAAAATTTCCACCATTAAAATGTCAATAACTCCTAAAATATTATACCTATTTTCCAATATCCTTTGATACTTCCTCTAGTTTTCTTACCAAAATAGACAAAATTATCGGCAGCTTCATTTGGGAAGGCAAAATACCTAGATTTAGTCGTAATAAACTTGGATCCCATTGGTCAAAGGTGGCTTTTGGCCTTCCTTGGTTCCAAGCCTACTTATGGGCTTTCATTACATCTCAAACAATTAAATGGTTTAACAAACCCAACATCCAGTCTCCCTTTATGGGTCAATATGGAAACATCCTTATGTCCTGGTAATGTGGCGACTTCTTTCCTTTATAACACCCCTACCTCTTCTTTAAAGTCTCACCCTACCATAGCTGCTTCTATATTCTATTGGAAAATCATTCCACAAGCATATTAAATCTAACCTAAACCCTTAGCTTACACCCCATCTAGGAGTAACCACCATATATCTCTTGATAATCACTTCCATTTTTGTGTACCTTGAAAAATAAGGGTATTCTCTTTTTGCAGGATATACTTGAACCCAAGTCATTAAAGTTAAAATCTTACACCGACCTACGAGGCATATGGAATCTTCCCCATCAGGATTTTGGAAATATCTACAGCTTACGCAGCATGCAACTCTTACCTCACACCCTTCTATCAATTCTCTGTATGATAAGCACATCTCTAAATGGATAAAACAACATCCAATTTAAATAGCACTGTTTACAAAGATATTTGTGATATCCTTCCTGACTACTCTGTCAATGCTAAAAACAGATGGAGTACTTTGCTACAATATAATATCACCAATGCACAATGGTCCAGATGTTGGCTCTCCTGTCACAAATCTTTTAATGATAAGCATGATTCCTCATTCAAACCAAGATCCTTCATTTGTGGTACAGAACTCCTGTTGTATTACAAAAATGGGTTTATTGAACAATAACAATTGCTGGCGCTGCAGTTCCCCAATGGGGATTTATTGCATATCTTATGGCACTGTCCTCAGTACAAAAAGATTTGGCACTGTACTCACAGATTTGCAATGAAAGTGGTAGGTCAACCTTTACACTAGACCCTAAACATTGCATTCTTGGTATTTTAATCACCGTTCTTATAAAATTTCATATTCGTGAGCAGATGGTTAAATATACTCTTCCTTCAAGTTAAACGCACAATCCTCATGCATTGAGATCCAACATAATCCCTACCCTTCCGGTATCATTAACCAACTATTGCAATATGCCTCTCTGGACCTTATGACATATATCTTGTCTGACCGACTCATGTTGTATAACAATTGTTGCAGGGCTTTTTAATTTTTGAATCAACTAAATCTTCCAACACCAATGTATGGACTTAATATATATGGATTTTCCCTTTACTGATACGTCATTGTAGTCTGCTTTTTTCCCTTTTTATAGTTTCCTGTCTCTCTTCTTAACTTTCTTATATATCTTTTCTTTCCTATACTCTGTTCTCAATCATTCTTTATTACTCCACAATCCTTTTATGAATGTACTTTTTCCCTTTGCAGCATCATATATAATTATGTAACATTTTAATATAAACCGTATCTAATCATACTATCTGCTTTAAGTTCACTACAAATGTCAAGTATATGCTAATTACATGACCTGTATTGTTTACTATATTTTAAACCAAAAGCTCCTTGTATTATTGTAGCAATGTTCTTATTATATGCTGCCTCAATTTCTTTAAAAAAAAAAAATCCTCACATTGTACTGTACTATAAGAGGTTTGTCTGTATATCTTATGAAAAATTAATAAAAAAGTTTAACTGCAAAAAAAGAGGTGTGCAAGAACAAGAGGGCACAATTTGAAGATAGAGGGGGGGCGGCTCAGAGGTAATTTAAGAAAGTATTTTTTCACAGAGAGGTTTGTAGATGCATGGAACAGCCTTCTGGAGTCAAAATCAGTGGTGGAATTCAAGCATGCATGGGACAGTCATAAGGCAATTCTAGGGGGTTGGGGTAGGAAGAAGTAGGCTGCTGGTTAACTAGGATCTGCAGCTTATCCAGTAGGTAGGGAAATGGGCAGACTGGGTGGGCCAAACGGTCCTTATCTGCCGTCAAATTCTATGTTTCTATGTTGATGACTGACAAAATCAATACAAGAGACCGGAAGATAATTGCATCCAAGCTTGATGTCTACGAGGCAGGACGAATTAGAAGTAGTACGATTTCCAGGATTCTAATAGGGCTTGTATAGTACGAAAAATTAGAAAAGGCTTGAAGCCAGGCTATCGAGTGACAAATACAGTTCTGATAAGAAATATAATCTTTTAGGAATTGATATGAAGCAATGGCTGTAGGGTTGAGCTGGAATGTCATGCTATATGATAATCGAAGACACTGGTGTGATTTATGGAGCATCCAAGTACTAGAATGAAGTGAGCCCAAAGGAATGAAGTCAGTCAAACTGAATCCAAAGCGATGTGTAGTAGGAGCAGTATTGCACCAACGTAGGCAAAGGAGAAGGAACAGGACGTGGTAACCAGCCGTGGAAGAAAACGTAGCTAATAGACAGCTGGTGGGATATGAGAGAGGCAGCTGAGTACAGCATGGAAAGCTCTGCTAGACCCAGGAATGCTCACTGGGAGAAATCAAGTGATGTAGTCCTTTGATGATGCACAGGAAGCCATCATCCGGATGTTAGAAATTCACCTTGAGAGACGAAGATGGAGACATGCCAACTGTATGAGAGGAATAACATGAAGAACTGAGGGCAGGCAAATTCGAGGCATGAAGCGGACGAGACCTGAAAGGTCTGAGAAGGAGATAACTGAAGAAGTGGAGTCCAATGAAGTAGCAGTGCCACAGGTCTGAAGTTGGTAGAGCACAAGCAGGAGAATGAATGTCCGCAGGAGACGCCAACCAAGTCCTGGAAAGAAGCAGCTGTAATTCCACGGCTGAGGTGACAGGGTAAAACATCCAAGACATCAACCCCGGAAGCCGCTGAAGGAGCACTGAGGCAATCCGAAGTGGTTGAGCATGAGGACCATCCACTGAGTCGGAGAAGTAGGAGTCACCAGGCATGGAGGGAAACAAAGGCGAGATAAATGTCCCAAAGGCGAAGCATCAGGGAGTGCAGGGCTGAGGCAGCAGAAGCAGGTACACATAAGCAGAATGGAATCTCAGGACCCGAGCTGTGCGAGGCCGAAGGAGAACAGAAGTAGATGAACCTTCCAGCCCGAAGGGCGAAGGCAGGTCAAAAGCAAGCGGTAGCAGGTAAACCTCCCAGCCCGATGGACGAAGGCAGGTAGGAGAAGCAAATGAGTATGGTGCAATAAATATACAGAAACAAAGGACTGCCGGGCCTAAAGGCACAGGTCCGACTAACTGCGATGGCTAACTTCCGGCCCCGTGGGCGAGGCAGATTGCAGAGCAGAGGTAGAAATGCAATGAAAACGTCTAAATGCATACAATGCATTGGCTCGCGTCCTGGGATGAGATATCGCAATCAATACGTAAACAGAGGTTTGAAGGATGCCAGTTCATGAGGAAAGCAGTAGATTGTAATGGCAGGTTAGCCGTAATGACCCTTAAGCCTTGGATGGCAAGCAGGTAACATGAGCAAATAAGGTAAAGAAGTGAACCTGCATAAATCGTAGTAGTAAGCAAGCTGCATGATGCAGCCGAGAAGCAGGCAAAGGTGTCCAATAGATGAGAATGCCGAACTTCAAAACGAGCATCCATAGCAGGGGCTCCTGAGCTGGTTGAATGGCAGCAGGTAGGCACATAGAAGAAAAAGTGAATCTTTAGGCTCCCAACTGATGAGGTGGGTGGAATAAAAAGTAGTGAACTCTGTGCCCGAAGGAATAAACAGGTCGTAGAAGTAGGCAAATGAGGTGCAGCTGAACCCCACGAGTGACAACATGTAATGGGAGCAAGATGACAGCTAGACCCATGGCAGCCAATATGCACAGCTAGACCTCTCATAGGTAGTAGGTAAGGTAAGTCGAGTAGCAGCTAGCCCCACGAAGCCAGCAGTCGCAGCTGGACCATACGCAGGTCAGCTGGTAAGGTAAGGAAATGGTAGCCAAGCCTCCCCCAAAAGGAGCCAGAACTGCTGGACCAGACGTAGACCAGGCAAAGGGGGAACAATAAATTAAAGTCGCATGGCAACAGGATAGCAACAAGGACAAGAAAAAAATCCTGAGAGGCAACATAAGTAGGGAGGCAGGGCAATGTTGCAATAATGCAGACGTAGAGCTGAGGAAGCTGAGAACCGTTGTCAAATTGCCAGCAGTTGGTGCAGTAGGGAAGCGTAGGATGAGAAGGAATGAAGGATAAAACGGGCAGAATCAACTGCAAGTCATATAGGTGCCCAAAGTCCACATAGTTCGTCAGGGAAGGCTGGCCGCTACATACCTTGTGCCTTGCAATGGTCCGAGAGAGCTGAAACGGGTGGCTGCCAGAATGAAAAAGTACTGCACAAAATGGAATGGGACAGACAGTGAAGCGGTATCCAAATGTAAAGAACAAGAAAATGAGTAAAAGCTGAAGGAGAACCCCAGCAGGGGGCGCTGAACAGACACTGAGATGCGTCTGCAAGCCAGACACTCTCACTGACTTTCCCCACACTGCCTTCCAGGGATGAACGGCTCTGGTGACGGGATGGTATGAAGCCATGCAGCCAGCCAGGGAATGCGAGGCAGAAGGCATAGTAAGCTGGACCAAGTTGGAACTCGCTGCAAGGCGAAAAGGCTGTTCAGTGCTGAATGCGCAGATGAAACCAGGTGAATCCTCCGGGAGCTGAACAGTCGGTCCGAAATGTAGAGCAGCACAGGGCAAGACCAAGGCACACCAGGAGAGCTGAGCAGCCAACATGTCAGGAAGCAAGGTAGGAGTCAGGCAGAGTAGTACTGCTTAAACAGGGAGATGCAGAGTAGAGTGGTGGAAGCAGCCGCAATGGGCGCTAGGGAGAAGCAGGAGCCGGCGGACGAACTGAGCGAGGCTGCGGCATGGGGCCAGGAAGAACCTCCCCCAAAAACACAAGGAAGGAAAGGCGAGGGGGAAGCAGGTAGGAACAACAAAACAGGAGAAAAACGGGGGACCAACCGGAGGCACAGGGAGACAAAGGAAGGGAGAGAAATCCAGCCCCAGCATGCTACGAAGTGAATGCGACTCGCTCTAAGCAGAGCGGGAGACAGCTGCATGTTTAAATAGGCTGTGGGGAGGAGCTCTTCCCCCACATAATTACAGGCAAGCCTATCAATTCCACTCACCTTGAAGTGTATTACTGTGCTTATAAATTGGGTAAACTAAAAAAATTCCAAAATAAAAAAAAAAAAAAATTTCTTATTAAAAACAGGTATTTTCTTTTGTTAAAAGTAGTCACTCTGCAGCTGCCTAGCATATGTCTATCCACACATTCAATAGATGGAATGTTTGCTTATCTTGGAAAGTAGGAATTAGAACTTTATAGAATTCTACTGGTTGAATGCTCACCTCTCCCCATGCAAACACACAGCAGAAGGCCTCAGTAAAGCCAGGGATTCAGTTGTATCTGGAGCAGAACAAACAGCAAAGATTTCCCTGGCAGGGAGGTGGGGGGAGGGGGGTCCCATGGTCAGAAAATAATTTGCAAAAATAAAACTGTGAGTAGTACTTCATTTTAATTTGTGTGCATGTGTAAGCAGGGGAATATAAAGGAAAATAATATTTAATCAGTTTATTTGTTCTTCATATTTTGAGGGAGCTTAATTTTTAGGGCCTTAGTGATTTTTTTTTTTTTTTTTTTGTGAGTAAAGGTGGCAGCCATGTTTGTAATGGCAATCAGGATTTACAACAAGGAGTTGTCAATGCCGAATGTTGATTGCGTTGGTGTGTTGAGCTCGCTCACGGCTCCTCTGTCACTCGCTCAGTCTGTGTCTCCCCGTGCTGCAGGCTGCTCTTTTGTACTGGGCTCCTGCCTGTGTTGGCACCTTGTTCTGCCTAGTAAGAAATCTGCAGCTGTCCCAACAGAGTTCTGTTGAGGTGGCTCACTCCCCCTCTCTCACTTGCTCATTCTGGTTCTCCTGGCGCTGCAGGCTGCCTTTTTGTACTGGGCTCCTGCCTCTGTTGGTGGCTTTTTCTGCCCACAAAGAAATCTGCAGCAGTCCTGACACAGGTCTGTTGAGCCTGCTGACTCGCCCGCTCTCACTTGCTCATTCCGTTTCTGCCGGCGCTGCAGGCTGCCCTTTTCTGTCGGGCTTCTGCCTGCGTTGCCGCCTTCGTCTGCCCACAAAGAAATTTGCAGCAGTTACAATAGAGCTCCACTGAGCTCTCTCACTCCCTCTCTCTCACTCGCTCATTCTGGTTTTCCCGCCACTGCAGCCTGCCCTTTTGTACAGGGCCCCTGCATGCATTGCTGCCTTTGTCTGCCCATAAACAAATCTGCAGCAGTCCCAACAGAGCTCCGTTGAGCTCACTCACTCCCCCTTCTTCACTCGCTCGTTCTGTGTCTCCTGCCACTGCAGGCTGCCCTTTTGTACTGGGCTCCTGCCTGCATTGGCGGCTCGTTCTGGCCAGAAGGAAATCTGAAGCAGTCCCGACACAGCTCCATTGAGCTCGTTCACTCCCCCTCTCTCACTCACTCATTCCGTTTCTGCCGGCGCTACAAGCTGGCCTTTTGTACTGGGCTCCTGCATTGCCACATTTTCTGCCCACAAAGAAATCCACAGCAGTCACAATACAGCTCCATTTAGCTCACTCACTACTGCTCTGTCACTCACTCGTTCTGTGTCTCTTGGCGCTACAGGCTGCGCTTGTGTATGGGGCTCCTGGCTGCATTGGCACCTTTGTCTGTCCACAAAGAAATCCGCAGCTGTCCTGACAGAGCTCCGCTGAGGTCGCTCAGTCTCCCTCTGTCATGCGCTCATTCTGTTTGTCCTGGCGCTGCAAGCGGCCCTTTTGTACGGGGCTCCTGCCTGCATTGGCGCCTTTTTCCGCCCACAAAGAATCCGCAACAGTTCTGATAGAGCTCCGTTGAGCTCACTCAGTCCCCTGTCTCACTCACTCGTACAGTTTCTCCCATCGCTGCAGGCTGGCCTTTTCTACTGGGCCCCTGCCTGCTTTGAAGCCTTTATCTGCCCACAAAGAAATCCGCAGTAGTCCTGATGGTGCTTTGGTGAGTTCGCTCACTCCCCCTCCCTCACTAGCTCTCTCGTTCTGTTTCTCCCAGTGCTGTAGGCTGCCCTTTTGTACTGGACTCTTGCGTTGGGGCCTTTTTCTGCCCACAAACAAATCAGCAGCAGTCCCGACAGAGCTCAGTCACGCCCCCCTCTCACTCGTTCGATCTTAATCTGTCCCAAACACTGATTTCCTACAGCCACCATGCTATTCTCCGGCAGGAGTGCAAAAACATATTTTAGCTAGGATGTGAAAATGACAGCTGTACTGTTCATAAGGAGGTGTGAAAAACTGCCACTGTTGAAAATGTGGCATGAAAATATTACAAATTTTCGAAGTTACAAGGGTGCATGGAAACAGTTCAATGCACGCTTGTAACACAGTCATATTATGGAGTTTCGTCACCAAATTTTCAACATAGGGCTTTTAGGACCTCCGCTCATAAACAGTGCCACTGTCATTTTCTTAATGTGTCCTGCACATTGATTTCTCACAGCAACTGCGTTATTCTGTGCTGCAACGGTGAAACCACATTTCAGTCAGGATGTGAAAAATGACAGCTGTACTGCTCATAAGGAGGTGTGAAAAAATGCCACTGTTGAAAATCTGGCATGACAATATTACAAATCTGCGAAGTTACAAGGGTGTGTGGAAAGTGTGCAATGCACACTTGTAACACAGTCATTTGTTGGACTATCATCACCAAATTTTCAACATAGACATTTTAGGACCTCTGCTCATGAACAGTATCACTGTCATTTTCCTAATCTGTCCTGGACAGTGATTTCCGACAGCGACCGCTCTATTCTGCGCTGGAAGTGCGAAACCACATTTCAGCCAGGATGGGAAAAATGACAGCTGCACTGTTCATAAGTAGGTGTGGGAAAATGGCAATGTTGAAAATCTGGAGTAAAATATAAATTCCATTGAAGAATGAGGCGTGTGTGCAAGCTCAATAGCACGCTTCAGAAGACAGTCATTTTATGGAGTATCATTACCAAATTTTCAGTATAGCCATTTCAGGACCTCTACTCTTGAACAGTGTCACAGTCATTTTCTTAATCTGTCCCAAACACTGATTTCCGACAGCAACTGCGCTATTCTGCGCCGCAAGTGCGAAAACACATTTCCGCCAGGATGTGAACAATGACAGCTGTACTGTTCACAAGGAGGTGTGACAAAATGCCAATATTGAAAATCTGGCATGAAAATATTGCAAATTCACGAAGTTACGAGTGTGCGTAACAACTGTGCAACGCACGCTCGTAAAACAGTCATTTTTTGGATTTTTTTCCACCAAATTTGCAACATAGGCTTCTTGAGAATCATGAACACTGGCACTGTCATTTCGTTAATCATCCCCAAAAGGTTATTCCGTGCAGTGACTGCGAAATCACCTTTCGGGGCTGATTAATGCCATGACAGTTCAAGAATTCATGAGGAGGGGTCTCAAAAACTCCATGTTGAAAATTTGGTGAAAAAATTCCCAAAAATGCCTGAGATATGTACTAAAGTTGAAAAAACCCTATTTATTACATTATACAGCTTACGGCATTTCTTTTCAGTTCGCGGTCGGCTTTGGAAGTGCAGGCGTGTTCACGGTCACGAAATCGTTGCGCCAAGCTCCGAATAAGTATGGGGTGAGGTGTGTGGAGGCAGGGTGTGCAGTGGATGGAGTGCGGGTTCGGGTGGGAGGCAGGGGAGACTACAGGGACCGTTCCTTTTTACAGGTGTAAAAAAAAAAATACAAAAAAAAAAAAAACTTAGCGGGACGTTTTTATTTACAAGGGCATATGGCATGCTGGGTTGGGTTCCCAGCATACCACCGGAGTCTGACTTTGGGTGGGTAGCCAGTCGGTGGGGGGATTGGGCACCCCGCCGCAACACCAAAAGGGAAGAATTCCTTTCTACCGACGGATTGGGCACCCCCCATCGGCAAACAGCAAAAGGGGGGGGATTCCTTTCTGCAGACAGGGATTGGGCACCCCCTCGGCAGACAATGAAAGGGAGGGTGACATTATGCCAATGGGGAGTGGGATCCCCCGTCGGCAGATAAACATGTTGGGGGGGTAATATTGTTTGTGAACATGGCGGCAACCTGCCGCCATGTTCACAAACAATATCAGGCTTGCTAGATCCTGCCCTGCAATGACGGGTCACTCCATCATTGCAGAGGATGGCTGATGCTGCAATGACAAGGCGGCCCCTGATTGCAGCAGCTGATTTGTCACAAGTTGGTGCAAACGTTCCAAACTTGTGTCACCAGCAGCCTGCAATGGCATTGGGGGAAGCGGGACAAGCCTTTGCAGGCTGTGGGGGCCTTGGCCACAACAGTGCCATGCATCCACAGCCTGCTTCTGAGCAAGCTGCCGCAATATGTTTCTTGCGCTGCACGCAATCAACATAAAAAAAGGCATTGATATGTTTAGTGTGCTGTGTCCCGATTTGGCAGCACATTTTTTTTTTACATGTGTGTTGTGCTGTCTCAACGCACAGGTCCTAGCCAATCAAGATGCAATATTTTCCCTATCCATTTTATAATATTCTAGTGAATCACCCCCCCCAAAGGGCATAATGGGGCATGAGATGCAGCTGAGTGCCACATGCCCCCAAGGGCTAATTAACAGGAACATTACCATAAACTCTGGGAGTACTGCATTGAAAGAGGTCTTAAATAAAAATATGTCTTGCACTATTTTATGATAGTTACTCTGTTTTATCATTCTTTAAAATTAAACGTTTCCTCTGCATGTGTTTAGATGGCCTGTGATCCTGCATTCTGTTGCAGCAGTGGCGGCAGTGTGTTGCAAGTTCATGCGATGGCTACTTCAGAGGTTGACAGTGAATGGGTGATGCTGTTCCTGTTCCCATGGAGACTGTGTGAGATTCGGTGTTCTGCAGCATCTCGCTCTGGTTAACTTTTTCTTTTTGGTGACGTGCAGACATTTTGGTACCGCACTTTTATGGCTTTCTTCATGGAAATAGGGCCATGTTTGGTTGATACTCTATCTTGTGGGATTGGCTGTTTTACATATTTGTTTCAGTTTTGCACTAACTGTGGCCTATTAAAGAGACACTGTCAACCCCCTTAGGCCTCATATTTTCCCTAGTTTAAACAGCACATGTTATGGTTGCTCAGATTCTGTAGAGATTGCTGATGTAGATGGTTGTTTGATCCTGATTCTTTTTTTCTTTTAAAAGTGAAAAGCAGTCTGCCCACCATACTGGTTTTACCACACAAAAACATGTTTGTTCACATTTCTTGATCAACTTCCATTGCATTTTTTTCTGGACTTGGGAACACCACCAACACAGTAGACACTCAAGATGCATGGGAGGAGAGTAGACTGTCACATCCAGAGTGACTGCACTGTTTGTGTGTGTGTGTGTGTGTGTGTGTGTGTGTGTGTGTGTGTGTGAGAGATGTTCAGGAAGTACGCAATAAGAGTAGATCAAGGATTTGAAACAAAACAAGGTTGGGTATAATTGCACCATTTGCATGCATTCCAGTTCTGCTAAGAGAGGAAGCAGATAAAACAATCAGCAAGATCAATGAATTTTAGAGAAGGTAAGCAATCATAAATTGCGGGGTTTCAACTAGAAATAATATGATTCAAAAAGGGTTGACAGTGTCCTTTTAAAACTTGTAAGGCTGTTCACAATGTCTACGATGGCAGCAGTGGATGTGGGTGGCAGTTGCATGAGTTAGGCTGAATGGAAAAGGATCACTTCCATGTGAAGGCAGCAATGCAGAACGAGCAGTAAGACAAAGGCCAGATCATGTCTTTTTTTTTTTTATTACTCTTTCATCTTCCAACTCCAGCCAGCACCCCCAGCCCCCTAACCCCACTATCTCCAGAGTTTACCTCTCCCAGTTGAACAATGGCCTACCCTCCAAGGACAGACTGTCAGGGTGGGACCTATTCCCTGGTGCTGACCGAATCCACAGCTGGGACAGAACCTGGTCTGCAAATGCAGGGCCTGTGGGGTGCTGGGGTCATCCTACATCCTTGCCGCTGTTTTTTCTCCTGTTATATCCTCCCCTGGAGTCGGCGGTGCAAACTTGCATATGCAGGTCTGCATGAAAGGGGTGTGCACATGCGTAAGCCAGCTGACTCCCCTACCCACTTGCTGGCTGCATTTGATGCCACTTGCTGGAGGTGCTAATACAGTGGATCAGACAGCCACCCTCCCCCAGACAGGGTGAGCATCCGCTGGGTCGCATGAATACTCTCCCCTGGGCTAGCCATCCGCCAGTGTGGACTTGTTCATGAACCCAGGTCACCACCTTCAGTAATAATAAAGCAATATTCAGGACAGGTAATGAGGCCCGACATGTTTACTAATTAAAATAGTAACACAATACTTTCAGAAGGTTGAATGCCAATCCGATTGCAGCATTTCTAAGACCCTATTAATATCAACCAGTAAAGACTGTGACTCTAAGGCACACTCAGCAGAATTTATAAAGCAATAAAAATAATTTTCTTCAAACATTCTAGATGTGATCTTGACTAACAGACTCAGTTACTACATGCCTTCATCACATCTAGACTAGATTACTGCGACCCCCTTTACTGAGGGTTATCTACGAGCGTGGCATGTTGCCTACAGCTAGTGCAGAATATGACTGCCGGTTTATCCCTGTCCTTTCTAAAATTTGTATCTGGGCCCTGACTACCTTAAAGACCTAATCCTTTACCCCCCCCCCCAAGTCACCATCTTTGTTCCTTTGAGGAGGTTCTCCTCTGATTCCCTAGGTCACGACTGAAGTCTCCAAGGGATCAGACTTTTGGTGTTACAGTGCCACGGCTGTGGAATATACTACCTCCTGACGTAAAAGGAGCCCCCTTGGCAAATACTTTTAAAACTAATCTTAAAACCCATTTTTATCACTGTGGGTGGAGCCCACAGCCATATCACTTTCACCTGAAAAGGGGTTTCCGTAGAACACATTTTTTAGTAGTTTTCAGTGTATCCTTCTATAACACTGCAAATCCCTATGGCAGTTAAAAAATACTCCCTTCTTTCTTTTTAGAATGATGGACACAGAACTCCAAGCTGCTTTTCTCTGAGAGCAAATGTGCACACCTTCCAAACATAACTAAATATCTTTAAAACTGTTCAAGGTGCACAAAAAAAAACAGAGTGACAGTTCAAGACAAAAAGACCTTTCACATGAGGGTAGTCACTAATCTGAATTCTTTATATTTTGTAAAATATGGTCTTCCAAACAACCTCATTTTTTTCCTCTCTGAGTGAACATAGTACGAGTCATACCAAACAAATGTAAATATCTCCGCCACTCATGAAGTTACCCGAGGTCAGTGTGCACTCATGCAGATAAATAGTGTATTCCACCACAGCCCAACACATATCCCATGTGTGTGATTGTATATTTGAGGCTGTGTGGTGTAGTAGTTGGATCACTGGTTTGGGAACCAGGTGATTGCAGGTTCAAACCCTGCTTGAGCCAGATACTCACTGTGTGTTCTTGGGTAAGTTACTTAACTTGAAACAAGATGTTGCTTCTCAACTGAGCAAACCTGGATAAAGAAAACGTAAAAAAAAATACATATATATGTGTCTTGAGAATTATATGGTCTCTTGTGTAGTCCCTTCTAGCCAGTTGATTGGCTTGTAGAAATTTTACAGATCTGTGAGCAATAACCAGTCATATTTCTGGTTCTTTGTGCATATTTGTTCTGGGTCCTGACAGTGCAGAATGCTCTGCCTAGTGCCTCACCTCCTGCTGCCGTGTCCTCAGTGAATCCTGGATGTTGCTGGAGATGTAGCTCAGGGCTTTAGCCCGCTCTCTGTACAGTCGCACGGTCTGCTTCATAGGAAGCCTCAGCCTCACCCAGTACTCCAGGATTCCCATGTTCTGTCCCCTCATTCCTGGATGCAAAGAAGGAAGGAGATGGAGTCCAAGCAAAGCAAAGCACAGCATGCATACACATTGAGGAAAGTCATACTGAGCTGAAATAGCTAATTTCCAGATGTGTCCTGAGGGAAGGGGGAAGGGGAATACAGCTTATTTTACACACAAAGCTTCAGATTAATGTACATTCAGTGTATTATATACACTACTTGCTTCATATTGGCAATACAAAAATACACCGAGGAGCAACTGTGACCCATGAGGAAGTACGGCGCGGGGTTGGAGTAGGGATGTGTAAGAAGATGAGAGGTAATGGCTTGGGCAGAGAGAGTTCTAAAGATGAGGAGTAGTTGGGGGAAGGCTGAGAAGGGAGTGGAAGAAGTTATATAGAATAAGGAATAGCCAGAGCAGGCTGAAGAGAGAGTGGAGGGATGGGGAATTTGAGGGGTAGGAAGAGATGGTGGGGCAGACCTTCATCCCTCTGGGATGCAAACCCCACAAGGGCCAGACACGGCTGGATGCACACACAGTCTGTGTCTTGGTTTCCTGGACTGCAAAGAGAAAAGTTAGGGTACAGAGGGAAAGGCAAACCTTCATCCCTTTGGGGTGCAAACCCCACAAGGCTCAGTGCACACCCAGTCTGTGTACTGATTCCCTGGCTTGCCAGGAAAAAGTTAAATGAGTATTAGGAATGGGAGTTTGCAAAAGAGGTGGAAACAGACAAGCTGAGGAAAGAATGGAGGGGGGAATGGCAGATGGAGGACAGGGAAGGAAGAGGGGAGGAAAAAAGTGGCTGTTAAAGAAGGTGAGGTAAAGTTATGCAGAGATTATCTGTCTGTCTGTCTGTCTAGCTATGTATCCTTCTGCCTGCCTGTCTCTCTATTTATCTGTCTGTCTGTATATCTATTTATAAACATAGATCAACTGTTCCAACAGTCAAGGCACAGCAGGCTGTATTGGGAGTGAAGTGTTTAAGGCTGTCATCTGTGCCTCGAGTCTTCAGAAAGGGACGCTTTATAAATAACATATCTATCTATCTATCTATCTATCTATCTATCTATCTATCTATCTATCTATCTATCTATCTATCTATCTGCCTGTCTGAGACTTGTAAAGCAAACTCTTTCCAAAGGGGGGGTGTGCAAAAAAGTTCACAAAAGTGGACAGGTCATTTCTTATCCAAAATCTTGTTCTTTTATCATATTTTCAGGCCCATATCCTCTACGTTTCACCAACAAAGATTACAAACAAAAGAGCAACCAATAAGTGGAGCTTATAAACGTAAAGTAAACAAAATAATTTGAAACAAGGATTGAGCAGGTAAAATAAATGATGTGTTGTGGAAGGAGACAGCCCAAATGAAAGTAATACATTTCTGGAGTAGTAATTATTAAGTTTGGTAAAGGCACCTCCTGAGGAAGCCAATATTTGTTGGTGAAACGTAGAGGTTATGGGCCTGAAAATATATTAAAGAACAAAATTTTGGATAAGAGATGACCTGTCTACTTTAGAGAACTTTTGCCCCTCTTGAAAGAAAGAGTTTGTTTTTATCAGGCACATCGGGAGAGGCATACAGTGAAGGACTGAATGTGAAAGTTACACTACATAGAAACATAGAATTTGATGGCAGGTGAGGACCGTTTGGCCCACCTAGTCTGCCCATTTCCCTACCCAACGAATAAGCTGCAGATCCTCGTTAACCAGCAGCCTACTTCCTCCTACTCCCCCACTAGAATTGCCTTATGTCTGTCCCATGCATTCTTGAATTCCCCCACTGTTTTTGACTCTACAACCTCCTCAGAAAGGCTGTTCCATGTATCCACAACCCTCTCTGTGAAGAAATACTTCTTCACATTACCTCTGAGTCGTCTCCCCTCTATCTTCAAATTGTTCCCCCTTGTTTTTGCACATCTCATTTTCTGAAAGATGCTACCCTCTTGGACTTTGTTGATTCCCTTGAAGTATTTGAAAGTTTCTATCATGTCCCCCCTCTCCCTCCTTTCCTCGAGGATATACATCTTTAGTTCCTTTAGTCTTACTTCATATGTCTTCTGATGCATACCCTGTATCATCTTGGTTGCCCTCCTCTGGACAGCCACCACCCTATGTCTTTGCGGAGAGGGGGTCTCCAGAACTGTACACAGTACTCCAGATGTGGTCTTGCCAACTGTCTGTACAGAGGGCCAACAACTTCCTGTTTTCTACTGGTGATGCCTCTCCCTATGCATCCCAGTATCCCCCCAGCCCTCCTTACTGCCTTCTCACATTGCTGGCCCACCGTTAGGTCATCTGATATGACTACCCCCAGGTCCCTTTCCATTTTTGTTGTTGTCAGTATCTCACCCCCCATTGTGTACTCTTCTCCTGGGTTTTTGTTTCCCAGGTGCATTACTTTGCACTTCTTTGCATTGAATCTAAGCTGCCATACATTTGACCATTCCTCCAACCTTGCCAAGTCCCTTTTCATCTTTTCCAGCCCACCTTGTGTATCAACCCTGTTGCAGATCTTGTGTCATCTGCAAAGAGACATACTTTCCCTTCCAGTCCCTCTGCAATGTCACTTATAAAGACATTAAAAAGGACCGGCCCCAGTACTGAACCCTGTGGTACCCCACTAGTAACCCTCCTTTCTTCACTGTGGACTCCATTTACTATTACCCGCTGTGTCCTGTTGTCCAACCAGTGTTTCTAGGCTACCACCCTGGGACCCACTCCCAGGCTGGCTAATTTGTTTATTAATCTTTTGTGCTGGACTGTGTTAAATGCCTTGCTAAAGTCTAGGTAGGCTATGTCCACAGCCCCTCCCTGGTCTACTGCTTTGGTCACCCAGTCAAAGAAATCGATTAGATTTGTCTGATATGTCCTTCCCGCTGTGAATCCATGCTGCCTTGGGTTCTGTGCCCCGTTGGCCTCTAGGTACTCAGCAGTTCTTTCCTTCAGAAGTGATTCCATCAATTTTGCTACCACTGAGGTCAAACTGACAGGTCTGTAGTTTCCTGCCTCTGTCTTGCTCCCACTTTTGTGAAGGGGAATCACATCCACCCTCCTCCAGTCCTCAGGTACAACACCATCCTCCCATGATTTATTAAAAAGGGTAGTCAGTGGTGTTACTAGTTCTTCCTTTAGTTCTTTTAGAATTCTGGGGTGAATCCCATCAGGCCCCATTGCTTTATCCACCTTCAGTTTTAAGAGTTCTTTCAGAACCCTTTCTTCTGTGAAAGGTCTAATATCAACCCCCCTATCCAAAGTGCTTCTATTGACTGGATTAGGTATTTCCCCCTGCTTTTCCATTGTGAATACTGAGCAGAAGTATTCGTTCAGTATCCCTGCTTTTTCACTGTCGCTCTCTGCCCAACCATCTTCCTCTTTGTTCAGCCTCAGTATCCCTGCCTTAGTCTTTCTTTGCTCCCTAATGTACCTATAAAAGGTTTTATCCCCCCTTCTTAACCGAGTTGGCTATCTTTTCCTCAGTTTGGGCCTTTGCTATTCTGACTACCTTACCTGCTTCCTTCTGCTTTAACTGGTACAGTTCTCTGTCCTGCTCCTTCTGTGTTTCCTTATACTTCCTTAATGCTATTACTTGTGGACTATCAGGAGTTTTCCTGGAACTTTTTAGTGACTGGGACTTGTACCTGCTCTGAGACCATCCACTACAAGCTCCTGCTGGAGTGACTTTCTCCTCCCTCTCCCCGTTGCTCCAGTCGGGAGCATTGTGGTTCTAGTGGGTGGAGCTACAGTACTGTATTTCTAGGTCTTGTCCTAATGGTCCTCTGCTGTGGTCCAAATGCTAAAGGGGTAAGAGCTAAAGGGCAACATACTGGGGGGGTGACTTAAAGATGACATACTGAGGGTGACTTAACGACAACGCAGTGGGGATGACATCAGGATGACATACTGGAGGTGACAACATGAGATAGCAGTTGGCAGGAGACACTAACCCTTGGTGTGCCACCCTTAACCACACTACAGTTACAGTTAAAGTTTAAGTGTATTAGAAATCATATACAGGTGGTTCTGAATTGTACAAATGACAGCAACCTACATCAAATATGCAATAAGTAATCCAGTGGGTTACAGAAATGGAGGAGGGCCGATGTGGTCCCTCTGCACAAGAATGGCAGCAGAGAGGTTAGCAATTACAGACCAGTAAGTCTCACATCAATAGTGGGGAAGTTAATGGAGTCACTGCTGAAGGAGAGACTGATAGAATACCTGGAGACATATGGACTGCAGGACCACCGGTAGCACAGCTTCACGGGGGGAAGTCATGTCAAATAAAACTCATAGATTTTTTTTGACTGGGTAACTAGGAAGTCAATTGGGGAAGGCAGTGGATGTGTTCTATCTTAACTGATAAAGAAACTTAGCAGCTTGGAGGTGGGGGAGATGGTAGTGTGCTGGGTAACAAACTGGTTGAAGGATAGGAGGCAGAGAGTGGTGGTAAATGGCAGTCACGCGAGGACAGGAGAGTGACTAGTGAAGTACTGCAGAGATCAGTTCACAGCTCTGCCCTCTTCAGTGTCCTTGTAACTGACATTGCTGAGGAACTGGGAGGGAAGGTGTGTCTCTTTGCAGATAACACAAAAACTAAGCAACAGGGTGGACACCCAGGAGGGGTGGAGAGAATGCAAAACAATCTGGAGAAAGCAGAAGAATAGTCTAGGGAGTGGCAGCTAGGTTTTAATGTTAAAAAGTGCAAAGTCATGTGCCTGGGGTGGGGTAACCTGAGGACTGTGTATAAAATTGGGGGGTGGGTAGTACTTACAGTTACCAAGCAAGTGTAGGGGGGGTGATTACATTTTATGATCTCAATGTGGCAGGGTAGTGTGACAAGGCAGAAGATGAAGGGAGCTGGATGCTGGGATGCATAGGGAGGGGGATCTCTAGCTGAAGGGAGGTGGTGTTGCCTCTATATCAATCACTGGTGAGACTTCACCTGGAGTACTGTGTCCAGTTCTGGAGGTTGCACCTCTGCAAGGACATCGTCAAGGTGGAGGCGGTCTACAGGAGGACTACTGAAATGGTAGTGAGTTTGCACAAGAAGCCATATGATAAAATACTGTGGAAGCTTGGCATGTACTTCTTGGAAGAAAGGAACTCAACAGGGGACGTGATTGAAACGTATAAGTACCTCACAGGGGGTGAACAATGTGCATGGGGAACAGCCTCTTTTAAAGGAGGAGGAGCACCAGTACAGAGGGGCATGCTATGAAACTGTGAGTTCGTATTCTCTGAAACCCCTTAGTTGCCAATGTCCTTCTGTTAACCGTTGCCTCACAGCATTTGTTCTGAGGTTCTCTTTTTTTTTTTTATTTTACTTTCTATTTTTCCCTCCTACCTCCCTCCATCTCCGCCCCATCAGGGGCACCTGGGAGTCATCCCTCTACCAGCCACCCTACCCAGGACCGACTTTGCGCCCCATGGAGCCATGGTATCCCCCTGGCCGGGGGACGAGGTGTGGCCCATACACCCTGTACACATCTGGTTTCATCTGGCAAGGCAGCCCGGGTGGGTGGTGGCGCATCGAGAGCACACTCCTGATGCCCCATCTTCCCGGATATGGAAGGGCATTTTCCTCCTTTTCCTCCCTCGTGTGGTGTGCACCCTGATGTCAAGGCGCTACGTGCCGACGTCCACCATGCTTCTCGGACGGCCTCTCCTGCAAGCAGGACTTGCTGTACCCCGAGTCTTTGCTCGGGGTCAGGCAAGCTGAGGGCCTTGGCCCCCTCCCTCCCCCAGGGAGAAGGCAAGCAGTTGTGGGATGCTCAAGCCTTCTCCCTCCGGCCAGCCCTCCAGTGACCCAAGTCCTCTCCCGAACCCAGTTGCTGGCGTCGAAAGTAGAAATCCAACTGCTGCACTGACATGCCAGCCCAGATTCTTTGTCTTTTAGGTTGCTTTTGTATTTTGTGCTCACTGTGACCCAAACCTGTATGACCATCATAAGGCTGGTCCCCCCCTTCCCCTGTGCTGAGATACAGATGAGGCATATGGAGTCCTGATGAGTCATAAGAAAGACAAACACGTCTGTGTCTTCTGTTCTCAGCCTTTGCAGACTGTATGAGAAGCTGTTTGGCACCATACATTCCTGTGTAGCCCCTTTGCTGCCAAGGAGAGTGTGCTAGAGATATATAGAATAATATATGGGGTTGTGAGGTTAATGAGAATTTTACACACACCTGAGTTGTTGGCTGCTACATAAGCATCTAACACCGACGGTGGGTGTAAAATTTTGAGTTTTACTCACAATCCATATTTTATTTTATATAATTGCTGAGTATCGTTTTTTCGCTACAGCAATTATATAAAACACCAAGACCTCTTTGTGCAGCTGCAGTCCAACCGGGTTTCAGTGGGTTCTGTGGTCGGACGCGGTTGCTGAAAGAAGCGTTCGGTTTACATTGTTTCCCATTTTTTTTAAAGTAGTCCAGTTTAAGCATTTTTAGCCCAGCAATTTTCTTTTTTTTTGTTTAAATGAACTAACTGCCAAGTCCGACTAAGTGGTAGTGTAATGTCCAATGGTAAGTAATGGCATTTGGTGATAAGAGAGAGAACAGCAGCGGCAGAGGCGCATGTGCAGAACAAGTGAAACCTGGCATGTGTTTTCCGTTATAAACACTCCTTTATAACAGCAAATTACAAACCATGTTTTCCTTAGGGAAAAAACAAGAGCCAGTTATTATATTCATGTTTTATGATGTCCTATGGATGAACAGTAATTGACATTGCAGTAAACAGTGCCAGCATGAATCAGAAACATCAAAATAAAGCTCAGGACATACCACGTACGTCCAGTGGCACTTGAGGGGTTAAAGCAAAACCAATCTTAATTCTTTCATGGCTACCTGAGACCATTCATAGGCCATGTTCTTATGATTTGTTTACAAAATGCTTGCATCAATATTTGAGGTCTCAGAGTGTTTGTAATTTTGTGTTTGATAAGTTTTGTACTGTATTGTATGTATTGAAATTGTATGTATTGTATTATATGTATTGAAATTGTATGTATTTTATGCTTGCCATGTTTTTGACCTGGGTCAAGCCTGAAAACGGACCTTTTGTTCAGTTGCTTCTACCCAGTAATCAAATTTCAGCTAAATAAATGATGATGTTTATACACATTCCATTATACTTGGCATTTTGGGGGTATGTGTGATTTTGTATATTACTTTAGGCTGTTTCTTTTAATTTTGTCTCTCCCTGTGCAAACAGTTTTGGTAACTCACATTGTTTTCACTGTGCACTTTTTTAATGTTCAAATGTTTGGATGTCATTATTTGATGTATAGATGTTTTTGATTTACACCAACATACCAGTGCACCTCATGGTGGTCTGCCATGTACTCCAGAATGACCCAGCGTTCAGTTCCCATTACAGGTAGTAATTTTCTCCTGATGTTATAACTTTAGCGCCACTAACTAATTAGATGCAGCTTATATATCCTTTTAAAGCAGCAGTCCAATGAAAAATGTTTTTCCAAAAAGTTAGTTTCAGAGACGATTAATAAAAATATAACACCACCTGTTAAATCTGTTTTTCTAAGTACCTGCTATACTGCACACCGTGAGTTTTTTTATTTTCTTGATCCTACCCCTTGCCAGGTCTTCATTGCTATTTTTAAGCCAAATGTGGGGCCATCTTTTTTTCTCGAGGAAAAAAAATAAAATTAATTAAAACATTCATAAAATACTGAAGTTTTGGTGGAACTAATTTATACCAAATAAAACTGGATGATGCCTGGAATCTTTTATAGTGAAATAAAGGTAGGGTCAAGTTTTTGCCCAGATTTGTTGCACTGCTGCTTGAAGGCAGCCATATAAGCACTATAAAATTGTAGGAGATCTCCAATGGACTCCACCCCCAGTTGAAAAGCGGTGTGCTTAGAACGCTGTTGTGGCTTCCTTCTGAGCTTTGTCTATGTCTGCCTTTGCCTTGCACCCTTTTCACATAGATTTTATCTGCTTTATCTGAACCAGCTGCCCCATTCTGATACCCCCAGCCCCATTTCCCCAGCTTCCTTGGTAATTGCCTTCTCTCTGTCATCCTCTGCCACAGGACTGTGGGAGGTACCTGGTTGCTGGTGTATGGCCTGCAAGGGGTTGGTCATCATCCTGCGGTACAGGGTGTTTGTACCACCAGTCCCCCCCGTGAAGATGCCCCAGCCACCCTCTGTGGGGGGGGGGTCCCTCCCCTTCTTGTGTGGTCTCTCTTGTGATGCCACCCTGACACCTCTAGGTGGCAGATGAGCAGTGGGCCACATTGCCCCCCCTCCCCGAGGGAGGAGAATAGTCACATGGATGCTCAATCCTCCCTCCCCAGCCACCCCCCCCAGCGATGTGCATCCACTGGGACGGCTGTACCTTGTACTCTTTTGATTGTGAATGAACTTGCATTTGACCTTTTTTTGCCCTCAGTGTTCTGTGACTATGTTCTCAATAGGAACTATGTGCCAAATTAAACAAACGGTGATATTATACGAGGCACTTCAGTGTGTCTGGCGAATTAGTTTCACAAAAGATGCTGAATGCACTCCTTTATGAGTTCGCTGGATTGTGCTGTTTACCCCTGAAGAAGTATTAACAAGGTACTAACAAGCCCCAGGTCCCTACTCTGCACTCTCTCTAAACCCCTGGATGTGACCCTATCCAGGGAGGGCCTCTGATCTCTGATTGAAAGCATCTTCCTCCTGAGTCAGCATTCAGTGCCTCACTGTGCCCCTTAAGGAATGGCTTTTATTAGGAGTGGAGAGGAGGAGAGAGGTTTAAGGGGTTGTGTGCCCAAATGGTGTGACTGCTTCGAGGTGCTGCACCATCTGTTGGGAGGGACCTGTCTTTTCCCATTTTCTATACCGAGCTCATCCCTGAATTATGCATAGATGTGTGTGTATACAACAGTATGTACCAGGCATGCATCCTTCCCTCGTAACAGGCACTCCCTGCCACATGGGGCAGTATTGCAGGGGAGGCATTGATCTCTTTCCCTGGAGGAGGAGAGCGTCCTCCCAGATGTTTGATCCTCATCCTGCTGCTCCTACCAGCTGTCAGGTTTGAACCTGGGGTACCATCGCCACAAACAACAATGCTACACCTGAGTCTGCACTGCAGGCTGATACACCAGCTGTTTTTCTGAGATTTCTACCTTTCTTTATTTCTCTCTCTCTTTCAAATAGTTCAAATAGTAAAGGGCTCATACAGAATTATATCAGCTGAATATTCCACAGAGACCTTTCCTCCGTGCTGATGCTCTCTTGGGGTTTACCCCTTAATTGCCCCTGGATATACACTGCACGTCCTGAATTTTATTTTGATGTTTCTGACCCATTTCAGAACTAATTAATACAGTATCAGTTACTGTGCATCCACAGGACGTGCATCCACAGGACGTCATAAAACATGAGTATAATAACAAATCAGAAACTCTGTAGAACAGAAACAGCATAAATAAGTAAAACATAAGCATTCGACTCAGTGCCAGATAGACACCAGTTAAAGAAGTTGGAGGACCATGAAGCCGCCAAGGACATAGTCAGGTCGGTGGGAAATTGGTGTGGGGCAGAAAACAAAGGGTTGTTGTAAATGACGTGAGGTCAACAGAGGGGGATGTCACATGTAGGGTACCTCAGGAATCGCTCCTGGGCCCAGTCGTTTTCAACATGTTCATTAGTGACACTGGCGCGGGAATACAGGGTAAACTTGCTCTTTTTGCTGTTATTTGTCAGCAGGCCTTATCAGGGGTGTAGCCAGAAATTTTCCTTTTGTACACACTCTCTCCAACTGCTACCCCCCCCTTTAAAAATGTACACATCCTCTGAAACTGCTGCACCCCCCATTTTAACAGGTGACTAGTCTAGTCTCTAAACAGGTTATACACAGATCTATGCCATAAACAGTAAAGGTTTAATCAAATGTAGACACCACTCAGTAGCCAACACTAACTCTAATACGCCATATTAGAATGAGAATGGTAACAAATATAGTTTGGGACAGGCACTCAAAAAAAAAAAAAAACTGTACACAAATGCATACAGTGAGTATGTCTGCCTACACCCTTGGGCCTTATCTCCATAGCCCTGATACAGTCGTACCTCAGATATTTCAGAACAGGTTAACTGTGGGATAATCTAGAATATAGTAAGGGTACAATTAATAGGCTCCTGAACTCCCCCAACATGTCCATAGCCATGGGAGAGGGTTGTTCAACCTCATATGAATTTCAAGAATACGTAATTGATGTCATAGCACAAGGTGAGTGAAAGCGAGAGATAAGGTGGCACTCCATCTCAGGTAGTGGGGAGAGGGGTGGGGCCTGGAGAAACTCAAAAGTAACTACAAGGCCGAGTTATTTCATATGATATTTCCTCTGATGCTGATACGACTGCATCCAGCTACTGTATATGCCTTTCAAGGCTATATATGTGTTTTATTTTATGCAAAACAAAAAAGTACTTAATAAAGTATAATTGGAAAAAAAAAAGACAAACCCATCCCAGCTGTACATTCTAGAGAGATGCCCCTTCCTCTGTCTCTGCTGCTTCTTTCTCTAATGGTCCCAACTGTTCAGAAATATTCTTCTCTAGCTAGCTCTTCCTAAAAGGTTCTTGTCTGTCAAAATCCATTCCACACTAAATACTGCAGTTCCTCACCTGTTAATATCGCAGTCTTGCAGACCCACTCGTTAGTGTCTAGGACTTCACTGAACCACAGCTGGCATGCGGCAAGGGTCCTGTACTCTGTTCCAAAGGCCTGGTGGACCTCCAGGTGTGTGGAGGCCTTCTGTAAGTACTGCAGGAAGAAGTCATTGGTCTTTGTGGCATACTGTGAGGTGAAGTCATAAACTGGCTGGCCGCCCCTCACCACTGGTGTGGCATGGCTCTCAAAGTCATAAAAGGCGTACGTACAGAAAGTGGCAGGATTGCTGTCCCTGATGGTGTGAAGGGCTTCTGGTGTGAAGAAGATCCCCTGAATGTGAATCTCAAAGATGTTCTCCCCCATTTTCAGGTGGATGCTTTCTTTCGCATCCTTGGGGCTTTCATCCAGCAAGGAGTCTGACTTAACCTTAAAGTGCCTAGTGCCATAAGCAATGTCTTTGAGTTGAGCTGAAACCAATTAATGAAAACCAACAGAAAGGGTTAAAAATATGATATGGCTTTCTTGCTAATGCGTACAGAAAATATGCCTATGGCTATCAAACATTGCAATGCTTCAAACTGCACAGTGCCCTTCACACTTCATTCATGCTGGTATGTTAGTAAACAGAATGTGTTTGGGTGCCTCCAGAGTGCAACATTACCTATGCAGCATGCTTGGTTAGTGTTAGATGGAGTGTATTTGGATACCTCTAACAGAACAGTGTTCCTTATACACCATGTTGGGGTGTTGGAAGATGATGTGTGTCAAGGCATTTTACAGCACAGTGTCCCACGCACACCATGCTGGGGTGTTGGTTGATTGAGTGTGTCCAGTTACCTCCAAAAGCACAGTGCTCCTACACACCATGCTGAGGTGTTGATAGATGGGATGTGTCCAGGTACCTCCAGCAGTACAGTGCCCCCTACACACCATGCTGGGGTGTTGGTAGATGGACTGCATCTAGGTATCTCCAACAGCACAGCACCCCCTGCACACCATGCTGGGGTATTGGCAGATGGAGTGTGTCCAGGTACCTCCAACAGCACAGTGCCCCCTGCACACCATGCTGGGATGTTGGTAGATGGAGTGTGTCCAGATATCTCCAACAGCACTGAACCCCCTACATACCATACTGGGGTGTTGGTACATGGAGTGTATCCATGTACCTCCAACAGTACAGTGCTCCCTACACACCATGCTGGGGTTTTGATAGATGTAGTATGTCTGGATAACTCAGGTACATGGAGTGTATCTGTGTACCTCCAACAGTACAGCGCTCCCTACGCACCACACTGGGGTGTTGGTAGATGGGTTATGTTCAGGTACCTACAACAGCATAGTGCCCCCACATACCATGCTAGGGTGTTGGTAGATGGAATGTGTCCATGTACCTCCAACAGCATAGTGTCCCCTACATACGATGATAGGGTATTGGTAGATGGAGTATGTCTGATTATTTCCTACTTCAGGATCTAATACTCTTAGCCATCTGTCCATGAGGTGAAACCACAAGCTAGACTGGTGACACCCTCAGGTAATCAATATTTACCTTCCAGCTTCTGAATCCTGCTGGCCCTGAGATCAAGTAGTTGTGCACACTGCTGAAGCTCCTTCTCATTCTGCTGTTTCTGTGCCTCTGTTTGTGCCATCAGCATATCCAGTTCAGCCTGTGTGGAAACAATCAGTAGCTGCTCAGTTCAAACCTATCTAGATATTATTGCAGTGAAGGATACTGCCCACATTACAATTGCACTGGCTGACCACAGGGTAGCAGTGCTACCTCATAGTTACATTACTGCACCACATGGTGGCAGTGCTAAGTCATAGTTCCATTGTCTCACTACAGGGTGGCAGTGCTACCTCATAGTTACATTGTTGCACCACAGGGTGGCAGTACTAATTCATAGATTCATTGTCTCACCACAGGGTGGCAATGCTACCTCACAATTACATTATCTCACTACAGGGTGGCAGTGCTACCTCACAATTACATTCTCACCACAGGGTGACAGTGCTACCTCACAGTTATGTTGTTTTACCACAGTTGGCAGTGCTACCTCATAGTTACAATGTTTCAACACAAAGTGGCAGTGCCACCTCACAGTTACGTTGTTTCACCTCAGGGTGGCCATGCTAACTCATAGTCACATTGTCTCACTGCAGAGTGGTTGTGCTACCTCATAGTTACATTGTTGCACTACAGGGTGGCAGTGCTATCTCATAGTTACATTGTCTCTCCACAAGGTGGCAGTGCTACCTCACAGTTATACTGTCTCACCAGAGGGTGGCAGTGCTGCCTAATGGTTACATTTTTTCACCACAGGGTCTCAGTAGGTTTATGGATAATACTGTTGGGGTCTGGCATGGGAAACCAGCCCACTCGAATGTCACAGACCCACTGCCACCATCTCTCACAAATAGAAGGAACTGCACAGTAGGGAAACTGAACAAAAAACACATGCCCAAGTTTCTAATTAGGTTACAGAAAGGTATAATAGGGGTTTTGCTCCTGTGAAAGAGAAGTCCATTGGGGAAATGTTGAAAAAATATTTTCATATACAAAAGTCAGATTATAATTTTCATGTTGTTTAGTATTTTTCCTTTTTTACATTTCAGCTACACAACACAAAAGTGAGATCACTCTCTGTTAAACACAGGGCCCTCTACATGTGTGTAGGGTTGGCAAAAAACAGTGGAGTGCCCCTTTGCACATGCATAATAGTACAGTAGCCCACCGCACCCACAGCATGGGTTGCACTGGCCCCCTCGCACTCAATCCTGCATGGCCTGCCCATCTGTGTGGGCGGCCAAGTCAGGGGTGGGCCCAGGGGTGGAGATGCACTTCAGTGAGATTTTTTTTAAAACAGCTGCACCATAGAGGGGATGTGGAGGGTGACAACGTTATGTCTGGGGGAAGACCAGAGTTGGCAGATGTCAGCAGTAATGTGGCCATTCATGGGTACAGAGCTCTGAGCCCAGAAATTACCTTTGGCACACATTTGGGCTGTCTTTGTGAATTGAATCCTCAACCTGTTCTGTCTGTCTAGGGGGGGAAGAGGGAAAATTATTTAACCAGGAAAGGCACACTAAGCAGAGCTTGTTTCAAGGCGCGACCTAAGAGCACAAGGAAGTCAAGTGACTTGCTCAGGGTCACACAGTATGCTGGTACGGGCTGATGGGATTCAGACCCAGGTCTCCAGGTTTATAGCTCTGTGCCCTCAACCACTATGCTATACTGCCTCCTTGAAATGTCTACACCTGACGTATTCCTCTCCTTGTGATGACTTAGGTCCCCATCCACAAAGAAGGTCTGGATTTGTGCTAAAGGTGCATATCCAAATTGCAGAGCTCTGTGCCTGTTGATAACTGGTCAAATGGTCACATCCATAACCCCTTATCTCCCCCCACCACATGGGGAGGGTGAATCAGATCCTGGATTTGGCACCCAAGTGGAAGCCCTACTGTGCACTGAGCAAGGGATTGTGGGATATGGACATCCTACAGGAAGTGCCATATCCCTATGGTAAAGAACCTTGCATGGTATGTTTTTGTGAAGACCCCCAGCCCTCCATGTCAAAGGTGTGTATCCAGCTGCAGAGTTCCACGCTCGTGGATGGCTAGTCAAGTGGCCACATCCACAATCCCTCGTCTCCCTGTTGCATGCACATAATGGAGTGTGGAGGGGGCCAGAGGCATGTAGGGAGCGAACTGAATCCCCAGTTTGGCACCCATGTGGATCCCCTGCTCTGCACTGAGCAGGGAATGACTGTTGCATTTCAGTGTTAAAGGACATGGCATCATAAGTTTATGTAAGAGCCCCAGTCCTCCATGCCAGCTCATAGGGCTGGAGACAACAGGCCCTGGGGCAGAACAGGCCTCAGAAAGGTCCAGGAGACCTAAGCAAGCCTTGTGCAGAGAGTGTACAGCATTACTGCTGGGTCCCCCCTCTAGATTTAACACAGCTGTCCTCTGTACACCCCCCAGAGCACAGAGCACAGATAATATTTTAAAACTGTGTAGAAGTGCATCACTGCCCTGTGCCCACCCCCGATTCAGCCACCCATGTAGACATGGGTGGAGCAGGATTGGGTGTGGAAGGCCATCAAAACCCATACTGTGGGTGTTACAGGGTGTGCCTCATGTGCAGAGGGGGGACTCTGCAGCCTTTGCCGACCTGAGGGCACATTTTTTGTGGATTGTACCCTTAATCATTTCCACAGCAAAAGACTGTGATGTCACAAGCAGAGGATTGTGATGTCAGGTGAAGACAAGCAGCCAGAGCAGATAACATCTAGGAAACTGTCCTCCTGTTTTTATATTTTTTTCAAACTTTCTGTTTCTGCCCCATGTCACCACCGCAACCCTTTCCTGCCCTTTTGGCATCCACCTAGCCCTGTTGTCCTTGCCCACCACACTTCTTACCCTAGCAATTTTGGCCCCAGCTGACCTAGGCAGTCTTCCAGATAGCCCTCCAAGGGGGGGGAGGTGGCAGTGACAACCCTGAGCCTTTGGTCAGATGCGAGGCAGTTGGGAAGGGCCACTGACCCCTTTGAACATTACTGTAAGGAATGTCTTGTGCATGCACAGTAAGCGTGCTGCTGCACCAATGTCAGTGACATCCTACCACCTGCTGCCCCTTCACCTGCACTATAGTCTGTGGTCACCTGGGCAGCAGTATTGCAGCAGAGGACACTACCCTCCCTCCCTGGTGGAGAGTATGCTCTGCAATACTCAATTCTCCCCCCCAAATCCATCACTTGATGATCTGGCTTGTTCTAGAACCTGAGAGGGTCACAGGCATTACGAGCAGTAACCCTACCACTGCCTGAACAGGCCAGACCATATGGATTTTTTTATATAAGTGTAACCACTAGGTGGCGCTATCCCAAGGGCTACTACCCCACCTGCTTGGCTAGTAGCCAGTTAAGGGGCCTGGGTACTGAAATGGGTGCCTCTACCCGGAGGTCAGGGTTGTTAGTAGTCAAGCTAACCTGGGCACAGCTCTCCAGGACACTGTAATCATCCTCTTTCCCTTCTAGTGGCCTGAGCAATTCACAATAATCACTTTCACAATGACCCTTATTCGCCATGCAATTACCCACACTGTTTGCACTTACCACCAGGGCTGGTTCCTCTAGCTTGACCCTGGAGAACCCCTGTAAAACAAGGTTAAGGGCAGCAAACAGCAACAGTACAGTACTTTTGGCACAAACTGGAACCACAGTTAGGTTAAATGCAAAAAGAGTTAGATCTGATTTATTCAGGGGATTTGAACAAGGGAGGGGCATATCAGGTTGATTTGCTTAAATGCTACATCAATCAGACAGTTATGCGTGCAATTCAGAGTCCCTACACAGTCACACACACTGGTTACTCAGGTAGGAGGAAGGTGGGCTAGTCAGGTTCGTTGCCCTGGGTAGGCCGGCGTCGCAGCTGGTTGGGGCCCTGTGATGGAAGAAAGCAACATGCACAAAACACACTATTTGTAATCCAGAGCTGGAGGGCTCAGTTCGTGACAGAAAAGACAACAAAGCAATTAGATGACAACACTTTAGATTTAGCTGTTGTTGCAGGGAGCTACCCTGATGTCTACTCACGATACCAAATGCAGGACACAGGCAGGGTGAAATTGAGACTGCAGGTTATTGAGCTGGAGTGCCAGAGAAGCAGGGCCCACACAAATCACTGAGGCATCATTCCAGTCCAAAGCGCTGAGCAGGGAGCTGATCCCCTGGCAGGTCTCTAGTCAATGGCTTTCTCTGTGCAGCGGGTATTCTGGCTGGGTCAGTGTGGCAAGGCCCAGGCCAAAGGGAGATGAATACGGATTCAGTCCGTTGGAGCTGGATGCAGCCTCCAGAGAGCAGAACACAGTTCAATACACAGTAAGGAACCAAATCATGACCCATTAGCAGCACACAACACATTTACATGTAAGAAATTCCACTATACCAGGTAGATTGCTATCTGGTCGCAGTTACAGAGTCTCTGCACAAACTGGGAGTTCAGAGGTGGCTGGAAATCCTGACAGGCTGATTGCATTCAGCAAATTTTCGGTCTTCTTCAGGTTTCAAGCCTGGTTACAGTTCAGTGGCATTAATTTGTTCTCACAACTTGGATTCAGTCCGTTAAACTCTATTTTCCCTCTCAGAGACAGCAGGCAGACAGGCAGGCCAAAACTCAGCCCTTTTACAGTGTTCCTGTGCGAATTACGCAGAGGCTACTGCTTGAATCACTCAAGCTGTTACCTCTTTCACTTCCCAACTCAGACTGACTGAAACTGCAAACAGTCTGGGACTTTCCCCAGGATCCAAAAGGTTTGGTTGGCTGATCTGTCTGTCAGTCACAACATGGGCTCCCCCTCCAGGTCTGTCTTGGTGCCAAAATGCAAAAACTACAATTCCTACAGAATTTTGCTCCCACAAAGCCCTTGGAGACAAGCTCCATTTTACAGTCCCCAAAGGTACTGATTGGCCCATTTCAGCAGTCCAGGACCAAGATGATGGAAACAAGCAGAACTGTCTATGCTGGAAAGAAGGCAGGTTAGAACAAACTGCAATATTATTACTACTCTAACAAATGATGAGCAAACAAGTATGTCTTCTAACACAGCTCCCTCTGCACAAGTAGCGATGGCAGAGCGGAGCAGTTATCTGACAGCTCGGGCGGGACTCAAGCATAGAAACACTCAGCCCCCCTCCTAGATTGATTATAACTGCTATCTAAGCAGTTCTTAAAGAGATAGTACACAGAGGCTATACAGGCACTCTCTGGCAATAACGTTTAAACTGCTAAAACGTAGAACACCAGCCTGGCAGTGAGCATTTAGGCAAGCTCAAGGAAGACTTTTCGGGTACCTCCACTTACAGGGGGGTTACACAAGTATTTTATGCTTCTTCTTGGTTCTGCCCAACAGCACACACCCCCCCCAGCCCCATCACCTACCTTTTTGCAGACTTACCAGTGATCCACTACTTACACATGACCACTGTGTGGTGGATAGCCAGCTGCATCAGCCATGCTGGAGCCTGCAGGGGGTGCTGGCATGTAGCAGCCTGGCCCTTTTTCTTCTGGTTTTTCTCCCCCAAGCTGGAGCACAAGGACGTGCGCACAAACACGTCTCTCTCCAGCTCTTTCTCTTCTGTGTGCTGTTAGCTATGCTGCTGCACAGCCTCCACAAAGTGGCAGTCTTTGCAGTGTGAACTGAGGCTCCCCCCCACCTGTGAGGGAGGAGAGCTGCCATTGGATGTTCGATCCTTCTCACCCTGCCAGCCCACCATTTTTTTTTTTTTATTTATTGGTTTCTTGGATAACACCTGCGAGCGGATGCTGTTTTGTAGGTTCCATGTCAGTTGAAGAGAAAATAGCGGAGAAAAACAATTTATACATTTACGGAGATGGTACAGTAAGTTACAGAAAGGTTCACACAAGTAGATACTGCTGAGGCATTGTACAACATATGCCTGCGTCCGTGAGTTTGAACACCTGGAGAAGATCGCCAAGCGGTCCTTATCCATTCTCAAACCTGGTTTGCCAGCGGTTGGGGTGGAAACACAACTGCTCCTGCAGTGGACTGGCTGCCAATCCTGATTTTATATTAAACACAGAAACATAGAATTTGACGGCAGATAAAGACCACTTGGCCCAACCAATCTGCCTGTTTCTCCTTGCCTACACTATTACATCAGATCATGCTCGATCTACAGCTCTTTCTCCCTCCCCCCTTCCTTTCCACTATGATTCCTTTGTGCTTATCCCATGCATTCTTGAACCCTGGGCTACCACTGTTTTTGCCCCTACCACCTCCACTGGAAGGCTGTTCCAGAAATCCACCACGCTTTCTGTGAAGAAGTACTTCCTCACATCTCTCCTGAATCTACCCACCTCCAGCTTTACAGCATGTCTCCTTTTTTTTTTTTTGAATACCTTCTCTTCTGAAAAATATTCCCCTCCTGTACGTTATTTACCCCCATGAAGTATTTAAAGATCCCTATCATATCTTCCCTTTCCCTCCTCTGTTCCAGGGTGTACGGATTGAAGTCCTTCAGTCTCTCCTCATAGGGCTTTTGATGCAGATCCTGCACCATTTTAGTTGCTCTCCTCTGGATCTCTTCCACTCAATGTCCTTCTGGAGATGTAATCTCCAGAACTGGGGGCTACAGGGAATTCTATGGTTCTATGTTGCAGGTAGAAGGGCAATGTAAATGTATTTCTACCCTTGGAGCTGATCGTGTCCCTCAAAACTGAGTGCTTTCCTCACCTCACCTAGGAGTGAGCCCACTGAGCTGAGAAATAAAAGTTAGGTACGCACCATAATTCTTGATCTTCCAGAATATCCTCACCATTCATCACTGGTGGGTCCCAGGCCAAAGGCACCAGGACCTTGCGAGTGCATACGCCCCCAAGACTCACGGAGAGAGGGAGCCAAGTGTGCAAAATGTGCGTGTTTGGTTTCAGTGTCCCTTTCTGTTTTCGGGGCTTTTTAATTGGATGAGTGAAGATCCACGTTCCAAAATGGGGGATGAGATTTAGGATGAGATTTGAGCAGAATGAGTAAATATTCGATGACAGTTTATCTTTTTTGGTAGTTTTTTTTGGATTAGTTATAACTTTAAACTACTATTATACTTTTTTCCATCATTTGTTTCTCCTCCTGGACTCCAGCTGTCCTCCGAGCCCCTTCTGCCCCGATTGCCTAAGCCCCATCACTCACCTCCTCTGGGATTTTATCCTGTCAGGGAGTCCCCCCCCACAGATTACCCCCTCATCCTGCTGGCTGGGGTTTTAACGCCAGCATTTTTCCCCCAGAGGTATGCTGAGCAGTGCAGTGATGCACCGTATGTATGAGGTTATACACATGTGCATCCGCTGACATGCAGTCCTACAGTGAGACAGTGACTGAACTGCCACCCAGCCTCCAGTGGCAGCAGACAAACTGCAGAGTGACATGTCCCCCTCTCCCTGACAGAAAGTAGTCATCCCTGGAACACTCATCCTCTCTCCTTCAGCCAGATCTCATGTGACCCAGTCCTGTTTCTGAACAAGTAGTAGCGCTACCACCATGCAACCAGTCCAGTAGCCTACTATTACACTTTCAAAATGGGGGTGCAGGGAGGAAAGCCACTGATGTTCGCTTAAAAGAAATTATTTAGTGCAAAAAGAGGAATAAAAACTCACTACAAATCATGCCTGCCATATTGTGGAGAGGAGATATCTGCATTATTTGAAGGGCTTCTGCTGGCTGCATTCTTTAACCATGGCCATCCAAACATAAGACGTTAACAATGCAACATCGGGCAGCACCGCACCTCCCATGTTTCAGTCATGCAGCAACATTGCCACCCTGTGGCCAAATGCCTGTAACTTTAGGCTATATCCCCCTGTGGGGGTTTCCACATCTTTCAGACAGACAAAACTGATGTTCAAAGAACAGCTGCCGCCTTTTGGAAAACTTTGAAAAACAGAATATTTAGGCACAATTCAGCTTGTATTTCCTATACCGTTCTATAGATTTCTCCTTTTCATTATTTATTACCGAAGACATTTTCACAAAAACAAGGTCTTAATCCCTTAGAGTTCGTCTGCCTCTATAGCTTATTCCCAGCTTGAAATTATAATGCTCTGTTGTGACATCACAGTCAGTTGTCAGAGTATTATGATACCAGGGGCTAGATTCACAACGCTTTGCCCCAGCACAAACCCCATTTTCCCAGTGCAAACTGGGTTTTGCACCATAGTGTTATTCACAAAAGCCCAGTTTGCACCATCAGAATGGGCCTGCACCAGGGCAAAGGGTTCAGGGCACCGCAATTCAAATTAGAGGGCAGGGACCTGCATAATGGCACTGTGCCATCCACAGACCATTTTCTCCATGCATGGGTCTTTTGCAGAGATCCCTTGAGTGGAGAAAATATCATCGACTGAGACCTGGTGGGATTCTGTGCAAATCTAGTGGCTGCTGGAGGTACTGCAGAGGCCCCTACACCCACAACACTGTGCCCCTTGTAGTGTAGAGGTCCCTTCCCTCTACCAAGTGTCTGATCACCGGCCCCGTAGGTATCCTGTGATATGGGCAAGTAGCAAGTGGGCATCTGCCGAAACGGCAACCCACTTGTGGCTACTGCCCCAATGGTGAGGGGGTGTGGGATTGACGACCGGATGGGATGGGTCGTGAAAAAGTGACAGGATGTCGCGTGCATGTATGTGCACGGGGGCAGGGTGGGAGCGAGCCCGCTGAATGTGGGGCGGGAGGGTTTGTGAGGGGTGGTGCCGTAGGTTGCTGGCGAGCTGGTGACATGGTGTGGTGGGCTGGGTGCTGGCCAGTGGCGGCGGGGATGCAGGGTTCAGGACTGGTGCCAGTAGTTTTTGTTGTACCTGGCCTAAGAAAGTGTTTTTTTTTTTTTGTTTTTTTTTGTTTTGACATGCACCCCCCCCAACATGCACCCACCTGGAGTTGGGATTCTTAATTTAGGGGGTTGCTGGGGGTGAAGCCCCCGGGAGGTGCGGATAAAACACATTGTTTGCACCGCTTTCACTTGCGCCAGGATTCCACATCGCCAAAACTGAGTTTCGGCAATATGGGGTTGCGATAAGGGCATTCGGCATTCCGAATTCACGCTTATCACATAGAACCGGCTCCGTATAATAAAAATACTGTTCCCTGGTAGCATAGTGGTCCCTCCACCCTCCCTGGCTTCTAATCACTGTCCCCATATAAGAAAAAGTTTGTTCTTTGGTAGTCTAGTGTTCCCTCCCCTTCACCGTTCTCCGATCACCATCCCGTAGGTTAAAAAAAAACTTATGTCCTGTCCCGTGATAGAAGTATAGTGACAAGGAAAGAGGCAGAATGGGGAAGGGGGAGGGACTACTAGACTACCAGGGACACTTATTTGACTTATACGGGGATGGTGATCAGAAGCTGGGGAGGGGGGAGGGACCACTAGACTACCAGGAAGAATTTTCATTTATAAGGGGTCGGCAATCAGAGATCAGGGATGGGGAGGGACCACTAGATCACCAGGGGGACTTTTGCATAACTACGGAACTGGCAGTCCCCCTGGGGGGGAGAGGAGCACACAAAACTCCCTTGCAGCCCACATAAAAAGGGCCCATAATAAGCGTGCAAATGGCCAGTTAGCACCTTGCATGCCCAATAATATCGCACTAGTGCTATTCATTGTGGGGACATTTAAGGGAATACAAGTCAGGGCAGCACTAGTGGGGTTACAGGTAGCAGTGATGGGGTTACCGCTGCCTCTGCCTAGCCCTATTTGCACGGGGTCATAACATCACAAGATATTATGCTGCATGCATATATCACGCTGCCAGTACAGTGCGATTTATTGCATGCAGAATAACTCTTGTTTTATGCAGGGGGCTCTGGCCCCGCACTCCCTGGTATGAGGGGCTGCACCCCTGAACACCCCAACTAAAATATCTTACTCCGAGGGGAGTCGGTAAATATCGCACAAAGTGTGAAAAAAAATCAATGTTCATGGGTCTGGGACCAGGAATTGAACCCAGTCCCAAACATTCTGCCTGCTTCTTTTCCTGCCAGTGGCTCATCCCTTTGAGCCATGGCAACTGCTCAGCAGAAGCTCATCCCAACAGAGGTATTATCCTTTGCCTGCGACAGTGAGAGGGTGCAGTACCGCGCACGGAACCATTCACGATATTGCACCCTCTCGCTGTCCTATACTGCGCTGTTGCAGTTTCAGGGCTTAGTCATATGCTATTAAGTGTACAACATATTGACCCAGTAGGAGCCCTATTCACAGTCAGCGTCCTATGCTATCCTTCTGGGAATAACATTTTTTAACATCTGGGCAGTCTCAAAGAGCAACGCAAACTTGAGCAGCACTTTGTACTTTTATATGAATCAAACCCCAGGTTGGTAGAAGGCAATAAGATCTGATGAACCCTCAAGGAACAACTATCCTGTTTTAATGCATATGACCTCAGTAATAAATAATGGGAATATGAAATACAGAGCTAAGAGAAATATAAGCTGCTCGGTGTCCAAATATTATGTTTTTCAAAGTTCATCTCGAGGAGTAGGTGGCTGTTTAAGGGGCATGCAGGTGGGCAGCGTGACCAAAAACAGCTCAAAAACCCTTGCATATTGGGGCCGGCCTGGTGGCACTGAGGGTTGAGGCACTGGACACCTTACCTCATGCTATGCCGGTGACCTGGGTTCGGGAATGACCTCAAGTCATCAGGATGCCGGTATGGGGGGGGGTGAAGGGAGGAAGGAGTAGGACTGAGCAAGCCTTTGGGCTGCTCTTCTCTTCTGAGGTTGTTGCCATTCCTGTAGTCCTGTCCCCACTGGGCGGAGGTCTGGTGGGGTAATGTGCGGAGGTGGCAGTACAGGTGGGCAGGAGGGGCTGAGCTGGCTTCCGGAGTGTGTGCATGATGCCTCCACATTCATGTACAGCCAGGGCCCGGGGGGGGATGAGGGGAAAAAACTACAGAAAAAGCTGTTTAAAAAAAAAAAAAAAAAACCTCACTAGTTTCCCATTACCTGATAATCTTTGTTGATCTTGTGCTGTAGAATTAACATGTTGCGGGTCTTCTCCAACTCCAGCACGGTCTCGGCATGAGATGCCTCCAGTTCCCTAAACGAGCGTTGCAGCTTCTCCGGCCTCTGGTCTGCATCTTCTGTTCTGCTCAGGATCTCAGACTGCGTTGGAAAGTGGTGTAGTCCAAAGGTTGGAACCCAGGCCTGTGAACCAAGAGATCATAGTAATATAGACATTTGAAATGTAAGGTGACTTTAGGCCCATCATGTCTGCGTTAGTATACAAACATGGACTAGTTTGTACTACTTGCATACCCTAACTCTGATTCCACTGGAATGACTTTTTTTATTATACTGTTTCTGTGCCCCTCTGCACTGGCATCATGGATATACCTAGCTCCGATCTGGATGTACCAGACTGCACACTTGCAAAAGGAGCTTTTTGTACCCTTTTTGCTAGTTTCCCCCATTTCTTTGTTGCCATTTGTCTCCATATGCCTGCAGGGATGCCAGCATTTGGGATATGTCCTTGACATGAGCTTGTGTCAGCAGTGACTGCATGCTCACGTGATATGCAGCACAGTGTCCCTCCCTGTGTCCAGGTGCTCTGCCACCCCTATCATCCACAGGAAGCCGTGGTGCTGCAGGATGTGGCACTCCCCGCCCCGGAGGAGAGTTTCCACTGGAATGTTTGTTCCTCCTCCCTCTCCCAGCTGGCCCTCCAACAGCTCAGGCTCGCTCCCAAACTCGGGTAGCAAGCGGTAGCCCTATGGCTACACCGATGGGCCAGGTCCACTGGAGTCCCCTCCGTACATGTACGGTGGATTTACCCAGGATGCAACGGTCTGTGATAAACATGCAAACTTTTCCTGCATGACAGACTGGAGTAACTGCCGTCGGATTAGATTATGTTCCTGCAGTAAGCTGCAACATATTACTGGCAGAAACTGTGAGCATTACATCCTGGCCGACTCTGCTGCACCTCTGTTCCTGTGATACAGGAGTGATTGTTGTAATTGGTGGATAATACGACTGTAATAGATTACAGGGTAACATGATCTACCCAGGCTTACTCTGCATTTTATACCTGTGTTCCTTTTGCTCTTTTGGCATCCTTGGTCTTGGCGGCAACCCCCCAAGCACCACCACTGACCTATCTCATGGACTTACAGGTTAACCACCACTAACCCAGAAGACTTACTCAGTTTAAAAAAAAATAATAACAATAATTATAATTTATGAAGGGCTTCTGGTTGGTGACTATATTTAAACTTACAGTTAAAGTCCAGTGCCTCCAAGTACTTCACAAATTGGGCTGCAGTTTTCCTTTTCCTTTTTTTTACTTCTAGGTTAGATCTCAAAAAGAAGAAAAAGGATTGAAAGAATTGCAGGTCATTTGGGGCAGAACTTTGGGGTGCGGGCATTGGACTATAATTGTATCTTGTGGCTTACTGACCCTGAAGGAGAAGCGGCAGTTGGGTGAAACAAAACAGGAAAATAAACACAGCGATCCCAGTGTCACAATGACAGAACATCACACTGCCAAGCAGTGGCACGGTGGCAGTATATCACATTGCAACTTTGGTGATGGGTTCATGTTTGAACCCCCAGAATACACTGTGGATGACTGGAAGACCAAGTGCATCACAGAAAGAGGTGCTTAACTCCCAGGGATGGGGGCATGCCTTACCCAAACTTCACACAATTCCCTACCCCTAAATCATTGTTTATTTATTTGTGACCCCTGTGTCATTATGTCTGGGTTCACACCCCTGCCTGGTGACTGTACGGGGCCCACTTAGTCGAGGAATTAGATTTTTTCTTTCTCTTGCAGTAGGGGGTTTGTCCCAGAACAAATAAATAGCATGATGCCTCCACCCAGAGAGAGAATAAGTGGGCCAGATGCTGTGTGCAGTACCAGCTCTGGGATGCAGTACCTACCCATCTCCCTACAGTGGACTGAACCACCCCCTGAGGATCAATAAGACAGATGTCACCTTCATCAATAGACAGTTCAATCAGGTTACACAAAATGGACACACACACACACACACACACACACACACACACACACACACACACGCACGCACACACGTAGAATAGAAGTTACATACACAGCCAGCCCAGTGGAGCTGGAAGTTGAGGCACTGGTTGCTACAGCTCGCACCACGCTGACGACCTGAATTCGGAAATGAGCCCAGGCCGCTGGGGGTTGACAGGGGGAAAGAGAGGATTGAGTGACTGGAGGACTGCTCTCCTCTCCTCTCTCGGGGGAGGGAGACTTGTCATCCCACTCGTTGACTGCCCTCTGGCAGTAGCTGGAGGGCAGTATGGGTTGGGGGGCATGGTCCGACATCCTTACGTTGGTAGGGGAAAGGGACGGGAGAGAATGGTGGAAAAGAGCCTGGCAGGCTCAGTGATGTTCTGCCACTCCCCCCGAGGGCCATCTCCGGCTTCTGGATTGGTGGGCAATCCACGGGGGAATTATCGGGGACCGGCGAGTGCGGGAACGGTGGGACTGGAGAAAGAGTCCCTCCATCAGGAGGGCTGTAGCCGCCTGCCAGGGCTCCGGAGAGGTAAAAACCTATATAGAAAAAAAAAAAAAAAGAGAATTTAACATACGAACATATAAATTTGCCAGCAGAATTAGGCCACCTGGTCTATCAGGTCTGCTCGAGTGTGCAGCAAGCACCCTCACCTTGCAGCTGCCCCACCCCTTCCCAATTACTCCACCTCTCACCTTGTCCCATCCCCTTTTGAAACTACCCACTGTCTTACAGGCTACGCCTCCTCTGGTAGAGCATTCCATTCTGCCACAACTCTCTCCGTGAAAAAGTGTCTCCTCATTTCCATCCTAAATCTTCCCCCTCCAATCTAAGGCCATGCCCTCTCATGTTCCTCCCCCTTCTCAGCCTGAGTATCCCTTCAGTGCCTGCCTTGTTTATCCCCTTTACATACTTAAAGGTCTCAGTCATATCACCCCAGGTCCCTTCTCTCCTCCAAGGAGTACATGTTCAGCTCTCTCAGCCTCTTCTGATATGGTCTGTCCTCCAATCCCTGAATCATCCTTGCTGCCCTGCATTGTACCCCTTCCAGTAATTTCACATCCTTCTTCAGATATGGGCACCAGAATTGCACACAGTACTCCAGGTGTGACCTGACTAGTGCCCTGTAGAGTGGCTGGATCACCTCCCTGCTCCTGGAGGAGATCCCTCTGGTGATACAACCCAGCATCCTGTTGGCTTTTGCTGCCACCCTCCTACACTGCTCTGTATTGTTCATCTTCCCCGTTACAACTACCCCTAGATCCTTGTCCTTCTCGGTGGAACCTAGCTGCACCCCTCCCAGCTGGTAACCCCTCCCTGGTTTCTTTGCTCCAAAGTGCAGGACTTTGCACTGTTTTGCAATGAACCCTAACTACCATGCTTCTGACCACTCCATCAGTTTGGTCAGGTCATCCTGCAGCCCCTGCCAACCTGCTATACCATCCACCACTGCCCCGAATTTGGTATCATCGGCGAATAGACTGATCTTATTCCTGACGCCGTACAAGATGCCCACTGTGAATATTCCAAACAGCACTGGCCCCAGTACTGATCCCTGTGGCACCTCGCTTGTCACAGCCCTTGGAGATGAGAGTCCCCCCCACCACTGCCCTCTGCTGTCTCCCCTGCAGCCAATTCTCAATCCATTTAACCATCTTAGTCCCCACCCCCACGTATCTCAACCTCCCATGCGGCACCAAATCGAAGGCCTTACTAAAGTCCAAGTATATAACATACACCGCATGACCCTTGTCCAATTCCCTCATGACCCAGTCATAATACTCAACTAGGTTCATCTGGCAGACTAACAAAGGAACAGTGCCTTTATTGGGTAACACAAGCCTGGAAGCTGGAAATAGAAAAGGGGTTACACTGTTGCAAATCACCTTAAGCCCGCCCAGGAACTATACCCCCTAGGAGCCACTATACTGTGGGTCACTACCACCCTCTCAGATCCCATGCAGTCACTGATGCACCTGTCCAAAGAAGGGGCATATTAGGATGACTTACTCTATACAGGGTGCGGTGTACCTTTGCTATGTGAACAGTACTAAAACTGTAAACTCAGGTATGAAACAACAACCAGTGACTCTGGGTTCCCAGAAATTACACCATGTCCTGGTGCAGGCATGGTAACTACAATGCCCAGCATCTTTCAGTGGTGCATTTGTTGAAACAATTGGCAAGCTTGCACTTAAACCCCTCACCAGGCCATGGTGTGCTAGTGCAATTAAAGAGAACTAGAGGTCCCAAGTGGAAACTGCTTGAAAACCATTATCTAAACCAGGTTACTGTAATTCAAATGGGAAAAGTACAAAGATCCCAGCCTGCAATGCCAGCGCTAACATGACCTATGGATGCAGCAGTTCAGTTGAGGCAGGAACCAGCATGCAGTAGCAGGTTGAGCAGCATTCAGGAGTGGCCCCTGTGTCCTGGATGTGAAGCAATTCAGACTGTCTCACAGTTTGGCAGCAGCACAGCTCTTCTGGTTCAACTCTCAAACCACACACAGGAGCACTACCCAGCAGACAGTTTCTGCCTGTTTTGCTATAGACACCCAGGATGAACAATGATGACGTCAGCCTGACCCTTACAACTCCATTTCGTACCCCTCCTTCCTTTTTCGCATTTATTTATAACTTTTTATTTTACCAAAAAATGTTTTTCCTTTTCCTCCTTTCGTATTTTGGCAAGCACTGTATTATTATGGTTTGTTTCTATAATAATTTCTTGATTCATCTGTAGGCTTAGCGGTGTCTTAATTTGGCACAAATGGTACAGCAATGCACTCTAGGCATTGCAATAGCCATTACCTTATTTGTTAAATCCCCTCTTTAACACGGGATATACTTTTCAGTAATTAGAAGAACATATTACCGCATTTCATGTTTCTTTTTATCAATCTATATTGCCATTTATTTTCTGGCTAGTTATAATTATGCCACTTTTATTCTCCCCACAATATGGCATAACAAGTTTTCCCTGTATCATGAGTCTCTCCTTTGACTAGTTCTTATGTTAATACTGTACATGTATTTCTTTTAACTAAATAATATTGTATAGCACTAACACTTTTCTTCACCAAATTTAAATACATTTTCACTTACATTTTACTGTCACACGTCACTGTCCCTATTTTCCAATAACTGTTTCCGTGTCTATGGGGCCACTCATCCCATTGTCTAATGGGTAATTTGTCTTTTAGCCAGTCATGGGCATTCATTGTCACAAACTGTCTGGCTAAAAATCCATAGGCTTCAAAAAATTATTTTCACTTGCACTTCATCTCGGTTGCAATAAGAACCTCAGCACAGGCCTTGCTCTCCATAGTTGGCTTATAATAAGAAAAACACTTGAAGCTATGCACATAGTCCATTTCTACATCTTTGTTTTTAAGGCCATCAGACAACAGTGCTTTTTAATGCTTTATAGCCATTCTAATAATATTATAAATGGTATTAAAATTAAAGGTACAATCTGCACTGATATGGCTATTTCAGACACTAGAACTTGGCCTTATATGTCTCTAACGCTTTTCTGCTTTTCTTGAGATACTACTGTTTTTAGGTGCCAGCAGCATAGCTGTTAGCACCTACATGGTCTTTCTTACTCTCTTGTGCATTTAGTCAAGTTTAAGGTTACTTTCAGTATCGGCGATTTGGCTGCATGAGGTCACTGATGTCAGTGTTAGGGCTTTTATGTCTTAGCATAGGATTTCTGACCTACACAAGCCTGGGTTTGATCCCCTGTACTGCACAATTTTTTTCAGTCTCACTACAGTTTTTATAATAGAGAAACTGTGAGATGTTATTGAAGATGTAGTGAAGGGTTTCAGTAAAGCTAAATAGTAGAGTTTCAGACTATTAAACTTAGTTCTACAGCATGTTGCAGTCAATTAAATTAGTCCAGGCTGAGGCTAGTCTAGGTTTGAAAACAATTCCAGTCACCTGTTTTGCAGGTTGTGACATAACCTCTCCACCACAGGAACTGAAACTCACTTCTCTGTAGCTGAGAGGCATACTGAATAAGTGTTTGCTTAGTAGACAAAGAAGCAATGGTTCAGATCCTGGCAGGGACTTAAACTTTTTTTGTTAAGATGGAAATTCAGTTGAATGGGGATTCATGGTGGTGTGGAGATGGGATAGTACATTATATGAGAAGTAAATTTAGCTAAGGACAACAGTTAGTGAAGGTAAATCACTTTGTGGGATTAGATCCCCATTTGACTGTTTTACGGGTTGTGACATGACCACTACACATATCCAGAAGCACAAGAACCAATATGGCAAACACTAAATCTAGATCGCTACACATATGAAATCAGACTCACTTAAATGCAGCTCAGTGGCACACTGCATGTATGTTCACTTAATAGGCAAATGATCAGTGGTTTAAATTCAGTTAGATATACTGTAGTTTGAATCCTGGCAGGGACTTTGACACATTTTCTGAACTTTTTCTGTAAGATGGAAACTAACTTGAGTAGCAATCTGTGGTGGTGTGGAGTGGAATAGTAAATTATCTGAGAAGTAAATTTAGCTAAGAACAATAATTTGTGAGGGTAAATCACCTGCTTTGAAGGTTGTGACATAACCTTTGCAACATAGGAAATGCAACTAACTTACTAGTAATTCAACAGCACACTAAATGTGTGTTTTCTTAGCAAGCAAAGGATCAGTCATTAAAATCTAAGAAGGGATTTAAGCATTTTTTTAAAATTTTTTGGTAAGATTGAAACTCAGTTGAATAGTGATTCATGGTGGTATGGAATAAAGTAGTAAATTATATGAAAAGTAAATTTAGCTAAGAACAACAATTTGTGAAGGTAAATCACCTGCTGGGATTAGACCTCAATCATCTGTTTTGCAAGTGTGACATAACTGTTACATCATAAGAACTGCAGCTCACTAATCTGCAGCTCATTGGCACACTGAATGTGTGTTTGTTTAGCAGACAAAGGATCAGCAAATTCAAATCCTGACTGTGACTTAAACTTTTTTGCCAAATGTTTTTGTAAGATAGAAACTCACTTGAGGGGAGATTCATGGTGGTGTTGAGTTGGAATAGTAACTTATATGCAAAGTAAAATTAGCTAAGAATAACAATTTGTTAAAGCAGCAGTGCAATGAAAAAAGTTATTCAAAAAAACTAATTTTCTGCTATGGTTATGAAAAATATTGGCAGAACTATTGATTTGGGTTTTCTGGATGCTTCCTATACTCTGTATTGTACATTTCCATTTTTGTCTGGATTCATACCCTCCTCAGGTCCTCAATATTATTTCCATGCAAAAATGAAGCCACCATATTTCTTTCTTGAGAAATAATTGTTTTAAAACTTTCATAAAATTCTTAAATGATAACGTAACTGGAAATTACCACCAAAATAAACTGGAAGACATTTGGCAATGAGCTGGAAGAAAAAAAGGTGGGGTCAAATTTTAGCTCATTTTCATTGCACTGCTGCTTTAAGGTGAATTGCCTACTAAGATTAAATCACCAGTCCCCTGTTGTGCAGGATGTGATATAACCATTACATTATAGGAACTGCAACTCACTTACCTATAATTCAGTGGCAAACCGAATGCGTGTTTGCTCAGCAGGCAAAAAAAAAGTAGTAGTTCAAATACAGGTACCGTAGATACAGTCTGAATCCTGGCAAGGACATAAATATTTTTTTTCTGATTTTTGTAGTAAGATGGAAACTCACTTGAGTGACAATTCACGGTGGTGTGGAGTTGGAATAGTAAATTATGTAAGAAGTAAATTTAGCTAAGAACAACAATTTATGAATGTAAATTGCCTGCTGGGATTAGATCCCTAGTTACTGTGTTTTGCAAGTTGTGACATAACCTCTACACTATAAGAAGTGTACCTCACTAACCTATAGCTCAGTAGCACACTGCATGCGTCTTTGCTTGGTAGTCAAAGGATCAGTGGTTCAAATCCTGCTAGAGACTTGAACATTTGTTAAAATCTTTTTTTTTGTTAGATGGAAATGCACTTAAGTGGGGATTCATAGTGGTGGGGAGTTGAAATAATAAATTATATGAGAAGTACATTTAGCTAAGAACCACAGTTTGTGAAGGTATATTGCCTGCTGGTATTAGATCCCAATTTGCCTGTTTTGCAGGTTGTAACATACCTCTATACCACAGGAACTGCAATTCACTTGCCTGCAGCTCAATGGCACACTGAATGTGCGTTTGCCTTAGCAGGCAAAGGATCAGCAGTCCAAATCCAGGGAAGGCCTTAAAACATTTTTGTAAAATTTTTTGTAAGATGGAAACTCACTTTAGTGGCAATTCATGGTGGAGTGGGGTTGGAATAGCAAATTATATGAGAAGTAAAATTAGCTAAGAATGTTCAGTTGGAATAGTAAATTATATGAGACATAAATATAGCTAAGAATATTGAGTTAGAATAGTAAATTATATGAGAAGTAAATATAGCTGAGAACAACAACTTGTGAAGGTAAATCGCCTGCTGGAATTAGACCCTCAGTCACATGTTTTCTAGGTTGTGACTTAACCTCTACTCTACAGGAACTTTAATTCTCATACCTGCAGCTCAGTGGCACACTGCATGTGTGTTTTCTAACCAGGCAAAGGATAAGTGGTTTGAATCTAGGTAAGCAGACAGTATGTTGTATGTTAATTCACAATTATTTCACACGTTGCAGACTGTATTTGGCACCTTTAGTACCATTGCTTCTTTGATTTTCTTTGCTTTGAACTGCATTCATAAATCTGGCTTTAACATGGCAAGCAGTTCAGCTCTTAAACACATTGGGCCAGATATTCAAAAGGGTTGCGCCATGCGCAACAGGGTTGCGCATGCGCAAGTCCGAAATTGCGCCATTCTGCGATATTCAGCAGGAGGCAGTTGCGCCACTGAAAACAGGCTGAGCAACAGTGCAGTGCAAATGAATGCATGCTTAACTGGAGGGGGAGGAACCATGCATAAACTGCATAGCCGATATTGGGTGTGCAGGGTTGTGCAGCGCAACCCCAACCTGCGCCTGCACAACTCTGAGCCAAAAAAAAAAGGCTTAAGTCGAGGGCCACCCACAGGTGAGCTGCTGTATTGCAGGGTGCAACACAGAGGCTGCCACCTGTGGCTGGCCCTAACCCAATCTCTGTGCCCCCCCGCAGCCTGATCGCGGGCATAGTGTACTCCTCCCCCACCAGCCCGATCATGGACAGCAATGTGCCCCCCAAACATCTCCCTGGTGGTCCTGTGGACTGAAATGCCTGATTGAGGGCAGAAAGTAAACCGAACCCCTCCCGAACATCTCACTGGTGGTCCTGTGGACCGAAATGCCCGATCGCGGGCAGAAAGTAAACCGAACCCCCCCGAACATCTCCCTGGTGGTCCTGTGGACCGAAATGCCTGATCGTGGGCAGAAAGTAAACTGAACTCCCCCCGAACATCTCCCTGGTGGTCCAGTGGACCAAAATGCCTGACCGTGGGCAGAAAGTAAACCGAACCCCAGACATCTCCTGGTGGCTAGTGTCCCCCACCCACCACCATGAAGCCCACCACCCGCTCCTCCCTGCAGCGCGGGAGCAGCATCCCTCCCGCCTGCTGCCCGCCGCCCACCGACTGACTGCCCAGTAGGGCTGCATGCCCGATGGTGCAGGCAAGAGCCAATGGAGCGTGCAGCCCATACCGTACCATGACCGGTCAGATTTGGCGAATGAATGTTCGTTCAAATCTGAACTATCGCCTCTGATATGGGCTGCATGCCGTGTCTGCTGCACCAACAAGCGGCGCACGAGCGAATCGGTCGGCGAGCGGCGAGGCGGCGGCAGGTGAACACCGCCCGCCCGCGAAGGCGGGATGGCTCGCAAGTGGTAAATGAAAACCTGCTACCAAGGAATGTTGGGGAGGTACCTGCCGTGATGACCGATCACTGGACCACCAAGGCCGAAGAAACTCAGTTGCTGCTGATCAGCATTTGGTCACTGAACACCGAAATATTCCAATTGCACTTTCTGCCCGGAATCGCGACCACTGCCGAAAGATGTTCGAAGAACCATTACTGCCGGTGATTGGGCTGGTGAGGGAGGTACACTATGCCTGCGTCCGGGCTGCAGGGGCGTCGGTCCTGGACAGCTGCTGCCTGGCAGGCGCCAGGTGCAAGTCCTCAGGGATCGGCGCACCTACATGCTAGTGGCATGCAAATGGGGCCATAATCAGATGCAAATGGCCCCCCCCGCCTTGCATGAATTATGGCCCCATTTGCATGTCACCTTTTGAATATCGTGATTTTGCACATGGCACAATGGTACTTGCGCCACCGCAAGTTGAATGCTCCACTCTGACAACTTGCGGTGGCGCAAGTTCCACTGCGCCATGCACAGTGGCTGTGGCTGGGGGGTGATATTCAAAGGAGTTGCTCAATAGCGCAACTCCTTTGAATATCGCCCCGGCCACACCCCTGCGCAACTATTTTGCGCAGCGCAAGGGCTTGCGCCTCAGAATGGCGCAGTTTGAATATCCAGCCCATTGAAAGCTGGATCCATTTCACCCTCCAACCTGAATACAGGCATTCACCATTTTTACACAGTTGATCCAGAAATTGTTACTGCATACAGCCAGTATTTGGGACTCTTCCTGGGGATATTTTTGTGGCACATCCTGTCCTTGGTGAACTTCCATAGGAATTCGGGTCGAGCAGGTGTGTGTGTGTGTGTGTGTGTGTGTGTGTGTGTGTGTGTGTGTGTGTGGTGGAATGTCAAAATATTTTCAAGTTACTTTCTCATTCACTAAAAATAATCCTGGCACCTTGCCGTGCTGTCATGAAGCATATTTAAGAGAGGAAGAGAAGTGGGCTAGCCATGCCCCCTGATGAAGAGGAGACTGGCTGCTCAAAGCACCAGGGCTAACCTTGTTCCCATTGTTGCCACACTTATTGATGATATTTGTTGCTTTATGAGAATTTACTGAGATGCAGCAATAAATATCTCAATTGAATGGAGCTAAGGGAGTGCTTGCCTTTTTGTTCCTGCATCAGATCCCCTCCTTCTACACACACCACTCTGTTCATTCTCAGTGTCTGCAGCTTCAGATCTTCTAGGTACATCAGAATCCCTCCCTTTCCCTGATGATCCACTCACCTTGTTCAGCGTGAGGCTGTCAGTCAATTCAGATCCACATTCTAGTACTCTCTCCTTTCTCTCCTGCATTCAGATAACCAAAAGAGCTGTCAGGTATACCAATGCAAAAATCATTTTCTGTACATTCAGTTGTGTTTCCCTTGTTAATACATTTCCAAAGTGAATGTTAGTTCTTTGCGAAGAGTACCTGATTGACAGCACCAGAGATGGAGGTTCTCTGATTATTTGTAGCTCAGGTACAGTGTAGAAGGCTACAGAAAACACTCCCCTCACCACCCCACTAATGTTCCCCCTGTAACAGATGTAATACCCAGGAAATTTTTATCTTACTGGTTATGTTGCCTGTGAAATATTTGAGTTGCTTGATAAGTCCTGGGTTCTCACAAATGTTGGGTGTGGACAGCAACAGTTCTTGTCTTGCAAAGGTTTTTTTTTTTGTTTTACTAAAACATCAAGGACTGCACCTTCCAATTTAATCTGGAAGGCTTTTGTTTTGGTTAAACTTCAAGGGGTCGAATGCCTTTCATAACAAAAATACATGTTTTGACTGTAAACGGGGCCAAGGCAGAGTGAGACGGGACCCTACTGATAGAGCTAGCCAGGAGAAGAAAAAGGTTTAAGCTCTAAATAACAAATTCAGTTTGGGCCTGTTCTCAAAAAGGGTGGTCCCCAGAGTTCAAAGAAGTCACCCAAGCTGTAACGTCAGAGTGGCATATACGATGATGCTGGTGTAGTGGGCCGGCCAACTGGAAATACTTCTGTGTTTGTTTGCTTTTAGAGTTTCAGTTATGTTTTGGGATTTTAAGCTAACAACATCATGGGTTTGAGTCTGCCATAACTGACCAAGTTCCCAGTTCTTTTACTCTACTTAGAATCTAGGTAGCGTCAAGTTAGGTTCTTCTGTGTGTCCTCTATCTTTTTAAATGCATTTATTTTTTATCTCGGTAGAAATACTGTATTCCCCGTCGTCTTTAGTGTGCATTATTGTGTAACATATGTAAATATTATGAAGTGTTAAATGTTATTTTTATATACTTCATGCTTTCTGGGACTGAGTCATTTCAGGTATAGATAATCAAGGGTGAACTAGCAAGTCCATGATCTGTTTCTGAAGAGATAGATTACAGTTACTATGCATAAGGTAAAGTGTTCTTGGCTGTGACCGAAGAGGTGGGTCGTTTGCCCCTTGGGAAGGAGCATTGTACTGAGTGAGCAGTGGCTCTGCTGGGATATAGACCTAGAGATACCCTGAGTGAGATTATGGATGAGTGGTGGCAGCATACCAAGATAACCCTTTCAGGCATCTGAAAGGTTGTAAAAACTGGTAATAGTACAGACTAGGTTCTAGGAGAGAATCAGTTGGGGACAACCCCTCACAAACTTTGCCATTATGGTGTGGCACAGCTCATCGTACTGATAACTGAGAGACTCGAGTTCTTGTATGAACCACACAGCATCCCACCAAGGCCAGCTAGAGTCTGGGATGGAGAGGTGAGCCCATTGTGGAAGTGACCTGCTAGGTTCATGGGGAGGGACGGTATAAGACACAAGGCACTGGTGCTCCCCCTGCTGACCAAACAAGGAACAGCACAGGTGTCGGTTGGGAGAACAGTTACTCAGTTGCTATCCAGTTCAAATTGAGGGTCTAGTGGGAGAAGGGCATATTATTGGGGCGGGGGAATGAAAAAAGGGGAAAAAATAATAATAATAAACCCCTGATCATGAAGGGACCAACTGCACCTCTGTTATTTTTTTCAGTTGAACAAAACAGGAGATATCCACCTGCTGGAGATAGCAGTTTCCCCACCTACAAATCTAGATGTGAGAGTTCTCCCACATAAACATTTCCAGTTTAACCACTGTGAGAGTGGGTTTGCATTTGTGTGTGTGCTTTTGCAAGTGTGTGTACATGAGTGTATTTGTGTGTGTTTGCGTGTATATGTGTGCATGCCTGTGTTTGTGTGTATGTGTGTTTGTGTGTATGTCGTGTGTGTGTGTGTGCATGTGTTTACGCATGCACGCATATGTGTATGTATGTATATGGGTGTACACATGTGTTTATATATGTGTATATGTACAGTATCTGTATATGCATCAGTGCATGTGAGTTTGTGCATGTTTGTATAGCATGTGTGGGTGTATGTTAGAGCTGCACAGAATACAGTATCTTGCAGATAGAATTCAGGCATACTAACAGTTCTGCCTCTGAAATGATTTTCAGAATTTTTTACTAACTTCTGAGGAATTCCTCAAGATTTTAATGTAAACCACATGTTCATTGCCCACGGTTTATGTAAACTAAATCTATTTTCTGCAGTTTGCAGTAACCTAATTCATGGTTTACAGAAACCATGCACTAAAAAATCCATGGTTTAAAGACTGCTTTTGGAATTCCATGGAAGAAGATCTTTCTGGACCTGGACCAGGCAGCTCTGTGTACCTGGACCAGGAAGCTCTCTTGACCTGGCAACTCTCTGGACTTGAGCCTAACACCTCTCTGGACCTGGCCCTGCCCCTCTCATGACCTGGCCTGGCATCTTTCTGGAACTGGGCCTGGCACCTCTCAAGACCTGGGTCTGGCACCTTTCAGAACTTGGGCACGGTGCCTCTGAGGTCTTGGACTTGGTAGCTCTCAGGATTTAGGCCAGACACCTCTTTGGACTTGAATCTGACACCTCTCTGGACTTGGGCCTGGCACCTCTATGGACATCGGCCTTGCACCCCTCAGGACTTGAGCCTAGCACTTCTCTTGACCTGTGCCTGGCACTTCTCTGGAACTGGACCTGGCACCTCTTTGGACTTGGGACTTTCACCTCTCAGATCTGGGACTTGGCATCTCTCAGGACATGGGCCTGGTACCTCCCTTGACCTGGGCCTGGCAATTTTCTGGACATGAGCCTGGCACCTCTCTGGATGTGGTCTTGAACCTCTCAGGACCCGGGCCTGATACCTCACTGGACATTGCACATCTTTGGTCTTGGGCCAGGCACTTCTCAGGACATGGGTCTTACACCTCTCTGGAGCTGGGCCTGGCATCTCTCTGGACTTGGGCCAGGCACTTCAGGACCTGGGCCTGGCATCTCCCTGGACTTGGGCAAGATACTTCTCTGTGCTTGGGCCAGGCACCTCTCTAGACCTGGGCCTAGCATCTTTCTGGACGTAGACCTGATACCTCTCTGGATTTGGGCCTGGTATCTCTCTGGTCTTGGGCATGGCACATCTCAGTACTTGAACCTGGCACTTCTCTGAACTTGTGCCTGGCATATCTCTGAACTTGGGTCTTGCACCTCTCAGGACTTAGGTTCGACACCTGTCTGGACCTGTGTCAGGCATCTCTCTGACCTTGGGTCAGGCACGTCTCTGGAGTTGGGCCTGACACCACTCTGGACTTGGACCTGACACCCCTCTTGACTTGAGCCTTGCACCTTTCAAGACATTGGCATGGCACCTCTCTGAATATGGGACAGGCACCTCTCTGGACCTGAGCCTGTCACCTCTCTGGAGCTGGGCCTGATACCTCTCTGGAGCTGGGCCTGATACCTCTCTGGAGCTGGGCCTGATACCTCTCTGGAGCTGGGCCTGATACCTCTCTGGAGCTGGGCCTGATACCACTCTGGACTGGGCCTGATACCTCTCTGGACCTGGATTTGTTACCTCTCTGGACCTGGGTCTGGCACCTCTCTGGGCCTAGGCTTGGCACCTCTTTGGACTTGGGCGTGACATCTCTCTGGACATAGGCTTGCAGCCTCTCTGGACATATAATTGTAACCTCTCTGGACTTGGGCCAATCACCTCTCTGGACCTAGGGCTGTCACCTCTCTGGACATGGGCCTGGAAGGTCTTTGGACTTTGGCCTGGCACCTCGCTGGACCTGAGCCTGGCATCTCTCTGGACTTGAGCCAGGCACCTCTCTGAACCTGAGTCTGTTAACTTGCTGGACTTAGACCTGGTACCTCTGTGGACTTGGACCTCATGCTTCTCTGGACTTTGAGCTGGCACCTCTCTGGACTTGGGCCTGACATCTCTCTGGATTTTAGGCTGGCACTTCTCTGGCCTTGGGCCAGGCATCTCTCTAGACCTGTGCCTGGGAACTCTCTGTACTTGGGTCAAGCACCTCAGGACCCGGGCCTCCACCTCTCTGGACTTATGCCTGGCACCTCTCCAGACTTGGGCTTGGCACCTCTCAGGAGCTGGATCTAGCACCTCTCTGGACCTCTGCTAAGGGACAACTCTCTGGACTTGGGCCACCTCTCTGGACTTGGGCCATGCACTTCTCTGGACTTGACCTGGGGCTGGCATCACAGGACTTAGACCTGGTGTCTCTCCAGACTTGGGCCTGGCACCTCTCAGGAGCTGGATCTAGCACCTCTCTGGACCTCTGCTAAGGGACAACTCTCTGGACTTGGGCCACCTCTCTGGACTTGGGCCTGAGAACTCTGTGGCCTTAAGATCTGGCATCTCTCTGGCCTCACACCTCACTGGACATTAAGCTAGCACCTCTCTAGACCTGGGCCTGGCACCTCCCTGGACTTGAGCCTGGCACCTCTCCAGACATAGGCATCACACCTCTCTAGATTTGGGCTTGGCACCTGTCTGGACTTGGATCTGGCACCTCTCTGGACTTGGATCTGGCACCTCTCAGGACTTGGGCCTGGCACCTCTCAGGACTTGGACCAGGCACCACCTCTCAGGACTTGAGCCAGGCAGCTCTCTGGACCTGTGCTTAGCACCTGATGACTTGGGTCCAGGCACCTCTCTAGACTTGTGCTAGGTACCTCTCCAGACCTGGACCTGGGCTCACACCTCTCTGGACATGGGCCAGACACCTCTCTGGACTTGGACCTGGCACTTCTCTAGACCTGGGCCTGACACCTTGAAGTATTCAGCTCATGTCCTTGGAAAGAGAGACCACTTCTGAGCTACCAAGCTTTTTCTCCTGTTGCATGGCAGTGACTAGTTCCAAGATGAGAATGAACACAATGGAGCATGTTATATTTAGCAACGGTGCTGCAATGGGAATCTATGGCACACAGGCTCTTACAAAATGTACTCCAAACACAATTTGCACATGCTCAGTGACCTGGCTGCTGCTGCACTCTGCAGGTGCACTAGAGCCCCTCCCCTTACACACACACACACACACACACACACACACACACACACGCTTTGCTCATGCTCAGGGTTTGCAGTTTCAGATTTTCTAGGTACACTGGGATCCTCCCTTCCCCACCAAACCACTCACCTTGTTCAGCATGAGGCTGCCCCTCAACTCAGATTCACATTTCAGTGCTGTCTCTTCCTTCTCCTGCAGTCATATAACCAAAAGAGCTGTCAGGTACATCTCTACAAAAAACATTTTCTGTACATTCAGCTGTACTTCCTCTGTTAATACATTTCCAAAGTGAATGTTAGTTCTCTGTGATGTGTGCCTGACTGACAGCACTGGAGACTGAGGTCCTCTAGTTATCTGCAGCTCAGGTACAGTGTAGGTGGCTGCAGAGCATTTCACCACCTCACTAGTGTGCTCCCCTGTAACAGATGTAATACCTAGGTTTTTTTTTCTTATTAGCTACGTTGCCTGTAAAATATTTTAGGTATGTGAGAAATTCTGGGTTCCAACAAAGGTTGTGTATGGAAAGCAACAGTCCCTGCCTTGCAAAGACTCTTTTGTTTTATTTAAACATCAAGGTCTGAGCCTTCCTTTTCATCTAAAAGGCTTTTGCTTTGGTTAAACTTCAAGGGGCTGAATCCCTTTCATTACAAAAAGATAAGTTTTGCATGTAAACAGGGTCACGGCACAACAAGACAGAACCCCACTGATTGAGACAAATGGGATAACAAAAGGGCCACACTCTATATAACAAATCCCTCTTGGACCATTCTCAAAAAGGGTGGCCCCCAGAGATCAAAGAAATGGTCCAGTCTATGATATCAGAGATGGGTGTATGATGATGCAGGTGAATTAGGCTGGCCAGCTGAAGATATGTATATGTTTGTTATGCTCTTAAGAGTTTCTTGTTTGGCAGTTAGTGATTTTTCTCCCCTTGGCTCTAAGCTGCCCTCCAGCTGCTGGGAACCCTAGCCTCACTCCCCTGACTTCCCTCCAGGGCTTACCTTCACACTAGTGCTGCATGTCCTAAGTGCTCATTGGGGCACAGGGCTCCTGGGTAGTGGGGGTGAGCAGCAGCTCAGAAAACCATTTTCTTCCTGAGGGGCAGCATGTAGTGCTGCCCAGATGTCTCCATGCACACTTCTGTGCATGGAGCATCAGCAGCCCTCACTCTCTCCACCCTACACCAACTGTCCCCGGCTGTCTTGTTCCCAGCCACAGCTAAGGTCAGATGAACGCAAAGCACTGAAATCTTCCTCACCAGAAGAGGAGAGCAGTCCTCCAGACCCTCTATCTTCTCCTTGCTCTTAGAGTTCAAGTTATGTTTTGGGATTCAAAACTAGCAGCATGATGGGGTTGAGTCTGCCATAACTCATTAAGTTCCCATTTGGGGGTAAGCTTCATCTACTCTACTCTACTTAGATAGCTTTGAGTTAGGTTCTTCTGTGTGTCCTCTATCTTTTTAAATTAATTTATTTTTTATCTCTGTAGAAATACTGTATATCCCATTTTCTTTAGTGTGTATGATCCTGTAATGTGTGTAAATATCATGGAGTATTAAATGTTATTTTTATATATGTCATGCTTTCTGTGCTTGAATCATTTCAGGTATAGATAAACAGGTGTAAATCGGCAAGTCAGTGATCCATTTTCAAAGAAGCAGGCTACAGTTACCATATATAAGGTAAAGTATTCTCAGCTATGACAGAAGGGGTGGGTCATTTGCCCTTTGGGAAGGAACACTGTACTGAGTGAGCAGTGGCTGTGGTGGGATATGAACCTAGTGATACCCCTAGTCAGGTTGCAGCTGAATATTGAGGTGTTTGAAGGGTTGTGAAAACTGGTAACAGTACAGACTAAGTTCTGGGAGGGAATCAATTTGGGACACCACCTCCCCTACTCTGACATGGTGGTGTGGCATAGTGCACCATACTGGTAACTGAGAGACTTGGTTTCCTGTGTGAACCACACAGCCTCCCACCAAGGCCATCTTGGGGGCTGGGGTGAAGGGGTGAGCCCATTGTGGAAGTGACCCACTGGGCTCATGGGGAGGGAGGGTACAGGACATCAGGCACTGATGCTCCCCCTGCTGGCCAGCCAAGGGACAGAACTGCTATTGACTGGGAGAACAGTTGCTCATCCCACATCCAGTTCAAATCAAAGGTCTAGCAGGAGGAGGAGGAGGGATTATTGGAGTGGGGGAAACAAAAAAAGGGGAAAAACAAAATAATAACAAACCCCCTGCCATGGAGGGACCTGCTGCATTTCTGTCATCTTTCTCAAACTTAATACAATAGGAGACTTCCATCTCCTGGAGATGACAGGTCCCCACCCACAACTCTTGATGTGAGAGTTCTCCCACATAAACATTTCCAATTTAACCACAGTGAGTGTGTGTGTGTTTGTTTGCAGATGTGAGTGTGTATGTGTGTATGTATGTAAACGAGTGTGCATACATGTGTTTATATATGTGTGTATGAACAGTATCTATATGTGGATCAGTGCATGCAAGTTTGTGCATATTTGTGCAGCATGTGTGGGGTGCATGTTGGAGCTGCACAGAATACGGAATCCTGCAGGTGGAATTTAGGTGTTCTGACAGGTCTGCCTCTGAATTACTTTTCAGAATTTGTCACTAAAGATTTTGTTATGTAAACCACAGGTTCATTGCCCACGGTAAATGAAAATTAAATCAGTTTTCTGTGGTTTGCAGAAACCTAATCCATGGTTTATGGAAACCACACATTACAAATCAATGGTTTAAATACTGCTTTTGGAATTATATGGAAGCAGGTGAAAATATCTGACAAGTCCACTGGAAATGGAAGCTGAGAATTCTGCATAATTCTAGTATATGTCTCTCTCTGCAGGTGTTTGTTTGCATGACAGATCATGTTTAGAGAAATTTAGTTGCTAAACATAGCAGTGCTGAGTGAATCTTTCTAAAATGACTGTCACAATGAAAGAATCATGCTGCAGCCTCAGTTTTCACATTCCTGTTGACTGAATTCTATAAATATTTATTGCACAATTGTTCTCCTTGTGGCGAGCTATGCCCCTGCTAGCCATATGTACAAATATATGATGTTGTGTTTTATGTGATTTCTATATATGTTTAAATGCCAATATGAAGAGAATGGAATGTTTTGTTTTTAATGGCTGATAGTCCTGTAATCTGCAAAACAGCTTGCTTGGCAAGAAGCTAATTGCATTTCCTGACTAGGTGACTCAGAGGTAATAAAATCAGCTCATATAGTCATAAACCTTACAGGATCTTCCTTGTAACTTAATTGAAGGAGGCCAGTTCAAAGCGCAGGATGTTTTAGACAGGATTTGAGCAGCAAATGACCATTCTGACAGGCTTATGTGAATTTTGTCTTATGGTGCGAATTGTTTACAGGGGACTTCAAAAGGCTTACACTCTGAATGTCATATCCATGTTAATTATCTGTGTCAGGATTTGATTTTTGATATTCTTGGAATTTTGGAAACAGTGGAACAGTGACATCTCCTGGCCAAATTGAATAGTTGTTCTGACTCACCTGATAGGTAAATAGACCAGTTTCTTTAGAACTGGGATAATTGATGACACTGCAAGTTACAGAAGGTATTTGAAGCCCTCAGCTCAGGGCATGTGGCACACTTTTCATCTGGACTCTCTCCTGAATACTCAGAGAAGCAAAACTGCCACAGCATGGAGACTAAGAACTAGAGACTGCACTTACTCTTTACAGACTTCAATTCACTACAAACTAAGGTAGAACTTTATATAACTGTTATAGGGCATTTTTTGTACATTTCCACTTTTTCTTGTGTTATACTGTGACCAAAAACATTATTTAAACCTTTTTAGCTGTAACTGTATGATAGTAACTACAGTACAAGTCACATTAAACTGTTTCTCTAGTGAGTTGTTTTAGCATTTCAGACTGAGTTGCATAAGTGTTGCTGGATGCAATACAAAGCTCTGCACAAACTGTTTCTTAAGAGTTAAAATGTAGTTTTGCATTGCATTGTGACTGGACCGTTGATGCATTCCAACTGAGTTGCAAAGACATCTTACAAACACTGCTCTTGAGTTGGTTAAGCACTGAAAAAACAATGCAATATGAGTTACCAATGCATTGCCAACTTTAAAAAACAATGCTAAACCAACTCATTGGTGGAACAGTTTAATGCGACTTGTACTGTATTTAGTAAAAACATTTTGCTTTTAAGAAAAATGGCCTGAGTGAGATTTTCTTATAATTGTGTGTGCAATTGTGGAAGGTTCAGCATTAATCTGTGATCAAACTGTTATTGCTGAGGGGTGTCACCATAAGCTACCAAATCGAATAAGGGTTTGTAACAGGGAAAATCTGGATAAAAGATAGGGAGAATATGAAAGTCTCAAAGAAGGGTCTGTGAGGATTTGAACCAGGTTATTGTACGCCTTGTGGAAGAAGGCAGAATCAGGGTTACAACGCTACCTCAAAGAGGTCATAATGCCTGGATCTTCCCCCTTTGTGTAACAACCAAAGAAGGGTTCATATTTGGCTACAGGACTCGAGACTGGTATTGTACCCTGATCCAGAGTAAAGAGGGGACCCTGGGACTTTGTGGCGAGCGTTCATTTGTGAAGTCAGTGAGCACTACAGAGGGAATCGAAGAGGGTATCCTCTGTTTTCCCCCTCCCTGTCATGGATTGCACTTAGGGTTGGGCACAGTGAGCTCAGTGGACCTGACCCTCAGAAGTGGGTTTGTGACACTCCTCACTGTATTTTTTGCACTGGGTCCTTTTCTCCGTACACAGTTTGTGTTTATAATTGTTATGTATGCCACTATTGCCTGTACTTGTTCAGTTATCCACTCCTTATTTCACTGTTTCATTAATTGTCATAACTGCATTATTATTTGATTGGGCCTATCATTGCTATTTTGCTTGTAACTCTAGCTCCCCAGGTTTCATCTGGAAAGTACCTTAGCTCAGCTTGCCACTCCCAGCCACCAGTTGTCAAATAAATAAATTCATTAATAAATAAAATGTTATGATAAAATCCAAAGCCCCTTTACCTTGCTTAAATTGGCTGACTTCTGTCTCAGCATTTCCAGCTCCTGTTTCTGCTCCTGAAGTTGCCCTTGCAGCCTCTCAATCTCTTGTTTCAGCCCCTCATTGTGTTCTAGGTGGCAATCCATAGCAAATGTTAGCTTGGTAAGTCAAAGGGGTTAATTAGTTATGCAGCCACACTCCCATGTGCGGAAACTGTCAATGAGACAGTACCACTACAGCAGTTACAATGTGTGCACTATAGGACAAGTGTCGGTGAAGTACAACAGAAAGCTATGATGTCATAAGTAGAACATTGTGAAGTCATAAGAGAATGTGATAATGTCATAAACAGAATGCTGCAGAATCATAGGGAGAATGTGGTTATATAAGTAAAAAGCTGTGACATCGTAGGAAGAATGTAGTGATGTCTTAAGTAGAAAGCTGTGATGTCATTGGCAGAATGTAGGGATGTCATAAGCAGAAAGCTATCATGCCAGAAGCAGAAAACAGTGATGTAATCATATGCACTGGAGGGAGCAGCTATGAACAACTGGTGGGGGGGGGGGGTAACAAACGATGGAGAAACACAAAGCTGTGCCCCCTAAAGGTTAGGCCTAAGGATATTTTTTTTAGTCACTGGGAACTAGCACAATGGGAGGATGATATATTAGATACCCACTCAAGGACCAGACCTATATGCTAGCAAAAAAAGATTATCTTAAATCTCCTACTCTCAAGGGTTCAGTCCTTACTGGCCCCCCGCTGTGGCCCCCCACCTAACCAGGAGCTCAGAATATCTTATTTTTTCTGTTCCATGCTGCCGCACTACCCAAGGGCAATGCTCCTTTACATACAGAGCCTCATCCTGGTACAACTCGCTTCCACCTGCTGTTACCAACGACACTACTACGGGCACTTTCAAGTGCAACCTGTGTCAGCACCTTGTCACAATGGCCTCCTGTGAATGTTTCTCCTAACTAAACTTATTCTTCTTCCCTTTAATTTCCCCCCTCTAAGTCCCTCCCACCTTTACTCCCCACTTTCTCCTATCTCCTTCCTTTTTATTTCCCCACTATTATCTACATTCTCTCCTCCCCATACCTTCCTCTACATGTATCTACCATCTCTCCTAGCAGTTTCTAATTTATTCTAGTGAACCATATTACAACTGTTTTTTTATTGTACTTATGTTCTTGAACAATATACACAAATTACTGTAACTTAATATACATACTGGGAATCATTGTACATATTACAGTAATTCCGTATGAAAGCTTTAATGTACCCAACAAAGCCTATGGCTGCTTGAAACTACTGTACTTGTTATTGTGCTCACTATGTTCTGTATTGTTTCCCCAATGTGGAACTTTTGTGAAAAAGCCTTGGCTCAAAGGTGTCTTCCGAAATAATAATAAATAAACAGATACCCTTCCCTCTTAGTGACACAGAAGGGGAGGGGAAGAGGACAGGGCACATACCACTACTGTGCCCCTAAAGACTTCTTGTTTTCTAGTAATGGCAGGGAAAATGGGGGATAGAGTCAGATGGGGTTTTACTAAGCAGAAAGGAAGGAGGGTGGGGGTGCATTAATGGCTCTGGTTTTGATCCTGATTTGTCTGATCCAGCTCAGCCTGTCATAAACAGAAAAGCTGACCTGACACTCCTTAATATGGGCCGCCTTCAACCCTGTATCAATGGAAAGGGGAAATTGTTTAACCAGGAAAGGCACACTAAGCCAAAGCTTGTTTCCAGGTGCGACCTGGGAGCACAAGGAAGTTAAGTGACTTCCTCTGGGTCACACAGTATGCAAGTGAGGGCTGTGGGATTCAAACCCAGGTCTCCAGATTTTCAGCTCAGAGCTCTAAACCACTGTGCTATACTGCCTTTAATCAATGCCTCTATCAATGGGCCAGTGCTGGAGGTTACCTGCCCTTACCTGTCTACCCTTCCCCAGGTGCTAAACCCAGTGGGCAGGCTCATGTTGAGCTTCCTGCCTTACACACACTTCTTTTTGTGACTGCGTACGAGGCTGCCAGGGCAGCCATGTGCTGTATACCCCACATACAGTACATACTGCCATCTGGGGTGGGCTACTTGCTGGTGGGTTGCATCTTGCAGGCAGGGCATCTCCCTTTGCCCGGGGATACCACGGAAGGGGTGACCATGCAGTGGCAGGCATCAACCCCCCTTTCCAGAGGTTTAGTACATTTGCTGAGGTCTATTAATTAAGCTTCTGGTAACTTAATTGGGATACCAGGACTAAATCTGGTCCCCCTGGATGACAGACAGGAGCGCTCACCAGCAGGCCCTCAATGGGTCCCTTAGAAGTCTTGTTTACTACCCTTTTCTTGTCTCTGTTTTTGTGAGTAAGTCCCCCAGATTATGAGGTAATGCTGGCTGAACCCTTCTCCCAAACCAGATCCTGGATGAGTAGCTGATTTCTGAACCTTGCCAGTGTCCCTTTGTGACCAGCTGGCTGTGGGTGAGTGAAATATCCATACACAAATGTTAGGCCAGGTAAGAATCCTTTCCTTTTATTTATTTTTTTTTTATTGAAATGTTGTGATGGCAGTACATAATATATACATTAAGGTTCAACCTACAGACCAGATACAGCTATTATCATGCTCTGACATCGTACAACATGAACCAGCTGCATTTCAATAAAGTTGTTTTTTGACTCTTTTTTTTTGTGTAAAACAGCCTAACCTATCTACCTAACCAAACCTATGGAGTGACAGGCCATAACCCAGAAGGACCTAGAATGAGTCTCCACCTATGTGGTTCTGTGGACATTCGTGAAAGGAAAAAACACACGCCCCATATAGCTTGCCTAAGGGCAATGTACAACAAAGGATAAGTGCGTCAGCTCACTTCTAGAGTGGACCACTGCCATGCAGCTGTATGCAGCTCTTCAACTACTGGCAAGGTGGGAACCCCCCCACCCAGAAACAATCAATTGTCGCCGGAATGGCGATGCTGAGGGTTGAGGCGCTGGATGCCACACATCGCTCCACACCGGCGACCCACGTTCAGGAACGTGTCCGGGCCGTCAGGGGTTGGCCGGGTGGGAGAAGGGTCGAGCGTCCAAAGGACTGCTCTCCTTTCCCTGGGGAGGGACTGGGGTCTCCATTGCGCTGCAGTGGCCCCTGATGGAGATTGGGGGCACTACAGGAGCGGTGTACTTGTGGGGTGAAATGCGGTGGACATCAGCACATAGTGCCTTGATGTCATTGCACGTCCGTACTTCAAGGGGTAAAAGCAAGAGGAAAAATGGCAGACAATCGAGTAGCTTAATAGCTGCACTTCGCCACCCAGGGGGCCTGTCGTGAAATTGCACTGCGGTAGCGGTTCCCAAGCTGGCATGGGGGGGCTAGGGGGATTCCCCTCCGCAGGTACGGTGCACGCCAGCCAATATGTGAGTGAGCCTGTGGGCTGAATGGGGGTGAAGGCGATGGCTGGATGTAGGCAGGTCGGGCTGCAGGGAGTAGAAATAAGAGATATAAAAAAATTAAAACAATCAATTGTCAAATGGAAAGGACAGAAACTGCTATGGTAACATCAGTTTACTTCTTCTGCTTCTGCTTCTGCTTCTGACTAGGTCACAAACCCAGCAACTTATTTGGAATGGATTTCATTAACTGCAGGTACTGTGGAACAATTTTCAGAAGGACAGTCTTACAAGATTTAGGACACTGTCCTACATGCTGGGCCTTTGGAGATCTTAGGTCTCAGCTCCAGGCAGCATGGGCAGAGATTGCACCCTCAAATTTCATATTGAAGAGGAAATACATTATAAGAACCACCGCCATTTCCCCAGCATCCAACAGAAAAACCTCGACCGCAGAGGGTAGTTGGTCCAGGAGGTTGGCAGGTGGTTAGGAGAGGAGCAAATCAGGTGCCCCATCACCTCTGCTCTCCAACACATTACCTCCAAAACCATATAAACACTACAAACAGGTATCTGCCTCTATCTCTGAAATCAAATAAAGAGGCAGAAGACACTGCAGAGCAGGACACACTGGCACAGGAGCTAGCACAACAATACTCACCCAAATCAGGAACCAAAACTGAACAAGCACAAAGGAAATCCAAAAACTTCTGATCATAGGAGACTCCATGATTCGGGAGTTGATACCATCTCCAGCCAGGGGTGATGGTCAGATGTCTCCCAGGTACATCAGCATGAGAGACACTGACCGCATTGCAAAATTGTTCACAAAGCAGGAGAAAACATTGATGTCCTAGTACACATAGGGACTAATGATCTCGCCAGCCGGGTCAGTTGTGGAGACCAAGGAACACCTGACTAGGCTGGGTGACAAACTATCATCTATTTATTCGGCATCTCCTTCTCTGAGATCCTGCCAGTCTGGGAGAAGGAGCAGATGGACGGAAGGTCAGAGAAGGGGAGATAGGGAGCTAAACACGTGGCTCAAGGACTGGTGCCAGGAAAAGGACACAGATTTGTAGGAACTGGCAACAGTTCTGGAGCGAAGTTCTTTAAATTTGATGGACTGCATCTGACTAAAGAGGAGTCAGTGCATTGGGGCAGAAGTTTGACGTCTTTGCAGAATATTTAAACTAGCAAATGGGGAGAGGGTGCAGCACCCCATACGTCGAATGGGAAGAACACCCTCCCCTCAGCTAGTGGTCAAACAGGAATTCAGCGTGTTTGCCGCTCATTTGCATCACCAGGTAAGAAAAAGGTTTGTCTCCCCATACGATGCACAGGGTAATGCCAAACTTCACCCAACAACTAACACACCAAAATCTGGCCAATGGAAAATCATGTACACAATGCTCACAGCCTGGGAAATAAGATCCCAGACCTGCAGGCAATAATGTCAGAGGCTAAACTGGACATAGTAGCAATTAGTGAGACGTGGTTTACCAGTAACCACACTTGGGAGACTTCAGTACCTGGCTATGTATTGTTCAGAAGAGACCGAGGTGCAAAAAGGGGGGGAGGAGTGGCCCTGTATGTTAATGAAAATATCAAAGCTACAGAAATTCAGAATACACATAAGGAGCCAGAAGAACTGTGGGTCACCCTGGAAACAGGAAATGGGACAGCCATAAGAACTGGGGTTGTCTACAGGCCCCCAGACCAGAGGAGGACATAGACACATTACTGTTAGAAGATATACAAAACATGACAGCTAAAGGGGAGTTTCTGATAATGGGAGACTTCAACATGCCAGATACAGATTGGTCAATACCAGCAGGAACATCTGCCAGAACTAGACACATAGTGGAATCCCTGCAGGGGAGGGCCTCAAACAACTGGTACAACAACCCACAAGAGACAGGGCTATCCTAGATCTAGTACTGACTAACAAAGAAGGGATCACAGATCTCCAGGTGAAGGTCACCTGGGAGCCAGTGACCATCACATGGTATGGTTCAATTTGGCTACTACATCTAAATCATCCCATTCCAAAGCAAAAATATGGGACTTCAGAGGAGCTGACTTTGATAAGATGGCCAACAGAGTTAAGCTAGCCCTGGCAAAAAGAAACACAGGTGAGGAGGTACAGGCAAAGTGGGCAAGCATTAAGGATACAATACTTGAAGCAACATCCCATTGTGTTAGACAGAAAAGGAAGTGCAAAAGAAGAAGGAAACCACTTTGGTTCTCAAATACAGTAGCAGAAAAGGTCAGAGCCAAAAGGCTGGCCTTCAGAAAATATAAGGGAACACAGCGGGATGAAGATAGGGAGGCATACCAAACTGCCCTAAGGGAAGCAGGTAAGGCAGTAAGGCAGGCAAAGTCCCAAACTGAGGAAACACTAGCACGAACAGTAAAGAAGGTGACAAGACTTTCTATAGATACATTAGTGAAAGGAGAAAGTCCAGAGGGGTATTGCTAAGCTTAATGGAGAAAAGGGAGCATGTGAGGAGGAGGACCCTGTAAAGGCATCTATCCTAAATAGATACTTTTGCTCAGTATTTACTGAAGAGAAGGTAGGGCAGGGCCCACAGCTCAGCATCATGGACACAGGGGAGGGAGGTGAGCACTACTCCTTCACAAAGAAAGGGTCCTACAAGAGCTTGCTAGCTCAGGGTGGATAAGGCAATGGGACCTGATGGCATACATCCCAGGGTACTTAAGGAGCTAAAGGAGGAACTAGCAGAGCCATTAGCAGAATTGTTTAGTGAGTCTCTGAGCACAGGAGAGGTCCCAGAAGACTGGAGAAGGGCTCATGTGATCCCACTCCACAAGAGTGGTAGCAGGGAGGAGGCAGGGAACTACAGACCGGTCAGTCTTACCTCAGTAGTGGGCAAGATTATGGAGGCACCTTAAGGAAAGGATAGTGCAACACCTGGAATCCATAGGGGCACAGGATCCAAGACAGCATGGGTTTACAAAAGGAAGGTCCTGTCAAACTAATCTCATAGATTTCTTTGACTGGGTAACCAGAGTGGTGGACCAAGGGGGAGCAGTTGATGTCGCCTACCTTGACTTCAGCAAAGCTTTTGACACTGTTCCACATAGAAGATTGATAAATAAGCTAGGTAGGCTCGGGGTGGGTCAGAAGTTGGTCAACTGGGTAGCAAACTGGTTGACTGGCAGAAAACAGAGAGTGGTGGTAAATGGTATACAGTCAGAAGAGATGCAAGTCACAAGTGGGTACTCAGGGATCAGTCCTGGGGCCAGTCCTATTCAACATCTTCATTAGTGACCTCGCAGATGGACTAGAGGGTAAGGCTTGTCTGTTTGCAGATGACACCAAGATCTGCAACAGAGTAGATGATCCAGATGGGGTGGGCAGAATGAGAAGAGATCTGGATAAACTAGCAGAATGGTCAGAAGAGTGGCAACTGGGATTAATGCAAAGAAGTGCAAAATCATGCACATAGGGAAGAGAAACCCTGAAGCCACTTATAGGCTGGGAGGAGTTGCTAGCAGTCACAAAGGAAGAAAGAGACTTGGGCATCATCATCACTGATGACCTAAAATCATCAAGCAGACCTCTAAAGCAGTAGGTAAGGCTAGGGGTGTTAGGGTGTGATAGTAGGGGTATCTGAAATAAATGAGAGGGAGGTAATAATCCTCTGTACAAGACATTGGTTAGGCCCCATCTGGAGTACTGTGTGCAGTATTGGAGGCCACACCTTCACAAGGACATTAACCAAATTGAGGCAGTCCAGAGAAGGGCAACCAAAATGGTGCAGGGACTGCATCAGAAGACATATGAGGACAGATTAACGGAGCTCAATATGTATACCCTTGAGCAAAGGAGGGAGAGAGGTGATATGATCGAGACATTTAAACACCTTAAGGGCATAAACAAGGTGAAAGAGTCTAACATGTTTAAATATAAGAAAAATAGCAGGACAAGAGGACACAGCATGAGATTAGAGGGAGGCCGATTAAGGGGAATATGAGGAAATTCTTTTTCACAGAAAGGGTGGTGGATGCATGGAATGGCTTACCACAAGAAGTGGTGGCTATGATACAGTGCAGGGCTTCAAACAGGCATGGGATAGGCATAAGGGAGCAATACAAATGACTATGAATAGATAGGTCACTGACAGAGCAAAGGCCGATGGCATATTTATGAGGTAGAAAAAGAAATGGGCAGACTGGATGGGCCTTGCGGTCCTTATCTGCCGTCAACTTCTATGTTTCTATGTTTCTACCAGTTCCCCATCTCTGAGAGCCATCTCCCACCGTGTCCATCTATTTAAAAGAACCCTTTAAAGGAGTGGTTCCATTTGTCAGTTTCTAAACCCAGAGGAAAAACCTACAGTATGGGAACACTTCATCTGGATTTGATTATTAATTGGGAGAAATGTGTCCCTGTCTATCAACAAGCACCCCACATACCACCTATGAGTCTCTGGGCGTCCAGTGTCTATATAGAACTGACACTGGGAAGCTCAAGAGGAATCTCACATAAAACAAGCATTTCTCAATGTCGAATGTTGCTTGCTTATATGTGCTGTTTAGGTATTTGGAAGTGATAGTACCATGCCTAAGAACTGTCATGTGACCCCCCCAAGACATCCATTGTGTCTTTCTGTTCAGTATTCACAGAAGAGGGGGCGGGGTAAGGGCCACTGTAGTACAGCAGTTGCCAAGGGGTGAAGAGGTGGACAATAGTCCATTCACAGGCAAAAGAGTCCTGCAGGAGCTGACTAAATTGAAGGTGGAAAGCCAGCCCGGTGGCACTGAGGGTTGAGTCGCTGGATGCCACATCTCGTACCAGGCTGGCGACCCGGGTTAGGGAGCAGACTCGGGTCGCTGGTGGGTCAGCCGGGGGAAGACAAGCTTGAGCATCCCATGACAGCTCGCCTTTTCCGGGGAGGGAAGAGGCCGATGCCCGTGCACTTGCCTGACTCCGAGCGGAGGCTCGGAGTACTACAAGCCCCAATTGTAGGGGATGGGTGGCCACTGCACAGTGTGGACATCAGCACCTTGTGCCTTGACCTCAGGGGGTTGCACGCTGTAGGGGAGGGAGAAAAAGAGAAAAGAACCTGCCACCGCTGGGGAGATGGGGAGCCAGGAGACATGCCCATGATGTGCCTGCACCCGCCGATGGACCCAGACCGATGCAACATAAGTTTTGGGGTGTCAGCGCCCCCTCCTCATCCCCGCTTGGGGGCTAAACCATGGCTCCATGGGGTCTTGGGTTCTGTTCTGGGCAGGGTATCAGGCAGTGGGATGTCTGCGATGTCTCCCCTGATGAGTAGGGAGGTGGCAGGCTGGGGATAGGCGAATAAAGAGAGATTTCCAAAAACAAATTTGAAGGTGGACAAAGCAATAGGACCAGATGGCATACACCCAAGGATATTAAGAGAACTGTGAAGGGAGATAGCAGTACCTCTGGCAGCCATGTTCACTGAGTCATTCAACACAGGGGTGGTACCAGAGAATTGAAGGAGGGCACATGTGGTCCCTCTATACAAATACGGCAGTGGGGAGGAGGTGGGGAACTATAGGCTGGTCAGCCTCACTTCAGTAGTGGGGAAGATCATGGAGACATTGCTTAAAGAAAGGATAGTGGGGTATCTAGAAGCCATTGGAGCCCAGGACAATAGGCAACATGGATTCACAGTGGGGAGGTCATGTCAGACAAATCTGGTTGATTTCTTTGACTGGATGACCAAGGAAGTAAATCAAGGTGGGGCAGTGGACAACGCTTACCTTGATTTCAGCAAAGCCTTTGACACCGTTCCACATAGGAGGCTGATAAACTAGCTGGGTAGGCTGGGCATGGGGGAAAGGGTGATAAACTGGGTTAGAAACTGGCTAAGAGACAGAAGGCAGAGAGCGGTGGCAAATGGGGTGCAGTCTGGGGAGAGGGGGTGACCAGTGGGGAGCCACAGAGATCGGTCCTGGGGCCAATCCTGTTCAATGTCTTGATTAGCGACATTGCAGAAGGGCTGGAGGGAAAGGTCTGCCTGTTTGCAGATGACACCAAGATCTGTAACATAGTGTATACCCCAGAGGGGGTGGAGAAAATGAGGAGGGACCTGGGGAAGCTTGAAAAATGGTCTGAGAACTGGCAACTGAAGTTTAATTCAAAAAAGTGCAAAATTATGCATCTGGGACACAGAAACCCTTGGGAAAGCTACAGGATGGGGGGAGTTTCTGACAGTCACAAAGAAGGAAAGGGACCTGGGGTTCTTATTCAGCTGGGAGGGCCAGTGACATGCTGGGACGCATAGGCAGGGGTATCACCATCATAAGGAAGGAGGTAGTGATGCCATTATATGAAACCATGGTCAGGCTTCACATGGAGTACTGTGTGCAGTTCTGGAGGTCACACCTTCGTAAGAATATTAACAGGCTGGAGATGGTCCAGAGAAGGGTGAATAAGATGGTACAGAGCTTGCAACACAAGACTTATGAGGAGAAATTAATGGACCTCAATATGTACTCACTGGAAGAGAGGAGGGAAAGAGGGGATAAGATAGAAACACTCAAGTACTTCAAGGGTATAAACAAGGTGCAGGAGGGAGACATTTTCCAATACAGGAGGAGCACAAGAACGAGGGGGCATGACATGAAATTGGAAGGTGGGAGGTTAAAAGGGAATGTGAGGAAGTTCTTCTTCACAGAGAGGGTGGTGGATGTGTGGAATGGTCTGCCTCAGGAGGTGGTGGGAGTGAGCACTATGGATGGATTCAAGCATTTATTGGGACAGGCATAGGGGAACCATAGAGATACAGCAGCGAGTGGGTCAGAAGCAGTAATCCAGTACAAGGGCTTATGGGCAGACTAGATGGGCCAGACAGTTCTTATCTGCTGACAATTACTATGTTCCTATGTCTGTGTCTCATCCTCTCATGAATTACAGACAGACAGAGAGAGACACATAAGCTTATGCTGCTTGTATGTGCTGTTCCCAACTATGTCCTCCCTAACACATTACTATCCACAGACACACACAGAGAGGACACAGCACACATTGTCTCCTCAATGCTGCTCCCCCAGTGCCTCTGTCTCTCTGTCTGTCTCTCTCTCTCTCTCTCTCTCTCTCACTGTTACTCTCCCTGTCTCGCTTTCTCTATGTTGTTCTCTCTCCAAGCACCAAGCTCCATTCTTGAACGTTGGGGGGGGGGACTCAGTTGCATGCTCTCACTCTCTCTCACTAGGATGGGGGGTTGGCAGAATGGGACACAGAGAACTTGTTGTATGGGAGGTGGGAAAGCAGCACAGAGAGGGGGAGAGGGAGAGAGAGAGAGAGAGAGAGAGAGAGAGAGAGAATATGAGAATGAGAATGAGAATACACAGGTCTCTGCTGCACACAAACTGTATCACTGTTTTGTACTGGGGAGCAAGGGGCCACAGACAACAACATCCCAATGTTTTCTGTCTTGCTGTCTCACAGGTCATTTCAGCCATGGTGTAGAACAGTGATGATGCTGTCTCAGTCTCTATCGTCTGTGCATTGAGGGTGGGGAATGGGCAATGGGGCAGCCACAGTTGTGGGGGGGTGGCAGGAAAGGAAAGTCTGGATGGTCACTGTCATGCTCGCTCTCTCCTCTGCTCTCCTGTATTGCAGCCTGTCAGAGGGCTCTATACTGCTGATCATTGCCTCCACTGTTTCTGCGGACAGAGACATAGACAGACAGACAGAGAGAGACGCAGCACATTGCCGCAACTTTGGTACCTACTGTCTCCCACTGTCTGTGTGTCTCTATCTCTCTCTGTCTTACACACCAGACTGCATGGACACTCTCACTCTCAACTACCTCCTTGTCCACTCGGACTGCTGATTATCTGCAAACTGGACAGGTTAGTGGCAGTCGGAACACACACAGATGCTCTGTCTCTGAGCTCACAGGCTACACAGCTGCCGTGCATGTCTCGCTGTCATGCACTGTGTGGTATTTCTGTGTCCCCTAGCCACAACTTGTCACACAGACACAAGATTGCCATACCATTGCCTGACATTGTGTCTGTCCCGGTCGCTCTCTCTCTGCATCAGACTGCACAGTGGGATTACTTCACCTGGCTTGTCCCCATTGCACTTCACCAACTTGAGGACACAATCTGTCTGTGCCACTGGACTGCAGTCTGAAAATGCAATCTGACTGCACACAGCATGGACTTGGGCTTCAGAAGCTACAAATTGTGCAGGACGGTACTGATTTCACCGTGGGCTCGGTACCCGGTGGTCCGCGGGGTAGCTGAGTGTGTACACAGAAGTTAACTGTGCTCTGGTTGCATGGAGGTCTGCATTATCACACTGTTGGGTGCTGCCACACAGTCAATCAAATCCATTCAAAAGAAGAATTGTATGGATTCGCTTTAAGAAAAAAAGTGTATTCTTAGAGCCGCGGGAATATTTGGAGCACTACCAGAGTATTCTGCTATTCACAAAATGCATGCACAGTCTGAGTCGGCCATCCACTCTGGCTCTTGGAGCATATCAGGTTTCAGCTCTTACAGCAATGCTTGCCCAACAGAGCACTAGGCAGCTTTGTGGTGTATCGTTTAAGCTAAAGCTTCTCTGGTTCCTCCCGTAATTTGTGAGGCTGATAGCAGCACAGCTTAGCCAGACACGTTAGCACGGTCACTGGAACCTGGCTTGAAGAAATGCAAAACATGAGGAGACAGGAGGGTCAGAGGGACAACAAGAGAGAAATGAGGTATGGGGAACACATTAGACAAAAGGTGTGTGCAGGGGAGGAGGGAGAGACAGCAATGAAAATGGAGCGATGGAGGGGAGGGGAGATGACTTTATGTATACGAAATGGAAGAAGTGTTCTTTCCTTGGAATGCTTCATTTGTTTCAAGTACACAAAGTTTCCTCCCATAAACTGTAAACCATTGTCATACTTAGCTTGCATGATAATTGGTCTGTCAAGGAAGAGCCCAGTGCAGCTTGACCTGCATTGGGCTAGTCAGTGACACACCTCTGCAATACCATCCTCTGTAGCAAAACATTTTGTGTGCAAGCAATGAAAAAAGGAATAGATAGGCAGACAGTGTATGTAATTAGGGAGTAGATTCAGTATTCTGAAGCTTTGATAGGTGGAGGAAGGGAAGGCCCCCAACCCTGAAGCCACCTCACAGTTCAGACCGATACCAGTATGTTTGCTTGCCTTGCAAATGAACACAAGCATTTGTGAATGCCAAATGTTTGCTTGCTGGCATTAGCAGTGGAAGTGCAGGAGTCAGACAGATGCAGTATAGGAATGGCAGTGAAGTAATGAACTGATGCCAACTCCACCCCCACCCTGCAGAGATGGACAGGCATTGAGGTGTGCCTTTGGGTTGTCGCCCATAACGGTCACAACATTTCACCTCACCCTACCCTGCAGACACTTACAAGTGTTGAGCTGTGCCTTGGGGTGTTCAGGCTTTACACTCACCTCATTCCATAAGGAAATATGCTGAAATGGGTGCAGTATAGGAGAATGGGGTGAACTCTGGGGCCAAAGAGTTCAAGGCGCACCTCAATGCCTGTCACTGGTTGCAGGGTGGGGGTGGAATGGCATGAGCATTACTGTCGACAATCCTAAGTCACACCCGACGCCTGTCAGTCCCTACAGGGTAGGGCATTATGGTTGGAAACCCTATCACCCTGGGCGTTTCTCGGTATTTTTACTCCAAGTATTCAACATGGGCTTTTTGTGACCCCACCACATGAACAGTGACACTATCAGTTCGTTAGCCGAAAGGTGATTTTGCACAGTGACTGCGCCATTTGGCGCTACAGGTGCGAAAACACATTTCGAACAGGATGTGAAAAAAGACAGTTGTACTGTTCATGAGGAGGTGTAAAAAAATGATAATGTTGAAAATCTGGAGTAGAAATATAAAAAAACTGGTGAAGTCATGAGCATGCATAGAAACTGCGCAACGCACACCCGTAATTATTTTTGGTATTTTTTACACCAGATTTTCAACATAGGCATTTTGGGACCTCTGCTTATGGACAGTGTCACTGTGATTTTCTTAATCTGTCCCGAACACTGATTTCCCTCAGCGACCATGCTGTTCTGTGCTGGAAGTGCGAAAACACATTTCAGCCAGGATGTGAAAAATGACAGCTGTACTGTTCATAAGGAGGTGTGAAAAATGCCAGTGTTGAAAATATGGAGTGAAAATATTACAAATTTGTGAAGTTACGAGGGTGCATGGAAACTGCGCAATGCACGCTCATAACAGTCATCTTATGGACTTTTGTCACCAAATTTTCAACATAGCCATTTTAAGACCTCTGCTCATGAACAGTGTCACTGTGATTTTCTTAATCTGTTCCGAACATTGATTTTGTACACCGACCACGGCATTGTGCGCTACATGTGCGAAAACACATTTTGGGTGAGATGTGAAAAATTACAGCTATACTGGTCATAAGGAGGTGTGGTAAAATGGTAATGTTGAAAATCTGGAGTGAAAATATTAAAAATTCTCGAAGTTACAAGCGTGCATTGGAACTGCACAACGCATGTTCGTAAAACAGTCATTTTTGAGAATTTTTTCACCAAATTTTCAATACAAGGTTTTTGAGGACCTATCTCATGAACTGTGACACTGTTGTTTCATTAATCGGTCCCAAAAGGTGGTTCCGTGTAGTGACCAGGAAATCACCTTTTGGGACTGAATAACAAAATGGCAGTGACTGAGTTTATGAGGTGGGGTCCCAAGAACTCCATGTTGAAAATTTGGTGAAAAAATTCACAATGGCAGAGATATCCACCAAGTTGAAAAAAAACTATTTATGCCATTATACAGCTTACCAGCATTTCTTCAGTTCACGGTCAGCTTTGAAACATAGAAACATAGAATTTGACAGCTTGGCCCACCTAGTCTGCCCATTTCCCTACCTGATGGATAAGCTGCAGATTCTAGTTAATCAACAGCTTACTTCCTCCTAACCCCCATTAGAATTGCCTTATGCCTGTCCCATGCATTCTTGAATTCTCCCACTTTTCCTGACTCCACAACCTCCTCAGGAAGGCTGTTCCATGCATCCGCAACCCTCTCTGTGAAAAAATACTTTCTAACATTACCTCTGAGCTGTCCCCCCCTCTATCTTCGAAATGTGCCCCCTTGTTCTTGCACATCTCTTCTTCTGAAAGATGCTACCCTCTTGTACTTTGTTAATTCCCTTGAGATACTTGAAAGTTTCTATCATGTCCCCTCTCTCCCTCCTTTCCTCAAGGGTATGCATATTAAGCTTCTTTAGTCTCTCCTCGTATGTCTTTTGGTGCAGACCCTGCACCATTTTGGTTGCCCTCCTCTGAACAGCCTCCACTCTGTCCATGTCTTTGTGAAGATGTGTTCTCCAGAATTGCACGCAGTACTCCAGATGGGGTCCCACTAACTGGCTGTACAGAGGGATAACAACTTCCTGTTTTCTACTGCTGATGCCTCTCTCTATGCATCCCAGTATCTCCCCAGCCCCCAGAAGAGTGCAGATGTGTTCCTGGTCCACTGAAGATCGTCGAGCCGGGCCCCACAGGTAAGTAAGGGGGTGAGAGGGGTGTGGGGAGGTGGGGTGTGCAGAGGGTGGGCATGGGTTGGGTAAGGGGTGGCCACAGACAGTGTGGGACCATTTTCTTTATTTTTACAGTGAAAAACACACACAGGACTATTGGCACGCTGGGGATGGGCTCCCAGTGTGCTACCTGGATGTTTGTTGGGGAAGGGGGAGTGGAGCCAACAGGGAATGGGCACCCCGTCAGCCATACAGTGTGCTGGGGGTGCATGAGCGAAGGGGGGAATTGGGCACCCCGCTCGGCACACAACAAATGGGGGGTGCATCATGCCGACAGGGATTCAGCTACCCCATTGGCAAATTAACTGGGAAAGGGATCATGCTGATGGGGGATTGGGCACACCCTGTCGACTTTTATTTTATTTATTTATTTATTAAAATGTTTCACCAGGAAGGCACACTGAATGGTGGGTGGTAGCTTTCTGTTGGCTTCGTGGGGATTATGAGAGGCCAGCGGAGAAGCTGTCACCATGGGGACACCACACAATGCAACTTGTAACTGACTGCTGCAGTCAGGGATGCCCCGCAGCAAAAATAGCTGATTGAGTAGTGACGGGGCACTCCCCGATTGCAGCGGCCAAGATTCTTTGATCATAGTGGCCCGCTCATTAACTGCCATCATTGACAGCATGCTCCTCTGTTCTCCACGGCAGAGACCAGCCCCAGAACCGACTGCTGCCATTGGCCACAACACTGCCGCGCCTCAACAACCCGCTTGAGAAGGAAGGTGACGCGATGTGTTTCTTGCACATGGTGCAAGCAACACAAAAATAGATAGAACCAGTAAAGATTCCAGCTCAGATGAGCAAAATTCAAATATTAGAGTAAGCCCCAGCCATGGGGTCCCTCTTTCATTGGTGGCTGGGCTTAATTCACATCTCAGCTGACCTCTGATATCAAGAAACCCCTTTTGAAAATCGCAGAGTGAGAAAAAAGTGAGTAGAAACTGTAAAAAAAACCAAAAACTGCAGTTTTTTTTGTCAGCTATGGGACAGAGTGCACTAGGTTTTACTGATGTATGCCACACACCAGTAGCACTCCAAAATAAGCTGGAATTTATAAGAAATGTGATTGAAATTTTGTGGATGAGCAGGGGTTAGCTTGCTTCATACTGATTTGCTTAACATTTCTCACTGTTATGTTTTTCCAGCCACAGTTTTTTTTCTGCACAGAGCTTTGTCTCTGGACCATACTCTTCCCCCTCTCCTGATGGCACCCCTCCCCAGCCCTGTCCCTGACCTTCTCAGGGATGTGCAGATTATTCATCTCTTGCCCAGGACCACAATGTGGTGGGTGGCTTGCACTGTTGGTCATATGTGGGCTTGTAGGAGCTGCTGGCACTGCATGTGTGGGCTTACGGGAGATGCCAGCATTGCATGTGGGGGCTTGTGGGAGGTGCTGGCATTGTATGTGTGGGCATGTGGAAAGTGCCAGCACTGCATGTATAGGCTTATGGGAGGTGCTATCATTGCATGTGTGGGCTTGTAGGAGGTGTTGGTAGCACACACGTTGGCTTGTGGGAGGTGTCAGCATTACATGAGTGTGCTTGTGGGAGGTGCTGGTATTGCATGAGTGGACTTGCGGGAAGTACTGCTTTGCATGTGTGGGCTTGTGAGAGGTGCTGGCATTGCATGAGTGGGCTTGTGAGAGGTGCCGGCATTGCATGAGTGGGCTTGTGAGAGGTGCCGGCATTGCATGAGTGGGCTTGTGAGAGGTGCCGGCATTGCATGAGTGGGCTTGTGAGAGGTGCCGGCATTGCATGAGTGGGCTTGTGAGAGGTGCCGGCATTGCATGAGTGGGCTTGTGAGAGGTGCCAGCATTGCATGAGTGGGCTTGTGAGAGGTGCCGGCATTGCATGAGTGGGCTCGTGAGAGGTGCTGGCATTGCATCAGTAGGCTTGTGAGAGGTGCCGGCATTGCATGAGTGGGCTTGTGAGAGGTGCTGGCATTGCATCAGTAGGCTTGTGAGAGGTGCTGGCATTGCATGAGTAGGCTTGCAGGATGTACTGGCATTGCATATATGGGCTTGAAGGAGGTGTCAGCATTGTTCCAGCAGACCCGGGATTTGTTTTCTTCAGTTTTTTTCTCCCCTGAGGGTGCTGCCATGTGATAACGTGCATGCATGTGGGCAACAGTGTGCGTGCATGATTGGTGTCCACTGGGCACCCCACTCCCTTTGTATGCCCACTGTTCTGCCACCTGGCCTCAACCAGGGGGCAGTCAGCTAGTGGGATGCAGCATTACCCCTCCTCGAAGGAGAAGAGTTGTACTTGGGACACTTGATCCTCCGACCCCTAACTGGTCTCCGAGTGACGCGAGTCCATTCTTGAACCCGGGTCACTGGAGTTGTGACTGGTGGCGCTACTGCTGCACTTCTGGCCAATGTTTCCGGCCACTGATTGACATAGTCACACCAGGGAGAGTGATCATTTTTATTAGAGCTACAGCTAACCGATCAAACTGTGACAGATGGCAGTCTTCAAAAGTCTGACTGTTTGGCTCCCATTCATTGACGTGGCAGCCAACCACAGTATTGTACGACAGTGACACCCATTATAAAACGATGGTTGAAAAGGGAGCATTCTGATTGGCTGACAGCATTTTTAGAGGGTTATGTTAACAGCTAAAAAAACACCATGTACAAAGAAAGAATTAGGCTTACATTTTGAAATAACTGCATCCATTTTTTGGCTGCAGTTGCACATTTGCGACATTACTGTTAGAGGACAAAAAAGGTGGACGGACGTAATGTCACAATCACTGCAGTTCATGTTCAAACAATGATGCATGCATCAAAATGTTGACACAAGTCACTTTTGTGTCATAAACTGTTGAAAGGGTCATAATTGCATCTGAATGTTTGAAAATAAGGGCACAAACATTTGGGTGCATTTAGCATGATGCAGGTGGGGGGGCAGAAAATAAAAATAATGCAAGTGCTGTGTCCCAGACAGTTTTTGTCATCTACTTTCCCCCCTCTCTCTCTGACTGGACCCCTTCTGCTCGAGTGCCACTGCCCCATCACCTTGGCATTCCCAAGGACTTACCTCACCTTCTTGTTCTCTCAGAGCTTTTCCCCTCTGGCGGGGGTGGCAGCGTTCCCCAGCTCCCGCCACAGAATGGATCCAGTAGGGAGTTATTGTTGCCTGGGTAGCCATGTGTGGGGCCTGCAAGCAGCAGTGTCATCCTTCCAGTTGGGGCATTTCTGCTTTTTGTGTCCCAAAACCCCCTAGGATATCGGCAGCTTGGGTATGCAAGCATGCAGTCAACTGTACCTGGTGCAGCAGCAGCAGCCAATGTCCTGCCACCCACTAGCTGCTCTGACTGCACTTCCATTGTTGGTCTCGCAGGTGACTGTACAGCAGCAGAGCTGACCACCCTCCCTCCCTGGAGGAGAACAGCATCCTCTGAGACCACCCCCTGATGACTCAAGTTCATTGCTGAACTCACGTTATTGGCGTCATGAGTGGCAGTGCTTCTGCTGTGCCAATGGGCCATCCTGGGTCCAGACATTTGAAAATCTGAGTCTTAGAATTTTAACAATTAATACAGTCTGTTTAAAAATAAATTAAAACATTTTAATTTAACAAAAACATTAAGGCACTCCAGGGGTTGGGTTACCTTTGTTAATCTAACTCTAAGAATATAAGGCACATGGCTATACCATGTATCTCTTGACCCCCCTAGGGTTGAACTAACAGATGGTAACCCATCCCCTGGTGACACCTTTATGCATATGTGCTCATATAAAAGGAGTGGATCAGAATTGATTGTCCAGGTTCCAGAAACTGGAAGAACTCAAAAGCCACACAGTTGGGTTTACAGATGGTTGGGGCTTCTCTTTGCTCCCCTGGTTTGATCCCCAGCAGCTCCACCTCTGAAAACAAGTCATAGAAAGTATTGTGGGATAGAAACAGAGGGAAGGGTTCCTATAAAGGCTTCCACTGCTGCTGTTCAGGAGATTGCCTTGATCCCTGTGTCAAGCATTTTTGTAAGGGTTGGTCTGTGTGCAGTGTTAGCATTTTCCAATACTGTGTACAGTCCCTCCTCTTCCTCAGTTCAGCAGAAGCAGGTGCATCCTAAAATCATGCACAGTGCACACCATACAGGGATTCTCAAGGGTCATAAGTGGTGGCAGAAGATTTTGGGTGAGGTGGATTTTATGCCTATGGGGGGGGGGGGACAGCTATTACACTATGCATACATTCCCCGTGTAAAAATACAGAAATGTAATGGTTTTAATAATAAAAAATTGAAAGCATCACTGTTGTCCATTTTTAGGAATGAAAAATACTAAAAATCAATAAAATAAAAAAAATGTTGGGGGGGTACCTTGTCCCTGTCCCTTGTCTGTCACAAAACATTTGTTGGGATTTGTAATATTTAGATCCAATGGCAAAAGTGTAAGACTGGGTTTGCAAAGCTCTGCTGAAATCATGCCTTCTGCCAGCTCTCACCCCTCTCCTGGTCCTGCTTCTCCAGAATCTCTTTCTTTTCCATCAGCTCTGACTGGAGGGTGCCTTCCAGGTGGGAGATCTGCAGTCGGAGTTGCTGTTCTGTCTCCTTCCAGTGGAGATCCCACTTGGACTCCAGAGTGCTATGAGAAAAGAAGAGAAGGTCAGTGAATGCCAGATTGGTGTGCGTGTGTGTGTGTGTGTGTGTGTCAGGAATACTGAACTATTGTAAATCTGTGAATATAGGCAAGCAGAGTGAATTCAGCAAGCCAGGCTGCTTGTTGTGTTTGTGTGTCATTGTCTGTAATCTAAAAGTCAAAACACCTTAGCACAAAAGCACCGAGGCAAGGGTGCCCAGAAAGGGGATTGGCAATAAAATCAGGTTTCAAGGACATGTAAAATTACACATATTGCCATAATGCAGAGCATCATGGGAATTATATGCCAGTCACCATGAAAGAGTTTAGACCGGTTCCACTTTAAGCAAGAGTGTGTGTGGTGCCAAATGGCCTCTCACACTCTGCAAAGGCTGAAAACAGAAGACACAGGTTTCATCCTGCAGAAGACTCTTCAGTGTGCATGGTCTGTAACAGCTCAAGGGAAGGATGACCCATGCAAATTAGTCCCTTGGGCATGCAAGGCACTAAGGGGCCATTTGCATGCCCATTATGGGCCTATTTGCATGGGTAGTGGAGGCAGGTTGAGCAGCACTGCCCCCCAGTCCAGGATAGCTGTAGCTATCCATGGTGCTAGTGGTTCCCCCTACATCTGATCACCAGCCCCCAAGTAGACTTACTCATCCCTGGTGCTAGTGGCTCTGGTATTTGTATTTGTGTTTCTTAAAATATAAAATGACAATGGAAAAAAAAACATTCTTAGAATTAACAATTGGTATGTAGATAGATATAAACACTCCACTCCCCTCCCACCCATGGACAGAAAGATATCGTTTACATAAAGAGTAACATCGTTGATTACACAAAATTCATCTAACAATGCCTATTTAGGACACTATTCTCAAGTTTTTCCTTTTTTTTTTTTTTAACATTCTAACTTTTTACAAGCATGGTTCAAAATTCCTTTGATACAATTACTTTATCTAGGGCTTTCCAGGTTTGTTCCCATTTATGCAAGTTATTAATAGATATACAATGTATCTTCTCATATCGCATTGTTTCTATCATTAGATTTTTTCATACAGCCATTTCAGGGATTTGTGTGCTTTTCCATAAACTTGTTATATATCTGTTTTCATTCATACATGCAACGTATATGAATCTATACTGTCCCACTAATATCCGTCGCTGTTTTGTTGATGTATTTAACAAACATAATTCTGGTTCAAATATTGTCTTTACTTTTAAAATGTCACTAACTGATGCCAGTGCCTGCTCCCAAAATGATCTTATCTTGGGTCTGAGTACCAGAACGTGTATTGCATCCATTCGGCAATCACACTGCATCCTCTGTTACAATGCGGAGTAACTGAACTATTAAATTTATGTAATAGGTAAAATGAGTAGTAGATTCTATGCAAAATATAGAATTGTATTTGATTCATAAGATTATTAATAATAGCTTTATTCCAATTTCTACAAATAATATTCCATTTAGCTTCTGAGATGACTGTTTGCAGATCTGTTTCCCATTTCCTTCTAAGCTCCGATGTGTCCTTTTTTGTTGTTGTTCCAGCATAATTTTATAGATGTTAGATAGTAACTTAGTTCTACCTCTATTTTTATTAATTACATCAAAAATTATATTAGTTTCATGGCTAAACTTCTTCTATTCAATAACTGTTTGTAATAATGAACACAATTATAGATATGAAAAAAAAAACATATTCTTAGGCACTCCATATTGATTTTGAAGTTGTAGAAAAGTCTTCATTCCTCTATTTTCCAAAAAGTTACCTATTGTATATACCCCATATTGATACCATTTATTAATATATGGAGAATCAAATAACGGATGAAAATTATTATTTTTAATAGGTGTGTTTATGTTTAAATAGTTATTGATTTTCAAGTGTTGTATTTGTATCTGTATTTGTGGCCCTGGTATTTGTATCTGTATTTGTGTTTGTGTCTCTGGTATTTCTATTTATGTCTCTGATATTTAGATTTGAGACTCTGGTATTTGTATCTGTATCTGTGTTTGCAACTCTGGTATCTGTATCTGTAGCTGTACTTGTGTCCTGGTATTTGTATCTGTGTTTGCATCTCTGGTATTTCTATTTATAAAATGGATAAAGGATTTCAAGCAATTTGATTGGTTGTTAGCCGTGCATTAGATGTGTCTAATGCACAGTTAAAACTAGAACCCCCATTTAGAATACACAGGCCCATTTTATAAGTGCAATAAGCCACTCTGGGGATGTGCATTAGACAGTTCTAATGCGACTGGGGACTGACATACTCGCCCTATGGCCTCGTGCCTCACTACGTCCACATAGCCATGCATTAGCACTATCTAATGCACACCCCATTGTGTCTTATTGCTTACTTGTATCTATACTTTTAGCTTCCTTCAAAAAATTGTCCTAGTCCTTATATTCCCTTTATCTTCCCTTATGTTATGTCGTAACAATCCATTTCATTGCTTTCATTGTATCACCTTTGGCAAAGCAAGTCTGTTATGTGAACCAACTCTTCTTTTTTTTAAATCTGCAAAAGGACCCATTCAGAAATGGTAGTTGCACACATACCTTTTTTTTGTACTTTCTATTTATTTATTTAGGTATCAGAATTACAAACCTTTGAGAAATACACTCATTTCCAAAGGCTCCTCATCAGTTACACAGTAAGAAACACTAAGGCAGTTACAGAGTGCACATTTAAACAGAATCACACAGCGGAGACTTAGGGTGATGTGGCGTATACAAAATGTTAGCTAAGCGGGGCGGGGAACATAGTTACATAGATACAAATATACTAGCAACTCAGGAGGATGTAGCTTATACAAAAAGTTAATTAAGCATGGTCCCTGTAACAAAGGGACTAGTTATTGACAAAGGAAACATTTCAGTCAGGAGAGATCAGACTTTGTCATAGCAACATTTTTTAAGATAAGATTTATGCCATTACAATGCATCCTTTTAAGAATAGGAACAGCAGTCATGGGCACATCTGGAAACTGAGTGAAGGCTAATGTTCTAATTGGGATTCAGAATATTAAACCTCCACAGTTTAACAGGTAGACACACCTGTCAACTGCTGTTAGATGGTGTGGCATAAAGGACATATAATGCACTTTGAAATAAAATGTGGTTCCCAAAATATCATCTGGATGTTGTTCTCCCTCTGGGTTTTGCCTATGCCCTGAGAACCCTCACTACAAGTGCTTTCAGGTGGTAAGATGAGCCAACTGATGGGGAGGAATTCTTACAGTATGGCGGGGGGGGAGCAGTGTGGTCTAGTAGTTAGAGTACTGACTTGGGAACCAGGGGATTGCTGATTTAAACCCCGCAAGAGCCAAATACTCACTGTGTGACCTTGGGCATCTCACTTAGCCTCCCAGCTCTGCAGTCCACCGAGCTGCAGGAATGGGCAGAAGCAGGACCCCACTGGATTATGGGAACAAGATGTTGTATCTCAGCATAGTTATCTTGTGTAAATAAATTGTTAAAAAAAACAAGGCAAAATTCCTTCTTTCAATCACCAACCTTTATGAAGGCCCACTCAAACAAGAGATAATTTGTGAGGAAGGAACTATCCAAAACACATACACACACACGCTGAAGTCCTATAATATGTCAGTCCAAAGAAGCAGAGGTCTGTGGATGTTAAATCCTGTAATGTCCCATGAAACCCAAATCTATTTACATTAAGCTAATATTGTAGTGGTTTGTGGAAATGTAGGTATGTTAGGACTCTTGTCCTATGCACATACTATATATTACTTCTAGTTACCTTACTCTGGGAAAGGTGGAAGTTTTATTTTATTGTGGTTCTATTCAGAATCCTTGGACTGTTACTGCACAGATAGGAGTAAGGTTACATAGTGTCACATTTTTACTCTGTAGATATTAAGCTACATGACCCCTCTTACTTGGAATTTCATGATGAGTTGAATTACTTTGGGTAACAATTGCAGTGATTGATGTGAATGATGGTGCATTAGGATTGTGTGTGTGTGTATATCTCCTTAAAACTAGTTATCGCCCCTCCCCCATGATATGGGGTGGGGGTGGGGTGTTTTTTTTTTTTGTGTGTGTGAGATAATTTAATTTTTATTTCTTATTCAGATTCCTTAGACATTTTCAGTACATCAAGTTATTGTATTATACACTGATAATTTATTGACATATGTACATATCAGGCTGCATGGTCTTAATTTCTTGGTGCTCCTTGACAAGTAGTTTTTTATCTGATGCATACTGTCAATTTATATTTAGATTATCATTTATAAAGTCCTGTTACTACACTATAGGCTTTTGAAGTTTATGGGGCATAATATCTAGCTGGAGAGTATAGCTGGGTAATGGGTCCAGCTAAGTTTTACACATCATACAGTGTGTAACTACTGATCTTTTTAAGAATGCTTTACTGGTTACTCTTTGTCTGTTATATATACAGAGGTGCTTCTTGTAGTCCTTATCTGGTGGTTCTTGTTTTTAACAGACAATTTTAGTATGTCTTTAATCTGGGTGGGGGTTGTTTTTCAGTAACTGCATTCTTATACACATTGTGAAACTCATAATTTGATTTAAGAGCCATCTGCTCAAGTAGTTGTTATCTTGTAAGTCAATTTAATTTATATGCAGTAGAGTTCTTTGTATGTCTTCTGCACTAAGCACCTCTGACCCTGAGACTCTCCCAGCTAAAGGTGACATGGTACTGTTAAGCTTCTCTGACATATTCTGTTTTTTTTAAATGAGTATTTTAAACTAATGGGGATTTTTTCTGTTTTTTTCTGCATGATCTGGGTGTTAAAAGTATTGTTTTTTCTAAATAACTGTCATTACACTTCTGACGAAGGACTTGTTGGTCTGAAAGCTAAAGCACTTTGTTCTTTTTCTTACATCTATGTTGGTCCAATAAAAGGTATCAAATCATTTGCTTCTGGATCTGTCTTTACCTATTGAAAAGTTTATGGCAAACTATCTTGATTGAAAATGAATTGGGATAAAACAGAGGGTTAACTGCTCCATGCTTCTTCTTTTGAAGGGCATAGACTGAATTCATCTTCTGAAATTGATTGGTCCTCCACATCTTTGACTTAAAGAACGACCATATACAATTCAATTAATCAAACAGCTAAAGAAAATGTAAACTCACTTATTAACGAGATTCAGAATGATTTAAACAAATGGAATAAACTATATATGTCACTATGGGAGAAAATAAATGCTGTAAAGATGATCACAGCCCCCCCCCAAAAAAAATGTTCTACGTCTTAAATAATCTCCCTTCTCATAGTAATTCCAATTAGTTTAAAAAATGGATAGAATGATACATAGCTACATAGATACATAGACAGTGTTGGCAGATAAGGGCCTATGGCCCACCCAGTCTGCCCATTTAAGCTTGTAAGTTCAGTTTGTTTTCCTAGAAGTCTGTTGCCCCTTACCCCCTGACCTCCAGAATTCCTTTATGTCTATCCCATGCATTCTTAAATCCCGTGATTGTTTCAGCCCCCACCACTTCCTCTGGTAGGGTGTTCCACTTGTCCACCACCCGTTCTGTGAAGAAATTCTTTCTCATGTTTCCTCTGAATCGTCCTCCCTCCAACTTCATCCCATGCCCTCTAGTCCTGGAACATCTTTTTCACTTAAAAATAGTGTTTTCCTGCACCCTGTTCCTCCCTGTAAGATACTTGTATGTCTCTATCATATCCCCTCTCTCCCTCCTCTCCTCCAGGGGAGTACATGTTCAGTTCCTTCAACCTGTCTTCATAGGACTTGTGATGCAATCCATGCACCATCTTTGTTGCCCTCCTCTGAACCTTCTCTACCCTATGTTCTTACGTAGGTATGGTCTCCAGAACTGTACACTGAGCTCCAGGTGGGGCCTCACTAGTGTCTTGTATAGTGGAATTATGACCTCCCTTTTCCTGCTGGTGATGCCGCTGCCTATACATCCCAGCATCCTATTTGCTTTACCTGCTGCCTTGTCACACTGTTTCCCTACCTTGAGGTCATCAGAGATGATAACCCCAAGATCCCTTTTCTGCTTGGGGCATGCTATATCCTCACCCCCCAACTGATATATTGTGCCAGGGTTTTTGTGCCCCATATGCATTCTCTTGCACTTCTTTGCATTGCATTACCACTGTTTCCTTCATTAACACCTCCATCACCTTACCCACCACTGATGTGAGGCTGACCAGGCAGTAATTCCCTACCTCCTCCCTGCAGCCCCCCCTTATGAATTGGTACTACATTCACCATCTTCCAGTCACTCAGAACCCCCCCAATCCAGGAATAAGTTAAATAACTTTGCCAGATGTGATGATAGCTCATCTCTTAACTCCCCAAGAACTCTCTGATGCAGACCATCTGGCCCCACTGCCTTCTCTACCTCTAATTTTTTACTTTAATTTATTAAATGTATTTAAATTTTTTACATTTTTAATTTCCCAAGTTCTTTTCCAAGTTTATCAGTGTCCTTTGAGTTAAAAAAAATAATTTGTAGCTAGTCATTTACTTCAATCAAATCAATCAAATTATTTATCCAGGTGAACACCATTGAGCAAGCTCATTTACAAGGTGGACCTGCATTACACAAGTCAAGTAACAATGCATTTATATACAGACAAATAGTAGATGCAAGAGTACGACAGTACAGGTAGGCCTGCAATAGAGAGAATAAGCAATACATTTGGGTTCAGGTAAAAGACAGTCGGTAAGGGTATACATAACAATGGGGTAGCAAGTCAGTAAAAATTTATACCAGATACAACATACATGGTTTAGAATTCCTGTAAGGTAAGGGCATTATAGTCCAGCGAAGAGATTAGCTGAAGTGGATGCTACAAGCGAAGAGACATACATAGTCAGTTTAAAAAGACACAGATGTATCAAGGGGGTGAAATTTGTCGGGAGAAGTGGGCAGCCAGCAAGGGGGGGGGGGTCTGGAACTGGCATAATACTATGAGCGAAGGAATGAGATGCCATGGGTATACAAGGAATAGGTGGGTGAGGGAGGGTGAGATTTACGGCAGTAGATAAGTAGGTGGCTCAGGGACAAGTTATGCACCAACACAAGAAGGAAGGAGGATGGGAAAAGCACGGAGGATGTGGAAGGGGCTATAAGTAAGCTAGGATCATTGGAAGCAGTTGCAGGCTTCTGTAATGTAGTTTGGGTATAAGAACTTAAACACAGTAATACTAACAGGAGTCCTCCGTTTCAGTGATTTCTGTAGCACATTCCAGAGTGACAGTAGAACAAATCCTATGGCAGCTCTCCCAAGACACATTAGGGCTTTGGGCACTTTCAGAGAAATCAGTGAACAACTTCTTAGGGCATATTTATGACTTACTGCTGTACTAGGCCCACTCTCTCTCTCTTTACCTTTCTATCTATTCCCTCCGATTATACTTTACTTATTTGAAGTTCGGAAAACACCTTTCAGCACAAGGGCTCATTTACAAAGGTTCCACGTCAGTAAAGGATGGAGAACAAACAGGAAATGAAAATCTATTCTATTTGTGGGAGGGTAAACAAATCTAGATTGAATTTCTACAAGCTTAGAGCTGATAAAAGAGAGGGTGGCTTTGGTTTACCTTGGTGGCAAGGCTACCATTGGACCTTTCTACTAAAGCAATTGTCCTTCTGGTTCCAACCTACTTTGATCCTTCCAAGACTCCCCATTATTGCTACAGATTGAAAACAGACTAGCCAACTGACTGTCTCTAACAGACTTAATTTTCCTTTAAATGCTGATGTATTCAATGCATCATCCTTCTATATCAGTCTCCATTTGGCTAGTAAAACGAATTTCCTGTCTGATGAACGATAACCCTCTCCCTTTGCAATATAGTCCCTTATGGAATAACCCATTCATTCATTATAATAACAAGCCAATAAAGGATATTGAATGAAGTAAAACTGGGATTAAAACAATAATGGATGTATTAAATCCTGAAAACAATCAGCTTTTGTCATTTATTGAAATGCAAAATAAATACAAAATCTTGAAACTTACTCTTTGGTTTTATTTGCAGCTACGTCAAGCATTGCTGCATAATATCTTGGATATTAGTCTTGTATTCCAGCAGAACAAAGAATGGGAGCAGCTCTTAAAAGTAGCACAATTATGGCAAGGTGCCAGTTTTATTTATAAATTAATTAGAAAATCTGATATCTCACTCATTAACACAACAGTGAAAGAAAGAATTAGGAATAGGTATCACTCCAGAATGCTGGGCAATGCTGTGTGAAAATGTGTACACAAGTACGAAAGAAGTACAGGCTAAACTTGTCCCATTCAAAATTTTACATCACTAGTATCTTTCCCCAGGTAAAATGTGTAAGCTAAAGTATTCAGACTTTAAGCGTTGTCCTAAATGTAACACCAAATCAGCTGACCTAGCGCATATGCTTTGGTTCTGTCCAGGCGTCCTTAATATCTGGAAACAAGCCCATGATTCTTGCCAGGAAATTTTATGTCAAAAATTTCCCTTTTCTCCAGCGCTTTTTATTTTGGAGGATACTCATTCTCTTGCTGGTTTGGGGAAATCACATCAGAATGGATTTTGGTTGCAGCATTAACTTTTAAGAGACTCATCTTACAAAATTGGAAGTCCACTAAAGTTCCGTCTGTTGGAGAATGCTTGGATTGGTTGGGGTCTACCGCAAAATAATGACAGAATTAGCTATCTTGTGCTACATTGTTTGCATTTGTTTACCAAAATCCGGAGGCCCTTTCTTAAATATGTTAAATGGCTCTATAAAGTAAACCGTTATTTGGGTTTCTTAAATTTTCTATGATTGTAATTTTTTAAGTTCAAATTTTATATTTGAATTTTGATGACACTGTATGTATTTGTGCTACTCAAAACATTTTTTGAATTAAAATTATGTTTTAAAAAAAAAGGAGGTCTCTCACCCCCTTACCTGTTGAGAAATTTATTGTAACACTCCTTTATGATGTCTGTCCCCTTACCTGTTGAAAAGTTTTTTGTAACTCTCCTTTAGGAGGTCTCTCTCCCCCCCGTTACCTGTTGAGAATGTTATTGTAACTCTTCATCAGAAGGTCTCACTCTTCACCTTAGCTGTTGAAAAGCTTATTGTAACTCTCCATCAGAAAGTCTCTCCTCCCTTACCTGTTGAGAAGTTTATTGTAACGCTCCTTTACGATGTCTGTCTACCCCCTTACCTGTTGAGAAGTTTATCGTAACTTTCCTTTAGGAGGTCCCGCTCCTTCTCCAGGTCGGCAGTTCTTTCCTGAAGCTACAAAACAACAGGAGAGTATGGCTAAATATATCTGTCTTGGCAGGCAATGTAACCAGTGTTGATGCTGTATATCCTTGTAATGAATACTTGCAGCTAAATAGACAATGTTACTTCAAAATGTTGTGCAGCAGTGACTCCTGCTGGGAAAAGTGGCGTAACAAAGAAATGTATTTCCCTGAGGGTGTCTGTTGGATTGAAAGTCCTAATTACATTACAAAACTCCCAAAGGGACACATTTTAGGTGTACTGGGCCCACCTCTATACAAGATCTGAGTGCAATACAGGTTCACCTGTAATATGCAGGTGGGTTGCTGTGTGACAAACCTATGGCTTTCAGAAAGGGATGGGAAAGGTTTGAATTGGAAAAAATCCCAGGGGATAACCATCTGTTGGTGGGAGACCATGACTTACCCCCCCATGGTGGGCACCCCGAGCTGAGGACCCATGGGGGGGGATCAAGATGCTAATCTGCTGATGGGACCCCCAACTTGGCAGGTACAGAGCCTGTGGGAGTCCCAGGACAACACTCTGTGCAGCCTTAGGTGGATGTTTTACTTAAGGTTTCTTTCCCCTGGAGCTGATAAGGGTCATCAAGGCAATGATGCACAAGGTGCATGCAAGCCAGCGTTGCGATGGCCAGGCTCCAGTGCCACCCATCTGCAACTGTAGCCTTCTCCAATGTGCACCACCACTTGTGGTCACCCAAGGAGTGGTAATGCAGCATGGCTAAGTCATCCTCTCCCACCCGGACAGTGTCCACTGGGACACTCAATCCTTCTCCCCCAGGGCTGGCCCTCCAACGATCAGGGCTTGCTTCTGAGCCTCAGTCACTGGCATTGCAAGTGGTAGGGCTACCACTGTGCTAATGAACTGGCCTGTGTAACACATTTATATGTACAGTTCTAGCATCTCTTATGAGCACTGGTCTAGCAGATGACTAAAGTGATTAGACAAGCACACAGATGCTCTGTGTGCTCAGCCCAGGAGCAGTGGAGGTGCAAGCCAGAAATCACAGCAGGCTAAGAACAACACACGGGCTACACTTCAGAAGAAATAAAAACTGAATAGCAGAAATTTGCAAATAGATACACAGTTTATTCAAGCTCTCCCATCCTACCATGTGGTACGAAACCCCAGTGCGTTGGGTCTATCATGTGACCCTTTGTCAAGGGTGTAGAGTTAAAGTACAAGCATAGTATTTTAAATGCAGTTCTTAAAGCAAAAGTACCTCCCTTCATTTGCATCAAAGTAAAACAGCTTATATTGAAGTGGCTGTTTGGTATATGTGAGTTGTTTTATATTGATACAAATAAAGTTTGATGATGGATCACATAACAAACCCAAAACACTGGGGTTTTGTGCCATGCCGTAGGATGGGACAGCTTGAATAAACCATGGGTCTGTTTCCAGATTTCTGCTTATCAGTCATTAGTTCCTTTGGAGTGCAGACCGTTTGTTGTTCTAAAGTGCGTAGGATGCCTATGCAACATGGTAATGCTTGTGCTACTGTGAAAGAGGTTATTATTGGGTGTATATGGCATTTTCATGCTCTCTTTTCCAGAGGAATTGCCACCCTTTCAGGGAATGATGGCATGAAACCCTCTTGAGGAGGGTTCTACCCCTAGAGGTGCTGCAGAAGTGTGGTCTCTTGGCTGAAGGTATCGTAGGGAAGATACCCAGAAACTCAGAGTCAAAGTCATAGAAAACCATCAGCACATCAATCTGCAAAGGAGCAAGGGAAGGTCACAGCTGAACTGAGTGAAGGAAGCACCATCTCAATCCCAGCTCAAGCAATGGAATCTAAGAATGCAAACTAAAGTGCCTATCTAATGTTTATGACCTTCATCATGAAGGAGATGAAAAAATCTTGGTGGAGGAAACCTGTGGGGACCCAAAGTTCTAGGTTGCCATCCCTTCACACCATGTGAGTGTCTTTTATGTCAGGACATACTGGGAGAAAAATGGATGCGGAGAAGATAAAGGAAAACTGGGTAACCCAAACGGCTTGAACTTTTGTGCAATTGAGGAAGGGACAGGGTATTGAAATACTTTAGGGGAGTGGACTTCCAGTGACGACAGTGTCAGTATGACAGCCTGATCCCCGGGCGCTGAGAACCTGGCAGAACAGTCTTTTGCAATTGGCCCTTTGCTTTCTTTATTTTTCACCTGTGAGTACCACCGCTGATTTACTGGGTCAAGGTCCAAATGATCAGTACTAGAAGTTCTGCTCGCAGTACACCTGTATCATGTAAAATGGACCAAGCTGAGATAAGGCCTAGAGACAGAAGCCTGTGGCCTCCCATGCTTCTACCTATATGGCCGGCTCCGGGGAGGTAGATTACAATTATGACTCAGAGGCGGGTACTGTTTTTGATAGGACTAACAGCCAAACCATAATGAAAATGTTGCACCAGATCGATGGCAAAGTCTCTGGGATCCGGAGAGATTTAAAAAAGTTAGAACAGCGCGCCACCACTATGGAGGGTCAGATGGACACTCTACAAACTGAACATATGGCTTTAGGCTGCTTCCTGCTCTATTTGTACAGATGGGAATGAGATCGCATGGCCAGGGCTGAGGATGCTGAAGCCCCTCAAGGAGCAATAACATTAGGGTGTTTGCTGTTCCTGAGGGGGTAGAACAAGAGGATACTGCAAAGTTTATGGCCTATTGGTTACAACTGGAGCCCAACCTTACAGACAACTCAGAACTGGGTATAGAATGAGTGCATAGAGCACTTGTTTCCAAACCAAAACCAGAGGCTCCCCCTCAATCTATAATTATTACATTTTTGAGATATCCTGTTAAAGAAAAAGTCCTCAGGCTGGCCTGGGTGAAGAGAGACCTTACTTTGGATGGACAGAGAGTTTATGCCAACCAGGACTACCCTCCTATGCTTTTGGCCAAAAGGAAAAAAGTGTTACAAGTAGTAAAGCAACTCCGAGATAAAGGGCTTAAAGTGCAAGTTTGCTACCCTGCCAGGCTGTGGGTGCAAGACAAGGACACCATCAAAAGCTTTGAAACTCTGATGGTGGCCTCCTCTTAAGTCCCTAGATATATCTCTGCCAGACTTGAGGGAGGAGACAGCAGAAGCTGAGATCGAAGACCTATTGTGGTCGGTGGCTTCACCAAACTGCACTAGGGGCAAGCGGAGACCTGGTGACCTTTTGCCGCTTTACTCAGAGCTCTCAAGATGGCTCAAGAAGAAAGCCTGCTACCTGAGGCATGTCCACATTCTATTGGCCAGATTTTTGTTGTATGTCTGAGAGTACAACAATTTAGATTACCTGCTGGAGATCTTCTGTACCAGCTACTGTATTTGGCTGATGTCTCCTTTTTTGTGTGTGGTCCAGATCCCTTCCCATTCTTTGGCCCCGAGTATTGAATGCCATTGTGGCAGTGAGCATTGGCTGTGGGAGGAACTTTGTTGGAGTGCTGTGGTTTGCTGATCGAACAAGTCTGGAGTATCCAGTCCGGGTAGCGACAATTGGAAGTACCTACAAGCTTATCTGGAGACCTTCTACACTTTTAGGGTTGCACCTCCTGCAACTCCTGGGATTAAATTTGGAACTTTAACAAAGCTTACTGCCAGGTAACAAAAAGAAGTACGCAATGACTGTAGCTGCTTGGCCAAGCTCCAATTGAACAACGATGCAGCAGTTCCAGTTGTCAAATAATCTTTGGGACAGGACACCTTTGCTATGCTTGTTATTATGGGGCCCTTGAGTCCCTTTTCCCTGAATTTTTGTCCCCATTTCTTTTTCCACTGGGGGATAATTATTGATTTGTTTAAATGGAGCCACTTTACTGTTGGATCTTTTTTGATTACATTTTACATTTGCAAAGTTTGGCTCTTGTATTCTCGGACCTCAGCAGTCTCTGAATTTAATAACCTGGAACTGCACCTCACATGTTTCAGCTTGCACTGTATTCATTTAAGTACTCAGGTTTGCCTGGGTTTTTTCCAGTTGTAGGGTTTTGCTGCATTCATATGCTTGTGGAGGTTTTGCAGGGGGGAGGAGGAGGGGTGTACAGCAGCTGATGGATTTAAACACAGTTCTGGCTGTTTTACTAAGCTGGTTATCTTTCTTAGCTGATGTTGTTTTAAAAATTTAGGTGGCTGACTAATACACTATGGTCATGAGGTGGGGGACCTGAATGAATTGAGGATTTTCTTCTGGGGCGCTCCTGTTGGTTGGGAGAAGGGCAGCTTCTTATTTGCTGTGTTGCCCTTCACCCTCAATGGAGTGCCTGTTTCTTTGTTTGTTTTTGGTTCTCTATTTCATTAATATACTAGCCACTGGGGAGCTCATGTACTGGGATCCTGAAGGTCCACCTGAGGAAAGAGAGGCGAGTTATCCGATTCAAGGCTCTCTTGCCCTTTACACCCGATAAGTCAGGGTGCTCCTTCAAAGGTACAGACTCTTACTACGGTGCCTGTTGGTACCTGGGAGGATGTCTTGTCTTCCACATTTAATCTCTTTGTTGTTTCAGGTTGTTCTGTCTTTGTTGTTAGACAGAATGTATGTGTTATTCACATGGGCTTTTCTACATACATGTGATTGCTTTTACCTGTCTGTTATTAGTTATTGTTTTTCTTTTCCCAGGTTTCTATATGTCTGAGGAGGGAGGGTGCTGGAGGGGGTTGGAGTTGTTTGCTAGGCAAAAGTTGAAATTGTAGTTTGACTATATGCTCATGGAATATAAAATAGGTTAACAATGTGGTCAAGAGGGCTTGAATTTTGCAAGAGTTTCAGAGGGCCAAGTGTGATATTGCTTGCATTCAGGAAACAAAACTATCAACCTCAGAACATTTGAAAGTTCGGAGGTCATGTGTGGGGAATGTCTATGCCAACTCCCATCCAGATGCTAAGAAGGCCAGAGTAGCTATCTTAGTTCGAAAAGGGCTCCCTTTTTAGATAACACAGATATACTCAGAGGGATCTGGTAGGCTGGTTTTGATCTTTGGGGTTCTGCAGAGTTTTCCCCTCCACATGGTTTCAGTTTATGCACCCACCCATTGTTCTGGAGAATTTTTTTCGTAGAGTATTTCAACTTTTATCCTCCCAGACAGGCAGATTCTGTGTTTGGGTGTTTGGAACTGTGTGGAGGATTCAGGCCTAGACAGAAGTCCCTCACAAGGGAAGGGTCAGAAAGCTTGTTCGAAATTACTCAAGACATTAAGGTCAGCGGGGGGGCTTCATGGATCCTTGGAGGCTTCAGAACCCCAGTCAGAAATTCTTATTCCCAGTTGGACAGGCTATAAACTCAAAAGAAATGGGAGCACATTATTCATGATACTAGAACCCAGGTAATTCCCTTGTCGGACCATGCCATGGTGTCCTATGTATTAAGATGGGGTCTTGGCAGTCTAATGGAGGGTGGAGATTTAATGCAGGTCTCCTGCATAACGAGGGTTTTGTCACTTCTACAAAAGACCTTATTTTGAATTTCCTCAGGGAAAACATGACACCGAAAAAGATACTTCTCTTAAATACATATGGGACAGTTTTAAGGTGGTGGTGAGGGGGCATACAATTTCATATGTGTCCTGTAAGAAGAAATAGTATCAGGCAACTCTTACTAAGGCAGAAGACACATTGTGACAGCTTGAGTCTGATCATAAAAAACTAGGGACCCAGCCCTTCTGCCCAAACTTAAACAAGCTAGGAAGGTATTAAATAATACATTATCCAGGAAGATGGAAAATGCCCTCTGTTTTACTAAGCAAAAATATCATGAGTGGGGGGATAGAGCAGGCAGACTGCTTGCCCTATGCCTTAGAAAACAGGAAGCAGATAGGTATATACCTCGAATTAATAAGGGGGGGAATAATTTTGTTACCTCACCCACAGAAATAGCTGAGGAATTTCATAAATACTATTCACAATAATATGACCTGGAGAGACAGGATGGTCACTCTGAGAGAATCACTGCATTCTTTGACAAAATTAATCTTCCAAAGCTCTCTCGTGAGCAACAGCAATTTCTGGACTCCCTATTCACAGAGACTCAAATTTTGGAGGTAATTAAATCCTTTAAATGGGGCAAGATCCCAGGCCCTGATAGGTTTACAACAAAATTTTATAAAACTTTTTCAAAGGAACTTGTGCCAGTTTTTACCAGGCTTTGTAATGCTGCACATGAGGATGGCCAGACCTCTGACTCTTGGAACAGGGCTATGATTTTGGTGCTGCCCAAGCCGGGCAAAGATGGCTCACAGTGTGCCAGCTATCACCCCATCTCATTACTGAATCAGGATACTAAGATCTTTGCCAAAGCCATTGAGGTTTGGGTGCAAAAAATTATCTCAGTGTTAGTTCATCCAGATCAAACGGGGTTTATCCCCGGGAAATAGATTCAGGATAACACCTGCCTCCTTTTAAATGTGTTAGCCTCGGCTTAATCATTCTCCACCCCCCCCGAAATCCTTCATGCCATCATTTTGATCAACGCTGAAAAGGCTTTTGTTTGGCTCGACTGGCAGTTTTTGGATGGGACATCACAAAGGTTTGCTTTTGGGTCTAAGTTCCGCACTTGGATTTAAAATTTACACAGGTCCCCTACTGCTCAAATCAAAGTAAACAGAGTGGTCTCTGACCCTTTTAATGTTTGGCATGGTACACGCCAGGGGTACTCTCTTCCCCCCTCCTTTTTGCCCTCCGTATTGAGCCCTTAGTGTCACTCATTTGTCAGTCCCCTCACTATGAGGGTATTCGGGTGGGAGGAGGAGAAGAACTGCAGGGTTCACTTTATGCCGATGATACCCTTCTTTATGTTTCAGATCCAGCTTGGGTGATACCAAAAGTTATGGACTTGCTGGCTTATTTTGGCTCAATATCTGGCTTGAAGGTAAATGAAGCCAAGATGGAGTTGCTACCAATCGGCCCTTATTTGGGCCCTCTGCCAGTAGGCATTGGGAGGTTAAGGTGGGCCACTGGTGGGTTTAGATGTTTAGGGATCTAGATCCCCTATGGATATTACAAAACTTTTTTCAATCTAATCATTTAAAATTATTGCAAGAGGCCCAAGTGGACTGTAAGTGGTGGAAAGAACTACCTTCGTCTCTTTTTGGTAAATTTAAAACAGTCCGTATGAACTTAATACCTCGCTTTCTTTTTATTTTTTTGGTGAGTCATCGCAGGCCTCCAGCTTCTTTTGGAAAACTCTTCAGACTATTCTGACCAAATTTATATGGGGTGGGAGGAGGTCCAGAATTTGATGGCCCCTTTTGATTGCTCCGAAGAAATTGGGGGGGGACTTGGTCTTCTTGATTTTAAATTATATTATTGGGCTGCTCAACTGCAGTATTTTATTCCACACTTACAAGAAAAGGACCCTCCTTTATGGGTCACTCTGGAGAGGGATCCTAGGGGAATAGCTAAACTTGGGGACTTATTATTTATTGACACACATAATATTAAATTGATGGATCTGGGAAATACTTGGGTGATGACACTGAAAAGGGTATGGGTGGAGGTGTGAAGAAGATTCCAGCTCCCACTAGTCTTTCGGGAGATACCTCTTGTTGTCCTGTCAAAATTTTATGCCCTTTAAACTGGAGGGGGGGGCGCAAATGTGGGAGAGTTTCATTAACTGGGCAGTTCTTTCAGGGAGATATACTTAAATCTTTTTCTCAATTAAGTCGGAAGTATCATCTCCCTGCAAGGGATCATTTTCGTTATTTGCAATTTAGACATTATTTAATGGACCAGCAGCAAAAACCCACCTAAATGCAATGCAAAATTCATTAAAACAATTACTCTTCTCCTTAGTTAGATCTCCAGATGCCAGGGGCAGAATTTCACAGATTGTCCGGTTATGCTGTGGTCTAGAACCAGATGTGGTGGAATCAGTCAGAACTAAATGGCATTTAGAGGCTAATATAGAGCATCTGTTAAAGACGGGGGGGAAGGTGTGGGCGGATGTTTTTTCCACCACGGCTTCCCCTTCTTGGAGAAATTTGAGGTGGCGGGTTGTTGCTATGTACTTTTGTATACCTGTTATAATGAAAGATTATGGGGCACATCCATCTGACAAGTGCTGGAGGGGATACCCCGATGTGGGGGCTCACACTCTTATTTTTTGGTCTTGTCCATTGTTGAGAATTTTCTGAGATAAGGTTGGAATGGAAGTCAGGAAAATACTGGGTGTTGTCATCCCTTCTGAATTTCAATACTGGATATTAAGTTTACCTCCCATTGCCTTGAGCACGAAGGTGCAAAAGTATTTATTTAATATCTTGGTTGTCTCGGCCCTTAAGGTAATCACTCACAAATGGTTGACATCCACACTACCTACACTTGGTTTATGACTAGACAGTTACTCTCATATATTGGAGATGGAGCGATTGACGGCTAAACTAAGGTTGAAGAAAGATAAATTTATTGGCTGTTGGCTCCCCTTTTTCCATTACCTGGCAGCTAAGCAAAATAGAAAGGTTCTTGATATTTTGGTTGAATACGACTAGTTGGGTACAACCCTGAAGGTAGTTCAGTTTGATTTCTTATGGAATATGGGTTCTGGGTCCCTTCTTGAAGGGAGTACTGCACCTTTTTGGGGGGTTTTTGTCTCTCCTTCCCCTGTTCATGACTTTCTTTTCCTCCTCCTCGATAGATAGCGATTTGTCCTCAATCGAGAATGTTACGTGCTTAGATCAATTGATTTCTGGGAATTCTATGGGTTTTTTTTTTTTTATTGTCCCGTCTTCAAATATTACTTACTTTTTGTATTTATTTTATGTCTGGAGTATCTTTTTAGTGGTTTGTGCAATTAATGTTGTACTTATTGTATCTGAAAAACTTTAATAAATTGCAATTTAAAAAAAAATACTTCAGGGGATGTAGGAAGTCACTTCATCTGCATAATGGGATGATCATTCTCAAAGATGTCACAGAACTGATATCGTATAAATAAAGGGACCCAGAGAAGAGGCCACACCCTTGGAGTAAGGAAGCCTGGCTTCCATAATAAGGAAGATAAACATCCTGCAAGGAGCTGAACTCTACTATGGAGGAATGCCCGATCTGTGCACATGTAGGAAGACTAAACCTAGGTGGGCATCACAGAGTTGCAGTCACATAACTAAAAGAGCCCTAAATGCAGGGACTCCACTCTATAGTTAGGGAGCAAGGTCCCACTAAAGGAAGGGGTACAGGCAGAGACCTGGCAAATACAGGTGCAATGGACGAATCTGTGACAAGCAAACAAGCTGTCCAAATACCTCCTGAGTTCGATAGGTCAAGGATGTCACTGAGTTACAGTCATATGATTAAAGTAACCCCAGGGAAGGGTTGTACAACTGCACTATGCTCGGACTACAGAACAAGTAAGCTATCACACAGAGTAATGAACTTGGCACAGAATAGGAAATCTGATTGCCTCTTGTTCCTATGAAGCTAGGCCCTCAAGCTACCCTGGTCAGACTATTTATTTGAAAATTGCAAAAGGCACAGTGAGCAAAAGCTTGTTTCCAGGTGGTGCAACTGAGGAAAGGGAACTGGAGATGCAGAAGTACAATGTGCAATAAAATTTCATTTGTACAAAAATTGGTATAAACAAGCATTTGTCAATGCCGAATGTTGTCGTGCTGGCATTGGCATTGGCAGTGGCGGAGCTAGAGGCACATAATAGGAATGGCAGTGAAGTATTGAAGTGGCGCCAACCCCACCCCCACCCTGTAGAGAGCGACAGGCAGTGGGGTGTGCCTTTGGGTCGTCAGGTATAATGCTCATGCCATTGTACATCACCCTACCCTATAGACACTGACAAGTGTCATGGGTTTGTTGGGCATTATACTTACCCCATTCCATAAGGAAATACGCTGATGTGGGTGCAGTATAGGAGTGTGGGGTGAAGTTTGTGGCCGAACAGTGCAAGACACACCACAATGCCTGCTAGTGGCTGCAGGGTGGGCGTGGGGGGTTGGAATGGCATGAGCATTACATCCAATGATCCCAAGTCACAGCCCTGATGCCTGTCAGTCCGTACCGGGTGAGGTGCTGCAGTTGGAAACCCTAACACCGTAGGCGTGTAGTGGTAGTTTCATTCTACATGTTCAACGTGGGCTGCTTGTCAGGTCACCTCATGAAAAGTGGCACAATCACTTTGTTAGCTGAAAGGTGGTTTTGCACAGCGGCTGCGGCATTTGGTGACAGAGGGACGAAAACACAGTTTTGGGCAGGATGTGGAGAATGACAACTGTATTGTTAATGAGGAGCGTAAAAAATGGCAACATTGAAAATCTGGAGTGGCAATATGAAATATTGGTGAAGCAATGAACATGCATATAAACTGCGCAGCAGATGTCAGCAACCCAATTATTTGTGGGAGTTTTTTAGGCACATTTTCAACATAGGTATTTTGGGACCGCCCCTCATGAACAGTGGCGATGTGATTCTGTTAATGTGTCCCAAAAGGTGATTTCCCACAGCGAGAACGCCATTGTGCACCACAGTTGCGGGAACGCGTTTTGGGCAGGCTGTGAAAAATGGCAGCTGTACTGTTGATAAAGAGGTGTGCACAAATGCCAGTGGTGAAAATGTGGCATGAAAATATTGCAAATGTACGAAGTTACAAGGCTGTGTGGAAACTGCGCAATGTACGCTTGCAGCACAGTCATTATCTGGAGTTTTGGCACCAAATTGTCAACATAGGCATGTTAGGACCTCTGCTCATGAACAGTGTCATCGTCATTTCCTCAAACAGCCCCGAAATCTGATTTCGCACAGCGACTGTGCGATTCTGTGCCGGACGTACAAAAACACATTTCAGGCAGGATATGCAAAAATGACAGCTGTACTGTTCATAAGGAGGTGTGGAAAAATGCCAATTTTGAACATGTGGAGTGAAAATATTACAAATGTACGGTCACAAGCGTGCATGCAAACTGCACAACGCACGCTCGTAAAACACTAATTATATGGACTGTTGGCCCTAAATTTTCAACATAGGCATTTTAGGACCTATGCTAATGAACAGTGTCACTGTCATTTCCATAATGTGTCTCGAACACGGACGTTCCACAGCGACCGCACTATTCTGCGCCGGAACAGCGAAAACACATTTTGGTCAGGAAGTGAAAAATGACAGCTATACTGTTCATAAGGATGGGCAGAACAATGGCAATGTTGAAAATCTGGAGTGAAAATATTATAAATTAAGTAACGCTCAAGCTGCATGCAACCGCGCAACGACGCCTCGTGAATATGTGTCATGTTATGGAGTATCGTCACCAAATTTTCAACATAGGCATTGTAGGACCTCTGCTCATGAACAGCATAACTGTCATTTTTGTAATCTGCCCCGAACACTGATTTTGCACAGCGACTGTGGTATTGTGCGCCGGAAGTGCGGAAACACATTTTGGTCAGGATGTGAAAATGACAGCTGTACTGTTCACAAGGAGGTGAAAATGACAATGTTGAAAATCTGATTATGAAAAATATACACCAAGACGCTATGAGCGCATGTGAGCAACTGTGCAACGCACGCTTGTAACACAGCTATTTTTTGATTATTTCCACCAAATTTACAATTAGGCTTTTTGACAGTCCACCTCATGAACACTGCCACTGTCCTTGTGTTAATTGGTCCCGAAAGGTGATTCAGTGCAGTGACTGCGAAATCACCTTTTGGGACCGATTAACGTCATAACTGTAACAGAATTCATGAGGAGGGGTCCCAAAAACCCCATGTTGAAAATTTGGTGCAAAAATTCCAAAATGCCGAGATATGCATCAAAGTTGAAAAAAAACCTATTTATTCCATTATACAGCTTACGGCATTTCCTCAGTTAGCGTCTGCTTTGAAAAGTGCAGGCGTGTTCCGTCCACCGGATCGCGCACCAGACCGGAAGTAAGTATGGGGTGAGGGGTGTGGGGAGGCAGGATACACAGTGGGTGGGTGCGGGTGGTGGGCAGGAGAAAAAACCTAACATCGGACAGTTTTTTTTTTTTCACATTGGGACTTAGCACGCTGGGGTGGGCTCCCAGCGTGCAACCTAACATTTGGGGGTTGCGCAGCCGACAGGATTGGGCACTCTTGTCGGCACACAACAAAATGGGGGGTTAATTGCCCGACGGAAAGTGGGGGAGGCAAGAGCCGAGGGGATTGGGCACCCCTCGGCATATAAGAAATGGGGGACTGCTTTTTGCCAACGGGAGTGGCTCCCCATCTGCAAATTTTGCGACCAGAGTAAGCTGGCAGGGATTGGGCACCTTGAAGTTGGCAGTTGGGTGGCTGCCCGCCATGCTGACAATGTGGTGAGCACATAGGAAGGGTCCGCTGCATCTGACGAGCTTTGCTCGGATTGCAGTGGACCTTTCCTTAGATGTGCTCACGACATTAGTATGCATGGTGTGGTGCCGGCATGCAGGCTGATTGGGGAATGATGCGTGCCCTGCATTTGCCCAACAGTGACCGCACCTCCAAATCCCTACTGCCGCAAAATGTTGGCTGCGCAAGCACGCCAACATAAAAATTGGTACAAAAGCGAAATGCGGTCACAGTACAATGTAGAACGTGTATACAAATGCAAATAAAACAGCATCAAGACACACCAAGCAAAAAACAATTCTTCAACAGAAGAGAGACCTGTAATGGGGGTGTATGCCTATCCTTGCGGTGGAAGGAATTGCAGAGGTAGCGAGGAAGTGAAACCAGTAAGCAGGTAAATGAGACCCAGACAGAGGCCTGAACATGGATGGTAGGGGCTCCAAGTTGCGGAGGTGTCAGGAGGAAGGGTAACAGAAGCAGCTGGGGTGGGGGAGGAGTTTCAACTGGTACCTGAGGGAGCCAGCAGAGGTGGAGAGCCAAGGGAGGAGGGAAGCAGGTTCCAGAGCGTGGGAAGCAATAGGAGAAAGCTGGCTGTCCAGGCAAGGAGCAGGGTTGATGAGTGGCGTAAGAGTGATGATCCCTGGAGTGGAGGAAGCATGAAGCTGGGGGGGTTGGAGAGAAGAATGAGGAGCGGTAAGAGGGATGGGACCCAAACCAGTATTTGGAAATGAGGTTGTTTAGTGAGACTGGTGACATGAGGGTAGGGGGAAGATGGATAGGGAGAAGTGGAGGGAGCAGTGGGGACTACGAGGGAGGGGATTTTTAGCAAAGTGTGCGGCAAAAGCTGTTACAGAGGGTGTCCAGTATGGCAAGAGAAGTGGAGGGGGCAGTGCCATAGACCACAAATGCATAGTCAAAGAGAGGGAACACCATTTGTGGTAACAAGCTCCCTGCAAACCTGCGGAGATAAACAGTCTTTGTTGTGGAACAAGGTACCAAGCCTGGGCAGAGTTTTGCATGGATGGCATCAATGTGGGCTGAGAAGTCAAGCTTGCTGTCAAACCACACACTGAGGTACTTAGAGACTGCACAGTTTCAAGGCCCTAAATGATCTCAGGAGGAGTGGAGGTAGTACTAGGAGGAATGAGCAGAGACAGATCAGATATGGGTCAGTCGGTATGGAATGTAGCCGTGTGGATGAGTGTTGTAAGCCCTGATGGGGCTCTGTTAGTTACAATATGATGCCACAAGGGGTGATGCCTACTGAATCCTGAAGTTATCATTGGGGTGAAGCTTGTTTGTCGAGGAGGTGTGAGCTCGGTACTAGAGGGGTGTAAGCCCAGTAGTTGTGGTGAGGGAGCCCAGTTGTTGTTGTGGTATGGGCCCCATGAGCCCAATGATCAGGGGTGCATGAACCCAGTAGTCATGGGTGGGAGCTTAGAATCATGATGGGAGCCCAGTAGTTATGTGGTTGCTGGGCATGAGCCCAGTGGTGGTAAGGATGATGGGGCAGTGAGTGATATGGTGGTGCGAACGAGGCAAGGATAGTGTCCCAGTACAGACATGGAGAGAGGTAGGGAGCAAAGTCCCAAAAGAAACAGACAAAGCAGAGCTCAGCTGCAGCAATGGCCATGCAGGGCCCAGCTGACCCCCAAGAGCAGCAGCAGTGCAGGGAGCAGGAATGAAACTTGGCCACCAGGTAACCCCCAGAGTAAGAAAGTGGGAGGGTGGGGCAAGCAGCAGAAGAGGCAGACCAGCAAAGCATGGATGCAACAGCAGAAAATAGGAGCTCTGGAGTGAAGCACACAGTGCCAAGTGGAACAACAACATGAACAACAGGAGCAGGGACTGGAGCAACAAGAGCACCACGCCCACAACCGCTGAACCAAGTCGCAAGCAGAATGGCCCCTGCCCTAGCAGACAGAAGGGCTAGGAGTCAAAAGATGCCTGGCAACCAACATCAAGCAAACCGCTCTGCCACCAGAGCAGGAACAGCCCTCAAACAAAGCAAGAGGAACAGCAGGGACACCCTAGGCAGAAGCCCTGTGCAGTCGAAGGAAGACAGGCAGAGCAGGTAGGAAGCCAGCAGCCATGCAGCCACAGCATCAAAACAAACATCTGCAGGATGCTAAGGACAGGTGTGCTTTAATAGCACTTGTTGGAGGTATGACAAGGTTGCCCACTGCCCCATTGAACCTCAGGCAAGCCTGCATTTACGAGTGCCTTCTTAAGTCCTTTGTCTGCCAGAAGTGCTCAGCCTCGCTTCTGAGTTCGCTCATCCAAAGAACTCAAAAAGGCACTCCTGTAACCAGCAAAAATGCTGGAAACATATGTACTGTATAAACATTTCAAGGAGAGCTGTGCTCATCCTACAAGTGATTTGGTCATGTAGAAGCTGTTTTTTAAAGCAGCAGTATTTGTCAGTGGGCAAAACATTTAATCACATAGTGTTTTTTAGTAAAAATCTATTTCTGACTTCCTAAGATTCATGCTCAATGTATTTTTAGTTTTCTCAGATATTGTTAAAACAGCTTTTACGGCGTAGTTTGTAATTCATGGCTTACATCATTAAAGATGGCTGCCAAGCCAGCCCTGTGGCTAGGAGTGCTGAGGTGCTGGGTGCCTTACCTCCTTCCACACTGATGACCCAGGGTTGGGATGGGACTCGGGTTGCTCAGGGGCCGCCAGGCAGAGGAAGAACTGAGCATCCCAAGACAGCTCTCCTTCCTCAGAAAGGGGCGTTAGTGTGGCGTGCTGCTTGCCTGTCACCCAGCGACGGCTGGATGGTAGCACATGTGCGTCACCACACAAGGGAAGGGGATGACATGTTCAGGATGCTGGGGCCATCGCTGTAGAAGTGGAGCTTGGACATTGCATCCATTGCACAACCCCGTGCCCCTGCGGAGAAAACACGGTGGAAAATATGGAGGGTGAGCTTAATGAAGCCCTCCCCGAGAGCACTAATGGCCCACTTAGTCCCGGGAGGTTGATAGGGGATTGGGATGGCCGGTGAACATGGGATGGGCTGATACAACCACCCAGCCTGCCAGGGAGCAAGAAAAACCTCTATGGAAAAAAAAAGATGGCCACCACTCACAATGTTTAAAAATCTCTTCCGCTGAGGTTACCTGTTGAATGCACTTACTAGATTCATAATGTGGATGTATTATCATGGTGCTACCACATGTTTGATGGTAAACAGAACAACACGGTACCAAGTTATTTAATTTTTCTATTGCTGGCATGGTACAGGAGTGGGAATTTTCTAAAAACTTCTAAAATCTAAATCCCATATCTTGATTCAGGAATGAAAGAAAACCAAAGGAAAAATGTGTATCTTGATATTTTTGTCAGATGTATATTATTGCTGAAAAAACTATATGGTTTAACAAATACTGTTGCTTTACATAGGGTTCTGATCCTTTCATTGTTCTATCCTGCCTGGTTTTAGTAAGCTCATTGGGTGTTTCTGAGTTACATACTGGGGCTAAGTATCACTATACAATGGCAAGAAAAAATCCTGGACTTTGATTAGTCAGAGCCCACCTTCAACTGTGATATTATTCCAGCAAAACGTCACTGTATGAAGAGCAGGCACACAAATGGATGCACATGACATGGAATCATTATACCTCTGACAACTCAGTCTTGTCCTGACTTGTAATAGGTGCCTTGAACTCTGCCATTTGTTCAAATAAAATAATGAAAAAAAAACAATATCTCTGTCTTAAAGTATACCAATACAAATCATGCACAAATATAAAGGAACTGTTTGTCGCCGCCACTTTATGAAAATGCCTACTGTAATCTTGCCTGCTTTCCCAAAGCACCTTTTCCGATAGCACGTTCTCCACGAGCAGCTTCAGCCTCGGCTGACATTTCACACTGACTGTGATTGAACTGAACTTTAAACAAGCATGTGCCCTTGCTTTCTGACTCCTCTCCCCGCGGTTTGTCGCGTGAGTGTCACTCCCTCCCATTCCCTGCTCTTACGGACACCTTTTCATTCTTTTACCTTTCCTGAAGATAGAGGAGATTAATACAGCAGAGACACAGCAGTCAGTATATCAGCAGTCACTCTGGATGGTTGGGGAAGCAAGACCGAAGGTGGGGTGGGTGGGTGGTGGGACTTAGAGTAAGGAGACACAGAAACCCAGTACATAACAGCAACACCTACTGGAAGAATACAAAACAGTTACTTATGCGTGCACACTCAAAAATCAACTAGAAAACTATTTTAAAAATGTATCTTTTTAATTGTTTGTATTCTAGATAAAAAGGAGCCTTTCTATAATATCAATGATGCATGTCATGGTGTGTGTAGTGTGGATAACATCACTCCTTGGGTGTTGGATGTGCTCTGCCCATGGCCTTGTACCCTGCCACCCGAGGCATGACGTTATTCCGGCATGACACACACCCTGTCGGGCATTATTGCTTCTCTTTAGAACTTCAAGATGTGGCTCATGTCTCTTTCAGCTGCAGAATTCTATAACAGAACACAGATATGTTGTGCCAACAATCTAGGGGCTCAGCAAGGACGTAAACTACATCATGCATTTCTAAATGGACTTTAGCACCAGAGTGTATGTCAGCAACCCCCAATGAATTTAATAAAAGGCCACAAAAGATGGGATTATAATAGGATAAGAATCAGTATCTGAAAAACAAATTCTACAGAAAGTACTGACAAAGACCTTCTTTGTTATGTTTTTATAAGTGCTGACTTATAAAGTTTAATAAATATTTCATATCTACCTTGGAGTGGTTCATCTATTCCTCAAGTGCAACTGCTTGTGTTGAAAGTACAGACTTGCAGGTTATATGCAGAGCTCCTTTATAAGAAAGCTGACACTGACCTGGCCCGTCGGCACAGTGGTAGTGCTACTACCTGTGATGCCAGCGACCAGGGTTCAGGAATGAGCCTGGGTCACTGGGGAGCCGATCAGGGGAGGATGGGTGAGCATTCCATGAATGTTCACCTCCCCAGGGGAGGAAGAGTTACCAGCTCCCGCTGCTCCATTGCCAGCTGGGTATCCACGGGTGGCAGTGCAGTCTGGAACCAGTAACAGGGATGGGAACATTATCACTTGCAATGCCCTCATGATTATTTGAGGTGGGACAGAAAAAGTGAAAAATACCTTGACCGAGCAGGCTGCCTGGTGCTGTTTTGCTGCAGGTCCTGCACCATCAACTGAGGCTCTTGCTCCCCCACAAAACTTCAGCTCTGTCCAGGGCGGTTGGGGTGACCCCTGGGCAGCCCTTCCCGGAGGGGAGGGGGTCATCCATGGGGGAACAAGGAGAGAGGTAAGTCTCTGGATGGGGGGGGGGTTGGTGATGGGGCTGGCAGGGCGAAAGGACCAAAGGGAGCTGGTTGGGAGTAAGGCAGAAAAGTAAACTACATTAAAATAAATAAATTGCGATCTCATTTATAAGAAAGCCGACACTGGGGTGGGCCCCTGGTGTCAGAATCAGGATCAAGTGTCAGTATACCTCTATGGATAGGGCCCCAGTTTCAGCTCTACTACAGTTTCAGATAAGATATTTTCATGTGCTGAAACTGTTGTCATGAGTGATAGAGGGATTTCTTGTGTAATCTCAGTATAATAACTGGTAAGCAATTTCTTTTAATGTACTGACCAGGTTGATATTTTCCATAACAACCGGCTGGTTGTTATGACATTCATGAGCCATGCCAGTCAAACTATGCTGTTGCCTCATTGGCCAACATTCTGTATGTGGGCGGGTCCAAACAGTCTCATAAACTGCTGGAGAAAAATTGCTGGCCTGTTATTATAAAAAATAAAAGAGATGGAGGAGGAAGCCATATGAGAATTTAATGCACACCTGTTGTGGGATGTTGTGAGCAACCGGCTTCGCCCTCGGGTTTATGTAGCATCCTGCAACTCGGGTGTGCATTAAATTCTCATGTCAAACCCTTCCCCATCCATTATTCTCTATATATAGTGGTGTGAGAAAACCACTTATGACTACAGTTTCAGGCTGGCATTGGCTCTCACCTCCTTCAGTGTCTGCTCCATGATACAGGCAGTCTTTAGCTGCGTCTCCAGGTTCAGTGCTTTCAGTCGCTCCTCTTTCAGCTGCGAGGTCAGCTCCTCCACTTTCTCCAGGACAGCATCATGGCTGTCTTTCACAGAATGCTGGGCCTGATAAAGTAGAGCAAGGGAGAAAGGAAGGTACACAACACTGAGATGGCATGCCACATATGGAGCCTTCAAGGACTGCATGATGAGTGGGAGGGCAAGCTGTGAGAGCCCCAGCAGGGTGCAATGGTCACATTGAAGAGTACCAATAATCAAAGCAGCTCATTCCAGTTTGTAAAAGAACTAATATCTTCAGATCAGTATTTCTCATGTGTGGCCACTGTGGCACCATGAGGCCACCAGTAGTAACACTCAGATACTGCTTTTGAACAGCCTTATGGGAATCAACAGATGGCCCATCTAACTAAGTCCAGATCTGCGATCCAATCTGAACCTATTTGGATTTTGAATCCAAGGTCAGATACTGGGATCCAAGGTCTGATATATGCCTCTTATCCCTCCAATCCAAGGCCGGATAGCGGTATTGGAGGTTGGATAGTGGGATCTGAAGTCAGATATCTGCCTCAAATCACTCAGATATCAGTTAGTACCATCAGATAGTTGGTATCCTATTGGATCGTAGGTGATATAATCCAATAGTCCAATATCAGCGGTATCCAATGCCATCCAGTATGCGAGATAATTGGTGGTATCCAGTAGTATCTGATTAGGTTGGATACTATCCGAGTAACACTAGCCATGATCCTAATTTTGTGTAATCACAGATATTCCTTAATCGCCAATTACAAATATAAAGGAACTGGCAACCATGTATCGTAAAGAGGGAGTCTGGCCACCAACAACAAAACACTGGCATCCAAAGAACCCAAATAAACATAATTTCAAAATCATTTAGAATTGCAAGCCAATGCATTCCTTATTACTGAGAGCAGTTCCATGAAAACAAGATCATTGTCTCACAGAGTTCATCTACTCCTGATAGTTACTTAGCTGAGGTCATAATCTTCCATTTGTGGCATCACAGTCATTACCATGGTTACAAACTGTGCTGTCGCAAGGAACGATTACTCCTTCTCCTTCCCTATATGACACTGGAACAATTCTTCCCACTTGCTTACCACATGATCCAGTAGTGATTCCTCCCAGTCTCTTCCCTCATGATCCAGGACCCTCCCTATATGACACTGGAATTAGTCTTCCCACTCACTGCCCATGTGGTAGTGGATTCCTTCCCTCTCCCCACTTGACCCAGGAGTACTACCACCCACTCCATCCCCATGTCAAACTGGAACCGTTCCTCCCATTCCCTCTCCATGTGACTTTGGAACAATTCCTCCCTCTCCATGTGATGATGGAATTATTCCTACCACTCCCTCCCCATGTGACACTGAAACTATTCGTCCCACTCCCTCCTCGTGTAGACTGGAGCAATTTTACCCACTCACTCTTCATTTAAAACTGTAACTAATCCTCTGACTCCCTGCCCATGTGGTACTGAAACTATCCCTAATGCTCTCTCCCACATGACACTGTAACTGTTCCTCCAACTCCATCCCCATATGACGTTGGAGCCATTTCCCCCACTCCCTCTCCATGTGACACTGGAGCAACTCATCTTATTCTTTTCCCATGTGACACTGCAGCAACTCCACCCATTTGCTCTCAATTTAAAATGGTAACTAATCGTCCGACTCCCTGCACATGTGAGAGTGGAACTATTTTTCCCCACTCCACAACCAGGTCCATCTTGTAAATGAGCTTTGCTCAATGATCGCCTGGATAAATAAAGATTTTGATTGATTGATTGACTCCCTTCCCATGTGCCATTGGAACTATTTTTCCCACTCCCTTCCCATGTAACACTGGAATGATGACTCCTATTCCCTTCCCATGTGGCACTGGAACTGTTCCTCCCACTCCCTTCTCTTGTCACCCTGGAACTATTCCTCCCACTGTCTCCCCACGTGACACAGGAGCAATTCTGCCTACTTGCTCTCCATTTAAAACTGTAACTAATCCTCCAACTACCTGCCCATGTGACACTATCACTATTCCTTCCACTGTCTCCCCACATGACGCTGGAGCAATTCCTCCCACTCCCTTCCCACATGACACTAGAACTATTCATCCCTCACTTCCTTCCAGTGTGACATTGGAACTATTCTTCCCACTCCCTTCCCATGTGATACCCAAACTGTTTTTCCCAGTCCCTTCCCATGTGATGCTGGAACTGTTTCTTCCACTCCCTTTCAATGTGATGTTGGAACTCTTCCATCCACTCTCTTTCCATGTGACACTGGAACTATTCCTCCCACTCACTTCCCATGTGACACTAGAACTAGTCCTACCATTCCTTCTCTATATGACACTGGAACTATTCTTCCCACTCCCTTTCCATGTGATGTGCCACTGGAATTATTCCCCCCATGTCCTTTCCATGTGACACTGGAACTATCCCCCCCCACTCCCTTCACATGTGACACTGGAACTGTTCCTTCCACTCCCTCCCCATATGACACTGGAAGTGTTCGTCCCACTCCCATCCCATGTGACACTGGAACTGTTTCTCCCCCTCCCTTTCCATGTGGCACTGAACTATTCCTCTCACTCCCTTCCCATGTGACTCTGGAACTATTTCACCCATTTGTTGCTTTGCTTTACAAATTGTCTTGGTTACATGTTTGGCCCAGTTTCTATTATTTGAGAAACATAAACTGAGAAAATCACATTGGTAGAACAGCGATCGGTCATGGACAACTGTTTCATGTTAGATTATGTAGCCAATAAATATAACCTTGTAAAAAATATCCATTATACATAGCATTTGTCAGTTTCTCACAAGCAATTGGCAAGGTCAGCAGGAAAATCCTGTGGCAGAGGTTAAGTAGAGTGAATGCTCCATCCGACATCCTTGATGTCAGTTAGACTTTATTCTGACACTTGGACTCAGGTGAGGTATTCAGAGCAAGTAGGTTTGTCCATTAAAATTTAAGCAAACATTTGTGTCAAGCAAAGCTGTATTTTTGTACCTACTCTTTTTAACCTATTTATTAATATATCCTGATTCAGCTTGATGATGCTAATTTTCATAATCCTAAAGTATTGGATAGTAATATTGGATGTCTTGCTTGTGAGGATGTTCTTATTTTGTTCTCATGATTCAAAATACAACTAGAGAGAAAAATTTACAAATTCTATACACTGTGTACACTGTCAGATCATGAGCGCAGTCTTAAGAAGACACAGACAATGCTGATAGAAAAATATAAGTCAAATAAAATTTCACCTTTCTTAAATAAAACCAAATTAGGGCAGGTCTACTAATACAATTTTCTTGGCTTATGCTTCTCATGTAACAGAAAGTGGAAGGAACACCTAACTAATACAATTTGTAAAGCAAAGCAAACACTTGGCGTCTTGCTCCGTTTTAAGAATAAACATGAAGGAAACATTGTTAAGGGAGTTTTAACAGCTTGCAATGCCAAACTAAACAATAAAATATTATTTGGTGTAGAAATCTGGGACACTCACATATCAGGAAATCAGAGAGTTATGAATACAATTTACAAGAGAACCTTACAGGTCCCAAAATCAGTGCCAAACTGCACTACTAAAGCTGAATGTGGCACATTTTCTCTAAAATCTGAAGCCACAGAAAGCATATTATCTTTTTGTCTTAAAAGTCTAGATTAAGTAGATGTACCAGAATGTGTTCAGAAGAAATGTACAACTATGAGAAAAATTGCCTTAAACTTACATGGCCAACAGTGATTAAGGGGCTTCCTAATGGGTTAGGTTTTGGTTACAGACAGAAATATGCCACAATAGAACCATTCCATTTCATGAAAGATAAACTAAAACAGCATACTGAAGACCAGAAAATACAACACATTTGTTGTAATCAAGTCGCAAAAGGCTTGTAAACGGCTCTCTAAAAATTAACAAGATACTGTATATACATGGAACCATATCTTTCTGTTTTAACCAAACCTTTGGATAGGAAGTTATTTGCATTCTTCAGAATGGAGATTTATTTATTTATTTGATAGTTTGTGACCGGGAGAGGCACACTGAGCCATGGCTCGTTTTCATGTGTGACCTGGGGGCAGGGGAAGGGGAATATTTGTACGTATGTAAACTGATTTACAGAACCAAATTAAGCAGTTGGTGGTATTTTAGCAAAATTTGTGAGAGTAATATGAAGGAAAAAAGGATTGGTATGCTACAAATTTATAATCCAACACATAGTCTTAATTATGGACTCATTGAAACTTGATCACACATACTTTCTTTTCTGTCCAAAATTCAGGAAGGGTAGAGATGTGTATTTTGCACATTTACTGTCAAAGACCTGGTGGTTATCACCTGAACAGCTAGCTATAAAGCAAATGAAGTCACCTGGTCAGGCCATACTGCAAAATATTGTATATTTTTAAGGGCAATAAATTAAAAAAGTCACCTTGTTCTGTTATTGCTATATAATATGTTATTTGATCTTGCAGGCTATAGGTATAGACTTATTTCTGACACTATTCTGGGGCCACTGTTGACTCAATAAAAAGCTTTGTGTGATGACAGTAATTATGCTCCTAATTTTGTTAGGATAAAATGGGTACAGGTATCCTTACCACTGATAAGGTAAGTGACTATTTACAGTTTTTCCTTGAATCAGTGAAACAAACCCTCTCTTTCAACTGATCTCAGAAATCAAAATAGGATCGGTTAGATAAAAAGGGTTTTATGGACCTAACTGTGAGTCATCTGATGGAAAATATATTATTTTTTCCAACTGAGAATATGGGCATTTATGTTGCTTACTTACATTTGATGAAAAACTTTTTTAAGGCTTTAACCTATACCTTTTAAGGTACTATCTCTATGTTATATTCACTAAACCAAAACCACTCAGTGGGCTAGGTGTGTGCAGGATGTAAAAAAAATCATGAACAGAAAACAAATATCTGCAACACATGAGCACTAAACCATAGTAGTAGCTTTATTTGAAAATCTTAAAAAAATGCTAAAACAGCATCTGTTCAGCAGAACCTCTACCGGTTTCACAAAGTATGCGTCATCAGGAGGCTGGCTTTGCATTTGAAAAAGGATCCTTAAATACACTCAAAGCACACTTTAATTAAAGTGGCAGTGCTTATACAATATTAAGTGCAACGTTAAATTACTAACAATCTAATAGGTTGTAAATCTCACAAATAATTTAACAAAAAAATTATAAAAAAATGGAAGAGTTAAAAAAAGGAGGGAATCCTTTGTTTCACAACATTTCAGGGTATGGAAAAACGGATCCTACTTCATCATAGAGGACAATAGCATGGAAAAACTATCCAAATTCATAAGTCCCCAGATCAATATTATAGAGCTGTAATACCACTGGTATTCTAGTGCACCCTAGAGGAAACCTGAAAAATACATCATTAAAAACTTGAAAAACATGAAGCTCCGACAGTGTCAATTCCAGCGGGACAGACATAAAAATTAATTTTCTCTGTATACATGGCATGAGTTCTATGCGGTCATTCAGACCTGGTGGTGCCATTGCTCCTAGAGTGAAAATCCAAAAGGACTCCCTGTAGAATAACTTGTCATTTAAGTCACCACCCCGAGAACCTAATCTTACTTTTTCTATGGCAGAAAATTTTAAAATATGTTGGCCATTTCCACTAGTCTTTATATGGCAAGCCAATGCATTTTTTGCATCCCCCTCTCTTATAGATCTTAAATGTTCCCCATACATATTTTCATGGGTCTAGTTGTTTTCCCCACGTAAAAAGCCCCACACTCACATGTGGCTAGATGCACTACATGTCCACTGCTGCAATTAAAAAACTCCCACATTTTAAACATCTTACTGTTGTTTCAAGTATAAAGGTGTCAGTCCTCATGATGTATGGGCAATATTTACAGTTGCCACATTTGAAGTTACCTATGGGGAGGGGGGGCAACCATGTATTGTTACCATCTCCATTATCCTTATGGTTTTCCTGGTAACTATAGAAAAGTTTGTTCCTCAGATTTGGGCCCCTACGATACACCATCTGTGGTTTTTGTTGTGTAATTTCAGACAGGCTTAGTGCACTGTCCAATATGTGCCAATTGGTATTAATTATTTTCTGTACTGCATTAGCATGTCTCATATAATTGGTCACAAAATTGGCCCTAGGCAAATCCATCACCCATCTTTTATTCTCAAATAGACTTGTTCTAGGGGTATCCAGGTTTTCCAAATATGCTTTTTCCACCAGTGTGGTGTATACTGGTACATATGTGGTGGTATAACCACATGCAATGAACCTTGCATGCATATCCATGCCATTCACAACAAAATCAGCATCCTCAGAACAATTTCTATGATCTCTTAACATCTGAGCTTTGGGAATATTCTCAGTCATATGGCGTGGATGGCAACTCAAGGCATGCAAAAGTGATTTTCTATCTGTCTCTTTCTGGAACAGATTTGTTTTGAATGTCCCATCTGTATTCATTGCTATTTTTAAATCCAAAAAAGAGACTGATGTCAAATCACTTTGTACAGAAAATTTTAAATTTGGATTACTCCCTTCTAAGTAATCAACAAATTCATCAAGCTCTGCCAAGGTGCCCTTCCACACCATAAAAATGTCGTCAATAAAATGACACCAGATATCAATCCTATCGTAATAAGGATTGTTCTCGGCATCATAGGTGGTTATTTTCTCCCAAAAGTCTAAATAGAGGTTACCATAATTGGGGGCAAATGTTGTCCCATCACCATCCCCTTGAGCTGTAAATACATATCACTTTGAAACAAAAAACAATTCCTTTGTAAAATATGTTCAGTACGGGACAACAGAAATTGCTTCTTATGTTCAGAAACACCACAATCTATCCCAAGCCAATACTCAAGGGCCCGTAAATCCCCCTCATGTGGGATATTAGTATAAAGTGAATTGATATCAATGGATACCAGAAACCACCCCAGTTCAGCCTGCATCTCATCCAGTATTTCCAACATTTGTGTCGTATCTCTGACAAAAGAGGGCAATTTTGAGAAATACTTGTTTACATGGGCATCTACAAATTTAGATAGTGGCTCTGTCAGGCAACCATTTCCTGGAACTATGGGTCTACCAGAAGGGTTACGTAAATCCTTGTGGATTTTAGGATGTATATATATATATATATATATATATATATATATATATATATAATATTACATACATGCTCCCACAGGGTGAGTAACAGTTAAATAACCCAATTCCTCATTGGTTATAGTTCCAGATATCAATGCATCATTAAGAAAAATATCTATTGTTTGTTTGTAGCTGTTGGTAGGATCATTTTTCAATTTAACATAAAAAGGAACAACATGTGTCGTGGTGTAAATGTTTCAGACAGTCAGGAACCATTGATTGTGGATACATCCACACAAAGGGAGGTAAGCCCTTTTCATCCTGTTTCTAACTATATGCCACAGTATAATGAAACTGTCAGAGTTTTTGAACGTGCTTGTGAAAAATCTTTTAAGCAAATGTTTAATACACCAAACAGGGCCACTTATGTCAACATAACCTCTGAGGAGTCTGCTGCTTTGAAAGGTTTACAGCCGAATAATGCTATCACCATCAAGCCAGCAGATAAGGGGGGCTCAATAGTTGTTATGTCAACACAGGGTTACATTGGCGAGGTACTAAGACAACTGGGGGACACACAATTTTATGTTAACTGAAAAATGAACTGACCAACAGCTACAAATAAGCAATAGATATTTTTCTTAATGATGCATTGATATCTGGAACTATAACCAATGAGGAATTGGGTTATTTAACTGTTACCAACTCTGCGGGAGCATGTATATATATATTCTCCCTAAAATCCACAAGGATTTACATAACCCTCCTGGTAGACCCATAGTGACAGGAAATGGTTGCCTGCCAGAGCTCCTATCTAAATTTGGAGATGCCCATATAAATGGGTATGTCTCAAAATTGCCCTCTTTTGTCAGAGATACGACACAAATGTTGGAAATATTGGATAAATGCAGGCTGAACCAGGGTGGTTTCTGGTATCCATGGATATCAGTTCACTTTATACTAACATCCCACATGAGGGGGGTTTACGGGCCCTTGAGTACTGGCTTGGGTTAGATTATGGTGTTTTTGAACATAAGAAGCAATTTTTTGCTGTCCTGTACCGAACATATTTTATAAAGGAATTGTTTTTTGTTTCAAAGTGATATGTATTTACAGCTCAAGGGGACGGCAATGGGACAACCTTTGCCCCCAATTATGCCAACTTCTATTTAGACTTTTGGGAGAAAATAACCATCTATGATGCCAAGAACAATCCTTATTGCAATAGGATTGATATCTGGCGTTGTTTTATTGATGACATTTTTATGGTGTGGAAGGGCACCTTGGCAGAGCTTGATGAAGTTGTTGATTACTTAGAAAGGAGTAATCCAAATTAAAAATTTTTGTACAAAACGATTTGACATCAGTCTCTTTTTTGGATTTAAAAAATAACAATGAATACAAATGGGACATTCAAAACAAATCTGTTCTAGAAAGAGACAGATAGAAATTCACTTGTGCATGCCTCAAGTTGCCATCCACACCATATGACTGAGAATATTCCCAAAGCTCAGATGTTAAGAGCTCACAGAAATTGTTCTGAGGACGCTGATTTTGTTGTGAATGGCATGGATATGCATGCAAGGTTCATTGCATGTGGTTATAATACCACATACATACCAGTATATACCACACTAGTGGAAAAAGCATATTTGGAAAACCTGGATACCCCTAGAACAAGTTTATTTGGGTATAAAACATGGGAGATGGATTTGCCTAGGGCCAGTTCTGTGACCAATTTTATGAAACATGCTAATGTGGTACAGAAAATAATTAATACCAGTTGGCACATATTGGAGAGTGAACCATGCCTGTCTGAAATTGCACAACAAAAATCAATGAAGGTCTATCATAGGGGTCCAAATCTGAGGGACAAACTTGTCCATAGTTACCAGGGAGACCATAAGGATAATGGAGATGGTAACAATACATGGTTGCCCCTCCCCCCATAGGTAACTTCAAATGAGGCAACTGTAAATATTGCCCATACATCATGAGGACTGACACCTTTACTACTTGTAACAACAGTAAGATGTTTAAAATGTGGGAGTTTTTTTAATTGCAGCAGTGGACATGTAGTGTATTTAGCCACATGTGAGTGTGGGGCTTTTTATGTGGGGAAAACAACTAGACCCATGAAAATATGTATGGGGGAACATTTAAGATCTATAAGAAAGGGGGATGCAAAAATGCATTGGCTTGCCATATAAAAACTAGTGGAAATAGCCAACATATTTTTAAATTTTGTGCCATCGAAAAAATAAGATTATGTCCCTGGGTGGTAATGTAAATGGCAAGTTATTCTACAGGGAGTCCTTTTCGATTTTCACTCTAGGAGCAATGGAACCACCAGGTCTGAATGACCGCATAGAAGTCATGCCATGTATACAGAGAACATTTATTTTTATGTCTGTCCTGCTGGAGTTGACACTGTCGGGTCTTCATGTTTTTCAAGTTTTTAATGATGTATTTTTCATGTTTCCCTTAGGGTGCACTAGAATACCAGTGGTACTGCAGCTCTATAATATTGCTCTGGGGACTTATGAATTTGGATAGTTTTTCCGTGTTATTGTCCTCTGTGATGAAGTAGGATCCGTTTTTTCTGTTTTTTCTATATCCTGAAATGTTGTGAAACAAAGGATTCCCTCCTTTTTTTAACTCTTCCATTTTTTTTATACATTTTTGGTAAATTCTTTGTGAGATTTACAACCTGTTAGATTGTTAGTAATTTAAGGTTGTACTTAATATTTTATAAGCACTGCCACTTTAATTAAATGGTGTTTTGAGTGCATTTAAGGGTCTTTTTTTCGAATACAAAGCCAACCTCCCGATGATGCATACTTTGTGAAACCAGTAGAGGTTCTGCTGAACAGATGCTGTTTTGGTGTTTTTTAATGATTTTCTAACAAAGCTGCTACTATGGTTTAGTGCTCGTGTGGTGTGGATATTTGTTTTCTGTTCACTATCTCTACATTACACAGAGAGATAGAAATGTATTCAATTAGACGGCCCAGTGGTACTGAGGGTTGAGGCATGGACCCCACACCTCGTGCTATGCCAGCGACTCGGGTTCGGGAACAACCTATGGTTGCTAAGGTGCTAGCACAGGATGGGGAGGGTGGGAGCAGGGTCGAACGTTGGCTCTCCTCTCCAGGGTTAAGTGGTGGTGTCACCTACCCGTAGTCCTGCTGTCACAAAATGGAGGTTCGGTGCTGGTGCAGGCAGTCAACAGCGTGACTGGAAGGGAGGGGCATCCCGAACAGTGTGGGCGTGTCTCTCCGCACGTGTGCATTACATCGAGAGCGTGTGGGTGTAGGGTTTGAGAGAAAACCCGCTAAAACCCAGAAATGACATATGAAAAAAAGAAGAAATGCTTTCAATTGCCAGTTTTACTATATATGTATTATATATTAGATGTATTTATTGGAAATATATTTATCGATTTATTTACTCTTTTCCCTTTTGTAATTTATAATAACAGTTTTGTTGAGCAATAAAAAACATTACTTTGCCCTTCTCTGGATTGCCTCTACCCTATGTTCTTTCTGCTGTGTGGCCTCTAAAACTGGACACAGTACTCCAGTGGGGTCTCAACAGCAAGTGATACAGTGGCAACACCATCTCCCTGCTCCTGCTGGAGATACCCCTCCCTATGCACCCCAGCATCCCAGTAGCCCTACCCACCACTTTGTTAGACTGCTCTGCCACTTTGAGGTCATCAGATATGATAACCCTAAGGTCCCTTTAATGTCTAGTGACTGTCAGTACCTCCCTCCATCGTCTACTCAGTGCCAGGGTTCCTATGCCCTAAGTGAATGACTTTGCACTTTTTGATATTAAACCTCGACTGTCATGCTCTTGACCACTCCTCCGAGTTCCCAAGATCCCTGTGCATTCTGTTGCCTCCCTGTTTTGTAGATTTGCTATTCTTAGTCTACACTACCATTGTCCGCCACTCTGGTGAAATGAGAACATTAGAACGAAGAGTTAAAAAAATTAAAAATTTCTACATAGCACATATCACCTGTGCAAATATTTTGGCTGATAACTAACTCCCTTCTTCATAGGTATTCCATTCTCACTCCACACTACCTCGAATCACTGCCCTGGTGAAATTAAACATTACATTCAAATTTATAAAAAGTATTAACGTTTCTATTAGGATTCAAACCCTGCTCTCTAACTTAAAGTACTTCAGTTATGTATTCTTGCCAGTATTTTAACATTAGTCTTCCACTTTTTAACCCTCCTACACAGTCCCTGAGCTAATGTGTTGCACTGAGGTGAATGGCAGGTGTTGTTGCCTAAATCTAGCTCACTCACCTAGAAAACAAGGAACATGAAGGACCAGCTTCAAATCAAGGGCAATGATTTTGGAAAAAACTATAGGAGGACTCTCGGTGCCGTTAACAGCCAGTTAGTGGAATGAACTCTCTTATTCACGTGACTCAAGAGCAATTCCTCCATCTCTCGCTCCACATGACACAAGGACCGATAACCTTCCCTTCCCTTCCCGTCCCTCAAGATCCAGGAGCTATTCCTTGAGCTCCCTCACCACATGGCACTAAGGACTGATAACCTTCCCCTCCCTTCACACATGATCCAGGAGTGGTTCCTTGCACTCCCTCCCCACATGACCAAGGAGATGTGCCTTCTACTCCCTCCTCACATGACCCAGGAGCTCCTTCTCCTCCTTTCCCAAGAGGCCTAGGAGCTGTTCCTCCCACTCCCTCCACCCGTGACCATGGAGCAGTTCCTCCCCACATGACCAAGGAACTACTCCTTTCCCATAAGGAGCAGTTCCTCCCACTCCCTCCCCACATGACCCAGGAGTGATTCCACCCACTCCCTTCCTTCAGGACCTAGGAGAAATTCCTCCCACTCCCTCCTCACATGACCCAGGAGTGATACCTCCCATTCCCCACCTTTATGACCTAGGAATGATTCCTCCTACTAACTCGTTACATGACCCAGGAGTGATTCCTCCCATTTCCTCCCTTTATGACCAAGGAGTGATTCCTCTCACTACCTCCTCACATGATCCAGAAGTGATTCCTCCCACTACCTCCTCACAGACCCAGAAGTAATTCCTCCCATTTCCTCCCCTTATGACCAAGAAGTGATTCCTCCCGCTACCTCCTCACATGACCCAGGAGTGATTCCTCCCACTACCTCCTCACAGACCCAGGAGTAATTGTTCCCATTTCCTCCCCTTCTGACCAAGGAGTGATCCCTCCCACTACCCCCTCACATGATTCAGGAGTGATTAGAATGACCTAGACAGAGAATTCCTTACCTGCTGAAGTTGGGCTTCATAGACCTGTGGAACACAAAAAGAGAGAGAGGATTTATAAGGAGAGTGCAGAGAATCATTGCATGTCACAGACAGAGGAAGGCAACTAAAATGGTGCAGAGGTTGCATCAATAGCCGTATGAGGAGAGTGACTGAGGGATCTCAACATGTACACCCTAGAAGAGAGAACAGGGAGAGGGCGCATGAAAGAGACCTACAAGTACTTCATAGGGGTTGACAGGGTACAAGAGAGGTGTTTATTTCAAATAAGGATGAGCACCAGGACCAGAGGGCGTACAATGAAGCTGGGGGGGGGGGGCATTTAAGAAGGATGTGCAGAAGTACTACTTCACTGAAAGGGTGGTGGATGCATGGAACAGACTGCCAGTGAAAGTGGTGGAGGCAAAATCAGTAGAGGGCTTCAAGCATACAAGGGGTAGATATAGAGGAATATTAGTGAATAGGAAGGGAGGAGGGAGAGTCACTAGAGACCAGTTTGGGGTCTGCAGAGACAGGTTAGGCAGGGAACATCTGGGCAGACTGGGTTGGCCAAGTGCTCCTTTTCTGTCAACAAATTCTGTGTTTCTGTTGCCTTGCTTATGTAAAGGATAAATGATACAAATACTAAGTATTATGATTCTTTGTTATATAATATTATTACAATAACAGAGTTACGTTTATTTTCTATAGGAAAAGCCAGTAGTAATTCACCATTATAGCCAGGTGGTTATAACTGCGAACACATGCTGCTCTTCCTATGAGAAAACTGCGAGCCAGACTGTAGCTTACACTACACTGTCTTCTAACAGGCACCAACAGCTGCTGTTTTATATAACTGCTGTGGTGAAAAAAATGCTACTCCAGCAATTATACAAAATAAAACATGGGATGGTGTGTTTTTTAACAAGAATTTTACACACCCTTCAGTGCTGGATGCTTAAATAAACTCCTCAAGCTTCGGGTTTATGTAGCATCCAGCACCTCACGTGCGTGTAAAATTCTAGTGAAACACAGCTCCTCATGTGTTATTCTATATATAAGAATATGGTATCATAATTATTAGCATCAAGATTAAATGAAATGCTAATGATTGTTATTATTCTGATCTGTATTGCTTGCTTGATTAATTATTTTTTTTTTATAATAACAAATACAAGTCTGTAGTATTATGTTTTTTGTGGATATTGAGTTCCCAGGCACTTTCAAGTCTTACCCTGTACTATATATTAGTATGCATTAGGAGTTTATTGTCACATATACATTTATTATTTCTTCTCCTTTGTAATGCTATGATGCTTATGAAGTAATCATCGTCTTGTGTAAAAGGAATAATCTAAAAATTAAGTGTAAAACAAGAGAATGGAAGGCGGAAGGAAGAGAGCAAGGGGGAGTGGGCTGCGGAAGAGATGAGTTTGAAGGGGGAACACTTTGAGACTGGGAAATGGGTGTGTGAGAGAAAATAAGAGGATAGGGAATGGTATGAGGAAAAGAAAGGGCTGAAATGGAGGGAGGGGGAAATGTTAGGAAAATAAGTGCGAGGGGGAAGGGAAAGGGAGAATGGTTTAACCAGGAAAGGCACACTAAGCCAACACGTGTTTCCAGGTGTGCCCTGGGAGCACAAGGAAGTTGTGACTTGCTCAAGATCACACAGTATGCAAGTGGGGGCTGTGGAATTCAAATTCAGCTCTCCGGGTTTGCAGCTCAAAGCCCTAAACCTCTGTGCTATACTACCTGTGAGAGAGAGAGAGAGAGAGAGAGAGAGAGAGAGAGATGGAGAAGATTATCACAAGAGACAAAATAAGAGTGCAAGAGGAAAGGGGTATACAGCAGAGTCAGTCACGATGCAATGCAGTAACTTGCAGTAAGTGACATGTCACAGATACTGCATGACAAAAGGGCTACTGTTCCCTGCAGTATACTGAAGACCCCTGGAATTCTGTTGTTCCACAGCCGCAGAATTTGCATCATGCCATAGAACATACGTAGTGCCGCAGAATTCATTGTTCTTGGTGAATTTTAATTCAGATATACAGTTTTTTCCCCATAGTGCCTGGTTCCTTTCCCCACATCATTTAGCCTGAAGCCCCTCCTCTATGCTTGGCATGCGATGTCATTGATGACATCACATCGTATGTTAGCCAATGGCAGGACTGCATTCTGCCACAGAAATGAATAAATCATGCCGCTGAAATCTGAAAATGTTGCCACAGAAGCCAAGGAGCCCTGCCCTCAAAATCAATACAAAGTGCTGCAGAACACTAGGGGCCCTGAGTATACTGCAGGATTTTGTGATACACTGCAAAATTACTGCATTGCATTCTGTTTGGCACCACTGACGTATGCATGTCATGTATGAGAGAGGGAAGTTACCTCTTGAAGTTGATTGAACTTCTGCTCCATCAGCAGCAGGGTGACTCTCTTTTCTTGCGGCTGTTTCTGTGACCGGATAATTTCCACAGTCTCCTTAATGTTGAATCTGCAGACAAGGGTTTGCATGTAACTCTTTGAATTGGAAAAAAAGCTCCTAAAAAAATGCATCTTCAACAAGCTGTTTTTTTTAAATTAATTTCAGATGACCTTGTGTAACCCTATGCAGGGAGTAGGAGGGTGGCAGCCTCACCAGGTTTGATTGTTAGACAATGTGTAGCTGATGAGTGGTGTTTTTAGCAAGCCTCGCTTGAGTTATAATAGAATGGGATAATAGTCCCCAGGACTGAAACAGCTATAGTGGTAGCCATACAAATATTCCCCATTGCTGTGGAATGCTGCAGCAAGTGTGGTACTACATAATGAAAGCCACACAAAAGTTCCCCGCTGCTGTGGATTACTGCAGCAAGTGTGGTTCTACATAACATAACTAGGAGGCAGTATAGAGCAGTGGTCTAAATCTCTGAGCTGTAAATCTGGTGACAGCCAGCAAACCAGACCTGGGTTTGAATCCCATAGCTTCCACTTGCATACTGTGTGACCGTGAGCAAGTCACTTAACTTCCTTGTGCTCCCAGGTCGCACCTAGAAACAAGCTCCGGCTTAGTGTGCTTTTCCTGGTTAAACAATTCCCTTTACCCTTAACAGTAGCCACAAATAAGTTCCCCATTACTGTTGAATGCTACAGCAAGTGTGGTACCATAGACGGCACCAAAGTATTGTTTTTTAATGGGATGTTTATCACATTAGCCCATGGTACCCTAAAGCATGCTGAAGTAGGAGGGAACTTTTTAAGGGCCAGCTCTGTAAAAAATTAGAGATGTGGATTCTCCCAATGATACCAACAGGGGGTGCACTTCCTAGGTTGTGGGACTGGAGGTGTTGTGGTACCCTGGCAGTGCACAGAGTCTCACTGTTCCCAGCAGTATCAGTATATAGGGACTGGGGAGGCCCTGTACTGCACTTGTCTACACTATAGCTCACCCTGTAGATATGATCTTCAGTTCAGTTAATGCCTCACATGCACGTACACTAAATGCATCCTAATTTATGGTAGTCTGCACTGTGCCCATGCATACGTACCTGTTCTGTGCATGAAGAAAAGCCTTCAGAGATAAGCCTGCTGGTGAAGAGCTAATGCCTGTGGCACATTTGACTTGGGTGTGTGGGTGTGTGTCCCAAGTGTGGAGCGCGGAGGACCAGCAGTGCAGAAGGAAGGATGATTCAGTGGTTCACAGAATGTTCCTCTCATCCAGGGAGGGAGGGAGGGTTCTGTGGCCTGCAGCAATCATGTCACCTGAGTGTCCACAGGTGGAGGCGCAGCAAGCAGCTCCAGCAGCAAAAATGTTGATTGGTTGTGTGGCATGCACTGCATGGACACACACTCTCCTGTCATTGGCATGCTGGTGAGAGGGGAGATGATACTTCCAGAACACAGAAAACCATGGAATACTGCAGGATAGTGGGGTTCTTTCATGCCCTGCCACTCCAGTTGCCATCCCCACTAAGGATGTTCTTGTGGGACCACCACCAACCCAAAGACCCCACCCCAGGTTAGGGGAGAAGCCACGGGCAAGTTGGGGTAAGTGGTGGAGAAGGTACTGGGCTGGACTGGGAGGTGGCCCAGACAAGCACAAGGAGGCAACGCAAGAGATGAATGGCATAAAGGATGAATTATAAAATTCAGACAAGGGCTTCATTCTCTAGTGCTATCAGCCCCTCATTTTTCAACTTTAAATTTTCTCCCCCTACCCGACCTTCCCCCATTTGCAACTGAGCCTCCAGCCCCGTCACCTGCCTTTGCTGGGGCTTCCTCATTTAACCCTCCCCATCCTCCACAGCTAACCCCCTGTGGCAGGGCCATCAGGGTTACCCACGTCCTTGTGGACATTGTGCTCAGTTGGAGGCCGGTGCCCAGCAGGCAGTGTTGGGCTGGTGGAAGATCGCCACTTCATCCTGCTTTGGCTGGACTGTGTTTTCTACTTTTCTACCCCAGTCCCCCCAGACATCTCATGGGCTGGAATGGCAATGGTGTGCACTCACTGAGAGTACGCATGCTGCCATCAGTAGATGTCTGCCTACCCATTGCGGCACCTGCTTATATCGCTACATGTGGTCACCCTGTTGGTAGGATCACAGCAGACTGTGCTACCCTCCCTCTCCAGAGGAGGAGAGCATTTAATGGGACATTCAGTAATCTGCCTCCCTCGGCTGGTCCCTGATGACTCAGACCCTTTCTTGAACCCATGTCACCAGCGTAGACAGCAGTTCTGCTGCTACTGTGCTAATGGGCTTTCTATTGCACCTCACTCTTCACTGGGACTAAATTCATCCCACTGCGGAGAAGTCTACACTGCACAATGCCTGCACACACTGTACCCAGCTATGTGAATATACACAAATGATTTCTGTGCTATCTATTCTTTATATTTCTCCAGCACTAAACTTGTCACCCATATTTAGAACAGAAACAGAATTACTGGCTACCTGTGCTTCTCCACCAGGCGGTGGTGGGCCCGAGACAGGATCTCTTCTAGCTCTTGCTCCTTGACTCCCAGCATGTCTCGCAGCAGCTCTGTCACTCGCTCCAGCTCTGCTATCTTGGAATTCTGAGTCTCAATCACACTGGCCCTAGGAAATACACACAGAGACAACCAGCTGCAGGTTTGTTTGTAGGGTTATGGATTAGCTGACATGCTCCTAGCCAAGTACATTAAGAGGAACTGAAATGTGTCAAGTTGATGTATGGAAATGGATGGATGGGGGGGTTGGAAGGTGACAAGCTCTTCAGTGGCCTAACGTAAAGTACAGTTACTATAAATCAGTCAAACCAATCATCCACTTAACTGGTCAGCAAACTCGCTGTATGTCAATTTGTTGAACTGGTCATCTGTCAAAATCTCTGTCAGTTGGACTGCTTATTTGTCAGACTGCTCATCTGTTAAACTGGCCATTTGTTTGACAGCTTGTCTGTTGAACCCATCATCTTTTGGACTGCTCATCTGTTGAACCACTCATGTGTTTGACTGGTTAACTTTTGGAGCATTCCCCTTTTCGACAGCTCATCAAGTGGACCACACATCTGTTGGACTGCTCATCTGTTGGACTGGTTATCTTTTTTTAATTTATTGTTTCTTCTTGCACCCACATTTAAATCTCACCCAGATGTGCCCAGCTCCACCCTACCACATCTGCCATGGCAGTAAAGCAGTGGCAGCTGCAGCCCTCCATTCCTGGAGGAAAACAGCATTCTCTGGGATGATCAGTCCCCACCCTGAATGGCCCTCGATGGCACGGACATGTTCCTGAACCTGAATCGCTGGTATCATGAGCAGTAGTGCTACCCCTGTGCTGATGGGCCAGCCAACTTCTTAAGTTTTTTAACAGCTCATCTGTTGGACTGCTCATCTGTTGGACTGCTCCTCTGTTGGATTGCTCCTCTGTTGGACAGCTCATCTGTTGGACTGCTCATCTGTTGGACAGCTCATCTGCTTGACCACTCATCTATTGGACCGCTCATCTGGTTGACAGCTCATCTGTTGGACAGCTCATCTGTTGGACAGCTCATCTGTTTGACCAGGCATCTGTTTGACAGTTCATCTGTAAGACTGCTTAACTGCTTCACCACTTCACTGTTAGAAAGTTTCTCTCTGCTGGACAGCTCATCTGTTGGATGGCTCATCTGTTTGACCACTGATCTGTTTGACCACTGATCTGTTGGACAGCTCATCTGTTTGACCACCCATCTGTTTTACCACCCATCTGTTTGACAGCTCATCTGTTTGACAACTCATCTATTTGACAGCTCATCTGTTGAACAAATCATCTGTTGCACTGCTTAACTGTTGAACCACTTAACTGTTAGAATGTTCCTCTGTTGGACATATGAACATATATACAAAACCACCAGCAGATACAGGCCATGCGGTCTTTCAAGTCTGTTCAAATGCGCAGCTAGCATCCCTTACACTGCAGCTTCCACTCCCCCCACACACACACAGTGACCCTCTTCTCATCTGTTGGAGAGCTTATCTACAGGACTGCTTTACAGTTGAACCACTTAACTGTTAGAATGGTCCTCTGTTGACCAGTTCATCTGTTGGACCGAACAGTTCATCTGTTGGACTGCTCATCTTGTTGGACTGCTCAGCTGTTGGACCACTTAAATGTTGGACTGCTTAACTGTTAGAACACTGCTCAGTTGGACAGCTCATCTGTTGGATCACTCATCTGTTGACTGCTCATTTGTTGGACTGCTCATCTGTTGAACTGCTTAACTGCTTTTATCTGTTGGACTGCTTAACTGCTGCACCATTCATCTGTTGGACTGCTTAACTGGACTTATCTGTTGGACCACTCATCTATTGGACTGCATGTCTATTGATCTAGTCAGCTGCCAAACTGTTCATCTGTAGAACTGTACATTTTCCAACCTCATTGGACTGTGGGTCTGTCGAACTCCTCTTCTGTCAGCCTGCTTATCCGTGGGACTGCTCATCTACTAGACTATCTAGTTGTCAGGGTGCTCATCTCTTGACCTGCCGTCTTAAAGATGAAGCTACTATAGGGTAAGAAGTCATTATCTGATTATTATTACAGAGCTTTTCTACTAATCCAGTTCTCCCCAGAGCCAGAATCAGGCTCTCATTTTGTTTTATTCATGGGGTAATCCAGTCATTCTGTAGTCAACTCCTGTAATTTAACATTCTGGTGGGGGAGGGGGGCTGACCCTGCCAGTGGTACTGTGTGTTACAAAGCAGAAGACCTGGGTCCACTACCCATCCCAGATGTTCACCGGCAAGGGAGGATGTAAGATCCTAGTGATTGCTGTCAATCTCCAGGGTGGGTGATTGTGTTGATTTGACTGCTCCTTGGCGGCCATGATGGGGAACAGTGCCGCAGCTGCTTAGTTGAGAGATGGGAGTGGGTGTCATGACAGTAGGAGGGCAACATATGTGCTGAACTCAGAATCTTTTGATGCTCTGAGGGAGAAGTATAGACAGGGACAAAATTATTTCAACCTGGCCATTCATGGAGGCACAGGTCCTTCTCTCACCTCCACACTCTGGCTCAGGCTGTTCTTCACCAGAGGTGCCATCCCTTTGGGGCACTGCCATTAGGGGTATCAGGGACAACTGGTGACAGGAGGCAAGCATATTCTCAAGTGCTGTGCCTGACCATCTATTGTGGTATTTGTGTGCCTCAAAACACAATTAGCTTTTTTTACTTCAATGAAAACAAAAGTGTTTATACTATCATTATCACAGGTGCTTTCAGGACTCTTAAAGGTGCCAATCATTTAAATGGACACTGTCAGCCCCCTCTGGCCTCAGAGTGTCTTAAGTTTAAAAAACAAATATGCTTGGTTGTATTCTGTAGAGATGGCTGATGTAACTGGTAGTTTGATTCTGATTCCTTTTTTATTTTTAAAAGTGAAAAACAGACTGCCCACCATACTGGTGTTACTACATAAAATGTATCTGCTTACATTCCATGATCAACAAACACCCACTGCATCTTTTCTGGACCTGGGAACACCCCCAATACAGTCTAGCTACCTTGATGCAGTAGGAGGAGAGAAGACTTTTGCATAAGTGGCTGCACTGTTTGGGGAGTATTCCCAATGTTCTAGAAGTATGCAATAAGAGGAGATCAAGGGTTTGAACCAAAACAAGATTGGGTATAATTACACCATTAGCATGCATTTTAGTTCTGCAAAGAAAAGAAGCAGATAAAACAACCAGCAACATCAATGAATTTTAGAGAAGGCAAGCAATCATAAAATGTGGGGTTTCAACTAGAAATAATACGATACAAAAAGGGTTGTCAATGTCCCTTTAAATATGTCAATAAACTGTACTTGCAGATCCAGTATTTGTGGCATTAAAGGGGATGCTGTACTTGAATTTTCAAGATCTAGAAGTGGGATTTCTCCAGGGGAAAAAAAAGGGGACCCACTTGCCAGCTGATGCTAGGAGCATGAGAGCCTCTTCCACCCCCTTCCCCAACCCACACACATATGTAAGCACCCTGGAAGAGAAAGGGTTAAAGAAACATTGGAAAATAGCCTGCCCACTCACAGATGTTCAACCTCTGCGCTGGCCTCCTCTGAAAGACTGTGTCTGTACAGTGGGGGCGCTGTCTGGGTTGGTCTCCGAACTATCATCTCAGGGTCCTGTACTCTCAGTCCTGGGGGAACATCAAGGAACAGAAAAAAACAAAGATGAAAATCAAGACAGTAGGTATAGGTGAGAGCTGTATGAACCTTCATAAACCATTTGGGAGGGGTTCTGAGTGATAAAATGAGAAGACTTTCTTGTAATATGGGATAGTTGAGAGGTATGGACTGAGGGATTCAGAGTGGTAAAATAGGGGATGTTTTTCAAGATGTAGATGAGTTATTGACAAAGGAGATATGCATGGAAAAACTAGGGATGTCCCTTTTAGTGTGGAGCTTGAGAGGAATAGACAAATGGGTTCTGATGGTAAAATGAGGGACGTCTTTCCCAATGTGTAACACTTGAGGGGTATGGACTGAAGGGTTCTCAATAGTACAACGAAGGATGTCCCTCATAATCTGGGACACTTGAGTGGTACAGACTAAGGGGTTCTCAATAATACAATGAAGGATGTCCCTCATAATGTGAGACACTTGGGAGATACGGATGGAGAGATTTTAAGTGGTACAATGGAGGACCTCACTCCTAATATCAGACAGCTGGGAAGTATGGACAGAAGGGTTCTGAGTGGTACAGTGGAGGTAGAGTACAGACCATCAGCACAGGGAGAGGAGTTGGATATGGTATTTTTGGGAAGCCATCATCAGAATAGCAAGCAAGGGGAGGTGCTACTAGTTGGTGAGTTCAATCTGCCAGACATAGAGTGGAGCCTTCCAATGGCAGCTTCAGCAAGCAGCAGGGCCATCCTTGACTCCTTACAAGTGGATTTTCTCAGGCTGCTAATCAAAGAACCCACCAGGGATGATGCAGTGCTAGATCTGGTGCTTACAAACAGTGTCAGCATTGCAGACATCACAGTGGGCAGTCCCCTAGGTACCAATGATCAAAGTACAGCGTGGTTTAACATAACGACAGGAGCAGAGGCAAAGCACATAAGAATGAGGAAATTTTTGTGGGGGGTAGGAAGAAATAGGCTGTTGGTTAAATAGGATCTGCATTTTATCCTCTAGGTAGGGAAATGGGCAGACTAGGTGGGCCAAGCGGTCCTTATCTGCCGTCAAAGTCTATGTTTCTAGGGTTCTATGTTTCTATGTCCTGGACTTCAGGAGAGTGGATTTTAAAGAAATAGAAGACTGCCTCATGGGGGGATAGCCAGGGAGAGATAGAGGCACAGTGGGGAACAATAAGGGAGGGCATAATTAAGGGAACCAGCCTCTACACAAAGGGAGTAAAAGCAGAAGGAAACAGAGACTGTTATGGTTCTCTAGGGAAGTGGCCAAGGTAGTAAAGGAAAAAAAAGGTGGCAATCACGAGGCATAAGGAAACAGGGAGGAGGATAAGGAGGTATACCAAGAAGTAAAACAGAGGGAAGCAGGAAAGGCTGTGAGGGAAGCAAAGGCACAGACAGAGGAAAGAATAGCCAAAAGGGTAGTTAAAGAGGCTAAGACTTTCTTGAGATATATAAGTGAGATGAGAAAGCAAGGGGAGGGACAGAGAGGATTAGGAGGGATGCAGGGTGACACTACACAGAAGCGCATGAAGAAAAGCTGCTATCCCAAACAGGTACTTCTGTTAAGTCTTCACAGCAGAGAGAGAGGAGCAGATCACCAGGGAGTAGCAGGAACAGAGTGGGAGGGGGAGAGGTGGACACAGAGGAAAGAATCTTACAGGCACTTGCAGCTCTGAAGTTAGACACAGCTATGGGACCAGCTGGGATACACCCAGAGGCACTAAAGGAACTCAGGGAGGTGTTAGCTGCCCCACTGATGGCCTTCTTTAACAGTTTACTGGAGACAGGCATGGTTCTAGAGGCCTGGAGAAGAGCAGATGTGGTCCCTCTCCATAAGAGTGGCCTCAGGAAGGAAGCTAGCAATTACAGGCCAGTCAATCTCACTTCAGTGGTGGGGAAATTAATGGAAACCCTGCTTAAGGAAGATCACATGCAGCATGGATTCAAAGGGGGAGGTTATGCCAGAAGAATCTGATTGATTTATTTAATTGGGTGACCAGAGAAATAGATAATCGGAGGACAGTGGACTTGGCCTATCTGGACTTTAGCAAGGCCTTCAACACTGTGCAACACAGGAGACTGATAAAGAAATTGAGCAGCCTAGGGTCGGGATCCAGAGTTGTGACTTGGGTTAGACAGTGGTTAATGGATAGGTGACAGAGGGTGGTGGTTAATGGCACTCAGTCTACAATTATGGGTGACTGAACAGCAGGGTACCACAGGGCTCAGTACTGGGACTGGCTCTCTTCAATGTCTTCATAAGTGAAATTGCAGAAGAACTGGAAGGGAAGTTATGCCTTTTTGCAGATGGTACCAAACTCCGTAATAGTGTGGACACTCAGGAGGGGATAGAGGGAATGTGCAAGGATTTTGGGAAACACAAGGACTGGTCAAGAGCATGGCAGTTGTGGTCCAATGCCAAAATGTACAAAATCATGCACCTAGAGTACAGGAACCCAGGAGCAGTGAATAGGCTGTGGAGAGGGGAAGAGGACTACTGACAGTCACTAAGCAGGAAACAGACCTTGAGGTTATCATAACTGATGGTCTCATGTTGGCAGAACAGTGTGACAAAGCAATGGGTAGGGTTAGTGGGATGCTGGGGTGTGTAAGGAGGAATATCTTCAACAAGAGGAAGGAGGTGGTGTTGCCACTGTATCGTTCACTGCAGAGACCCCACCTGGAGTACTATGTCCAGTTTTGCAGGAGGCTGCACCTCAGAAAGGACATAGGGTGGAGGCAATCCAGAGGAGGGCAGCTAAAATGGTGTAGGGGTTGCACGAGTAGCCCTACGACGAGAAACTAAGGGATCTCAACATGCACACCCTGGAAGAGAGGCGAGCAAGAGGAGAAATTGTAGAGACCCACAAGTAATGAACAGGGTGCAGCTGAGGAGTGTCTTTCAAATGAGAAAGAGCACCTGGACCAGGTGGCATGCAATGAAGCTGGGTGGGGGGGCAATAGAGATGTGGGGAAGTACTACTTCACTAAAAGGGTGGTAGATGCCAGCAACTGTCTGCCAGCAGAAGTGGTGAAGGCAAAAACAGTCAGAGGCATACCTCTCAACTGTCCCACATTACAAGGAATAGCTTTAATTTTACCACTCTGAACCCCTCTATTCATACCTCTCACATGTTCCACATTGCAAGGAATGTCCCTCACTGTACCACTCAGAACTCCTCTGTGCATACTTCTCAAATGTCGAACACTAGGAGTAACGTCCCTCGTTGTACTACTCAGAACCTCTCTGTCCATACCTCTAAACCAGTGGTGAGCAACCCATGGCCCGAGGACTGCATGCAGCCCCCCAGTGGTCAGCCTGAGGCCTCCTCATCCATCCACAAACACACCATGAGGCTCTCTGTGCACAGCTAGACAAAAGGGAGATAGGCTGAAGGCTGTGATGGACCTGCTATATAGAACTTGTGTTTAATTAAAATGTTTGAATTTGGCTTGTGACTAGTAAATGGGGTCTTGTGGCCCTTGGGGGTGTCATACTTTAGGAGTGACATCCCTCATTGTACCACTCAGAGCCAGAGGGGTTCTGAGTGGTAAGATAAGGGACTGTCCATCTTAATGTGTCAGATGGGAGGTATGGATGGAGGGGTTCTGAGTTGTACAATGAGGTACGTTCCTCGTAATGTGAAACAGGTGAGACATGAGAGGTATGAATGGAGGGGTTCTGAATGTTAAATCGAAGAATGTCACTCCCAGTGAGGGACAGCTGAAAGGTATGCCCGTGTCTGAAATGGAAGAGGATAATTTATCTGGCAGTGAACTATCCTGATTCAGAAAGTGAGAGTCGGCTTGGATTTGGACAGCTCTACATTAGTCCTACCCAGTTTATGTGGGATCACGCAGCTGCAGGTATACTCCTTAGGGATTTCCCTTTCTGAGTTTCTCACTGATGCTCCTTCCATTGTAAGGATCTGAAATATGATAGTTCACATCCAAACAGTGTGTGTAAGTTCATACAGCTCTATGTATAATCCTTAGGGTTTCCCTGTCTGTCTCTCAGCCATGCTCCTTCCTTTAGAGGAACCTGAAAGAAGGGAGTTAATTCATACCTCAGTTATGGATGTCCCTGAACCTGAAAATTGTGATATAGTGCAAACTCCTGTGAGGGCTGATTAACCCAACACAGGCTTTGCACAGAACCCTGATTAGCATGGAAATTCCCAGGCAAATCACTTAATCATTATTCGTGTTTTTGAAGGTCAGTCATGATTAATCATGGTGAATCATCAAATTTCACTACATGATCATCAGGGGAGGTAATAATCTCAGATCATCTAGCTCTTGATTTAATCATCAAAAACAGAACTCTGAAATCACCAGCTAATGATTATTTATTATTTCTGAAATCCCAAAACCAGCATGATGATTTTTGATGATATGTATACAATAAAGTGATGATCATATTTGATATATGTTCCCAATATGACACAGGACTCCATGTTGTTGTTGTGTTGCTATAACCAAGTGTTATTTGTAATAAATAATACAATAGGAATATGCCAATTATCTGTCAACAAATAATTACAAAATAAATTATGTGAGGTCAGTTTTTAAACCATTTTTTTCTCCTCCTTGCTCCAGAGCTGGCAGGGGATCCAGCCCCTCCCTCTGAGGGGATTCGTCCCTTTGGTGGGGTTTCCCGCACCTGACCCACTCGGCCATCCCCCACGGGTTACCTTCCCATGACAGGGCCGGTGGCAAAGGGTGGTGGCCTCCCCCCACCCCTGGAAGCCAACATGTAGATTGCCAGAAGGAGGCATGGGTGAAGCCAATCATTATAGAGCCTGCCTGTTCTGAGCAATTTCTCCTTTTTCTCCCCTGAACCCATGCACGTGCAATGAGCGGGGTGACTGTCTCCACCTCCATGGAGGCAGTCTTATGCCCTGTGTGTGGGTCCACCCCTATTCTAGTGTCATGCCTGTGCTGACATCCAGCCTCTGCTGGGTGTCAGTCTACAGCATGGTGCTGCATCCCCCACCCCGAGGAAGAAGAGCTGTCAGCAGATGCTCAGTCTTTCATCGCCCAGGCCAACCCCCGAGCGACCCAAGTCTGTTCCCGAACCAGGGTCGCCGGGGCGGCGCAAGGTAAGGTGTCCAGTGTCTCAACCCTCTGTGCCATTGGGCTGACTGTAAACCATTTTAAGACAAGTAAATACAAAGATTTCTATAGTGTAGATAGTTTGTATAACTAATTTGTATATTTAAAAATATACCGTTTATTAAGCAAAACAATGGTAATCTCTATTTTTAAAATTATTTTGATTTGGTAGTATTTCTTTACAGACTGAAAGGAAAGGGGCGTAGCCCAAACCAATTACTTTATAAGAACTCACACCAGCAAGAATGGGAACATCTTTAAAATACAACAGACAAAGGGAGAGAATCAAGAGTAAGTATTAAAGGGACACTGTCAACCCCCTTAGGTCTCAAAGTGTCCCTAGTTTAAAAAACACATTTTATGATTGCCAACATTTTGTAAAGATTGCTGATGTAGCTAGCAGTTTGATTCTGACTCTTTTTCCTAGCAAAATTGAAAAACGGACTGCCCACCATACTGGTGTTACCACACAAATACAGGTTTGTTTACATTCCTTGATCAGCTCCAGCTGCATATTTCCTGGACTTGAGAACACCCCACAACACAGTCTAGCCATTTGTGATGCAGTGAGAGTTTAGGAGGCTACTGCCTCATGAGTGACTGCACTATTTGGGCATGGTTCTAACGCTCAGGCAGTATGCAGTAAGAACAGTTCCAGGATTGCAAACAAAAACAAAGTTGTTTATAAATATACATTGCCATGCATTTCAGTGCTACTAAACAAGGAAACAGACAAAACAAACAGCAACATCAATGAATTTTTGAGAAGGTAAGCAATCATAAAATGTGAGTTTTTAGCTAGAAATGATATGAGGAAAAACAGGTTAACAGTGTCCCTTTAACCAAAGCTGTGCGTTTGGGTTAGTATCAAAAGTTGTGCGCTTGGGTTGATAATGCATTGACACTGGTGATTCCAATATGCTGTAGATGTGTAATAATGGATTCCAAAGGTACTGTAAAATTATAAATTTGTATTTCTTTTTTGAATTGTTTATAGCAATCTTGACCATACTCAGTTATGAAAAATCATGATGATATAAAATCATCATACTGTATCTGTATACCACACTGGGGTAAACAAATTAAGTAAATAAATCATGTAATTTGGAGATATTTATTTTCACTTAGAACCCATGTCATTACATTTAGATTACATCTTATTACAGTTGGAACTTGTTATTTCCACTTAGAATCTGGACATAGAACGCAGCGAGCAATGGATAAGATAGAAAGTTTATGGGAGACAGTTTTAAGCTAAAACAAGGTAAAACCATGATACAAATGTATCAAATACAAAATAGGCTACAGAGAAATTATATATTTATCTCCACACATGAATGGTAAGACCTTTATAACTAACTTGTGGCTTCACCACTCATGAGTTATGGGTCTTACATCTCACTAGTGGAGATAAATTGTTTATTTATTTAGTTTTTGATGACCGGGAAGGAGGACGAGACAATTTTTTGCCTATTTTCAGCCTTGTCTTGGGGGAAGGGGATACAGATGGATGCCAACTGAAATTGAACCAGATTTTTTAAGCTGTTGGTATTTTTGGTGAAAGGGGGAAATTTGGCCAGGACACCGGGGAATTCCCCTACTCTTATCGAGAAGTGCCATGGGATCTTTAACATCCACCTGAACTACCACCAGAACAGGTAGATGGGACCTCGGTTTAACGTCTTATCCGAAAGATGTTATTTCACTGCAACCCATTATGTATTCCCTATTTATCCCAATCAACAGTTCAGTCATCATTTCCATAATGTCATGGTTTTTGATTGGTGGCCATTTAACGTTCATGTTTAGTAGTTAGTCATGATCAAAATGATGATTTCCAAGACCGAACACGATCTTTGGACGTAATTGCAAATGATCATCTATGATAGATCATAATGAAATCATCCTCTTTCCAGCTGAGATGGCAGCTAAGACACATAAGCAGATCTACAAATAGGAATAGGAAAGAGCATGGCAGAAGCCATACTTGTGTGCTTGCATGTGTGCGTGCATGTGTGTGTGCTACTACTATGAATAAACTTCTGCTGCATCTTCCAAGCAGTCTCTGTGTTTTACCCATTACTACAATAATTAGGAAAGAATAAGTGCTCAGTATCTCCTAACTCCTTACCTTTCTTCAGTTTGTCTTGGAGTGGCCCCACAGTGCCAGCTCTGCGGGCTCCCGTGTTGATGCGAGATTGGACATAGCCATAAGGAGAGTGCCTGCAGCCCAGCACCTGAGCTTGCTGTCTCGCCATCATTAGCTTGTTCCTCAGTCCCTCATTCTGCCGCTCGAGCTCCACCACCCTGTCCTGCAGGTCCTCAATCGTCTCTTCAGCTTCAATGTCACGCTGTGCTCCACCCCTTCCTCCCTCGCTGGCTGCATGCCGCTGATCTTTCACGAGCCGCAGCAGTTTGGTGGCCATTCTAAAGAAGAGGTGTGTGGCAGCGTCAGTGAATAGTATTTTTTGCCAAGCAGGCTTGTGGCATATATTGTCTCTTGTGTATACAGGGGGACCACAGAAACATTTCCCATTGTGCAGTTGAATTCAGGAGCACAGGGCTTATACACGATACAGCAACTTCATCATTTTTAATGGGAGTTTAAGTCAACTGCCTTGATGCAACCGAGGTACGTTTAGGCATTACTGCAGTTAACAGGCAACTTTTTCGTAGCCACCACTGACTATATGCAGGAAGCCTTTGCAACCAAAATAGCAAAAAGACAGTTACCCATTGCATTTCTGAAAATCTGCGTACGTAGATGCCAGAAAACAAAGCCAGCCCCTTTGGTATATCATCTTAACTCTATATTGAGCAGGTTCGAGGGTTGGTGAGGAATTTGCTGAATGGCAGAAATACTATGTCAAGCAAATGTTAATGTACTGTAGAAGCAACTTTTCATAAAATAACATTTAGTTGGCACGGCATTTCTGCCATTCTGCAATTTCCTCACCAACCCTCAAGGTACCTGATCCAAATTATAGAGTTAAGACTATAGACCTCAGGGGCTGGCTTTGTTTAACTGAGTCTAAGTGCGCAGATTTTCAGACATAAGAAGGGTAACAAGCAGGTGATCAAGTGATAAAAAAAGGCTACCTCCTCAAAAAGGTGAAAGAAAAAGAAAGGAAAACATACATGCAGAGCAGATAGGCATGGTATGAGGGAGCACTGGGGATGGTAAGGAAAAATAGTGTAAAAAATTATAATACAAGGGATGGGTGTGGGAAACAGAAAAAAGAGACCAAAGGATTATTTATAGAGGAACTTGAATTATTTATATGCCAGAGTGTGGACGATTTACAGGGAGTATATCACATGTGAAGGAAGGAAAAAAAAAAAAAGGAAAAAAAGTTAAAGGTATACAGATACCCCCTGAGTTAAACATGTACTAGTACATATGACAAGGGTGGGTCAGCTTCACATACTACAAGTGGATGAAGCAGTACTGAAACTAGTTACTTAATCGGAATTCATACACATACAATAATTCCATCCAAGTTGCTTTTGTACCTGTAGTGGATTCATTCAAAACATGCCAGCCTCTGACTGGGCCCCTTAACCGGCCCTAGGGCCACTGTGCTCTATAAGCTGTGATGGGTGAAACATCAGATTTCTATAGAAACAAGCCTTATATGTCCTTTCAGCTACTGTAGAACTATAAATATCTGCGAAAAGTATATATTGCACTTAGTTGACTGCTGCCGGGTTCGTGCCAAACAACCATTGTGCGCCTTCTACTAGTTGTCTGTGATGATCAGCTGATCGGGAACTGTGAGTGTAAATACAGTCGTCTCACAAAGTGTTCAAGGATGAACTTAAAAACCAGTTTATAGACTCGATATGCCACACAGATCTCGAACCAGCTTAAAAGTGGAAGCTGGAAAGTTGGCCCATGTCACAGAGGGCTGAGGCGCTTGCGAATGCCTTACCTTGCACCATGCTGGTGACCAGAGTTCAGAAATTAACTTGGGTTGCAGGGGGTCGACTGGGGGGGTAGAGCTGAGAGTGGATGAAGCAGCCATCAGGCAGCTTTCCTCTTTCGGATCAGGGTGGCTTGCCAACTCAGCTCTTGGCTGCCACCAGGTGGAGGCCTGGGGGCAACATCGACGTCCAAGCAGCAGATGGTATCGTCATGGGGTGGGGGGAGAGCTGCAGGTTCTGGGGTGCATGCGTGCTTCCATGCACATGTGCAACCCACATCACCTTGGCTCGCGAGGGGAGAAAACTGAAATAGGGATCTGAAGGTTAGCTTGCGCATCGCCCACCTCTCTGGATCCACACCACCACCCTGACTCCTAAGCACCTTCTAGATGTGGACTGATGGGCCTGTCCTCCTCCTCCGGCCCCACCACTGGGGAAAGTCCATGGTGGATTTCGTGCTGATGTAGGTCTGAGGGAGGTGGCCACTGGTCTGGGGGAGTTGTGGACGGAGCGGCCAGCTTCATGAGGGGTAAAAAGCTATAAGGAAAAAAAAGCAGAAGCAGTAGCTCTGAAATATCATTTGATCTAAGAATAACCTCTCTGAAAACAGACACACACACACACACACACACACACACACACACACACACACACACACACACAGTGGCTTGTCACCAGCTTTTCTAAACTCTCTACCAGAACTGAAGACTGTAAATGAGGGTTCGAGCAAGCAGGAATACTGTGAGCACATGCTGAGTGCTTAAAAGGTACTATCGTCTTGCCAATACTATAAAAAATTACAAAAAGTGAGTTAACTACAGTAATCACATGCTTTCTTTTTCACAGACTCAGCACCTGATGAGGATGCCACAGATGCCAGTTGCTGAGCTGAGCCTAGTCGAGATCGGCAGCACAGGGACCTCCAATGCTGCCAGATTTTTTTTTAGCTCTGTTTGTTTTCTTTCTTTGTTATTTCCACTAAATTAAATAAACATTTTCACCAGCAGCAATCGTGTGTCTGTCTTCTTGCCTACTACTCGCTTACTACATGATCATTCCAAAGGATGCCAAAGCAGCCAGGACACAGCAAATATGGCAAATATTTGTTGTCAACGTTTATTTCTAGTTCTAATGTATGTCATTATATGGGCATATGAATTACACTGAATTGCATTCTTTTTGTGTTGCTTGCAAGCATGTGCAAGAAACACATTCATCAGTCAGCAGTTAGGGAGCAGGCCACAATGTATCGAGAAATTCGGCCACGTCACCACACAATCAGCTGTTTTGGTGCACTACAAGCTACCAAGACAGCTGACTGCATGGTGCCTCCATGGCAACAGCTTCTCCGTCGGCCTCTCACAGTCCCTAGGAAGCTGACGGAAAGCCGTTGCCCATCGTTTAGTGTGCCTTCCTGGTAAAACATTTCAATAAATAAAAAATTAAAAAGCCGATGGGGTCCCCAATCCCCCTGTCAGCATGACCTCCTCCCCAATTCATTTGCTGATGGGGTAGCCCAATCCCCATTGGCATAGTGCACCCCCATGCCTCATACATCCCCCTCCCCAGCACACTGTATGGCCGATGGGGGTGCCCAATCCCCCGTTGGCTCCACTGCCCCCCCAAACAGACTTCCATCTGCCATGCTGGGAGCCCACCCCAGCATGGCAAAAGTCTCTTTGGCCAACAGAGCCCAATCCCCGTCGTCTCCACTACCCCCAAACAAACTGCCTGGTGCCACGCTGGGAGCCCACCCAGCATGGCAAAAGTCCCCATCATCTTTAAAAAAAAAAAAAAAAGACCTAGAAGAACAGAAAAAGTCCCTTGTTGATTCTCTGCCCCTCCCCAACCCACACCCACCCTCTGCATACTGCACCTCCCCACACCTCCACCTCACCCCATACTTACCTCTGGAGTCCAGCGAATGATCTTTGGTGGACTGGGAACACGCCTGCACTCTTCAAAGCTGACCGCGAACTGAAGAAATGCCAGTAAGCTGTATCATGGCATAAATGTTTTGTTTTCAACTTTGGTGCATATCTTGGCATTTTTGGGAATTTTATCACCTAATTTTCAACATTGGGTTCTTGGGACCCCACCTCATGAATTCAGTCACTGTCATTTTGTTATTCAGTCCCGAAGGTGATTTCACGGTCACTGCATGGAACCACCTTTCTGGACCGATTAACGAAACAACAGTGTCACAGTACATGAGGTAGACCCCAAAAATCCTATAACCGAAATTGGTGAAAACATTCCCAAAAATGACTTTTACGAGTGTGCATTGTGCAGTTCCTATGCACACTCATAACTTCGAGCATTTTTAATATTTTCACTCCAGATTTTCAACATTGCTATTTTACCTCGCCTTCTTATGAACAGTACAGCTGTCATTTTTCATATGTTGCCTGAAATGTGTTTTTGGACATGTAACGCACAGTGGCGCAGTCGGTGTGTGAAATCAATGTTCAGGACAGATTAAGAATATCACAGTGATACTGTGCATGAGCAGAGGTCTTAAACTGGCTATGCTGAAAATTTGGTGACAAACGTCCATAAAATGACTGTGTTATGAGTGTGCATTGTGCAGTCTCCACGCACCCTCGTAAATTCATGAGTTCGGAATTTTTTCAGTCCAGATTTTCAACATTGCCATTTTTCCACACCTCCTTATGAACAGTACAGCTGTTATTTTTCACAACCTGGCCGAAATGTGTTTTTGCACTTCCGGCGCAGAATAGCTTGGTCGCTGTGGGAAATCAGTGTTTGGGATAGATTAAGAAAATCACAGTGACACTGTTCATGAGTGGAGGTCCCAAAATGCCTATGTTGAAAATCTGCTGTAAAAAAAAATCCCAAAACTAATTACATTATGGGTGTATGTTGCATAGTTTCTATGCACACTCGTGACTTCACCAGTTTTTTTATATTTTCACTCCAGATTTTCAACATTGCCATTTTTTATACCTCCTCATGAACAGTACAGCTGTCATTTTTCACATCCTGTTCGAAATGCGTTTTTGCACCTGTGGCACCAAATGGTGCAGTCGCCAGCAAAATCACCTTCGCTAACGAACTGATAGTATCACTGTTGATGCGGTGGGATCACAAAAAGCCCATGTTGAAAACTTGGAGTAAAAAAACCAAGAAATGCCCAGGGTGTTAGGGTTTTTGACCATAACATCCTACTCTGTAGGGACTGACAGGCATCAGGGGTGTGACTTGGGACTGTCGATAGTAATGCTCATGCCATTCCACCCCCACCCTTCAGCCAGTGGCAGGCATCGAGGTGCACCTTGAACTCTTTGGTCCCAGAGTTCACCCCATTCTCCTATACTGCACCCATTTCAGTGTATTTCCTTATGGAATGAGGTGAGTGTAAAGCCCGAACACTTCAAAGCACACCTCAACACTTGTAAGTGTCTGCAGGGTAGGGTGAGGTGAAATGTTGTGATCGTTATGGGCGGCGAACCAAAGGCACAACCCAATGCCTGTTCATCTCTGCAGGGTGGGGGTGGAGTTGGCATCAGTTCAATACTTCACTGCCATTCTTATACTGCATCTGTCTAACTCCTGCCCTTCCACTGCTAATGACAGCAAGCAACACTTGGCATTGACAAATGCTTGTCATATGGTTCTGTCTACTGTGGTGGTTTGGTTTCTCCTGAGGGTGGCTAGTCAGAGAGGACAAGGGTTCCATACCTTCCCACCGCTAAATGATATGTACTGCACCAGATATGTGAGTTCAGTGTTTGGGGGGGGCAGAAGGGGTTGGAGACCACCTACTCTGCAAAGGTGCCCCACACTTTACTGATCAGACTCCCACAAATACAGTGTGCTACTCTCTCATAATTGGACAGCTTGATAAGCAGCAAAAACCACTCATTTGCCAAGGAAGAGGGTTCCTCTTACCAGTGGCACAGAAATACTTGTTGGCCACTGAAAGAGTACTTACAAACCATGTCCTCTGGTGGGGCCAGAGGGCTGACTTCTGGGAAAGAGACCTAGCAGCGAAACCTGGGGGGTCTGTGGTAGAACAGTTGGGAGCGAAGAAACACAATAATAGCAAATCTGGTCCCAGTAGAGCTGGATCATGGGCAGTCCCACAGAATATGCTCCTGGCTAGCCTCTGGCTAGCCACATCACTACCACTTATTGTGTGGGGACAGGTCCATACAGTTGAGTGCCAGTGGTGTGTGATACGACTTAAGCAGACTTTTGTAATGCATGGTGTAACAGAATGTACTCCGTTCTGTCAAATAAAATGAAGAAAGTGATGTGTTCTTCCCCTTCCCCATTTCTCTCGCTCGTTCTTTCTCTTTATTCTTTTCTTCCTTTCCCTTTTTTTCCTTGTCAGGGAGGCCAACCTGACAATCTCTATATAGCTTTGCTGTCCCTTGTATTTCTTTATCACTCTTGCTTACTGTGCACATAAATGCAGGTAGTGCTTTTCTATGATCTCGCGATTGGGAGATAGTAATTAGCACATGTCTCGCTTTATGTTCAAAACCCAGGTGCCCCTATGCAATGACTGAGTGCTCGGGGGTTGTCTTATCACTGGTGCCCCCAGAAATAAAAAATATTAACAAGTGCACCTGACTCTAGAGGTGCTAAGCCCCAGAGCTGCTGCTGCATGCTGCAGCTCCTTTTGTTTAATATGGCTCCAGTGCGGGGGGCAGCTTTGGTCGCCAAGTGCGATCGAGAAATAAATTCTTTTAGCGGAGCTGGTTGCTCCATGTTGGTGTTGTCGCCGAATGCGGCTTAAAGACAGGCTCCTGGTTCGGTGTTTTTCAGAAAAGGGTTGCTTCAGAGCAAAAAGGCATGCTCTGAAGAGTAGCAGAATGCCGCACAGTGCGGCAAGATCAAAGGCTTTGCGGGACAGTGGACACTATGGGCTAAGGCATAATTAAGCCCCATAGTGTCCTCTATCTGGAAGAAAGTATGCCTGGTACTGGAGCAGCCCCAGAGATGTTGTGACTGGGGCTGTATATAAAATAAAAGTAAAAAGGAGAAAGTAAAAAGGACCCAAATGAAATGTTACCCGATGGACTGAAATTTCAGCTTTCAGTTGTTAGCTGAATATATTGATGATGTCTGCAGGGGCTCAGGAAGCTGTGAAAAGAGCCCCTGCATGAGTAGAAATGAGTGCAGCTATGTAGAGCTGCCAGAAAGGAAGGGTTCTACAGCTAGAACAAATACAGTTGTGTCTGAAACTCCATTACATTGCAGGTCTTATGACTTGGGAGGAGAAAGGAGATTAGGAGCGCACCCTCAATCTCCCCTTCCCCTTATCAAGTCAGAGATGCCTGCACACATGTAATAGAAATGTAATAAAGCTGGTAATATAAATATAATTACCTATGGGTCCTCCTGTACTAGGCTCTTACTATAGGGCTGGCTGGCCTGAAAATGGCCCTGTTTATATGTTTCAGAGCCTGTGAGGTCACTGCCAGTGGGAACTCCCCAATTATGTGATGTCAGCTCTAGGAGCTATAAAATGAGCTCACCACTAGGGGGATTAGATTAGTCGGGTCAGTTGAGTGCTGACTGTGAGAGGAGAAGGACCTACTAATGGTGTGTGTGCTGATATTTCACACAGGCATTTGAAGTTGGAGAGTGTAAGAGGTATTACATTCCAATATCCTGGCTGATGCTAAGCCACAGGCTCTGCTGGGAAAAGCAGAGTCCTGGAGAAATTTGTATTGTGCTGGACTAACGTTTGTTCTATTATTTCTGTACATATTTTTGGAGTTTGCTATAATAAAATGATAGACATATTCCTGCGCCTTTTATGCACCTGATCCCTGCCTGGTTGTGTCAGTCATTATCCCACGTGCTCAAGAACCACACATGGTCCAGGACCAGAGTCCTCTATTTGTAGATGTGACCATTTTCCAATCTCCCTCACAGTTTTCGGGGGGGAGGGGGAATCTGGGCATGTGTCTCACGTTCCCATTGTTCTCTGGCTCTGGAAAGGTGGGACTCTTCTTCCTACATTTTCCTATACAGGGCACCTGCCATTCCAATCCCCTCTTATCTCATCACCAACCAAGCCCCCAGCAGCACGGGCAGTGGAACAAACATTTTCTTCACCACCCATGTGACGAGGGCACTACGGAGTGGAATATATTGACAGAAAGCAGAGTGGGGTAATCCAAAGGAGGTCTGTAAGTGGGCATAGGATCTAACGATGTTCCCAAGTACACGTGAAGACACAGTTTGAAAAGATATGAAATTTCCTCTATATAAAGGGATGGGTTTATTTATTTATTTATTTGAATTTTGGTAACTGGATAAGTCCACTGAGACAATTACAGTCCCTTTCTCAGGGTCAGCCTGGGAAGGAAACAACAATAAAAAGACAATACAATAGGCAGCTTTGAGAGATTCAAAGTACAAATGCAAAATCTTGAGAACAGAAGGCAACTTGGAGTGATGTGGAACATGACAATTCAGTGGAGGTTACAGTATAGCAAATGCACAGAGATCCTATGTAAGAACAGTCTTGTACATCAGGCAAGTCCATAGGGTAGAAACACATTTAGAATACAGTGCAAAGTCTAAGAAACATTACAATAGATATATACAATACAGTATAGGTAAAAACAAATGAAACCAGTGAGTATATACTTATTATACAGAGGGTACAATGCCCACAGGAGAATTGCAATAGATGTTTACATAGGAATAAAATAAGTAGACCGGATAACTACAGTCAGGTTGATTAACATGATACCATGGTTTCAAAATCAAGACCCAAAATGATTCAGAGAGATAGCATGAGAAAACATGACAGGAGGATAGAGGGGGAAGAGGACAAGCAGATAGAGTAAAATGAGGAGAATGTGGAACTAGAGAGTCCATGAAAACAGGTGCAGTGAGCGGAGGAGGAAAGGAAGGCAAGTAAAGTGGTTTGGAATTTGGGTAGAGAGGTACAGGAAAGGTCTGGAGGGGGCAGGGAGTTCCAGTTGGTTACTGCTGTGAAGGAGAAGGCCTTACGAGTGACTGCAAGCCTCGGATTAGGCCGTTCAAGAAGGGGCAGAGTGGCAGAGTGGAGGCACGTGCTGTTTTCCTAATGTGAATAATCTCCCTTAGGCAGGGAGGGGTAAAGTTGAGAACAAGTTTATACATGTAACCACCCCCCACTGGCGCCCCTTATTTAACTAGCAGGGCTGCTCCTCTCACCACATGGCACCAAAGAGAAGGATGGGGGTTGTCACTACAAATAGTTTACAGTACATCTACATCTGAGCCTGCCATACTATATTTCTATATCACAGACAGGCAAACCAAGTGTGGCAACTACCTGGCACACACCTGGTGGACCATTTACCATGGCCATCAACATAGGTCCCTGGGAGAAAACGGTTGCTCACATTTATGCACTTCTGGTCAGGGGCACCCAAGTAAATCCAGACACAGTGGAAGCAATAACAATGCTGTCCAAACCAGGTTAGGATTCTAGATTGTGGCTTTTATTCGCATACACAGAGAATAATCACAAAGCGAAGATGGACCCCCACAGGGCTACTCCTACTGGTAATGCAGTTTACTGAGGTACAGAGAACACACACACAGCAAACCCTCAGGTTCTGACTTGAACAGTGAACACTCTGGTTCTGAATTACACAGCGAACTCTCTGGTTCTGAATTACACAGCAAACTCTCTGGTTCTGAAATGGAGATTGGCACACATGGCCAGAACTGGTACATCTCCTCTTGACTAGGCACACATGGCCAGTACTAGGAGACTTTCCCATATTTCATGAGGAATTACTGGTGGCACCCTCGGCCACCAAAGAGCACATACAGGCTCACAGAAAATCCAGCCCACGTCTGGGTAACTATTTCCATCAGGCACTGGTCAAATGCACTGAATGAGAATTGAACTGGTGCCCAAACTGAACCCAGAGAGGTAAACTGGTTACTCGAGATGGGGGGGGGGGAGGTCTCCCACCTTTTGCTTACAAGTTTATACTCGGCCATTCATCTGGTTAATAACACCCTCACAGAAAACGTGTAGATGCTATCTTGAAATGTTTTTCACACTTAACATACCACATGACTAAAAGCTCTGTACTTGGACAGTCTCTCTCTCTCTCTCTCTCTCTCTCTCGACTCCATAGTAGGCAGACACTTAAAAAAAACAGAAACAGTCTAGGTGACAGGTTCCCTTTTGTCAGAGAAAATTCATCAAGGAATGCAGGTGCCCCTCCTGGGCTGAACACAAGTACTCAGTTTCTGAAGGTGTCACAGGCAGCTTCACTAGACAGACTGGGTGAGAAGATTGCCCCTGAACCCTGAAGGTCACCCCCATCCTTCCTAGGATGGGGCAAAGGAAAATCCACTCGGAAAGGTTTCCACCACTTCAATCTCTGTCTTCTATGTTCTTCTTCTAGGGTGAGAACAAACTACCTAAAACCAGTGGTAGCTCTCTGTCAGAGCTAAAACTGAGGAGCTGCTGCAGGCTGCAGCCTCCTCCTGGAACTCCACTCTACAGACTCATGAACATTCCAAAGATATCTCCGTTGCAGCTAGACAAGTGTAGCTTATGCAGCTGCAAAAGTTCCAAAGTGACATCATCACTCCAGCTCAGCTGAGACTGAAAAACAGTGTGACACTGTGAAATCCACTTACCTGGCATTTCACGAGCTGCTTATCCCTGCCTGCCACTATTTGGAGCACTATAGCCTGTTGTCACCCTATCAGTATGGCTTCAGAAAGAGACATAGCACCCTCACGGCCTTGTTGAAAGTAACTTCGGATATTTACCAGGGATTCTAGTGACCCCTGGGAATGAGGGGGTTACATACACAAAACTCAAGGTCGAGTACCTTAGTTTGGATTCATAGGGGAGCCATCCCAGGAGAGAGAGGATGTCCCAGTGGTGATGGCGGTTGTTGACCCCAAAAGCAAACCTTCCCACCCTATGGTAGGCCTGGGCAAGCAGTGACATGTTAGATGCATTGGTAGACAGTAGTAAGGGAATACCGTAAGTAAGAAGAGGAAGAAGAGATGAGGAGGCAATCTTGATGCAAGGGGCAGAAGTGAGGAAGGGGCGGATATGGTAGAGGAGTCCCAACTTCTGGCTTCAGTGCTTTGACCTGGGTGGAGACATGGGCAGTGAGGGATAATGAGCTATCTAGGTTGATGTCCAGATACTTAAAGATGGGGACAGACTCAAGAGTGTCACCATTATGGGAGATGATACGGAGAGTTGAGAGGGGAAAAGAGGAGGAAGGACGATGAGAAAAGAGCATACTTTTAATTTTTTTTAGTATTGAGGACTAGTTGGTTACACTTGAACCAATCCTCAAGGTCCATAAATCAGCGGCAAGTTTCCTTTTGATCAATGTGACATCAGGAGAGGAACGGTAAATTATAGCATCATCCGTGTAAAGGTGCACAGAGGCCCCTCCACAATGCCTAGGTAGATCATTTATAAATAGAGAGAACAACAGTGGGCCCAATATGGAGCCCTGAGGGACATTGTGGGTAATATGTTTGAAGCCAGAGAGAGCACCAGCCCTTTTGACCTCTTGAGAACGGCAGGAGAGATAGCTTCAGACCCAGAGAAGGGCACTGGATTCCAAACCAGTAGCCTGCAGCTGTTGGAGCAAGAGACCATAATTCACAAGGTCAAACACTTTAGTCAGGTCGCCAAAGATAGCACCAGTTGTAGAACCTTGATCCATAGCTTGGTAAATATCCGAAGTTACTTTCAACAAGGCCGTGAGGGTGCTATGTCTCTTTCTGAAGCCATACTGATAGGGTGACAACAGGCTATAGTGCTCCAAATAATCCTGGAGATGATTGTAGACAATATGCTCCTGGATCTTGGCAAGAGGACAGAGAATAGAGACTGGTCTGAATTTCTCAACAATGGAACTAGGGCCCCCTTTGTGCACTGGTACAACTACTGCAACTTTCCACTTGTCTGGTACAGTGCTAGACAGGAAGGAGCAATTGAATAAGTCACGCACGGGGCAAGCAAGAGCAGAAGCACCAAGTTTTAGAAATTTAGGCTCCAGGGAGTCATATCCAGGAGAACTCTTGACCTTTAGGTTTGTGAGGAGCTTCTGGACCTCTTTGCAGGTGGCCAGTTTCAGATGGAAGGCTGGACGAGTACCCATGTATCCTTCACTAGTAAGAGTTGAGGATGGGTTGGGGGGGCTGAGGAAACAGTGAGATATATTTGAGTAGATTGGTAAAAAATTCATTAAATCCAGAGGCAATAGACAGGGGCTCAGTAAGGGAGGTGCCCTGGGCAACAAGAGAGTTTGGGAGATCCATGGCCTTCCCTTTGACCAGGGAATTATCCTGTCACCAGAAGTCTTTTGGGTTACAAAGGTGTTCCGTTTGTAAAGTTTTGAAGTGATGACATTTGGCTTTATGAGGGGAGTTCTTACATTGATTTCTAAGTTGCCTGTATAGGATCCAGTTAGAGGGTAAGCCACTTTTTTTAAAGGACTGCCAAGCCTGTTCGCAAGAAGACATAAGCTTCCTTAGCTCTTTGCTGAGCCAAGAAGCTTTAATACCTTTAGTTCTGCATTTTTTTAGGGGGGCATGGGTATCAACAATATGAGTAAAGGTAGTGATAAAAAAGTCTAGGGCTTGGTTGCTATTGGGGAGAGTCGAGATGGGGCTCCAGTCTGTGCTATGGATGGAGTTAATAAAGCTGTAAACTTCAAACTTGGTCATATCCCAGATGAGGGTAATTTTTGGTGGGGGGGTTAGGGCAGTTATTCCTCCAGACATACATAGTGGGAGAGTGATCGCTTATACTGACTGATAGTACACCTGCATATCTGACCTTCAGAGGACAGTTGATGATAACCCAGCCCAATAAGGTGTCCTTGCCGGACTTGTTGATGTGCGTTGGGTCTAGAATGAGCTTTACTAGATTGGAGTCAGCTAGGATAGCACAAAATTTATCAGCAGCAGGGTTAAGCCAGTCATTGTTAAAATCACCACATAGTATGAGGTCGTGTTGGGGGAGATTGGCAAGTGAGATGAAGGGAGGAAGGCTAGAGGTGGCTGTATTGGGGGGCAGGTTGGTGCAACCAATAATTATCTTCTTGACATTGCCAAGAACCAGGGAGAGGAACAGGGCTTCTACTGACAGGGATTCCATAGCTGGTACAGGCAGTTCAGCTACAGCCAGGTCAGCCCTAGAGTATATCATAACTCCGCCAGCCCCTTTACCTAGCCGGTCCTTCCTGAAGCAGGTATACCCAGGTAGTGCCACCTCATGCTGTTTAATAGCAGGCTTGAGCCAAGACTCAGAGATGCAGAGGATGTCGGGAGACTTCTGATTAACCCAGGGCTCAAGTTCAGCCATCTTAGGTTGGATACTTCGAACATTCATGTGGGCAACTCTCAGGCCCTTCAATGGGGGTTGAGTTGCTGCACCAGGGTATGAAACTGGGGTAGGACAAGGGGGCCCAGGATTAGGCTCGATGTCCCCTGCAAGTAACAGAAGAAGAGTGGAAACAAGAAGGGACACTGAAGCACACGAGTACAGCATAGCAGGGACTCCAGGACAGAAGGGAACGTGCAAGTGTTTACTAAGCCAGAACCCCAAGAGCACTGTGTCAGATCAGGGAAGACATGATATTAGTAAGCAAACAAGTTCGTTCTCAGGAGAGACTGGGCAGGTGGGAGAAGGAGTACTGTCCTTGGAGGGGGTGATCTAAGGCCATTGCAGTAAGCTGGTCAGCAAAGCATAGGATAGAGAAGCAAAACAGAGTTAATACCCATCCTGGGTAGCCCATGCTGGCAGAATAAGGTAGGGAGGCCACAAAGAAGAAAAAAGTTAGAAACAAAAGTCAGAGATGGTTACACTTGGCCAAGTACAGAAGACAGGCCTGGTAAGATAGCTGAGAGGATTAGTTGCCTGGACAAAGTGACATGGAAAGCTGCAAGCAGGAGAAAGCCAAAAGATACAGGGACAGATGCCACAAAAGTACCCTGTAACTTACAGCCAAAGGCGAGAAATAATAAGTGAGAACCTTGCAGCCAAAAGCGAGAAAGGGTTGAGCACCTTACAGCCAGTATTAAGACAATGGGTGTGGAGGGGGCGGGGCCAAGGAGTATTTAATTAAGGTAGGAGGTGGGGGAGGGCATGGTAGCACAAGCTGAAAATCGGCTTAGCAGGAGACAGATCCCCAGTAAGCCAAGTCCTGATTTAAACAAAAAATAAGGCAGATAAATTGAATCTCTGACTAGGTGCAGAGTCAGTACGGGGAACACAGAAACGAAAATACTGGGCTGAGCAGCTAGCCAATGTGGGAGCACCTGTGTTCATCTTAACCAATCAGGACTGTTCCCAGGGGGTTCTTCCAAAGGGGCTGAAACCTGGAGGTGCTAGGGGTCCATCCCAGGAGTTTTTTCCTGAAGTGCCATGCTCATCTGTTACAGTGGAGACGTTCAGGATGAAACGCAAAATTGCAGCATACTGCAGCAGAGTTACTGAATGAAACAAAGCAGCTTCAGAGGCAGTTAATCCCTCTCTTCATGTAGCATCGCAGAATACTGAACTACTTCCTGGCTGGCAGTACTGTCAGTCAGGTACAATGGGAGGTGCCTGCTGGGAGGGGCCAGTCCGAAAAGATTATCACTTCTGCTTTTGGGGAGATGAGGGCCATCCACAGGGGGAGGGGTGGTGTTTGCTTCAGTAGGGTGCAGACAGGTGAGTGTTTGCCTCATGACATAGGCTAAGTGAAAATGCTTGAAGTCCGGGAAATACATTCCACCCCTGAGTTCCAGTGACTAGAAAGCATTTGGAGTTCTGACTTATGCCTTTGCAGAAATAGGAGTAAAAGATCTTGTTAAAAAAGGCTGCAGAGAGTTGGAGAGGAAGTTTCCCTAGGGTGTAATAAATTTTATGGATCTCTAGTAGTTATGGGGCACTGCCTCATCCCCATGTGGACAGCATCAGATTGCCCTGCTTTTTAGTATCTTTTCGGGCTACTTCAAGCAACGGGGCAGTGTTGGCCCTAATAGTGGCTGGGGTCATGCACCTCAGTTGTATTTTTCAGCATTTAAAGCCTTCTGGGCACCGTTGGTACCAAAATGATGCAAAAAGATTCTGATCAGAGGCGCTGGACCGGGGGGGGTGTCGGAGATTTTTCGGTGTTCATCTTATACCCTGGTAAATGGCTGTATGCTGTGATGAGAGCAGAACAGGGTCTCCTGTGGCCTAGTGAAGACATAGGTAATATCATCTGTAAAATGCATCAGATGATGCTGGGTAAACAGAAACATCGACAATAACTGCAGAAAAAGATCAATGGTCCATCCAGTCTGCCTGAGTTCCCTAAACCTATCAAACAGACTCCAAGTTGTTAGGTTCAAATCATCCTATTCGGAGAAGACTACAGTCAATGTTGGAGTACCCCAAGGCTCTATCCTGGGACCACTTCTATTTTCTATTTTCATTAATGGCCTTTCCTCCAAACTCTCCGCCTCCGCCTTACTCTATGCAGATGACATAGTCCTCTATTCCAGTACGAAAAAAGTATCTGACATCAATCTATTGCTTTCTGCTGATTTCCAGCACATCCAAACCTGGCTCTCGGATCATCACCTTGTACTTAAGGAGACCAAAACTCAGTCCATGCTATTTGGAACCCCCTTGAAACTCAAATCACTCTCAAACAATTTTAGGGCCTCTTGCTTGGATGGCTCATTTATTGGCTCGGTTACCTCATTTAGGTACCTGGGAGTCACTTTGGATCAATACTTAAGCTTTGAACATCACATTTTGAATACATGTAAGTCAGTGAAGTCCAAGCTAGGTGTTGCCTATTGCACTAGCTATGCTTTAACCCCCTCAGGGAGACCAGCCATTGCCCAGGGCATACTTCTACCTACACTAACTTATGGAGTATCCTCGTATGCTGCCATACCTAAAACGAATCTCCATAGGTGGGACGTTGCCTATAACAACATATGTCGGTATGCCACCCTGTCCCACAGGCGGAAACACCACTGTTCCCTTTACTCCAGTCTCAATTGGCAATCTCCAAATGCCACCAGGCTCTACTCCTTTGGATCTACCATAGACAGTATTATGAGGTCTCAAACCCCTAAATCACTGGAGAAATTGCTCACCCCGCAGACCTCAAGCTATGGGCTGCGCTCAGCTGACAAATCCTTTGTGAGTGTACCTAAGTACACAACCATCAAAGGCACCAATGCTTTTGCCCATCAAGCTCCTCGACTGTGGAACTCCCTCCCCCTGATGTCCGCTAAACTCCCACACATGACACCTTTAGACAAGCATTTGTCAATGCCGAATGTTGCTTGTTTGTATGTGCTGTTTAGGTATTTGGAAGTGACAGTTTCATGCCTTCCTCCCAAGACATCCACTGTGTCTTTCCGCTCAGTATTCACAGAAGAGTGGGAGGGGCAAGGGCCACAGCAGTACAGCAGTTGCCAAGGGGGTGAAGAGGTGGACAATAGTCCATTCAAAGGCAAAAGAGTCCTGCAGGAGCTCACTAAATTGAAGGTGGACAAAGCGATGGAACCAGATGGCATACACCCAAGGATATTAACAGAACTGCGAAGGGAGATAGCAGTACCTCTGGCAGCCATGTTCACTGAGTCATTCAACATGAGTGAATTGGAGGGGGCACATGTGGTCCCTCTACACAAGTCCAGCAGCAGGGAGGAGGCAGGGAACAATAGGCCATTCAGCCTCACCTCAGTAGTGGGGAAGATCATGGAGACATTGCTTAAAGAAAGGATAGTGGGGCATCTAGATGCCATCGGAACACAGGACCATAGACAAGATGGATTCACAGTGGGGACATCATGTCAGATAAATCTGGTTGATTTATTTGACTGGGTGACAAAGGAAGTGAATCAGGGTGGGGCAGTGGACAACGCTTACCTTGATTTCAGCAAAGCCTTTGACACCATCCCATATAGGAGGCTGATAAACTAGCTGGGTAGGCTGGACATGGGGGAAAGGGTGGTAAACTGGGTTAGAAACTGGCTAACAGACAGGAGGCAGAGAGTGGTGGTAAATAGTATGCAGTCTAGGGAGAGGGGGCGACCAGTGGGGTGTTGCAGGGATCGGTCCTGGGGCCAGTTCTGTTCAATGTCTTCATTAGTAATATTGCAGAACATCTGAAGGGAATTTTTTCACCAAATTTTCAACATAGCCATTTTAAGACCTCTGCTCATGAACAGTGTCACTGTGATTTTCTTAATTTGTCCCGTACATTGATCTCGCACACCGACTGCGCCATTGTGTGCTACATGGGCAGAAACACGTTTTGGGTGAGATGTGAAAAATGGCAGCTGTACTACTCATAAGAAGGTGTGATAAAATGGCAATGTTGGAAATCTGGAGTGAAAATATTGAAAATTCGTGACCTTACGAGCGTGCAGTAGGAACTTATGCAATGCCTTTCGTAAAACAGTCATTTTGGGATTTTTCACCAAATTTTCAACATAGCCATTTTAAGACCTCTGCTCATGAACAGTGTCACTGTGATTTTCTTAATTTGTCCCGTACATTGATTTCACACACCAACTGCGCCATTGTGCACTACATGGGCGGAAACACATTTTGGGTGAGATGTGAAAAATGACAGCTGTACTACTCATAAGAAGGTGTGGTAAAATGGCAATGCTGAAAATCTGGAGTGAAAATATTGAAATTCGTGAACTTACGGAGCCTGCGTAGGAACTGCATAGCACTGCGCTCGTAAAAGTCATTTTGGAATTTTGGCACCAAATTTTCAACATGGGTTTTGGGACCCCTTCTCATGAATGATGTCACTGTCATGGTGTTATTCAGGCCCGAAGGGTGATTTCGCAGTGACTGCAAAATCACCCTTCGGGCCCGAATAACGCCATGACAGTGACATCATTCATGAGAAGGGGTCCCAAAAACCCCATGTTGAAAATTTGGTGCAAAAATTCCCAAAAATGCCTGAGATATGCAACAAAGTTGAAACCCCCATCTAGCCCATTATACAGCTTACCGGCATTTCCTCAGTTCTCGGTCGGCTTTGAAGAGTGCAGACGTGTTCCCAGTCCACCGAAGATCATCGCGCCAAGGTCTGGAGGTAAGTATGGGGTGAGGGGGTGTGGGGAGGCTGGGTGCGCAGTGGGTGGGTGCGGGTTGTGGGGGTTGGGAGACACGCCGAGGGACAGTTTTTGTTTTACAGGTTTTTAAAAAAGATGTCGTGGGGCGTTGCCATGCTGGGGTGGGCTCCCAGCGTGGCACAGAACAGAGGCGTTCAGCTGACGGGGATTGGGCACCCCGTCGCCAAGGAACGCTGCCACGCTGGGGTGGGCTCCCAGCATGGCACTTACTACTGGGGGAGGCGAGCTCAGCCGACAGGGATTGGGCACCCCGTCGGCTATACAGTGCGTGCAGGGCGCGGGCGCGCTGCGCCTGCGTGAGTGTCTGTGGGGGGGGCTGCGCTTGAGCAGCCGATATCTTATCGGTGCTCACTGAAGCGTAGCTCCCCCTTTCAACTGTATGCCACTGCATTTTGGAGCGTGTCATAGACAGCTCCAGAATGCATTGGCTTACAGGGGCCGCGCCTGCCAACACACTGACTGAATTGGAGGAGGAGGTGACACACCTCCGAAATCTCCGATGATGGCACTATGTTTCTTGCACATGCGTGCAAGCAACATAAAAAGCTCTCCACCTTATCTCAGCTGACCAATGCTCCTGTTTTAAACCCCCTTAGCTCCCTATCCTCCTCCCTTGTTTCAGCTCTCTCTCTCCTGTCTCTGCAAACCCTATTTCCCAGTTGTTCTTATCTCAAGCCTCTCTCCAGGTGCACCCACTACTCTGTTGTGCCTGCATCTCCTATACTTATTCCAGCTCCTAACCTTATCTATTCACAGCTTGCCTAACCCCTGCATTCCTCTACCCCCTGCTCCTATCTGGCTCTGTTAACTTATTCCTATTAACTATACACACTCGCCTACCTATCCCTGTGTAGTCTGACTAACCTACCTTTCAACCACTTTTTTCTTGCTTTAGTTGATACAGCTCTGAAGCTTGCCTTTCCATGAACTTAACCCCGTTTTCTCTTCCCCTGCTTTCTAACCCCCTGTGAACTTATCAATAATTATTGTTCTTGCATCTTCCTTGTTTGTCTTACAAACTGTGTCTTCTCGTAGGTTCATATCTGCTGTCTGGATATTTTCTTATTTTGTTGTTATTCCCATGTATCTCTTATTTACTCTCTGTACCCTGCAATAACACTGTTTTGGCCTACTGTCATAATTGTATCATCCAATTGCCAGTATTGTTTTACCACCTTGTATCTGACCCACTAAATACCTGCTTATAATTTGTACTGTGCATACTTGACATGGACCACCTTTGTATATACCTTGCTGTAACTTCCTATTGTTGTATCTCTGTGCTGTTGTATCCTGTAACCTCCCAGGTCGTGCCTGAAAATAGTAATCTCTATGGCTAGTGCACCTACCCAGAAAACAAAAACTAAATAAATAAATAAAATTTAGCCCAGGGGCTTACTGTCCCTCCAGGATCTTAACCCTTCCCATCCTTCCCCCCCATCCCTCTCCCAGCTTCTGCCACCCCAAACAACCACTATACCCCTCATTCTGCCCCAGCCTTGACTGAACCCACCAACAGTTTTAACACCCACCACTTCAGGAGGCAGACTGTTTCATGGCTCCTGAACCCTTCCTGTAAAATAATGCTTCCCTCATATCGTTTCTGAGCCTCCCTCCTGTCAGTTTCCATTCGTGTCCATGAGACCTTAAACCAGTATTCAAGCTAAATAGCCCAATAATTAGACCTGTAAGCCCAATAGATGTACAGGAGAATCAGGGGCTGCCTATTTTTGAGTACCAGTCACTCAATATCAAGGAGAAAACATAAAGGAGACAGGGGATACCCCTGCCACGTACTCCTACCAAAGGAGAACTGGGGAGAGATTAATACATTTGTGAGTACTGCAGCCATAGAGGTATGATACAGGAGTTATAACCATTGGATAAATCCCTTGCTGAGGCAAACCCTCCCCAGGACATCAAAGAGGCAAGCCCAGGGGCAACCTGGTGGTGCTGAGGGTTAAGGCATTGGACACTGCACCTCGCGCCATGCCGACGAGCCGGGGTCAGGAGTGACTTCGGGTTGCTGGGGGTCGGCAGGGATGGGAGAGGATTGAGCGTCTGATGAACTGCTCTCCTCTCCTCTCCTGGGTGGGGGAGCGTTTGTCGTCCCACTCTGTGGCTGCCCCCTGGTGAAGGCCAGGTGGCAGTGTGACAGTTAGGGAGGCACAAGAATGCAGGTACCTGGCATGCATGTGCCTCCACATGCATATGCTCATGCCACAAGGGGGAGAAGGGAAGGAGGGAGGGACAGAGAAAACAGAAAATGGGGCTGGCAGGCTCTGTGACAGCCCCTGCATGACCCCAACTCTAGTGACCCCCAGGGCTTCTGGACTGTGCTCTGGGGGAGGGGAGAGCTGGCCCTCCTGCCTCTGGCCCCACCACAGAGGTGGGGGGGAATCTGTGGAGGACTCACCGGTGGGAGCTGGTTGGGGGAAGCAGGGCACCAGAGTAACACAAGCTCTCCGAGAGGGGGTCAGAGTTTGTCTGCCAGCTCTGCATGGAGAAAAAGCTATATTATACTGGTGTGGCAGTATAGTTAGGGTTCGTGCGAGCATGTAATGTTACAGGCCAGTTTTTGCATGATAATAACTTTGGACACGTTCCACAGATCTGGGTGAAATTTTGCATACTTCTTTGGAAGGGACATATCTATTGCCGTACCTAATTAGGTTTGAAAATCTTGTGTGGGGTCTGAGATACAGAGTATTGAAAGTAAAGAGATATTTATGTGTTTTGCTGTTTTACTGTCAACCTGTATCTCAGAAACGGCTGCAGCAACAGGGCTGAAATTTTCAGGGTGGAAAACTTTGGCCTCACCGATGTGCCTTTTGAAGGTTTGGTGAAAAAATATGAATCCATTCAAAAGTTGTTAATCTTTGTTTTCCCCATTATTTTCTATGGCAAAAAATGGATGTCCCTGGCAGCATAGGATTTTAAGTCGGAGCAGCGCTCCAGCATAGGATTTTATGCCAAAGTTTAGTAATGGGCATATGATTCTATGTCGGAGCAGCTGTCTGGCATAGGATTGTATGCCAAAGGGTACATGTACAGGTCAGCACCCTGACCTCCAAAAAGAAATGTGGAACACTGGGGAGCCCACTCCCAGTGTCCCCAAATCTGTTTTGTGCCCCTAAAACACAAGAAAACAGTTTCCCAATGTACTTTTTTAACTTCGATGCAGAATACTGCATCATGCCATTTTCAATGCAGAATCCTGCATCGAAGTGCTAGCTTTTGCAGACATTGGGGTGCCCAATTCCCGAGTTGACATTTATACTGCCCTCCACTACTGTGACACATTGGGGAGCCCACCCCCAGTGTGCTGAACTAATAATTGTTATTTTTCCGACACCAGGATGCCGGCTCCTGGTGTCGGACATCTCCTCGAGCCAAATTTCATTGCCTATGGGGTGCCCAATCCCTCTGTTGGCATTATGTATCCCCCCCACAACTCATGTGGCACACTGGAAGCCCACCCCCAGTGTGTCCACATTTACTTTAGATATTCCTATAACTAGAGAAAATGGTCCCCAATGTCTTTTTATTTAAACCTGTAATAAAGAAAATGGTCCCTCGTCATCTTCCCAGTCCCCCTCCCCCATCCCCACCTTCCCACTGAGCACCAACCTCCCCGCACCCCCCCTTACCCATACTTACCTCTGGAAGTCTGCAGCAGCGATCCTGTCTGGACCGGGACACGTCTGTACTCTTCAAAGACCAACCGCAACTGTGGAATCAAGGTAAGCTTGTAGTATGACTCTCAATGGGGTTTTCAACTTAGGTTGATATCTGAGCCATTTTTGGGAATTTTTACCCCAAATTTTCAACATGGGGTTCTTGGGACCCCACGTCATGAACAGTATCACTGTCATTTTGTTATTCGGTTCCAAAAGGTGATTTTGTGGTTGCTATGCGGAATCACCTTTCTGGACTAGTTAACGAAATGACAGTGCCAGTGTTCATGAGGGAGGTCCCAAAAGCCATGTTGAAAATTGGTGTAAAATTCCCAAAACTGACTTCGTTACGAGTGTGTGTTGCGTAATTACTACGCGTATTCGTAACTTTGCCGGTTTTTAATATTTTCACTCCAGATTTTCAACATTTAGATTTTTACACACCTCCTCATGAACAGTGCTTCTGTAATTTTTGACATCCTGCCCGAAATGTGTTTTTGCAGCTCTGGCACAGAATGGCGTGGTTGCTGTATGAAATCAACTTTTGGGATGTACTAACAAAATCACAGTGCCAATGCTCTTAGGTGAGGTCCCAAAAAGGTCATGTTGAAAATTTGCAGCAAAAAAAACCCTCACAAAACTGGGATACTATTATACTATGTCCAAAGTAAGGAAATTAATTAACAAAAACTTTGTTTAAAAGACAGTTAGGGTTCTAGACATAGGTCTTCAATCAAAGTGATACAGGTCAGGAAATTAGATGTTAGAGTTCACAACTGTTATACTCCTTCCTCACCAAGTCTTACCATTGAAACCGCACCCCCCCACCTTCCACACATCAACAAGCGTCAGGGTGTGACTTAGGGTCGTGGTTCCTACCCACTCCCCCACCCCAACCCTACCATCAGAATACCACCCACAACCTCCACACACCAACAAGTGTCAGGGTGTGCCTTAGGGTCATGGGCTCCACCCGATCCTCCACAACCCTACCATTGCAACACCACCCCCACCCTCCACACACCAAGCATTGGGGTGTGCCTTAGGGTCATGTGCCCTAACTCTCACCCCATTCTCCTATACTGTACCATCACAGGTTCCTTACAGATGGAATGGGGTGAGTGTTAGGGCCCATGATCTAAGGCACACCCAAGCTTTGTGTGTGGAGGTGGGGTGGTGTTTCGATGGTAGAGTTCGTGGGGGATGGTGGGGCCCATGACTCCAAGGCACACCCTGACATTTGTTGGTGTGTGAAGGTTGTGGTGGAGTTCTGATGGTAGGGTTGGTGGGGGACCACGACTTTAAGTCACACCCCAACGCTTGTTGTGTGTGGAGGGTGGGGGTGTGTGATTTCAATGGTAGGATTTGGTGAGGGAGGAGTATAACAGTTGTAAACCCTAACATCCAATTTCCTGACCTGTATCACTTTGGTTGAAGACCTAGCTCTAGAACCCTGTCTTTTAAACAAAGTTTTTGTATATATAATATATTCATGGCAAAAAACTCTGTTTAATGCATCAGTTAGGGTTGTTCCACAGTGACAAAAGCAAGGAAATTCAGTGTTAGGGTTGCATCCCCTTGCACCCCACGCCCACCCTGTCCCTACCAACAGGCATCGGTGTGCGTTGGGTCGCGGCACTAACTCTTACCCCATTCCATGTGTAAATAAGCTGAGGCAGTATAGAAGAATGGGGTGAGAGTTAGGACCGATGACCCCAACACGCACCCCGATGCCTGTTGGTGGGGATGGTGTCGGTGTGGGGTGCCAGGGGTGGCAACCCTAACACTGAATTTCCTCACTTTTGTCATTGTGGAACAACCCTAACTGATGCATTAAACAGAGTTTTTTGCCATGTTTCTTGAACAAAGGTCTCTCCACCTGCCAAGATTCAGACCAATCAGCTACACACTGGCTGTGCTATGCATCACAGAAGACAGTGCATAAAAATAGCAAAAACAATGTTTTGCACTGCACTACGCAAACGCAAAAACACAAACGGTAATGTTAACGCAAACGGTGATGGAAACAGTGAAGTAAAATAAAATAGTAATGCTAACGCAAATGGTAACGCACATGGTGACACAAACATAAACGATAACGCGAACGGTAAGAGAAACGCAAACACAAACACAAACGTTAATGGAAACAGAAATGGTAATGCAAACAGTAACGCAAACGCTAACGGCAACAGAAAATCAAACATTAAAGAAAACAGTAATGCTAATGCCAACGGAAACACAAATGGTAACAAAAATGCAAACGGTAACACAAACGCAAATAGAAATGCAAACAGTAATGGCAACGGCAACGCAGAAGGAAACAGTAATGCAATCGACAACGGAAATGCTACTGAAAATGCAAACACTAAGGCCAACAGAAACGCAAACGCAAATGGTGATGAACACGCAAACAGTAATGGTAACACAATTGGAAATGCAAACGGTTACAGTAACACCAACGATGATGCCAAAGGGAACAGTAACACAAACGGAAATGGAAACGCAATCGCGTACTCAAAAGAAAATGGTAAAGTGCACGGTCATGGTAACGCAATTGGAAATGCAAATGCTTATGGTAACACCAACGATGACGCCAAAGGAAACACAAATGCCAACGGAAGCACGTACACAAATGCAAAATGGTAATGCACATGGTGACGCAAAAGGAAATGCAGACAAAAACAGTAATGGAAACGCAAATGGTAACAGTAACACAAACGCAAGTGCAAATGCAAAGGGTAACGCACATGGTGATGTAAACGGAAATGCTAATGCAAACAGTTACGGAAACGCAAGCGGAAACACTAATTGTAACAGTAACGCAAACACACATACTTTTTTCCCAAAAAGGTGCATTCAGAAGCACAGTGAATGCAAAGAATGTATGCATAATAATGGCCCTCGGAGCAGAAAATGAACACTTGGAATAGTAAATTGCTTATATCTCAGGAACTGTACGATGTAGAAAAAAATTAAAAATCTCATATTATTTATGAGTTTCCTGGCTAGTTTTGCACTTAGAAGTCTTCCAGCAAAAAGTCTGTATCTTGAAGCGTTTTCAAGATACAGGCCCTGAAAGGTGCGGCGGATGCTGTAATGTTAGCCTATGGGAAAAATCATCAATTTTGGAGTGCCGTAACTTTGCAGCCCTCTAATGTTTTGTCACCAACCCACCAAAATGCACATCTGTGGGATCTTGGCTTTCTTCCCTCCAAATTTCAGCCCAAAAGGCCAAACCGTTCTTTTGCAGCAGGGTGGCAAAGATTTCCTACTATTTTGGGCATAGTGTGGCAAAGCAGTGTCGCAAATCATGACACTTTCGCAAATAAAATCACGAAAGTGTCGCATATGCGACACTATTTTGCACAAAAATTTAAAAAACATATTTCTGGGATGTTTAACCCCCCCAAAAAAAGACATGGCTAGCATCCTCAGGGCTCGACTAGGTGAACACAACAAGAATTGTGTCCCTAAAGGGTCCCAAATTTAAATGACAAGTATTTCTGTGACCACTAACTGAAAACAAGATGGCTGATTTGCAACACTACAAGGGTAATTTGCAAAAGTAAAAAGTGCATTTGCAACAACTTTCGCGTAGTTTAACTTTTCCCATTGACTATAATGGGAAACTTGTTTTTTGAATAACTTTTGAACCGTTTAATATTTTTTCACGAAATCTTTGAAGGGCACATTGGGGACTCTGGCTATATGTTCCCTGAAAGTTTCAGACCAGTCACACAAACTGTGCAACCTGTAGGCGTGAGCAAAGAATGTGCAAAAATGTGTAATTTGTGTTTTATTTTGCACTCTGTAGCTCCGCAACCGTATAGCTGACCATTATGAAACTTAGCAAATCCAGAGATCTATGAAACCAGACCATGCATTCCAAATTTCAGGGAAATCTGTCATACGGGGGCAAAGTTATTAGGCTGCCAAATTTCAGATTTAGTGCCACTATAATTTATAAGAGGCAAAAAACTCCATTTAATGCATCAGTTAGGGTTGTTCCACAGTGAAAAAAGTGAGGAAATTCGGTGTTAGGTTTGAAAGCCCCCCTTGCACCCCCCCAGCCCGCCACCCCAACCGCCAACGGGGTGTGCATTGGGGTTATCGGCCCTAACTCTCACCCCATCACATGTGTAAAAAAGCTGAGGTATAGGAGAATGGGGTGAGAGTTAGGACCGATGACCCCAATGCACACCCTGTTGGTGGTTGGGGGTGGGATGGGGTGCAAGGGGGCTTTCAACCCTAACACCGAATTTCCTGGCTTTTTCACTGTGGAACAACCCTAACTGATGCATTAAATGGAGTTTTTGCCTCTAATTTCCTTCTATAGGAGAATGTGCAGTAGAAATAGTGAATGGAATGTGGTGGTGGAGGGCCCTGCGCCCCCACCACGTGATTTTTTGTGACATAGTAACGGTAAGTGCAAGGGAAACGCAACCGCTAATGGTTGTGCACATGGTGACTGAAACGTAAATGGAAAAGCTAACGTTAGTAGAAACGCAAGTGCAAAGTGATGCCAAAGCGAACAGTGACACAAAAGGAGACGCAACGCTTAAGGAAATGCAAACCGTGATGCACACGGTGACGATAGCGCAATTGGAAATGCAAATGGTAACATTAACAGCAGAAATAATGCCAAAGAAAACAGAAATGGAAATGAGAATGCAAGCCCGTACACAAACGAGAACGCAAAGGGTAATGCACACGGCGGCGTACACAGGAACGGTAATGCAATCCGGTACGGAAATGCAAGTGGAAACGCGAACTGTAACAGTAATGGAAGCGCACACCCTGTTTTTGCCCAACAGCTGCATACAGAAACACAGTGTGTACAAAGAATGTATGCATAATAATGGGCCTTGGAGCAGAAAATGAGCTGTTGGAATACTAAATTGCTTATATCTCAGGAACCGTGCGACGTAGAAAAAAAATGTAAATTTCACATGATTCATGAGTTTCCTGTCTAGGTTTTCACTGAATGCTGTTGCGACAAAAATTCCGTATCTCGCACCGTTTCTGAGATACGAGCCCCGAAAGGCGCGGTGGACGCCACCATGTTAGTCTCTGGGGAAAAAAATGTCAACTTCAGAGTACTGTAACTTGGCATCTGTGCAATATTTTGTCACCAAACCACAAAAAGGCACATCTGTGAGATGTTGGCTGCCTTCCCTCCAAATTTCAGCCCAAAAGATCAAACCATTCTTTTGCAGCAGGGTAACAAAGAATTCCTGTCATTTTGGCCATAGTCTGGAAAAGTAGTGTTGCAATTTGCGAAAGTTTTCGGGAACATTTGCGAAAGTGTTGCAAGTGTGATACTACTTTTCCCAAAAATTTGGAAAACGTATTTCTGGGGTGTTTAACCCCCAAATAAAGACATGGCTAGCATCCCGAGGGTCCGACTACGTGAACACAAAAAGAATTGTGTTCCTAGAGGGTCCCAATTTTAAATGTCAAGCATTTTTCTGATCACCAACTGAGAAAAAATGGCAGATTTGCAACACTACTAGGATCATTTGCAACACTAAAAAGTGCATTTACGAAAGTGCCAAACTTGTTGTTAACATTTCCCATTGACTTATAATGGGAACTTGTTTTTTGAATAACTTTTGAACCGTTCAATATTTTTTCATGAAATCTTTAAATGGCACATTGGAGACCCCGGCCACATGTTCCCTGATGACCAGTCGCACAAACCGTGTGACCTGTAGGTGCGTACAAAGAATTTGCAAAAAGAAACGTAATTGTACACACGAATGTCGCTTAATAACTCCGCAGCCGTATATCTGACCAGTACGAAGGTTGGCAGATCCCAAGATTTATGGTTATGCCCTGTGCCTGCCAAATTTCAGGCAAATCCATTGAACAATGGCAAAGTTATTAAGTTGCAAAGTTTCACCATTTAACCTTAAAAGGGCTCCTCAACCCTAACTATGGTAGCACTACCGTGCTACCATAATAATATCTATATTTTTCTATGCAAAAACTTGGTGCAAAAGTTAGGGTTCTTCTACAGTGACAAAAGTGAGGAAGTCGCCATTAGGGTTTCCCACCGTTGAACCCCACCCACCGCCCCCACCAACAGGCATCGGGTGTGCGTTGGGTCATCGTCCTAACTCTCACCCCATCCCATGTGTAAGCAAGCTGAGGTGGTGCAATGTAGAAGAATGGGATGATAGTTAGGGTCGACGACCCCAACGCACCCCAATGCCTGTTGGTGGGGGCGGTCAAGGTGGGAACCCTAATGGCAAATTTCCTTGCTTTTGTCACTGTAGAAGAACCCTAACTGATGCATTAACAAAGTTTTTGCATAGAATCTCCATACTTTTAAGAAAGAATAGAAAAGTAGAAAGTTGTGCAAGTTGGTGGAGTGTGGGGCCCCCCACCAACTTGTAAGTGTCGGGCTACATTACACACCAGTGACTAAAAAGTACATTGACAACAGCAAGGCCAGCCACCAAACAAATGTTAATATAGTAGAGTAATAGAAAAGCTGTCCACAAACGTAAACTGCCACACAATATCTCTACAAAAATATATTGTCTGACACATAAATATGCTATTGACATCTACAGGATGTGCTGTCAACAATCTCCAAATTTCAAGTAAAAGACCAAACTGTGTCCGAGATATAATGTCCAAATTTGAAATTTTAATTCTTCAGAGTGGCACAGTTCCAAACTCTGTGACATTTAACACACAAACAACTGAAAACTACATCCATGACACTAAGGCTAGGCACCCAATCAATTTTAAGCCACCAGCACAATTCAAAACAATGTCTGCAAGATGTAAAGTGTCGTCACACAATATCTCCACAAAAAGATTTTCTCTGACATGTAATCACAATAATTCACATCTACAGGATATGCCATAATCACCTTCAAATTTCAAGTAAAAGACCAAACTATTTTCAAGATATTCAATCTTAAACATTGGTAAAATTTCCTATCTATTCCATTATAGAAAAATCTGGCCATCTTGTGCCGGTCTCGCGATCTAAGATGGCAATCAAAGAATCTCATGATCAAAGAATTTGCAGGTTCATGATCAAATTTGCAAGGCTCATGAACAAAGAATAAAAATGCTATAAATAAAAAATTGAAGTAATTGCTGTAAACCACCACCATGGTTTGACAGAAAGAATCCCTTGAGCAAAACTCACCCTCATTTGACTTCCTAGGGTACCACTGGGTTATAAAATAGATTTTTAATCTGGCCATCTCCCCTCACTTGCGATGCATGATCGTCAAGATCTGATCAAAGAATCTTGCATATAAAGAATTTGCAGGGTCACAACCAAATAATTAAATCTGTTCTAATTTAAAACATTCAAAGAATTGTTGTAAACCACCACCATGGTTCATCAGAAGAAGCACCCTGAGTAAAACCCACCCTCATTTGTCTTCCTAGGATACCTCTGGCTGAGAAAAATGATTTTTAATCTGACCATCTTGTCCCTCACTGGCGATGCTGATCGCAAACAAAGAATCTCACGATCAAAGTATTTGCAGACTCGCTGATCAAAGAAATTGCATGCTCATGAACAAAGAGTGAGGACACGATGGCTAGAATAAAAAACTATTTCTCAGCTGGGGTGCCCTAGGAATTAAATGAAGGTGGGTTTGCTCACGGGGCTTCATTTGTCCCATCTGAATAAAATGCATCATGTTTTCAATATCCTTGGTAGTCAAGCAGCCCCCGATCTATATCAAAAGAATAATGTTCCACATTTCCCTGGTAGTTTAGTGCCCCCCCGATGATAATAAAATACATTATGATCTCCAAATTCCCTGGTAGTCTAGTGGCCCCCCAAGTGTATTTCATACATAATGCTTTGTACATCCCTGGTAGTCTAGCGGTCCCAGCCATCTGCATAAAATTAATATTGTTGTTCATATGCCTGGTAGTCTAGTTCCCCCATCATGATAAAATAGATTATGATCTGCCAATTCCTGGTAGTCTAGTGGCCCCCCACCATTGCTGCACTAGCCCACAGTACCACCCTTCTCAGCCAGCGACTGGCACAGCCTACCTCTCACCTCCACGGCCAGCCACTGACTCTGTGTATTAGCAGTGCTAATGCAAAGAGGTGCTCAGAAATAATTTCTCAGTGCTCTCTGCATTAGCGCACACACACACAGCTGGGCGGCTGGCCGTGGAGGTGAGAGGTGGGCTGTGCCAGCTGCCGGCTGGGGAAGGGTGGGGGTGCTAGGTGGGCTGGCACGCCTGGGTGGGGGGTGGAGGCCACTAGACTACCAGGAAATGGCAGATCATAATCTATTTTATCATGATGAGGGGGTGCTTGACTACCAGGGATATGAACAACAATATTAATTTTATACAGATCGGGGGGGAGGCGCTAGACTACCAGGGATATACAAAGCATTATTTATGAAATACACATGGGGGGCCACTAGACTACCAGGGAATTAGAGAACATTATTGTTTTGATACAGATCGGGGGGGGGGCGCTAGACTACCAGGGATATTGAAAACATGATGTATTTTATTCAGATGGGGCAGAATGAGGCCCCCTGAGCAAAACCCACCCTCATTTAACTTCCTAGGGCAACCCTGAGCTGAGAAATAGATTTTTAAATCTGGCCATCTCGTCCCTTGCTCACGATGCACAATTGTGATCAAAGAATCTCGCGATCAAAGAATTTGCAGGCTCGCTATCAAAGATCATTAGCGACCTGTGAATTAAGATTTTAAAAGCTCATAACACTCTTTTTTGACCGATTTGGATGAAACCAAAGGCATGGCTCGATAGATCGGAGTCCCCTGAGTAAAACCCATCCAAGTTTTACTTCAGAAGTGACCCCTGAGCCGAGATATTTGTGTTTTTCCTATCGGAAACTTAAAAACAAGATGGACCTCACGATCAAAGAATTTTTAAAATTCTCAGGGACAAAGATTCTTGAACCACAAGGCTGCAAATTCTTTGATCGACAGGCGGGACAAGATAGCCAGAACCCCATTCTTTGTTCGCAAAACATACATATACATTTTCCCATTGACTTATAAAGGGAACTTAAAAGTGGCATAATGTTTGAATGCCTTAATATTTTTTCACCAAATGAAAAGCAGCATGTTTAGCCACCAAAGCTCTTTCAAAACAGCCATCTTACAGAGCACCACGCCACACAATGGCTGTGCAGGGCCACGTCCAATATCCCAAATGCTGCCTCCAAAAATGGATAATTTCGCATTTTTCAGTGTTTTCGTACGCAAAGACCGCAAGTCCAACCAAAACGCAATTTGGCAAATGAAGAGATCTACCATGCCCCACCGTGCATACCATATTTCAGGCAAATCCATTGAATGGGTCCAAAATTATTAACGTGCAAAATTTTGAGTTTAACATAGAAGTGACAACTGAACCCTAACTATAGTGGCGCGACCACGCCACTATAATACATATATATGGCAGGTCCACTCCACCCTGTCAAAGGCTTTTTCTGCATCCAGTGGTAGGGTGGCCATGGGTGAATGGAAACTTCTGTCCTCCCACATTATTCACAGGAGATGCCTAACATTAACCCTGGTCAAAACTAACTTGGTCCGGGTGTATCAAGAGGAGCAGGACAGCATTAAGCCTAGTGGCTATCACCTTGACCAGGATTTTTGTATCCACATTAATAAGGGAAATGGTCCTGAAGTGGCCAAATATGATGCTGTCCTTACCCTTCCTGGGAATTAGTGATACGAGTGCTTGAGAGGTGTGGGGCAGTGCTCCTCGTGCCCTTTCTTCATTAAGAACCTTGGTGACCTTGGGTGCTGGCTGTGATGCTCTGCCCCCTGCTTATTGTTATATTGTATAATATTTGTGTTATAAATAAAATGTGTATGGTATGTGACTGCCTGCTTAAAGATGGTAGTCAGTATAAGGAGACTTGACCTTTGACCTCCAAGGTGTCAGTGTTGCTGAAGTAGCATTATGTTAAACTGACCAGTGAAACCACTAATTAAAGCCTTCCTCCCAGAGAAACAGTTTATTGCCCCTTATAACCTGCTCCTGCTTTTGAAGTTGGAAACTAAATATGCATTTTATGACATAGCAGGAAGGGGAGTCATTTGGCTGATCCTTTATGGTTTTCCCACCTAGAAGAGAACCAGTGACAGATTGTGGGGTTATGAAATGTCAAAAGAAATGCTTTGATCAGAGAGACTCATATTTTGGGAAATTACTAGTCGTCGATTTTCACAGTAATAACATACATCCTTGTGGATATTTATGCTAAGAAGTTAAAGTTATAGGAGGATCTAACTGTGACCTCACCAAAGGGGGTAGGGAGATGGAGTTTGAAATGATCAGGCATCTGAGGGAAACAGTGCTTTTTATTCTGGACTCAAGAGAGACACTTAGTTCTCTGGACTTAAGAAGGCACTTTATGGTAACATCTAGCTAGGCAAGAACTTTTAAGTATTTGTGGTAGGCGTATTTGTGTTCTGTAACTTCCCTTTTATTTTATGTGACTGTAAGTTATTGATATATTTGTTCCGTGTTTGATATTTTACCTGTTTTACAATTTTTAGTAAACACTATTTTTCTTGTAAATTCTGCCTGTGCTTTTTCTCAGTTTATTTTGCATGCGAATGCTGAACCAGTGTTTAATGTGTTTAATTCTGACAGCTGTTGAGGGCTTGAATGTGATACTAATCTTGCTAAAGGTAAGAATATACCTAGGTCTCATATTGAGTTGTAAGGGTACATTTTGGAAACCTGGCTGGGTGCCCCTGGGTGAAGGATTGTACTGCACCCCCCGAAGAGGGTATGTATCTGAGCCTGTTAACTGGGTATGCTAGCATAAGGTTCACATTTGACCCCCAGGACTTGAGGCTGGTAGGTGATTCAGACCCAAAACAGACAGGAGGGTTACCCTGTTTGTCCCCTGTTCACACTATTGCGCTTTGAGGTTGGCACTGTGGGAGCAGAGGGCCTGACCTGCGGAGTGCGTTTGTGACACCGGCAAGTCCTGTAATGCCACATAGAAATCTGTCAGGAATCTGTCATTGCCCAGAGACTTCCCCTTAGCCATGCTTCATATTACATCTGAAATTTCTTTTGTAGTGAGTGGGCTTCCTAGAACACCATTCTGTGCCGGTGAGATCCGTGGAAAATCAGTATCCTTATAGAAAGCATCCAGATCCTCAGGTGTGGGAGGAGGGCCCAGAGAGTGTAGAGGTTGACAAAGCTGAACAAATTGGTTATTAATATCCTCTGGTGTTGTCACAATGTCCCCCTCCTCCATGTTTATCTCAGGAATATAGTTCTCTGTTTCTAGGGTTCGAAGGCGATGTGCCAGCAACTTCCCCGGCTGTTCTCCCACCTCCCAGAAACTCAGATGGAGTTCAAACAGTGTGTATTCAGTGCGGGCTTGCATGGTGTCTTCAATAGCACTTTTCTGGATTTTAATCTTCCTTCTGGGAGTGGGACAGGGTAGGAAGCGTTGAGAAATTTTTAACTCTAGATCTTTCGGCTTCTTGCTTTTTGGCTTTCTTCTTCCTTTTCAGCTTAACACGGTGGGAGTATGCAATAACCTTGCCCCTGAGAACAGTGCTCATTGTGTCCCAGGTTGTGGACTGAGACATATCAAGAGTACTGCTCTCCTGAAAGTCATGAATAATCTCCGCTCTCAGCCTCCACCAAAATGAAGAGAAATCCAGGAGGGATGGTTTGAACCTCCAGGTATTCCTTTTCCTGCCCATCCCTCCCCATGCCAATACCAGAGATACTGGGGAAGGATCCAATAGCAGGAGGCTCCCTATCTCTACCCTCCCAGGAGCATGGGTAGGTGTTCCAGCACTACCAGTAGAACATCTAATGGCTGTAAGAGCCATGTGCTGCAGAGTAAAAGATACAGTCTCAGTGTTTTTTTTTTTTTACTTTATCTCCATGCTTCATGTGAGGATATACCCTATATCGGACCCCTATTACCCCCCCCGGCATCCCACCAGGTGCCCAGGATGGAGGTCCTGTAGCTTACCTCCTATGGTGGAGCTCATGAAGGTGTGACAGAGTCACCTGATTCCAGCCTGAGGCTTATGCTGGTGCATAATTTGGATCAAGAGTGGGGGCTTCACAGTGCAACTGAAGCATAGCGTTTTCCATTCTTGTTGTTTTCCTCAGAGGTGCGGACGTGCAGTGATGTCAGCACATGGGCATCCTTGCTCCTACACATGCCCTGCAGATGTCCACCACTGTCTCCGTTCTTACTGTGTGGCCCCGGCCTGGTATACACCCAGCCACTGCTGGATGCAACTCGAGTACTGGGTGCCAGTATCCTCTCTCCCTCCCTCCCTCCCTCCATGGAGGTGGAGAGCTGTCCATGGGACACTCACCCAGCCTCCCCCCGCCAGCTGGCCCTCTGATGCCCTGGGCTCATTCTCAAACCCAGGTCACCAGCATGACAAGCTGTATTGCTACCACTGCACCGGCAGGCTGGTCTAATCCCAGTGGTTTGAGTAAATAATTTCGGTAGTATATCTTGCAAGCAAACATTATTGAGACTGACCAGTTTTTGTTGTGTTTGCTTGCAGAATTCAAGGAAACATATTGGGATCACACATTCAGTCACTTCACTACCAGTCTAGCATTGCTTGTAAAGCACTTTGGATGTTTGAAAAGCGCTATATAAATACTGATTCTTCTACTGATTCTTCATCATCTGGTTGGCAAAAAGGGGGCTGTGGAGGTGTATCAGGCTGTTAGCCAAGGATGCATGTGTAAATGAGCCTCTCCTCCCCCTGGCAATGATGCTGTCTCTGGTTGATGATGCAAGTTTGCACTTGCATCCATACTTTCAAAGAAGTTCAGTGCACCTGTCATGTTGCAGAACTTACTATTTCTGCTGACACCTTTTCTGTCAGCCCACGGTGTCTCTGTTTGGTGCTTTCCTGCCTTCCTCCCATTCAGAATGCCAATGATATGTGCTCTGAGCCCTGACCTTAACTTTTGCCACTTGGCACAGTTCTATGAAGAGCGGGAGCCCAAATCTGTTGTACTGATGCCTCCAGTGGCAGCTCCATTCTTGCATGCTGAGCATATTTCTGGTCATGTTGCTAGCAATGGCTTCTTTCCTGCCCACCGAGCAGGTTTTTGGTCATGCCACTTGTGGTGACTCCTTTCCTGCCACTGAATGGGCTACTGGTAATGCCTTTCCTGCCTTCTGAGCAGGCTTCTGTAGATGCTGCCTGTGGCGGTTCCTTTCAAGTCCATTATGCGGGCTTCTGTTGACACTGGCTGAAGCAGGGCCCTGCCTATTGAGTCAGCATTTGCTGATGCCAGCTGTGGTGGTTCTTTTCCTGCCAGCCAATCTGACTTCTGCTAACATCACCTGTGGCAGCTCATTTCCTGCATGCCGAGTGGGCTTCTGCTCCTTTTATACCTGCTGACATCACCCACGGCAGTTCCTTTCATGCTTGCCTAATGGGTTTGTGCTAGCCATGGTGGCTCATTTCCTGCCCATTGAGCAGGCTTCTGCTGACACTGCCCATGATGGCTTCTTTTGTACTCACGAAACAGGCTTCTCCTCTTGTGTGCTGATGCTGGATGTAACGATCCCTTTTGTGCCCACAGAGAGGGCTTCTGCTGATATCATCCACAGCAGTTATATTTGCACCTGCCAAGTGAGCTTCTCCTGACACTACCCATAGCCACTCCTTTTCATGCCCGCTGAGCAAGCTTGTGCCGATGCCAGTGGTAGCAGCTCCTTTCGTGTCAGCAGAACATTTAAACCATTAAATCCCTCCCTCCAATACTGCTTGCCTGAACAGGTCTGGGAGAGTTGGGGCTGGATAAATGTCTACTGAGAGCTAAACATTTTCATCACTCACTACAGCTGGGCTGGAAAAGTGTATGTTATGTTCAGCCTTAACTCACACAAGACTTGTGTGAGTTAAGGCTGAACGCTGAAGACCTGGGAAAACTGGGGTTGGATCTGTACCAGCCTGTGCTGCCTAAATGTGTTAAAGTATTTTCCCAACTGCGGCTAGATCAGTGCCAGCTGTGCAGGACAATATGCCTGTCAATTGCCCCAGTCAGTTTCCTACTAGGGACTGCAAATAATCTCAGTGCAATTAACCCACTCCATCGCTTCCTCTGGCCTGTCACCCACTGTAACAAAAAACACAGGCTTTGTTGGATTCCTAATCCTCCCTCCTGTCCAGCTAAATCTGGAATAGCTGGGTCTGGATAAGTGCCCCACCTACTCCTAACATTACTCTTGTTTTTAGCAGCTCGGAGTTTCAGGGTATGTGTCTGCTTCCTGCTGGAGCATACCTGTTCAAGCATCATCTGCTCGATCTTGTTGCTACCCATGAGTATGTGGAAGACTGACACTGTGTCTCCCCTTGGCCTCCTTTTCCCCAGGGTGAAGATGTTAAGCACCTCTAAGCTGTCCTCATAGCTGTGGGCCCCTATAGCTCTGATCCTTTTTGTGGCCCTGCATTACACTCTCTCAACTGCCTCAATGCCCTTGGTGTATTGAGGAGCCCAGAATTACATGCAGTACCCCAGATGGGGCCTGATCAGGGACTTGTACATGTCAGGTTTACTTTGCTCTGCTGCTTACACACCTTTGGATGCACTCCCCCGCATCCTTCCAGGCCTCTTGACACAGCATCCATATACTGTTTGACATGCCTCATCCCCACGGCTCTTATGACCCCAGGTCCTTCCTTTTCCTCTCTACTGCAGGAAGAGGAGCTCCACATAGTGTACAGATCGGGTTATCCTCCCCAATATTGCAGCTTGCATTTGGCTACATTGAATCTAAGACTGCAGAATCTGACTGCTCACCCAGCTTGTTTGGGTACTCCTAAAGTTTCTCCCTATTCACCATTCTGGCTAGCTTTGTATCACCAGTAAACTTCAGTGGCTTGCTGCAGACCCCAGCTTTCAGATTTTTTTTTTTTTGCAGTTAATCTATTTAGTTAATCTATTTTTCCTCCTCCACGACTATTGCAGGCTATTCCCTCCTACCGACCCCCCCAGCCCTGTCACCTGGCATCTCAGGGACATATCTTCAATCCTGGGGCTACCCCCATGGTGGGGTCGGTGGTTCTCACTTACCATCGAATTGATCCAGCTCCAGGAGAGGGCCCTGTAGCCTGGTGAAGAGCCTCCGAGGGGTTGGTATGTCATTCTGCACTGCGCCCTGCCATTTTCCACCAGTTTTTCCTCCCTAGAAGGACAGGCACGCAATGCCATCCATATATACCTATGCATGCTTCTGTGTTTAGGATGTTGCTGGCTGCCGTACCTACATTCATCCAAGTTGTGATCCCTGGCAGTCTGCTCCCCAAGTCACCACTAGAGGCCAGATGTGTGCAGTTCTTGAACCAGGGTCGCTGGTGTGGGGGCAGGTGAGGCAAAAATATCTTAGCCCTCCATGCCACTAGGCCGGCTAGCTTCCAGATTGTTGATGAGACTGTTGATGAAAATGTTGAGCAGCAGTGTTTCTAGCATTGATCCTCATGACATGCCACTGAGTAACTTTCTCCACTTCTAATAGTGCCTGTCCACTACAAACTTCATCCTGCCTCGAAGCCAGTTGACAGTCCAACTTGTGTATGCTTTGTCTACTGCATACTACACTTGTGTGTTTTGCCGAGCAACTGATCATGCACCACAGTGTGAAAGGCCTTGCTGAAGTTCAGATAGACTATGTCTATAACCCACAATTGTGCATCTTCCTGTCACCCCATCGAAAAAGGGATCAGATTGTTTTAGCATGATCTGCTCCTCATAAAGCTATTCTGAGAGTGTGCAAGAACCTTGGACTTAACCAAGGGCTCAGTTATACTGTCCTTACAAACAGCTTCTCGTACTTTGCCCAGAACTGATGGTAAGCCGACCAGCCTATAGTTGCCTGGGTCCTACCTTGTCCCCTTTTTGAAAATGGGGACAAATGTGGCCACTTCCCAGTGTTCTAGCATCATCCATGCCTGAATAGATTCATGAAATAGTGCTGCTAGCAGCCCCAGCAATTGTTTCAGCTCCACTATGATCCTGGGGTGTATCTCATGTCCCCCCTTAGACTTGGCTTTATGTTTGCTAGGTGGTCAGCTACCAAGGTGGACGTGATGCCTGCAGGCTGCATCATGACTACCCAATCAGGATAGGTCAAATCAGTTTGTGAGCTGGTGGTCAGTTTGGCTGCTAGCTTTAAAACTCTGATAGCCAAATCAATATCTGTAGTGGACATCCTTTTTAAGGGCTCAAAAATCACTTTATGCACAGGTAGCCATTTGGTCAGTAACATTCAAAATCTGGTAGCCAAACCAATTTTTTAGTGGCCATTGGCCACCTGGCTACCAATTTGTACCACTCTGCCCCTGATGTAATAGGTTCCTCCCAATGAACTTCCTCCCTCCTCTTTCCTTCGTATGGGGGGCTCTTTGGAGTATTCATGCAGATTCTAAGCTGTAACCTCTGTCTCAATTCCTCTCTCTGTTGCTAAGTTTGTTATGTAATGAATGAAGATTTTGGATTCATCTGCAGCTCTGGCTTCTGATCCCTACTTGGCTTTTTTAATTCTAATCTTATAGTCCCTCAGTGCTGCCCTGTACCTCTCTTTGACCTGGAGGCAACTCATCTGTTTCCAGCGGTCATAGACTTTGTTTTTGTCCAGGATCAGTTATAAGTGAATTACAAAAGCTGACGTTTTTTGTAAATGATAATTACTTGTTAATATGCATTTCAAACCCGACAAGCATTTCACAGTAATATGTTCCCTGTTCTTGGCCTCTGGCAAATTGGGCATGTGAGTTTCTCAGCTGACTGCAACACTGCTGCTTGTCTGACTTGCAGAGGTTGCATGAATGCTGAGGGGCTGGCAGCCCATACCCTTCCTCCTGGAGCAGAATGTTTATCTCTGTAACGGCTCGGCCCCAGTGTAAATGAGGCTTACCAGTAAATCCAGTTTGTTTTTGCATGGCAGTGGAATGTGTCACAGTTTGTGCCAAAATTTAGAATAAGCCAGGTTCTATGGGATCATTAATTTAAAACCATTTCCCCAGGTCTCAAATATTTATCAGATCTGTAGAGAGAGACAGAGAAAGGGAGAAGGAGGGAGAGAGAGAGAGAGAGAGAGAGAGAGGAACAGGTCTCAGAAGGAATTTTCCCTACTACTCTCCCTAGTGGTTCAGACTTGGAAACTGCAGCCAGCAGAGCTATTGGAGAGTGGGGTCGGACTGGAGTATGGGGGGGTGCCACCTGGAAAATCAGTAGGGGAGGGCCCAGGGTGGCACACTCATCTCAGGATTCCACTTAAGTTTGATACATTAGCTCTGTGTTAGCATGTTACATTTTCCTACAGTGCCCCAGATATCCCATTTAATTAGAAAAAAGATGATAAATGCCAAGATTGTCAGAGTTCAGGAAGTGGGCAGGTACTCAACAGAGGGATGCCCACCTGGAAATTTCAAGGTATCGTGGTGGACCCATTCAACTCTGTTGGAGAGAGAGCAAAAGAGAGCACAAAGCTAGCAACATATGTCCTACTGTTTTTCACATAGAATTCCTGCTGTGGAACTGCAGCCAGCAGTTACGAGAGAGAGAGAGAGAGAGAGAGACACACACAGAGAGACACAGACAGACCACACAGACCACACTGGGAAGAGATTTCTTCCCAAAGTGGTTTAGTCATTGGAACTTACTGCGGACATTTTAGCAAAACCCAATACCTCAGTTCTTTCTTTGTTAGACAATGATTTGGACAGCAGTGTACCTTTTAATTTTGTCCTCTTGTTTCCTAGCATGCTGCTTTAGCAGGAGGTGGTCTTCATGGAGTCGCAGGAAACGGTCTTCCAGCTCCTCTCGGCTCACCCGGCTCACTCGCTGTCGGGTTCGTAGGTCATTATCTGGAGGCCAGACAATATCAATGTTAGCTGGGAACTGAAATTCACTTCGGAGTAAGGCTGTCATTTAACAGAGGCAGCTTAACTTACATATTTATTTCTCTTGCCAGAAAAGTTTTTAGATTGTTAACATTTTTAACCATTCATAACAGCCAACGTGAAGAAAGCATAATATATTCAGTATCCCTAGCTTGGAGAAAATACATACGAAGAAGCCAGCAGAAGAAGGCTATTTGGTCAATCAAGTCTGCTCGTACTGCAAGGTCCACAACTTGAGCTAATGTCCCTGCCCTTCTTCCCCACTCCTCCCATCCTTCCTACTCATGATCCTCACCTTCCTCCTATGCCTATCTCAGCCTCTCTTAAAGCTGCCCACTGTCTTCAATGAGATGACCTCTTCTGGCAGTGCATTCCAAGTGTCCACCACCCTCTCTGTGAAGAAGTGTTTCCTGACCTCCCTCCTAAACCTCCCACCCTCCAGCTTAAGCCTGTGCCCCCTCATCTTATGGTTGCCACTCAGCTTAAAGAGACTCTCCTTATCAACCTTATTTATCCCCTTCAAGTACTTGAAGGTCCCAATCATGTCCCCCCCTCCTGTCTTCCGAGGAGTACGCATTCAGTGCCCTCAAACTCAACTCGTATGCCTTACCCTGCTGACCTGCTATCATCTTTGTAGCCCTCCTCTGTACTTTCTCCAGCAGGTTGTCCTTTTTGAGGTGTGGGCACCAGTACTGAACTCCATACTCTAGATGTGGCCTTACCAGTGACCTGTACAAGGGCAGTATTACCTCTTCTCTCCTACTACTGATCCCCCTAGATATGCATCCCAGCATCTTGTTTGCCTTTGCTGCTGCTTTCTTGCACTGCTTGGAGTGCTTCAGGTCACTAGTGATCATCACTTCAGGTCCTTCTCTCCTCTGATGCAGATATTCAGACTCCACCCAGGTAGTACTCTGTCCTGGGATTCTTGGCTTCAATATGCATAACTTTGCATTTTTTGGCATTGAAGCCAAGCTGCCAGATCCTGGACCACCTCCCCAGCTTTTCCAGATCTTCCTGTAGATCCTGTATCCCTTCAGCTGTGCCCACTCTCCCGCAGAGCTTAGTGTCATCTGCGAATAGGCACATTTTGCCCTTAATGCCATCCCCAATGTCATTAATGAGACATTGAACAACACCGGCCCCAGCACTGAGCCCTGTCAGACCCCACTGGTTACCTGTCTGGTACCAGATAACTCTCCCCCCACAACTGCCCTCTGGATTCTGTCCTTCAGCCAGTTTTCCACCCACCTGGCCATCTTTTCCCAACCCCGAGATCCACCAGCTTCCTGATCAACCTTTTGTCAAAGACCTTGCTAAAAATCAAGATAGAGGATGTTTACTGCTTGGCTACCGTCTTAGTGACACAGTCAAAGAAGTCAATCAGGTTCATTTGACATGATCTCCCCCCCCATGAACCCATGCTGCCTTGCATCCTGGAGACCATGCTCCTCTAGAATTCCACCAACCTTTCCTTTAGTATGGTCTTCATGAGCTTGCCCACAGTGGAGGTCAGACTGACTGGTCTGTAATTACCTGGGTCATTCTTTGGACCGCTTTTATGGAGGGAACTACATGTGCTGTTCTCCAGTCCTACGGTACCACGCCTGACTCTAGTGAACTATTAAATAGGTCTGCCAGTGACCCTGCCTGTTCCTCAGCCAGTTCCTTTAGTACCCTTGTATGTACTCTGTCTTGGCGTGGTGATTTGTTCACCTTCAATGCCAGCAGCCCCTCCCTCACGCTATTCTCCTCTATCACTACATCTGTGTCGCTCCCCCCCCGCTTCTCTTTTCCCTCCTGAAGGCACTGGTCCATCCTTCTCCCTGGTGAAGATAGAACATAAGTATTCATTTAGTGTCTCTGCTTTTCTCCCATTATCCTCCACCCACTCCACCCCTTTCTTAAGCCTAACGATCCCTTCCTTCTTGCCCCTTTTCTCACTTATATAGCAAAAGAAAGCCTTATCACTGTTCTTAATTCCTTCTGCTATCTGCAGCTCCTTCTGTGCCTTTGCTCGCTGGACTTCCTTACTTGCCTCACTATTTATATATTTATTTATTGAAATGTTTCACCAGGAGGGCATACTGAACAACAAGTTGCTCGTCTCACGGTGTAACCTGGGGGAAGGGTTACATAAGATTGTGAAGGATGATCAGTTACAATAGTATGTGGGTAGTACAAACAAAAGGCAAGGCACATTTTATTTAAAAAAAACGCCCATCCCGGAGGCTCTGGGTGCCGTACATCAATTAATAAATACAACACATCAAAGTAATAATCAATTAAATACAATACTCTAAACAAATTAAAACAAAATGTGCTATACAGTTAACTACCCAAAACAACATTGTAAGATTGTGCAACAGTTGGAACACAAGGTATTGTACAATAAACAGTAGTGGAACATTGGGTAAATTACAATACATGTCCAAACTCATACAAAAGAACATATGAACGTACAAAACAGTAATAATGTGATAGAACCATTTATAGTGCATGAGTATAACAGGAGCAGGCTCGAGGTAGTACGCAAGTGCTGTTGGAGTAAAAAGGATGGGGTTAGGTTGTGCACACTGGTGACCCAGAAAGACAGGTGGAGAAGAGAGGGGGGAGAGGCAAAAACTGAATATGAGGAGAAGGGGTAGCCATTTCCTGATTTTCCCCCCTTCAGGATGTCGAGAACCCTGCCGGGGTGGTCATGGTAGGAAGGCAGAAACTGGGGATAGGTATTAAGATGGGTTAAAGCAGGAACAGCTGAGGGAAAGGTAATTGTGTAGGGAAGAAGTAAGGGAGTAGTTGGAGGAGGAGTGTCGTATTTCAGGGGGAGGGAATTCCAGATTTTAGGGAAATGATGGGCGAAACCAATCTGACTGATGAGGGTGGAGCGGTGAAGGACTGTCAAGGTGCGGGCATCATTTGATCTAAGAGCGTGGATGAGGGGAGGTGGAGTGGAGAGAGAGGATGAGAAATAGGAGGGGAGCCCTCCGAACCAGAATTTGGAGGTTAGTTTGGCACAGTGAGAGCTGCATCTGTGAGACAGTAGAAGGAAGGTTAGAGAGCGATAGAGTTCACAGCTGTGGGAGTGGGAATGGGAGTCGATAGCAAAGTGGCAGAAGGAGTTAAAGAGAGTGTCCAACTTAGTCAGGGAAGATTTGGGAGCAGCACCATAAACTACGTCACAGTAGTCAAAGATGGGGAGTATCATCTTCTGGACAATTCTGCGCCTCACAGTCAGCGGGATGCAACTATGATTCCTGTACAGAACACCAAGCTTGGGGTGCAGTTTCTTCAGGATAACATCGATAAGCACAGACAAGTTGAGGTGCTGGTCAAGCCAAACTCCCAGATATTTAAATGAGGAGTTGTCCTCCAAGATGGTCCCATTAAGGGTGTGGAAGGTGGGTAGGGCCGGGAGCCTAGAGAGTCTCTGCCTGGTGCCAAAGGTCATTGAGACTGTCTTCTTGGCATTTAGAAAAAGCTGGTGAGATGCAAATCAGAGCTGAACTTGGTTGAAGTCCTGCTGTAAGCTGGTTTGCACAGCAGCAGGGTTTTTCCCAGAACTGTACAAAACAGTATTATCAGCATATACGTGGATAGAAGATGATGAGCAGGCTGTGGGAAGATCATTAAGGAAAATGGTGAGGAGTAGGGGACCAAGCACTGAGCCCTGAGGGACACCAGTGTTAATGGGGAGTGGAGGGGAGATGGAATCAAGGATTCTCACCGACTGGGTCCTGCCAATGAAGTAGGATTTAAACCAGTTGGTGGCTGATGGAGCAAAGCCAGCTGAGAGGAGTGAATCAAGAAGCAGGGGATGGGAAACAGTGTTGAAAGCTTTGGCTAGGTTGACAAAGATGGCTGAGGTGATCAAGCTGTAGTCCATCCCTGAAAGAATGGAGTCAGTAAGCCTGAGGAGGGAGGTGGTTGCTGAGTGGTTCTTCCGAAAACCAGATTGGAAGGAGGTGAAGAAGGAGGAATCGGAGAGGAAGGATGATAATTGCGAGAGAACTAAATGTTCTTGAAGTTTGGCAAGGGTAGGAAGGAAGGAAATGGGGCGATGGTTGCCAGGAGTGGATGTGTCACCACCCTTGGGGAGAGGAAGGACTACAGCGTGCTTCCAGAATGAGGGTACTTGGGTAGAAATAAAGGACAGGTTAAGGATTAGGGAGATAGGATAAACAGTTGCAGGAGAAGAAAGGTAGAGAAGTTAAGGAACGAGCTCATCTGGTGAGGAGCCTTTAGAGGGGTTGAGGGATAGAACAGCATTAAGAGCTTCATCAGAGGAGATAGTAGAAAAGGAAAATTGGGGAGGGGTAGGCACTGGCTGAGGTGAAGGGATGATGTTAGTAGGTGGCAATGGGGAGAGCGAATTTAGAAGAGATGTGGTGCACGAGGTGTAGTAGGCATTAAATTCATTGGCCATGGAGCCAGGGTGAGAAACTAGGGAGTTATTTATTTTGAGAACTGGAGAGGTAGGGTGAGAGGGGGGAGAGAATAGGGCATGAACTACCCTCCAGAATTTAGATGGAGAGTTAGTGTTAGTCAGGAATGAGGAGTTGAAGTAATCGGACTCAGCCAGTCTAGTAGCTTTAGTACATGAATTGCGTAGCATTCTGTACTTGGCGTAGTCGTTTGGATGTTTAGTAGATTTGTGTTTTCTCAAGGCCTGATCATGCTCCCTGAAGCAGGCCAGTAGTTCGGGGGTGATCCAGGGGAGGTGAAGCCCACGGATTCCGGTCCATCTGAAAGGAGCATAGGCATTCCAGGTGGCAATTAATTTATCCTTAAAATAGTCAAGTGCTTGATCAACAGAAATGGCAGTGGAGAGCGAGGCCCAGTCGGTGGAAGCGAGTGCAGAGCTGATTGGTGTAAGGTCTAAGGATTTAAAGGACCAGAGCTGTATGATTTTAGGGGGAGGTTTGAGGTGATGAACCTTACGTACAATGAAAATGGGGTTGTGGTCACTAAGGGCATTGGGGAGGAGACCAGATAGACTGAACTAGTGGCCTTGATGGAAGAGGGTTGCCTGGATATTGTGACAGTCACAGAAACATGGTACACAGAGAACTATGACTGGGATGTCAACATACCAGGATACACAATCTACAGGAGGGACAGAGATGGTAAAAGAGGAGGAGGAGTAGCTCTCTATGTAAAGGGAAGGATCAAAACAACAGAACTAAAGAGTAAACAGGGAGCAGATGAGGCACTCTGGGTCACCCTGAAGACAGGAAATGGCACCACAATCCGCATGGGGGTTGCATACAGACCTCCATCTCAGAGGGAGAGAATGGACAAGGAAATGATAGAAGGCTTCCTTAGAATGGCAGAAAAAGGGGAGATATTGTTGATGGGGGACCTGAATATGCCAGATGTTAACTGGAGCACCTTTGCTGCAGTCACATCCAAGAGCATGGTCATTCTTGATGCCCTACAAGGAGCATGCCTCTGACAGCTAGTTTTGGAACCCACTCGGGAGGGAGCAATCTTAGACCTGGTACTCTCAAATGGGGATGGAGAAAGAATCTCAGATTTAGAAGTGGGTAGCCATCTGGGAACAGGCGATCACCAAACAGTGTGGTTCACGATAAACACAGCCATACAATCAAGCCATACAAAAGCAAGAGTATTGGACTTCAGGAGGGCTGACTTTGGGAAAATGAGAGAGTGCCTCAGAAAAGCACTAGCAAACAGGCAAGAAAGAGGGGTGGAGGAACAATGGGGAGTAATCAAAACAGCCATCACAGAGGCAACAAGCCTTTGTGTAAAGCAAATCAACAAAACACAATGAAGGAAAAAAACGCTATGGTTCTCAAAAGAGATGGCAGGGAAGGTTAAGGAGAAAAGGATAGCATTCAGGAAATATAAGGAAACACAGAAGGAGCAAGGCAGAGAACTTTATCAGTTAAAGCAAAAAGAGGCTGGGAAGGCAGTCAGAATAGCAAACGTCCAAACCGAGGAAAGGACAGCCAACTCTGTTAAGAAGAGGGATAAGACCTTTTATAGGTACATTAGGGAGCAAAGAAAGACCAAAGGAGGGATACTGAGGCTTAATAAAGGGGAGGGAATGTGGGTAGAGGGTGACAGTGAAAAAGCAGAGATACTGAACGAATATTTCTGCTCAGTATTCACAAAGGAAGAGGAGAGAAAGGTACCTAAACCAAACAAGAGAAACAGTCTGAAGATGGGGGTCGATACCAGTCCATTTACAGAAGAAAGGGTTCTGAAAGAACTAATAAAATTGAAGGTGGACAAAGCAATGGGACCTGATGGGATTCACTCAAGAATTCTAAAAGAAGTAAGGATAGAACTAGTGACACTGCTGACTACTCTCTTTAACAAATCATGGTAGGATGGGGTGGTGCCTGAGGACTGGAGGAGGGCGGATGTGATTCCTCTTCACAAAAGTGGGAGCAGGACAGAGGCAGGAAACTACAGACCAGTTAGTTTGACCTCAGCGGTAGTGAAAATGATGGAATCACTTCTGAAGGAAAGAATTGTTGAGTACCTAGAGGCCAGTGGGGCACAGGACCCAAGGCAACATGGATTCACGATGGGAAGGTCGTGTCAGACGAATCTAATAGATTTCTTTGACTGGGTGACCAAAGTAGTAGACCAGGGAAGGAGCTGTGGACATGGCCTACCTAGATTTTAGCAAGGCATTTGATACAGTCCCACACAAAAGATTAATACACAAGTTAGCCAGCCTTGGAGTGGGTCCCAAGGTGGTAGCCTGGATAAAAAAATTGGCTAGACAACAGGACTCAAAGGGTAGTAGTAAATGGAGTCTACAGTGAAGAAAGGAGGGTTACTAGTGGGGTACCACAGGGTTCAGTACTAGGACCGGTCCTTTTTAATGTCTTTATAAGTGACATTGCAGAGGAACTGGAAGGAAAAGTATGTCTCTTTGCAGACAACACAAAGATCTGCAACAGGGTTGATACACAAGATGGAGTGGAAAGGATGAGAAGGGACTTGGCAAGGTTGGAGGAATTGTCAGATGTATGGCAGCTCAGATTCAGTGCAAAGAAGTGCAAGGTAATGCACCTGGGAAACAACAACCCAGGGGAAGAGTACACAATGGGGGGTGAGATACTGACAACAGTAAAAATGGAAAGGGACCTGGGGGTAATTATATCAGATGACCTAAAGGTGGGTAAGCAATGTGAGAAGGCAGTAAGGAAGGCTGGGGGGATACTGGGATGCACAGGGAGAGGCATCAGTAATAGAAAACAGGAAGTTGTTATCCCTCTGTACAGACAGCTGGTGAGACCCCATTTGGAGTACTGTGTGCAGTTCTGGAGACCCCATCTCCGCAAAGACATAGACAGAGTGGAGGCTGTCCAGAGGAGGGCAACCAAAATGGTGCAGGTTCTGCACCAGAGGATATACGAAGAAAGACTAAAGGAGCTTAATATGTATACCCTTGAGGAAAGAAAGGAGAGAGGGGACATGATAGAAACTTTCAAGTACCACAAGGGAATCAACAAAGTCCAAGAAGGTAGCATCTTTCAGAAAAAGAGATGTGCAAGAACAAGGGGGCACAATTTGAAGATAGAGGGGGACGGTTCAGAGGTAATGTGAGGAAGTATTTTTTCATGGAGTGGTTGTGGATGCATGTAACAGCCTCCTGAAGAGGTTGTGGAGTCAAGAACAGTGGGGGAATTCAAGAATGCATGGGACAGACATAAGGCAGTCCTAGTGGGGGGTAGGAGGAAGTAAGCTGTTGGTTAACTAGGATCTGCAGCTTATCTATTAGGTAGGAAAATGGGCAGAGTAGGTGGGCCAAGCAGTCCTTATCTGCCGTCACATTCTATGTTTCTATGTTATGATGCGGTGCGGTTGGGTTGTGAGTGCCCAGTCAAGCAGGGTGTGGTTTTATTTATTTATTTATTTGCTTTTGGTAACTGGGTGGGTGCACTAGGCACAGGCATGCCTACTTTCAGGCACTACCCAGGAGAATACAGTTTGAAAAACATGAGTATACATGTGACGCAGCACATGGAAAATGTAACACAGTTAGGAGGGATTTCACAAACATTCAAACTTAGGTGTAGAAAAACATTGTTCGGTATAATACCATCAAATACATTTTAGACAAAATAACAGTACAATCAGAAACAATGTGAGAGAAATAATATACACAGACAAGTACAATGAGTGCCATTTGTGGTAAAAGAGGAGGAAAGAACAAAAAGGGGGGAGGTGGGAAAAAGAAGAGGAGGGTAAAGGATAAGAGAGAAACATGTAGAAGGATTTAGGAGAAATGGAATGAGGCGATAAGAAGTAGATTTCCAAGATTAAACAGAGGGCAGGGAGAACAGATAATCTAAGGCAGATGAAAGCAAGTGCAGGGGTTAGCAGCACGCAGATGATCTCGGTGAAGTTTCTTAAAACTAGCATGGGTGGGAGCTTGACGTATAGTTTGAGGTATGGAATTCCAGTACATTGGTGCTGTGTAAGAGAAAGCATGAGTACCCACATTGGATTTGCACCTAGGTATGTAAAGAGGGGGTTTGGTCAGCAAATCGGAGCCCATAGTTGAGAGGTTGAGTGTGTAGAAGAGAGGCAAGGGATAGGGGGAGGCCTGATCTAGTAATGCAGTCAATCAGTGAGCCATAAGACTGAAGTCGATGGGCAGAGGGGCAAGGCCAATTTAGGTCAGTATAGAGCTGGCAGTGATGTTTGAAGCATGGGGATGCAGAGGCATAGTGGCAGATGCTATTATAGGTGGTGTCCCATTTTAGCAGAGAGGATTTAGAGGCAGATATGTAAGTGGCTGAGCCATAGGCCAGGGCTGGGAGCAGAAAGCCTTGAGCCACAGCTAGTCTAGCCGATGGAGTGAGGGCATAACTAGTGCGGTATGCACCTCCTATCTTAGCATTTACAGCTTTGCAGGTGGTGGAAATGTGTAGGTCAAAATCAAGAGACGAATCAAGAGTAATGCCCAGATATTAAAGGAACTGGCACTGTCCAGAGGAGAGCCGTCTGCACATGAGATTTTGAGGGCATGTTGGTTCGCCTTAAGTCTGGCAGGTGAGCCAAAGAGCATGGAGTAGGTCTTGCTAGTATTGAGAACAAGTTTGTTCTCAGCTAGCCAGGATTGAATGCTTGCAAAATCAGAGGCAAGAGAGAAGTTTATGTTGGAAACGTGTCTTGCACTATGGTAGATAACAAGGTCATCTGCATATAACAGGGCTGAACAGGAGGGTGCAAGCAATGGGATGTAATTAATGAAGATTGAGAAGAGCAGATTAGGGCGTGTGGGCTCAAGTATAAGTTGAGTGAGGTTTACAGCAGCCATGTAATTGCATAGCTTGTTTAACTTGGGAGACAACCAATTTAGATTCACATCACCCATTATGAAAAGTTCACCAGATTGAGAGAGAGAGGTGATATTGACTAAGAGTTCAGTTGTGACCGAAGGTTGAATGCTTGGGTGGCAATAGATGCCAGCCACAAAGATTGGGATTGAGAAAAGAAGGGTAATGCAGGTGACAAGGGCTTCATTGGTAGCTGGGATGGAGGTAGATAGGGTGGTAGTAAACTGCAGTGAGGACAGGATATACATGGTCACTCCCCCTCCACGACCTGATCGATCTTGTCTGGAGATGGAATACCCAAGGATAGCAATGACACTGTCAAGGGTGCTTTTCTTGAGCCATGTCTTGGTAATAATTAGGAAGTCTGGGGTGTGTGAAATCATAATAGTTTGTGGAGTTTGATTTTAGGTAGCAGGCTGCAGATGTTCAGGTGGAGGAGCTTCCAGCCATTAGGGAGGGTTGTCGTTGGAGTGGGGTTTGGAGACATGTTATTTGAGTAAGAAGCCAGGCTAGGAGAAGAAATAGGGCCAGGGTTGGGGTGGATGTTCCCTGATGAAAGAAGTAGGAGGGCAAGGATGAAATAGAGAAGTTTTGGACTTTTATAATTGGAGTAGGAAATACATGAGGGAGGGCAAGAGGGAGGGGTGGAGAGAAGGAGATAAGGAAATGAAGAAAGGCAAAGTGACTATGAAGGGAAAACAGAGATGCTGGAGGGTAGCAGGGAAAGTGGGATCTGCTTACAAGGGGAGCTGTAGGGGTGATTGACAGAATGAAGGAGGTATCTGGAAGGGAAGGGGAGAAAGAAGTGGCAATAGGTGTAGAGGGGGAGACTGGGATAAGGGTAAGAACCAGGAAGGATGTGAATAGGAGGGAGATGAAACCATTCTGGATAGGGTAGTAGAGGCTTTGTACAGACTTACAGATTCAGATCACACCACTGAATGTTAGGACATTGATAATTTGCTTTAGGTATGAATGACCCAGGACTAGAAGTGTTAGGGGAGAGCAGTGGGTAGACCAAGCCAACCTTAGGTAATTTTCCCTATCCACCTCTCTCCTGGTCTTCCTGAATTTTCTATAGGCCAACCTCTTTTCCCTTACTGCCTGGGCAATCCCAGAACTGAACCAGCTGGGTGCTTTGGCTCTTGTGTTCTTCCCCCTGAGCCTAACGAACTCATCTGTGGCAACCTCCCTACCTTAATGATGGACCACCTTTGGTCCACCCCCATATCTGCTCTGCTGCTCACCAGATGGCTCCTTAGGTCTTCGCCCATTTTCCTGAAGTCTGCCCTCCTGAAATCCAAGATTTTGTTCTTAGTCAGGATGCTTTCCCTGCCCATATCCAACTGGAACCACACTGTGCAATGGTCACTTCCACGCAGTGGCTCCCTGACCATTATTTCCTGTACATGCTCCCCATTTGTGAGCACCAGATCAAGAATTGCCTCAGCTCTTGTTGGTTCAGTGATGCCCTGAGTCAGGAACCCACTGTGTAGTCCTTCCAGGATCACCTGACTCCTAGCACATGTTGTGGAGGGCATGCTCCAGTCCACCTTGGACAGGTTGAAGTCCCCCACAATTACCACCTGTCTTTTCCCCACAGCTTCCAGTATTTGTGAGCTCAGTTCTCTGTTCCTCTCCTCATCCTGATCAGGTGGTCTGGCTGAGTCCATCGTGCATGTCATTAAAGGCAAAGCTGCAGGGAACCATGGGAATTCTTAGCTCCGACAATGGCCGGTAGCAGTCAGCAGCATCAACCAGATAAAAACTAATTTTTTTTCCCCTGCGAGTGTTAACAAAAATTGTTTATTTTTATGAAGTCTCAAATGGGGCCCCCGTAGGCCTCTGACTGTTAGTAAGGGCACTTTGAGAGCCCCCCCTTAAGAGCAGGTATAGGAGTGAGTACAGAAGTCATGAAGAAGGGATTTGAAGGAGAAGTTAGGGTCTGTGGAGACAGACTAGGCAGAGACCATCCTGGCAGACAGGATGGGCCAAGTGGTGGTTTTCTGCCAAGGCAGTCTGGTAAGAGGAATGAGGCAGAGTGGAGTACAGGATTACATTCTACACACACGAGAAGCGATGTTCTTATAAAGCAAAAACGTGGATGCTGGACCACTGGTTCTAACATGCTTTTTTTTTATGGTGGGTGCCATTATATGCCCTAGCTGCTGGTTTTGGCTGCTTCTACAGCCTGAGACACACCCATGTAGATTTTACAATTGGATAGGTTTGTTCTCCAAGTTAAACACACCCATGTAGATATTACAGTTGGACAGGTTTGTTCTCAGAGTTAAACAGAATGATAAATGCCTAAACCCAAGTTCTTCTGTAATTCTTTTGCTGTCATTGTGCACTGCCTTAAAGGGGAACAGTCACCACAAAGCAAAGGGCCCCCACACTCAAGTGTGGGGCTGGTCCCAATGAGCACTTTGTGGGCAAAACATTTTTTGTTAACTTATTATTTACTGCAGTATAGTAGATTGCATCAGACTAATTGTGCTTAGTTGGAGGCTGACATCTTTTACTACGAATCCCAGAATCCCTGCAGCTGACATCTGAGCAGTAGGCAGCTGTGGAGATTCAGTAGCCTGCAGTGCATGTTAGAGCTTTTATAATCTCCGATCAGATGTTTCCCGGGACAACTTTTCTCCAAGTACAGTGCTATATGACTGTACTTAGCCTAGGGAGGACAACAGGACCAGCAAACAGAAGATCAGAGCCAATATGAACTCTAATATGCACTACAGGCTTTTGAATATTCTCACTGCTGCCTACTGCTCTGATGTCATCTGCAGGGGATTCTGGAATTTGTAGTAACAGAAGATGTCAGCCTACAACTAAGCAAAATTAGTCTGATACAATCTAGAGTACTACGGTAAACAGTAAGTTAACGAAAATGCTTTGGCCCACAAAGTGCATGTTGGTAGCAGTGGCCCTTGGTGGTGGCTGTTCCCATTTAAGTTCAACATGGAGGTATACATGGGATGGAGCAGCAAACAGAGCCATGCACAGTACGGAATTGAAAGTGGGTGTCAGAGATGGGTCTAGACAATCTGAAGCAAATCTCAGGGATAATGAGTTATAACATTATAAATCACGAACATACTATAAATTCAGCCAATCAGCATGGAAAGCCATTGTACCTCTTAGCCAGGGTATGGAGTACTGTCCTGCGGGAGCTTTAGGAGGGAGCTTTCCACTTCAGTACTGGGGCGGGGGTGGTCAGCATAAAATAAACAAAAAAGGCTCTAATCTTATCATAAATCACTCAAGCTTAACTTAAATGATTTATAATAAGATAATAGGGCATTGAGGGGTGTCTCTTATGGTTTTTGAGGCTCCTCTTGTGAGGTTCAGGTGGACAGAACCCCTCAGCCTTCCTCAGTGAACTGTGCTTTTGGAATCTCTTCTATCACAACAAACACCTCTTGGAGGTCCTGTTAACTTATATCATATATACATGGTACCATGACACATAATCACCCTAATATATATCTATGGGCTAGTAAAATATAGCACACATAGCCTACTGTATGATGTGTAACTTCATGTCTGAGGCAGTAACAAATAGCCTTCAAAATAGGTTTGCACATTTATAACAGAAATGATCAGATATTTTTTTACAACCCCCCCCCCCAACACCTTGTTTTACCTGTGTAAGACATCATGGCCTCTGTACTAACCTCTCATCCTGATGACCTGGGGCTTTCTATGAGATTTCCCATAAGTGACGATATCTATGAGGAAAACAAAACAGTTTATCGTGATAAATGTGTTTTTCATTATGTATTTGTGCTCCAGTCCGCCCTTGGCAGCCCTCCTATGGTGACTACTCCCAGCCCCATTATCCACTCACCTGAGACCTTACCTCACCTCTTGGAACACCCTGGGTGGCTGCCTCGGGAGAGGGTGCAGAGCCTGGTGGTTGTTGTGTCATCTGCTGCTGGGAGAGTGTTTCCTCTAGTTTTCTCTCCTGCACCCAGACCACGAGGTGTGCTCTGATGCTGAAGCCCAGTGTGAAGATGCAGTAACTCCACTGTACCTGCTCCTGGCCTGCAAGGTAGGCGGCTGTTGTGGCACCACCCAGACACCATTAGGTGGTGACCGAGCAGCAGCATGCACTGTTCCCCCCTCCCCAAAGGAAGAGAACCATCCTTGTATGCTCAGTCCTCTTCCTTGCCAGACCCTGAGAGACCCTGTTCCATTTCTGAACCTGGGTTGCTGATGTGGCAACAGCTGAGGCACCCAGCGCCTCCTCCCTCTGCACTACTGGGCTGGCCCGCATCCTGATAAATTAACCATGTGCACGATGAGTGAGACACAGCAAAGAAATGAAGGTAGAAATGTGAGAGAGAGAGAGAGAAAGTACTGAATAACATTGGGGCGATGAAACGAGGTATGCGATCCTGCATAGGTTTACAGAGAGAGAGAGAGAGGGAGAAAGAAAGAGAGAGAGGGCGCTGATTAACATGGGGAGATGGAACAAGACATGCAGTCATCCATGGGGACACATACACACACCCACAGAAATTATGCATTTATTTGTAAGCAAGTTTAAAAGTTCATCGAAGTACATCAGATAATGTCTCTATAGCAGAGCAGGGGCAGTACCCATAACTGCTAGCCATAGAGAAGAGGGCTGTCAAATGCTGGTTACATCGAAACCAGAGTTACAGAAAATCCCACCAAGTTAACTGCATGAATCGTCCACAAAAAATGTAAATCAGTAAACCATTGTACGACGGAACTTAGGGGTTGAAGTTGAGAGAAAAATGCGGGTGTGTCCTACATTAGACTTGAAAGGATGATGTGGGTACAATGAGGGCAGAAGAAGCATTCCAAGAGTTGCCTATTTGTAGAGACCCCTGTTTTTCCTAAATAAGAAATAGCAAGAAATTAAGGCATAAAAAGAAATAACAACAAATTCAAGGTATAACGAGAAATAGCAAGAAATTCAGCATCTAAAAGGAATGAAATGGGAAAAAAAAAAACACATGAATAAAGTGAAAAAACTGCTTTTTGGCAGGCAAAATCTAAACAAATGCTTGCAGCAGTTGTTATTTAGGCTCCGATGTTACCACAGAGATGGTCCACAAGGAAGCAACAGCGGAATTGTTTCAGTCACAAAACCTTGCTAGACCATAGCATAATGCTGCTTAATATGATGTAGTGCACTAGGAATGTGATTTCTAGTGTGTATCAGGTCATTTTTGAGGTAGTTTAGGAATGTAAATGTGATAAGAAATAAAACTAAATTTTCAATGAATAAAAAGAAATAACAAGAAATTCCAGAAAAATAAAAATAAAAATTATAAAAAAGAAAAAGAATTTCGCTGGTCTCTATCTATTTTCCATACCCCTGCATACTCCCCCCCCACTTCAAGAACATTACATCTAAATTATACTGATATGAATAATTTCTGGATATAAACAGTGTTTCCCAAAACAAATTGGAGAATTCTTTTTAGGTTGAATCCAAAAATGGTACATTGTGTACTGGGAAACCCAGATTAAAATGCAGAATAAGTTGAAATGCTATAGATCGTGATAAAGAAATTTCACTAAATGAATACCTAATGTGGAAACTATAAAACGTAGACAAATAATAGCAAAATATAAATTAAATGACCATAAGCTTCTAATAGAAACAGATAGGCACACAGAAATATAAACCAGAAGTAAGGCTGTGTACCAATGCCATTTGGATCAGATTGAAAATCAGATGCATTTTCTTTTAAGCATTAATCCACGAGACAGCATGGGTCTACTGGAGAATTAATCCACTCCTGGAGGTTGGGGTGGGTGGGAATTAACGAGAATGGGAAGGTCTCAGGTTATAAGGTGAATGTAGGTAATGTAAGATATGCTTACCTACACACACGTGACGTACACAAGGTATGTCATCACTACAAAGCTTACCCACATGCGCATGATGTATATAAGGTACGTTATGATTACTGGTATACTCATGTAGATGATACACAAGTACATAGCCCACATCTATAAGTGGGACACTTATATACACACACACACACACACACACACACACACACACACACACACACACACAAGACCACAGCCATAAGTGGGACACTTACACACACAAGCCCACATCTATAAGTGGGAATACTGACACGCACACCCATGTCTATAAATGGGCATCTACATCTGCACATAACCCACAGCTAAAAGTGGGATAACGCAGATATGCCATTTACAGTACAGAGCTAGGATTATACACTTGGAGGGGGATACATATTTCTCACATAACACTAGGGAGGCACATATAGAGTTAGTTATAGCGCTACGCATATATATGACGCTAGGTAACACTTTATTTTTTTGCATATATAATATAGAAAGCAGCTACTAATAAGAATAACCTTTACTTTACTTAGAAACTGGCTATGCAATGCACTGCTATTGAAGGAAGACCTTTGCCCTACAAGTGATCATGTAGGGAAAGAATAAGCGATCTCGAATGATGTTTTCTCTACAGACACAAACTGCTATCTGCTGCCATGATGTCTCATAATTACAAAGGAAGTCCTGGTTTCCTCCTCTACAGCTAACGTGTCATGTGCAGTCTCAGCTATGATTTATGAATAGACCTTCCAGGAAACAAGATGATACATTACAAAGCATTTCATCCATAAAGAACACATCATTGACATAAGCATGTTCTGATGAGTAGAATGCTACATGTGTAGAAAACTACAACATTGTAGCATTCAAACAGGGCAACTAAGATAATACCCCATCGGCTCACCAAACTGACCAATAAGAGTAGCAGTAAGTGCAATCATTATACGCACATGAGCTGGTGTATCTATCACCAGACTAGATGTTATCAAGGTATAAAAACTCGTGCACCCCATAGCCTCTCCAAGGAAATCTCAGGCAGACCCTGCATGACACTGCAGTGTTCGAGAGAACCAGACTCCCGGGTACGTATGTTACATATCTAGTATGCAATGTATAATGACTGTCCTATAAGCAAGCTGGTAAGATAATAAAAGAACCTTATGTTGCTGATATAATTGCTTCTGATTCTCATTATTAGCCTTTCTTAGTCCTAGGGGGTATCGTATGTTTTGTTATAGTGTAGTACTCTCCTGATGTTTCCCAAAGGGCTACATTTCCCTGCAGGTAACTAAGGGTTTGTGAAAGCATAATAACGAAGTCAGAGGGTGTCCAACAGAGCCCAGCAAAATACCTAACTGTTGATGACACATGTGGTACGTGAAACACTGTTGAAATACAAACTGGGACTAAAAGGGAGTTTTTCCAGTCTGAAATAGTTGCAAATTCTCATGGATCACAAACCCCAGAAGTCATGCTGCTGAAAACTACTTTGTGCTAATTTGTTTGAGAAAGTGAAGCCTGATTTAAAAAGATGGCCTTTGTTGTCAAATGGGATTTGCAGTAGATAAAAAAAATCCATTCAAAGGCATCTACTGTCTCATTCCCACTAATTAATGACAAAGCTTCCTCAAAAACTGACTACTTGGAAAATTGCAAACTCAAAATCTATGAAAACCAAAGGTAAATATAATTTTTTGTCATCTTTTTTCATTGGGTTTTATCTCATTCTACAGATACACAAACTATCAATAATTTGGGATATAATTAAGGCGGGAGGTGATCCTCCCACTGTAGAGGTCACTGGTACGAGTGCACCTGGAATACTACGCAAGGTACTGGAGTCCACACCTGAGGAGAGACCGTCACAATGTAGAGGCAGTACAAAGCAGGGCAAACAGGATGGTCCATGGAGTAGAGAGCAAGACGTAAGGAGAGGCTGCAGGGTTTGAACATGTACACCCTTGAGAAAAGGAGGGAAAAGGGCGACAAGAATGAGACATACAAGTACCTGCATGGGACAAATAGGGTGGATGCCAAGGTGCTTTCTCCTTGAACTCAACTACAGGGACAAAGGAGGAACTCACAGAAATGCGAAGGGGGGGGGAAGAGATTCAAAAGGAACATCTGTAAGCATTTGTTCACAGAAAGAGTGGTGAACAAGTGGAACAAGCTGTCGGAGGAAGTGGTACAGACCAAATCAGTGAACAGCTTCAAACAGTGATGGGACAGGGATGTGAAGTTAGTTAGAAAGGAGGTGGCGGTGGTGGAGGGGGGCAGATGGAGGGATGGCCACTAGAGCCAGTGCAGAGTTGTTAGGTAGGGTTGGCAGGCTGGATGGGCTGACAGACTTTTTCCTGCCATAACTGTATGTCCATGTAATCTTTTCATCATATCAAACTAGTTCAAGAACACACATGCACACTTCATTTGGGTTGTGCCCTTAATCAAAGCGAGGGGGTCCACTAGCAGTGCAGCAGAATTGATACTTGCAATGCCGGTACTCTATGTTTTATATATTTCAAAATGTATTTACCCCAGATAACCCAGCTGAGATGCAACCTCTCATTACCAGTGGGGTTCTGCATCTACCTACTTCTGTATTTCTGCAAGGCCACCCAGAAGGCTAGGCTCACATCAGGGGAGGTGGAAGGGACCTAAAGAGCAGAAAAACCCATGTCCTTCTACATGATGGGTAAGGCCTCTGGATTTCCTGGGGTTCTAGTGCCTACCATCACTGGATCCTGCTCCACACAGTAGACTGCCTCAGAAGGGGGGGAGTGTGTACCCCCCACCCCCAGAAATCTGCCATGGAGGGGAAAGCCATGGGGGTAACTGGTGGTTTACTGAAGCCTGGGGAGGTAGGGGGACACAGACATTAACGGAGTATATCCCAAGGAGCAGGGTATATCCCTGGAATGATGGGTGTGGCTGAAAGAAAAAGCTATATAAAACATCAGTGCTGAATGTACGCCATTTGCATTGATGCTGTACCGAGTCCTGCTTGTACACATTTTTACTATATATTTACTCAAGACAGACCAGATGAGAGGTGGTATCTCATTTTCAGTGGTGTCTTGCTTTTACACATTTTTAGATTGTATTTACCCAGGATAGGCCAGCTGAGAGGCCATATCTAATTTTCAGTGGGATAACACATTTTGTCCCCAAATGTCCAACATAGTCATTTTATGAGCTGACGTTATGGTCAAGACAGGTGGAATTTTTTAAATTCTATCTGAAAGATGATTTTGCAGTGTGACTGAGAAAACATGTTTCAGAGGGGATTGGAAAAATAACACCTATCATGTTCATGAGGTGCGGTAACACAGGGGATATGTTAAATATTAGGGGCCAAAATCTGTAAAAATAAAGTTATCAGTACACATTAGAATAATTCAGTGTTTCTTTACAACTTAGCTGTTGTTTTCACATTTTGACCCTACATTTTTAACATAGTCTTTTTATGACCCCTCCTTTTGGACACGATGGTGTCATTTACAAAATACTGACTGATATGTCATTTCGCTCCACAAGTGAGAAAACACATTTTGGACAGGATCTGAAAAATGACACCTATCATGTTCACAAGATGGTGTGAATAATGGCTATGTTGAAAATCTGGGGTCAGAATATTGAAAATTACCAAAGTTATGAGCGAGTATATAAAGATTTCAATGAACCTTCATAACTTTGCTGTTTTTTGGTATTCTGACGCCATATTTTTAACATAGTCTTTTTATGACCCCACCCATGAACCTGGTAGGTGAACAGTTTAAAATCCTGCTCAAAAGGTGATTTTGCTGAATGACTGCGAAATCTCCTTTCAGGACAGATTTGAAAAATTTCACCAACCTTGTTCTTGAGGTGGGGTCCCAAAAAGGCCATGTTGAAAATATTGGGGGAAAATATTAAAAAATGTCCAAGTTATGAGTACAAGTTCAAAATGCATTGAAATACATTGATAACTGATTTCCTCTGTTCCCAGTCCAGTGCTAAAGAGTGAAGACATGTCTCTGGTCCAGAGAGGATTATGGCACTGAACCTCCAGTAGGTAAGTAAGGGGTAGGGATGTGTGGAGTGGTGGGTACTGAGTGGGGGGGTTGGGTGCATAATGGCGACAAAGGACAGCAGCAGCAGCAGACATCGACAGACCATATACTTTTTTACAGGTGTAAAAAATGTAAAAAAAAACTACGAAGGACGGTTTTCTTTATATCAGGTACTGACACTGGGGATTGGGCAGTGGGAGAGAGTTGCTTTCATAGACTAGGGAACGGGAAGTGACGGGGAGGTGGGAGCCGGGATACTCGGCAGTAGAAGAGAAACAAAATGGTTATATTAAATGCATGCTGAAAATAGAAAATAGAGTTAAAAATCTACGTTTCGACCTTAGGTCTTCTTCAGGAAATATCTAAAAGAGAAAAAGAACAAGTTAGTGTAGAGGAGAGGTAAAATGAGAGAGAAGATTGAGAGAGTAGAAGAGAGTTGTTTCCACAGACACGGGCATGGGAAGAATCGGGAGGTGGGAGGGATATCTGTTAGTGGGAGGTTACATTGGGGGGGGAGGATGAGGTGCAAGCTGATCATGATGTGATCAGCTGTTTGCTGGACAGTGTCATGCAGATCAAAGCAAAGAGCTGCCCTGTGATTTGGGTGACACCTTTCCTTGAACTTCACAAAGTTTCCACCCAGCAGGAGTATTATGATCAGCCTGGCTGACTATTGGTTTGACACTGTCAAGCCCCTTGCAGACTGCCCTGCATTGGATCAACAGTGACACACCTCTCATATCCACTATCATAGCAATATGTTTGCACTTGCGCAAGCGCGAACATAAAAAGAATGCGAGTCGTCTTTGCAACTGTTATTAATAAAGTATTGATCAAGATTGAACAATAACAAGCATTTGTCAATGCCGAATGTTGCTTGCTTCTATGTGCTGTTTAGGTATTTAGAAGTCATTGGAGTGCAAATATTGAAAATTCACGAACTTACGAGCATGCGTAGGAACTGCGCAACGCACGCTCGTAAAACAGTCATTTTTAGGAATTCTTTCACCAAATTTTCAACATAGCCATTGTAAGACCTCTGCTCATGAACAGTGTCACTGTGATTTTCTTAATGTGTCCCATACATTGATTTCGCACACCGACTGCACCATTGTGCGCTACATAGGCGGAAATACATTTTGGGCAGGATGTGAAAAATGACAGCTGTACTGCTCATAAGGAGGTGTGGTAAAATGGCAATGTTGAAAATCTGGAGTGAAAATATTGAAAATTTTGTAAACTTACGAAAGGAACTGCGAACGACGATAGAAACAGTCATCTTTAAGAATTTTCCACCAAATTTTCAAAATAGGCTCTTTGAGAGCCCACCTTATGAACACTGGCAGTGTCGTTTCATTAATCATTCCGGAAAGGTGATTTCGCACAGTGACTGTGAAATCACCCTTCGGGCCCGAATAACGCAATGACAGTGACAGCATTCATGAGAAGGGGTCCCAAAAACCCCATGTTGAAAATTTGGTGCCAAAATTCCAAAAAATGCCTGAGATATGTACTAAAGTTGAAAAAACCCTATCTATCCCATTATACAGCTTACCGGCATTTCCTCAGTTCGCGGTCGGCTTTGAAGAGTGCAGACGTGTTCCCGGTCCACCGATGATCGTCACGCCGAGCTCCTGAGGTAAGTATGGGGTGAGTGGGGAGGCAGGATGCAGTTGGGTGCGGCTGTGGGAGGGGCAGGGAGACCACGAGGGACCGCTTTTTTATTCACAGGTTTTTTTTTTTTTATGAAGACAACGCGGACGCTTGCCACGCTGGGGTGAGATTCCATGTGGCAGCAGGAAGAGCTGTTCGGGGACGGGAGCTGACGGGGATTGGGCACCCTGCCGAAAATAGATTTGCCACGCTGGGTGGGCTTCCAGCGTGGCACCGGGAAAGCTTTGGGGGCGTGCAGCCTTGGAGCCGACGGGGATTGGGCACCCCCGTCGGGTTATAATAGTTTTTGCCACGCTTGGGTGGCTCCTCAACGTGGCATCTGGACAGCTGTTTGGGGGGCATGGAGCCTATGGGGATTGGGCACCGCTGGCTATACAATGTGTGCGGACAGCGTATACATCGCATTGCGTGTTGCACGGTGTATCGGGGAAGCTCTGCTCACTGAAGCGGAGCTCTCCTTTGAACTGTATGCCACTGCATTTTCAGCTTGTCATAGACAGCTGCAGCAGTGATTGGGGAACTGGGGCCGCGCCTGCAAACACACTGACTGCATTGGAAGATGGGCTGACACACCTCCGAAAACTCGGATGATGGCACTATGTTTCTTGCACATGCGTGCAAGCAACATAAAAATTTAAAAATCCTCCTCCAAAACAGGCCAGTTTCTGGGGTACCTGTGCATCAGGCATTCTTTATAGCATGAGTGTCTGACACACAGGAGAAAGGAGCATGCCGACTGTTCAGGAGTGCTCCATCAATCTGTAGTTGTGTAAATAAAACGTTGTTGGTGCAGCAGCATTTTGCAGTCTCTCAGTCTCTTTCTTAGAGGAGACAGCTAGAAAAATAAACATTGTATAGAGATTTATAGAAAGTATTATTTCACAAATCTCTCAATAACTTTGGAATACTACTGTATTTATGTTTTTTTTATTGCCTCTAGAAGTGCAGCTGATAGAGTGTAAATTTTCAGACTGGACAGAGAAGTATCTATATTAACAATACTTTATTGGTGATTATAAGTCTCATTAAATATTCATGAGCCTAGCAAGCTGCACAGGACACTGTGACTGGTCATAAGTAACTTAGAAATGGTGATCCAGCTGCCAATCCATCAACGTATAGCATGTGACATGTCCTTATGCCACACCATTCCTTCCACAGTGTTAAATGTATCAACTGTATGTAACAAAAAGATGGAAAAATAACAACTTGGTTTGGGGAAGGGGGGGTGGAGCTAGCAGCTCGGCATGGAGCACTCTTGCTTCAGAGCGCCAAGATAGTGGAGCCGCTTTTTAATTAAAATAGCGGTTTTACTTGGACTATTACTACCCAAAATGGAACAGTTTTATAGATTTAGCTCTACAGAACAGACTTAACGAGTTAATTTGAAGAAGGGGCAACCAAGGAACCAGAATTAGCTGGAATCCTCACAGGCAGGTGCAGGCCCATTGAAAACACTAGGATTACAGCAGGCTGTGAAGAGAGGTGAGAACAGCCTCACCACTTTGGAATCCCCTGCAGCATATCGCTCTGGGTTTAACTCAGCCCATCAAGATGATGGCTCAGTAACATGCAGCGAGCTACCTGGGGTCAAGGCACAATTCAGTTGGGGGAGAGCCATATACTATTCTTCTCGGACAACTCTTGTGCTGTGAGGATGAAGCGGAAAGCATTTAAGCCGGTCACAAGACTTTTTAGAGACTCTGGAATGTTCTTTCAGCTTGGCTTTCCTGTCCAACTGAATTTCTCCTAATGAACGAGGCCTACACTTTTACAGATCCAAAAGTGGCAGATGCCTTCACAACAAAGCTGGAGATTCAGTTGACTGACCTTGTTGGGGGGGGGGGGAGACGGAGAGTTGGCCAAGGAGGAGACCTGATTGGGGACAGCTGTTTTTTTCTATTTGCAAAAACCTCTTGGATGGTGTCATTGTCTTGCAGATGAGCGAGAGCATTTTAACGTAACTTTTGAAAATGTGCTTCTACTTGCTACCGGAATGCTGAGCATGTTGTGCATGAGTTGTGGCCAGTAGATAATGATTGCTTGAGGCAAATTACTCTGTTTTAGTTTAGATACACTGGCCATGGGCATCTAAAAACATTTGGGACTCAGGTCGGGGGTAAGGTACTTCTAAAGCCATTTTGTGATGTTAAAGCTGCAGGTCTTAGCATACCACTAATGAATATTAACAAATCTGTCAAGGTTTCTAAGTCAGTCAATAAGATGGGTCAGCTGACTATTTTGTTCTTCCTTTCTTTATTTCTAATATGGCAGCCTTGCAATGTTGGTAGACTGAGTAGGTCTGAGCAATACATTTGCACCATTTATGTTGCTTTGTTGGGGCAGTCTCCAGTTCTTTGAACTCGGGAGTAGTTCGGGTGGCCGAGGAGGTGCTACATAGATACATAGATACATAGATACATAGATACATAGATACATAGACAGTGTCGGCAGATAAGGGCCTATGGCCCACCTAGTCTGCCCATTTGAGCTTGTAAGTTCAAGTTGCTGTTGTATAAAAGCACAGAGCTTCTATTATTCAACATACCATTTGGTACGCCTCCACAATTTGGTGGACTTATTTGGTGGAGAAAGTCCATAATTTACATATGCAGCACTTTTATAGTTTTATTATGTCTCAGTGAATTTTATATTTCAGGGTATTTTATGTCAGTTTTAATGGAATAAGGTGGTATTATGTTTATATTTTATGTTTGATCTGACTTGGCTATGGATTAATGATTTGTGTTTCTTATTGTAATAGTGTTCTGGGCCTCTGGGGAAGGGTGCTAGAGATAAATAAATACTACTACTACGTATACTTAAAATCTAACTGACCAGTTGTGGTATTGTGACAGGGCTGGGATAAGACCCTGTCCCATTTATTATGCAGAGAGAGTTACAAGCAAAGATCTATTCTGTCTTCTCCTATTCTGTCACTTGTCTATCTCTTGTCTGTCTGATTGTGCAATTAAATTTTCCTTGTGGCACCTAGGAAATGTCCACTCGGATGGTCTCGCAATTTCCTCCTGTCATCTCCCTTTCTTCACTTGCTGTTTCTATTCTTTCTTTCTTCCTTTGCTTCTCTGTGGTTAAAAACCGTATATGAATCTGTATGTGAATCTGGAATCTCTTGGTTTGCAAATATATATAATTATGTTGTTGAAATTATTACAGACACCTACTTGGTTGGTAGAGAAGTTAGCAGTTTGGAACACAGGGGGTTGACCTTGAGAAACCTTTTGACTTTTCACAAGTTTGTTAACAGAACTGTCAATAGGAAATCAGCCCTGGGACAGGATGTTTTAATTGGTTGCTCCTATTAAAAAGATTAATGTGCTTCTGGCTTGTCACAGGAAGGTCAATAAAAAAAAGTCCTGATGCATTTTGTGAAAAACAGAGATGAAACTTACAAGAACAGGGTGCAGAGGTTAAACAGCCAGGCAAAGACATTTCACATAAAGAGAGCAATGTTTTGTCTAGCTAGAGAGAGACTGAGATTTTAGAGAGAGGAAGACTCTCAGGTAGACTATGGTTTTTTGTTTGTACTGCACTTAAGAAGAGCTATCCTATATAATTTAATTTTTGTTATTTTATTGTTAGTGATAATAATAAAATGCTACTTGTGAATTTTGTCACTTTTCCTAGTTTGCCTCTGCTTCCTGACCTATACCTGTACTACAGCTAGGGCTAGGGCTAGCTCAGGGGTGGGGCTGGAAGGTTGTCCTGTTAAATGCCCGGAGTCTGGGAAATAAGATGGTGGAGCTACATGCAATGTTGGTAGAGGAGGGGTGGATGTGATTGCAGTCATGGAAACTTGGGCCGCCCAGGACCATGACTGGGACATGAAGATCCCTGGGTGTAGCACACTTAGGAAAGATAGGGCAGAGGGTAGGGGGAAGGGTTGCACTGTTTGTCATGGATGGGATAGTGTGCTGCAGGGAGGGGGAGGATGATATGGAGGCAATTTGGGCCTCGTTACAAGATAGTGGGGGGGAGAGTTAGACTGGGAGTGGTATACAGGCCACCGAACCAATTGGAACAAAAGGAGGGGGATCTAATTGAGAACTTGAAGAGAAATTGCAGTAGGGGAGAAGGAGGGGTTGTATTTGTGGGGGATTTTAACATGCCAGGGGTGGACTGGAGGTACATGGCATTTTTCTCACCCAAGGAACAGAGGGTGCCTGACATCTTCCAGGATGAGTTCCTGACTCAGTTGGTAGAAGAGCTGACTAGGGAAAGTAATATCCTGGACCTTGTCCTAGCAAATGGGGAGCTGGTTAGGGATCTGATGGTGGAACATCCACTCTGGCTGGTAGCAATCACTCCATAGTATGGTTTAAGCAAGCAAGCAAACTTTATTTATAAAATAACGCTATTCATACAAGGACCATAGCGCTAGTACAATAAATCATAAAACCACAGCTAAAAATCCATAAATTATTAATAAAATATCACCATCAACAAATTAATCAGAATCAGGAAAAGCAAGATTAACAATAATGCTTTTGCTGGCCCGGTGGCGTTGAGGGTTGAGGTGCTGGATGCCACACCTCACGCTACGCTGGCGACCCGGGTTCGGGAGTGAACTCGGGGTGCCGGTGGTCAGCAGGGGAGGGTTGAGGATGAGTGCCCTTGTGATGTTCTCCTCCCTGGGGAAGCAGGGTGGTGACGACCTGGCATGCAGGCGGCCCCCGGTGGAGACCGGGGGCACTGCAGCAAGCCGTGCGGCACATAATTAATGTGGCCGACACTGGCAGGGTTGCCTTGTGCCAGAGCATCGGGGGTGCGCTATGCACAGGGGGAGAGCACAGAACAGGGAAAACACCAACTCATGGGACAGCCGATGGCACCTGACCCCCATGCCCACCCTGGGCTCACTCCAACTGGCCTTCCAGGTCCTCCACCCAGGCCCTTACCTGCAGCTGGAGTCTGACATGTAAGAGCACCCAAGAGGAGGGGTGATCCACCCTGGGCAGGTTAAACCAGGAGTGCTGACTGCAGGGGGGGAAGGAGAGAGGAGGCACAGACCGGAGGGGCCTCAGGTGGGCAGGAAACAGACAGGATGCCCAAGAGAAGGTTCCATGAGCCGTAACAGGAGGGAAAAATAGTTAAAAAAACAACAACAACAAAAAAAAGTATACTTTCAATGCAGACTTGGACATGGGGAGGGTGATGACCCAGACGAAGACCACGGTAGTGGATTTCAGGAGGGCCAACTTCAGGGAGATGGCAGGCGTACTCTGGGGACATATCAGTCATATTGAGACTGGGATGGATGTAGAGAGGCAATGGGAGATCTTGAAGCAGGACATACTGGAGGCAACAAAAACCTTTGCCAGGACGCAAAACAAGAGGTCCAGATCCAGGAAACTGTGCTGGAGATCCTGAAGCAGGACATACTGGAGGCAACAAAAACCTGTGCCAGGACGCAAAACAAGATGTCCAGATCCAGAAAACTGTGCTGGTGGACTAGGGAGGTACAGGAGGAAGTGATAAAAAAGAGGATGCATTTAGAAAGTTCAAATGCTCCCGGAGTGTGGAGGGTAGGGAGGAGTACCTAAGGGTTTCCAGGAAGGTTAGGAGGGCAAAGGTGGAAAAGAAGCTCAGACTAGCAAGAGGGATCAGGAATGGGGAAAAGGAATTCTTTTTTTTTGAACTTTGTAAAAATTTTATTCAAGGTTTATGTTACATATCTTAGGATCAAATCATTACAAACTTCATATTTCCATTTCCGGGATTACACATATGTAAATTTCATCATATGCTTACAGAAGAAAGATCTTGTAGTATCCAGTTAATTCTTCCTGATACCATATATGACTTTAACAACTTTAATCACAAATACGATCTAGTAACAATTCGTCCCTCCCTTCTTCTCCTCTCAGAAAGGAAGGGGAGTGGACAAGTGAGTGAGTCCTTGTTAAGCTATAAGGGCACTCCCCCCTCTCCCCAAGAGTTCTTAAGACAGTCTCTCCCATCCCACAAGATCTCTCCCCCCTTTTTTTTTTTTCATTTTTTTTCACCCAGATCTCTCTCGTCTCCCACCTCATAGGTATTAGTTCCATTCTTCTTGTCCCATCCTCTTTCCTTCTTGCCCCACCTTTGTTGTAAATCTTTGCAACTTCGTGTGGATTTGGTTAACTTGTTAGAAGTTGTTCCCACACTGTGATTCCTTCCTTCAATTCCTTATATTTAAAATAAGGCAACCATCTTGTATTAAATTTATCTGTAGCTAACCTTAGCTGAGCTGTAACCATTTCTGTTCCCCAAATCAACTCTATATTCCTAACCCAAGTTTTCAGAGACAAAGGAATGTCAGATAACCAATTCTGTGTTAGAACCTTAAGGGCTGCTGCAATCATAATGTAAAAGAGGTATCTTCCTCCTGCATTCTTGATTTCCTGTGACGGAAGACCCAGTACTAAATTTTCAAATTTTAGTGGTGTAGAGAGGGAAAGGATCAAAGCAAACTCATCCGTGACCTCACTCCAGAATGAAATGATTTTTGGGCATTCCCAAAAAATATGATGGTGCGTTCCTGTAGAGCCGCATTTTCTCCAACATTTATTGGATAGGCTCCTCTTGTAGTGGGCAGTAATTGTTGGGGTAATAAAAAATCGAATATTGACTTTCCATCTGAACTCTCTCCAGGATGGGGAATTTGTAGTCTTGTGGACCCCTGTCCAGATGTGGAGCCATTCTTGTTCTGTAAGGTTTAAATTTGCTTCTGCCTCCCATCTGTCCTCCACTTTCCGTATTGCCAGAGCTCCCCTGTCCTCCATCAGTACTTTGTAAATCTTTGAGATATATGATCTGGTGTCCCCTGTTAGACTTTTTTGGTGAGTTAATAAGTTGGGTAGTGAGGGTTCCTGTGTGATTTCATTAAGGCCAATTGTTCTAGTGATATAGTGAAGGCATTGATAATACCTAAAGAATTCAGTAGTATTTAATTGAAACTCTGATTGCATACGTGTAAAAGTCTTCACCTGCGATCCCTCAGTAAATTGTTTGGGATATTTAAGACCTGAGGTGGTCCATCTAAAAAAACAGGGATCCCTGTCCGGGATAGGAAAACCTGGGAGAAATACAAGTGGTAAATATTCCCATACAGGGCGGACTATCTCCCAGTTTTGCCTAGCCTCAAGCCACGTTGCCATTGTGTGTCGAGTGAAAATATTATGGATATTTTTAAGGTCTTTTGGTAGGACCCTCCAGGGGAGGATATTCAAGGGAATCGAGTCACTCTCACTCTCCTTGATCTCTAGCCACCCGTGTCTCAGACCGGGCTTCATCATTTTAATAATTGGAAGTAACTGAGCCACCAGGAAATACTTCAGGAAGTCTGGAAGACTGAATCCTCCCTTACATCTATCCTCCACTAATATTGCTCACCTAATCCTTGGTCGCTTACCAAGCCAAATAAATTCCGACAGCTTTTTTCTAAGATCCTTCCAGTCTTTGTAAGGAATCTGGATGGGAAGGTTGGAGAATAAAAAAAGGAATTTGGGCAAAATGTTCATTTTGATCGTCTCCAACCTGTTGGTGAAAGTTAAGGAGCGATGACCACCTATTGAGGTCCGCTTTACCTGCTGGAATAAGGTAACATAATTATGCTTATAGATTTGATTAAGATTTGTGGGTATCTGTATTCCAAGGTACCTCACCTTGTGTTTGACCTATTTAAATGGGATGCTGGCTCGCACCTTGGGATCTAAAGCCCGCCACAATGGAAGGACTTCAGACTTCTTCAGGTTAATTTTAAAGCCTGATATTTCCCCAAAGGAGGTCAGGAGTTCCATACGATATGGAAGAGCGACCTGGGGGTTTCCCAAGTATATTAATGTATCGTCCGCACATAAAGAGATCTTGTGGGAGGTGTTTTGGACTTCAAAACCCTGAATCTGTGGATGCCGTCTTATGGCCTGTGCCAGGGGCTCCATACTGATCGCAAATAGTAAGGGAGAAAGGGGGCATCCCTGCCGCTGCTCCTGGTGATATTAAATGGTAATGAGATCGTCACATTCACCCGTGATTTAGCTCAAGTGTTTTTGGTAAGACACTTTATTCCATTGAAAAATTACCATGGAAACCCATTTGTTGGAGAACTTCAAAAAGATAGGCCCAGTTTAGTCTATCGAAGGCTTTTTCAGCATCGACAAAGAGTGCAATAGCTGGGTCACTCTTCAAACCTATGGACTCTAAAATATTAAGAAGTCTACGGACATTATCAAACATGTGCCGATGGGGGATGAAACCCGTTTGGTCAGGATGAATCAACAATTCGACATATTTCTGTATACGAATAGCTAGAATTTTCGTAAAGATTTTTTGGTCTTGGTTTAAGAGGGATATTGGTCTAAAAAATTCACATTTGGTGTTTTTTTTCCCTGGTTTGGGTATCACTGTTATTATTGATTGCTCCCAACTAATAGGACCCCTACCCTCTTCCAAACATTGGTTGAATACTTTTGTTAATAACGGTGCCACTGACCCTGCTAACTCTTTATATATTTCCCTACTAAACCCGTCAGGGCCAGGGGCTTTTCCTGTCGGTAGTTGGTGAATGACTTCGATAATTTCCTCTGTGGTTATGGGGAGGTTGAGTTTTGATAGCACAGAGTCAGGTAGTTTGGGTAGCATAAGATTGCTTAAAAAGGTTCGGGTATTTTTCTGCGTTTCTCTGGGATTTGTATCTTCTAAGTATAAGTTTTGGTAATACTTTTGGAATTGTTGCACAATTTCAGAGGGGGTTGTGAATCTCTGTTTTGATACCTGATCCTCCTGAATATACGGATACATCTGTCTGCCTGCGCCTTTTTGCTGCGATCGCCAACAATCTCGCAGCTCTCCCACCCACCTCATGGTATTTTGATTTGTGAATCTTAAATAACCTTCTGCTTTTTATTCTCAAATATCTGTAAGGTCTCTTAATTTTATACAAGTTCTTTTGGGTCCTGCGTCGGTTGGGTTTTGTTTATGAAGTTCTTCTAATTTCGCTCAATTCTCAGAATAGATTTGTAAAAGCAGAGTCTGATAACTTTTTTTGATAAGCCGTAAAACTTATGATCTCTCCCCTCAGCACCGCTTTAAGCGTATCCCATTTGATTGCAGGGGAGTGCTCAGTCAGCTGGTGTACCTGAGTGAAGTCCACAATAGTCTGCTTTAGTTTATTAAGGAAGGATTTGTTATTCAATAGGGAGACGTTGAGTCTCCATATTGTTTGCCTATCCTTTGGTGCCAACCTTATCACGATGGAAATTGGAGAGTGATCTGATAAGGTTATATTGTGTATTTCGGATTTGGTGACTAAGTGAAGCGAGGAAGCATAAGTGTAAAATAAATCTATTCTGGAATAAGATTGTTGGTCAGCCGAGCAGAACGTAAAGTCTCTCCCCCGTTGGTGTTGTGCTCTCCATATATCTATTAGCCCCAGTTCTTTTGTTAGGGCATTGAGAGATCTGGAGGTAGTCTGAGATGTGAGCATTGAACTCGCCGATCTATCTCTCAGCGGGTTCGGGGCAGTATTAAAATCTCCCCCTAGGACGAGATCTCCCAGCGGGAGGTTCGTTATTTTTTTAAAGACCAGTTTAAAAAAATCTTCCTGCTTAGTATTTGGCGCATAAATATCGACCAGATGGAGGGGCTTACCCTGTAAACTTACTGATAATCTGGCATATCTGCCCTGGAGTCCCCCTTCTGAAGATTGGATAATTAAATTTAGGCCTTTTCTCCAAAGAATTGCCACCCCTGCCTTCTTAGCGTGTGGGTGTGAAGCTGCCACCACATTCTCCACCCAGGCCCTTCTTAATTTTAAATGTTCTGTGCTAGATAAATGTGTTTCCTGTAGTAAGATAACGTCCCCCTGTAGTCTCTTTAACTCTTGCAAAAGCCTGGTACGCTTAATGGGTGAATTGACCCCCTTCACATTATAAGAGTATATTTTTAGGAGGCCATTATTGAAATTCTGAGAATAGCTGTGGTCCGCCATAAACCTGTCTGACCAAAACTTAGGACGCTTAAAGGGAATTTTATTCTGGAGTGATTTCTTCCGCTTGGACAAGGGAACCCCATAGACCATTTTGCCTGCTTTGATCCTGATTGTGTAATTAACAAGGACTCATTCAACAAGAGTTTTACCCTAAACATTGGGTGATGCTTATAACTATAAAGCAACTGTAGGATAACTTTAGTCAATAACAATAACAGACTGTTACTAACAGAACAGTTAAACATGATTAAAAATTAGATTATTTCTCTCTCCACTCAATCCACAAAAAATTTTTTAACCTTGAGTAGAGAAAGAGATCAGCCCGAGTTAGTGAACGTCCTAGCTCACTTGAGGCTCAAGCCTCGGTTACTTCCTAGGTGCAAGTCCTGGCTTCCCTGAGAGTAGAGAGCCTGGAGCCACTCTAAGTGGATAGTGCTTCAGTCAGCACTATGTGTCTTGTTAAGGAGACTACGAGCTTAGATGTCTTTAAGCTCTAAAAATACAAAAAGGAAAAAAAAAAAAGAAATAAAGAAGAAAAAAGTCACCGAGTGAAGCAGAGAACCCTTCGATTCCCCTTCCCACCCCACCCATTTACAACCCTCTGTCACTCTGAGTATTTAGCTTCCTCTCTCTCTCTTAATTCCTGTCCCATAAATTCCAATTCTCTAATTCTTTAATTCTTTTTATGCACCACATTGCCCATGTAGTTGGGACAGGGTCTTAGAAATCCCTTAAATGATTCCCCACTTTCAGGTCTATTCACATGTCCAGCCATCCTATTAAGGAGGTACAACTCCGAGTTAGTTTATTCCCAGAACCTGCCTTCCTCCCCCGTCCCCACATGGTTTAAGCCCCTGGCCCCTATAAGGTATAATCCAATACCAAAGGTTATCAGTTATTTTCTCCTAGTCAAGATCATGGGTCGAGTTAGTGAGATGCCTTTTAATCCATGTCCATTCAATCCATTCTTCGTCTTCAGGGGAAAGAGCATAATAAAACCCCCCTATCAGTCATATGTTAAACCCATACGGCAACTCCTGGGTGAAAGTCCTGCATAAAAGGCGACAGTGTCCCCCCCACCCCGGGGCCATTCCGAGATCAGGGTAATTCACTGGAGTTACTGGGTATGCAAGTCATTTTGGATGTTATCTCATGTACAGTTCAGTGCATTTTATTAATCAGCTTGGGGTGGTCTGTCTAAATCTAGCCGTGTTGTGGCCTTCAGGTTTCTTGCCATCAGAGCGCCTGGTTAATTTTGTCAGGTCCTGCATTACCGATGAAGGGATCTCTCCTCGATGCGGTCGTTTCATTCCTCTGTCTACGATTTGCCAGGAGTCTTTTATCAGCTTTTGCTCCAGCAGTCGCATTTCCATTCCCGGTACTGTGATTCCCCATTCTTTTAGGAGCGGGGCTGCTTCAACGAGACTAGAGTACGTTTTAATTCCCTCTTCCAAATGTAGTCTTAACTTGGCCGGGAAAATCAGCTGAGCCTTAATGTTTTTCTTTTTCTCCCGGATCTCCTTTATGATAGAGCGCACACTCACTCGTTCCGCTTGTAATGCCGGCGAGAAGTCCTGCTCGAAGAAAACCACAGTGTTCATGTATTTTAAATCTTTGAGCCTCCACGCCTCCTTCAGAACCCACTCCTTCGACTGAAAATATACCATCCTGATCACCCACAAATGGGGCCTTGCTGACGGAGCGGAGGGTTTAGGGGCTAGTGATCTATGCGCCCTATCTATCGCCATGTTCAGATCAGCGGGAATTGAAAATATTGAGCGTAGTAAATGTTGTATAAAGTCAATCGGAGGATATCTTTTCTGACCCTTCCGGGACTCCGTGTATTCGAAAGTTATTTCGCCTTGAGCGGTTTTCGATGTCCTCCAGTCTGTTGAAAGTTTCCTTGTCTCTATGCAGTAAGTATAATAGGACCCTGTTTTCAGCTTCTTGGGCCTCGGAGATCTCTGTTATTTTAGTTGTGTGATCCGCTACTTTTGCATCCATATTTCGGACGTCCTGGCGCAAATCTGCCAGAGAAGATTCAATCTTTTGAACCGACGTTAGTATTTTTTGCAGTGTGCGTTCCGCTTTTCTGGAAAGTCCTGAATCCTCTTCCTCCATGTCAGCCAAGGAGTCTGAGAGGGCTGTATCTCTACGGGTACGCATGGTGTAGGCCTCCATCTCCTCGTCGAGTGTTAACTGCTTCATCTTCGTTTGTGAGTTAGGATTTTTTCAGATTTCTTGGTTTGTGGTTTTTCGCCGACATTTCTCCTTTATCTGTATTCTTGAGTTGAGTAGTGGGGTATCCGTAATCAAGAGGTTTTTAATAGATTGGTGAGGCGATTGGGGAGCCGGCCAAATTAGGCTCTCATCAGGTCGGTGACGTCACCGGAAGTCGGAAAAAGGAATTCTTTAGGTATGTGAAGGAGAGAAGGAAGGAGGAGGGCAGATAAGTAAACTGAGGCAGAGGAATGGATAGGTGGAGTGGGGAAGGAGCAGGCTGAAGTGTTGAATGACTACTTCGGCTCAGTATACACTAGGGAAAGGGATGGGCCATTGCCTCAGGTAGCGGGTGGAATAGAGCGCACATGGGGGGTTCTCATGGATGTGAAAATCCAGGAAGGGAGGATGTGGAAATCTCTTAAGTCCTTGAAGATGGATAAAGCCCCAGGGCTGGATGGCATTCACCAGAGGGTTCTGAAAGAGCTAGCAGATATATTGGCACCCCCTTTGATGGAATTATTTAATTCCTCCCCTCAGAACAGGATGTGTCCTTCTAGACTGGAGGTTGGCCAGTTTTGTGCCCCTCCACAAGAGTTGACCTCTGGATGATCCAGGAAAATACAGGCTGGTCAGCTTGACATCCATTGTGGGGAAGATGATGGAGGGCACCTTGAAGGAGTGGTTAGTGGAGTTTCTGGAGAAGAACGGTTCTCAGGATGCTAACCAACATGGGTTTATCTGGGGAAATCGTGTCAAACAAACCTAATTGAATTTTATGACTGGGTGACACAGGCCGTGGATGGAGGTAAGCCAGTTGATGTCCAGTACCTGGACTTCAGCAAGGCTTTCAAGTCCATCCTGCATTGTAGGCTAATTTGGAAATTGAGGGAACTGGGGGGGGGGTAAAGTTGGTAGAGTGGGTGGTAAATTGGCTTGGTAATAGACAGCAGAGGGTGGTGGTTGGGGGCAAAATCTCGACACCTAGGGAGGTCATCAGCGGGGTCCCACATGGTTCTGTATTGGGTCCTTTCCTTTTTAATGTGTACATTTCAGACATTGGGGAGGGCATTGGTGGTAAAATGAGAATATTCATTGATGACACTAAAGTGGGTGCAGTGGTTGATAGTGAGGAGGGTAGGAGTGCAATACAGGATGATCTGGACAGGCTGGAAAACTGGGCCCACACATGGCAGTTGGAGGGTTTAATGCACACAAATGTAATGTTCTGCACCTAGGTGTTAGGAACCTTGGGTATGCCTACCACTTGGGAGGGGTACAGCTGACTGTTGTGACGGTAGCAAAGGACCTAGGAGTGATGGTTGATGCTAAAGGGAAGCACTCAGGGCAGTGCAGGAAAGCAGCAGCTAAGGCTAACAAGATGCTTGAGTGTATTGCCAGGGGGAAGGGAAGTTATACTGCTCTTGTACACCTCCTTGGTGAGGCCATATCTGGAGTATTGTGGGCAGTTCTGGTGACCATGCCTAAAAAAGACATTGAACTGTTGGAGAGAGTCCAGAAAAGGAACATGAAGATGATTACTAGTGGTCTGGAGGGGTTGGCATATGAGGACAGACTTAGGAAGCTGAACATGTACTCTCTGGAGGACAGGAGGGATAGAGGGGACATGATGAAGACCTTCAAGTACAGTACTTGAAGGGGCTCAACAAGGGGAATAAGGAAGGTCTGTTCAAATTAAAGGATAAGGAGCCTACGAGGGGACATAGCCTGAAGTTAGAGGGGGGATGGTACAGAAGGGAGGTGAGGGGGCATTATTTCACGGAGATGGTGGTGGCACCCTGGAATGCCCTGCCTGATGATCTGGTAAAAATGGGAACTGTGGATGGTTTCAAGAGGGGCTGGGATAGGCTCAGGGGTAAGGTTAAGGGGGTAGGCTGGGAATTAAGGAGGGGGTGAATCAATGTTGGGGGGGGGGTGAGGCAGCTACTGTGCAATACCAGTGTGCTGTGACGGGCAGACTCAATAGACCGATGAGCCAAATCTGTTGGCATCTATGTATGTATGTATGTATGTATATTTTCAGACAAAGTGGGATTTACACTGTGCATATTCTATGCCAGGAGTTTCATGCGTGGGTACTAGACCTGGTGCCAGGGAACATAGACAAGCGATATGGACCCTGCAACAGCAAGCCCAGGAGTGATTACCAGAAGAATGGCAGCCAAACTAGAAGCAGAAACAAAAGTCCCAACTGAGACTGTACAGTTGTCACCAGGGATGGAGGAAGAAGAACAGTCAGGGACAGAAGCTGAAAGCATGTCTGCCTTCTTCAAATGGTGAGCTAGGCAAGAAAGAGAGACTGAGAAGCAGAGGAGAGGAGAGGAGAGGAGAGAAGCAGCAGAGAAGAGAAGAGGCAGAGAAGAGATGCAGTGTCGGGAAGCATAGGCAAAACAAGAAAAGTTATAAAATTCACAAGTAGCATTTTTATTATGGTATACATTATTCGAGCTTCACTCTTGCAGTTCTCGTGTCACCAGAACCTCTCGATAGGACTGAAACCTTGTAATACATGGTTCTACTATTTGTTATTGTGTACATTGCTCAAGTTTTGCTCTCGTGGTTATCAGGTTCTCATGTCACCAGACCCTCTTGATGGAATTATAGTCTTGTAATACGTGGCTCCCCCATTCTATCATTATATACATTATTCAAGCTTCTTTCTTGCAGTTCTCATGTCACCAGAACCTCTTGGTGAGATTGAAGCCTTGTAATACACAGTTCAACTATCTAGTATAGTGGCATCGTAAGGAAGCAGTATAGTGCAGTGGTTAAGAGCACTGAGCTGCAAACCTAGAGACCTGAACTTGAATGCCATCGGCCCCCACTTGCATACTGTGTGACCCTGAGCAAGTCACTTAACTTCCTTGTGCTCCCAGGTTGCACCTGGAAACAAGCTCTGGCTTAGTGTGCCTTTCCTGGTTAAACAATTTTCCCTTCCCCTTCCCCCCATTACTGTATGCATTACTCAAGCTGCGCTCTTGTAGTTATGTCACCTGAATCTCTGGATGGAATTACAGCCTGCAATACATAGTTCCCTATCTATTATTGTATACATTACATGAGCTGCACTCTCGTGGTTCTCATATCACTAGAACCTCTCAATGGAATCATAACCTTGTAATACATGGCTCCACTATCTATTATTGTATACATTGCTGCAGCTTTGCTCCCATGGTTCTCATGTCACCAGAACCTCTTGATGGAATTGAAGCCTTGTAATACAAGGTTCTACAATCTGTTATTGTATACAGTACTCGAGCTGTGCTCTCATATTTTAATCCTGACCCTATATATGTCCACTGTACTTTACTTAGGATGTAACATCAACATGATACGTATGTGCTGCTAATTACTGTATTAGCACCTATTGCTCTGCATTGTTCTACCTGTGTCTAAAGGTGTTTCATTGTATTCTTACTGTGATTATCTACACTTGGAATGTACTCTATAATTGTAGTCCTTTGTTGTACCTGACTCTAAACCCTTTGAACATAGACTCTGCCTAAAGGATTTTATGTGAAATAAAAAAATAATTAACCTCTCAATAGAATTATAGCCTAGAATACATAATTCTCTGTCTATTATGGTATATATTACTCAGCCTTCACTGTTACAGTACTCGTGTCACCAGAACCTCTCGATGGAATTATAATCTTGTAATACATGGTTCCCTTTGTATTAGGGAAAGGAGGAAATTGTTTAACCAGGAAAGGCACACTAAACTAAAGCTTGTTTCTAGGTGCGATCTGGGAGCACAAGGAAGTTAAATGACTTGCACAGGGTCACACAGCATGCAAGTTGGGCCTGTGGGATTCAAACCTAGGTCTCTAGGTTTGCAGTTCAGTGCCCTAAACCACAGTGCTATACTACCTTATTCTATTTGTATCCAGTGGGATATGCAAATAAAGTACATAAACTGACAGTTTTTTTTGCCTAATTTCATTGCATTGCTGCTTCAAGTTTTGTTACCTGGAGTTACCCCTGATGTCCCCCCACTCTCCCATAACGTCAGAGAGCAGTGTTTGCTGCGTGCTAGTTCACCATGGTTAGTTTTGTGGCATGGAGTTAGCCCTGATACCCCCTCCCCCCATGTCCCATTAGGTCAGGAGCAGTGCCTGTTGCATGCTAGTTCACCATGTTATGTTTTGTGGCCTGGAGTTATCCCCAATGTCGTCCAGTGTCCCATAAGGTGAGGGAGTAGTGTCTGTTGCATGCTAGTTCACAATGTTTAGTTTTGTGACCTGGAGTTGGCCCTGATATCCCTCCCATGTCTTATAAGTTCAGGGAGCAGTGTTTGTTGCATGCTAGTTCACTGTGTTATATTTTGTTGCCTGGAGTTTGTCTTGATATCCCACCATATCCCACAAGGTCAGGGAGCAGTGTTTGTTGCATGCTAGCTCACCGTGTTACATTTTGTTGCCTGGAGTTGGTTCTGATATCCCCCCATGTCCCATAAAGTCAGGGAGCAGTGTTTACTTGAGCAATGTACACAATAACAAAAAGTAGAACCATGTATTACAAGGTTTCAGTCCTATCGAGAGGTTCTGGTGGCATGAGAACTGCAAGAGTGAAGCTCGAATAATGTATACCATAATAAAAACGCTATTTGCGAATTTTATAACTTTTTCTGGTTTGCCTATGCTTCCCGACACTGCATCTCTTCTCTGCTTCTTCTCTTCTCTGCTGCTTCTCTCCTCTCCTATCCTCTTCTCTGCTTCTCAGTCTCTCTTTGTTTCCTAGATCACCATTTGAAGAAGGCAGACATGCTTTCAGCTTCTGTCCCTGACTGTTCTTCTTCCTCCATCCCTGGTGACAACTGTACAGTCTCAGTTGGGACTTTTGTTTCTGCTTCTAGTTTGGCTGCCATTCTTCTGGTAATCATGCCTGGGCTTGCTGTTGCAGGATCCATATCGCTTGTCTATGTTCCCTGGCACCAGGTCTAGTACCCACGCGGTATATGGATGTCGTTTTATCCCTTCACACTGGTTATTGTGCTGTGTACCTGGATGATGTTTCCTGACCTGAAAGCTTGAGGAGCTGTGCTGGTCTTTTGGACTGGGGCTTTGTTGCCCTGTTGAATTGGCTGGAGCTGCTTGTACCCCCTGGGCTTTGGGGGGACTGCTTGGTGTGTTTAGCCTGTGTCCCACACGAGGGTCGGAGGTAGGGCTTGCTGAAGGGCTGGCCTTTGAATCTGTTACCCCTAGGTTCCCTGGGGATTCAGCCAGTGGGCTCTTTTAAACGGGAGTTGAGGTATTAGGTCACTGGTAGAGTCAGGGAGGGTGGTCATCCCCAGAGCACTGGGGGGATATTCCGCCATTTACTCCTGGAGTCTGAGCTGGAGATTTGGAAGTATAAAAGAAGAACTTGGACTGGAGAATCTGGACTGGTGCACAGCCTGGTTTGACCCTTTTATTTTCTCATTCATCATATTGGGCTGCATTTTTGGTTTATGGGCAGTGAGAGAGCCCAATGACTATCTAAACTTTAAAAAAAAATTCATGATCTTTAGAGAGACATCATCTGGAGACCTTTTGGCAGTGAGAGTGCCTAATAATTGATTAATTTTCACATTACTTCATTGACTGCTCCCCTGATCTTTGTGAGAGATAGTGTCAGGGGGCAATAATTTTTCATTTCTGGAGAGGTGGGAGCTCCCAGAGGAAATTCTCTTCAATTGGGAAAGTTTGTAATATTTACTTCTACCTAAAAACCTTTCACACCCTGTTATATAGCTGATTCTGTATTGTTGCTGGGGTTGGGGATTTTTGGTTGATTGTTTGTTGTGTGTGTGGTTTTTGCATGGAGTGGTGTGGAAGTTTGATAGGTTTTGGAGTTGTGCTGAATGTTATTTGATTGGGTGTTTGTGATTTGTGGCAAAGATGTGTTGGGCAGGTACATTGAAGGTCAGGCATTATTCCCCCGCCAGGCTGTGGAACCTCCGCCCTTTCTTTTGTCCCTCCCTATCCCCAGAGGTGTATAGAGGGTGTAGGGCACTGGGGATAGTTAGGAGGTCAAGGGTGGGGGCTCGGCCTGTTGGGGGAATGGAAAGGAGTGGACAGATTGGGATTGAGGGGACAAAGAGATGCCCTGGGGCAAAATGGGTCCAGGAAAGGGGTACTCCCTGTCTGGTTCCCATACCCAAGGGCTCTGCTTATGGCAGGCAGGACACTCGGTCTTCCTTGGCTGCTCATCCGACTCGGGCGGTGTTATGTAATGCCAGGCCTATTAAAAACAAGACCACTGTAGTTGCGGATCTTTGTTAAATCATCTGACCTGGCTTTCATCACCAAGACCTGGCTGGATGAGATTGCTGGTCCCAAGCCGGCCCGGTGGCGCTGAGGGTTAAGGCACTGGATGCCACACCTCACACCATGCTGGCGACCCATGTTCGAGAACGGGCATGGGCTGTCAGGGCTTGGCAGGGCCGAGAAGGGTCGAGCATCCAGAGGATTGCTCTCCTTCTCTGGGGAGGGGGGATTCCTGTGCTGTGGTGTTGGTTGCCCTCTGGCGGAGGCTGGGGGACACGGCGCAACACCACAACATGTGGTGGAGCTAGGACAGATGCTCAAACCCTAGCATCATTGCATGTCCTAGCTCCAAGGGAATGTAATCTCTAAAATCACCGGCCCCCGCAGATGAGCCAGGCCTGGTTCCCGACCTCCACCTATGACACTTCTAAAGCCAGCGGCTCCCACCCGGGACTTCCCGGGGTGAGGGTCTGGTCAATGTGGGCGAGTCCATTCAAGGGACTGAGGTCTGGCGGCCGAAAAAGAAAATAATAATAATAATTAAAAAAAAAAGAATTCTGGTCCCATTTTGGCTGCAGCAAATCCTGCTGGGTACTTGGTGATACACCGCCCGAGGATGGATCTTAGGGGTGGGGGTGTGGCCATCTGTTTTAAATCAGAACTGAACCTGATGGAAGTACCAGTGGGAGCCACCAACTCTTTTGAATGTATCATGGGCGAGGGTGTGGGGTGCAGGATTCTTCTCGTCTACCATCTACCAGGAGACAGGAATGTTTTCCTGTGGGAAGTCGCGGACTTCATTGTCGACCTGACATTGGGATCCCACAGATGGCTGATCCTGGGGTATTTCAATGCCTGGGTCGACTATGAAATCTCACAGTTTGGACAGGACTTCCTCCAGTTAATGAGTTCACTGGGCCTCACACAGGTTATTTCCTCCTTGACTCACATTGGTGGTCATTCATTGGACTTGGTGTTTCTCCTGGGGATGGAGATATCCGATCTGGTGGTGGAACCAGTCGGGTGGTCTGGCCATCATACCATCGGGTTCAGTTTCGTGGCCCTCCCCCAGGAGGACTGCCCCTATGAAGATGGTCCGATACTGCCCTTTGAGAGGTGCATCTCCCGATGGCCTGATGGTGGTGTTGTACCTAGTGGGTATGCTAAGTGAATGCACGGATCCAGGGGATCTGGTACTAGCCTATAATAAGGCGGTGACAGAGGCCCTGGATTCCATTGTTCCTGTTCGTGTTTGCCCCCTCACTCTTTGCCCCAGGTCTCCTTGGTTTGAGGAGACCTTGAGGGAGTTGAGGAGAAATGGACAAAGGTTAGAGAGGCACTGGTGGAGGTTGGGCCTGGTGTGTGACGGACTTAGTTTGATGGACCACTATTCGGTCTATCAATCAGCAATTACCCATAAGAAGGCAGAATGCCTGTCCAGGGAAATTACTGCTGCTCAGAATCGACCAGCTCAGCTTCTCCAAACCATAGACAGACTGAGCAATCCACTCTGTCTTCAGCCTGGAAACGCTTTTTCTGAAGAGCGGTATGAGGAGATTGCTCAATTTTTCGCAGATAAGATTGCCACGATCAGATCCGATATCTGCTTGACACTCTCTCAAGGGAGTAGCGATGGTTGGCAGGAGATGTTGGATGCCCAGTTTGTGTGGTGCGACTTTGGTCAGCCCACAATCAGTGATATTGTGATGGTTATCCAGTCGATACGTCCGACCAACTGTAGTGTGGACCCGGGCCCCACGCGCCTTTTGGTTGGTTGTGTGGATACCATTGGCCCGGTCCTTGCTGAGATTGTCTGGTTGTCCTTGGAGAGGGGGATCTTTCCAGATCCCCTGAAGGAGACTGTGGTTAGGCCCCTTCTTAAGAAGCCCTCCTTGGACCCGGACTGTCTGGCAAACCACAGGCCTGTCTCTAACCTACCCTTTGTGGGTAAGGTTATTGAGAAGGTGGTGGCATTACAGCTGGATGATCATTTGACCAGCCACAATATTTATGATTCTCTCCAGTCTGGTTTTAGGAAGAGACATAGTACTGAGACAGCCCTTGTTCGGGTACTAAATGACCTCCTAATAGCGAGAGATCAAAAGACTCGTTCCATCTTGGTCCCGCTTGATCTCTGCAGCGTTTGACACCATGGACCATGGTGTGCTCTTGGATCGCTTGCGGTTTGTCAGTGGACTTTCAGGATCAGTCCTCAGATGGTTTCGATCTTTCCTCATGGGTAGGACTCAGAGGGTGGTGTCTGGGGGGTTTTCCCCTCAGCTTGATTATCCCTATCCTGTGGGGTACTGCAGGGATCCATCTTGGCACCCATGTTGTTTGCGGTGTAAATGCTGCCATTGGGAGCGATTAGTAGGTGGTATGGCTTGAGTTTTCACTGCTATGCAGATGATACTGAGCTGTATATGTCTTTTGTGCCTGATCAGGATGATGCTGTCACGGTATTTAACTGTCTAGCAGAAATTCAGGACTGGATGAATGTGAGCTGGCTGCAGTTGAATCCCCAGAAAAATTAGGTGTTGGTTGTGGACCCAGGTCGTCGTGAGGCGGGTGTGTTGGCAGGTTCTCCTTTGGGTCTATGGCTTGGAGGTGTCCAACTAACTACCTCAGACTGGGTGTGGAACCTGGGTGTTATGTTTGATGACTGCCTGACCCTAAAATTGCAGGTGTCGGCAGTTGTCAAAACCTCTTTTTACCATCTGAGGAATATCACCCGATTAAAGCACCTGGTTCCTCCCGATGATCTTCCAACGTTGGTTCACGCTTTCGTTACCTCCCACCTTGACTACTGCAATGCCCTTTACCTAGGGCTACCGTGTGTTGATATCTGCTGCTTGCAGCTGGCACAGAATGCGGCAGCCAGGCTTTTGACTGGTACATCTAGGACCAGTCATATAACGCCTGTGCTCCGCCGACTGTACTGGCTGCCGATACAGTGGTGGATCACCTTCAGGGTTGCGTTGTTAACCTATAAGGCCCTACACAATTAGGGACCCAGTTACCTGAAAGATCTCCTTCGCCCCTACTGTCCCCTCTGCCCTCTCCGATCCACTGATGAGAGATTGCTAGAGATACCCAGGGTTCGTTTACAAACATCTGGGGCAAGGGCATTTAGTTTTGTGGTCCCGACCCTGTGGAATTCTCTACCTCATCGGGTATGAGATTGCCTGACCGTCCAAAGCTTTAAAGTTGCTTTGAAGACGCATCTTTTTAGCCTGGCATTTTTTAACTACTAAAGCTGCTATTGTATTTATTAGTTTTAATTTTTATTTTGGATATTTATAAAAACATGTGTGTGTTTTTATTGAACAGGCGCCTTGGTTTGGAAAGGTGCCTTTTATAAATAAAGTTTTGATTTGATTTGATTTGATGTCATGGTGTACAGTCCAGACTGGAAAAGCCACCTGGAATACCTATGAGCAGTTATCCAAGCTATCAAAAATGCAGGTCTGACTGTTAATCCTACCAAATGTGCATTGGGCATGCAGGAAACCAGATATCTGGGCTATGTGTTGGGGAATGGAGAAGTTAAGCCAGACATTTCTAAAATAGAAGCTGTAGTTAACAGCTCTGTACCTAAAACAAAGAAACATGTCAGGTCAGTTTTAGGGCTGGCTGGGTATTATCTGAGATTTGTTCCCAACTTTGCAGAGTTCGCTACTCCCCTCACTGAACTCACAAAGAAACAGTACCCAAATAATGTGAAATGGACCCCAGAGTGTGATGAAGCTTTTCAGGCCATTAAGGCTGCACAATGTTCAGCTCCTGCTTTAAGAAGCCCAGACTTTGAGAAACCATTTTTGTTACAAACAGATGCATCAGAGGTAGGTCTAGGTGCAGTACTTAGTCAAAATGTAGATGGGACAGAACATCCTATTCTGTACATACTGTAAGTAGGAAGTTGTGTGACAGAGAGAAAAGGTACTCCACTATCGAAAAGGAATGTTTAGCAACAAAGTGGGTCATGGAATCCCTTAAATTTTATTTGCTAGGAACTGACTTTGGTCTTGTAACAGATCACAATCCTCTCTGTTGGCTTCACCAAATAAAACATAAAAATTCCAGAATCACAAGGTGGTACCTGGCACTACAGCCATTTAAATTCACTGTGATACACAAATCTGGTAAAGAGAATAGCAATGCTGATTTTCTGTCAAGATATGGATCAGAAATTGAGGGTTCTGAAGGTTGAAAAACAAATGTATGGGGCTGAACTTTACTGTTTGTTGTACTATTATAAAAAAAGAGAGAGATGATGTACATCTATTTAATGTCTGAAAGCAGCAAATGTTATTAGAGATAAAAAGGTTTGGAAACCTGTTTAATAAAACAGGTTCCCTCTTAAGGAGGGGGTGCATGTGAAAGGGTAGAATTAGACCCTGTCCCATTTGTTATGGAGAAAGTAGTTAAATGCAAGGATCTGTCCTTTTCTGTCTCTTGTCTGTCTGGTTGTGCAACCAAATTTTCCTGTGAGACTTCAGACTTGATCAACCTGACAGGCTCGCAATCCTCTGCCTCTCACTGTCTCTCAGTTTTCCCTTGCTGTCTGTTTTTCCTCCCTTGCATATCTGCTAATATAAAAATATATGCAAATCATTGTATGGAAATTAAACTGATGCTGGGATCTCTTTTGTTTAGAAAATGTTTAGCATTACTGTTGAAATACATATAATTATAATTTGAGATGACTGCAGAAGGGGCCTCAGCTCAAAGCACACTGTGTTCTAGCAGCTCCTGAAACTTACAAGAACAGAACACTTACAAGGATAGAGTGCTTACTAAGGATGGGGTTTGAAAAGACTAATAAAAGCTAAGCTGCAACTGCGAAAGAGATTATTAGGAGAACAAGGGACACAGAGACTGAAAGAAAATGTTATTTTATTTTGCCTTTGTAAATAGTTATACTGAACAAGTTTATTTTATAAAACTGCTAGTGTAAATAAATAATTTTTGGTGAATTCTACAACTGCTCCTGGTTTTCCTATGCTTCCTGACCTGTACCTCCATGACAGGCATTAGGCAGGATGTAAAGGGCAGTACTTTACCTGCCTGCTGACATACGCAGATCTATTCCTCTTCATACCAGCATTGTGACTTCACTCACTGTGACATCACTAGTGGCCAATCATGCAGCAGATGATTGGCCCCTCTTGGTCAACTGTGATGTCACAAACAGTGAGATCATAAGGCGGATGATGTATGAGAATGAACAGAACTAGTTATGTCAGCCTCCAGGTAGAGAACTGTTCCACACAGCACCAAGTATTGTCAGGTAGAAAATCTTCCAGTTAGCAAAAGGAAAAAGAAAAAACACTTCCGATATAAGAAGTAACAGTTCACTACTTTTGGAAGTCAATATTAATTGCAAGCAGTACACCAGCTCTTAAAGTTGTGATGTAACATAGAAACAGAAACAGAGACTTTGGCGGCAGATAAGGACTGCTTGGCCCACCCAGTCTGCCCATTTTCCTACCTATTGGATAAGCTACAGATTCTAGTTAACAAATGGCCTATTTCCTCCTACCCCCCACTAGAATTGCCTTATGTCTGTCCCATGCATTCTTGAATTCCCCTCACTGTTTTTGACCCCATGACCTCTTCAGGAAGGCCGTTCCATGCATCCACTACCCTCTCCATGAAAAAATACTTCCTCACATTGCCCCTGAGCTGTCCCCCCTCTATCTTCAAATTGTGCCCCCTTGTTCTTGCATATCTCTTTTTCTCAAAGATGCGACCCTTTTGGACTTTGATGATTCTCTTGAAGTACTTGAAAGTTTCTATCATGCCCCCCTCTCCCTCCTTTTCTTGAGGGTACACATATTAAGCTCCTTTAGTCTCTCTTCGTATGTAAGGGAAGATAGAATGAAACGTGGCTCTATATTAATGGATTTGGGAAAACAAATGAACAACAGGGGTCACCACTGGGGTTTGAAAAGGAGAATATAATGAAAAGGAGAAAACAGTAAAAAGGAGTACATAATAAAAAGGAATGAATAATGAAAAGGAGCGCATAATGAAAATGAGCACAGAATTAAGTCTATAAAAATGTTAACGATGTATTACAGGTGAAGATTGGATTGGAGTCACATGCTCCATATAACACAGTGTAAACCATAACTTTAAGTCCCCTCTTACCTTGGATGGCGTTAATCACGTTCGGTTTCAGACCTACATCTCTTATGGGTAGGTCTCCAGCTGTCTCATCTGCCATTGCTGACATCATTCCATCTGCCCTCTGCCTGCTGAAAAGCAGAGAGAAACTTCCTGAAAATGACTTTCCTAATTTGGTTTCTAGTTTTTTTTTGATTTCCCACTCATTTGTTGCTCCAGCTGCACTTTAGTCAGTAGCTGGGGGGCAGGGGTGGGGGCAAGGGGCAATCTACAGTCTTGGTCACTGACACTACATGTCCCTTCTGAATTATAATCCAGGGCTCCTACACCTGCCAAGTAGAGATGCCCCTACATCTTGTCAGTCGTGATTGGTTTAAGGGGAGTGAATGCTATGGATGGGAGAACCACAAAGGCCTTGGAGGTTCTGAAACCTCCCGTATAAGTCAAGCCATATCATCATCTTCAGATCCTTTTTACTTTTTTTATGATGAATGAAAGCAGACAGCTTACTCTGGGAAGCCCATCTCTGTGATAATCCCAGGGAAATTCTGTAAATCCCCCCTCCCAATAGTGGGGCTTACTATTTGCTCCTGAACCCCTTAAGTGCCCCATGATGTACACTGTACATTCTGAACTTTATTGTGATGTTTCTGACTCATTTTGGCACCTCAGAGCACACACTGAATGAATCTTGTGTTTTTGTAACATTGCATTGATCCAAGATATCACAGCGGAACTGCACTCTCTGTTTCTTTTTTTTTTTATATATCTTTTTATTAATTTAATGGACACATAAACAACAAACACAACAGTATACTGCAGATATGTGACTCATACAATAATACAGGGAAGCACCAAACATCAGTGCTTAATAAAAGGGGTTGACCTGTCAGGTAGGAAAGATGTCAGACAACAGCTCATAGGACAAAGTCATTACATTTTACCGTAATATACAGAACCCATCTGCACCATTAAAGTTAAAATGCTGTTAATGGTGCCATAATATACAGAACCCATCTGCGCCATAAAACTCAAATGCTAGTAACTGGTGTTGTATTTGGGCTGTAAACTTTTCTAATGCAGATATATGTATCACAAGGTTCCTGCTATTATAAGGGAAAGGGGAACACATTTGTTCCCATTGGTGCCATATGGCATCGGAACTTTCCATTGCTAGATCTGACCCAAAATGGCCACAGGGAGCAAATGGAAAGTCACACTAAGCTGGAGATTGTTTCCAGGTGTGACTGGGAGCACAAGGAAGTTAAGTGATTTGCTCAGGGTCACTTAGTATGCAAGTGGGGGCTGATGGGATTCAAACCCAGGTCTCCAAGTTTGCAGCTCAATGCCATTAACCACAACGCTATACTGCCTCTTCTTATATAATCCTCCTTATATAATTATGAGAGGGGAATTGGACAGCCACAATTTTGTTATTGTTTTTTTACGTAATAGTGTACAAATCAAAAGCAATTTCCTAATATGCGGCTGTCTGTGGTCTTCCAGCATATCCAAAAATAGTATCAGCTGGGGGGTCAATTGTAAAGTGGGAGAAAATAACTTTCTCAACTCCTGTTGCAGGTCCATCCAGAATTGTCAACCACAACCACATAATGTGGATGTGCAAGACCCTAGGTTCTCTAGATTGTCACCAGCAAATCCGGGAATCAAATTTAGCCTATTGAACTAGGGTATGAAAGAGTCTGGTCACACATTTCCAAGCATATTCTTTTTGTTAGTGGCTCAGCAGGTAGCACACTCGCCTGTGAGGCTGGGAGATCAGAAGGCTGTGGGTTCTATCCCCACACCAGGCACTTGGGTTACTGTCCCAATACTGACACTGTTGTGCAACATGGGGGGGGGGTGCTGCACTCCTGATGTGCTGTCTTTCAGATGAGACAGTAAACCGAGGTCCCATCTGTCTGTTCTGGTTGGTAGTTCAGGTGGATGTTAAAGATCCCATGGCACTTCTCGAAAAGAGTAGGGGAGTTTTTATTGAAGAACCACAACACATCATTAGACAGTATACAAATAAGAAATCCAAAAACATAACAGCAAGACGGACACTAACAAATATTCAAAATAATTACTCCATTTCTTTTCCTAAAAAAGGATCCCCCACAATTTAATCAAACCTTTCATTCCCACCCCCGTGTTGTCACTCTATGCCCACATACCTCACTATTCATACTTTACAAAAAATGTTAGGCCACTTCCACCACATTTCCACTTTTTTCCTTGGGTGAAATTTACAATCTTTTTTATACACTTCATTAATTGCTGAAGCACACATTTTGCCTATTCCTACATACAAGAATTATTTTTGTTGTAAAAGCAACTGGCATCGACTTTGCCACATGTAGTATTTAATACTTGCAAACAATATATGTAGCGTAGCCCAATTAAATTTATCTAATAACTCTGGAAAAATACCTAAAACTAAATTTCTGTAACTGACTCTCTTCCACCACGCCATCTTCCACTCTTTAGCCAGAAATTCCCACATTGCCACCGCATATGAGCACTCAAATAATAGATGCTGCTGTGATTCTGTCAAGCTTCCACATCCTAGATATAAGCAGTTTCTTTCCTCCTCCTTCTTATGCTTATTATTCCCTCTTACACCTATCCTACCATGTGCCATTAACCATTGTACAGCCTTCATTTTTATAGGGACCCTAGGGTTGTTCAACATTTTATACACTATCCTATTTTCATTTGGGGTTCCTCCTTTAAACTCTAATTCACCTGTTCCTGTTTCCTCTAGTATTCTCCCATACATTGCTCTCCTTGTCCTATTCATTATCTGTCCTCTCGTGTTGTTCCACTTATGCGTCTTTTTTAAAGATGTTTCGTAATACTTTGCAACATTCTTCCTACTGAATCCTTTTGGGACTTCATCATTCCACCCTTCTGCCCATTTCCCCAAAACATTTTTCCCCATAGCCCCACCATACTTTCATTTGCATCTAATATTTTGCTAAAATTCTTATACCAGACTAGAGTATGAAAAAACACAATTGGATTTATCATTCCCAACCCTCCACATCTTACTGACCTATATGTAACTTATCTTTTCTCCGTATTCAGCCTGTTTCCCCATAACTGGAAAAACAAACCTAAAACTCTAGTTTCCAAAGCTATCGGCAAAGGAAATACACTTGCAGCATATAAAAAAAACTGGTAATAAATGCTGCTTTATTACAAAAACCCTTTTATTCTTCGATATCTTCCACCCCTTCCACCTTGCCATCTTTTGTTCTCCAGTCTCTATTACTTTTTTCCAATTTTCCAGTGCCATATACCCCTCCTCATATAATAGACCCAATATTTTCCTTCTCCCGCCTGTAACCTCTATGTTTTTAATCTTTATAGTCCCTTGCCCTTGATTTTCTAACTTCAATCCTTTACTTTTATCATAATCCACCTCTGAACCTGAGAATTTAGAATATTTCTCAATCATATCCATAACTTTCCCCACTCCCTCCATAGTTCCCACATATACATTTAAGTCGTCTTCATATGCAGTCACTTTTACTTCATCCAGTTTGATTCCCCTTTATCCCAAAAAACCCTTCCTCTCTTCTTAACTTCCTAATAAGGGGATCCAATATCAAAGTGTAAAGCATCGGGCTAAGGGGGCAGCCCTGTCTTACCCCTCTCTGAATCTGTATTAATTTCCCTTTATTTCCCCCATTTCGGTTTTAACTATAGCCTTTCTATACAGCAATTTAATCCAGGCACAAAATTCCCTTGGTATCCCATATCCCTCCAAAACCTGGAATAAAAACTCATGTTTAACCAAGTCAAAAGCCTTACTTTGGTCAATAGTAAATATACATCCCTCCCTTCCCTTTGGCTAAAGTCAAAAACCTTCTCAGTTAAAGTAAAATTATCCTGAATATTTCTGTCCGGTATTGCACAGGACTGTGCTGGATCAATCAATTCTACTGCTGCCCCTCTTAATCTTTTCTGCAAGACTTGAGGTAATACCTTAAAATCTGAATTTAAAATGCTGATTGGTCTCCAATTGTCTAGATTTAATTTATCCCCTTTTTTAAACAAGAATATTACAATACCCACTGTAAACTCTGCCGAGATATCTTGTTTCGCATACATATCATTAAATACTCTGGCTAGAAAGGCCACCATAACTTCTGGAAACGTTTTATAAAACTCATTGGGGATTCCATCTTGCCCCAGAACCCCCCCTTTCAGATTCTTAATTACTTCTAAGACTTCAGCTTCCTCAATCTTATTATTTTGTTTTTCCTCAATATCTTTACCAAGAGTTGGAATACCTAACCCATGTAGATACTCCTCTACTCCTAGCCCCCCAACTGGTTTATCCATCACCAATTTATCTACAGTGGCGTGAAAAAGTATTTGCCCCCTTCCTGATTTTCTCTATTATTGCATATTTGTCACACTGGATGTTTTCAGGTCTTTAGAGAAAATGTAATATTAGATAAAGGGAACCTGAGTGAACAAATAACACTTGTTTTTTTTTTCAATTTCACTTATTTAATGAAAAAAAGTTAACCAACACCAACTGGCACTGTGTGAAAAAGTAATTGCCCCTTACACTTAATAACTGGTTATGCCACATTTAGCTGCAATGACTGCAACCAAACACTTCCTATAATTCAATATCAGTCTTTCACATCGCTGTGGAGGAATTTTAACCCACTCTTCCTCATAGAACTGCTTTAATTCAGTAACATTTGGTAGGTTTTAGAGCATGAACTGCTCGTTTCGGTCCTGCCACAGCATCTCTATTAGGTTTCAGTCTGGACTTTGACTAGACCACTCCAAAACTTTAATTTTACTTCTTTTTAGCCATTCTGATGTGGACTTGCTTTTGTGTTTTGGATCATTGTCTTGCTGCATGACCACTACGCTTCAGCTTCAGCTGACGGAAGGATGACTGGACATTCTCTTAAGAATTTTCTGGTACAGAGCAGAATTCATGGTTCCTTTAATTATGGCAAGTCATCCAGGTCCTTAGGCAGCAAAGCATCCCCATACCATCACACTACCACCACCATGTTTGACTGTTGGTATGGTGTTCTTACTGTGGAATGCTGTGTTTGCTTTACGAGACATTATGGGATCCATGTTGTCCAAAAGTTCCACTTTGGACTCATCTGTCCATAGAACATTTTCCCAAAAGGCTTGTGGATCATCCAGGTGCTTCTTGGCAAATGAGAGACGAGCATTTATGTTCTTCTTGGTTAGCAGTGGTTTCCCTTTGCTACTCTCACATGAAGCCCATTTTGCCCAGTCTCTTTCTGATTGTGGAGTCATGAACACTGACCTTAGCTGAGGCAAGAGTAGCCTGCAGTTCTTTGGATGTTGTTTTAGGATCCTTTGAGACTTCTTGGATGATTTTACACTGTGCCCTTGGAGTAATTTTGGCAGGCCGCCCACTCCTGGGAAGGTTCACTACTGTTCCAAGTGTTCTCCATTTGGAGATTATGGCTCTCACTGTGGTTCAATGGAGTCCCAGAGCCTTAGAAATATCTTTGTAACCCTTTCCAGACTGATAGAGGGCAACAAATTTTTCTGATCTTTCAGGAACTTCCTTTGATCATGGCATAATGTGCTTGTTGAATCTTTGCTGGCAACGTGACTCTGATGGTAAGGGCCAAAATAAGTGAGGTTTATATTGAGCAGGGCTGGCTGTAATCAAGCCTGGCTGTGTTCAATCAGCAGACTCTAATTATCCCTTTAATTGGGTTGATTTAACTAGGGGCAATTACTTTTTCACACAGTGCCAGTTGGTGTTGGTTAACTTTTTTCATTAAATAAATGAAATAAGTAAAAAAAAAAAGTGTTATTTGTTCACTCAGGTTCCCTTTATCTAATATTATATTTTGTCTAGAGACCTGAAAACATCCAGTGTGACAAATATGCAATAATAGAGAAAATCAGGAAGGGGGCAAATACTTTTTCACGCCACTGTATATGCTCTTCCACAATTCTTTTTATATCTTCTGTTGTTCTCACTATATTCCCCACCCCATCCTTTAAAATTGTAACTCTAGACCTACTCTTCGTCTCTTTAAAGGCTTCACATGGGTCTGCAAATGGGTTTCTTTGAGTTCCAAAGCTTAATTCTTTTTCTAGCATTTTCGCTCTATTGTATTGTACTTGTCTCATGTTACTTTTAACTTTTTCTATTTGTGTTGAGACAACCCCCTTCTCCTTGTAACCAGCCTCATATAATTTCAAAAGTTGATTTCTTAACTTTAAGTACCTAAAAAAGTTGTTATTAGCGTTTGTTTTTCCAAAGCTCTTTACCCAAGTGCTTACTTCCACTTTTACCTCCTTCCACCATAAAACTAAGTCTTTATATAAACATATCACAGATGCTGTTTGTACGAATATATTCATTAAACTTATTAAAAATATGCTCTCATGTAAGCAAGCTGTGTTTAGCTTCCATATTTGGCAAAGTTGTTCTATTCCAGAGTCCATACAAATTACCCCTTTAATCCCCAAATGATCGGAAAAGAAATTTGGAATTAATGGTGTTTTAACTATTTGAACTCTGACTGATAAGAAAACATAGTCTATTGTTGAAAAATGTTTCCCACAAATGTATATAAATTTAACCGGTGTTTGACCTCCATTATATATGTTCTTTAGTTCTACCATCTTAACTGACTTCTCCAGACATACTTCTCAACTGTCCCTGATTTTCAGGGATATCCCTGATTTTGCCTCAAAATTTTCCTCTGTCCCTCATAAAATTTGTGTTTTTGTGACAGAACAGTGGGGATTAAAAGCGTAAAATGATGTCAAACATTAAAGTTACATACTTGTTCTTCTTCAGAAAATACATCTTAACACAAATCCTTTCATTCTATCAGCTTTCTGAGTGAATAGTACCAATTTTTAAGATGTGTCCCTCATTTTAGGTCTTTGTCCCTAATGTTTTTAAGCCTTGTCTCCGATTCACGAGGCAAGAGGTTGAGAGCTAGAGTAAGTGAGTCACAATAAGCCTTTTTCCCCTTTTGCCTTCTACCTGCCATTTCTAAGGTACAATTAAAGTCACCTTTGTAATAAATGTTTCTCCCTGTACATAAAAAGGGCTGACTTTCTTCAAAAAATTGCACTTTCTCCACCTTACTTTGTGCAGATATACCACAATAAATCTACTCAGCTCACCATACCACAACACATCCACCATTAAGGCCCTTCCAGGTTGTATGTCCACAATCTTCTGTAGTTTCATATTATTTCCAGAAAAAAGAATTCCCACCCCATCCACTTATTTTGCCCAAATGATCAATATGATGGCCCCCAAAGCCATGTATCCTGTACGAATATGACCTCACTTGCTAGATGTCTTAATTCACCCCACACTTGCCCTCTTTTTTTCCATTCAAAATACTGTTTACATTAACAGATGTTAGAGAAAGTAGAACCATAAGTCAACAAATAAAGTTTTTCCTTGCAGTCCCCTTTTTTTTTTTTTCCTTCACCGTAGGGTCGACCTTGTTTCAAATCAGTTTCTTTCATTTCTTCTTTTTTTTTTAACCTTGTTGCCCTGACTTTTACTGGGGTCTCCTGTTTCTTGTGTCTCTGCTGATACCCATACCATGGTATCCGAATCCTCCTCCTCCACCTCTTCATCTCTTTTTTGATCACCTAACACCTCATAAGTGTTAGTTAACTGAAGCCCCACCCGGCCTTCTTTACTACTTCTTAGTCATTTTCCTGCTTTGTGCAAGTGGGCCAGTTAGGTCCTGAACATTCTGTTTCTAGTTTCAAACCCTTGATTCTTTATCCAATAAAGCTTCTCCCACACCCTCCTTCCTTGTTTCAAAGAGTAAATTAAATTCTTCTGATTTCTCAACTTCAGTGCTTCTTCTAACAGGGGGCTCTTCTCCTCTCTCTTTAAAGTTATTTACACTTCTGTTTTCTTCCCTTTCCTGCTGCTGCTCCCGAGGGGCAGTGGGGGGGATTGTTGGGCTCTCTCGCTTCATCCCACTCTCTACCCTATCCATCTCTCCTGCTCCCTCTCTGTGCTTTATTAATCAACTCCTCTGGGTCAAAGCTATGAGAATTATTTCTTGCCGCCCAAGCACAATCTTGAAATGTGTGTCCATACTCTTCACAGAGGTTACACCTCACGTGATTCTTACACTGAGAGTTACTATGCCCTACCTCTCCACACATTCCACATCTGGCAACATCACATACATTCGAAAGGTGGGCTCGTGCTCCACACCTGTAGCAGGCTTTCGGCTGTCTCAGGTAGAAAACCACCCCCCTATCTCGTCGCAAGTAAAAGCTGTTGGGAATGTAGTCTATCCCTTTATCAGTTTGAATCAGTTTAACTTTAAATTTCCATCACCCTGTCCAAAGAAGTTCAGAATCAATTATTGCTTCTGGAGAATGTAATACTTCACCATCTTAGACTTAGCCATTACTGAATGTCTCCAACGTGCACACACTCATTATGAAATAATACTGTAATCATCTTCACTGTTGGCTTTGTTAAAGGGATGGCTAGGAAGAGGACCCATACTGGGGAAAACTTCATTATCTCATACTTTTGCCAAAATCTTTCTAGTCCTCTTGAGATTCTAAAACTCACATCGAATACATCCTCACCGGACATATGGATCAGTGCAACTATCTCTGATGCAACAAACCTCATTGGTTCTTTCAACAAGTTTTTCCCCACATAGCTTCTGTCAGGAAACACTTCTAACCCTCTCTTATACCGCAACCTCACAGCAAATCTTCGGGGGTGGGTGGTGGCTCCATAAATTCTCTATTAGGGGGTTGGGAGCCTGCTCTTCCATTGTTTCTAGAATAATGGGGTCTCTCCTCCCTCTCCCTCTAGTTACTTCTGAGAATAAACGGGGTCTACCCTCCTCTTCCCTCACTTGGTCTCCTGCCCCTTTCTCCTTGTGCAGTATCTTCTCTGTTGCTTTCCACTCCCCTACCTTAAAATTGCTAGTAGCCGGAGTTTTTTTCTTATATTCTTCCCTAGGGGTTTCAGTATTTAGATTAGGCCCCGCAGAAGCTTCACCCTCAGGTAGCACAGATTTCCTTTTAACTCCTTCCTTCATTTGTCCAGCATTCTGAACAATAGGCAGCACTTTACCACTCATTTGAGAAAATGCCCATTCCTCCTCTGGTTCCCACGAGCCGTCTGCTTGCTGCCTCCACCCTGCCCCTTTCATCACAGGACCTGGAGACCAGCCTTCCTCCAACTCTCTCTATGCAGGGGTCCAAATACTTGAACTAGAGCTTCTTTGTAGTTAAAGGTTGTCCTACTCCAATATCCTTCCCTCTGGGTGCTTCCTCTTGTTGTCCATCCAGTTCCTGCAAATTCAGTTTCCAAGTTAGCTCTTCTTTCTGGTTTCCACCTCCTCTCTTCTAGTCTTCTATCGTCGTCCTCCTTCAGCTGTTCCCGAATGAATTTCCTCTTAGTTTCCATAACCTGTTCCTAATGGGCTGATGCCCCAGATTTACCCTTCTCTGTTGTTTCTCTTACTCCTTCCTTGCTGTTATCACCTTTGAACTCCAAATCTGGCTCAAGCATCTTGTCTGACAAATCTGTAGCTGGAGCTGATTCATACAGCTCTTCTTCTTCTGAACCCCTGTTGCTTGGAGGGAGGTCTTCCCTGCATTCTTCCTGGATTTCTACCTCCATCTCCGAAATGACGTCCTTCCCCTCCACACACAACTCCACACTGGCCATTCCTCTCAGTCTTATGGGGACCCCTACAGAAGAGCAAGGGAATTTCCCTGGTGTCCTGGCCAAATTTCCCTCATTCACTAAACAAAAACCACTAACAGCTTAATCTGGTTCAAAGTCAGTTGCCATTCATCTGTATCCCCCTCCCTCGGGTCATACCTGAAAATAGACAGGATATGTCTAGTGCACTTAGTCTGTACCAGCTGTACCCAAGGAGTTTCAAAGGTTGCCAGATGTCCTCAGCACTGTGTCACTCTAAAAGGAGCAAAACAAAGTCCATCGGGGTAACACTTGCCCCAGCCCCCCATTCATAGTTGAATTACTCCCTCACTATTCTATCTGTCCTGCTCACACTGATATTCATCCCCTTTGTTGAGACAGAATCTGTCAGTCTTCAGTAGGCTCCCACTGTTCCAAAAGGCCCCTCCAGTGGCTTAGGAATGTCCTGAACCCTGGCTCTCTTCACCACACACTTTGCTATGTTTGTCGACATAATCAGTGGCAGTGGCTTTGTGGGTAGCATGCTCGATTCTGGGGCCAGAAGATCAGAAGGCTGTGGGTTCTAACCCCACACCAGGCACTAGGAGTAATACTCATAAATGACACTGTAATGCAGTACAAGGGGGTGCAACACTGTTGAGGTGCCATTCTTCACAGATGAGACATTAAACCAAGTTCCTGTCTGTCAGTCTCTGGTCACTGTTGAGGCGGAAGTTAAGATCCCATGTCACTTATTAATGAAACATAGAAACATAGAAACATAAAATTTGATGGCAGATAAGGACCGCTTGGCCCACCCAGTCTGCCCATTTCCCTACCTACTGGATAAGCTGCAGATCCTAGTTAACCAGCAGCCTACTTCTTCCTACCCCCACCCCCCAGAATTGCCTTATGACTATCCCATGCATGCTTGAATTCCCCCACTGATTTTGACTCCACAACCTCTCTCCGGAAGGCTGCTCCATGCATCCACAACCTCTCTGTGAAGAAATACTTCCTTAAATTACCTCTGAGCCGCCTCTCATCTTCAAATTGTGCCTCTTGTTCTTGCACACCCTTCTTTGAAAGATGCTACCTCTTGGACTTTGTTGATTCCCTTGAGGTACTTGAAAGTTTCTATCATGTCCCCCTCTCCTCCTTTCCTCAAGGCTATACATATTAAGCTCTTTAAGTCTCTCTTCATATGACTTCCGGTGCAGACCCTGCACCATTTTAGTTGCCCTCCTCTGGACAGCTTCCATCCTGTCTATGTCTTTGGGGATTGGGTCTCCAGAACTGCACACATTACTCCAGATGGGGTCTCACCAGCTGTCTGTACAGAGGGATAATAACTTCCTTGTTTTCTACTGGCGATGCTCTCCTGCTCATCCCAGTATCCCCCAGCCCTCCTTGCTGCCTTCTCACATTGCTTGCCCACCTTTAGGTCATCTGATATGACTACCCCCAGGTCCCTTTCCATTCTTGTTGTTGTTAGTATCTCACCCCCCATTGTGTACTCTTCCCCTGGGTTTTTGTTTCCCAGGTGCATTACCTTGCACTTCTTAGCATTGAATCTAAGCTGCCATACATTTGACCATTCCTCTAACCTTGCCAAGGGTATGGGAGTTTCCTCAGTGTCATGGCCAACATTCCCCTGTTAATAAAGGGGTGGAAGGGGAAGGGGAGATGGTTTAACCAGGAAAGGCACACTAAGCAGGAGCTTACATAGAAACATAGACTTTGATGGTAGATAAGGACAGCTCGGCCCACACAGTCTGCCCATTTCCCTACCTATTGGATAAGTTGCAGATCCTAGTTAACAAACAGCCTGCTACCTCCTACCCCCCACTAGAATTGCCTTATGTCTGTCGTTCCATGCATCTGCCGCCCTCTCTGTGAAAAAATACTTCCTCACATTGCCCTTGAGCCATTCCCCCTCTATCTTCAAATTGTGCCTCCTTGCTCTTGCATATCTCTTTTTCTGAAAGATGCAACCCTCTTGGACTCTGTTGATTCCCTTGAGGTACTTGAAAGTTTCTATCATGTCCCTCCCTCTCCCTCCTTTCCTCGAGGGTATACATATTAATCTCCTTTAGCCTCTCTTCGTATGGCTCCTGGTGCAGACCCTGCGCCATTCTAGTTTCCCTCCTCTGGACTGCCTCCATCCTGTTTATGTCCTTGTGGAGATGGGGTCTCCAGGACTGCACACAGTACTCCAGATGGGGTCTCACCAACTGTCTGTACAGAGGGATAACAACTTAACCCATTGGTGCCATATGGCATCAGAACCATCCATTATTTAACCTGACCCACAATGGCAGCATCAGATAGAATGAGTTAATGTTTTCTACTGGTAAAGCCTCTCCCTATGCATCCCAGTATCCCCCAGCCCTCCTTACTGCCTTCTCACATTGCTTGCCTGCCTTTAGGTAATCTAATATGACTACCCCCAGGTCCCTTTCCATTTTTGTTAGTACCCCCCCCCCCATTCTGTACTCTTCCTCTGGGTTTTTGTTTCCCAGGTGCATTACTTTGCACTTCTTTGCACTGAATCTAAGTTGCCATATATCTGACCATTCCTCCAACCTTGCCAAGTTCCTTCCCATCCTTTCCACCCCCCCCCATGTATCAACCCTGTTGCAGATCTTTTTTGTGGTCTGCAAAGAGGCATACCCGTCCTTCCATCCCCTCTGCAATGTTTCCAGGTGTGACCTGGGAACACAAGGAAGCTAAGTGACTTGCTTAGGATCACACAGTATGCAAATGGGGGCTGATGGGATTCAAATCCAAGTCTCCAGATTTGCAGCTCAGCGCCCTTAACCACTACGCTATGCTGCTTCCTCCTCCAATAAAACAGGCCCATGTCTTTTTCAAGCACTGTCCATCTGTGCACTAGATGAGTTCTGGAGGGGTTTCCAAAAGTGTTTTCTTTCTTTCATCTGGGCTTCAGAGTGTCACTGCTTAGTAGAAAAAAACGGGATCTCCCCTGGGAAAGAGGTGGGCTGATTTTGCCTGATTTTAAGTCCTATTATTTAGCTGTGTAATTAGTCCCCATTATAACCTGTATAAAACAGAGAGGTGATACCAGCTGGTGGGAACTGGAAGATGCCTCCTCACTTCCAGTACTTTGCCATTCCACATGTGAGAGTCTCTCCTCAGTTATGGGCGAGCACAGTAACCCATGGACAAAGCACTACAAATGTTCTGAAGGGTGTGGGAGTTAACGCAGATGCCCAGTGAGATAGGACTCCTTACTGTTTCCGCTGCTCAGGCGGAGGTGTCATTTAGGGGTAGCAGCCAGACGTTGCGGTCGAGATCCCTATGATTTCTTTGCAACCGGTAAGATGTCTACTGCAACCCCTAGGAGCCCATAAAACAAGGTTTCCCTAGCATTTATGTATATGAAATGTGGTGACTGGGGAGCTTTGTGACCCTATGGTTCTGGTGAAATTGGACTTTGCAGCCCCTATGATTCTGATGAGATGATGCAACTGAGCTCAAGTTAGACAAAATGTTTTTGTCAGTGGAATCGTATGACCCTTACAAGATATAAGCATTTTGTGGAACAGAGACGGAGGGCGTACTTGAACAGCAGTTGTAGGTGCTCCCAAACAGAAGCTCAGTCTAGAACAGGCAACTGAAAAGGGTGCACACACACATGCAGAGGAGGCATTTTAAAGTGGTCTTCTATTCATCTATTCCTTCAGGAAAGCAGATGAAATAGTTGACATAAGGTATTGACCAAATGCTATTGTACAAAACAGGGACCAGGAGACAAAATCCACCCTCCAGCGCTTCGTAGGCTGGCTGCCTCTTCGTCAAGGGGTCATTAAGCATTTTGTACAAGTGGATACCAATACCCTGTTTGCAGACCTGAGGCACTATTACAGCCATCCGCAGTAGGATTTCTTCAGATACCTTCAGGTCTGACATCTCATTACTTCCAGTAGCACCATATGGATCTCACTCCACTGGAAGACTTTATTGTGTGGTGATGCTGGCAGGGAGGGGCGGCTATATCTCTAATGCTTACAAGATATTTTTAGGGCAAGACTACTTCGGTGTCATGCAGGTAAAATCTCAGTGAGAGGCAGAGGATGTCTCAGTGGATGAATGGCTAGGGGTATTGGAACAAGGATGGAGAACCACAGCCTGGTGAAAGTTCTGGTGGACAGCTCTGATTCACTCGCTTCATACGCCAACAATCGCCAAGCATTTTGTCGGGGGGGGGTGCTAGCAGGGCTGCAGATGGGTGGGGTCTCAGTATCATATTTTTGGGGACTGCCCAAAATGGAACTGTACTGTAGGGGGTTCACGGCAGATTATTCAGAATTCATCAGGAGGTGATTTCTTTTACATTTCTACACTTGGTGCTGGGTACCTTGGTTTAGGGATAAGTAAGAGGGATAGACAGATGTTGTTTCAGATTTCTGGCCAGCAGCCCTCAAGGGGATAACTATCCAGTGTTGAACAAAATACCTCTCCCTCTTTTGACACCTGGGTGAAGTGAATGGGGAAAATAAGTTGGAAAAAGAGAATCATTGCATCCCTTCATCTGACACGCAAGAAGTATACAGACACTTGGCAGGTATGGGAACGGTACCATCTCAGTTTGCCTTGACTTCCCTTGGTCCTCATCTTTAATCCTTTCAGGTAGTTTGTCATGGCTGGCCTCTCCGCCGCCCCACATTCTCTCCCCTGCCTCCTTCCTGCTGCCCTGGGAACAGAGAGGGGCTCAGTTACTGCTTGGGGGAGAGGGTGAGGGCTAATTGAGTGCCTCGGGTGGGCAGGGATGAAAATAGAATTCTACTTGACATATAGAGTGCAACAGCTAGTTTCTGTTACAATTCCTGGTTTACTGTCTGTGCTGTTCTTGGGTTTTGGATTATTAGTGGTTCTCAGTGATTTCTTCTTTTTATATATTGGGGTAGTAAAAGAGAAGGTGTCTTTTTCCTTTCACAGGTATGGACACTTACCTGTTTTGGCTAATGGTTGCATCTCAAACACTTTCTTTTTTGGCTGTGTACTTAGTAATTTGTAGCTTTACCTGTCTTATGTTGCTGTTGTAGAAAGCTGGGCAGTGTTGGGTAAGTTACTTTTTCTATTACTTTCTATTATGTTTGGAAACTTGTTCCAGGAAGCTCTGTGCAGTCGCTAGTAAGGATGGATAAGTACTGGAAAAAGTAATACACCTTATAATTATAGTTACTTATTTCTTTTTACTCAAAAACAATACAAAAATAATAAATAACTATAAAAGATTACATTTGTTTAAAGTAATAGGTTAGTTACTTTCAAATAAATGTAATCAGTTACAGTTACGTATTTCTTTGTATAAAAAGACATAAGTAATTGTAACTGTAAGGTGTATTACATTTTCCAATACTTCTCCACCCTTGCTAGTGACTGCACATAGCTTTCTGGAACAAGTTTCCAAATGTAATAGAAAGAGATAGAAAACGTAACTTACCCAACACTGAAGCTGAGTTATAAGTTTCTGGGTCCGGTTGGAGGGCCTGTTATGGCTATTAGAGTGTTGCCTCACACGTTCTAAGGAACAGAGGACTGTGAACCAGAGGTGAGCAGTTCTGTGGTCCTTAAGACACAAGAGGTGACACTCATATCCATAAGAGGCCTTCCAACAGGACCCATATTATTATTTAAGATTGCTAACTTTATTAAATTAAAAAATGAACTTTTTTATTTAATAAAGTTAGAAACATAGAAATTGACAGCAGATAAGGACCACTAGGCCCACCTAGTCTGCCCATTTTCCCCACTTGCTGCAAAAACCACAGTTCCTACTTGACCTCTGGCTTTATTCTCTTTCCTATCGTTAGGGTTCCCCTATACCTATCCCATGCATTTTTTAATTTCCCTACCGAGTTAACCCCCACCTCCTCTGCTGCAAGGCTGTTCCATGCATCCACCACCCTTTCTGTGAAGAAAAAGTTCCTCACATTACACCTTAGTCTACTCAGTTCCATGTCATAATAGTGATTGCAAAATAGCGATCACTATTATGGTGAGTGTATATTACCGAAAAGCAAATCGGCGATATACACTTCCTGGTGACCTGACATCCGGCAAAAGAAAAAGTGTTTTAGTGGGGGGGGGGGAGGGCTGTGCCTCCCCCATTCCCCCCTTTGTGGGGGGCTTTGCCTTCTGCACCATCTGAATAAAGATAACTAACTCCAGGGTGGTGCATGTCGGGGAAGGGGTACAACCCACATTTGTGGGAAAAATTAAGTGCCGCACCCACCGGCAGTGGCAAAATTTGAACCCTCCTGGTCCCCAGCCCCGAACACTGCACCTGCTCAGCCAGAGCTAGCCACCCTCACCACCACACCACAGGGCTAGCTCGGCTGGAGCAGGCACAGCAGTCCACTACGGATCCTTCCCCTATCCCTCCCCTTCATTCTTCTATACAGTCACTTTTGCTGTAGGGTCACTACCCTTGCAGGGTAGCCCTTGATGATATTGCTGAAAATGAGTCACTGTTTGTGCAGTCACTCATTTTCAGTCACTATCATCACAGGATACCGTCTACGGTCTTCCAGCCTCATGTCATGTCCCCTTGTTCTAGAACATCTCTTTTTCCGAAATATGCTACTCTCCTGTACCTTATTTATGTCCTTGAGCTATTTGAAGGTCAAACAGTAATTATGTGGCTTCAGCTAGAATCGAACCTCTGACCCTTGGCTTGTAAAGCCAGGACACATCCACTGTGCCACCTGAGGAGATTTACCGGCAGAAGTGGTCATCAAAGCCCATTACAGTACTCAGCACATGAGGTACTCTTATAGGCAATGAGTACCTCATGTACTGATGAAAAAAAGGAAGCACTACGATTGGTAGAGGATGCTCCTATGATCTATAATTAAAAAAAAAAAAAAAAAAAAAAAAAACAGGTTCATGGAACCCACCCCCAGGATGAAACTAGAAACAAGCTAGCACAATGTGTACTCACAGTCACGGAACTCACAGCTTCCAAAATAAACCAAATGTCCAAACAAAGCTTCTTCAGACTGAAAAAAGGTTTATTGCTGTGAAAACTCCATAGAGAAAATTCTTTCTTGCACATGTACTGTGGAGTTTTCACAACAATAAACATTTTTTTAGTCTGAAAAAGCTTTGTTTGGACATTTGGTTTAGTATGGGAGCTATGAGTTCTGTGACTGAGTACGCATAGTATCTGCCTTGTCACTGGGAACCTGTTCTCTAGTGGGTGGCTCTGTACCAGGAAGTATTAACAAGCTGGCACAACTTAATGCGCCTTTCCTTGCAAAAACAAATTGCAAATGAATAATGTTATTATGCTCTATTTAGGGGTGGTGCGGAGAACTGGGGCACTGGATGCCTCACTTCCTGCCATGCTGGTGACCTGGGTTAGGATATGGACAGGAATCACCTGTGGGTTGGCGGGGAGGGGGAGGATTGAGTGCCCCAAGGATAGATCTCCTCCCTTGAGGAGGAGGGGGGCATACACAACCTGTTAGGTGGCTGCCACCTAGAGGATCTGGGAGGCAGTGCACCAGGATGCAAGAGAAGGAGTCTCACCAGTGTGATGCTGGGTGCATCTCCACAGGGGCAGAGCTCTGACAACGTGTTGCTGTATTTATTTATTTATTTATTTATTTAGACAGCAGTTTGGAAAACCTTTGAGCCATAGGCTCATTTACAAAGGTACCTTGTCACAGTATGTGCTGAAGGCCTGGGTAGAACCCCCCCACCGTGGCTGGATGAAGGCCCTGTCGCCTGCAGTCCCCACGCCGGTGACTTAGCATCTCTGGGTCCTGTGGCAGAAGATGCAGGACCATGCAGTAAGTCTCAGGGAGGAGGCTGGCCGACTGGCCCAGTGGTAGCGCTACTGCCTATGGTGCTGATGACCCATATTCGGAATCGAGCACGGTGCGTTGGAAGGTCGGCTGGAGGGAAGTTGGATGAGCATCCCAAGGCCAGCTCTCTGCCTCTGGGGGGGAAGGGTTGTGGTTCACTGGCATACAAGTGACACCCAGTAGAGACTGGGTGTTCCAGCAGTCAGGACTGCCTGGCACACATGGAGGAGATGGTGGACATCTGTGGCACAGGTGTGGGAGTGCCCCCATCCTGTGCTGATGCCATTTCACATCTGCACCTCCTGGAGGGGGGGAGGACAAGCCAGAAAATCCTGAGTCATGGAGCACCGTGACGCTCCTGGACTGCCTCACAAATGATGCCCAAGGGGTAATCCTCAGCTGGGGTCTCTGGTGGATCTTGGTCCCCCCCCAGTGGAGCCCCATCGTAGGGAGCAAGCTATGGGCCACCCAGTCCGGGAAGCCTGGTGGGGGATGCCAGGAAAGTTATCCAGGTGCTGGTAGGGGGTATATCCCCCACCCATTGACCTGGTGATTATCAGAGTCGAGAAAAAAAAAAGTCCTAGGGAAGCTGGGTGATGGATTGAGGGCCCTGGTCCAGATAGCAGCAGATCGACAGATAAGAGGATAAGGTACTGATTAAGAAAACTTATGCTCTGCTTCACTTCCCTTGAGCAGGGTACAGCCAGTAGCTCCAAGAATACCATCTGTAAGGTTCTGTACCTCAACTTGCTCCTCTGCTCCTTAAATTTTGATTTTTGGGACAATCAGCCTACGCTGTGCTGTGTCATTACTACCCATGAGTACTATAACCACTACCCCCCCAAGTAATCTATCCTTCATGTTTGCACCAAGGAGACAAAAATCTGTGTGTTCTCATGATCCATGCTGCATGGGACCCCCCTTATAAATGCATCCCCTAACATCACAATCTAGCTGCTACCTGTTTCCCCATCCCTCCATGGCTGCCTGTGACATCAGAATAATATCTATGGTAACTGGTTATGACATTGCTGTAAGTAGAGGATGATGTCACAGCAGGAATAAACAACATGAGCAGATGAAATGGAGTGGAAAAAAATTTCAATAAAAATGTCTTCTGCAATAAAAATCTGTATGCCTGAAAATACAAATTGCAGGGGAATTTAGGGTAACAGAGTTCTACGGACTCAAACCATGATTTTTTTTTTTTGCGGGGAAATCTCTCTTGCAAAAAGATATTTTCCAGTTTCCAACAAATCTTTTTAATTAAAGCAGGTAGTCATGAATCGCAGCCATGTGGGTCAAGGGTGCAGAATTGGCTGTTGAGTTAGGGAGTGGGAGGAAGGACCAGTAGCACTAGGGAAAGGTACCTTGGAATTAGTGGCAGGAGTGGTGACTAGTAGACAACATGGAAGTGTACCTTGGAGCTGGTAGATGGGGACCAGTAGACAATAGGGATGTGTACCTTGGAACTGGTGGTAGAAGGGGGACAGTAGACAACAGGGAAGTCTACCTTGAAGCTGGTGGCAGGAGAGGGGACCAGTAGACAACAGGGAAGGGTACATTGGAAACAGTGGTAGAAGGGAGGACCAGTAAACAACAGGAAGTGTACCTTGCGGCTGGTGGCAGGGGGGGACCAGTAGGCAACAGGGAAGTGTATCTTGGAGCCAGTGGAAGGTGGGGGAACAGTAGATAACAGGGAAGTGTACCTTGGAACTGGTGGCTTGAAGGGGGACCAGTAGACAACAGGGAAGCGTACCTTTCCCTGAAGCTACTGGTCCTTGCTCCCACTCCCTAACTCAACAGCCAATTCTGCACCCTTGACCCACATGGCTGCGATTCATGACTACCTGCTTTAATTAACTAGATTTGACTGGGTGACCAAAGTAGTAGATCAGGGAGGGACTGTGGACATGGCCTACCTAGACTTTAGCAAGGCATTTGACACAGTCCTACACAAAAGATTAATATACAAGTTAGTCAGCCTGGGAGTGAGTCCCAAGATGACAGCCTGGGTAAAGAATTGGCTGGCGAATAGGACACAGAGAGTAATAGTAAATGGAGTCCACTCTGAAGAAAGGGGGGTTACTAGTGGGGTACTGCAGGGTTCAGTATTAGGACTGTTCCTCTTCAATGTCTTTATAAGCAACATTGCAGAGGGACTGGAAGGAAAAGTATCTCTCTCTTTGCAGAAGACACAGAGATCTGCAGCAGAGTTGATGCACAAGGTGGGGTGGAAAGGATGAGAAGGGACTTGGCAAGGTTAGAGGAATGGTCAAATGTATGGCAGCTTAGATTCAATGCTAAGAAGGGCAAGGTAATGCACCTGGGAAACAAAAACCCAGGGGAAGAGTACACAATGGGGGGTGAGATACTAACAACAACAAAAATGGAAAGAGACCTGGAGGTAGTCATATCAGATGACCTAAAGGTGGGCAAGACATCTGAGAGGGCAGCAAGGAGGGCTGGGGGAATGCTGGGATGCACAGGGAGAGGCATCACCAGTAGAAAACAAGAAGTTATTATCCCTCTGTACAGACAGCTGGTGAGACCCCATCTGGAGTATTGCGTGCAGTTCTGGAGACCCAATCTCCGAAAAGACATAGACAGGATGGAAGCTGTCCAGAGGATGGCAACTAAAATGGTGCAGAGTCTGCACTGGAAGACACATGAAGAGAGACTTAAGGAGCTTAATATGTATAGCCTCGAGGAAAGGAGGGAGAGGGGGGACATGATAGAAACTTTCAAGTACCTCAAGGGAATCAACAAAGTCCAAGAGGGTAGCATCTTTCAAAAAAAGAGGTGTGCAAGAACAAGGGGCACAATTTGAAGATGGGGGGGTGGCTCAGAGGTAATTTAAGGAAGTATTTTTTCACAGAGAGGGTTGTGGATGCATGGAACGGCCTTCCGGAGGAGGTTGTGAAGTCAAAAACAGTGGTGGAATTCAAGCATGCATGGGACAGTCATAAGGCAATTCTAGGGGGTGGGGGTAGGGAGAAGTAGGCTGCTGGTTAACTAGGACCTGCAGCTTATCCAGTAGGTAGGGAAATGGGCAGACTGGGTGGGCCAAGTGGTCCTTATCTGCCATCAAATTCTATGTTTCTATGTAGTGGCAGGAGGAGGACCAGTACATAACCAGGAAGTGTAACGTGGAGCTGGTGGCAGGAAAGGGGATGAATAGATAACAGGGGCATGTACCTTGGAACTGGTGGCTGGAAGAGGAACCTGAAGACAACAGAGAAGTGCACCTTGTAGCAGGTGGCTGGAAGGGGGACCAGAGGACAACAGGGATGTCTATCTTGGAACTAGTGGCAGGAGGGGACCATTAGATAACAGGGAAGTGTGCCTTGGAACTGGTGGTAGGAGGGGGATCAGCACACATCATGGAAAGGTAATTCATCCGCCTTTCCTTTCCTTTCCTTTCCTTTCCTTTCCTTTCCTTTCCTTTCCTTTCCTTTCCTTTCCTTCTTCCATCCCTTTACATCTCTTCCTTCCTTCCTACTTCCTTCCTTCCTTCCTTTACCTACTTCCTTCCTTTACCTACTTCTTTCCTTCCTTCCTTCTGTAACCCCTAGATGGCGCTATCCCAGGGGCTACTACCCCTGCCTGATTTGCCACTAACAGGTTGAGGGGCCTCAATCCAATGGCGGGTGCCTCCACCCAGAGGTCAGGGTTTGCAATAGTTAAACTAACTTGGTCACAGCCCTCTGGGACACTGCAACCCCCCTTTCTTCCCACTAGTGGCCCACACAATATATCAGAATTACCTTCACAGTATACACTTACCCCCAGGGCTGGTTCAGGCACTGGGACCTCCTGTAAAATAAGATACAGTGCAACAATCACAGTACAATACTTTAACATAGACAAATACCTCAGGCAGTATAACTTTGCTGAAACAAGCAGCTCTGATTTATTTAGGGGGAATATAACAAGGACAGGGGGAAATCAGGTTAATTAGCTTATCACTTTACTATCTACCTATGGCTCTGTGCACAGGCCTATCCCTACCAGTTACTGTCCCTGGGTACCCAAGCCCTAGTGGCTAGTCCAAACCGTGGCAGCTGGTAGGGGCCCTTTCCCACAGAGAAAAGAAAAATTAGTTTAAACAGTCAGCAGTACAGTGATTCCATTTGGATTTATTGTGGCAATTCAACAGGAGCGACCCTGAATTAGTACTCACGACCTCCAAACAAGATAGGGTCCTTCAATGTCAGCAGGCTACTCTTGAGCTCCACGAGACTCCTCACATTTATATGGCAAAAGAAAGTACTATACCAGGCAGGCTGCTTCTCTATCCCGATCGCAATTACTGCACAATACCCGGGAGAACACACAGCAGATTCAGTTCCTGACAGACCGAGCGCAATTCAGCAATTTCTCCGGTCTTCTACAGGGCGAGCCTGGTTTCTACTCTTCAGATATCCTTTGATTCTCTTCACAGGACGGATTCAGTCCTAACAAGCAGTTACACAAGCTGCAGACCGGAACTCTGGGCCTTACACGTTTCCGACTAAAACTGCACTGAAGGAGCACAGGGTTCCTTTCCTTCGCTGCACAGCTAAAACTGAAACTCCAACAGACAAAACCGGCACTTCCTTTGAGTTCCTCCCAGTTCTTGACTGGATTGGCTGTCACTCACAATAGACTGCTTCTGTTGGTCCAAAAGGCGCGAAGTCTAAACTACATCTCCCAGAGTCACTGCCCATACAATCCTCTTGTGGCTGGCTCAGATTATGAGTCAAGTTCTGATTCATCCAAGGCACCATTTTAGAGCTAGCTTACCCACACTGATTGGTCCAGTTCAGCAGTTCAAAACCAGAATGGGAACTAGGCAGACACAGTTCTGACTGCAAAGAAAGCAGGTTAGACAAACTGTAATTTCATTATTACTCTAAATGGTTTCTGGCAAACAGTTACATCTTTCAGATAGGTTCCCTTTGACTCCTAGTGACTGCAAAATGGAGTGAATTGGCAGCAGCTCGAGTGGTACTCAATCAAAGAAACACACAGTCCCCCATACAAACTAATTATGTCTGCAAGCAGACAGCTCTTAGAGACAGTACCAGAGGTTCTAAAAACACTCACTGATAAATGGCTTAAACGCCAAACACCATTCAGGCTTGGAGCATTCAAGCAAGCTCCTGGAAGTCTTTGGGAACCCCCATTTGCAGGGGGGTTACACTTCCTTTACCTACTTCCTTCCTTCCTTCCTTTACCTACTTCCTTCCTTCACCTACTTCTTTCCTTCCTTCCTTCACCTACTTCCTTCCTTCCTTCCTTCCTTCCTTCCTTCCTTCCTTCCTTCTTCTCCTCCTCCTCTCTCCTCTCTCCTCTCCCCTCCCTCCCTCCCTTCCTTGTAGGTGTATTTAACTCCTCACTAAAGATAGGGCTGGGCAGGTCTGAAAGACTGGAAGGTGGAGGACATAGTTCCACTCCATGGGGGGGCAGGGGGAGCCAAGGAACAATCAGGGAACTACAGATCTGTTAGTTCTTACCTCTACTGTAGAGAAGCTGATGGAGACACTGGTCAAAGAGGGCCTTGTGGACTACTTGGAAAGCAACACTCTCCAGGATAGTAAACAGCATGGATTCATGTCAGGGAGGTCTTGTTAAACTAACCTGATAATTTTCTTTGACTGGTTGATGAGGCGATTAGATAGAGGCCATGCTGTGGATTTGCTCTACTTCGACTTCAGAAAAGCTTTCGATTCGGTGCCTCACAGACGCTTGCTGAAGAATATGGAGGATCTGGGTGCGGCTAAGGTCATAGTGAACTGGGTGGGCAACTGGCTAAACAGGAAGCAGCAGAGAGTTGTGGTCAACGGGGTTAAATCAGAAGAGAGAGAGAGGTCACAAACTGGGTACTACAGGGATCTGTCCTTGGTCTCCAGTCCTCTTCCATATGTTCATCAACGACATTGGTGAGGGAATCTGGGGCAAGTTATGTCTCTTCACAAATGACAGTAAGCTTTGTGGGAAGGTGGATAGTGACAAGAGAATCAAGGAAATGTAGAGAGACTTACAAAAGCTATAGGGGTGATGATTTAAGATTTGGGAGTTGAAATTCAATGCAAAAAGTGCAAGGAAATGCGTCTAAGGAACAAGAACCCAAGGAGAGAGTACTGGATGAGTGGGGTGAGACTTAACTCCAAGGTCTCGTTCCTCAGCCATAGTGCTATCATCAGTGACGCCCTCAAACAATCGAGTCAGTGCAACAAGGCATATAGCAAGGTGAATAGGATACCGGGGTATGTTGGGAAAGGTGCTGATAGCAGAAGGGAAGGGGTAATACTTTCCCTATGTAGATCCTTAGTGAGGCCACACCTGGAGTACTGTGCCCAGTTCTGGAGTCCTCACCTCAGGAAAGGCTGGAGACGGTGCAGCGCAGGGCAACAAAAATGATTCAGGGCCAACAGAGCAGGTCCTACGAGGAGCGCCCCAAGGCACTGAACATGTACTCACTGGAGACCAGCAGCGAGAGGGGAGACATGATATAGATCTTCAAATTCCTGAAGAGAATTAACAAGGTGTACTGTGGGGAACTATTTAGCTTGAATATTAGCTCATGGGCACATGGACATGAGTGGAAACTAACAGGAGAGAGGTTCAGGAGGGAAATGAGGAAGTACTATTTTGCAGAAAGGGTGGTGAAGCTGTGGAAAATTCTGCCA